>CM057828.1:82312380-84773297 GCA_030068075.1 Paguma larvata | reverse complement strand
AGGCAGCCCTTCATGTGGAAGATGGACTATCAGGCTGCACCTTGGGCTCTGACTTCAGCACTCTCCTCACCTAACATTCTCCAGGACATTAGATTTGGGCCACACCCCTCTACCTGTTGTGCTGGCCAGTCACACGTGGAAGCCCTTTGCTGTATTCCCTTCCTGAGTATCTAGGACTCTGGCCCAACCATTGAAGGGGAACCTGCACAGATAATGCATTCCTTCACAAACTAACATTTGAGAGCACCTATCTGCCACCTCTCCCCACTCCCATCCCACAGCCTGCAACTGAGGCAGACACATAAAAGAGTAAGACCTTCTTCCCAGTGGTGTGGTGGAAAGAGCAAGAGGTAAGCAGTCAAGGACCTGCGTTCAAATCCTGCTTTGACTCTTAATATGCTGTGTATCTTGGGCACTTGACAAAACCTTGAGTCTCAGTTTCATCACCTGTAAGATGGGGTTAACAAAATGTACCTACTAATTCTTTGAGGATTAAAAGGTAAACCTTCCATCAGCACTGTGTCCACCCATGGAAAGGGACCCTATTCCATTCCCCAGCCCCTGTTTTGAGCATCTCCCCAACATCCTTCCAGTCCTGCTGTCCTTGAAAAGAAACCAGTCTCCTTCACTCTCAGACTCTCAGTTAAGCATACCTAGGGAAACTTGATCTCTGTGTTGGCTGGCTCCATTCCACTCCCTGTCACAACCCTGGCTCCACCCCTTCTGTTCCATCATGCCTCTTGCCCCGTTGCAGGTTGAGTTTTTCATAATAAGCTTTGATGCAGCTGACGAAGGCCCAAATGTTAACAATGGAGCACTGAGCCTGCACATCAGAAGGGCATGAAGTGCTAATTATCACCAGGGAGCCATGCCAGAGAAAATTGTCCCCCTATTCTTCAAGTTTTAGCCAGAACCCTGAGACCCATGATTGATCAACTAACTTTTCTCTATACACCTATAGATAATGCATCCTTTCCTGGAAAAGAACAGAGTCCTTCTGCACATCATGAAAAATAACCAGAGACTGTTGCACAACCCTACCCCGCACACCAAGGAACTAGACCCTTGCACAACCTCTTAGCACTGAGGTAACATCTGTAGCTGGTACCATTGAGTCTGCATATAATCAGGAAATGTTGGGGACACTGTACTCCCTTCACTGAATAACTGCCCTAAGTTCCTTTATTAAACCCTGGGCCAGGCAGCACCTCAGAGTTGGCTTTTGAATAAGATTTCCCTTCTCCACATAGCTGAGCTCCTGAATAAAGCTCATATCCCTTTCTAATCAAAATTCCTCTCCTGAATATTGCTTTTGGAGCAATAGGTAGCTGAGATTTGGTTTCAATAACATATTTTGGTGAACCAGTCAGAAGCCAATGATCCTGTGGTATCCAATTCCCATGGAGTCTCAAGGGGGAGCCATTGGCCAGTAGCAGCCATAGCTTCCTTCCTGGTTCCCGAGGCTGGTAACTTGGACAACTTCGGAAGGTTAGCTATTCCAGGCTAGATGGTCTCAGGGAGGAATACTGAAGGATCTGTTCCTGCAGTGCCTAGACTATTTTTGCCTCTGAGAACCTCCCTGCTGATTCCACATCCACGCTATCTGCCAATTTCACATTTTGGCTGCAGTGGAAAGGAAAGTAGCATTTGCAGAAGTTGAGGAGGTTCTGGGCTAGGTAATTCCCTTGGAGTGCACACCTATGGGGTTTCTCATTCATGAAGCACTATGTGTTTTTTTTCCTTGTTCGTGTTTCCCATTCAAAAGGCATGGCTTTAGGGAGAAGCTAAAAGATATTTGAATAATGATTAATTTATTTGGAATTTGGAACAGATCTGTTTTGGTGTGTGTTGCAGGCATTTTCTGTTAAATTTGTGTATATTGGGAAGTTCCATCTCTATCCCATCAGTAGCACATTGGGCTGAATTAAGAATAAAGAGAAAGAATACAGGGGGTTCCTGTGCAAAGAGGGGATACTCTTTATTGTAACACCAACTTGTCATGTAGGTTGAGCTCAGAGGATAGATAGCCATGAAATGGCTTTCTTGGATCTCTTCCTCCTATTGGGTTGCCTCCAATACGGTGTTTTGGTTTGGTTCCCTCAGCGTGTCTAGGGAGTCCATTGGTTCAGTTAGTGAACTCTGACTTTGGAGGAGGAACCAGAAACTAAGAAGCCATTTGGTTCATTCAGTAACACCCCAACTTTGGGGAGGGGGGGGAGAGGGTGCCAACTGAGATACTCTGGGCTTCATGTAGTCAGAATTTTGTTTCCTATGTGTTCTTTCTAAATTTTGCCAGTAAGATGGAGACACTCCTTCTCTTCCCAAAGAAAATACATTAGAACATATTTTAAATAAGATGCATAGGCCTGGAAACAATCAGGAAAAAAAAAATCCCTGTATTGCAGGAGGAGGGACAGGAGACCAAAAGAGTAAAGAAACGTTACACCAATATTTGAATCTGATTCTGGCCTTTCAAGAAGCATCCATTCACCCCGGCCTCTTCTTCCTCTTCCTGCACCGGCATGGACACATCGTGGATAAGATGACTTAAGATGATGATTAATTGTGCCTGTCTCACGAATTTTCACAGGCAACTTTTAAGAATAACTGAGTTGAATAAATAACAGGACCCAGTGCTGGGGCACCATTGGGTCCTGTTCCTCCTACCCTCACTATCAAGGAGCAAAAACACCCAAGCTGTTGAGCCCCTTCCTCATGGGTTCAAGCTAAGCACCTCCCAAATTAAACGAAGGGGGTGTCATGGGCACCAGAACTTAAACTGCCCACGGCAGATTTCCCCACAGGTGCCCCAGGTAAAAATTGCAGGTGGGGAACAAATTCATTAACTTTTAGTGGAGATAGGTGCAACATATTCCAATTAAACCTAATTGAAGTTTGTTGGTTTAATTGAAATAGAAACATATGTAGTGTTATCTGCATTAATATAAAATTTTTATTCTACCAAGGTTTAGGAAAGGTCAGATGAACTCATGGTATTTCTGTTGCAATTTGTCAGCAAAATGATGACTTAAGATGATGATCGATTGTGTCTGTCTCACAAATTTTCACAGGTACTTTTAAGAATAACTGGGTTGAATAAATAAATACTTTATAGATTTCAAAGTCTTTGGTAAACTGAAATTTTAACAGTGTTAAATTGAATGATAAATTGGGTTGAATTCATTAGATATCTAAGACTTTTCCAAATAAGATAGATCACTAAAGCATTGGTTACTCAAAGTAGGATTAACTGCTTTAGCTTCTCATTGCAGAGGAACTTAATATACTCGGGACTGTTGGTGAACATGTTTTATGCTTTATTAAAAAAATTATGCTATGGAGTGGAGGGGCCAAGATAGCGGAACAGTATGGAAGTTTTTTCTGCGTCTCGAATCCATGAAATATAGCCAGATCAACACTAAACCACCCTGCACACCTAAAACACTGATTTGAGGATTAACAAAACAATCTGCACAACCTGAACCACAGAACTCAGCAGGTACAAGGCATGGAGAGGTGAACTGGGGGATCGAGGAGCTGCGGAGGGCAGGGCACTGTTTTTGCTTGCAGAGAGGACAGAGACGGGGGAGAGTAAGGGAAAAGCACCCCCCCCTCCACAGCAGCTGGAGAGAAAGTAGAAAAGAGGAAACAGCTGCAGGAACTGAACAAAAAAGGGAGAAAGGAGAAAGTAGAGGATTTAAATTCCATTAGGACTCTATAAACAGCGGGAGTCTGAAACTCTGCATCTCACTACCTGGTGGTGCTCTGGTGCCAACGACGAATACCCAGGTGCAGAGAGCGAGGTCCGAGGGGTTCCTTGGGCCACACAGGGAGAGGCAGTTCCTCTGCTGGGAGGACATTTGGTAGAGGCCGTGTGGCCACCCCACAGGCAGAGGTCTGAGCAGAATCCAGAGAACAACCACATTCGCTGGTGCTGAACAGGGATGTTAAGGGTGAAGCCTGGCGCCAGATGTGTGTTGTGATTTTCCATAATCCCTGAAACACTGATGCTACACGATAGCGTTAACTTCTTCTGGGGTGGGCTTGCACCCAGTCGCAGTCTCTGGGCATCTGCACCAGCACAGACCCAAGAAGGGTCCCAGGTACAGCCTGCACCTGGCCATTGCTCAGTGAGACCCTTCCCCAGAAGGTCTGAGTGGGTCAAAGCCTCAGTCCCTCAAAAGTAAGGGATTGGGGAAACACAGCTGCATCTGAGATAAAACTCAGGACAGAGGTGCCACCTGGCAACCTGATGGCTTGATCACGGACAGTGTAAAAGCGAGAAGCGGGCAAAAGCCTAAGAGAAAGGATGGGGGGGGTGATTGCTGATTGGGGAAAAGAGATTTGCAAACTAGAGGCTGGGTAGCTGGGTGACGCCATTTTCACCCCTCCTGCGCATGCATATACACACCTACAAGCGCCACAGCAATCCACCCCAGTAAGTTAAGCAGCGCCATCTAGTGGAAAACAGAGCCATTACATTAAGCCCCACACAATAGGGCCAACCTCGCTCTTCAGGAACACCACAGTCTCTCCCTGCTTAGTTTATGGACTGTAAAGTGTTTCATAGTTTGACTTCTAGGGGAAAACGATGTAATTTCACCCATATTTCAGTCTGTTCACTGGCCATTCTATTCAACTTTTTTCTTTTTCGTTTCTTTTTCTTGATACAGAAAATTTTATTTTTATCTTCAATTTTTATTAATAATCTTTTTCTTTATTTTTCTACTATTATTTTTACTTTTTTGTAAGTTTTTCAAATTCTATTTTATTTCCTACATTTCATTTTATTCATTCTATTCATTTTTTCAAATTTTCAAATGTTTTTTCCTTCTCCCCCCACCGACTTTTTTTCCTCCACTCTATCAAGTTTCTTTCAACAACCAGACCAAAACACACCTAGGATCTAGCATCACTTATCTGATTTTCTTTGTGTTGTTTTCCAGTTTATAATTTTATTTTTTTACCTTATCAATTCCTTTTCTTCCTTCAAAATGATGAAATGAAGGAATTCACCCCAAAAGAAAGAGCACAAAGAAATAACAACCAGGGACTGAATCAACACAGATACAAGCAAGATGTCTGAACCAGAATCTTGAATTATGATAATAAGAACACTAGCTTGGGGTTGAAAATAGACTAGAATCCCTTTCTGTGGAGATAAAAGAAATAAGAGTTAGTCCAGATGAAATAAAAAATCCTGTGACTGAGCTGCAATCTCAAACGAATGCCACGGTGGCAAGGATGGGTGAGGCAGAACATTGAATCAGTGATACAGGGGACAAACATATGGAGAATAATGAAGCAGAAAAAAAAGAGGGTAATAAAGGCAAAGAGCACAATTTAAGAATTAGAGAAATCAATGACTCATTAAAAAGGAATAACATCAGAATCATAGGGGTCCAGAAGATGAAGAGAGAAAAAGGGGTAGAAGGGTTATGTAAACAAATCATAGCGGAAAACTTTCCTAACCCAGGGAAAGACACAGACACCATAATCCAGGAAGTACAGAGGACTCCCATTAAATTCAAAAAAAACGACCGTCAACAAGGCATATCATAGTCAAATTCACAAAATAGTCAAGCAAGGAAAGAATCATGAAAGCAGCAAGGGAAAAAAAGTCCTTAACCTACAAGGGAAGACAGATAAGGTTTGCAGGAGACCTATCCACAGACTTGACAGGCCAGAAAGGAGTGGCAGGATATGTTCAATGTACTGAATCAGAAAAAAGTGCAGCCAAGAATTCTTTATCCAGCAAGGCTGTCATTCAAAATAAAAAGAGAGACCAAAAGATTCCCAGACAAACAAAAATTAAAGGAGATTATGACCACTAAACCAGCCCTGCAAGAAATTTTAAGGGGGACTCTCTGAGGGGAGAAAAGACGAAAGAAGAAGAAAAAAAAAAAGACCAAAAGCAACAAAGACTAGAAGGGACCAGAAAACACCACCAGAAACTCAAACTCTACAAGTAACATAATAGCAATAAACTTATCTGTTTCAGTACTCACTCTAAATGTCAATGGACTAAATGCTCCAATCAAAAGACATAAGGTAGCAGAATGGATACGAAAACAAAATCCATCTATATGCTGTTTACAAGAGACCCACTTTAGACCTAAAAACACTTTCAGATTGAAAGTAAGGTGATGGAGAACCATCTACATGCTAATATTCAACAAAAGAAAGACAGAGTAACTAGCTAGCTACTAACTAACTAGTCCAGACAATTTAGACTTTAAAATAAACACCGTAACAAGAGATTAAGAAGGAAATTATGTAATAACTAAGGGGTCTATCCATCTAAACGACCTAACAATTATAAACATTTATGCTCCAAATATGGAAGCACCCAAATATATAAATCAATTAATCACACACATAAAGAAACTCATTGATAATAATACCATAGTTAGTAGGGGACTTCAACACCCCAGTTACAGCAATGGACAGATCATCTAAATAGAAAATCAACAAGGAAACAATGGCTTTGAATGACACTCTGGACTAGTTGAACTTAACAGACATATTCAGAACACTTCATCCTAAAGCAGAGGAATGCACATTCTTCTCCAATGCACATGAAATGTTCTCCAGAATAGATCACGTACTGGGACACAAATCAGCGCCAACAAGTACAAATAGATCAAGATCATACAATGCATATTTTCAGACCACAGCACTATGAAAGTCGAAATCAACCACAAGAAAAACTGTGGAAAGATAACAAATACTTGGACACTAAAGAACATCCTACTAAAGAATGAATGGGCTAACCAAGAAGTTAAAGAGGAAATTATAAAGTATAAGGAGTCCAATGAAAATGATAACACCACAGCCCAAAACCTCTGGGACACAGCAAAGGTGGTCATAAGAGGGAAGTATACAGCAATCCAGGCCTTCCTAAAGAAGGAAGAAAAATCTCAAATACACAACCTAACCTTACACCTTAAAGAGCTGGAAAAAAAAATACCAAATAAAATCCAGAACCAGCAAAAGACAGGAAATAATAAAGATTAGAGTGGAAATCATGCTATTGAAACCAAAAAAAAAAAAAAACAAAACAAAACAACAACGACAAAACAAACAAACAAAAAACAAAGAAACACACACACACACACATACACAAACAGATCAATAGATCTGTAGAACAGTAGAACAGATCAATAAAACCAGGAGCTGGTTCTTTGAAATAATTAACAAAATTGATAAACCCCTAGCCAGTTTGATCAAAGAGAAAAAGGAAAGAACCCAAATAAATAAAATTGAGAATGAAAGAGGAGAGATTACAACCAACACAGCAGAAATACAAACAACGATAAGAGAATATTACAAGCAATTATATGTTAACAAAATGGGCAATTTGGAAGAAATGGACAAATTCCTAGAAACATATACACTACCAAAACTGAAACAGTAAGAAATAGAAAATTTGAACAGGTCAATAACCAGTAAGGAAATCGAATTAGTAGTACTCAAAAATCTCCAAAAAAACAAGGACCAGATGGATTTCCAGGGGAATTCTACCAAAGATTTAAAGAAGAGTTAACACTTATTCTCTTGAAGCTGTCCCAAAAAATAGAAATGGAAGGAAAACTTCCAAACTCTTTCTAGGAAGCCAGCATTATCTTGATTCCAAAACCAGACAAAGACCCCACAAAAGAGGAGAACCACAGACAAATTTTCCTGATAAACATGGATACAAAAATCCTCTACAAGATTCTAGCCAACCGGATCCAACAATACATTAAATAATTACTCACCATGAACAAGTGAGATTTATACCTGGGATGCAGGGCTGGTTCAATAGCGCAAAACAATCAATGTGATTTATCACATCAACCAAAGAAAGGACAAGAACCACAAGATCCTCTCATAGATTTTAGAAAAAACATTTGGAAAAATACAGCATCTTTTCTTGATAAAAACCGTCAAGAAAATAAGGATAGAAGGAACTTAGCTTGAGATCATAAAAGCCATATATGAAAGACCACTGCTAATATTATCCTCAATGGGGAAAAACTGAGAGCTTTCCTCCCTAGGGCAGGAACAACACAGGGATGCCCACTCTCGCCACTGTTGTTCAACATAGTATTGGAAGTCATAGCCTCACCAATCAGACAACACAAAGAAATAAAAGGCATCTAACTTGGCCAGGAGGAGGTTAAACTTTCAGTCTTCACGGATGACTTGATACTCTATATGGAAAACCCAAACAATGCCACCAAAAAGCTACTAGAACTGATCCATGAATTCAGCAAAGTGGTGGGATGTAAAAATCAATGCACAGAAATCAGTTGGATTCCTATACACCAACAATGAATGAAGAGAAAGAGAAATCAAAGAATCAATCCCATTTACAATTGCACTTAAAACCATAAAATACCTAGGAATAAATTTAACCAAAGAGGTGAAAAATCTATACACTGAAAATTATGAAAGCCTATGAAAGAAATTGAAGAAGACACAAAAAATGGAAAAAATATTCCATGTTCCTGGATAGGAAGAACAAATATTGTTAAAATGTCAATACTACCCAAAGCAATGCAATCCCTATCAGAACAACACCAGCATTCTTCACAGAGCTAGAACAAACAATCCTAAAACTTGTATGGAACCAGAAAAGACCCCAAATAGTGAAAATAATCTAGGAAAAGAAAACTGAAGCAGGAGGCATCACAATTCCAGACTTCAAGCTATATTACAAAGCTGTAAGAATCAAGATAGTATGGTACTGACACAAAAACAGACACTCAGATCAATGGAACAGAATAGAGAACACAGCAATGGACCCACAATCTTCTGGCCAACTCATCTTTGACAAAGCAGGAAAGAATATCCAATGGAGTAAAGACAGTCTCTTCACTAAGTGGTGCTGGGAAAACTGGATAGTGACATGTAGAAAAATGAACCTGGATCACTTTCTTACACTATACACAAAAATAAATTCAAAATGGATGCAAGACCTAAACGTAACACAGGAAGCCATCAAATCCTCGAGGAGAAAGCAGACAGGCAAGAACCTCTGACCTTGCCTGCAGCAACTTCTTACTCAACACTTCCCTGGAGTCAAGAGAAACAAAACAAAAAATGAACAATTGGGACCTCATCAAAATAAAAAGCTCTGCACAGTGAAGGAAAGAATCATTAAAACTGAAAGGTAACTGGAAGAATGGGAGAAGATATTTGGAAATGACATATCTGATAAAGGGTTAGTCTCGAAAATCTATATTTATCAAACTCAACACCCAAAAAACAAATAATCCAGTGAAGAAATGGGCCAAAGACATAAACAAAACTTCTCCAAAGAAGACATCCAGATGGCCAACTGACACATGAAACAATGTTCAACATCATTTATCATCAAGGAATTACAAATCAAAACCACAATGAGATACCACCTCACACCTGTCAGAATGTCTAACATTAATAACTCAGGCAACAACAGATGTTGGCAAGGATGCGGAGAAAGAGGATTTCTTTTGCACTGCTGCTGGGAATGCAAACTGGTGCAGCCACTCTGGAAAATAGTATGGAGATTCCTGAAAAAATAAAACTAGGACTATCCTACGATCCAGGAATTCCACTACTAGGTATTTTCCAAGGGGAAACAACAGGTATGTTGTATCAGAGGGATAAATGCACCCCAACATTTATAGCAGCACTATCAACAATAGCCAAAATATGGAAAGAGCCCAAATGTCCATTGATAGATGAATGGATAAAGGAGATGTGGCATATATATGTATATATATATATATACATACACACACATTGCATATTACTCGGCAATTAAAATTAATGAAACCTTGCCATTTGCTACTACGTGGATGGCACTAAAAGGTATTGTTCTAAGCAAATTAGTCAGAGAAAGACAAATATCATATGACTTCACTCATATGAGGACTTTAAGATACAAAACAGATGAACATAAGGGAAGCAAAAATAATATAAAAACAGGGAGGGGGATAAAAACATAAGAGACTCTTAAGTATGGAGAAGAAACAGAGATGGTGTTGGGTGGGGATGGGCCAAATGGGTAATTGGCATTAAAGAATCTACTCCTAAAATCATTGTTGCACTACACGTTAACTAACTTGTGTGTAAATTTAAAAAAGAAAGTAAATTATAAACTTAAAAAATGAAAAAAAAACAATAAGAGAGACTGTTTTTTCTTTTTAAACTTTTTATTATCAAATTGGTTTCCATACAACACCCAGTGCTCATCCCAATCCATGCCCTGCTCAGTGCCCATCACTCTCCCCCCCTCCCATAGCACCCTCAACCCTCTGTTTGTTCTTAGTATTTAAGAGTTTCTTATGTTTTGTTAAGAGGGACTTTTAAATCAGAGAAAAATTTATACTATGGAGAAGGACATATTTTTAGAAATTATGAAATGTGGTCATAAATTTCCATTTAAATTTCCTGTGTATATTCCATATATATATATAACATATATATGTTATGTTACATATATATATAACATATATATATATGTTTTATATATATGCACTCATGCACAATGCACTCATGCACAATGCACTCATTTTATATATATGCACTCATGCACAATGCACTCATGCACAATGGAATATTACTGAACCATCAAAAAGAATGAAATCTTGCCATTTGCAATGATGTGTATAGAGCTAGAATGAATTATGCTAAGTGAAATTAGTCAGTCAGATAAATACAAATACTGTATTATTTAACTCATATGTGGAATTTAAGAAACAAAACAGCTGAACATATGGGAATTTGGGGAGAGAAGGGAGGGAATCAAACCACAGGAGACTCTTGATGATAGAGAACAAACTGAGGGTTGATGGAGGGAGGTGGGTGGGGGTGGGCAAGATGGGTGATAGGTATTAAAGAGGGCAGCTGTGATGAGCACTGGGTGTTGTATGTAAGTGATGAATCACTGACTATATCCTGAAACCAATATGGCACTGTATGTTAACTAATTAAAATTTAAATTAAAAAAAAAAGGCAAAGTTTTCTTGGATTGTTGCTCTGCTCTTAATAAGGAATTCTACAGAAGGTTTTTATTTTTTTAATTTCTTTCCTTTGTTTTACAGAAAACCAAAGTTTCTGTTTTGCATTTATCTGGTCTTTGATTACTTAAAAGAACTAAAACTTCTCAATAGTAAAGGAGCTAAGTTATGCTAATAAGTATATAACTTTATGGAGAACCTCCTTTTGTCAACTTCCTTAAATATTAAGTTTTGTAATGATCTGTAATCCTATTTAGGTGTGAGCTTTAGAACTTTCTGAGGTTTTGAACAGACTTCCCAAGATTCAAATTCTCAATGAAATATTTTTGACTAATCATGCTGTTCATTTGGTGTATTAATTACATGGAAAGCATTATCAAGCACAATAATGATAACCTTCTTAGGTTGTGCTGTGTGGGTACATGCTGCAACTGTTCTAGAAAATATAGGAAATTCCTGAAGTTTTAATTTTTAATGTTTATTTATTTTTGAGAGAGAGAGAGAGAGAGAGAGAGAGAGAGACGAGCGAGAGGCAAGGCAGGGGGAAGGTGGGAAGCAGAGAGAGAGGGAGACACAGAATCTGAAGAAGGCTCCAGGCTCTGAGATATCAGCACACAACCTGATGTGGGGGCTTGAATTCATGAACTGCAAGATCATGATCTGAGACTGACGTCAGATGCTCAACAGACTGAGCCACGCAGGCGCCCCGGAAATTCCTGATGTTTTTAATATGTTCCGGTATAGGGTCATCTCTTGCCATTCTAATTAGTAAATGTGTGTCAAAGAAATAACCAGATTTCCTTGTCAACTGCATTAGGGTGAACTCCCATCAGATCTTGAACGATATCCATTTTTGAGTGTTTCATCATTTATATTTTTTGTTCTGAGGATCTTGCAAAATGTGTTTTGTGTTCAAGAAGATTCATGTAAAAGATTTTGACAAATATAGGGTTTCTATACCTTTAAAATCACAAAACTAAACTGAGTAAGACTTTCTGGAACTAATGGAAAATCTCATTCAAACAGAACAATATTTAGTAACATGAGACTGCAGAAATTGAGGAAGATGATTAGTTTTTGTGACTCTTATGGAAACTGCTGATTCTCTATGTTGGTTCTATCAAATTTAAGGAGACTTTCATTTAAGATATCTAAGACAAGATAAAATATTGCTTTGTGAGCAAATTGAACAATTTTAGCTTTTCTCTCTACCTGAAACCCTCTCTAGAGTTAAGAGACTCCTGCTGAGTATTCTTTCTTTTATGGCAATTGTGGTTGTCTGCATAAGTTCAGTAAGAATCTCTTCTCTTTGTAACGGGACACCACTGGAAACATCGGTTACTTCACCAAGGCTTTGACTATGCGATGTTTGAGAGAGATAGGCATATGTTCAGGTATGAGCAGACAGTTTTAAGGAACTAAGGTTGACCTTATGGAGCCAATAAAGCCGCCTGGAAATGTTGGCCAGACAACTTCCTTACAGAGCTCCCAGCAGCCATACCAGGTGAATAAAGAAAGTAAATAATGTCATTTTCTGGCAGGTGCAGGACACCTAAAGACATTTAAGGGATCTCTAGAAGAATTCACCCAAATCTACAGTATTGGAAGCAGGTATTAGAGCAAGTATTGGGCTTGTCTTCAAGCTTTGAGAGGCTTTTAAAAGTCCTATCTAGAGATTCTTTTTGAAAAGTTCCAGTAAATCATGTTTGAAAGAATAAAGAAGGTTAATAACTATTCTTGTTGATCTTACTAAATACTTAGGCATAGTTTGTTAAAATGGGACTTGTTTTTCAAATGAAGTAGTCTCAACTTGGCTCTCTTTGGTAATAAAGGCGATTTTAGAGAGAAAAAATTCATTTAAATAACATACTTTTGTGGATGCTAAATTCTAGTTTGGATTAACTAAATTAACCATTTTTTGAGTGTTTGTTGTTTGCCTAATCTAGACAATTTGAGGGAAACTTCAACTATTGCCACATAGTTCACGTATAGACAGTCTTCATGCTTGTCACTCTGTGGGGGACAATAACACCCCCATGAGCATTTGATTACTTGAAGAACTGAACAATAGGATGGACTCCCCAAAAGTTGTGTAATTCAACTATCACCTTGACCAGATCTATGTGACTGGGATAACCAAATCACTCCTTAAAAAACAGAGTGTACCTTACTCCTTGGGGTAACTATGAACTTGCAGAAGTAATGGATGGCCCCACTTTCCTTATTACTGGATAGAGGATGAACCTGAGGATGCCCATATCCTCAGACAAACCTCCACTTCCAGTGATTCCTCATAATTATTATATTGCTAAGGCTAGACATCAGACAAAGAGGGCTTCATGATCCCTTAATCTAACCAAATTTTTTTTAAGTCTCTGTCATGTGCACCTCAGCCCCATCTATTAGGGAAATTGGTCAGGAAGCATTTCAGCTACCTTTTCGTGCCTATCAGGATCTTCCTGATGTCTAACCACCATGCCTCTTGCTGTGTCCAAAGCCTACTTTCTCACAGATGCTGCCCTTAAATCTCATCTTCCTGTCTCTTCAAACTTGTAGTCATAGATGAAGAAGGCTGAGAGAAATAAGGGAAGTGAAATGCCCCAGGAAGAAGGCAGGAAGAACTGACCAGACAGGGGATGGAGAGGAGTTACAAGGATGGGAGGGCATGGGGGAGAGGTTGCAAGGAGAGAATCACAAAACTGAAGAAGCAAGAGTAGAAGGAGTGAAATGTATAGAACATTATCTCCAACTCTACCAAGGAGGCCAGTGCCTTTGTGAAGAGGGAAACATTTACTCTTGAGCTACCAACTAAAACATTTTCTACCAACAGTAATCAGGGCTCAGTAAAGGTATGAAAGTTCCAGATGCCATTCTCATATTCCTGTTAGCCACTCCAAGCCATTCTTAAGGCAACCACTGCTCTGCTGGAGACAGAAACATATGCTACCAATTGTGCCAGAGAAGGGGGCCAGGAAAGTAGTCAAAGGAAGGCTCTGAAATGAAAGAAGTGAAGGCTGCCAGGAGGTTAGCAGACTGCATGCTCTTCACAGCCTTGGTTGTCTTCAACCTTGGAGCAGGGATTCAGGAATGGGCTTGGGAGGGTATCTCTAACGTAACTCAGGAGATATCTTCCCCCTACTCACAGCCTGAAAGTCTTGACCAGGCCCACCAAGGAGTACAGAGCCTAAAATCCACTGAGACTGAGGCGGGAGATGAAAGGGAGTCTCTGTGACAGAAATTTGCCTCTCTCTATGCATACTTCTGTCTCCATCTCTTTCCCATCCTCTCACATCCTGGGGCATTATTTCAGAGGCCTCCACTTTGATTTGTCTCCATGTGTCCAACAAGATCAAATCTCTTAACGTCCGTTTTGCTTGCCAGCTCCTAAGCTGGAGAAAAGAGGGCAGGGTCCATCCTGAAGCAAGGGGAGGGTCCTGACTTCCCCTCTGCCCAAGGCAGGGGTAAGATTGGGAAGCTGAACTTAGAAGAAACCAGTCTTAAGGCTGGGTTGACAAACATGCCTCTGGTGAGAAGGCTGTTCTTCTCATTCTGTTATTAATTTTATTATATTGATCTTCAGGTTATAAGTTGAATTAACTCATAATCATAGAAGGATAAATATATGACAGTGACAATAAAGGTCTTTCCTAACCTCCCTATCTAAAGAATATCCCCTGTTATTCTTTATCATGAGGCCCAGTTTATGTTCTTTGGGTATTTATTACACTCTATAATTACTTGAACTATTGTTTTCTTGCTTATTGTCTATTTCCTAAGAGAAAAATTCCTATATTTGAATGACAGAAAGAATGAATGATGAATAGATATGGTATATGTGAATAAATCTACTGGTTGGATAAAAATTCCCTTATAATCTGATCTATACCTGAAAGTATCATGTATGGGCATATATTAATAATAATATCCTTAATGAATATTCATAATGCCCCTATTCTACATCTCTACCCATGGCCTCTTTCTTTACAGCTGTACACCATGCATGAAAGTTATTTAACAATTCTTTAGCTTGGTGTTAAGCTCTATGGAGGAATATAAAATTATATAGGATGCAGTCTCCCCACTCCAGAAGCTTACAGTTGAATAAGGGAGAAAGGGAAGACACAGTAACACAACTGAGGACAGTGTGCAGAAACACAGCTATGGTAAGACTGACATAAAGGAGTAGAGGAGGTCAAAGGAAATAAATTTCTTCTGATGTGGATTATCCAGGAAGGCATGGGCAGGAGGTAATATTTAAAGTGGACTGTTGAACATTGTGCAGAATTTCAGTAGTCAGAGATTAAGAGGACAGAATTCCAAGGAAAAGACACAGCTATTGGGAAGGATTTCTTGACTTTAGGCATCATTTGATATTGAACTTCTCTTGATCCATAGAGAGTGAAGTGAAATTCAAAAAAATACTGCCAAAGGTGGAGCCTTTGAATACAGGAAACAGGAGCCAGTACTTGGTTCCCAGTTTCTCTTGCACCTGGTGTTACTGAAGGGGTGTAGGTTTCAAATGGGATAGGATATTCATTATGCCTCCATCTATATGTATCTCATCTCCTTTCTTCCCCCATTGTGTTCTTTATTAACAATGAAATTATTTCTTTTTTTTAATGAAATTATTTCTTAATCTAATCACTAAAAGATCACAAAGCACAGAAAAGCCTATACTACACAAATTAAGTCAGGTAATTTGCATAACTGGGGAAAGGAAGACATCTCTCTTCCTGTCATCTCCATAGTCAATTTTCCTCCATCTTCTGACACTGTATGTCAATAAATGTCTGTATTTTCTCCTTCTCTGGACAAGAGATGCTGTGAAATGTCAGATGTAAAGAAAAGTTTGTCATGAAATCCTTTATAAAACAGTCTCCCTAGCAATGAGTTTCAGTGATCATCTATCCCTTACTGAGCTGCTATTCCAGCAATGGCATTGGAATGTGGGGGAGGGGGTTCCTGTGCTGTGTCTGCCTTCAAACCACATGCAGATCATACCCCCTCCTGCTTCCAGGAGCTTTGCTGCAGATCTTCTAAAGAGGTAAACAGAGACATTCAACTCCTCTTACCTTGCATCTGTCAGACTCATTGGTTTCTATGAAATTAGCTTCACAAAGGATCAGTTTCTAATAATCTCAACTCTAGTATCCTTAATTAGTATATATTTTTTTAATTTAAAATAGTTTATTTTCAAATTGGTTTACATAAAACACCCAGTGTTCATCCCAACATGTGCCCTTTTTTAATGCCCATCACCCCCTCTCCCTCCCCCATCTCCCTCACCCTCAGTTTGTTCTTAGTCTCTTATGTTTTATCTCCCTCCCTCTCTGTGTCTTTTTTTTCTTTCCCCTCTTCCCCTCCCCCTGGTTTTTGCTTAGTCTCACCAAGTCCACCTATTCGTGGAAACATATGGTATCTGTCTTTTTCTGACTGACTTATTTCACTTAACATAATACCCTCCAGTTCCATCCATGTTGCTACACATGGCCAGATTTCATTTTTTCTCATTGCCACATAGTAGTCCATTGTATATATGTACCACATCTTCTTTATCCACTCATCAGTTGATGGGCACTTAGTTTCTTTCCATGTTTTGGCTATTGTCGAAAGTGCTGCTATGAACATTGGGGTACACGTGCTCCTGTGCATCAGCAATCCTGTGTCTCTTGGGTAGATTCCTAGCAGGGCTATTGCTGGATCATAGGGTAGCTCTATTTTCATTTTTTTGAGGAACCTCCACACCGTTTTCCAGAGTGGCTGCACCAGTTTGCATTCCCACCAACAATGTAGGAGGGTGCCTACTTCTCCACATCCTCGCCAGCATCTATAGTTTCCTGATTTGTTTATTTTAGCCACTCTGACTGGTGTGAGGTGGTATCGCAGTGTGGTTTTGATTTGTATTTCCCTGATGATGAGTGACATTGAACATCGTTTCAAGTGTCTATTTGCCATCTGAATGTCCTCAATGGAATGGGAAAAGATCATCGCAAATGACATATCGGATAAAGGACTAATATCTAAAATCTATAAAGAACTTACCAAACTCCACACCCGAAAAAACAAACAACCCAGTGAAGAAATGGGCGGAAGATATGAATAGACACTTAATTAGTATATTTTTAATTCTCTTCTTTTTGGGATGGCTCAAATAGAGAGTCCCACATGAAAGTAAAGAAGTAAATAAAGTGGCTTCTTTTATTATCTTCTGACAGGGAGTTGTAGGAGAGGAGATGGTTACCTGGGTGGCGTACATACAAGGGCGACTGGGTATTAGGCTAGAAAGCAAAAGAAAGGAGGCGCCTTGTGGCTGCTGTATTTTTTCTCTACAAACCTCTTCTGATTATAGAAGATTTATAGGAGCTCCAAAACAACCTGACATCTTCGCCATAAACTTCACAGAAGAAAACTCATTGAGGTTCCCTCGAAAGGAGATGAAAAGCAAAAATCAGAAGATGGTACAAATCCATAGACCAGGGTCGGGAAAGGAAGGAGGCCAGTTCCTTATAGCTGGTTGAAGTCCTTCAGGATTTTGTACATGAACACACATACACACACACACACAAACACACACACGCATATAAGCACAGACTGCACACACCATACCCAAATATTCTAACAAATGTGGTCATGTTTATAGACCTACCAAGAAAAGTGTGCCCCACTCCTTGGTGCTTATTTCCACTCAAATTCAGTAACATATGTCCATACACCTGGCACATACACATGACTCTCAATGAGGTGCTTTATGCATATAATATATCTAGCCTCTCCCTCTTTCCAAGCTCTTGCCTACAGGGTGGGGCACAGTGAAGATTAATGAGAGAATGTATGAGTATAAGCTTGCATTTGTCACTAAATGTGTCTTTGACTACATGCCATAAAACAAATAGAAATTGTTTTCTCATTATTCATTATTTTGAATTATCCACTGTCTTTCAATTATCTCTATGCCATCAAGTTTCAGTGATCACCTATCCCTTACTGAGCTGCTACTTCATGAAGAGCTGCTACTTCATGAAGAATAGCTCAGGGGTTAGTGGCGTGATCTTTGCTTAATCTTGGTACAAATGTTAGCTTCACTACTCACTTTGCACAAATTACTTCACTGCACTTTGTACCTCTCTGATCCTTAGTTTCAATTTTTGTAAAGTAAGCATAACAATACTCATATAATACACATTTTGTATTAAATACGTTATTATGTGAAGTGTTTGGAACAGACTATAGGCCATATTACTCAGCAAATGATAGCTATATTTTCATGATCACCTCGTGGGCATTGGAGATACAAAGAAGTAATACATAAAAGAGATGTTTTTCTCTTTGGAGGTTTTTAAATCTCATCAATGACACAGATAAATACATGGAGAGAGAAAGAACATGGAAAACTATAACTTTTATTTGAGCCCAAACATGCAACTTATTTTCCTAAATCCAAGCCCTGTTTGCTATTTTTAGGAGATTTAATGCTCTAATAAGATTGTTTTTTATTCTTTCATTTATCACTCCTATGTGTCAACAGCCTTACATACACCACATGTCTATCCCAACTTTTCAGCTTGGGATTAAATATCTATCTATCATCTATCTATCTATCTATCTATCTATCTATCATCTATCTATATACTGAGAGTTAATTTTCTATATTTCCCTGTTTCTGGGCAGGATACCATCTGAGGCATGCCAAACCCAAGTGAGACAGCCATCCAGAAAGTCAGAGTGTCTCCTATGGCAGGCGCCATACATAAATATAATGGAAAACACTGGCCCTTCTATGCCAACCATAAAACTCTGAGTGCTTCAAGAAAGATGCATGTGGTCCCCATTCTGGACCCAGTCTCATCAAGGACCCTCTAGAATCAGGTAGAGGTGAAATTCTATCAATTTCACTACTTCTGGCCCCTCCCCACATCCCATGGGAACAGATGGAATAAGACCATGGGAGGACATGTCAGGCATTCTCCTGCCCAGGACTGTATTTTCTTTATTGTTCTTTGAATTAACAACACTGTTCTCACTGTTGGGTCTAGAGGAAGGGGAGAAACTACTCCTTGTCCTGAACAAGACTCCGCTCTGATGGAACAGACAGAACAGTCACCAAAACACAGGCAGAGCCACACAACATCTGGGTACAGTTCTAGATGCTGGGTACAGATCTAGATACACTTCTAGATATAGTTCTGGATGGAGAGAAATTCTATTTGTCAAGGAAAGTCTCCCAGAAAATATTTTTCAAGGACTAGCACAATGCTAGTCTGAAAGGAAGGAGAATTTTCTGTACCAAAGAAATGTGTACAGCCCAATTCAATTTAACATGAATTTATTACATATTCATTATGTGCCTGGAGTCCATCTGGATGCTCTGGGGGAGTGAACAAGATACACTCCTTGGGCCTCATGGGTGGCTCAGTTGGCTAAGCCTTTGACTCTGAATTTTAGCTCAGGTCTTGATATCAGTGTTCATGGAATCAAGTCCCCGTTTGGCTCCACAATGACAACACTGAGACTGCTTGGGATTCTCTCTCTCTCTTTCTGCCCCTCCCCCACTCACTCTCATTCTCTCAAAGTAAATAAAATTAATAGAAAAAAAGATACACTCCTTACCTGTGATCTACAATCAGGAACAAAATAAAGAAAATAAAGACACTCAGAGAACTGTGGTATTTTATTTTTTCATCCCAGCTTTACTGAGATATAATTGGCATATAAAATTATAAGATATTGAAGCTATATACATTGTGGTGTTTTGATAGACATATACATTGTGAAATGATTCACTAAGATTTTCTCACTGTGAAAGGATTAAAGATGGTATTTTAATCCAAATGTTAGATTAAGTGAAGGTAAGTGTTCAAAGGGTACCTTTGTTTTCCTCATTTTATCTTAACATGTGGAGGGGCTTCAGCTGGAGCTTTGGTTTTCAAATAATGATCCCTGGCAGCTCAGCAGCAGCATCTCCTGGGAACTTGTTAGAAGTACATGTTCTGGGCCCCACTTAGACCTACTGAATTTCAAATGCTAGGGGTGAGGCCCAGCAATCTTTGTTTTTACAAGCCCTCCGGGTATGGTGACATCTGCTGAAGGTTGAGCACCACTGAGCAGAGAACTATTCCTAACCTCACTCCACCACTGCCCCCCTCACCGTGACTTTGATTAGTGCGTTGAAGAGACAGACAGCATTGGGCATGCCTGGCTCAACCTCTTCCAGTTTTTTGTTGATTTTCTTTTTTTACCCAGTGCCAAATTGCCCAAAAGACAACTCCCTTGCTCAAACAAGAGCAAATCTAATAAAAGCAGGCTCTTTCCTGTGGTAGGAGGCTTGTGGTGCTCAGCACTACTTGGAATGAGGACTAAGTCTGTCTCATTTAGTATGTGGGATTAGCAACCCTATTAGGCTGCAGATCTAAAGCTGACAGTTAATCATCTCTTTCTGTGTCTCAATTATTAATCGGTCCCAAACAAGGAGGTGTAAATGGGGTGTTTTTCATTGTACCTCTATAGCTCCAACAATGGGTTATAGTGAAAAGTGGGCAGGATGCAGGTTCAAATTGTGTACCTTAGGGAGACCTAGTTGTGAGAATAACAGGACAGAAAAACCAGAGGAAATCCTAGAATTTTTTAGGTAAATGGAATTTTTAAAATGATCAGTTCAGTCCTCTCAAGTTACAGACAAATAAGCAGAACACTGAAGGAACTGAGTGGTTTGCTAAAGGTCACATTGCTAGGCCAGAACTCTGGAAACTTGGCTCATTTTCTGAACAGGTGGACCAAAGCAGACAAAAGTAGAGAAACTTTCAAGCCAAGAATGCAGATATTACCAAGTAGAAGAACCAACCTCAAGGACTGTCAGCATAGGAAGTGGGTTCAAAGCCAAAATGCTTTGTGCTCAGAGGAAAGCTCTGGTTCTGATCCACCTGTTCATGTTCTGTTACTCCCTCACACAGACCCACAGGCTACACAGCCTGCTCAGTGTAGTCTCTACACTGCTTGGTTTTCCTATGTCTTTTCTCCTGTTGCTCCATCTGCCTGTAGTCTCCTCCTGCTGCCGATGTGTGGCAAAAACCTATCTGTCCCTGAAGAGAAACAACTCAAATGCCATTTCTCTACAAAGTCTTCTCTGATTTTACCACTCAATCCTCACCGCTGTGCCAGCCGCACGTGATCATACTCCACTCTGAATTCCTAAGACACTTCATTTGTATGTTACTTATGACAACACTTTCTACTTTGTGTTACAGCTATGCTTTACCTCTTGAATTAAAATATAACCTCCTTAAGGGCGGAGGTCAGTAAATAGCTATAGACACATTTAACAAATACGCAAGTAAAAATAATAACGGAGAAAGATCAAAGCCACATCCTTCACTCCATAATAGATACAGAGCTCTAGTAGTGTTCCCCTACATCAACATGCCATGGGAGACCTAACTTTCTATGTGCTCAAAAGTACTATCCATTATTATGCAAAGAGACCAGACTGCATTTCAAGTGTAATGATATCAAACAGAATATGTACTGGCACTGCTGAGTTCAAAGTCTAAAGTCGTGGCCCTAACTTTGGTGGGATTAGAGACCAGGCTCTGCTGGATCCCATAGCTGAAGTACATAGCAAACCCAATCAGCATCCAGACACCCAATAGGGCCCAGGTCCCAAGTGTCACCTGCATCATAAGGTAAACATTCACAAAGATGCTCAGTAGTGGGAGGAGAGGCAGAGCAGGGACCTTAAAGTGAAGGGGACTGGACCTCTGTGGCTGTCTCCAGATGACGCCAGTGATCCCAGTGATGAGCACCAGGAGCACCACAACCACTGAAATCCTCGCTGGGTCTCCAGAAAGCAGAACTGGCCACTGGGCCAGCACCAGGCAAAGAAGAATGAGCAGCAGAACAAGCAGTGAGGAGCAAACATAGACAACCCGGCAAGAGAGGGAAGTGGGGGTGGAGCTGCCTGGTAAAAACAGTCCCTGTAGAGTCAGCTTCTCTGCTGCAGGTCCATTCTCCTCCTGCACCTCTGCTTGATTTCTCTCATTCTTCATCTCAGGCTGATACCTGAGGATGAGAACACAAAGAGCAACCAAGGAATAAGCTAGCAGAGACTCAAGTGTCCTGAGGTCCACAAGATCAGTGAGTCCCAAGAAGAATGCCATATTTGCTGCGATAATACTAAATATCACAGAAGCCATGATGCGGGAGTATGAGCCGGTACGGACTCTGACTAGGACAGGAAACAGGAGGCCATCATTTGCCATCATGTGTATCAACCGACGAATGGGGAACATAAAGCTCAAAAGGCTGGCAGAAAGACTACAGAAAAATCCAAATGCTACAACATAGTAGGCAGGGGCCCAGCCAATAAGAAGAAATGCCTCAGGCAAGGTGCTCCCTCGTTGAAGCTTGTAGTAAGGCACCATAAGCGTAAGTGCTGAGGAGACACCAAAATACAGCACAAAGCAGATGAACAGTGAAATCATAATGCCCATGGGGATGGAACACTGGGAATTCTGCTCTTTCTTGACTGTTGTAAGAACAATGCTGAAACCTATAAATGCATAGAAACAGGTAGTTGTTCCACGGAGAATCCCCTTGAAGCCAAAAGGCACAAATCCTCCATAGCCCAGAGGGCCCAAGCTAGAGGTATCATTGAGTCCAGCCTTTATGTAGTCATCTTCCATGAGCTTCCAGTTGTGCAGGTCCCCCTTAATGAACCCAGAGATGATGACAAAACCAAGAACCAAAAGTTTCACCAATACAATCACTTTGGCAACCAGGAAAAATTGGTCAAATGGCAGAGTCTGCAATTCGATGAGCAACAACATAAGACCCACAACAATGAAGCCTAGATATTCTGCAAGGACTTGGGGAACATGAGGTGAAATGTCATTAAGGGTCTGAGAGATCTGGTTCCCAAGGAGGTTGGCAAAAGCTAAGGTCCAGGCACAGGCCACAATGGCTGTATCAGCAACAAAAGAGAGAATGAGGTTCCAGCCACTGATGAAAGCCCAGAGTTCACCTATAGTGACAAAGCTGTAGAGATATGCAGAGCCAGAATGGGGAACTCGGGCACTAATCTCTGCATAGCACAGCCCAGCCAACACAGAAGATATTCCAGCCACCAAAAAGCAGATCACAATGGATGGTCCTGCTTGAGTGCTGGCCACCTCACCAGCCAGGACATACATACCTATACCCACTGTGCGGCCCACACCCAGGGCCACTAAATCCAGAGTGCTCAGTTGTACGTTAAGTTCAAAGTCATGCTCTCTCGGTATATGTCTGTGTACCAGCTTTTGAACAAATCTACGAAGTATCTGATACAGCATTCTAGCTGGAATTGAAGAAGATTCTATGATCAGACAGCTGTAGCAAGCTCATGTAGTCGGTGATCAGTCTGGGATCAGGTTAGTTGAGGCTGAGTTAAGCTAAGTTGAGTTGGAACTGCTGCAGTCCATTGCTCAGGCTTCAAAGATGCTGCTTTATACTTCTTCTGGTGTCTGCTATTGCTCCATAATGCCTAAATAAACAATAAATATGTACTGAACAATGGTGTTCAACCAACCAACAAAAGCTAAGAAGTCCAATATCACTTGTTGAGTACATATATAGAAACTGACACCAAAAGACATCATAGAAAAGTCAACCCTGCTTTCTCCCCTGAAAAACTGCAAAATACTTACTGAAATTCTCCTTTTTTACACACCATATGATATAATCTCACATGAGTTCAATTACCTCATGTAGTTTCATGTACTAATTAAACTGTAAGACACAACAGGGCTTGAATTTATTGTGCAATAACCATGGATGTTTGTGTGGTACTTGAACATGAATTATGACACATTAATTCACAGATGAGAGGGCCTCATTGGAGTTATAGAACCATATTTTAAATATCACCTGAATTTAAAATACAAATATTGGTCCTCCAGTCTTAAAATTCTCTAGCTCCCAAAGCTAGCCAAGGTCAAACGTCGCTATGGCCCCCTTTCTCCTCATTCTGTATCATTCATTTAGCTATATTCATGGCAAAGAAATGTATAGTCCAACCCTTTGCTTTACCCACCTAGGCCCACAGAGGGTGCTGTGAGAAGAGAGGAAGAGGGAAAATGGGGCAGGGCCTTCATAACCTCCAGTAAGAGGGAGAGAAACAGATTGTCTGGTGAGGAAATACTGGGGAAATGGGTGAAGCAGCTAACCAAGGGTCCATTACTAAGAAGGGAGAAGACACAAGCCATTTTGCGAATTGTGACATTCAATAAACCTCACCCAAAACAACCAAATGAAAATTCACCACATGTTTTATGCCCACAGTTAAGAGAGTATGATAGGTAGGTAGAGAGAAAAGAAATAAGTCACTTAGCTCAGTAGCTCACACCTCACCACAGCTCTGGTAACATAATCTACAACAACTAGCCTCTATGACCACTTATTAAGGGACACTCTTTATCCCTCTTCCCTGGTGGTTTCTGTGATAAGAAAAGGGAAAAAAAGGACAAGGATAAAGCAAAAGAATGTACCATAAATAATCATTTTTATCAATGTGGAATATACTTGGTGAATATACCTGCCTTTCCACATGATTTTGCTTTAACTAAGGTTAAAATGTGTTTGTCTTCTGGAAGCACATAACATGTATCAATTGAGAATTGAGAGACGTTGCGCAAGAACTGCTGGAGGGCAAGAGAAAGACAACCTAGAAATAAACATTTGCCGCATATAATCAATAAAACAGATGTTATGCATGGATACGTGCTGTCTGGGCTTCTGGTGTTGGGTTATCTCACAATGTACGTGGTAGTTGGGAGAGGAGAAGGGCGGAGAACAGTTTAAGACTCCACAGGCCTTTAAAATTAAAGAGTTGCAAATATGTATGTGAAAACAGCAAACTGCCTCTTGGAGATCCAGTGTTTTAAAGACCACTAGGCAGCCACACCCCAGGGGAACTTGGTAATCTTTCCTTCTACAGCCTGAGCTGGCCTATAATCAATCCCACCACAACTGTTATAAATTAGATAAGAGAGGCAGGGAGATTCCTTCAGCAGCTGTAAAAAATAGATATCTAGTTCCTTAAGCAAGGAGGAAGAAGACTCTCAAATTCTCTCTGGTGATGGGGGGCCCACCTTATGAAACTGGACCTGCTATTCTGCAGAGTCCACACCAGTGTCCTCCCTAAGAAGATAGGACACAGCTACTTTCAGAATCTCCAATGAGAAAGTGTGGCAAAACATGAAGGAAGCAAAAGAGTCAGATGGAAGAATCTTCATTCATTCAAAGAACATATCTAAGCATATTACGTGCTGGGCTCTGTGAGAAAGACAAAGATGAATAAAGCAAGCTCTGCACCAGGTCAGAAAGGAAAGGCCAGGAAAGGCAGAGCATAGAGGCAGGAAGGACTAAGAAGGAGTAGGGCCAGGGAATAACCCAGAATTCCTACCTGCTCTTCCCAAACTTGCAAGGTCTTTGGTCTGCACCCTCCCCAATCCGAAGTCTAGCTCTGGGGCCATGAAACACTCTCTGCTCAAACCTCACAGGGCTTTAGCAGCTAGAGGCACTCCGAGCCCAGTTTCTTCCACTCTGGCTCTGTCTCAGTTTTCTTGACAATTCTGTAAACACAAGAAATCACTTACCCATGGGCTTTTTCTTCCTCAGAGGATAACACCTGAGATGAAAGTGTAAGCAAAACCAGGAAGAGAAAGGAGCTTGGCCAAGCAGAGTCAGAGACTTGGAGTGGGAGCTCAGTTGGGCCCTCAGGGAGTTGGGCCCTCAGGGAGGCGGGCCCTCAGGGAGGCGGGGCCCTCCAAAGGCAGGGGAATGGTGGGACAGGGTAAAGGAGGTAGATTAGTTGAAATCCTGGAGGAAAGCTGGACATGGATATTGGAAGAGTAATGGGGCCCTGCATGGGTGAGGAGGTGGACTGAGGACTTAAATGGGACTTTGACTCTTTGTTGCCAGAAAGTTGTGAAATTAGAATAAGCTTTCCAGGGTACTGGATGTGGAGGAGGTCCTGGTTGGCAGGGGGAGAGTGTGCGGAGCCAGGTGGAGTCCATCCTGTGGTGGTTTGGGGGCCAGTCTCAGATCCAGCTAAAGAGCCCGGTCAGCCGTCTGTTAAACAAGGATAGAAACATCCCCACCCCCGCAGCTCCCTGTCTCAGAATCTTCTACTAGTTTCCTCTACCACCATCCATCCCTGTCTCCTCACCCACATTTTCCATTCACTCAGGGACTAAAACTACAAGGGAACTGACTTAAGCTTCACCACAAGGAATTTTCTGAGACAGGCATTCATTGATCATAGCACATTTTAACTGAATATGCTTTGAGCATTGTGCTGGAGTAAATAAAGAAAACCACAGACTCCCTGCCTAGACAGCTTCCTGCTCTAAACATTCAAATGGTAGAGCTTCCAAGATCCTGAAACAGTGGCAAAAGGAAGGTGCCTCTTCCTTCCCAGAACATCAATCTTCCCAGAACAAGAGGCAAGACTTGTCAGAAGTAGAGAAGGTGGGGCCTACTTAGAGACCCAGAGCTGAATAGAAGATTATCAAGAAGCATTTGATTTAAAGGAAAAAGAGCACCACTGCCTCTACTTAATAATACTGAAATTCCTCTAAACTCTAAATTAGTTGCCATAATGGCTGCAGTGGAGGTGGAAGGAGGGGAGAGGATAGTGGCAGGATTTTATAGAGACATACTATACTATACTAACTATACTAAAGCAGAGAATTGAAATTGGAATAGAAAGAATTTCTCCAGAACTCAGGAAGAACCTCCAACTGAGGAAAACCTACAAATCACATTGACCCTGCCCTAACACATCTCCAGTAGGCATGAACTAAGGGCACTAACTCAGCACCTCTTTTGTTCCAGGTGCTATGCTGGGTAGTGAGTGAGAGGCCCAGCCGAGACTAAAAGAGCCAAAACTCCTAGAGGCAAAGGAAACAGGTGGGAATTAGAAGGATGGCTGTCATGACAGAACAGTAGGGAATAAACATCTGCGTGTTTGTTTGGTGTCTGTTCCAGCAATCTAGGCTGTCTTCCTCTGCCTCAAGCTGGGATTTTCCCAAATATGCATCTCCTTGAGGGCAAGAAGGGCTTGCATCTGGTCCCAAGATTCAATACCTTCCCCTTTCTCCTTGTGCTATTCACTGCCTCATGTGTCATGAGTGGGAGGCTGGGGAAATACCTGGGCCTCCAGATAATTACCAAGTAAGGATAAGAATTGTCTCAGGTTTGCGGGAAATGCAGAGGATGCAGAATTGGGGCCCTGGGCTCTCCTGCAGGAGGGATACAGAGTGGGGAACCTGGCAGTTAGAGCCCATCCAAGTGATTTCACATGAAGTGTATGAACCCTGAGAGGTGGGAGGAGGGAAGGGAGAGGGAGGGGTGTGAGCCAGAGACAGGTGAAGGGACTAAAAGACACAGCCATAAGAGAAGCAAGGAAGATGGAAGAGAGGGCAAGAGATGGGGAGGCAGCAAAAGAAGACAGATGGGAGATGTGGGTGGAGAAACTAAAAGGCACACAGGGCGAAACTTCACAAAGATGCGATGGGAAGAGAGATCCTCAGAGACTGAGGGAGGGAAGCTGGGAGGGAGACAGAGGAAGAGCTAGACCCAGAAAATCGCAGACCAAAAAAAATATTTGTAGTCCGAAAGACAGACAGATAGACAGATCTATCTAACAGAGATGAAGGTGAAGGAGGCAAAGTAAGAAGGAAGAAGACAGGGTTGCAGGGAGGGAGAGGAGGCAGCAAGACAGAGAGAAGGAGGCAAGTGTGGAGCAGGAGGAGGAATCCAGGCCAAGGAGGGGGTATATATTTGCTTTATGATTCTCTTCAGTTTCACCTGGTCCCTGATGAGCACCCATCCCCCAGAGGTGCTGCTGGTGGTGGATGTGCCCAGAAAGCTGACAGGGTGAAGTTGCTGGCATCGCTGCCCCAGGCTCCCTCCCAGGGCCAACCTGAGGATCTCAGAGACACCTACATGGGTATGACAACTGCCTCCCCTAATGTTTCACCCAAAATGCTGCAATAAAAAGACTCCTGAAGCTCAGACATGTTTTGTAGAGTTAATGCAGCCTGGCACACCATTGAAGGGGGAGTAGGGACTGAGAGAAAGAGAAACAGAGGCAGGCAGGAAGCCAGGCTGACAAGCTCCGGAAAAAGTGCTGGGGACAGACTGGTTAGGGATCACATGGAGAAGAGTGAGGAGAAGGTAAGGATTGGGATGATGTCTGCATTGAGAGCTAAATAAACACTATGCAAGGTGTAATCAAAATAAAATAACTAGGGACTATCATTAATTTGGAGTCAACAATGTAGACACCTTCTAAGCGTCATGGTTAATGTCTTCAATCGGCTGTCCGCTATAGGGCCCCCACATGTGAAATGCACAAAAGGAGAAACTGAGGCAAAGAAGAGCAACCTTGAGGCCAGTGTGCATGCTTGAATCTAGGTTTCAAATGGCCAGTGATGAAGCAATGAGACACATTTGTGAAGACCCAACACTTAGCATGGCAAGTTGGACCCTGCCTTTTCCCCAGGATTTCTTGGGTCTCTTCAAAGACTACCTCCCCAGTTCCTCTCAGAGCCAGGGGAGACCCTAAGAACATTAACTCAAACAATTTAAAGGGGAGTTGTTCTCCCTGGCCCCCTTCCATGCCAGTCACATTTGCAGGTCCCAGAGGCCAGAAGTCTGGTTATAACTAGAGCCCAAGGAATCTCTTTAGCAGCAGGAGGGAGGGTAGAGAGGGACTTTCCCTAAAATCCTTTGGAGAAGACAAGAGAGCAAAACCCACCAGTTCCATCCCAGTCCCATGTACACATAGAAGTTTAATAAAGTTTATTTATTTATTTTTTTTTTTTATTCTTTTTTTTTTTTTTAATTATAATAGTTTATTTTCAAATTGGTTTACATATAACACCCAGTGTTCATCCCAACATGTGCCCTTTTTAATACCCATCACCCCTCTCCCCCCTCCCTCATCCCCCTTACCCTCAGTTTTTTCTTAGTCTTTGAGAGTCTCTTATGTTTTATCTCCCTCCCTCTCTGTGTCTTTTTTTTCTTTCCCCTCTTCCCCTCCCCCTGGTTTTTGCTTAGTTATTTATTTTTTACCTCTCTCTTTTTTTAAAATATAATTTATTGTCAGTTTGGTTTCCATACAACACCCAATGCGCATCCTAATAAGTTCTCTCCTCTATGCCCATCACCCACTTTCCCTCAGTTTGTTCTCGGTATTTAAGAATCTCTTATGCTTTTGCCTCCCTCCCTTTCTCTAACTTTTTTCCCCTTCCCCTCCCCCATGGTCTTCTGCTAAGTCTCTCAAAATCCACCTATGCATGGAAACATACAGTATCTCTCTTTCTCTGACTGATTTATTTCACTTAGCATAATACCCTCCGGTTCCATCCATGTTGCTACACATGGTCAGATTTCATTCTTTCTTATTGCCACGTAGTATTCTATTGTATATATAAACCACATCTTCTTTATCCATTCATCAGTTGATGGACACTTAGTCTCTTTCCGTAATTTGGCTATTGTAAAAGTGCTCCTATAAACATTGAGGTACATGTGCCTCTATGCATCAGCACTCCTGTGTCTCTTGGGTAAATTTCTAGCAGTGCTATTGCTGGGTCATAGGGTAGTTCTTTTTCTAATTTTTTTCTTGAGGAAAGAAGTTTAATAAAGTTTAGAATGTCCAGGGCTACCAGGTAATTAAAGCCAGGATCTGGGTAATTACATTTCTTCTCTAAGCTCTACCCTTGAACTCCCTTCTACCCCATGGACACACATCTTTTATGAAACACATTGAGTGAGAAACTTGATTTTAAAAACTGCCCCCACTAGACAGATGATCTTAATTTCAGCAAAGAAATTTAGAATACATTTGAAAAGGATTTCCTTAGACCTCAGGTAGATAAATGCTAGAGCCAGAGAAACACACACGCACACATACACCAAATAGAAAAAGGAAACCCCTCTCTTGACTATATTTTTGTCTGTGAGATTCACCTTCTCAGGATCCGTTCCACATTAGGGAACAAAATATAATCTTTCCAAACATTAGGAAATTAATTCCCTTCTAACACATCGATCCAGGAGGGAGATGGTTGTCTCCCTCCCCCGGTCATGGCAAACTTTCTGAAGAAAGATGGCACAGCCTGTAGGTAAGAGCCTCACATGCAGAAGTCTAGTTTGCTGTCCTATCCCCCAAAGCCTCACTAACCTTTGGATCACCATCTGTCTGCACCTGTCAGTGAACATTCTTTGGACTCCCCCTGTGAACCCAGCCCAGGGGGAAGAAAACTATTCTAAGGGAGGAGAAGCAGGGCCCTTTATTCTGAGATGTGAGAAGACAGACACACAAGACAAGAAAACTGGCAGAGGAAAAAAACAACATATAAGATAATAGAGTGTATCCACATTCGAGGGCTGAAGGAAAGAAGATGGAAACAGAGATAGAGAATACAAAGCAAGAACAGAGGAAAGGAAATGCCAGATTTAGAGGGCGGGTGTGCAGAGGGCTTGGGAGCCAGGAGGCTGTTGAGCTCAGCAGATATGGAGATAATAAGCCGGGAAGATATCAAAGATGAGCATGAGGATGGTTTAAAATGCCTAATATGGGGTGCCTGGGTAGCTCAGTTGGTTAGGCATTGACTCTTGGTTTCCGCTTAAGGCATGATTTCACAGTTCATGGTTTCGAGCCCCACATCAGTCCCTGCACTGTTGTTGCTGCGGAGCCTGCTTAAGATTCCCTCCCTCTCTCTCTCTATCTCCCTCTCTCTCCCTCCCTCCCTCTCTTGCTTATGCTCTCTCTCTCTCAAAATAAATAAAATTAAAAAAATAAAATGCCTAATGGATTTAGATATATACATCTTGACAACGGTACACTTCAGTGGCATACATCTCATTTTATTCTCAATAACGGGCTACAGTACAAGTGTCAGTACTATTATTTTACAGATAATGAAACTAAGGCACAGAGAGGTTAAGTAACTTGCCTATAGTCACAGAACCGGTAAGGGCAGAGCAAAGAATCAATTAACTGCATGTGGTGCCCCCTGCTGCAGGTCCTGCCCTGGGAAGCATCCAGGCTTGGGGGCTGTTGTGTGAGGGAGAAGTTACTCTCCAGAAGGCAAAAGACCTGCCTCCTGAGGCTCTTCTTAGCATGTTCTGCCCAGGAGAGCTTGGCCAGTTTGAGGTCTCATCTGGAAAGTGTGGAAGTCATACCTTACCATCTAAAGATGAAAGTCTAAACCAGATCATTGATTGAAGATCTTTGAGCTTTAAAACACAAAATTTAATCCCTGGAAGTGGTCAGTCAAGGAGATAGTCAGGATAAAGGTCTCAAACCCTTCAGTCTTCCTATTACCTCTCCTCACCTCTTTCTTCCCTCTAACTGTCTCCTGACCACCAAGGGCCTCTTTCCTACCTGTCTAGGCCCAGGCAGCTGTCTTTTCCAGCAATGGCTCACTAACCTATGCAGTCCAGGCTCAGTCATCCTCAGGGCCTCTGAGGACACATCGGGGCCAGGGACATCAGCCTAGCTTCTTGTTATCTTGTCTAATCAGCCCAGGGTGACTGTGGAGCTACAACCATGGCATATTTTACATTGCTGCCCCATATCCAGCAGACTGCCTCCTCCATTCCTCTGCCTCGAACACACATTCACCAACAAACACACATACATGCACACACACACACACACACATACACACACACATGCACACACACACCATTTCCTCCTCGTCTGTCTCCAAGGTTCACATCCCCTACCCCATGATAAGGCACTTACTGAGATCTCTGACTTATCTGATCCTATCTTCTCCATTTTCCTGCTCCTTGTAACTAAACGAGTATCAGTCTCCTAGTCTCCTAGGACACCTTCTGGAGTTCTGTGTCTTCCTCCATCTTCCCTCCTTGGTCATTGCCAGTCTCCCATCATCTATGTCATGGGTCTTGATCCAATTGCCTTTGACCAACTCAGCTCACAAACATGTGCTGAGGGAACTCCCAGAGTGCTGTGCCTCTCTGTCTTGGCTCTCAGACTCATATCATCATCTGCCAGGAGCTCCCCCAGGACAGGGTCCCTGCTCCTCCCTCTGGGTCTCCCCTCAGAGCCCAGAACACTACTTATTCTCCTAAATCAAAGCCCTGTTTAAAATTTTTATCAGATTTCAATCTTCTAATAAGATTGTTTTTATTCTGTCATTCAGATTACGTGTTACCACTTGTATACACCACATGTCCATACCAACCTTTCACTTAAGTTGACTGGAGAACTCTTGGGATAAAAAAGATTTTGAAGGAGGGCACTTGTTGGGTTGAGCACTGGGTGTTGTATGGACACCAATTTGACAATAAATTATTTAAAAAAAAAGATTTTGAGAGTTCATTATGTACATTTTCCTATTTCTGGGAAGGAGCCCATCTGAAGCATTCCATACCCAAGTGAGACAGCCATGCACACTGCCAGGCAGCCTGCACCCTACTATCTTCCCAAGTCACCCTCCAATTTCAGAAAAATCTTCCTTCTGTTCACTCTCAATCTGTTTTCCTTTAATTTGGCCTGTCTTTATCACTCATTCTGATTAGAGATGGGGTACATTAATCCTCAAAAGCTTAAGAAAATTCTCAAATGCCCACCTGGTAACATTATTCCATTGCCTATCAGTTCAGGTCTCTGAAATTATAGGTCTCATATACTTTGTTATTGATCCATTATAAATCATCAAAAGACCCCTTAAAAAGCATTATTTGGGCTCAACAACACTCATCATCAAGGAAATACAAATCAAAATCACAATGAGACACCAACTCACACCAGTCAGAATGGCTAAAATTAACAACTCAGGCGATGACAGATGTTGGCAAGGATGCAGAGAAAGAGGAACTCTTTTGCACTGCTGGAGGCAGTGGAAATTGGTGCAGCCACTCTGGAAAATAGTATGGAGGTTCCTCAAAAAATTAAAAATAAAAACTACGTTACAACCCAGCAACTGCACTACTAGGTATTTATCCAAAGGATACAGGTGTGTTGTTTTGAAGGGGCACATGCACCACAATGTTTATAAAAGTGCTGTCAACAATAGCCAAAGTATGGAAGGAGCCCAAATGTCCAATGACAGATGAACGGATAAAGAAGATGTAGCATGTATATATATATGTACACACACACACACACACACACACACAATGAAGTATTACTTGGCAATCAAAAACAATGAAATCTTACCATTTGCAACAACATGGATGGAACTAGAGTGTATTATGCTAAGCGAAATTAGAGAAAGATAAATATTATATGATTTCACTCATTTGTAGAGTTTAAGATACAAAACAGATAAATGTAAGGTAGGGGAAGCAAAACTAATATAAAAACAGAGAGGGGGACAAAACATAAGAGACATTCAAATACAGAAAACAAACTGAGGGTTGCTGGAGGGGTTGTGTATGGGGGGATGGGCTAAATAGGCAAGAGGCATTAGGGAAAACACTTGTTGGGATGAGCACTGGGTGTTATACGTAGGGGATGAATCACTGGATTCTACTCCTGAAATCATTATTGCACTATATGCTAACTAACTTGGATGAAAATTTTTAAAAATAAATTAATTTTAAAAAGCATTACTTGGGTCTCTACCAGGTTATAATCTATTATGCATTCATCTGGTCTCTCCTTAAAGCTTTGAAAAATGAATATATCCTAATTTCCAGGACAGATGTTTAAGAACTCCTATTTCAATTCCCCCAACCTCTATAGTCTCCTCAATTAGTGTCAAGTTATCACTCATTTGATTAAGAGGCAATATAACCCTGAGGCAGGATGTGACCTAATATGACCTCCCCAGTCCCTTTCAGGTCATCATATGATGTAGAGGTAGCAGAATGGGGAGTAGTCCTGACGCCCACAATGCTTGCCCCAGGGGAGCCCCTGAGCACCAGGCTGACTCAAGTGTGAGTATGGCAGGCATTTTTGCAAATGGGGACAGAATGCCAAACCCTGGCACAGTGACTTGTGTGGGAGACTTGGGACAGGAGGGCAGCCAGGGCCCACACTTCTCCTTCTTCCCCAAATTCAATTTCCCCACCTTACACCCCTTCTCTTGTGCTCCCAATTCCAAAATTTTCAGACCTTCCTTAGTGCTCATCTGAGGCCACACACCTATCATGGATCATCTAAGGCCAGTGATTCTCAAACTGAAAGAGCATAGAGATCACCTGGAAGCCTGTTGAAAATGCAGTTTCTGATTCAGTAGGTCTGGGTTGGGCCTGAGATTCTGCATTTCTAATAAACTCCCAAGTGATACCCATGCTACTGGTCCATGGATCATTCTTTGAAGAGAAGGATCTAGATGATTGTAGCACTTACTACAAATGTCTCCCAGGAGGAGTCTATCTGTCCATCTCCTTCTGTCTGTCTATCCTCCAGATGAAAATGAGAATCATATCTCATCTTTCCCTGATTTAGGAATCTTGCTCCATAGCACAATACACGACACAAACCTGGCTCATAAATTCCCTTCAAATGTGATAACACACATCTGTCACAAGAGTCTCAATCTTTCCTGACTCTTAAAGGTCCATGTAGCCTAGAATTACTGTACAATTTCTGTTCCAACTCACCTGTCCCTCTTTTATTTCCCAAATTGCTTCACAGACATCCTCCTCCAGGAAGTCTCTCTTGACCGATACCTCACTCTCAGTTTCTACTCATACCTTCCCTTCCAAAGTAACGATGCCTCAATCCCTTTCCAGTTACTAATTCCTCCAATTTCAGTACATTTTTCTCCCCATTTGGGCTATAAATTCTCTCTATCGAATGAATCTTAGATTCTTTCATAAAGTTTTTTCATCAGTCCCTCAAAAAGCAACTAAAGGTATTGGTAGGTGTATGAGTAATCCTGCCTTTAGCAGGCTTCCCTGGAGTGAACTACTCCCTTTTGGGAAGATGATAAATTCCATAAGTAAGAAATTAACTTTCTATACCTCCCTCCTGAGGCAGGCCATGTGGGTAAATATGGCAGAAAAACAGGGGTCGTTGTATGCCAAACAAAAACTTTGTTTCAAGAAAGATACATGTTTTGTGCACACTGGACATCTTCAGGTATTGCCTGGAGGCAGGTAGGTTAGGTTGGGCCTTCTATCAATTTCAGTATCTAGTCTTCCCCACCAAATCCCATGGGACTAGATGGAGCAGGACAGGGAAGGACATTTCAGGCATTCTTCTACCCCACGGTTGTTTTTACCCTGTTGCACTTTGAATGAATAACACTGCTCTTACTGTTGGATCAACAGGAAAGGGAGAACCTACTCCTTGTTCTGAATAAGACTCCACTCTGATGGAACAGACAGGAAAGTCACCAGAACTCAGAGAGGGCCACATACAGGCAAAACTAGAAGTGCCTGGGAACAGGTCTAAATGCTGAGTACAGATCCAGATATATTTCTAGATATAGTTCTAGATGGAGAGAAAGGCTATTATCATAGAAGACTCCCAGAACATAGTTTTGAAGGAGTAGCATATTGCTAGCCTGAAAGGAAAGAGAAATATATGTACCAAGGAATTGTGTAAGGCTCAATTCAATTTAACATGAATTTATTAAATCCTCATTATATGCTTGGTGCCCAGCTGGATGTTCTGGGGGAGTGAGCAAGATATACTCCTAATGTATAATCTATGATCAGGGAATAAAAGAAAGAAAATAAAGATAGAAATATTTTATCCAGGGTATTTTATTTTTTATTTCTACTTTATTGAGGTACAATTTATATATAAAATTGTAAGATATTTAAAGTGTAAATTGTGGTGATTCGATATACATATACATTGCAAAATGTTTCATCAAGATTTCCCCACTATGAAAGGATTAACGGTGATATTGCAATGTAAATGTTTCATTAAATGAAGGTAAGTGTTTAAAGGGCACCTTTGTTTCCCTGGTTTCAACTTTATGTAAAGGTGCTTCATCTAGAACTTTGGTTTTCAAAGTGGGGTCTTTGGACCAGCAGTATCAGCATCACCTGGAAACTTGTTAGAAGTACAAGTTCTGGGCCCCAACCAGACCTAGTGAAATCCAAATACTAGGGGCAGAGCCCAGCAATCTCTTATCACAAGCCCTCCAGGTGAGGTACCGCCTGCTGAAATTTGAGCACCACTGAGAATTCCTTGCCTTTCTCCAACCTCTTTCTCTAACTATGACTTTGATTGGTGAGTTGAAGAGACAGCAGTGAACATACCCGGCTCTCCCCTTTCCATGCTTTTGTTGTTTTTTCTTTTTATCCAGGCCCAAAACAACACATGCATTCCAACCTGCTTATACTTGAGAAAAATCTAATAAAATCAGGGCCTCTCCTGTGATGGGAAGCAGGCAGTGTTCAACACTACTTGTGATGAGGAGTAAGTCTGTCTAATTTAGTGATGCTGGATATGCAAGCCAATTAGGCTAAGATCTACAGCTGACGATTTAATCATCTGTCTCTATGTCTTGATAATCCATTGGTTCCAAACATAGGAATCGAAAATGAGATGTTATTTATTGGACCTCTACAGCTCTAACAATGAGTTGTACTGAAAAGTCAGCAGAGTGCAAGTTCAGACTGCATGTAGTAGAGAAACCTCTTTGGGAGAACAAGAGGACACAGGCACCAGAGGAAATCCCAGATTTTCTTAAGTGAGTGGAACTTTAGAAATGGCCAGTGCTGACCTCTCATGTTACAGATAAATAAGCAGAGCACTGAGGGAACCGAGAGGTTTGATCAAGGTCACGTTGCCCGTTAATGGTGGAAACAAGATCAAGAACACTTTGCTCTGAGCTGTGCACTTTCTGAGAAGGTAGACCAAAGAAGACAAAAGTAGAGAAATTTTTAAGACCAAGAATGCAGATATTTCCAAGTAGAATAACAAATCCCAGGGATTTTCGACAGAGTGAGTTCAAATCCAAAGTCCTTTCTGCTCAGAGGAAAACTTTGACTCCAATCCACTTATGCGTGTTCTGTTGCCCTCTCTCACAGCCAAGGCTTAAGCTACACAGCCTGCTCAGTTTGCTCTGAACGCGGATTCTTTTTCTTGTGCTTTTCCTTGTGTCAGTGTCTCTACCTGCATTCTCTCCCTATTGACCAAATGTGCAAAATCCTATCTGTCTTTGGAGAGAGCCAAGTCAAATGCCATTCCTCTACCAACTCTTCTCTGATTTCACCAATCAGCTCTCACCCTTGTGCCAATCCCATGTGATCATCCTCCCCTCTTAATTCCCAGGAAACTTTATTTTATATTACTTATGATACCACACTCTATTTTGTGTACAGCTATGCTTTGCCTCTTGTATTAGAATATAAGCAGCTTAAGGGCAGTTGTCATATTTCATCTCTTTTTCTTTTGTCTTTTTCCAGTTTCTTTTATTTTTTGTTTTAAATATTAATTACCATACAGTGTTGTCATAGAACTCTCAGTGTATCACATAACGATTCAAAAATTCTGTACCTTTCTCAGTGTGCATCAAGATAAGCACATTTTTTTAACATTTATTATTTTATTTTATTTTCTTATTTATTTTTTTTATAATTTATTATCAGATTGGTTTCCATACAACACCCAGTGTTCAAGATCAGCACACTCTTAATTCCTTTTATCTATTTCACCTATCCCTCTGCCCACCTCCCCTCTGGAAACCACCACTTTGTTCCTGGTATTTAAGAGTCGGGGTGTGGTGTTTTGACTTTTTTTTAGCTTTATTTTCTTGTTTTATTTATCAAATCCCACATATGTTGAAAACATATGGTATTTGTCTTTCTGGTACTAACTTATTTTACTTAGCCTTATACCCTCTATGTCCACTCTTTTGTTACAAATCGAATATTTTCATTATTTTTTATTACTCAGTAATATTCCACTGTGTGTGTGTGTGTGTGTGTGTGTGTGTGTGTGTGTGTGTGTGTGTATCACAGTTTCTTTATCCAGCAGTCTCTCAATGGATACTTAGGTTGCTACCCTATCCTGGTTATTGGAATTTTACTACAATAAACATAGAGGTGCATATAACTTTTCAAATTCATGTAACTAAAGCTTTTGCCCAGCAAAGGAAACCATAATCAAAACAAAACAGCAAACTGATGAATGATAGAAGATATTTACAAAAATATATCTCAAAAGGGATTAATATCTGAAATACATATAGAACTTCTCCAATTGTACACAAGGAAAACAAATAATCCAATTTAAAAACGGGTTGACTATTGTCGAAAGTGCTGCTATGAACATTTCGACAATAGCCAAATCATGGAAAGAGACCAAGTGCCCATCAACTGACGAATGGATAAAGAAGTTATGGTACTTATATACAATGGACTACTACGTGGCAATGAGAAAAAATGAAATCTGGCCATGTGTAGCAACATGGATGGAACTGGAGGGTATTATGTTAAGTGAAATAAGTCAGTCAGAAAAAGACAGATACCATATGTTTCCACGAATAGGTGGACTTTGTGAAACTAAGCAAAAACCAGGGGGAGGGGAAGAGGGGAAAGAAAAAAAAGACACAGAGAGGGAGGGAGATAAAACATAAGAGACTCTCAAAGACTAAGAAAAAACTGAGGGTAAGGGGGATGAGGGAGGGGGGAGAGGGGGTGATGGGCATTAAAAAGGGCACATGTTGGGATGAACACTGGGTGTTATATGTAAACCAATTTGAAAATAAACTATTATAACAAAAAAAAAAAAAAAACGGGTTGAAAGACCTAAATAGACATTTTTCCAATGTCTATTGGAAGACATACAGATGGCCAATTGACACATGAAATGATGCTCACCGTTGCTAAACATCAGGGAAATGGATGTTAAAACCACAATGAGATATCACTTTATACCTGTCATAATAGATAAAATCAAAAAGACAAGAAATAACAAGTGTTGTCAAGGATGTGGAGGAAAAGGAACCTTCATACACTGTTGGTGGAATGTAAATAGCTATAACTACTATGGAAAACAGTATGTTTGTTCCTCAACAAATTCAAAATAGAACTGCCATATAATCCATTATTTCCCTTGCTACGTATTTACCTTAAGAAAACAGAAACACTTTCTCTAGTTTCTTTAATAATAATTGTTTTATTTATGTGTATTTATTTTTGAGAGAGAGGGGTGTGATTGAGGGAGAAAGAGAGGAGGAGATAGAGAATCCCAAGCAGGCCATGCACTGTCGTTACAGAGCCCAACATAGGGTTCAATTCCACAAACGGTGAGATCATGATCGGAGTCAAAATCAAGAGTCAGAAGTTTAACTGACCAAACCACCCAGGAATTCTAATGAAAATTGTTTTAAAGGCACCAGCAGCTAGAAACACACTGAAAAGTAGGCAAGTTAAAAAAGTAGACAAGCAAAAGAAAATCCTTCACTCCACAATAAATACAGAACTCTATTAACCTTCCTTCACCAATATGCCATGCGAGGCCTAGCTTTCCATGTGTTCAAGAGTACTCTCCATTGTTGTGCAGGGGGACAAGACTGCATTCAGTTGTGATGACGTACATCATCAAATGTGTGCACATACTTCTGAGCTCAAGGTCTACAGTCGTGGCCCTAACTTAAGTGAAGTTAAGCAACACGGCTGTGCTGGATTCCATAGCTGAAGTAGATAGCAAAGCCAATTAGCATCCAGACACCGAATTGGGCCCAGGTGACAGCTTCCATCTGCATCATTAGGAAAACATTCACAAAGATGCTCAGTAGTGGGAGGAGAGGCAGAGCAGGGACCTTAAAGTGAAGGGGACTGGACCTCTGTGGCTGTCTCCAGACGACCCCAGTGATCCCAGTGATGAGCACCAGGAGCACCACAACCACTGAAATCCACACTGGGTCTCCAGAAATCAGAACTGGCCACTGGGCCAGCACCAGACAAAGAAGAATGATCAGCAGAACAAGCAGTGAGGAGCAAACATAGACAACCCGGCCAGAGAGTGGAGTTGGGGTGGAGCTGCCTGGAAAAAGTAGTCCCTGTAGAGTCAGCTTCTCTGCTGCAGGTCCATTCTCCTCCTGCATCTCTGCTTCATTTCTCTCATTCTGCATCTCAGGCTGATATCGGAGGATGAGAACACTGAATGCCACCAGGGAGTAAGTAAGCAGGGTCACAATTGACCGGAGGTCCACAAGATCAGTGAGTCCAAAAAAGAATGCCATGATTGCTGCGATAATGCCAAAGATCACAGTGGCCACGATGCGGGTGTATGTGCCAGTATGGATCCTGGCAAGGACAGGAAACAGGAGGCCATCCTTCACCATCATATGTATTACCTGACGTATGGGGAACATAAAGCCCAAGAGGCTGGCAGAAAGACTACAGAGGAATCCAAAAGCTACAACATAGTAGGCAGGGGCCCAGCCAATAAGAAGAAATGCCTCAGGCAAGGTGCTCCCAGGTTGAAGCTTATAGTAAGGCACCATAAGCGTAAGTGCTGAGGAGACACCAAAATACATCAAAGAGCTGATGAACAGTGAAATTACAATGCTCTTAGGGATGGAATGCTGGGGATTCTGGACTTCTTCGACTCTGGTAACAATATTGTCAAAACCAATAAATGCATAGAAACAGGTAGTTGCTCCACGCAGAATCCCCTTGAACCCAAAAGGCACAAATCCTCCAGACCCCAGAGGCCCCAAGGTAGAGGTATCATTGAGTCTAGCCTTAACATAGTCCTCTTCTGTGAGCTTCCAGTTGTGCAGGTCCCCCTTAATGAAGCCAGAGATGATGAAAAGAACAAGTACCAAAATTTTCAGCAGTGTGAACACTTTGGTAGCAAGGAAAATCTCACTATTCCTAAAAGTCAGCAGTCCAATGAATAACAACACAAGGGCCACAATAAAGAAGTCCAGATATTGTACAAAGACATGAGGAATATGGGGTGAGATTGTTTCACGCAGGGTCTGAGAGATCTCATTCCCAGGGAGATTGTCAAAAGCTAAGGTCCAGGCACAGGCCACAATGGCTGTACCAGCAACAAAGAACAGAATGAGGTTCCAGCCAGTGATGAAAGCCCAGAGTTCACCTACAGTGACATAACTGTAGAGATATGCAGAGCCAGAATACGGAACCCGGGCACCAAACTCTGCAAAGCACAGCCCAGCCAGCACAGAAGATAGGCCAGCCATCAAAAAGCAGATCATAACAGATGGTCCTGTTTGATTGCTGGCCACCTCACCAGCCAGGACATACACACCTACACCCACTGTGTGGCCCAAACCCAGAGCCACTAAATCCAGAGTGCTCAGGCTTCCGGTAGAGGCAGTTTCAGCCACGTCTTGCTGCAGGTTACGTCTGCGTATCAGCTTTTGACCAAATCTGTGAAGTGCCTGACACAGCATTGTGGCTAGAGTTGAAGAGAACTCTAGGATCAGCACTGTAGCAATCCCAGAAATCCAAGAGTCTCAGATCAGATTCCGTGAGGCTAGTTAAGCTTTGTTAGGTTGGGGCTTCTGAGTTCTGCTCAGGCTTCAAAGCTGCTGCTTCATACTTCATCGGGTATGTCCTATCCTTCCATAATGCCTAGTAAATGATAAATATTTAGTGAACAATGATATTCAACCAATACACCAAATTTCAGAATTTTGATGTCACTTATTGCAGTCCAAATATCACAGAAACTGATATCAAAGGACATTATAGAAAAATCAACCTTGCTTTCCCCCAGAAAAAGTGCAAAATGCTTCCCAACATTCTTTTTTTAAAAAAAAAATAAATAAACTACATGATATAATCCAATTGGGTTCATCTAGCTTGTAGCTTCATGTACTAATTAAGCTGTGAGACACAAAGCAAAGTATTAATTTGTTGTGCACTAATTTACATATGGGATGTTGGTGTAGTGCTTAAGCATGAGTTAAGACATTAATTCATGAACTAGAGGGCTTCATTACAATTATGGAATCATTTTTTTTAAATGTATATTTATTTTTGAGAGAGAGAGACAGAACAGGAGTAGGTGAGGGGCAGGGAGAGAGGGAAACACAGAATCTGAAGCCAGCTGCAGGCTCTGAGCTAGTAGCACAGAGCGTGATGCGGGGCCAGAACCCACAAACAGTATGATCATGACCTGAGCCGAAGTCGGATGCTTAACCAACGGAGCCACCCAGGCGCCCCTGGAGTTATTTTTTAAAATGTCTATTTATTGGGTGGCATGGATGGCTCAGTCGGTTAAGTGTATGACTCTTGAATTTGTCTCAGGTCATGATCTCACGATTCATGAGATGGGGGCCCTGCATCGGGCTCTGTGCTGACAGTGTGGGGCCTGCTTGGGATTCTCTCTCTCCCTCTCTCTGCCCCTATCCTACTCATGCTCTCTCTCTCAAAAAAAAAAATGAACAAATCTTTATAAAAATAAAATATCTGAGTTTAAAATAGAAATAATAGTTCCTGGTCTTAAAACCATTAGCCCCAAAATAAGCTAGGCAAAGTCAGATGTCACTTTGGCCCCCTTTCTCCTCATTCTGCATCATCCATTTAGCTGTACTAATGGCAAAGAACGTACAGTCCAACCTTTTGCTTTATCCACCTAGCCCACAGAGTGTGCTGTGAGAAGAGAGGAAGAGGGAGAAAGAGGCAGGGCCTTCATAACAACCTGCAAGAACTTGAGAACCAGGCTGTCTTGTAAGAATATACTTGAGAAATGGGCACATCAGCTAAAAAGGATTCACTACTAAATAAGGAAAAAAACTAGAAATTCCATTTTGTGAATTCTGACACTCAAGAAACCTCTCCCAAAGCAACCAGACAAAAATTAATTACAACTTTCATGCCCAGAATTATGAGTGTGATAGGCAGAGAGAAAAGAAAGAAGTCTAGCTCAGTAGCTCACAACCAAAACAATTCCTTCTGTCTTCTCCCTCTCTGGATTCCAGGAGAGAAGGTGAGCCCACTTCTGGTCACCTTGTGCTCTGGAAACACCCTGCGCCACCTATGATGTCAGCTGCCAGCAGCTGGGAGACCCTGCCCTGCTCTGTGAGCTTGCATTAAAACACTCGCTTGTAAATCCTTATTAATTTTTCACGAGGAATTTTTGTTTGCTTGTTTGTTTTTGTTTTTGTTTTTCAAGTAGGCTCCATGTCCAGTGTCCAGTGTGGGGCCCAACATGGAGTTTGCAAGACCCTGAGATTAAGATCTGAGCCAAGATTAAGAGTCAGACCCTCAACCAACTGAGCCACCCAGGTGCCCCACGGGAGTTATTTTTAACTGGCTCAAATCATTTTCTGAATATGTCAACAAACCCTGCATGTGGTTCCTCCTTCCCTGTCCTTCCTGGCTGCTATTCAAATAGGCCCCTCCTCAAGGGGAGCAAGGTTTTGGGTGAACAATTCACAGCAATGCCCCAGAAAAGCGTAGTGGAGAACAGAGAAAACAAAGTTTGCAGTCTCCACTCTCCTCTCAACTCAGGCTTTGGTTTTGAAAGAATTTTAGGAAAGGTTGACAGAGATTTTTAAAGATGGAAAAAAGCAAGTTATATTTGAAAAGCCTTCCTTTTAGATGCTCAAAAGGAACCCTTGGGTTATGAATCAGACCTTCAGTCAACAAATCTATCTAGACTCTTTATTTCCCACCCACTAGTCCCAATGTTGTGAATTACCAACAAACATATGAGATAGATAAAGAGGGTCAATTCTTCACTCATGGAACCTTTCTACCCTATAAATGTGACTGGCATGCCACCACCCACCCCCTGGCTTTAAACCCTTTAGTGGTTTCCACTGTTCTTCCTTCATAATCCTTCCTTCTTTCATAGTCTGATCTGTGCTGATTCTGCCAGCCTCATCCTCTAACAACTTCCTGCTCCAGCTGTGAAATTCTACACTCACCCTCTTCCCCTAACTCTAATGCCTTCTAGGCCCCTTCACATAGCTAACCCCCACTTTTCTTTCAGTTCTCGGCTCAGAAATTGCTGCCTCAGGAAGCCTCCCCTGATGCTTATGCTGCTCTCATAGCACCGGGCTTACCCCCTGTCTACTCCATCAGACTGTCACTTAGGTCCTTAATAAGTATTTGTTGAACAAATGTACAAAAAAAGAAGAGAAACCCAAAAAAGCACATAATCCAGAATTCCCATCTACTTGACTTTGAAATACATACTTTGTAACCAAGCAATCGTTATAATCCTGGCTCAGGTAAAGATATAAATGGTACTTTATTCCTTGCAGAAGACAATCAAAACAAAAAGTGTGGAGAGTAAGCCACCAGTAATGAAACCTTGCACATCATTCATGTCAGGTACCAGCCGCACATTATTGATAATGAATGCTTGACTTTGAGGACACTGTTTTAAAAATAAAAGGAAGCCAGGGGTTATAGGCAACCAACCACCCATGCCCAGTTAGAGATTACCTACTTTTTTGAAGGCATCATGCCCAGGCCCTATATTTATAGATGGTATGTCCTAACACAGAGCTTCTCAGTTCAGGGGACACAGAGAGGCATAATGAAGGCACCTGGTGACATTTTAAGACTTCGGATCCTCTCCCTCTGGACATTCTTGTCCAACTAATCCTGTACTTTCCATGACTGGTCTAAACCACCCCAGCTGACAAGAAATTGTCCTCGATTTCTTCTTTTTTTTTCCATTTATAATAGTTTATTTTCAAATTGGTTTACATAAAACACCCAGTGTTCATCCCAACATGTGCCCTTTTTTAATGCCCATCACCCCCTCTCCCCCCCCATCCCCCTCACCCTCAGTTAGTTCTTAGTCTTTGAGAGTCTCTTATGTTTTATCTCCCTCCCTCTCTGTGTCATTTTTTTTCTTTCCCCTCTTCCCCTCCCCCTGGTTTTTGCTTAGTCTCACAAAGTCCACCTATTCGTGGAAACATATGGTATCTGTCTTTTTCTGATTGACTTATTTCACTTAACATAATACCCTCCAGTTCCATCCATGTTGCTACACATGGCCAGATTTCATTTTTTCTCATTGCCACATAGTAGTCCATTGTATATATGTACCATAACTTCTTTATCCACTCGTCAGTTGATGGGCACTTGGTTTCTTTCCATGATTTGGCTATTGTCGAAAGTGCTGCTATGAACATTGGGATACACGTGCTCCTATGCATCAGCATTCCTGTGTCTCTTGGCACCCTCCTACACTGTTGGTGGGAATGCAAACTGGTGCAGCCACTCTGGAAAACGGTGTGGAGGTTCCTCAAAAAAATGAAAATAGAGCTACCCTATGACCCAGCAATAGCCCTGCTAGGAATCTACCCAAGAGACACAGGAATGCTGATGCATAGGAGCACGTGTACCCCAATGTTCATAGCAGCACTTTCGACAATAGCCAAATCATGGAAAGAGACCAAGTGCCCATCAACTGACGAATGGATAAAGAAGTTATGGTACTTATATACAATGGACTACTACGTGGCAATGAGAAAAAATGAAATCTGGCCATGTGTAGCAACATGGATGGAACTGGAGGGTATTATGTTAAGTGAAATAAGTCAGTCAGAAAAAGACAGATACCATATGTTTCCACGAATAGGTGGACTTTGTGAAACTAAGCAAAAACCAGGGGGAGGGGAAGAGGGGAAAGAAAAAAAAGACACAGAGAGGGAGGGAGATAAAACATAAGAGACTCTCAAAGACTAAGAAAAAACTGAGGGTAAGGGGGATGAGGGAGGGGGGAGAGGGGGTGATGGGCATTAAAAAGGGCACATGTTGGGATGAACACTGGGTGTTATATGTAAACCAATTTGAAAATAAACTATTATAACAAAAAAAAAAAAAAAAGAAAGAAAAGGGACCCAGAACTGACACAGAACTGACACACTTTGTGTCACAAAGGCATTAAATCAGTAATTGTACTGACTGTACTCCATATGTTTAGAAACTTATTAAAAATAGAATAAAACCAGTTATAAGATAAATAAGTTCTGGGGATATAATGTATAGCATGGTAACTATAGTTAACAATACTATATTGTACAATTGGAAAGTTGATAAAAGAGTAGATCTTAAAAGTTCTTATCTCAAGAGAAAAAATTTAACTATGTGAGTTGATAAATGTTAACTAATCCTATTGTAGTAAATATATATATACATATATATGTATACATATATATTATCATTATATTGTATACCTTAAACTAACATACAGTTACATATCAATTATATCTCAATAAAACTAGAGAAAGAGATAATAAACATAAAAAAAAAAAAAAAAAAAAAAAAAAGAAGAAAGAAACCACATTCAGTGCACTTAGGGAGTGCTAGAGGAGAAAATTAAACCTTGATTCTCATTGTGCAAAGGAAGATGAGGGTGGGGAGTGGAAATTTTCTAAAATGGGAGCCCAATGGCTGAAAGCTGGTTGCAAGTTCCCTGACAACCTAACACCACCTGGCTTGGCCTTCCCAAACCTCAGCTATCATTTATGGTTTCCAGATACTGCCAGCATATACCATTGGGAAATGTCTGTCAAAAAGGACAGTCCCAAATGGGACAAAGGAGGGTAGGAAGACAGATGCTTCCAGTTTAAAGAAGATGGTTTAACAAAACATCATTTTAAGCTTTCTTTTTTTTTTTTTTTTTTTTGCTTTATTTATTTATTTTTAAAAAAAATTTTTTTTTGGCCATTTGCATGTCTTCTTTCTTTTTTTTTTAAATTTAAAATAGTTTTTTTTCAAATTGGTTTACATAAAACACCCAGTGTTCATCCCAACATGTGCCCTTTTTTAATGCCCATCACCCCCTCTCCCCCCCCATCTCCCTCACTCTCAGTTTGTTCTTAGTCTTTGAGAGTCTCTTATGTTTTATCTCCCTCCCTCTCTGTGTCTTTTTTTTCTTTCCCCTCTTTCTAATTCACTTGGCCACTTGCTCCCAGATCTGGCTGCCAATGAGGAGCAGAATGGAAATATTTGTCAGACAATGGCAATCTCCTCTTTATCCTTAAACCAAGAACCAGTACTAGAAAAATGTCAGTCTGCTTGTAACTCCTAAATGTGATTAACCCAATTCCAGACCTAAAAAAAAGGACTTCAGTTATGTCAGATTGATCATTCTGTCTTGGTTATTGTTGACAAACAGAGACCTGACCTAATATAATATAAAAATGGGCGTTAGTGTTCCCTAAGGTCCCTAATGGACCTATGTCTGTGACCAGCTCTGGGCTCACCCACCTAGAGCAATGTTAGACATGAGCACAAAGACATCAGGCATTGGTACAGACTCTTTGTCTATTTTTGGATCTCATTTTTTAAAGTTATTATGGACATGAGATAAGGAATAATGGGTATTATGCACATACTATTAGTATAGGAAGATCAACAGAGAAGATAAAGGATTGCTTTTGTATTTTAGTTTCGGAAGGAGGAAAAACCCAAATATGTCCAGAAACAGGAGAATGACAGAGCAGCCTCTAAGGATCCCAAGTTTAATCATGGATATTGAATAAAAATTAGTAATGAATGTAAGATTTTTAACTGAAATCACTGGTTTCATATATTTGAGGATCACTAACCTCGCCCTCAATTCAATTCAGCTGACAGGAAATCACTTAGACATTTAGCACTTTGTCTACAGGAGACTTCTGCTTAGTAGGTTCTTACAGTCTGCAAATACTGCATATCCAGGGCCAGGCTCCTGCCATACCCTCTGGTCCACCCTCCTGGTCCATAAAATTGGTAACTCTAAACAATGAGATCCTCTCAGCTCTCACTCAGATTCACATAGTAGCCATCAGAGTGCTGCCCTTGAAGTAGGATGAAGCCCTAAATCACATTCTTCCTGAACACTACTTGCACCAGATAACTAAAAGACATTTTCCTCAAGTCTTAAAAAGACACACACACACACACACACACACACACACACACTTCCAACCAGACCTGCAATTTTCTGCTCTCTATTAAATCCAAACTTACAAGATTTTATTTCCAAATCTTTCTTTTCACTGTTGTTCTACTATTTACTCCTACTATTAACTTTTTCTGTGTCTCCAGCTTGAACAAGACAAATAATTCCCCACACATACACATCTTGCTGGCATTAACATAGACGTTCCCTCACACAGACTGTTCCTCTCTGCCTAGAACATATTCTTTCCAAATTTTCTTCAACATGACCCTCCTTCCCTGAACTTCACTGGGCATACCTACAGAAATATATCTGATCTTTGCCCCCTGCTCTCCCCTCATCCCCTCATCCCCTCATTAATGTCCGGTGGTATAACTCACTGACCTAGAATTTTTCACAAGGAGAATACCCAGTTAGGGTAGTGGTGAGGTGATTCCCACGAACAGAGCTTCTGCCTGATGATGCTTGCAGCTTCCCTTTCCTTCCCCAGCTGAAGCCTGAGGTGCAAAGAGTTAAAGGGTGACAGCCAAGAAGTACCCCAGGATCTACAGCTCAGTTTGGCGATACCAGAGATCTAACACAAGAACTAAGGTCCAAGTCTTTCACCACAACAAAGTATAAGTACAAAGGGAGTAACCCAAGTTAGCTGAGACAAAGTATATCTGTCACATTTATGATTTGCTCCAGTGTCATCACCTTGATGTGTGACAACTGAACAAACAACACAGAGTTTTATTATTTTCACTGTTTTACATTATTTAGAAAATAATTCCCCCAATGCTTTGTCATTAGGCAACATGACACGATACTCAAACTGCAATAACTAAGGTTGGTTGGCCTTCATAAGGGAGGAGTGGGACAATAGTCAAATGATTGAATGGTGTGTAGAATTTGATTTCACTTGTTTCAGAAGGATAGGGAAGTATCCATAAAATGCCCTTGTAAGCTCCCAAAAAAAATAATTTTCTGCATTTGCTAGCATTTTTTCCTACACTATATATAAATAACTACACAGATTGGTATCAACTTTGAGTTGGATCTAAAGTGAAAAATTGGACTGTCCCTCAAGTAGAAACCACAAAAAGTTTCTAAGTGAGAAAGACTGGATCCAATCTATTCAACATCATCTTTCAACGAAGTGTAAATATTAACATAGGAAAATTCCAAATTAGAAAATTCAGGCACCACACTGATTCTTTGTGCAAAAGAACCCAAGCAAAAGCAACATTTTTATTCTTCTAAATTATCAACACTACCATCATTAACCCCAAATCATCACACACTCAGTTACACACACTGTAAGACAATGGTGGCAAATAGAAAATTTTCCTCTCTGGGAATTTACAATTAAGAGAATTTCATGAACACTTCTCCACTTGCCAAAATAAGTAAAAGATACACAAATTATGAACCAGAAAGGGTATTCCTAATTAGAAATGAGGAGCCACAGCAAAAGGATGTCAAGATTCCAGATAGCTTTGTAGTTGATGAAGGTAAGAGTAGTAAGGACCTCATTTTCCAGTGTTGGCAAGACTAGTGAGTATCTTCTGTGCACCCTGGGTTGGCCTGGAAAGGCCACATGGAACAGAGGGGAATTACCTCATCTTGGCATTATGTATAACTGTTTCCCAGGAAAACATCATTTCAAGTTACATCTTCTGCTTGGACCATAATCCAATAAATAGAGCCTCTTTTAGGCTGTCCTTTCATGCCCCCCACCAAAACCACAAAACAAACACCATGACTACATGAACCAGTAAATCCAGTTTGCCCAACTAGACAGACCCAGTTAAAAATTGCTACAGATCTAGATACTAGGATGTGGTAATAATAATGATAACAATCTCCATTCTTTGTGCAGAAAAGAAAAAGAGAGAGAAACCATTGCAGTAGTAATAAAAGTATATCTTCTCCCCTAGGGAAAGAGAAATATTTGTTCAGATAGCTTTCTTAAAAGGTTGGAAAGAAAGCTGATGTAACAAAATTAAGCTCATACTAAAGAAAATAAATATCCAAACTTATTCCCAGAAGTCTTTTGAGAACAACCTTACCGAATGGGTCACTTACCAGGCATCCTCCCACCTATGATCTTACTTTGTACTATATTCTATTTGCAAGTCAGTGGGAAGAAGCCTTTGTCTCCTTTCTAAAATAAAAACTCCTTAGGTTAGAATTGGCTTCATCTTTTCTTAACAAGACTGGAAACCCTGATACTGCAAGTAAATATTACTAGGTGCAACCAACTCTTAAACTTGAAAGCATGGCAGCCACCAAACATTCTGTTCATTAGACCAAGAGGAAACACATCTACCTCCTCCAACTCACCTACCTACCCTAGCACCCCATCCTGCACCTCTCATATCCATTCCAGTCTGGCAGATGCTTAATTCCAAGTCACTGAAAACCCATCCTGGTGCAAACTAACACTCTCCACACCAGCTGTATGTAGACCATATCCATGCAGTCAAATATAGACCAAAATTTATGTCGATGTAGACCAGAACATGTTTGCTTCCTTGATACAATACCAAGAAGTCCCTGCTACATACACATACTTTATTACTATCATTGCACCACTATCTAGGTAAACTAGCAGATAGTCAGAGCTTCTCTAGAGGCTGTATAAACTCCATTTTATGTACTATCAATCTGGGATGGTTGTGAACAAGGTACCTTTTCTTAGTCCCTCTTGGATAATTCCAGAGAAGACAGAGTTAAATGCAACATTCTTCATTCATGATTTGACACACTGACAGGTTCAGTTTCAGTTAGAATCTAGTTCTGCCCATTCCTAACATTTCTATCACACCAAAACAAGACGATCAACTTGATGAATCAGAAAAATCTGAACTTCTGCTTCTAGAGGTCTTCAGAAACTATATGGGCTAGCAGGAAGAATCGGAATTAGATTTTTCAAACAATAATCAGAAAGAGCAGGAGAAATCCAGGAAATTTGTGCAGTTAAGGGATTATAAAGTGATGTGATACATTGATGTCAAAAGTGAAAATCAATTACTTCTCTATATCCCCCTATGATGCTCTACTGCCTTTTCTCAACCCTGAATCCTGTCAATACAGAATACTTTATAAAAGTCCTCAGAACAAAGCATTAGAAGGAAGTTCAAGTGCCTCACTACCTTATTTTCCAAACTACAACTCTAATGCATAGCTTTTGTCTATGGTAAGCACTGATCTACTCATATTTTTTCAAAGAAGCATTGATAAAGAGCTATGCTTTTCCCCCAAAATCCTTTCTTATCTTGTAAAAAGAGATTCTAGAATTCCATCCATTGGTCCCATGTATCACTGTACCCTGTCTCCACTTTTAGTCTAGCAGTTGTGAGTGGTCAGGGTCCATGGCTCCATCTTCCATGTACCTTCTCCCACAGTAATACAGTACACAATACAATTGGCTTAGGAAAGGCCAACTATCTCTCTGGTTATTATACTTCATGTCTTTAAATGTGTCCTTCTGTCTCCTGTGTAAGTACTAGGCCATATTTTTCTTTGCTCACTCTCACAAGACTGTGCTTTTCCCCTCTATAGACCCTAGGTAGATGCTCTACACTACCACCTGCTCTCTTGGAAATTTAACTGTTTCATTTTGTTTTGTTGCAGAAAAGACACCAGATCATCTGAGTCATTTGAAAGCTGTATAATGCCTCAAAGTCCTAAGTTCTTATCCAAATACAGATCTATATGACTTCTCCACAAAGACCCGTATGCTCTCCAAATCAGGCAACACAAAATGCCACAAAGAGCCTCCACCATCACTTTTTAAGGGACAATCTTTATCCTTATTCCCTTATTCTTTTTAATCCCTACTCCGCTTTGTGACTTCTGCGGTAACGAAAGGAAAAAAAAAAAAGGATGAGGATAAATGAAAATAATACAATCACAGATCATATTCATTAATTTTGGACATACTTGGTGAAGGAAATTGTCCTTTCGACATAATTTTGCTTAAATTACAGTTAAAATGAATCTATCTTCTGGAAGCATATAACATTTGTTAATTGAAAATGTAGATAAGTTACCCAAGAACTGCTGCTAGAGGGAAAAGGAAAGATAATCTAGAAAGAAACATTTGCCATATATAATCAATAAAACAGGTGTCATGCATGGATAAGTGTTTTTTGGGTTTCTAGTATATCACAGTATACATGATGGTAGGGAAAAGAGGAGGGTGGAAAACAGTTTAAGACTCCAACTGCCTTTAAATTTAAAGAGTTGCAAATATATTTTGTGATAACAGCAAACTGCCTCTTGCAGACCCAGTGTTTTAAAGACCACTGGGCAGCCACACCCCAAGGAATTTGGTAATCTTTCCTTCTACAGCCTGAGCTGGCCTATAATCAATCCCCACCACAACTTTTTAAAATTAGATAAGAAAGGCAAGGAGATACCTTCAGCAGCTGTATTTAGCTCCTTGAGCATGGAGGAAGACCCTCAAATTCTGTCTGGTGATGGGGGCCACTTTCCAAACTGGACCTGCTATTCTGCGGAGTCCACACCAATGTCCTAAGACGATATGGCACAGATGCTTTCAGAATCTCCAATGAGAAAGTGTGGCAAAACATGAAGGAGGCAGCAAAGCCAGGTGGAAAAATCTTCATTCATTCAAAGAACATGTCTAAGCATATTGTGTGCTGAGCCTGTGGGAAAGACAAAGACGAATAAAGCAAATACTGTACTGGACCAGAAAGGAAAGGCCAGGAAGGAGGGCTGGAAAAGAGGTGGGAAGGATGATGGAGGAGAAGTGCCAAGGAATTACCTCCCCTAACTCATATTTTCCTCAGCAAAGTTGATAATTTCTCTGGTCTGGAGAACCATTAAATTACTGTGACCCCTGCAAACCTACCTGCCCTTCCCAAACTTGCAAGGCCTCTGGTCTGCACCCCCAATCTACACTCTAATTCTAATGCCATGAAATACCTCCTGCTCAAACACTATAGGGTTCAGACAGACAGCTGCACTTCCTCTCAGCCTTCTTCCTCTCTGGCTCTGTCTCAGTTTTCTTGCCAACTACAAACAGGATAAATCACTTACCCATGGTCTTTTCCTACCTCGGAGGAGGGAGACCTGAGTAGAAAGTGCAAGCCGAACCCAGGGACAGGTAAGGAGCTTGGCCAAGCAGAGTCAGGACTTGGAGTGGAGCCTAGAGGGTATCAGAGTATTGGGGCCCTGGGGAGGTGGAGCCCTGGGGACACAGGACCCTAGGGAGGCGTGGTTTCTGAGGTTCTTAGCTTGCTGAGGGCAGGGCAAGGGAAGGGCGGGAGAGGATGGAGGTGGCTTAGCTGTAATCCTGGAGGAAAGCTGGAGGTGGGCAATGGAAGACTAGTGGGGTCCTGCCTGGGTGAGTTGGTGGAGTGAGGGCTTAAATGGGACTTTGTTCAGGATTTTGTGGCACAGCAGGATGTGAATTTAGAAGTAAAAAAGATTTCTGGGATCCCTGGTATGGAGGAGGTTCTGGTTGGCGGGAGGAAAAATGTGGGGAGCCAGGTGGAGTCAGCTTGTGGTGACTTGGAGGCCAGTCCCAGATCCAGCTTAAAAGAGCACTCAGGAGTCCTTTATACAAGGATAGAAGCACCTCCCCAGCTATCTTTTCCAGAATATCCTACTTGGTTCCTCTACCAGCACCATTTATCCTACCACCTCACCCATGTTTCCCATCACTCTAGGAATAAAACTAAAAGAGAATTGTCTTAAGCTTCGCCAGGAGGGATTTCCTGAGACAATCGTTCAGCATTCATAGCACATTCTAACTGAATATGGATTGAGCTTTGTGCAGGAGGAATAAAGAAAAAGATACAGTCCTTGCCTAGACAGCTTCCTGCTCTCAACATTCAAAACATAGAGCTTCCAAGACTCTGGAATAGTGACCAAAGGAAGGTGCCTCCTCCTTCCCATACATTAATCTTCTTTTTTTTTTTTTTTTCATGAGATTTATTTTTTTTTGTTATAATAGTTTATTTTCAAATTGGTTTACATATAACACCCAGTGTTCATCCCAACATGTGCCCTTTTTAATGCCCATCACCCCCTCTCCCCCCTCCCTCATCCCCCTTACCCTCAGTTTTTTCTTAGTCTTTGAGAGTCTCTTATGTTTTATCTCCCTCCCTCTCTGTGTCTTTTTTTTCTTTCCCCTCTTCCCCTCCCCCTGGTTTTTGCTTAGTTTCACAAAGTCCACCTATTCGTGGAAACATATGGTATCTGTCTTTTTCTGACTGACTTATTTCACTTAACATAATACCCTCCAGTTCCATCCATGTTGCTACACATGGCCAGATTTCATTTTTTCTCATTGCCACGTAGTAGTCCATTGTATATAAGTACCATAACTTCTTTATCCATTCGTCAGTTGATGGGCACTTGGTCTCTTTCCATGATTTGGCTATTGTCGAAAGTGCTGCTATGAACATTGGGGTACACGTGCTCCTATGCATCAGCATTCCTGTGTCTCTTGGGTAGATTCCTAGCAGGGCTATTGCTGGATCATAAGGTAGCTCTATTTTCATTTTTTTGAGGAACCTCCACACCGTTTTCCAGAGTGGCTGCACCAGTTTGCATTCCCACCAACAGTGTAGGAGGGTGCCTACTTCTCCACATCCTCGCCAGCATCTATAGTTTCCTGATTTGTTCATTTTAGCCACTCTGACTGGTGTGAGGTGGTATCTCAGTGTAGTTTTGATTTGTATTTCCCTGATGATGAGTGACATTGAGCATCGTTTCATGTGTCTGTTGGCCATCTGAATGTCCCCTTTGGAGAAGTGTCTATTCATATCTTCCGCCCATTTCTTCACTGGGTTGTTTGTTTTTCGGGTTTGGAGTTTGGTAAGTTCTTTATAAATTTTAGATATTAGTCCTTTATCCGATATGTCATTTGCGATGATCTTTTCCCATTCCGTTGGTTGCCTATTCGTTTTGTTGGTTGTTTCTTTTGCCGTGCAGAATCTTTTTATCCTGATGAGGTCCCAATAGTTCATCTTTGCTTTTAATTCTCTTGCCTTTGGAGACGTGTCGAGTAAGAAATTTGTGCGTCTTAGGTCAAAGAGGCTTTTTCCTGTTTTCTCCTCTAGGATTTTGACGGTTTCCTGCCTCACATTCAGATCTTTTATCCATTTAGAATTTATTTTTGTGAGTGGTGTAAGAAAGTGGTCTAGTTTCATTCTTTTGCATGTTGCTGTCCAATTCTCCCAGCACCATTTGTTAAAGAGGCTGTCTTTTTTCCATTGGATACATTTTCCCGCTTTGTCAAAGATTAGTTGGCCATATACTTGCGGGTCCATTTCTGAGTTTTCTATTCTATTGCATTGGTCTATGCGTCTGTTTTTGTGCAAATACCATACAGTCTTGATGACCACCGCTTTGTAGTAGAGGTTAAAGTCTGGGATTGTGATGCCTCCCGCCTTGGTTTTATTCTTCAGTATTATTTTGGCTATTCGAGGTCTTTTGTGGTTCCATACAAATTTTAGGATTGTTTGCTCTAGCTTTGAGAAGAATGCTGGTGCAATTTTGATTGGGATTGCATTGAATGTGTAGATTGCTTTGGGTAGTATTGCCATTTTGACGATATTTATTCTTCCAATCCATGAGCATGGGATGTTTTTCCATTTCCTTGTGTCTTCCTCAATTTCCTTCATAAGTTTTTTATAGTTTTCAGTGTAGAGGTCTTTCACCTCTTTGGTTAGGTTTATTCCTAAGTATTTTATGGTTTTTGGTGCAATTGTGAAAGGGATTAGCTTCTTTATTTCTCTTTCTGCTGCTTCATTGTTGGTGTATAGAAATGCCACCGATTTCTGTACATTGATTTTGTATCCTGCAACTTTGCTGAAATCACGGATCAGTTCTAGTAGGCTTTTGGTAGATTCCGTCGGGTTTTCCATGTAAAGTATCATGTCATCTGCAAAAAGTGAAAGTTTGACTTCCTCCTTGCCAATCTTGATGCCTTTTATTTTGTTTTGTTGTCTGATTGCTGATTCGAAGACTTCCAGCACTATGTTAAATAGCAGTGGCGAGAGCGGACACCCCTGTCGAGTTCCTGATCTCAGGGGGAAGGCTTTCAATTTTTCCCCATTGAGGATGATATTAGCTGTGGGCTTGGCAATCTGGAAGAAATGGACAGCTTCCTAAATAGCCACACGCTACCAAAACTCAAACGGGAAGAAATAGAAAATTTGAACAGACCCATAAATAGTGAAGAAATAGAATCAGTTATTAAAAACCTCCCAGCAAATAAAAGTCCTGGACCAGATGGCTTCCCTGCGGAATTTTACCAGACATTTAAAACAGAGTTAATTCCTATCCTCCTCAAGCTGTTCCAAAAAATTGAAACGGAAGGAAAACTCCCAGACTCATTCTATGAAGCCAGCATCACTTTGATTCCCAAACCAGATAGAGACCCAGCAAAGAAAGAAAATTACAGGCCAATATCCCTGATGAATATGGATGCAAAAATTCTCAACAAGATACTAGCAAATCGAATCCGACAGCATATAAAGAGAATTATCCACCATGATCAAGTAGGATTCATCCCTGGGTTGCAGGGCTGGTTCAATATTCGCAAATCAATCAACGTGATACATCACATCAACAAAAGAAAAGATAAGAACCATATGATCCTGTCAATAGATGCAGAAAAAGCATTTGACAAAATACAGCATCCTTTCTTAATAAAAACTTTTGAGAAAGTCGGGATAGAAGGAACATACTTAAACATCATAAAAGCCATATATGAAAAGCCCAAGTAGTTTTCAAAGGGTATCTAAGGTAGTAGATGGAACCCAAGGAGGAAGAGAAACTGCTCTTTTGGGTCAATGTCGATCTCATCCTTGTCTCCACTACACATCCCCAAAAGCGGAACTTAAAACATCAGGTAATGGCAAAGAGGGTGAAATCCAAAGAAGACTCCCAACCTTAGGAGGTCATGAGTGCCTCCAGAAAGCAGGTGAAATGGAGAGAAAGACGAGGTAGAAGAAGCCAATATCATTTATCCTGTAATATGCAATTTCCACCAGCAGAGGAGGATCACTACCCTATAGGCTTGAGCAGAACCTTGTCAGTAGAGACCTGGGAAGAGCTCTGCAGCCACAAGAAGGTGGAGACAATTGCCCTCCCTGCAGAGCTGGCCCTGGGTCTGCTGCCCAGGCTGCGGGAGTCTTTGGATCCACCAAAAACCCATGAATTTCTGAATTCAGGAAACTCCTCTTAGAGTCCTTTCCACTGGCATCCCTTATTCCCTTTGGTTCCTGAAATGCCGTCACCCACTTCAGTCCCCTTCCCTTTTCTGGTCCCTAGCACTAGAGGTTCTGGCACAGAAGGGTCGTGTGGCCTTTTGGGGTCTACAAAACATTTTTTAAACAGCTCTTCTTCAAAATGTGACCCACACAATAAATGACCTCACCTGAACCAAACTAAAAATTGGTTGAACTTATATCTTCCAAGTCTAATGATGAAATACAGATTTCCTTTCACTTTTAGCTTGATGTGTTTGAGTTGGCATGTTCAGCGTCAATCATTGTTGCTACCAAATATGATTTAATTGAAGATAATTTTGACAGCTGGAATTCTCAAGTAAACCTGAAAATATTTTCAACACTAAAAAGTAGAAATTTTCTTAAACTTTCACATAAATCTATCTCAGGTTAATGTGAACTTAAAAAAAGTTAATGGGGGCATTGAGGAGGGCACTTGTTGGGATGAGCACTGGGTGCTGTATGGAAACCAATTTGACAATAAATTATAAAAAAATTAATGGGTAAGATGATGCAGTATTTGCAATATTATTTGAAACAAAATATTTTTTCTTTTTAAAGCAGATAAAATTCTTTGATACAACCTATTTCTAATGTCAGTATTTTATATCAACTCAAATAAATTATTCACATCCATTTTATACCATAATTTAGTCTTCTTTTTCTTTTGCAAGAAAATGTTCCTTATTTTCTTTCTACCTTCATTTTATGGGAACAACAAGGGATTTCAATAAACAAAAAGTATAAACACAAAGTGTTGTTCCTTTCTTTTCTGTTGGTAAAACAACTAGCTGTGAGAAATATTTTATTTATTTATCAGAAATCGATCTGAATTTTTTTTATCTTCAATGTAATTGGTTTTAAAATGTTGCCTTACACACTAAAATGGAAATTAGTTAAACATCAAGGTAATTAAACAATAATTCCATTAATGGACTTTCCCCATTTCCTCGGGGAGCTTGAGTTCCAGTCTGTTCTTCATTTTGCCTTCCCTAAAGGGGAAATAGCTTTCATAATATACAGGAAGGTCTTGACCCTGGAAAATGAATGAAAAGTCTTTAGGGGACTTCCAGGCAGTCTCAGGATCCACCTAATTACCAATTCATTCAGGACAGTTACATTGAGCACTCATTACTAAATGGACACTGGGGATATAAAGTCAGTTAGTAATAATCTTGAGATTAAGAAGTTTATGTGTTGGAGGTGGGGCAGGTTGATAGAAGTCTAAATTCAGGGAATGACTACTGGTCATTCATGGGAAGGTGCTACTGGAACACATAGAGAGGACACCTGGATCAGTATTAAAGACATTCGATAAAGATTCTTAGAGGAGGTTATGGCTTGTTGAAACCAAAGGTCAGTGTGATTTAGCTAGGGGAAATTAGTTGGAGGAAGAGCTTCATAGGAAAAGTTATGTGCAAATGTTCAGTTAGGAAAGAACATACCATATCCTGGGAGCTGCCAGTGTGGTTCAATGTAGTTACATTGTGAATGAGATCTTGCGAAAATAAGATACAGAGTAAATAAGACGAGATTGCAATGGGCTTAAAGTACTAGTTCCTCCTCCTAGAAATGTTTTGTTAGGTTGTCTAAACTGGCAATGGGTTAGAATCACTATTGAATTGCCTACCATTTAGTTTATTAAATCAAAGCACAATAATTATTAGGGTACTGATAAATATCAGTAATTACATGGTAGGTTTTCCCATTTATATAGAATGGTTGTTTCCATAATTTAAAGAATTAAAGGGGGTTGTAATGACCAGTTTTAGAGTGAGCCATTTAGAGAAATTGTACCTTCTTAATATTATAATACAACCCTAAGGAAAATATCAAATGAGACAGTAAGGCAATAGTAAATAGCAAAATAGTAAAAAATAGTGAATAGTGTAATAGTAAGAATATAGTAAAAAAAATTTTTTTAAAGTTTAGCCATTTTTCAAAACAAATGAATATCATGAAAAGGTAAAATTAAGAATGGAAATATTTAATTCAGCCTTCACACATACTATTTACTGGAAACTTGGGAGGAATGTTCATTTATTTTGACAAAATGTGAGCAACTTGCTATAATACTGGAAATTTTAGCTGAGGTCAAAATTGTAAATGGGAATAACTTCTCAGAGAACAAGTCACTGGTATTGCTCTGCTTTAATATGTCATGAATAATGTGCTTCCAAAATATACAATCTTGGATCGCTAGGCAAAAGGAGGGAAAAGAGGATATTGTCTATGGCATAAGAGTTTAAAAACTGTCCCTATGCCAAATTTCTCTCAGGAATGAATAGCGAAAACTTTGAGGCAGTTCATTTATTCTGAGAGTGCTCTAATCTGTGAGAACTCTGGTCTCTGTTTAGACAATTTTCCAAGCATCTCTTGGTGATCCATCTTCTTTACTTTATTTTGGTTTCTTTCTTTTTCTTTCTTTATTTTTTTTGTCTTTTTTTTATCAAATGTACATGGAAAAAACTACATTCAGGTGTAGTGACAGTAAAATAAAACCTTGGAATCAGAGACATATTTGTACTTCCAAATCACAGCCCAAAACTAATACACAAGGGGACTAAGTGTGAGCTGCTGGGCAGCTGTAGTTCAGATTCTCAGGATCAGGTGCAGGCTTAGGAAGTGGTCTCCCAGTTTGACTTCTATTGGCAGAATACAAACTCCCCCGGGTGGGCCACTCCTAGTCAGTAAACTACTAGGGGGTCTGAGAGAATGGAGATAGTGCAAATTCCCTGCACGTGGGAAGGTTGTGGTAGTTGGGGGTGACATCGTGATTATTACCTTTGCTGAGCAGATAGGTTAGAGCACAGAGAGTTCCACCTCTTTCCCAACCCCAGAGGCAGTGGCTCTCTAGGTATGTTGTCACCTATCCCCATGTCCTTCTTCCAGATCTCACTTTAGCCCTTACTAACTGCCCCCCATCCCACTCACTTCTTTTTTTATTATTTAAATTTTAGTTAATATACAGTGCAATATTGGCTTCAGGAGTAGAACTTAGTGATTTATCACTTACATACAACACTCAATGCTCAACCCAATAAATCCCCTCCTTAATACCCATCACCCATCTAGCCCTCCCGAACATCTCCTTTCGTCAACCCAGTTTGATCTCTATCATTAAGAATATCTTGTGGTTGCTTTACCTCTCTTCTTTCCCACCACCCCCCTTCCCATATGTTCATCTGTTTTGTTTCTTAAATTCCACATATGAGCGAAATCTTATGGTATTTGTCTTTCTCTGATTGACATATTTCACTTAACATAATGCATTCTAGCTTCATCCACTTCATTCCAAATGGCAAGATTTCATTCTTTTTGATGGCTGAGTTATATTCCATTGTACATGTATACACCACATCTCTTTATCCATTCATCGGTTGATGAACATTTGGACTCTTTTCATAGTATGGTTATTGTTGAAAATGCTGCTATACTGTTAGGAATCTACCCAAGAGACACAGGAATGCTGATGCATAGGAGCACGTGTACCCCAATGTTCATAGCAGCACTTTCGACAATAGCCAAATCATGGAAAGAAACTAAGTGCCCATCAACTGACGAGTGGATAAAGAAGATGTGGTACATATATACAATGGACTACTACGTGGCAATAAGAAAAAATGAAATCTGGCCATGTGTAGCAACATGGATGGAACTGGAGGGTATTATGTTAAGTGAAATAAGTCAGTCAGAAAAAGACAAATACCATATGTTTCCACAAATAGGTGGACTTTGTGAGACTAAGCAAAAACCAGGGGGAGGGGAAGAGGGGAAAGAAAAAAAAGACACAGAGAGGGAAGGAGATAAAACATAAGAGAGTCTCAAAGACTAAGAAAAAACTGAGGGTGAGGGGGATGAGGGAGGGGGGAGAGGGGGTGATGGGCATTAAAAAGGGCACGTGTTCGGATGAACACTGGGTGTTATATGTAAACCAATTTGAAAATAAACTATTATAAAATTTAAAAAAAGAAATAATAAATGAGAAAACTTAAAAAAAAAGAAAATGCTGCTATAATCATAAGGGTATATTTAGGCCTTTAAATCTATATTTTTAGGAGGAGGAGAGGTCAACATGGTGGAGAAGTAGGGGGACCTTATCTTCCCATGTCTCTCAAACAAAGAAGGAATAAAGTCCAAGGACTCTTAACTCCAAGAGTCTGGGAGGAAAGGAGATGGCGTATGCAAGGAAGAAAATGTGAAATCCAGGAAGCATCTAAATAAGTGTGTGAGTACAAACTGGGGAAGTAAAATGCACTGGGGAGGTACAGATGGGAGGGAGCCCCTTCTGCGGAAAGACAAAAGGAAGAGAAAGAGCAGCTGGGGAAGTGTAGGACTGTATCTGTACAAGAGAAAAACCTCAGACAGGGATGGAGAGGGATCCTATCATCCCTTCCCTAACAGCAAGACTTTTGAAGAGAAGTCTCCTTTCTAACAGTGGAACTTTCTTTGGACCGGGACACGCTGCGGCCCAGACCGAATATCTGGGGAGGTAGGGAGTCACTTCCGGATTTGGTGTTATGCCACAGACGCAATCTACACCAGGGAAACTGGGTGTAGCGGTCGTAGCGAGTTTAAAACTCAGATAAATGTGGGACACAAGGGACCACACAATGACAAATCCCACTGTGCCTGTGTCCCTGGCAGATGAGGATGGAAACAAAGGGGAGCTTTGGGACTCCTGGTCCCTGAAGAAGGGACTAGGGGGAACGCCATTTTTCTCCCCCAAAATAGTAAGGCGAGATGTCAGGAATCTGCCCGCTGGCCCACAATGGAGGCGGGACCTACCTACACCAAACCACGCACCTTCTTGTAGGAGAGATACTTTTCTATAGGAGCTGGATAGACACCATGAAACAAGCACTGCAGCATTGCCTTGATTGACTCCAGGAAATTCTTGTTATTTAGATATATCCTCCCTTTTTTCCTTCTTATCTCTCCCCTCCTCTAGGCTGGGTACTAGGGGTATTGGTTTATTAAACAGAGATATTTAACCCATTCTCTCGATGCATGTTCTACACTTCCTTCTTTACTTTCCTATCTTGGTCTCTGGAATTATAAGGCCATATAGTTCCTCTGGGTAACTTTATCTTCATTTCTTTTTCCTCACCTCTTTCCTTATCTCATTTCTCTCTCCCTGGATTAAACCTTTCTGTCTCTCTACCTGGTGAAAGCTCATTTTCTCTTTATCCCTGCACCTGTCATTACTCTCTTTGTATATGTTCTTCCATCAGCACCACGCACACTCTGTCCTTAATTTGTACCTGGTATTTCAGGTTGTATGCCTTCAGATTATTGTTAATTATTCTTTTTTTTCTGTTTTCCTCTGTTTGTCTGTTTTATGTGTCAGTGTGTTTGCATGTTGATTTTTTTTCCTGTTTGTTTGTCTGTCTGTTTTCCTTTCCAGGGCTGCCTCAAGGAACAGACCAAGGCATACCTGGTGGAGGACAACCAAAGTCACAACAACAGAGAGCAAGTAACACTCTCCAAATAACACCTCCCAAAAGGTCAAGCCCCGGACAGTATTTGAGTCCCCTTTAATATAGCAGTACTTACACAGGCAGAGCACATAACAAGCATTTAAAACTTATACGGAGAGGAAGAGGAATTGGAGGCTACAGGAAAGAGAATGCGAAATCCAGAGCATCTGGAAACACTGAGGAGAAATAGGAAATAAACCAATACACACATTGCCAAAATGACCAAACAGAAGAACTCCCCTCAAAAGACTGTACAGGAAATAGTGACAGCACAAGAAATGATGAAAGCAGACATAAGCAACTTAACAGAACAAGAATACAGAATGATAAGCATAAAAATACTCGCAGGGCTTGAAAAAAGCATAGAAGAAAGCAGGGGGACCCTAGAGGCAGAAAGCAAGGTCCTAAAAACGATCTACAGGAATTAAAAAAATGCTTTAAATGAGGGGCAAAACAAATTGGAGGAGGCCACAGCGCGGATTGCAGAGGCAGAAGAGAGAATAGGGGAATTAGGAGATAAAATTACAGAAAAGGAGGAAGCAGAGAAAAAGAGAGAGAAACTGATTCAGGAACAGGAAAGGAGAATTTGAGAGCTGAGCGATGCGATCAAATGGAATAACATCCGTGTTATAGGAATTCCAGAGGAAGAAGAGAGAGAGAAAGGAATCGAAGGGGTACTTGAACAAATCATCGCTGAGAACTTCACCAACATGAAGAAGGAAATGGGCACTGAAGTCCAAGAGGCACAGAGAACTCCCCTCAGACGTAACCTGAATAGGCCCTCAGCACGACACATCATAGTGAAGCTGGGAAAATACAAAGATAAAGAGAGAATCCTGAAAGCAGCTAGGGATAAATGGGCCTTGACTTACAAAGGCAGATACTTTAGGGTCGTAGCAGACTTATCCACAGAAACTTGGCAAGCCAGAAAGGAATGGCAGGAAATCTTCGATGTGATGAACAGGAAGGACATGCAGCCAAGAATCCTTTATCTGGCCAGCCTGTCATTCAGAATAGAAGGAGAGATAAAGGTCTTCCCAAACAAACAAAAACTGAAGGAATACATCACAAATAAACCAATCTTACAAGAGATCCTGAGGGGGACTCTATGAAGGAAGGGTTGCAAGGAACACAGAGCACCAGAGACATCCTTACAAACATGAAACCTACAGGCAACACCTTGACTCTAAACCCATATTTTTCAATATAACGCTGACTGTAAATGGACTAAATGCTCCAATTAAAAGACACAGGGTAACAGAATGGATTAGAAAACAAGACCCGTCTATCTGCTGTTTTCAAAGGACCCATTTTAAACCTGAGGACACATTCAGACTGAAAGTGAGGGGATGGAGAACTATCTAGCATGCTACAGGAACTCAGAAGAAAGCTGGAGTAGCCACACTTATATTGGACAAACTGGACTTTAAAGTAAAAGATGTAATAAGAGATGAAGAAGGGCACTATATAATAATCACAGGGACTATTCAGCAGGAAGAGCTAACAATTATAAATATCTACGCGCCAAATTCTGGGGCACCCAAATTTGCCAAGCAACTAATTACAAACGTAAGCTATCTTATTGATAAAAATGTGCTAGTTGCAGGAGACCTTAATACCCCACTCACAGCGCTGGATAGATCCACCGAACAGAGAATCAGCATAGAAACAATGAACCTGAACGACACGTTGGAACAGATGGGCCTGACAGATATCTTCAGGGCCCTTCATCCAGAAGCAAAGGAATTTACATTCTTCTCAAATGCGCATGGTACATTTTCCAAGATAGACCACATTTTGGAGCACAAGGAAGCGCTGAATAAGTATAAAAAAATTGAGATCATACCATGCACAATTTCAGACCACATTTCTTTGAAACATGAAATCAACCACAGGAAAAAGTATGGGACGCCCCCACAAACATGGAGGCTAAAGAACAACCTACTAAAAGACGAGTGGGTCAACCAAGCAATCAGAGAAGAAATTAAAAAATACATGGAAACAAATGAAAATGAAAATACGACAATCTAAACGCTCTGGGATGTGGCAAAGGCAGTCCTGAGAGGGAAATATATTGCAATCCAGGTCTATCTCAAAAAAAAAGAAAAATCACTAACACAAATTCTAACAGCACGCCTAAAGGAACTAGAAGCAGAACAGCTAAGACAACCCAAACCCAGCAGAAAGAGAGAAATAACAAAGATCAGGGAACAAATAAATCATATGGAAACAGAAAAAGTAGTGGAACCACTCAATGAAACCAAGAGCTGGTTCTTTGAAAAATAAACAAAATTGATAAACCTCTAGCCAGGCTTCTCAAAAAGAAAAGAAAGGGAACTCAAATAGTTAAAATCATGAATGAAAAGGGAGTAATTACTACCAATCCCTCAAAAATGCAATCGTTAGAGAATACTATGAAAAATTATATGCCACTAAACTCTGCAACCTGGAAGAAATGGACAAATTCCTAAATATCCACACGCTACCAAAACTCAAATGGAAAGAAATAGAAAACTTGAACAGACCCATAACTAGTGAAGAAATCAGAGCAGTTATCAAAAATCTCCCATCAAATAAAAGTCATGGACCACATGGCTTCCCTGCGGAATTTTACCAGACATTTAAAACACAGTTAATTCCTATCCTCCTCAAGCTGTTCCAAAAAATTGAAACAGAAGGAAAACTCCCGGACTCATTCTATGAAGCCAGCATCACTTTGATTCCCAAACCAGATAGATACCCAGCAAAAAAGAGAATTACAGGCCAATATCCCTAATGAATACGAATGCAAAAATTCTCAACAAGATACTAGCAAATCAAATCCAACAGCATATAAAAAGAATTATTCACCATGATCAAGTAGGATTCATCCCTGGGTTGCAGGGATATTTCAATATTCGCAAATCAATCAACGTGATGAATCACATTAACAAAAGAAAAGATAAAAACCATATGATCCTCTCAAGAGATGCAGAAAAAGCATTTGACAAAATACAGCATCCCTTCTTAATAAAAACTCTCGAGAAAGTCGGGATAGAAGGAACATACTTAGGCATCATAAAAGCCGTTTATGAAAAGCCCACAGCTAATATCATCCTCAATGGGGAAAAACTGAGAGCCTTCCCCCTGAGATCAGGAACACGACAGGGAAGTCGACTCTCACCACTGCTATTTAACATAGTGTTGGAGGTCCTAGCATCAGCAATCAGACAAGAAAACAGAATAAAAGACATCAGGATAGGCAAGGAGGAAGTCAAACTTTCACTTTTCGCAGACGACATGATGCTTTACATGGAAAACCCCACAGAATCCACCAAAAGCCTACTAGAACTGATCCATGAATTCGGCAAAGTTGCAGGATACAAAATCAATGTACAGAAATCGGTGGCATTTCTATACACCAACAAAGAAGTAGCAGAAAGAGAAATAAAGAAGCGAATCCCATTCACTATTGCACCAGAAACCAGAATATACCTAGAATAAACCTATCCAAAGATGTAAAAGATCTCTACGCTGAAATCTATAAAAAACTTATGAAGGATATTGAGGAAGACACAAGGAAATGGAAAAACATCCTATGCTCATGGATTGGAAGAATAAATATCGTCGAAATGGCAATACTACCCAGAACAATCTACACATTCAATGCAATCCCAATCAAAATTGCACCAGCATTCTTCTCAAAGCTAGAGCAAACTCCTAAAATTTGTATGGAACCACAAAAGACCCCAAATAGCCAAAGTAATTCTGAAGAATAAAACTAAGGCAGGAGGCATCACAATCCCAGACTTTAACCTCTATTACAAAGCGGTAATCATCAAGACAGTATGGTATTGGCACAAAACAGATACATAGACCAATGGAATAGAATAGAAAACTCAGAAATGGACCCGCAAGTATATGGCCAACTAATTTATGTCCAAGCGGGAAAGAGTATCCAATGGGAAAAAGACAGCCTCTTTAATAAATGGTGCTGAGAGAACTGGACAGCAACATGCAAAAGAATGAAACTAGACCACTTCCTTACACCACTCACAAAAACAAACTCTAAATGGATGAAGGACCTGAATGTGAGACAGGAAACCATCAAAATCCTAGAGGAGAAAGCAGGAAAAAAACCTCTTTGACCTGAGCTGCAGCAATTTCCTATGCGACACATCTCCAAAGGTGAGGGAATTTAAAGCAAAAATGAACTATCAGGACCTCATCAAGGTAAAAATCTTCTGCAAGGCAAAGGAAACAACCAATAAAACTAATAGGCAACCTACGGAATGGGAAAATATAATTGCAAATGACACATCGGATAAAGGACTAGTATCTAAAACCTGTAAAGAACTTACCAAACTTCACACCCAAAAAGCAAATAATGCAGTGAAGAAATGGGCGGAAGATATGAATAGACACTTCTCCAAAGAAGACATTCAGATGGCAGACACATGAAACGATGCTCAATGTCACTCATCATCAGGGAAACACAAATCAAAACCACGCTGAGATACCACCTCACACCAGTCAGAGTGTCTAAAATGAACAAATCAGGAAACTATAGATGCTGGTGAGGATGTGGTGAAATAGGCACCCTCTTGCACTGTTGGTGGGAATGCAAACTGGTGCAGCCACTCTGGAGAACTGTGCGGAGGTTCCTCAAAAAAATGAAAATAGAATTACCCTATGACCCAGCAATAGCATTGTTAGGAATCTACCCAAGAGATACAGGAGTGCTGATGCATGGGGGCATGTGTACCCCGATGTTCATAGAAGCACTTTCGACAATAGCCAAATCATGGAAAGAGACTAAGTTTCCATCAACTGATGAATGGATAGAGAAGATGTGCCATATATACACAATAGAATACTACGCAGCAATGAGAAATAAAGAAATCTGGCCATGTGTGGCAACATGGATGGAACTGGAAGGTATTTTGTTAAGTGAAATAAGTCAGGCAGAGAAAGAGAGGTGCCATATGTTTCCACGCATAGGCGGATTTTGCGAGACTTAACAGAAAGTCAGCGGGGAGGGGAAGAGGGGAAGGAAAAAAGCCACAGAAAGGGAGGAAGACAAAACATAAGAGTCTCCTAAAGACTAAGAGCTGATGGGGAAAGGGTGTGTGGGAGGGGGGAGAGTGGGTGATGAGCACAGAGGAGGGCACTTGTTGGGATGAGCACTGGGTATTGTATGGAAACCAATCTGACAATAAATTATTAATTATAAAAACCTCATCTTCCCATCTCTTCAAAGTAATAATCATAGAGGAAGAAGATTGAGAGAAAAAAAGAGAAGTGAAATGATCCAGAAAGAAGGCAGAAAGAACTGACCAGGCAGGGAGAGGAGAGGAGAGTCAAAGATGGGAGGAGGGAAGGAGAGGTTGCAGGAAGGAGAATCAAAAGACTGAAGATGCAAGAGTAGAGAGAGTGAAATGTATAGAATATTGTCCCCAACTCCAGTAGGTGGTTATAGAAAGAAACAGGCTTGGTGAAGGGAGAGAAAAGAGCCAGAAGGGAGAAGAATGCGGAGGGAGGCAGACAGCGGTTCTTTTTTTTTTTTTTTTTTTTTTTTTTTTTTTGATATAATTTATTGTCAAATTGGTTTCCATACAACACCCAGTGCTTATCCTAACAAGTTCTCTCCTCAAAGCCAGTCACCCACTCTCTCCTCTCCCATAACCCCCATCGACCCTCAGTTGGTTCTTAGTATTTAAGAGTCTCTTACACTTTGCCTCCCTCCCTCTCTGTGACCTTTTTTCCCCCTCTTCCTCTCCACCATGGTCTTTTCTAAGTCTCTCAAAATCCACCTATGCGTGAAAACATATGGTATCTGTCTTTCTCTGCCTGACTTATTTCACTTAGCATAATACCCTCCAGTTCCATCCACGTTGCTACAAATGGTAACCGACAGAATGGGAACAGATAATTGCAAATGACATATCGGATAAAGGGCTAGTATCCAAAATCTATAAAGAACTCACCAAACTCCGTACCCAAAAATTTATAAATAATACAGTGAAGAAATGGGCAGAAGGTATGAATAGACACTTCTCCAAAGACATCCAGATGGCCAACAGACACATGAAGCAATGCTCAACGTCTCTCATCATCGGGAAAATACAAATCAAACCACACTGAGACAGCTTTTCTGTAGGAAAACTACACGAGTTCATATGTGAGGGAGAAATCCCCAATACATATGCTGCTTTGCTGTAGCAGAGACTGTTCTGGGAAGGACTTGGAGACTGAAAACATTCTCCTGATAGAGATGGGTCATAGGAGTATCTGCTCCAGGGAGACATGAAAGGATACACTCATATGATGTAGAATGGAGGACCAGGGAAGTTATTAGCAATATACCTTCTATTTTCAATCACTTAGATTACAGTTGAGAGACATGAAGTAGGAAATTAAAGCAGTTAATGGAGACCATGATTCTAACTGAAGCTGCCCTTTCCCATCCCCTAGTCCAGTGAACCCAGAGAGGATGCTTGGAACCTCTTCCTTCCTGTTTTCCATCCTTTCATCTCCATCTTTTGAACAAAGTTCCTAGAGAAATCTGCCCATATTCACCCACATTAATATCAGCTCTGGGACCAGAATCTGCCCTGACCTGCCATGAGCCACATGCCCTATACTGTTTGCCTCAAAAAGGAACCAGTAATGCTGTTTCCATTAAGGGATAGACTTCAGAAATAACCTTCAGCTGGGAACTAGGGAATTAGTACAGCTTACAGAAGATGGACACTGCCCCAGATATAATTCTGGGCTCCCTGGGTTCAGGAGTCAGATTCACCATTCTCCTGCCTCCATGTGTGTTCTGGCCTCACTCTTAATTTTCCTTTTCTAAACAGTGTCCATTCATTTCCACCTCACTTCTCTGCACCCATTGCATGAAGTCTGTTGCCAGATCTAACCCACATCGATTCATCCCAGTTGCTGGCCTGGGTGCAGGTGTTAGAATATGTACCTCCTGCTTCAGGACAGTAAGTAGCCCAGCTTGGAAAAGAACTTGGTTGCTTGACTTCAAGGGGTAATACCACTAAACCAAAGTGCCTGTTCGTATCTGAGGATCAGGAGTGTGTCTTGTGTATGCCCTGAGCAGCTAGAAGGAAGCATAGCTCTTTCTCCTGCAACAACTATCTCTTAAAACATAGCATTGTGAATGCTCAAAGCACAATTCTGAACTACAGGGCAAAGAGGTAGGGTTCCTTTTGAAGCAGAACTATAGTCTTCACCCTTGTGCAGGATACCACTTGCAGAGAAGCTGGCCCCAATGGGGTGAGGGAAGGCTGAAGAGAGATGAGGGCTACGACTTCAATTAGAGGAACTTATGGTAACCTAAGTAAGATCTTCTCAATACTCAACAGTGTCCCTGAGTATGACCAAGGAGGTAAGGGCCTTTGTGAGAAGGGGAATAATTACTCTTGAGCTAGCAGCCAAAACCTGTCATCCCAACAGGAATCAGGAGTCAGGAAAGGTTTAGTGGGTTTAAAAGTTCCAGGTACCAGTCTCATATTCTTCTTACTCACTCCTAAGCCTTTCCTAATGTGACCACTGGTCTGCAAGAGACAGAAACTAATGCTACCAACTTGTGCCAGGAGGAAGGGAGCAGGAAAGTATTTAAAGGAAGACCCTGATAATGAAAGAACTTCCCGAGGCTGCTATGATACTAGCAGACTGCATACTTCTCAATCTTGGTTGTCTTCAACCTTGGAGTAGGAAACCAGAAATGATTGGAGGGTGCAGATATCTAAAGTCACTCAGAAAATATCTCCCCACCCCTTTCCCCCCGCCTAAAATCCGAAAGCCCTGACCAGCTCTCTCAAGAAGTCCAGAGTCCAGAACCTACTGAGACTGTGGTGGGAGGTGAAAGGGAATCTCTGTGACAGCAATTTACCTTTCTGTCTGTGTACTTCTGTCTACATCTCTTTCCCAGCTTTTCATATCCTAGGAAATCATTTCAGAGGCCTCTACCTTGATCTGTCTCCAAGTCTTTAGCAAGATCAAAGCTCTTAACAACTGTTTTACTTGCCAACTCCTACTCTGGAGTAGAGCGGGCAGGGTCCATCTTGAGGCAAAGGGAATGGTCCTGATTACCCCTCTTCCCAAGGCAGGGAGTAGTTTGGGAAATTGGGCTAAAGACGGAATCACTCCTAAGGCTGGGTTGACAAACATGCCCTTGGTGGGAAGGCTGTTTTTCTCATTATGTTACTAATTTTGTTATTATTGCTCTTCAGGTTAGAAACTGAATGAACTCATAACCATAGTCAGGTAAATTATGACAGTGACCATAAAAGCTGTTCCTAATCTTCCTTTCTAAAGAAAACTCCCTGTTATTCTTTATCACGAGACCCTATTTATTTTCTTTAGGTGCTTATCACACACTGTAATTATCTGAACATTTGTTTCCTTGTTTATTGTCTATGGCCCACCAGGAAAAGCTCTAATTTAAATTAGAGAAACATGAATGTTGAATAAATATATTATATGGAAATAAATCTCTTTGTGGGATAAACATTTCTTTTCTTTTCTTTTCTTTTGGATAAACATTTCTTAATAACCATGACCTATATGAAAGTATCATGTCACACCTATATTAACAACAATATCTTTAATCAATTTTCGTAATGCCCTTACTTCTATATCTACCATAGCTTCTTTCTCTAACAACTGTATACCATGCACAAAAATTATTTAACAATTCTTTAGGTTTGTGTTAATCCCTGTGGAGATAATATAAAGATATACAGGACACAGTCTCCCCACTCCAGAAGTTTACAGTTGACTGAGCGAGAAAGGGAAGACAAAAGGTAACCATAAATGATGACAGTGCACAGAATCACACAGCTATGGTAAGACTGATACAAAGGAGTGGAGAAGGTCGAAGGAAATAAATTGCTTCTGATGCAGATTATCCAAGAAATTGTGGGCAGAGGTAAAATTTAAACTGGACCATGATGGTTGTGTATCATTTCAGTAGTCAGAGATTAGGATGATTGAACTCCAAGGGAAAAAACACAGCTACCGGGAAGGATTTCTTGACTTTGGGCATCATCTGATATTGAACTTGTGTTCATCATTAGAGAGTGAAATGCAAGGGACAGTAAAATTAAAGTAAAACTGCAGAAATTGGAGGCTTTGAATACAGAAGACAGAAGACAGAAGACAGGAGCCAGGACCTGGGTCCAGTTCAGGTTCCATTTGTGGCTACTTCTCTTGCACCTGGTCTTCTTGAAGGGGTGTAGTATTCAAATAGGATATACCTCCATATATATGTCTCTCATCTCCTCTACCCACCCCAACTGAGTCCTTTATTAACAATTAAAAGATTTCTTAATCTGAGAAAGAGCACAAAGCACAGAAAAGCATACACTACACAAATTAAGTTAGGGAATTTTCATACCCGAGGAAAGGGAGAAATCCCTCCTCCTACGATCTCCATAGTCCACTTATCACCAGATTTTTTAAATGTTTATTTATTTTTAAGAAAGAGAGAGAGTAGGGGAGGGACAGAGAGAGAGAGGGAGACACAAAATCAGAAGCAAGCTCCAGGCTCTGAACTGTCAGCACAGAGCGTGATGCAGGGTTTGAACTCACAAACTGAGATCGTGACCTAAGCCAAAGTTGGACACTTAACCGACTGTACCACCCAGGCCCCCCAAGAATTGTTGTCCTATTTATTTTTCAACCCACCTGTCCCACTTTTATTTCCCAAATTTCTCCATAGGCACCCTCCTCCAGGAAATGTCTCTTGACCAATACCTCTTTCTCAGTTTCTACTCATATCTTCCCTTCGAAGGTAACGATGCCTCAATCCCTATCCAGTTACTAATTCCTCCAATTTCAGCCCATTTTTCTCCCTACTTGGGTGTAAATTCTGTCTCCCCAAAGAATCTTAGAATTTTTCACAAGGTTTTTGCGCCAGTCTCTCAAAAATCATCCAAAGGAGTTGGTAAGTATATGAGTAATCCTGCCTCTAGCAGGCTTCCCTGGAATCACCTACTCCCTTTTGGGAAATGCAAAAGTTCCCCAAGTAAGAAAGTAGCTTCCTATTCCTCCTTCTTAGGGCAACCCCCATACATACATATAATAGAAAAACACTGGCCCTTCTATGGCAACCATAAAATTTGACTGCTTCAAGAAAGACGCCTTGGGGTACCTGAGTGGCTCAGTTAGATGGGTGTCTGATTTTAGCTCAGGTCATGATCTTGTGGTTTGTGAGTTTGAGCCCAGTGTCAGGTTCTGTGCTGACAGCTCAGAGCCTGGAGCCTGCTTCCAATTCTGTGTCTGAATCTCTCTCTGCCCACCCCCAGATCATGCTTTCTCCCTCTCTCTCTCTCTCTCAAAAATAAATAAACACATTATTTAAAAAAAAAAAGAAAGAAAGAAAGATGCCTTTTGGCAAATGCTTGAGCCAGTTCATCTTCAGGTACTCCCCAGATTCAGGTTAAAGCAGGTGGGCCTTCTATCAATTTTACTACTTCAGGCCCCTTCCCCAATCCCATGGGAATAGTTTTTCTTTGAATGAACAACATCGTTCTTACTGTTGGGTCCAGAATAAGGGAAAAATACCCTCTTTCCCTGAGCAAGATTTCACTGTGATGAAACAGACAGGACAGTCACCAGAACTCAGGCATAACCACACAAAGGAGGCAAAACTAAAAGTGCCTGGGTACAGTTCTAGATGACATAGATATAGATATAGCTCTGAATGGAGAGATATGATGATTGTCAAGGAAGTCTTCCAAAACTGAAGGTAGTTTTAAAGGGTTAGCACAGTGCTAGCCTGAAAGGAAAGAGCATTTTCTGCATCAAAGAACTGTGTAAGTCAATTGAACATGAATTTATTAAAAGCTGCTTATATACTTGGATGCTCTGAGGGAATGAACAAGATACACTCCTTACCTAAGATATAAATCACGAACAAAATAAAGAAAATAAAGACACACAGATAACTGTATTGTTTTATTTTTTATTTCAGCTGTATTGAGGTATAATTGACATATAAAATTATAAGATATTTAAAGTATACATTGCAGGGGCACCTGGGTGGCTCAGTCGGTTAAGCGGCTGACTTCGGCTCAGGTCATGATCTCACAGTCTGTGAGTTTGAGCCCCGTGTCAGGCTCTCTGCTGATGGCTGAGAGCCTGGAGCCTGCTTCAGATTCTGTATCTCCCTCTCTCTCTCTCTGCCCCTGCTCATACTCTGTCTCTATGTCTCTCAAAAATAAATAAACGTTAAAAAAATGGTGCTGGCCTGATTTCTTAAAAAAAATAAAGTATACATTGCAGTGATTTAATAGACATATACATTGTGAAATGATTCACCATGATTTCTCCACTATGAACGGATTAAGGATGATATATTAATATAAATCTTCATTAAATAAAAGTAAGTGTCCAAAAGGCATCTTTGTTTCCAATATTTCATCTTACATGTGGAGGGGCTTCAGCTGGAACTTCGATTTTCAGTGCTTAGTCCCTGTACTAGGAGCATTAGCATCACTTGGGAACTTGTTAGAAGTAAAAGTTCTAGGCCCCACCCACATCTACTGAACTTCAAACCCTAGGTGTGGGGCCCAGCAATGTCTGTTTTCACAAGCGCTCCAGGTGAGATAACACCTGCTGAAGTTTGAGCATCACTGAGCAGAGTACTATTCCTGGCTTCCCTCCACTCCCTTACCCCCCTCCCACGGTGACTTTGATTAGTGGGTTGAAAAGACAGCACTGAGCATAACCAGCTCAGACCATAATGTGATCCAGTTTTTTGGGGTGTGTGTGTGTGTGTGTGTGTGTGTGTGTGTGTGTGTGTGTGTGTGTTTATTCAGAACAAACAGGCAGGGGGTATAGCTCAGTGGTAGAGCATTTGACTGCAGAACAAACAGGCCCACAGGACATTTCCATTCCAAGCTGTTCATACATGAGAAAATCTTTCTCCTATGGTATAAGGTGGGTGGTGCTCAGCACTATTTGTGATGAAGAACAAGTTTAGCTTATTTAGTGATGTGGTATTAGCAAGCCAATTAGGCTACAGGTCTAAAGTCAAAGGTTTAAGTATCTGTCTCTATCAACTGGTTCCAAACATAAGAGGCAGAGATGACGTATTATTTATTAGGTCTCTACAGCTCCAACAATGGGTTGTAGTGAAAAGTGGGCAGAATACAGGTTCAAATCACTTGCAGTAGAGAGACTTAGTTGAGAGAATAAGAGGACACAAGAACAAGAGAAAATCTTAGAATTTTTTTTAAGTAAATGATATTTTAGAAATGATCAGTTCTGACCTCTCGTGTTACAGATAAATAAGAAGAGCATTGAGGAAAATGGGAGGCTTTCTCAAGGTCACATGGCTACTAAATGGTGGAAACAAGACCAGAACCCAGGACACTTGGTTCTCGGCTCTGCACTATCTGAGCAGGTGGGTCAAAGCTGACAATAGTAAAAAAAAACAAAAAACAAAAAAACAAAACAAAACAAAAAACCTTTCAAGTCCAAGAAGAAGAACCAGTCCTGGGGATCTTCAGCCTATTTCGTGGGTTCGAAGCCAAAGCATTTTGTGCTCAGAGGAAAGCTCTGGCTCCAATCCACCTGTGCATGTTCTCTTCTCCCCTCACAGCCAAGGCTCAAGCTACACAGTCTGCTCAGTGTCTCTGAACACTGCTTCATTTTCCTGTGCTTTTCCTAGTGTTGCTCTCTCTGCCTACAATCTCTCCCTGCTGCCCAGGTGTGGCAAAAACCCTATGTGCCCCTGGGGAGAGCCAATTTAAATGCCATTCCTCTACAGGGTCTTCTCTGAATTATTGGATCAACTCCCACCACTGTGTCATCCACAAATGATGATCTTCCACTATGAATTACCAAGACCCTTCATTTGTATATTACTTAAAACAACACTGTCCACCTTATGTTATAGCTAGGTTTTACCCTTTGTATTGGAATTTAAGCTCCTTAAGGGCAGGGGACATATTTCATCTCTTTTTTGTATTTTTGTTTCTTTTATGAAGCCATCAGAAATGAAACGACAACCTACCAAATGACAAGATATTTCCCAATGATATATGTAATAAGGAGTTAATATCTGAAATACATAAAGAACTTACACAACTTAACACCAAAACACAAATAATCCATTTTAAAAACAGGCAGAGGTCAAGAGACGCATGAAAAGATCCTCACCATCACTCATCACTTGGGAAATGTAAATTAGAACTACCATGAGATATCGCATTACACCCGCCTCATGGCTAAAATTGAAAAGACAAAATAACAAGTATTGGTGAGGATGTAGAAAATAAGGAACACTCATGCACTGTTGTTGGGAATGTAAATTGGTGCAGCCACTATGGAAAACAGTATGGAAGTTCCTCAAAAAATAAAAAGAACTACTATATAATCTAGTATTTCCACCACTGAATATTAACACAAATAAAGTGAAAAAAATTTTAGTTTATTTTAATAATAGATTTTTAAAATCCAGTATAGAGCTACAGAGACAAATGAAGAGGCAGTTTTAAAAAAGGGGGGGGGAGAGCAAAGACACATTGTTCACTTCATAATAGCTACAAGCTCTATTAGTGTTCCCCCACATCAACATCCCATGCTTTCCATGTGCAAAGAGTACCCTGTATTGTCGTGCAGGGGACCAGACTGCATTTTGGTGTGATGATGTCAAACGAAATATGTACTGGCACTGATGAGTTCAAGGTTTATAGTTTTGGACCTAACTTAAGAGGGGTTAGCAACCAGGCTGTGCTGGATCCCATAGCCAAAGTAGATAGCAAACCCAATCAGCATCCAGACACCAAACTGGGCCCAGGTGCCAGCTTCCATCTGCATCATTAGGAAAACATTCATGAAGATGCTCAGTAGTGGGAGGAGAGGCAGAGCAGGGACCTTAAAGTGAAGGGGACTGGGGCTCTGTGGCTGTCTCCAGATGACGCCAGTGATCCCAGTGATGAGCACCAGGAGCACCACAACCACTGAAATCCTCACTGGGTCTCCAGAAAGCAGAACTGGCCACTGGGCCAGCACCAGGCAAAGAAGAATGAGCAGCAGAACAAGCAGTGAGGAGCAAACATAGACAACCCGGCCAGAGAGTGGAGTGGGCGTGGAGCTGCCTGGAAAAAATAGTCCCTGTAGAGTCAGTCTCTCTGCTGCAGGTCCATTCTCCTCCTGCACCTCTGCTTGATTTCTCTCATTCTTCATCTCAGGCTGATACCTGAGGATGAGAACACCAAGATCGACCAGGGAGTAAGCTAGCAGGAATGCAAGTGACCAGAGGTCCACAAGATCAATGAATCTAAAAAAGAATGCCATGATTGGTGCAATAATGCTGAGGATCACAGTGGCCATGATGGGGGTGTATGTGCCAGTTTGGATCCTGGCAAGGACAGGGAACAGGAGCCCATCCTGTGCCATCATATATATCACCTGACGTATGGGGACCAGAAAGCCCAAGATGCAGATAGGAAAACCACAGATAAACCCAAAAGCTACAACATAGCAAGCAGGGGCCCAGCCAATATTAAGAAATGCCTCAGGCAAGATGCTACCACGTTGAAGCTGGTAGTAAGGCACCATAAGTGTAAGTGCCGCAGAGACACCAAAATACACCAAAAAGCAGATGAACAGTGAAATCACGATGCCCCTGGGTATGGAACGCTGGAAATTCTTGGCTTCATTGACCCTGATAACAATACTACTGAAACCTATAAATGCATAGAAACAGGTAGTTGTTCCACGGAGAATCCCCTTGAAGCCAAAAGGCACAAATCCTCCAGACCCTAGAGGGCCCATGGTAGAGGTGTCATTGAGTCCAGCCTTTATGTAGTCCTCTTCTGTGAGCTTCCAGTTGTGCAGGTCCCCCTTAATGAAGCCAGTGATGATGACAAAACTCAGAACCAAAAGGTTCACCAATGTGAATACTTTGTTAACAAGGAAAATCTCACCCACCCTCAGAGTCAGCAATCCGATGAGCAACAACACAAGGCCCACAACAAAGAAGTCTAGGTATTCCACAAGGGCCCGGGGAGCATACAGTGCAATGTTCCCATGCAGTTTCTGAAAGATCTGGGTCCCAAGAAGGCTGGCAAAAGCTAAGATCCAGGCTCGGACCACACTGGCTATACCACCAACACAGGAGAGGATGAGATTCCAGCCAGTGATGAAGGCCCAGAATTCACCTATAATGACATAGGTATAGAGATATGAAGAGCCAGAATGGGGAACCCGGGCACTAATCTCGGCATAGCACAGCCCAGCCAACAGAGAAGTTAGGCCAGCCACGAAGAAGCAGATCACAATGGATGGTCCTGCTTGATTGCTGACCACCTCACCAGCCAGGACATACACACCTACACCCACTGTGCGGCCCACACCCAAGGCCACTAAATCCAGAGTGCTCAGTCTTCTTTGTGGGTCATCCTCAGCCACTGGTTGTTCCATTCTACGTCTGCGTACCAGCTTTTGACCAAATCTGCAAAGTGCCTGAAGCAGCATTCTAGTTGGAATTGAAGAGGATTCCAGGATCAGAGAGCTGCAGCAAGGCCAGAGAACTGAGAATGTTCGGATAGGTTTCGGGGAACTGAATTAACCCAAGTTGACTTGGGGATTCCAAGTTCCAAGGCTCAGGCTTCAAATCTGCTGCATCATCTTTCATCTGGTGTGTGCTGTCCCTCCATAATGCCTAAATAAACAATAAATACTTACTGAACAATGGTGTTCAACCAACCAACCAAAGCTCAGAAATCTCGTGTTATCTGTTGCAAAACAAATATCACATAAACTGACACCAAAAGACGTCATAGACAAATAACCACTGCTTTCTCCCCAGAAAGAGTGTCAAATACCTCCCAACATTGTGTTATTTTACACATCACATGACATTATCCCACTTGAACTCATCTAACTCATGTAGCTTCATGTACTATAAGCTTTAAGATACAACAGAGCATGAATTTATTGTGCAGCAATTCACATGCGGAATGTTTCTGTGGTGTGCATGATGAGCATGAGCTATGACACATTAATTCATGGACTAGAGAGCCTCATTGCAATTAAAGAACCATTCTTTTAAAAATATCATCTGAGTTTAAAACACATATTTTGGTCCCCTGGCCTTAAAACATTTAGCCCCAAAATCAATTACTCAAGAACAAATGTCATTTTGGCCCCCTTTCTTTTCATTCTGTATCATCCATTTAGCTGTACTGATGGCAAAAAATGTACAGTCCAACCCTTCCCTTTACCCACCTAGACCACTAGGGGCTCTGTGAGAAGAGAGGCAGAAGAAGAAAGAAGCAGGGCCTTCATAACTCCCTGCAAGAACCTGAGAACCAGGCTGTCTGGTGAGGAAACACTGGAGAAAGAGGTGCAGCATCCAGTCAAGGGTGCATTACTAAGTAGAGAGAAGAGCCGGAAAGGTGGTTTTATGAATACTGACATTAATAAGGCTCACCCAAAGCAACCAGGCAAAAATTTACTACAATTTTTATGTCCCCGGTTATGACAGTGTGATGAGTAGGGAAAAAAAATAGGTCACCTACCTCAGTAGCTCACAACCAAAACAATTCCTTCTGTCTCCTCCCTCTCTGGGTTCTAGGGGAAAAGGTGAGCTCACTTCTGCATACAATCTCCTCACTGACCACACTGTGCTCTATAAATGCCCTGCACCATCTGTGATGTCAGCTCCCAGCAGCCTGAGGATCTGCCCTGCTCTGTGAGCTTGTATTGAAACACTCACTTGTAACTCCCTATTAACGTTTCAAAAGGAGTTATTTTTAACTGGCTCAAACTGTGGTCTGAATAGGCCAAATATATTCTCCTAATGAAGGAAACTGGCTGTAGTTCCTTTTTACCCCTCCTCCCCTGCTACTATTCAAATGGTCCCACCTCAAGAGGAGCAAAACTTTGGATGAACAATTAATTCCAGAAATTCCACAGAAATGAGTAGTGGAGAACAGAGGAAACAAAGTCATGCAGTCCCACTCTCTTCCCTATCCAGGTTTTGAGTTTAAGAGAATTTTAGGAAATGTTGTCAAAAGTTTCAAAAGAAAGACAGGTCAAGTCAAAATTGAAAAGTGATCTCTGTGGATTATCAAAAGGAACCCTTGGGTTATGGGTTAGACCTTCTGTCTACAAATACCTCTAGACCACTTAATTGCCACTAGTCCATTCTAATTTTTTTTAACATTTTTTTTTTTTTGAGAGAGAGAGAGAGCGAGAGAGAGCAGGGGAGGGGCAGAGACAGAGGGAGAGAGAGAATCCCAAGCAGGCTCTGTGCTGTCACTGCAGAATCCAATGAGGGGCTCAATCCCACAAACCATGAGATCATGACCTGACCCAAAATCAAGAGCTTAACCAACCAAACCATCCAGGCACCCCTCACCAGTTCCATTTTGTGATTTACTCTCACCATGGGAGAGAAATAAGGAGCATCAATTCTTAACTCATGTAATCTTTCTACACTATGAATGTGATTAATGTGTCCCCCACCGACCCCAGGCTTCAAATCTTCAGTGGTTCCCACTGCCCTTCCTTCCTAGCCCTTCCTTCCTTCATCATATGACTGTGCTGATTCCTCCAGCCTTATTCCCTGCCTAGTTCCTGCTCCAGCTGTGAAATTCTACACTCACCTTGTTACTTGCCTTTAATGTCCTCTTGCCTCCTTCATGTAGCTAACCTCTGCTACTCTTTCAGTTCCAAGCTCAAAAGGTGCTTTCCTGGGAAGCCACCCCTGACCTTTATGCTGCCCTTCCTATGTGCTCTTATAACATCTATACTTCACCCATGTGCCATTCATCCTAATGTATCAAAATTCCAGGTCAGCTGCCTGTCTCCTCCAATATATTGTGAGTTAGGTGCTCAATAAATATTTGTTGAACAAATGTACGAACTGAGAAAAGAAACCTGAAAGATCCCATAATCAAAATTTCCTTTCTCTTGACTTTGAGATACATACTTTGTAGCCAAGAAACCTTTATAAATCTGGCTCAGGTAAAGATATAAGTGGTATTGCATTCCTTGTAGAAGGCAAGTGAAATGAAAAATGTGATGTGAAAACCAACTGTGAGAAAACCTTCACCATACATCATTCATGGCTGGTATAAGCCTCAAGTAGGTGATAACAATTATTTGCCTTTGAGAAGACTTGTTTTAAAAATATCAGGCTGCCTTGCGTTATAGGCAACCACACACCCATGCCCAATTAGAGAATTCCTACTATTTTTAAGGCATCATATTCAGGCCCTATGGTCTAGGAGGGATGTCCTAAGGCAGACGTTCTCACTTCAAGGGACAGAGGAAAGCATAATGAAGACATCTGGAAACATTTTCAAACTTCATATCCTCTCTTTGGAGATTATTGCCCAGTGTTTCCCATGATTGCTTTAAACGACCCAACTGACAAGAATTGGTCTTCAATTGTAAAGGGAAGAGATTATTTTTTTAATGTTAATAGGGGCACGTGTACCCCAATGTTCATAGCAGCACTTTCAACAATAGCCAAATCATGGAAAGAGACTAAGTGTCCATCAACTGATGAATGGATAAAGAAGATGTGCTATATATATATACAATGGAATACTACCCAGCAACGAGAAAGAATGAAATCTGGCCATGTGTGGCAACATGGATGGAACTGGAGGGTATTATGCTGAGTGAAATTAGTCAGGCAGAGAAAGACAGGTGGGCTTTGTGAGACTAAACAGAAAACCAGGGGGGAGGGGAAGAGGGGAAGGAAAAAGAGCCACAGAGAAGGAGGAAGACAAAACAGAAGAGACTCTCAACGACTAAGAACAAACAAACTGAGGGGGAGGGGGGAGAGTGGGTGATGGGCATTGAAGAGGGCACTTGTTGGGATGAACACTGGATATTATATGGAAACCAATTTGAAAATAAATTATTAAAAAAATGAAGTAAACTATTACAATGACTTGGAAAAATAATATATATTATGATATATAATATATATTTTATTATATAAATAATATATAAATATATTATATTAAATAAATTTAATTATTTATTATATAAATACAGATTTTATTACATACTTATGTAATAATTATTTAATTCTTTATTATATAAATTATCATTATTATTATTATTCTCTGGAAGAAACAGAATGAGATTTTCCAAACAAGTGTCAGAAGGAGAGCTGGGAAAAGCCAGAAAGGCTGTGCAATTAAGGGATTATAAAGTGATGTGTTACATTGATATCAACAGTGAAAATCAATTTCTTCTCTACTTCTCCCTATGATTCTCTAGTTCCTATCTCAACTTTGAATCCTGTCAACACAGAATTCCTGATAAAAATTCTCAGGAGAAAAGAGTAGAAGGAAATCTGTCTATCCACCTTATTTTCCAAACCACAACTGTAACATAGGATGGTCATTGCCACTGATCCATACTCAATTTTACCAAGATGCCGAACAGCTTTGTTTTCCCCTGAAAATCTTTCCTTTCTTTGTGAGCATAAAATCTAGAAATTCATCCAATGTTCCATCTATCACTAGACCCTGTCTCCACTTTTACTAGCAGTTTTGAGTGGTCAGAGCCCATTGCTCCTTCTTCCATGTATTTCCTTCCAATATACACCCTCAGTAATACACTCCACACAAGGTGGATTAGGGAAGGCTGACTCTTTCTCTGATCATCTTATTTAATATCTTTAAATGAGTCCTTCTATCCTCCCTTGTAAGTACTCAACTGTCTCTTTCTCTCTGTCCTCTCTCAACACACTGTTCTTGGTTCCTCTCAAAGCCTTAGGTAGCTATTCCCCACTGCTACCTGCTCCCTTGGAAAGTTAATTTGTTTTTCTTTTTTTGTTGTTGTAGGAAAGATACCAGATCATCTGAGTCATATAAAACCTGTATCATGTCTTAAGGTCCTTGGTTCTTATCCAAATAGAGATCCATATAACTTCTCCACCAAGACCCATCTGCTTCACCACAGCTCAGGCAGCAGAATATACAATAAATATCCACTGACACCATTTTTAAGGGATACTCTTCATCTCTCTTTCCTAATTCTTTTTAATGCCTTCTCTACTTTGAGATTTCTACAATAAAACAAAAAAGTGGGGGGAGAGGAGGATAACCCAAAAGAATAAAAGCCAAAAACCATATTTACCAGTTAGGAATACACTTGGTGAAGGAAATTGACCTCTCTATAAGATTTTGCTTAAACTAAGGCTAAAATGAATCTGCCTTCTGGAAACACATAACACATATAAATTGATAATGGAGAGAAGTTGCCCAAGAACTGCTAAAGGGCAAGAGGGCAAGAGAAAGACAACATTTACCACATATAGTCACTAAAACAGATGTCATGTATGGATAAGTGTTGTCTGGGCTTCTAGAGTTGGGGCACAGCCCACAGCGTACAAGGTGGTTGGGAGGGTGGAAGGGTGGAGAACATTTTAAGACTCCAGGGGCCTTTAGGGTTGTAAATATGTTTTGTGATAACAACAATCTTCCTCGTGGAGACCCAGTGTATTAAAGACCACTAGGCAGTCACACCACAGGGGTAATCTTGCCTCCTACAGCTTGAACTGGCATATGAATCAATTCCCACTACAACTTTTTTAAAATTAGATAAGAAAGGCAGGGAGATACCTTCAACAGCTGTAAAAATAGATATCCAACTCCTCTCTGGTGACAGGGAACCACCTTATCAAACTGGACCTGCCATTCTGGCAAGTCCACACCAATGTCCTCCCTCGGAAGATATGACACAGAGACTCTCAGTATCTCCAAAACATGAAGAGCCAATGTGTGGCATGAACATGCCAACGTGTGGCAAAACATGAAGGAGGCAGCAAAGCAAATGGAAGAATCTTCACTCAGAGACTATGTCTAAGCATACTATGTGCTGGGACCTGTGGGAAAGAAAATGAATAAAGCAAGCTCTGCACCAGGTAAGAAAGGAAAGGCCAGGAAGGAGAGGAAGGCAAAGAGGTGGGAAGGATGTTGGAGGAGAAATGCCAAGAAATTACCTCCCCTAACTCATATTTTCTTCAACAGAGCTGAGAACATTTCTGGTCCAGAGGAGAACAGAATGTAGGTCTCCAAATCACTCTGACCCCCCAAACTTACCTGCCCTTCCCAAACTCAAAAGGCCTCTGCTCTACACCCTCCACCCCAATTCAAAGTCTAGCTTTGGTGCCATGCAATGTCTTCTATTCACATGCCACAGGCTTCCACAGCCAGCTATGATCCAAGCCCAGCCTTCCTACTCTCTGGCTCTATCTCAGTTTTCATGTCAACTCTATAAACAGGAGAAATCACTTACCCTTGTGCTTTTTTCCCCTCATAGGATAGAGACCTGAGGAGAAAGTATAAGTCAAACCCAGAGACAGGTAAGGAGCTTGGCCCAGCAGAGTCAGGAATTGGAGTGTTTAGATGGTGCCCTCAGAAAGTTGAGGCCCTAGGGAGGCAGGGCCTTCCAGGAGGCGGGGCCCTTGAAAGGAGGGGCCCTTACAATGCTGAGCTAGTAAGGCTGGGCCTCAGGGAGGTGGGGTCATAGGGAGACAGGGCATCGAAGGAGGGGGAAAGGGTGAAGGAGGTGCCTTAGCTGGAATCCTGGAGGAAAGCTGGAGCTGGAAATGGAAGACTAGTGGGATCCTGTCTGAGTGAGGAGGTAGACTGGGGGCTTAAATGGGACTTCGTTGGAAACTTTTTTGGCAGCAAGATCTGAATTCAGAAGTAAATAGCTTTTCAAGGTCCTGGATATGGACAAGGTCCTGATTGTAAGAAGGAGAGTGTGAGGAACCAGGTGGAGGCCAGCCTATCATGACTTGGAAGCCAGTCCTAGATCCAGCTAAAGATTACAGACTCAGGAGTCCTGTAAACAAGGATAGAAGCACCTCTCCAGCCACCTCTCCCAGAATCTCCTACCAGTTCCTTTACCAGCACCACCCATTCCTAACCCATCACCTACAATTCCCATCACTCCAGGAATAAAACTAAAGGGAACTGGCTTAAGTTTCACCATGATGGATTTCCTGAGACAGTCATTACCATTCATAGGATATTCTAATTGAATATGCATTGACGATTGTGCTGAGGTAACTAAAGTAAAAGACAGTTCCTGACTACAGAGCTTCCAGCTCTTGATATTCAAAACATAGTGCTTCCAAGACCCTGAACTAGGGATCAAAGGATGTGTCCTCTTTCTTCCCAGAAAGTTAATCTTCACACAAAGGCAAGACTTCTCAGGAATGGAGAAGGTGGAGCCTACTTAGAGACCTAGGGCTGAATGTAGGAGTGATGGGCCAAAGAAGCAATGGGTCTGAAGAAAAAGGAGCACCACTTCCTCTACTTGATACTGCTAAGACACCTCTAAACCCTAGGTTCCTTAAAGATTGGGGTGGAGGTGGAGGGAGGGGAGAGAAGGGTGGAGATGGAGGGATGAGAGAGAAGATACTTAAAATAGGGACAGAGTCTATACTAACTATACTCAGACACAGCATTGAAACTGGAGGAGAAAAAATTACTCCAGAACTCAGGAAGAACCTCTAAAAGGAAAACCTAAAAATCACATTGTCCCTTCCCTAACACATCCCCAGCAGTAATGGACTAAGGGCACTAATTGAGCACCTCTTTTGTTACAGGTGCTGTGTTGGGTGGCGGATTATTGACCCAACCAGGACTACAGAGCCAAAATTCCTAGAGGAAAAAGAGACAGGCAGTAATTGGAAGGATGGCTGTAATGATTGAACAGTAGGGGAGAAGCATGAGTGTTTGATTTTTGCCCGATCCAACAGTTCTAGGCTGTCTTCCCCTGCCCCAAGCTGGGATTTTCCCAGATGTGCATCTACTTAAGGGAGAAAAGGGCAGGTTCAGGGGGAAGGTCTCAAGAGCATCTGGTCCCAATAGCAATTTTTCTCTTCTCCCTGCACTATTCCCTCCCTAACGGGGTGGGGGGGGGCAGGTGAAATATCAGGGCCCCCAGACAATCACCAGGCAAGAAAAAGAACTGGCTCAGGGCTGGGGGGATGCAGAGGATGCAGAGTTGGGGCATAAATATCTCCTGGAGGAGGGGGTACAGAATGGGGGAACTGGCAGTTAGAGCCCATCCAAATGATTTCACATGAAGTACCTGAACCTTGAGGGGTGGGAGGAAGGAAAAGGAGAGGAAGCAGGGCTTTGAGCCAGAGACAGAGGAAGGGACTAAAAGACACAGAGACAAAAGAAGCAGGGAAGAGTGCCTGGGTGCTCAGTCTTCAGCTCACTGTCATGGTCACAGGGTTCCTTAGTCTGAGCCCCACAATGGGCTCTGCACTGATAGCACTGGGCCTGTTTGTGTACTATCTCCCTCTCTCCCTGTTCCTACCCCATACCTCTATCAAAGTAAATTTTAAAAAAGAGAAAGAAGCAGGGAATGAAACGGAAGGGAGGGCAAGAGAGGGAACAGGCATGGGGACGCAGCAAAAGGAGACAGATGGGAGGAGATGTGTGAGGAGAAACTAAAAGGCACACAGGGTGAAACTCACAAAGATGTGATGGGAAAAGAGACCCTCAGAGACTGAGGGAGGGAAATAGAGAGGGAGACAGCCAGAGAAAAGAGCTGGTGGCAGACTCATTCCTGGAAAATTTCAGACCACAAAATCTTTGGAGTCAGAGAGACAGACAGGCAGACAGACAGATCTGCCTTACAGAGATGAAGGTGAAGGAGGCAACGTTGGAAGGAAGAAGACAGGGCTGCAGGGAGGAGGGGGGTGGGAGGAAGACCAAAAGAGAGAAGGAGGCAGGTGTGGAGCAGGAGGAGGGAGCCAGCCCAGGGAGGGGGGACATATATTTGCTCTATGATCCTCTTCCATCTCACCTGGTCCCTGCTGAGCCCGGTCCTCGATTAGGTGCTGCTGGTAGTGGTAGTGCCCAGAAAGCTGACAGGGTGAAGCTACTGCTGTCACTGTCCCAGGTTCCCTCCCAGTGCCACCTAGGGATCCCAGAGGCCCCTACATGTATATGACAACTGCCTGCCCTACCCTCTCCCCTAAAATACTGCAATCAAAAGACTCCTGAAGCTCAGTCCTAAGTTTCTCAGAGTTAATGCAGCCTAGCACAACCAGTGCAAAGACAAGCAGGGGCCAAGGGCAAAGAGAAACAGAGGCATGTGGGCAAGGGAGCCTGACAAGCTCTGGAGAAAGTGCTGGGGACAGACTGGTTAGGAATCACATGGAGAAGAGGGTGGAGGGGTTGAGGACTGCCTGCCTTGAGAGCTAAATAAGTACCATGCAAAGTGTAAAAAAAATAACATTACTAGTGACAGTCCATTAATTTGGGGTCAACAAAATAGACACCTTCTGAGCATCACCGTTAATGCCTTCAAGCAGCTCTCCACTAAAGGGCCCCCAGACATATACAAGCAACCCACAAAAGGAGAAACTGGGGCAGAGAATAGAGATCTTGAAGCCAGTGTACATGCTAGAATCTAGGTTTAAGGGACCAGAAGTGAAGCAACCAGACAAGTGTGTGAAGACCTAAAACTTAGTGTGTGACAGGCTGGACCCTGCCTTTTTCCCCAGTCTTTCTTGGGTCTCTGCAAATGCTAGCTCTCCAGCTCCTCTCAAGGCCAGGGGAGCCATAAAAACATTAACTCAAGCAATCTAAAGGGAAATGGTTCTTCTGGCTCCCATTCCTGCCAACCATATTTGAAGGTCCTAGAGGCCAGAGCCCTAAGAGTCTCCTTACCAGCAGGAGGGAGGGGAGGGTGGAGAGGAACTTGCAAGAGAAGTCCTGCAGAGAAGACCAGGGAGCAAAATCCATCAGGTCCATGCAACCCTTATGAACACTTAGATGTTTAATAAAGTTCAGAATGTCCAGACCTTGAATGTAATTAAACCCAAGAGCTGGGTTTTCTTTGCCAAGTTCTTTTCTTCTCCAAACTACCCTTTACCATCTCCCTCCACTCTGTACATACATCCTTTATGAAACACACTGAACCAGAATCTGGACTTTAGAAACTGTCCCCTCTAAAGAGATGGACTTGATTTCTTCAAAATAAATTTAGGATCTCTAGAAAGAATTTCATTTTAGCTATGGTTGGTAAATACTAGATGTAGACATACACACACACACACACACACACAGAGAGAGAGAGAGAGAAAAACAGAGAGAGAGAGAGAGAGAGAGAGAGAGAGAGAGAGAATCCAAACAGGAAAAGAAAAGCCTGCTCTTGACTGCTATTTCTTTTCCTGTGGGATATTGACCTGCCTATGATGTGTTGCACATCAGGGAACAAAATGTAGTCTCTCTAACCCTTAGCTCTCAGAGGGAGATAACTGTTTCCCTCCCTCAGTCATGGCAAACATTCCAAAGAGATATTCCAAATCTTGTAGGTAAGCGCCCCACATGCAGACGCCAGTTTTCTATCTGATCCCACAAGTCCTCCCTCTACTTTGGATTTCAAGTGTAGATGTCTGAACCTCTCTATGTCCATTCTTGGACTCCCACTGTGAACCCAGCCCAGGCGGAAGGGGGAAAGAAACATCCCAAAGGAGGGGAAGACAGGCCCCTGTCCTCTGGGATATGAGAAGAGAGACACACAGAACAAGAAACCCTGAAAGACAAGACAAGAAAAGAGAAAGAGAGAGAGAGAGAAAGGGAGAGGGAGAAAGAAAGAAAGAAAGAAAGAAAGAAAGAAAGAAAGAAAGAAAGAAAGAAAGAAAGAACGGAAGGAAGGAAGGAAGGAAGGAAGGAAGGAAGAAAGAAAGAAAGAAAGAAAGAAAGAAAGAAAGAAAGAAAGAAAGAAAGATAGAAAGAAGGAAAGAAAGAAAGAAAGAAAGAAAGAAAGAAAGAAAGAAAGAAAGAAAGAAAGAAAGAGGAGAGGAGGAGAGAAAGGAAGGAAAGAAGAAGGAAGAAGGAAGAAAGGGAGGGAGGAAGAGAGAGAGAAGGAAAGGGAAAGAGAGAAAGAAAGTGAGAATGAAAAGAAAGTTAATATAAGTTATACAGAAGTTAATAGAGTGTATCCAGAAACTTGGAGAGCTAAGAGACCTCTGGTAAGGAGAATGGGAACAGAGATGGAGAATACAAAGTTAATTTCAGAGGGAAGGAAATGGCAGATTTAGGGATGGCGGTGCAAAAGGCTTGGGAGACAGGAGCCTGATGTGCTCAGCAGGTCTGGAGAGAATAAGTTAAGAAGGTACCAAGGATGAGGATGAGTAAGGTTTAAAATGCCTAAGCTATTAGATTTATACATCTTTACAACTATACACAGTTCTGTTGCATAATCTCATTTTATCCTCTATAACAAGGTTCTAATACAGAAGCAGGTATTAGTACTGCTATTTAACAGATAATGAAACTAAGGCACAGAGAGGTTAAGTAACTTGCATCAAGTCACAGAGCTGGTAAGAGGCAGAGCAAAGAATCAAAGGACTGCACTGTGGTGCCCCCTCCTGCAGGTCCTGCCCTGGTAAGTAACCAGGCTTGGGGTCTGTTGTATGAGGGAGAAGTTACTCCCCAGAGGGCAAAGGACCTGCCTCCTGGGGCCCTTCTCAGCATGTTCTTCCCAGGAGAGCTTGGCCAAGTTGAGGCCTCATCTGGGAAGTGGGGAAGTCATACCTTACACTCTGAAGATGAAAGGCTAAACCAGATAATTGATTGCAGTTCTTTGAGCTTTAAAACACAGAATTCAGTCCATGGAAGGGGTGGGTGAGGGGATAGCCAGGATAAAGTTCTCAAAGCCTCAGTCTTCCCATTACCCCTCCCCACCACATCCGTGTTCTCCCTTTCCCTCTTTCTGTCTCCTGACCCCTACGGGCCTCTTACCCCTGTCTAGGCGCTGGCAGCTGTCGCCCCCCAGCAATGGCTCACTAGCCTGTGCAGTCCAGGCTCAGTCAGCCTCACAGCCCATGAGGACACATCAGGGCCAGGGAGTCAGCGTAGCTTCCCAGCATCTCGTCCACCCAGCCCAGGGTCACTGTGGAGCTACAACCATGGCTCGTTTTACATTGCTGCCCCACATCCAGCAGACTCTGCCTCCTCCATCCCTCTGGCTCCCTAACACACATTCACCAACACACACACACACACACACACACACACACACACACGCACACCCCTACACTTTCTCTCCTCGTCTGTCTCTAAGGTTCACACTCTCTACCCCAAGATCATTCACTTCCTGAGAGCTCTGACTTATCTGATCCTCTCCTCCTCATTTTCCTGCTCCTTGTTATATAAATGAGTATCATCTCGCTGTCTCCTAGGACAACTTCTGGAGTTCTTCGTCTCCCTCCATCTTCATTGCCTGTCTCCCATCATCCAAGTCATGGGACCTGGCCCACTTTCCCTTAACCAACTCAGCTCACAAACATTTGGTGATGGAGTGCTCAGAGTGCTGTGCCTCTCTGTCTTGGCTTTAGACTTAGATCACCATCTGCCAGGAGCTCCCCCAGGACCGGGTTCCTGCTCCTCCCTCTGGCTTTTCTTCAGTGCCCAGCACACATATAGAAGGTAGAGTGTGTGACTCACTGATTCTGCTCCCTAGGAGAAAGAAGTTGACTGAGAAAGAAACCCAAGCAGGGACATCATCTGAGCCTACATTTCCCTGTGAGCTTTAGTGTCAGGGAAGCAGGCAGCTGTAGGGAATCCATCTCTAGTGGGGCACTGCTTTCCTTTAGAGATCCCAGGGTACCTTCCCCTGTGTGTCTTTATGTCTGCTTGTCATCCACAGAGTGGAGAGGAGGATGTGGGTCTGAGGCTCCAGGAGTCCAGGTCCTGTCTGGAGGTGAGAGTATTGGGAGAACTGGACTCCCAGACCCTCCACAGCCTCAATAGACACAGTGCCATGACCATAGGCACAGAGGGTGACCAGCACTGCCACTGCAGGATGAACACAGGCTGGACTTTGGGCAGCCTCCATCTTCCCTGGGTTTGAATTTTCTCCCGTCCAGTGCACAATTCAAATGGTTTCCTGTGTTCTGTGTTTCAGTACAGACTCCACCCTGCCTTCTTGTCCACACTCACAGGCATTTCCTGTGTTCAGAGCTTAGAGCACTTGTTAGCCTCAACCATATGAAATTCCTGATAATCACTTGGTTTTGGCTTCTTCAGTCTATTACTTTACTTCTTCTCTCTTCTAAAATAAGCAGAGAGGGGACCAGACTGAGGAAGGACAATTAATAAGAGCTGATGGTTATTGAGTGCATACTATGTACTGAGTATGTTGCATCCTCACCACAGTGCTAATTCTCACTACAGTCCCATGAATTAGTTCCTACAGTTCCTGCAATTATTTCCCACCTTTTACAGGTGAGTGAGTCCAGGCGAAGAGGCTATATATGGGGAGGAACAGGGCTGGGATTCCAGCTCAGCCCAGGAGCTCCTGCTTCACCTCTGCCCTCCCCCCAACCAGGGGAGTCCTGCCAGAGACTGGGAGCCAGAAGCAATCCCTGCAGCTTCACAACAGGAAGGGGAAGGAGAAAACAGGCCAAACTGGAACTCTGGAGAGGCCAGAAGAGCCCCCATGGAAGGTGCGGAGGCAAAGACCAGAGACCACATCTGAAACCAAGTGGGAGAAGGACCAGTCAGAATAAAAGCCAGAGCAGAAACACCATTATGGCAGAGATGGGAATGGGAGTTGGAGGAAGACAGGGGCAGAGCACAAGACAGAGGAAGGAAGACCTGCAGGGGTGGCCATGGCGGGTGTACACAGAGCAGAAGGGAGGTGACTTGGAGGCTATAAGAGTCGAGGACAGCAAGGAGGGAGTGATAGCAGTGGCATAGGGGAGGAAAGATAAATTTCAGGCTAAACTACGAAAAGCCTGAGTGAGGGCGGCACCTGTGGAAGAGATGTGGGACTGAGGCAGATAGAGGAACCCAGGGTTAGAGGCAGCTTGTGCAGAGGAGGAGCCAGAGTCAGCATGAGGAGGGGAATATGCTGGAGGGAGATTAAAGAAGGGAAGGAAGGGGTGCATGAGAGCCCACGCGCGCGCGCACACACACACGCACACACACCCCCTCCAAGGCAATTGTCTGGTCATGACTCCAAGATCTGAGGCAGCATCCCTGGCCTTATTACCCCAAACCCTGGCAGGTGTTTGGAGGTGATGAAACAAAGAGCCTCAGGGATTATGGGAGGAAAGGAGAGAGGGGGGTCATGAGCCAGTGTGTGTGTCTTGTGCCTGGCAGGCCTGTGGGTACCTGATAGTGTGTGTGCATGTGAGTGCACCTGCTCCAAGGAGCAGCCTGTGCCTGCAGGACTCTGTGTCTGTCTTCTGGCTACCTGGTTCTTCTTCTGTGTTTCTCCCCAGAAGCAGGAGTCTGTGATTGGTTACATTGTTTCTAGTCTCTCTAGACAATATACTTTGCCCTTTGCTGTTTTTCTCCTTGTCAGGACCTCAGCAGGGAAAGATGGAGCCAGTGGAGGGAAAGAGACAGAAGGTAATGCGTGGGCAGTTAGTGCTTCCTGTGGGCCCCACTCCTTCCGAAGAACCTGCTTGCACACTCACATACACACACAGACACAACACACACATCTTGCACACACACACTGCCCTCCATAGCATACAGTCAAATGAAATACACAACATGTAACCGAGATACCATTCACTCATGACCACATGGAGACACACAAATGAACAAAGACACTCAGACATGCCAACATGCCAATCACCGACACAGAGGTAAAAGACAAGAGCGTGAGGCACAAAGCCACTTGGATGTACATCTAAACCCCAACACACACACACACACACACACACACACACACACACAGAAGACATGCCAACTTGGGTATGTACTTCTCCAGACAATTGTACACATACACATCACTGCCTAACACATCTCAGGTGCCCTCCACTGGGCCCCAGTACTCATCCTGGTAAATTAAGAACACCCAGCATGGCCAAAAAATCTGCCTTTTTCCATATACCTTAATGCTAGTTCCCCAATCCAGCTATTTATTCCAGGCCAACAAAGATGTCTCCTGCCTGCCATGTGGTTTGCTCATCCTGCTTCAGAAGCAACAGAGAGAGGTTCTCTTCCTCTTTTCCTCCTCCATCTAATATCCTATTGGGTTTCTTCTTCTACACCCACCCAGGAGTCCTCTCCTCGAGGCAGCCTTCCCTGATAAACTAACTGGCCCTGAACCTGGATTTGCCTTTGTCTTTGGCACTCGTTGTTGTGTGCTGAGTGTTGTCAGGTAACTTTGCATATTAGATGGCAGGCAGGGGACCCAAAGGGCAGGACTACTTGACCAAGTGTTTCAGGCAATGTCAGTCCTCACCCTCCAGTACCAGGCTGGGAATTCTCCTGTGAGCACCACTACCTGGTTTCACAAATGAACAGGAATATTAATCTGGGGCTCCAACAGCCACCAGGAATGTCTCCTTCTGTCATGTGCTGCAAGCATCTCCTTCACAATGACCTGTCAGAGCCATTTTGAAGGAGGGGACATACTTCACTGTGTCTTTCTGCATTCACCTGGTTTTTAATTGGAAATACAGCTTCCCAGCTGGGTCCTCACCTTATTCTCCAGCCTCGGAGAAAACTTAGCAATTCTCAAAAATTGGATCCACCCTAAAGGACAAACATGTGCCTCTGGCGAGGATGCTCAGAGCTGTGCTGCAGGCTGTGAAGGCGATCCCCACAGAGGATGCCAGGGGACCAGGCACCTGTAGCAGCACTCGTAAGTGCTCCTGTGAAGAAGATGGTTGTGTGGTATAGGTTCATTGTACTTAAAACAGGAGAGACACAAGGTCACCCTAAAAACCACTCACTGAACGCCTCCCCACATCGCCACACTGTTGTTTCATCCCAGCCCAGCCTCTCTGGGGGAGACAGCTGCCCTGCTTGCTTCCCCCTTTCCCCTCCTCTGCTTCTCAACAGACTGTTTCTCTTCCTGCCCCTCTCTCCCTCCTGCAGTAAGAGGTGGCCTCCCTATTCCTGTCTCTCTGCACACCTGCCTCCATCATATTCCTTCTCCACCTCTTCTCCCTCTGTCTTCTGTCCGTTTCCCTACTCCCTGCTCCACTCTCAGTTTCTCTCCCTCTGATCTCAGTCAGGGCTCTGCCATTTCTTCTCCATCTCAGTCTTTCTCTAACTTGCATCTTTTTTCTGTTCTCCTCCCTCCACCTCTACTGCTCAGAGCAGTCCTGCAGAGGGAGGGTATGGGGTCTCCTTCAGCACCAGAGGACTCTGCCATTTTGTAGGGAGCTCTGAAATGTCATGTTCCTGCCACACACACACACACACACACACACACACACACACATCAGCAGATCCCTTGACTCAGAGTCTGCATCCCACGCTCTGCAACCAATATTACTCCTTCTCACTGCCTCCCCCTTTGGCCCCCGCCTCCTCCTTTCCCTTCTCTGTGTCCCTCTCCCTCCCTCTCTGTGTTCACTTTCCTGGCTACTTCTCAGCCCCGTGTCCATAGATCTATCTTTGGCTTTGGGTCTATGACTGTCGGACCCCTTGAGGCAGACTCCAACTTATATCTGAGTCTCTGTGCGACTCTACTATCTCTGGCCTCTGGGTGTCTCTCAGTGTCTATTTTGGAACTTTCTCTCTGCTCTCTAGATGTTCCTCTCTTTCCTCTCTCCAATCTCTGGGTCTGACTGCCTGTCTCTCTGTTCCACTTCCCACTGTCTCTGTTGACTCTGTGTCTTGGACACTCCAGGATGCTACGACTGGCTCTGCCTTACGGACTTGATTTGAATTTACTGAGCCCTCTGTCCATGTCCCTGTGTCCATCTACCCCCTTTTATGTCTCCCCCTGCTTCCTCAGGATTCCAGGTATGGGCTGGCACAAAGGGCACAGGAAGGTGGAGCAGCCGTTTGTGTGGAAGGTGGTATGTGTCAGGTATATGGTATGTGCAGCTTTGGCTCTGACAGCAGAACTCTGCTCCTCATAAAACATTCCCCAGGACTCCAGGTACAGGTCACTTCCCTTCCTGCTATGCTTACATGACAGGCCTTGAGACTGGGTCCTCCCCCTCTCTAATCATTCCATTGGGAGCCACTGGAAACTCCAGAAGGGCACTCCAGCTTCCCTTTGGCCAGGGATCTTAATGACTGTAGGATTCTGCTAGAAGAGGAATTGAGGAGAGGCTGGAAACCCGTTGCAGGTACTCTGTCAAAGGGTGGGGGATGACCAGAACAGAAAGTCTGAGAACTTTGCCTCTGCATCCTGGACCAGAACTGCCCAGTGGCTCCTTGCACCCCTCAGACAGGCCCACATGGGTCAATCAATCCAGAGAGGAGAAGGGGCTAGACTTCAAATATGGGAAGGGGAACAGAAAATATGTATGTCCCTCTTTTATCCCCTCATAGCACCTGTAACCCTTCTTGGACACAGAAAGCTCTCAATAAAGTCATTGGCTCATATTTCATCAGGTCTTTCAAAAAAATGCCTTAATCAGTGGCATTCAATCCCTTTCAATATTCCTTCCCACCCCACCCCCACTCACTGATGTCTAGCAACTCAGTATCTACGCCCAGGACAGTTGGCCCTGCCAAGGTTTTCAGGCAACCCAGTGACCATGGGACCCCAACTCGAGTCCCAATCATTCCAACCCCTCCTTCTGCATCACTTGCCTTGTGTCCCTCCCTCTTCCTCATCCCCCTTATTCACCCAGTGGAGCTTGCCCCTGGGTGTCTCCCCAAAGACAGGCAGTCACTAATGAGCACTGAGCACTAGAAGGAGAAGGTCAAGGGCAGCCTGATTGGTGGGAGGGGATTCGAGAGCTAGCAGATAAGGAGTCCCATCAGCATCTGTCGAATGTGCCATCTCCCTCCAGCATCTCCATCTCTTGGCTCCTGGCTCCTGACAATGAGACTGCTGAGGCTGATGGACTGAGCTCAGTACAAATTCGCAGAGCCTAGGCACCTAATGCCTGGTATGATACAGATCCATTTTCTCCAGAAATGTCACTACTCCTGCAGTTTTTCCTTGAAAACTCCCAAATTCTAGAAAGCTGAGGTTGTAGATGTAACCCAAGGAGGAAGATAATTTGCTCTCTCTGCTCAATACCTTGATCTCAGCCCCTTGTCTCCACCACATTTCCACAAAAACAATTTACTCCAGTGTCAACCTTTTAATGTGTGACAACTGAACAGACAGACAACACAGAGTTTTACTACATTCACTGATTTACTTTATTTGTAAAATAAGTACTTTCATGTTTTGGCATTAGAAACATGATATGATACTCAAACTGCAATAACTACATTTAAGGCTGGCCTGCAGAAGGGAGGAGTGTGACCATAGTTGATTGAATGGGGTGTAGAATAGGATTTCACTTGTTTCAGGCGGATAGGAAAGTATCCATCAAATGCCCCTATATTGTAAGCTGCCAGAAAAATAATTTTCTCTGTTGCTACCATTTTTTCCTATAGTATCTATAAATAACTACACAGATGGGTTCTGTGTAGTTGAGATTGGGTCTAAAGTGAGAATTTGGATGGTCCCTCAAGTTGAAACCACAAAAATTCCAACTGAGAAAGACTGGATTCAACCTATTAAAAATTAGGTTTCAATTAAATGTAAATGAATGCAAAGGCAATTCCAAACTAGAAAATTCAGGCACAACAGTGATTATTTGTGAAAAGCAAACAAACAAAACAAAACAAAAAACCCTCAAGCAAAAGCAATATTTTCCTTTCCCTAAATTATCAACACCACTACCATTACAGACAAATCACCATGCACTCAGTTACACACAGTGCAAGACAAACACAGAATTCCCCTCTCTGGGAATTTTCAATTAAGGGCATTTCATGAATATCTCCCCACCTGCCACAAGAAGTAAAAGATACATAAAATATGAATAAGGAAGTGTATTCCTAAATTATAAATGAATAATCAAGACAATGGCCTGTCAAAATCCCAGATGGTTTCATAGCTGATGGAAAGTAGAAGTAGTAAGGACCTCATTTTCCATTGTTGATAAGACTGGTGAGTATCTTCTGTGTACCATGTGTCAGCCTGAGAAGGCCACATGGAAGAGGGGAGAATTACCCCATCTTGGCATTGTGTATAACTTTTTCCCAGGAAAACATTAGTTCAAGCTAAATACTCAGATTGGGCCATGATCCAATAAATTGAGCCTCTTTTAGACCCTCCTTTCTTGCCCCCCACCAAAAATACAAAACAAACTCCACCACACAAGGATCCAGTAAATCCAGTGTGCCCAACTAGAGAGATCCATTTAAATTTTTGCTATATATATATAGAACTACATAGTAAGATGTAATAATAATAATAACAACAACAACAACAACAACAACTCTCAGTCTTTGTCTCTTCTGAAAAGGAAGAGATAGAAACTATTGCAGTAGTAATAAATGTATAACTTCTTTCCTGGGGAAAGAGAAGAAATGTCAAATAGTTTCCCTCAAAGGTTGGAAAGAAAGCTGACATAAACAAATTCAACTTATACTATAGAAAATTAACATCCAACTTATCTCCCAGGAGTTTTCTGAGAACAACCTCATCAAACATATCACTTAAAAGTCATCCTTCCAACTAGGATCTTACTATGTGCTGTATTCTGTTTGCATGTTACTGGGAAGAATCTTTCTAAAATAAAAACTCCATTGGATAGAAACTGCTTCATGTTCTTTCAGTGAGGCTAATTCTGTAACAATATATTACTAGGTGCAACCAAGACTTGAACTAGAATGCATGGCAGATCCCAAACTGCCTGCTCATTACACCAAGATAAAATACAGCCACTTTCTCCACTCATCCACCTGCCCTACTACCCAAGCACCACACCTCTCAAATCCCATCCCAGTCTGGCAGAGGTTGAATTCCAATTCAGAGAAGACCCGTACTAATGCAAATTAACACACTCCAGACCAACTGCAGATAAACCAAATCTATCCACTCAATTATAGGCAAAAATCTTTGTAAATGTAGAACAAAACGTTTTTGATTCCTTTCCACAACATCTATGGAGTCCCTGCTACATGCAGACACCACACTAGTATCATTGCACCATTTTTGGGTAAACAACCAGACAGCTAGGGCTTCTCTAGAAGCTATATGGACTCCATATAATCCAGTATTATTCTGGGATGGTTGTGAAAAAGTCGCCCTTTCTTAGTCCTTCTGGGATAACTTGAGAAGACAGAGTTAAGTGTGACACTCCTCATTCATGATTTGACACATTTACAGGTTTTGTTTCAGTCGGAATCTAGTTTTGGAAATTCTTAACATTTATATACACCAAACAAGATGATCAACCTGACAAATCAGAAAAGCCTGAACTTCTGCTTCTGGAGGTCTTCAGAAACTAGATGGGCTACCAGGAAGCATCAGAATTAGATTTTCCAAAGAGGAATAAATAAAAAGATCTGGAAAAATCCAGGAAGGGTGTGCAATTAAGGGATTGGAAAGTGATATGATATATCAATACCAACGGTGAAAATCAATTTCTTCTCTGCTTCCCTTACAATTGATTACGCTTTCTTCCCATCTCAGAATCCTGTCAACACAGAACACCTGATAAGAGTTCTCAGGAGAAAGCAGTAGAAGGAAATTCATCTGCTTGTCCACCTTATTTTCCAAAAAACCAAAGCCAAAACAAAACAAAACTGCACGTTGGATGGCCTTTGTCTACAATGAGCACTGATACACAATCATTTTTTCTAAGAAGTTATGCTAAGCAGCTTTGGGGTTTTCTTCCCCCAAATCCTCCCTTTCCTTATAAGGTCAGATTCTGAGTATCCATCCAGTGGTCCCACCCAACACTACATCCTGTCTCCACTTTCAAACTAGCAGTTGTGAATGGTCAGAGGTTATGGCTCCTTCTTCCATGTACCTCCTTCCAACATGTACCCTCAGTAATACACTGAATACAAGGTGGCTTAGAAAAGCCTGACTCACTCTAGTCGCCTTACTTCAGAGTTTCAAATTTATCCTTCTGTCCTCCATGGAAGTAGTCAGCTGTCTCTTTCTGTCGTCTCTCAACACACAGTGCTTGGTTCCTCTCACAGCCCTAGGTAGCTGCTACACACCACCATCATCTCCCTTGGAAAGTTAATTTGTTTTGCCCTGCTTTGTTGTAGGAAAGACACTAAATCATCTGAGTCGTATGAAACTTGCATCATGCCTCAAAGTCCTGAGTTCCTAATCAAATATAGATCCCCATGACTTCTCTTTCAAGACTCATCCTCCTTACCCCAGCTCAGGCAACATAATCTAAACTACTTTTTAAGGGACACTCTTTATCCCTCTTCCCCAATGCTTTCTAATCCCCACTCTGATTTCTGGTTTCTGGGATAATATGAGGAAAAAAGGATGAGGATAAAACAAAAATATAATCCAAAATCATATTTGTCAATTTAGCCTATACGTGTGAAGGAAATTGGCCTTTCCACATGATTTTGCTTAAACTAAGGTTAAAATGAGTCTGCCTTCTAGAAGAACATAATGCCTATCAATTGATAATAGAGAGAAATTGTCCAAGAACTAACTGCTAGAGGGAACAAGAAAGACAACCTACAAATAAACATTTGCCACATATAATTAATAAAACAGGTTTTGTGCATGGATAAGTGTTATCCGGGCTCCTGGTGTTGGGTACAGGCCACAGTGTACAAGGTGGTGGAGAAGGTGGAGGGTGGAGAATAGTTTAAGACTCCCAAGGCCTTTAGAGTTTAAGAGTGGCAAATATGTTCTGAGATAACAGCAAACTCTCTTTTTCTTCTAGGAAACCCAGGATGCCAGACCTATTTCAGGCTTCTCCTCCAAGACTTTATCAATCAATAAAATATGCCTTTCATGTACATGAAATTCATAGATTCCAAGAGAAAGAACAAAGCCATCAAGTTTCAAGTTTTATTTAGCAATCACTCATTTATAATATATTTGGGACCACAGAGAATCCTTCTTAAAGTGTTTTAGACTACTAAGCAGCCACACCCCAGGGGAATTTGGTAATCTTGCCTCCTACAGCCTGACTTGGCCTATAATCAATCCTCACCATGGAACTTTTTTTAAATTAGATAAGAAGGGGAGGGAGCTACCTTCAGGTGTAAAAATAGATATAGAGCTCCTTGAACATGTGTTGGGAGCCATCTTGGGCTCACTGGTGAGGCGTCTCCCTGTGTGGATAAGGCAGATGTTGCAAAGTCTCCTGCTGACTAAAATGGCATTCCAATATTATCTCCTTCTATTAATAATCTTTCAGGCTTGAATTTCTTGAACTGCTCTCATTGGCCTCAAGGGATATAATGCTCTTTGGGGTTATGGCATACAAAAAAGGGGACCTGGAGTGCGATGCCTTGATGGATAATATCTGAATGAGAGTAACCTGGCCAGAAGTAACCTCAAAGTTGCCTCTTGGGGATAGGTTACACAAATTGATGATACAGAATAGCAGTTATGAGTTGGCTAAAAATTAGTAGACATTAGGCCCCAAGACTCCTTGAACCAAACTAGATTTCTCTGTGGGTATTGCATTGTGTTTAACATCCCCTCAGTCCCACCATACAACCCTAAAGCACATCGTTGTAAGGCTTCTCTCAGTATTTGCTCAACAGACTGAAAGGAGAGGTTGTAAAGAGACTTAGGACCTTCTCTGGAGGTTAGCTTAGCCCAAAAGTTAAAAGCACTGTTTATAGATAAAGCACAAACAGAAGCCAAACAAAAGTAACTACACCTACCTTGTGATCAACAAAAAATCTTGAGCACCTTCCTGAGGTTAACATTCCACGAATCCTTTTACTATCCTTTCCCCATTCTCCCTTATAATGAAAAGGCAATAACAAAATACTTTTACAGAAACTACCGTTTGTACAAAGAATAGATAGACATGAGCCCTTACGATATAGGCTCACTCACTCACAAAGGAAATGAACTTAGACAAGTGTTAGAGATTATGTCTCTACCAAGTCAGTTATACCTCCTCTTCTCCATTATGGTTAAAGATTGTGGATAGAATGACTCCTAATCTATCTATAGATGGTTAGCATAGGTCTTAAGGCAACAATGTATGTGCCTTCTATTTACTGAAGGCTACGACAACAACCCTGCTCTCTTCTTTAAAACATCTTGTTATTTCCTTTGTTTTTGCCTCAAAAACAATGCATGATCTTGGAACAAAGTCATAAAAATGGTTACTGCCTAATCTAAAATAAGACTGCCTCCTTCTAGGTCTGGGGGATTCACAAATATGCCAATCAAAGAAAAATTGTTAAAAATGCCTTGTCACTGATGTAATGTCACTCACTGCCTTTAAATAAAGAACCTGAGACTAACAGGACAGGGATGCCTGCCTGGCTCTGGAAGCCGTGGTGCTCTCTCAAGTCATGCATCGTGCCGACACCATTCATTCTTTGCAAATCCCTGGACATGCCAGAGCTGGACTCCGGCAAACATGGAAGAAGAAAACCCTCAAATCCTCTCTGGTGATGGGGAACCACCATATCAAACTAGATCTACTATTCTGCAGAGTCCACGGCAATGTCCTCCCTAAGAAGAAAGGACACAGAGACTCTCAGAATCTCCAGTGAGAAAGTGTGGCAAAACATGAAGGAGGCAGTAGAGTCAGGTGGAAGAATCTTCATTCATTCAAGGAACACATCTAAGCATACTATGTGCTGGGTCGTTTCTGAGACACAAAGATGAATAAACAAGCTCTGCACCAAGTCAGAAAGGAAAGACCAGGAAGGAGAGCAGGGCAAAGAAGTGGAAAGGACTCTGGAGGAGAAGCACCCAGGAATAACCTCTCCTAATTCATATTTTCCTCAGAAGAGCTGAAAACCTTTCTGGTCTGGAGGAGAACAGAATGTAGGTCTCCAAATTGTTCCACCCCAGTAAACCCACCTGCTACACCCAAACTCATAAGACGTCTGGTCTACATCCCCTCTCCTCCAATCCACCTGGATTGGAGCTCTAGTTCATAAAATACCCTCGACTCCAACCCCACAGGCCTTCCATAGCCAGCTTCACTTTGTGCCCAGACTTCTTCCTCTCTGGCTCTGTCTCAGTTTTCATGTCAACTCTATAAACATGAGAAATCACTTACCCATGGTCTGTTTCTGAATCAGAGGAGAAAGACTTGAAAGAAAGTACAAGTCAAACCAAGGAAGAGGGAAGGAGGGAAGGAGCTTGGCCTAGCAGAGTCAGGACTTGGGGTGGAGCTTAGAGGGGGCCTTCAGGGAGTTGGGGCACTGGGAGGCAAGGCCCTCAGGAAAGCAGAGTCATCAGGAGGCGGGGCCATCAGAAGGCTGTTGTGCCTTGAAGGAGGGCTCATGAGAAAGGTGGGGAACTGTGAAGGAGGTGGGTTAGGCAGAATTCTGGAGGAAAACTGGCTAGGACAATGGAAGACTACTGGGACCCTACATGGGGGAGGAGGTGGACTGAAGCTTAAATGGGACTTTGTTGGAGACTTTGTTGACCCAAGATCTGCATTTAGAAGTAACCAAGCTTTCCAGGGTATGGAGGAGGTCCTAGTTGGCAGAAAGAGAGTGTGAGGAACCACATGGACCCAGCCTGTGGTGATTTGGAGGCCAGTCCCAGATCCAGCTAAGGAGCCCACTCAGCAGTCCTGTAAACAAGGATAGAAGCCCCACCACAGACACCTCTCAGAATCTCCTGCTAGGTTCCTCTTTCAGCACCACACATCCCCACTCCCTCATTCATCTTTCACTTCAGTCCAGGATTAAAACTAAAAGGGAACTTGCTTAAGCTTCACCTTCAGGGATTTCCTGAGACAGTCACTCAGCATTCATGGCATATTCTAATCGAACATGCATTGGACATTTTGTTGGAGGAAGTAAAGAAAAAGATATAGTTCCTACCTAGAGAGCTTCTTGCTCTAGACATGCAAAACACAGGGCTTCCAAAACCCTGAAATAGTGACCAAAGGAAATTTCTGAGAATGTTAATCTTCAAACAGAAAACTTCTCAGTCTTGGCTTAAAGAGCAACGACTGAATGCAGAAGTTATGGGCCCAAGAAGCCATCGATCTCATGGAGAAGGGGCACCACTGCCTTCGGAAGGGACAAGTGAGGAAGAAACTAGCCAAGTGTATGAAGACCTAACACTGGTCCCTGCCTTCTCTCCCAGGCTTTCCTGGGGCTCTGCGAAGACTAGCTCCCCCAGCTCCTCTCAGGGCCAGGGGAGATGCTAAGACCATTAACGAACCAATCTAATGGAGAACTGTCCTCCCTGTCTCCATCCCTGATAGACACATTTGAAGGTCCCAGGCACCACTCGTCTGGTTATAGGCACAGGCCAAGGTGTCTCTTTAGTATCAGGAGGGAGAGTAGAGAGGGAACCTTCCAGAAAAGCCCTGCAAGGAAGACTAGGGAGCAAAAACCACCAGGTCCATCCCACCTCCATGGACACTTAGAAGTTTAATAAAGTTCAGAATGTCCACAGCTTCCGTGTAACTTCAGCCAGGAACTGGGTAATTATATTTCTTCTCCAAGTTCTACCCTATACTCTCCCCCGCATCCATGGACACACGTCATTGATGAAACACACAGAACCAGATCTTGGACTTCAGAAACTGCCTACACTATAGAGATGGGTTCAATTTTAGCAAAAGGATTTAGAATTCACTTGAAAAGGATTTCCATAGAGCAGGGTTGGTGAATGCTAGAACCAGAGAAACATACACGCACGCGTGCGCGTGCGCACACACACACACACACACATACACACACATACACACACACATGCAGACAAACACAACCCAAATAGGAAAAGTAAAGTTCTCTCTTGACTGCTATTTCTTTCCCTGTGGGATTGAACTCCAGGTAATGTGCCCCACATCAGGTAACAAAACATAATCTCTCTGAACTTTAGGAAATTAATCTTCTCTAACCCTACATTCCAGGAGGGAGACGATTATTTTCCTCTTCCAGGGATGGCAAACATTCTGAAGAATTACACAGCCTATATAAGACCCCACATGCAGAAGCCTAGTTTGCTGTCCAATCCCCTAAGGCCTCCCTCTCTTGCTGGATCTCAACCGGTATGCACCTCTCAGTATCCATTCTTTGGATTCACCCTATGAATGCAGCCTAGGGGGAAGGAAAGCATCTCAAGGGAGGATAAGGCAGGGTCCTGTTTTCTGGGAAGCGAGAAGAGACATACAAGAAAAGAAACACTGGGGTGGAGGAGGAGGAATCACATAGGCTAGTAAAATGTATACAGAACCTTCCACTGCTGAGGGACCTATGGAAAGGACGATGGAAACAGAGATTGAGAACACCAAGCAAGATCAAAAGGAAGGAAGTGCCAGAGTTAGAAGTTGGGGTTGCAATGATCTCGGGAGACAGACGACTAATGTGTCCAACAGGTATAGAGAGCAACAGCTGAGAACATATCAAAGATGAAGTTGACGAAGGTAGAAAATGCCTAGTATAATTATTTTTTAATTTTAATTCAAGTTAGTTAATATACAGTGTAGACTTGGCTTCAGGAATAGAAGCCAGTGATTCATCACTTACATGTAACACTAAGTGCTCGACCTCCCCCTTAAAATGCCCTCCTTAATGCCCATCACCCATTTGCCCCTTTCCCCAATCCACCTTCCCTCCAGCAACATTCAGTTTGTTCTCTGTATTTAGGAGACTGTTGTGGTTTGCCTCCTTTTCTGCTTTTATCCTATTTTCCTTCCCTTCCCCTAAGTTCATCTGTTATGTTCCCCAAGTTCCACACATGAGTGAAATCATATACTATCTGTCTTTCCTTAACTGACTTATTACATTTAGCATAATAAACCCTAGTTCCATTACCTTGTTGCAAATGGCAAGATTTCATTCTTTTCCATCGGTGAACAGTATTCCATTGTATATGTATAAGCAGAAGCCTAGTTTGCTGTCCAATCCCCTAAGGCCTCCCTCTCTTGTTGGTGGTATATATATATATATATATATATATATATATATATACACACACACACACACATACATACATATATGTGTATATATATATATATGTGTGTGTGTGTGTGTGTGTGTGTGTGTGTGTGTATATATATATATATATATATATATATATATACCATGTCTTCTTTATCCATTCATCGGTTGATGGACATTTGGTATGTTACCATAATTTGGCTATTGTTGGTAGCACTGCTACAAACATTGGGGTGCATGTACCCCTACGAATCATCATTTTTATATCCTTTGGATAAATACCTACTAGTGCAATTGCTGGGTCACATTGTAGTTCTATTTTTAGTATTTGGCAGAAACTCCACACTGTTTTCCAGAGTGGCTATACCAGTTTGCATTCCCACCAGCAGTGCAAAAGGGTTCCCCTTTCTCTACATCCTCACCAACATCTGTTGTTTCATGGGTTGTTAATTATAGCCATTCTTACAGGTGTGAAATGTTATCTCATTGTCGTTTTGATTTGTATTTCTCTGATGACAAATGAGGTTCACCATCTTTTCATGTACCAAAACAACACCAGGATTCTTCACAGAGCTAGAACAAACAATTCTAAAATTTGTATGGAACCCAAATAGCCAAGGAATGTTGAAAAAGAAAACCAAAGCTGAAGGCATCACAATTCTGGACTTAAGCTCTATTACAAAGCTATAATCATCAAGAGAGTATGGTATTGGCAGAAAAACAGAAACATGGACCAGTGGAATAGAATAGATAAACCAGAAATGGACCCACAAATATATGGCCAACTAATCTTCGACAAAACAGGAAAGAGTATCCAATGGAAAAAGGACCGTCTCTTCAGCAAATGGTGCTGGGAAAACTGGACAGTGACTGACCTGCAGAAGAAGGATACTGGACCACTTTCTTACACCATACACAAAAATAAATTCAAAATTGATGAAATACCTAAATGTGAGACAGAAAACCATTAATCCTAGAGGAGAAAACAGGCAACAACTGTGGCAACTTCTTGACAGGTCCCCAGAGGCAAGGGAAACAAAAGCAAGAGTGAACTACTGGGATCTCATCAAGATAAAAAGCTTCTGCCAGCAAAGAATCAACAAAACTAAAAGGCAGCCAATAGAATGGGAGAAGATATTTGCAAATGACATACCGGATAAAGGGTTAGTATCAAAAATCTATAAAGAGCATAAAAACTCAACACCGAAAAACAAATAATCCAATGAAGAAATAGGCAGAAGACATGAATAAATGCTTTTCCAAAGCAGACATCCAGATGGCTAACAGACACATGAAAAGGCCTAGTACATTTAAATTCATAAAGCTTTACAACTATATGCTGTTCTTTTGCATATGTTTCATTTTATGTACAAAGACAGGCTACAGAAACAGATATTAGTATTGCTGTTTTATAGATGTCGAATCTAAGGCACAGAGAAGTTAAGTAACTGGCCTCAAGTCACAGAGCTCGTAAGGGAGGAGCAAAGAATCAAATGACTGCACTGTGGTGCCCCCTCCCACAGGTTCTGTCCTGGAAGCAACCAAGCTTGGGGGCTGTTGTGTGAGGGGGAAGTTACTCCTCTGAGGGCAAAAGACCTGCCTCCTCGGGCCCTTCCCAGCATGTTCTGCCCAGGAGAGCTTGGCCAAGTTGAGGCCTCATCTGGGAAGTGGGAAGTCATACCTTGCCCTCTGAAGATGAAAGCTAAAGCATATGGTTTATTGCAGATCTTAGAGTTTTAAAACACAGAATTCAATCCATAGAAGCCGTGGGTGAAGGGGATAACCAGGATAAGGTTCTCAAAGCCTCAGTCTTCCCGTTACCCCTCGCCACCCCCATCCCTATTTCCCTCTTCCTTTTACTGTCTCCTGGCCACCAGTGGTCTCTCCCCCACTCCCCACTCCCTTCCCACATCTAGGCCTGGTAGCTATCTACCCCCAGCCATGGCTCACCAGCCTATGCAGTCCAGGCTGAGTCATCCTCGCAGCCTATGAGGTCACACAAGGCCATGGATATCAGCCTAATTCCCAGCATCTTGCCCACCCAGCCCAGGGCCACCATGGAGCTACAACCATGGCATATTTCATATTGCTGCCCACATCCAGCAGATCCTGCCTCCTCCATCCCTCTGCCTCCATAACATAGTTTCCCTAACACACACATACACGTGCATGTTCACCTGAAAATCTCTGCTCATCTGTCTCTAAGGTTTACATTCTCTACCTCGACATCATGCCCTTCCTGAGAGTTTGACTTATCTTATCCCTTCCTCTCCATTTTCCTACTCCTTGCTAAATAAATGAGTATCAGCTCCTTGTCTCCTAAGACACCTTCTAGACTTCTCTGTCTTCCTCCATCTTCCCTCCTTTGGTCATTGCCAGTCTCCCATCATCTGAGTCATGGGCCCGGTCCAGCTTCCCTTTGCCAACTCATCTCACAAACATTTGCCCCCAGAGCACTGTGCCTCCCTGTGTTAGGTCTCAGTCTCATCTCACCAGCTGCCTGGAGCTCTGCAGGACAGGGCCCCTGCTCTTCCCTCTGGGTCTCCCATGGGTGCCCAGAACACATAGGGAGTAGAAAGTGTGACTCACTGATTCTGCTCCCTTGGAGAAATGAGAGAACTGAGAGAGAAACCCAAGCAGGGACATCATCTGAGCCTACACAGCCTGTGAGGTTTAGTGTCAGGGAAGCAGGCAGCTGGAGAGAATCCATCTCTAGTGGGACAGTGCCTTCCTTTAGAGATCCCAGGGAACTTTCCCTGTATGTCTTTATGTCTGCTTGTCACTCAAAAAGGGGAGAAGAGGACATGGGCCTGAGGTTCCAGGAGTCCAGGTCCTGTCTGGAGGGGAGAGTATTTCGGGAACTGGACTCCCACACCCTCTGCAGCCCTAGCACACACAGGCCCATGAGGCAGGGACAGAGGGCGGCCAGTGCTGCCACTGCAGGATGAAGGCAGGCTGGACTTTGGGCAGCCTCCATCCTCCCTGGGCTTGAATTTGCTCCATCCATTGCACAATCACATGGTTTCCTGTGTTCTATGATTCAGCCCAGTCCCCACCCTCCCTTCTTGTCATACTCATGGGCATTTTCTGTGTTCAGAGCTTAGAGCACTTGTTAGGCTGAACCACATGAAATCCCTGATACTTGGTTTTGGCTCCCACAGTCTATTAAATTAGTTCTTACCTCTTCTAAACATTTTTTTGGACACAGGCTAAGGATTCAGGGGAGCAGGCTAAGGAAGAGCAAATATTTATGGAGCGCATACTATGTGCCAAGTATGTTGCACCCTTACCACAGTGCTAATTCTCACCCTAGTCCCAGGAATTATTTCCTGCAACCCCTGAAATTATTTCCCACCTTTTACAGGTGAGTGAGTCCAGACAAAGAGACTACATGGGGAGGAACAGGGCTGGGATTCCACCTCAGCCCAAGACTTCCGGCCTCACCACTACCCCCCACCCCCAGGTGAGTCCTGGCAGGGACTGGGAGTGAGAACGCAATGCCAACAGCTTCACAACAGGAAGGGGAAGGAGGAAACAGGCCAAACTGGAACTCTGGAGGGGCCAGAAGAACCCCCAGGGAAGGGGTGGGAGAAATCCCAGGGACCACACCCCGAACCCACTGAGTAAAAGGCCAGTCTGAGTAAAAACCACGGCAGCAATACACCTAGGGCAGAGATGGGAATGGGAGTTGGAGGAAGCCAGGGGCAGGGCACAAGACAGAGGAAGGAGGACCTGTAGGGGGAGGCAAAAATGGAGGTGACTTGGAGGAACCAGGCTACAAGGTCCATGACAGTTAGGAGAGAGCAATAAAGAGGTATAGGGGAGAAAAGATAAAATCCAGGCAAAACTATGAAAAGCAGGAGGGAGGGAGAAACTGTGGAAGGGATGCAGGACTGAGGCAAATAGAGGAATCGAGGGTAGAGGCAGCTTGTGGAGAAGGGGGAGTCAGAGTCAGGCTGGAGAAGGGGAAGAAGGCGAGGGGGTGGGCTTGGAGAAGGAGTGAAGAAAGGGATTCATGCACCAGCGGACGCATGGGTGCACGCAAGCACACACACACACAGCCTCCAAGGCAATTGGAGCATTTGCCTGGTCAATGTGTCTGAGGTCCAAGGGAGCGCCCCAGCCCCATCTCACCAAACCCTGGCAGTTGTTTGAGATGATGGGACAAAGGGCCTCAGGGCTCAGAGGAGGGGAGGAGAGAGGGAGATCAGGAGGCAGTGTGTATCCTTCTCTGTGTGACAGACCTGTAGGTGTCTGCAAGTGTGTCCATGTGAGTGCACCTCCTCCAAGGAGCACTGTGTGCCTGCAGGACTCTGTGTATGTTGGCCCCTTGGATCTTCATGAGGATTTCTGCCCCACAAGTGCAATCTCCACATGGTTTACAATATTTCTGGTCTCTCTGGGTATAGCTTTTTGCCAATTTGCCACTGCCTCCGTGTCAGGACCTCAGTGAGGGTACATGGAGCCAGTGGAAGGAGATAGTGATATCTGGGTAGTCAGGGTTCCCCGAAAGCCCCCATCCTCCTGCAGACACATGCACACATACTTACATACACACATAACAAACACAATAAATACCCTGCACTCATACTGCCCTGCACCTATACCAGATGAATAAAACACACACACACACACACACACACGCACATGAAACTAAGATTCCAATTACATGTGACCACAAGGAGACACACAAATGAACAATATGACTCTTACTTATCAATGGGACAATTAACCACACAGATGGAAAGCCAAGAGCCAGGGTCACAAAGCCCCTTGACACAAAACAACCTGGAGGTACAGCTTCTCCCCCTTAACAAACACACATACAGAAGGCAAGCAAACTGGGGTACACACTTCTCCAGACAATTGTGTGCATATACATCACTGACTAAACACCACAGGGCACCCTCCAGTGGGCCCCAACACCTGTCCCAGCAAATTCTGAACACCCAGGCTAGCCATGAGCTTTGCTCCTCTCCACTCCCCTTCATGCTGGTTCCCAATCCAGCTGTTTATTCAGGTCAGCAAAGCTGTCTCCTGCCTGCCTTATGGTTTGCTCATCCTGCTTCAGAGGCAACAGAGAAAAGTTCTCATCTATTTTCCTCTTCTGTCCCATGCCCTGTTGGGTTTCTTCCTCTACATCCCACTCATGAATCCCCTCCTCCATGCAGCCTTCCCTGGTAAACTTACTGCCCCAGATTCTGGATTTGCCCTTGTCTTCGGCACTCGTTGGTCTAGGCTGGGTGAGTGTCACCAGTTGTGTGGCACATCAATTGGCAGGGAGGGGACTGTAAGCTCCTCAAAGGCAGGACCACTGGACCCAGTATCTCAGGCAGGACCCAGTATCTCAGGCAAATGCAGTTTTCGCCCTCCCATACTAGGCTGGGTATATTCCTGGGAGCACTACTACTAGGTTTTCATAATGGACAGGAACATTAATCTGGGCTCCAGCAGCCACCAGGAGTGTCTCCTTCTGTCACATGCTACAATAATCTCCTTCACATAGCTTTGTATTTAACTGATGGAAATACTGATGCCCAGGTGGATCCTCACCTTCTTCTCCAGCCTCAGGAAAAAAAAAAAAAAAAAAAAAAAAAACAAAACATTGGGCAGTTTTTAAAAATTAGATCTGAGAGAGGCCAACATGGTGGAGGAATAGGAGGACCCGCTGCTCTCCGGTGTCTTTTAAATTACGAAGGACTGAAACCGAGGGAGTCTCAATCCCAGAGATCTGCAGGAAGAGGAGTTGGAGGCTCAGGGAAGAGAATGTGAAATCCAGAAAATCCTGGGAGACTGAGTGAGTGCAATCTGGGAGAAAGAAAGAAAGCCGCGGAGGTGCGGACTGCAGGGAGTGGGCCCCGGGCCCTGGGCCCCTTCTTCCAAAAAAAAGAGGAAGAGAAAGAGCAGCAGGGAAAGTACCTCGAACTGGGGCAGAGAGTGAGCTTATCATCCAGTCCATATCCACGAGGCTTTTTGGAGAGAAGGTCCGTTGCTCACGGCAGAGCTGGCGGAGCTTTCTTCACTCCGGAGCCAGCGACACTGTCCCAGCCCGTGAAACGGAGAGGCCCAGCACCATCACTGGATCAGTGGTGAGTCAGGGACACAATTTAAACAGGGAAAACTGGGCGACAACGGGCTCGCGACCACCCAGCAGGTTGTACTGCCCCTGCAACCCTGACCAAGTTGAGGACGGACACAGAAGACTGTTCTGAGACCCCAGGTCCGTGAAGAGACGCTAGGAGGACGCCATTGTGGTCACGCCGGGGCTGAGTCCGAGACTCAATTTACATAAGGCGTGGCAGTCAGAGCGAGTTAAAGGAACTCAGATGAGCATGGGGCTTGCGACCGCCCAGCAAATTGAACTGTGCTGGTAACCTGGATAGAGTTGAGGACGGAAACTGAGGAGTGATCTGAGGCTGTCGGGGCTGGGAAGACGCCATTAAAGTCGCGCATTCCCACAAAGCCAAACCCTAGGACTCCACCCCCCAGCGGTGGAGGTGGGACCCGCCTACACCGGGCCACGCCCCTCCTCATATGGGAGACTCCCATCTGCAGGAGTGGTAGCCGCGGAGACACAAATACTGCAGCATTGCCTGGATTAATTCTAGGTCAATTATTTGGTTTTAGATATATTCTCCCTCTTCTCCTTCCATTCTCTCCCCACCTCTAAACCAGTCACCTGGGGGTTTTGGCTTGCTTACACAGACATTTAACCTACTCTCTCAATGCATGTTCTACACCTCCCTCTTGAATTTCCTAGCTCTCTCTATGGAACAGTCAGGCCACATAGTGCATCTGGGCAACATCTAACTTCATTTCTCTTTCCTCACATCTTTCCTTATTTTGATTTCTCTCTTGCTGGATCAAATCTTCTAATCTCTCTACCTGGTCAAAGTTCAATTTCTTCTTCTCCCCACACCTGTCACTATTCTATGTATGCTCTGCCATCAGCAGACCACACACCCTATCATTAACGAGTAGCTGGTACGTCAGGTTTCATGCCTCCAGAGTGTCATTCATTAATCTTTTTATGTTGTGATTTGTTTGTCCGTATTATTGGTCAGTACGGTTGTGAGTTTGTGTTTCCTGTTTGTAGGTCTGACCCTTTTCCTTTTCGGGGGGACCTAGGAAATAAACCAATACACACCTAGCCAAAATGATGAAACGGAAGAACTTTCCCACTACAGGAAATAATGACAGCACAAGAAATGATGAAAGCAGACACAAGCAACTTGACAGAACAAGAATACAGAATGATAAACATAAAAATACTCGCTAGGCTTGAAAAAAGCATAGAAGAAAGCAGGGGGACCCTAGAAGCAGAGATCAAAGTCCTAAAAAAACGGTCAAGAGGAATTAAAAAATGCTTTAAATGAGGTGCAAAACAAATTGGAGGTGGCCACAGCACAGATTGAAGAGGCAGAAGAGAGAATAGGGGAATTTGAAGATAAAATTACAGAAAAGGAGGAAGCAGAGAAAGAGAGAGAAACTGATTCAGGAACAGGAAAGGAGAATTCGAGAGCTGAGCGATGCGATCAAACAGAATAATATCCGTATTATAGGTATTCCAGAGGAAGAAGAGAAAGAGAAAGGAGTCGAAGGGGTACTTGAACAAATCATCACTGAGAACTTCCTCAACATGAAGAAGGAAGTGGGCACTGAAGTCCAAGAGGCACAGAGAACTCCCCTCAGACATAACCCAAATAGACCCTCAGCATGACACATCATAGTGAAGCTGGGAAAATACAAAGACAAAGAGAGAATTCTGAAAGCAGCTAGGGGTAAACAGGCCTTAAATTACAAAGGCAGACACATTAGGGTAGTAGCAGACTTATCTACAGAAACTTGGCAAGCCAGAAAGGAACAGCAGGAAATCTTCATTGTGATGAACAGGAAGGATATGCAGCCAAGAATCCTTTACCCGGCCAGCCGGTCATTCAGAATGAATAGACAGATAAAGGTCTTCCCAAACAAACAAAAACTGAAGGAATACATCACAAATAAACCAATCTTACAAGAGATCCTGAGGGGAACTCTATGAAGGAAAGATCACAATGAACACAGAGCACCAAAGACATACTTACAAGCATGAAACCTACAGATAACACTGTGACTCTAAACCCATATTTCTCAATATTAACGCTGACTGTAAATGGACTAAATGCTCCAATTAAAAGACACAGGGTAACAGAATGGATTAAAAAAACAAGACCCATCTATCTGCTGTCTTCAAGAGACCCATTTTAGACCTGAGGACACCTTCAGATTGAAAGTGAGGGGATGGAGAACTATCTACCGTGCTATGGGAACTCAGAAGGAAGCTGGAGTAGCCACACTTATATCAGACAAACTGGACTTTAAAGTAAAAGATGTGGTAAGAGATGAAGAAGGGCATTATATAATAATCACAGGGACTGTCCAGCAGGAAGAGCTAACAATCATAAATATCTACGCGCCGAATTCTGGGGCACCCAAATTTGTAAAGCAACTAATTACAAACGTAAGCAATCTAATTGATAAAAACGTGCTAGTTGCAGGGGACCTTAACACCCCACTCACAACGCAGGATAGATCCACTAAACAGAGAATCCCATAGAAACAATGGACCTGAATGACACATTGGAACAGATGGGCCTGACAGATATCTTCAAGGCCCTTCATCCAGAAGCAAAGGAATTTACATTCTCAAATGCACACAATAAATTTTCCAAGATAGACCATATTTATGGGCACAAGGAAGCGCTGAATAAATATAAAAAAATTGAGATCATACCATGCACAATTTCAGACCACAATGCTTTGAAACTTGAAATCAACCACAGGAAAAATTCTGGAAAACCCTCACAAACATGGAGGTCAAAGAATAACCTACTAAAAGATGAATGGGTCAAAAAGCAATCAGAGAAGAAATTTTAAAATACATGGAAACAAATGAAAATGAAAATACAACAATCCAAACGCTTTGGGATGTGGCAAAGGCAGTCTTGAGAGGGAAATATATTGCAATCCAAGCCCATCTCAAGACACAAGAAAAATTCCTAACAAATATTCTAACAGCACGCTTAAAGGAACTAGAAGCAGAACAGCTAAGACAACCCAAACCCAGCAGAAAGAGAGAAATAACAAAGATTAGGGCACAAATTAATCATGTGGAAATAGAAAAAAGTTTGGAACAGATCAATGAAACCAAGAGCTGGTTCTTTGAAAAAATAAACAAAATTGATAAACCTCTAGCCAGTCTCCTCAAAAAGAAAAGAGAGAGACCCCAAATCAATAAAATCACTAACAAAAAAGGAGTGATTACAATCAATCCCTCAGAAATACAAGCAATCATCAGAGAATATTATGAAAAAGTATATGCTGTCATATTAACAACCTGGAAGAAATAGACAAATTCCTAAACAGCCACACGCTACCAAAATTCAAACGGGAAGAAATATAAAACTTGAACAGACCCATAACTAGTGAAGAAATTGAATCGGTTATCAAAAATCTCCCAAAAAATAAAAGTCTAGGACCAGACGGCTTCCCTGAGGAATTTTACCAGACATTTAAAACAGAGTTAATACCTATCCTCCTCAAGCTGTTCCAAAAAATTGAGATGGAAGGAAAACTCCCGGACTCATTCTATGAAGCCAGCATCACTTTGATTCCCAAACCAGATAGAGACCCAGCAAAAAATGAGAACTACAGGCGAATATCCTTGATGAATATGGATGCAAAAATGCTTAACAAGATATTATGAAATCAAATTCAACAGCATATAAAAAGAATTATTTGCCATCATCAAACAGGATTCATCCCTGGGTTGCAGGGATGGTTCAACATTCACAAATCAATCAGCTTGATACATCACATTAACAAAAGAAAAGATAAGAACCATATGATCCTGTCGATAGATGCAGAGAAAGCATTTGACAAAATACAGCATCCCTTCTTAATAAAACCTCTTGAGAAAGTCGGGATAGAAGGAACATACTTAGGCATCATCAAAGTCATATATGAAAAGCCCACAGCTAATATCATCCTCAATGAGGAAAAACTGAGAGCCTTCCTCCTGAGATCAGGAACACGACAGGGATGTCCACTCTGTCCACTGCTATTTAACATAGTGTTGGAGGTCCTAGCATCAGCAATCAGACAACAAAGCAAAATAAAAGGCATCAGGATAGGCAAGGGTGAAATCATACTATCACTTTTCACAGACGACATGATACTTTACATGGAAAACCTGACAGAATCCACCAAAAGCCTACTAGAACTGATCCATGAATTTGGCAAAGTTGCAGGATACAAAATCAATGTACAGAAATCGGTTGCAATCCTTTACACCAACAATGAAGCAATAGAAAGAGAAATAAAAAAGCTAATCCCATTCACAATTGCACCAAAAACCATAAAATACCTAAGAATAAACCTAACCAAAGATGTAAAAGATCTCTACTCTGAAAACTATAAAAAAATTATGAAGGAAATTGAGGAAGACACAAGGAAATGGAAAAACATCCCATGCTCATGGACTGGAAGAATAAATATCGTTAAAATGGCAATAGTACCCAAAGCATTCTACACATTCGATTGCAATCCTAATCAAAATTGCACCAGCATTCTTCTCAAAGCTAGAGCATACAATCCTAAAATTTGTATGGAACCACAAAAGACCCCGAATAGCCAAAGTAATATTGAAGAAGAAAACCAAAGCGGGAGGCATCACAATCTCAGATTTTAACCTCTACTACAAAGCCGTAGTCATCAAAACAGCATGGTATTGGCACAAGAAGAGACATATAGACCAATGGAATAGAATAGAGAACCCAGAAATAGACCCACAAGCATATGGCAAACTAATCTTTGACAAAGCAGGAAAGGGTATCCAATGGAAAAAAGACAGCCTCTTTAACACATGGTGCTGGGAGAACTGGACAGCAACATGCAGAAGAATGAAACTAGACCACTTCCTTACACCACTCACAAAAATAAACTCTAAATGGATGAAGGACCTGAATGTGAGACAGGAAACCATCAAAATCCTAGAGGAGAAAGCAGGAAAAAATCTCTTTGACCTGAGCCGCAGCAATTTCCTTCATGACACATCTCCAAAGGCAAGGGAATTTAAAGCAAAAATGAACTATTGGGACCTTGTCAAGATAAAAAGCTTCTGCACGGCAAAGGAAACAACTAACAAAACTAATAGACAACCGACGAATGGGAAAGGATAATTGCAAATGACATATCAGATAAAGGACTAGTATCTAAAATCTATAAAGAACTTACCAAACTCCACATCTGAAAAACGAATAATCCAGTGAAGAAATGGACAGAAGATATGAATAGAAACTTCTCCAAAGAGGACATCCAGATTGCCAACAGACACATGAACGATGCTCAGTGTCACTCATCATCAGGAAAACACAAATCAAAACCACACTGAGATACCACCTCACACCAGTTTGAGTGGCTAAAATGAACAAATCAGGAAGCTATAGATGCTGGTGGGGATGTGGAGAAGCAGGCACCCTCCTACAGTGTTGGTGGGAATGCAAACTGGTGCAGCCACTCTGGAAAACGGTGTGGAGGTTCCTCAAAAAAATGAAAATAGAGCTACTCTATGAGCCAGCTATAGCACTGCTAGGAATCTACCCAAGAGACACAGGAGTGCTGATGCCTAGGGCCACGTGTACCCCAATGTTCATAGCAGCACTTTGACAATAGCCAAATCATGGAAAGAGACTAAATGTCCATCAACTAATGAATGGATAAAGAAGATGTGGTACATATATACAATGGAATACTACGTGGCAATGAGAAAAAACGAAATCTGGCCATGGGTAGCAACATGGATGGACCTAGAGAGTATTATGCTAAGTGAAATAAGTCCTTCAGAAAAAGACAGATACCATATGTTTCCACACATAGGTGGATTTTGAGAGACTTAGCAAAAACTATGGGGGAGGGGAAGAGGGGAAAGGAAAAAAAGACAAAGAGAGGGAGGGAGATAAAACATAAGAGACTCTCAGAGACTAAGAACAAACTGAGTGTAAGGGGGTTGAGGGAGGGGGAAGGGGGTGACAGGCATTGAAGAGGGCACTTGTTGGGATGAACACTAGGTGTTCCAATTTGAAAATAATTTGAAAAATAAATTATTTGAATAAAATAACCAATTTGAAAATAAACCAATTTGAAAATAAATTATTTGAATAAAAATATAATAAAAATAAAAATTAGATCTGCCCTAAAGGACAATAATGTGCCTCTGGCGAGGATGCTCAGAGCTGTGCTGCAGGCTGTGAAGGCGATCCCCACAGAGGATGCCAGGGGACCAGGCACCTGCAGCAACAGCTGTAAGTGCTCTTGTGAAGATCATTGCCTGGAATAGGATCATTGTACTTAAAACAGGAGAGAGACAAGGTCACCCTAAAAAGCACTCACTGACCACCTCCCCACCTCCCCACAGGGCTGTTTCATTCCAGCCCAGCCTCTCTGAGGAGACAGCTGCCCTGCTTGCTTACCCTTTCCCCTCATCTGCTTCTCAAAAACCTATCTCTCTCTCCCTGCCCCTCTCTCCCTTCTGCAGTGAGAGGTGCCCTCTCTCTCCCTGTGTCTCTGCACACCCACCTCCATCATATTCCTTCTCCTCCTCTGTCGCCCTCTGTCTTCATTCCGTTTCTCTACCCCCTGTTCTACTCTCAGTGTCTCTCCCTCTGATCTCAGTTGGGGCTCTGCCATTTCTTCTCCACCTCAGTCTTTCTCTAACTCACATCTTGTTTCTGTTCCTTCTCCATCTCCACTGCTCAGAGCAGTCCTGCAGAGGGAGGGGTGTGGGGTCTCCTTCAGCACCAGAGGACTCTGCCATTTTGTATGGAGTTCTAAATTGTGTTCTTGCCCCCCCCACACACACACACCAGCAGACCCTTGACTCGGAGTCTGCATCCCGCCCTCTGCAACCTCTACCTGCCCCTTCTCCCTGCCTCCCCCTTCGTCCCCCACCTTGTCCTTTCCCTTCTCTGTCCCTCTCCCCCTCCCTCTCTGAGTGCACTTCTCTGTCTGCCTCCTCAGCCCTGGCCCCGTGTCCATTGATCTGTCTTTGGCTTTGGGTCTATGGGTGTTAGACCCCTTGAGCCTGAGTCCAGCTCCTGTCTCTGAGTCCCTGTGTGTCTCTACTCTCTCTGTACTCAGTGTCTATTTTGGATCTTTCTCTCTACTCTCTGGATGATCCTCTCTTTTTATCTTCTGTGTCTGAGTCTGACTGTGTCACTGTGTTCCAGGGACCGCTGTCTCTGTTGACTCTGTGTCTTGGTCTCATCGAAGCTCCAGGGTGCTAGAACTGGCTCAGCCTTCTTAGTGCCATCTGTTGGACATGGCTTGTATTTATTGAGCCCTTCTGCCACCATCCCTGTATCTATCTCTCTCCTTTTGTGTACCCTCACCTTGGTGCCCAGGGATTCCAGGAGTGGGCTGGCTCAGAGGGCACAGAGATGAGGAGGGCAGCCTTTTGTGTGGAAGGTGGTCTGTGCCAGGTTAGGATGCAGCTCCACCTCTGACAGCAGCACTCTGCTCCTCACAGAACATTCCTCAGGAATCCAGATATAGGTCACTTCTCTTCCTACTATGCTGGCATGACAGGCCTTGAAGTTATGCCCTTCCCCTCCCTAATCCTTCCATTGGGCACCACTGGAAATTCTGGAAGGGCACTCCAGGTTCCCTTTGGCCAGGGATCTACATGGCTGGAGTATTCTGTGACAAGAAGATTGAGGAGAGGCAGGAGACCCATTGCAGTTGTCTCACCAGAGGGGGCAGGGTGTACAGTAAGAAAATCTGAGAACTTTGGCTCTACATCCTGGACCGGAACTGCCCAGTGGCTCCTTGCATCCCTCAGACAGGCCCACATGGGTCAATCAATCCAGAGAGGAGATGGGGCTGGACTTCAAATACTGGAAGGGGAAGAGAAAATATGTGTGTCCCTCTTTGATCCTCTCCTGGCACCTGTAACCCTCCTTGGACATAGGAAGCTGTCAATAAAGTCATTGGCTCATATTTCACCAGGTCTCCCGAAAAAGTGCCTTAAGCCATGGAACTCACCCCTTTAAATAATCCTTCCACCCCACCCCACTCACTGACCTCCAGCAAGTCAATATCTGCCCCCAGAACACTTTGCCCTACCAAGCCTTCCAAGCACCCCAGTGATCATAAGACCACAGTTCGAATCCCTGTCATTCCTACCCTTCCTCCTCAGTAATTTACCTGTATTTCTTCATCCTCTCCTCCCTTCTTGCCACTCAATGCAACTTGGCCCCCTGGGTGTCTCCCCAAAGACAGACAGTCACTAATGAACAGTGATCACTAAAAGGGGAAGGTCAAGGGCAGCCTGGTGAATGGGAGGGGACACCCAAGCCAGCAGATAAGGAGTCCTGTCAGCATCTGTCAAAGATGCCATCTCCCTCCAGCATCCTTGTCTCTTGCCTCCTGCTTCCTGCAAATCCATCTCCCTGCTGAGGCTGAGGAACTGAGCTCAGGTACAAATTTGCGGAAGCCTAGAAACATAATTCCTGGTCTCCTCCAGATCCATTTTCACCAGGACTATAACTATTTCTGCAGTCTTTCTTTTAAAACTCCCAAATTCTGGGGAGCTGAGGTTGTATATGGAACCCAAGGAGGAAGAGAAATTTCTATCTCTGATCAACAACCTGGATCTCAGCCCCTTGTCTCCATCACACATCCCCAAAAGCAGAACTTAAATCATCAGGCAACGGCAAAGAGGGTGAAATCTCAGAATGACTATCACAGCCTTAAGGAGATTCTGAGTGTCTCCAGAAACCACAGGAGATGGTGGGAAAGATGAGGTTAGAGGACCAAAGATCCCTTTTCCTGACATAGACAATTTCCACCAGGGGGCAAGGGACCCTGCCTGGAGGACTTGAGCAGAACCTTACTACAGACCTGTGATGGGCTTGGTGGCCACAAGAGGGCAGCAGAGAATGGCTCTCCCTGCAGAGCCTGCCCTGGGCCATGGGTGCTAGGACAGGGCTGGGCTGCCCAGGCTGGGGGAGTCCTTGGCTCCAGCAAGAACCCATGAATTTCTCAATTCAAGGAACTCCTCTTACAACCTTTCCACTGGAATCACTTATTCCCTTTGGCCCCTGCAATGCCATCACCCATCCATGTCCCTTCCCTTTTCTGCTCCCCAGCACTGGAGCTGCTGGCATAGATTGGTCACATGGTTTTTCCTTTGTGGTTGTAGAGCAGGTGACATCCCAGCTCACAGAGGTGATGCTTCACAGGATCCCACCTGATAACTAGAGCCAGAACTGGAACCCACATTTTCTTGATTCTCAGTCCAGGGGTCTTCCCAGTTTGTGCTAACTGCTGCTCTTAACAGAAAAGCACACTTTGTAGTCCCCAGTGGGAAGCCTGCTCACAACCTTGGATTAAATAACCCGTCAGAGATGCACCCTTCCCCATGATATATGTTTACATAAATGACTGGTGCACACTGGATTGTTACCATGGAGCACAGACACATACACCACAAACATTGTGCTGTATACTCCCTCACCCTAGCACACACACCCCTCTGCCCCTGAGTCCCACAGTCCCTGCCCCTCTCTTCCTACATTCTGAGCTGCAAGAGCAACTTCTTTTCCTTCATCATTTGCTCTTTGCCCTGGGTTTCCAGAGATTCCTCATCTGTGGACATAAAAGCACTTTTTCTGATCACAGTCTCTCCTACCACAGCCCTGTACACACAGAGAGGAGGGGCCATCCAGGGTCCTCACCTCTCTCTTCCCAGAGATCCTCTCTCAGGCCCTTCACTGCTTCTTCCCTCTCCCTTCCCTCTGCTGACCTCCCTGCTCCTCCTCCAGATCCTTCCTGCTGCCACTGACCCTCGTTTAACCTCAAAAGCTAGGTCTCCCAAGGAGGTGAGCACTGAAGGAGAAGGAAGGACAGGAAGACATGAAAGAAAACCTAACTGCAAACAAGGAGAGGGCTCTGTCCTGTTCCCTTCACCCTCAGCTGGGAACTTTTGGTTTGAGTATGACCCAGTGTTCTGGCTAGCTTTACTTCCTCCCCTCTCCTGAGAGCTAAAGCTGAGGAAGGTGATATTAGCTAGATGAAATGCACTGACTCAGTGGAATGGAGCCAGTGTGCGGGGGGGGGCACATCTGCAAACTTGTGAGCTGAATGCTTGCATGCAGTTGTGCTACACCCCACCACTTCTGCATTGTCCCCCCACACATAAACTCCATGCCATTCCCCAATCCAGGTCTCATTCCTTACAAAACAAGAAGAAAAAAACATGCCAGCCTTCCAAACACCATATTCTAACCTTTATTCCATAGGGGAAACCTGAAAAGACAACACCTTCCCCTTTTCTTTCCCTCTCCCCGTGTGTCTTCTTGTCCACTCGGTGTTTGCATTTTCCCCCTAGACCCTCTGGGTGCAGCCCCACACACACCATCCCCAGAATGGAAGAGGCAGCAGACAGAGTCTCCTCCTTGCTAAGGACTGAGGCAAATGCCAGTCACCTTAGGGGCTCTCATGGTTCCCATTCTTCTATAAATTCCTGAGGTCAAAACCATTCCGATGTCATCAAAACATTGATTAGTGCACCGTGTAGCAGGGGAAAATTATAAGGCAGCCAGATGAGAAGGACCAGGAACTATCTTCATCTTTCCAGAATCCAGCTCCATGGGGCTGGAGTCACAGCCAGTAATTAAATTACTGTTTAATTTAACTCGGTAAGGTGGGTGGCAGCAAATGAGGCCGAGGAGAAATGGTACCTCAGAGGGAGGGCTCCTGGACAGAGCCCCCACCTTGCACCCACATAACCAGGGCTCCTGGCCAAGATGTCCAAGCAGTGACAGGGTAAACAGAGGGGGATGGTCAGGAGAATTCAGTGACCCTCAGCCCACAAATAAAGGGTGCTAGACTCAGGGGGAGGGGGGAGGATGGAGGAGGAGGTATCATGGGAGCTTGTGAGGGACTGGGATTTTGGTGCTTAGAGAGAAAAAGTCTTCAAAGGACTCTGGGTGAGACCAGAAGGACTCAGGCTGATAGAGACTGCTCCCCATCTTCCTCCCCCAAGATACCCACTTTACAGAAGAGAATAACAAGGGGCTTACTTAGAACTCAGCTTCCCCTCCCCCCAGTACCTGTGAATCCTGAAACGCAAGCTGAGAGAGTTCTCCAGTGTGCGAACCACTCTGTCCTATGGTCTTTCCACAGATCCAGTGGGACAGGGGAGAGGAGGATGTAGGAGAAACTGTGGCAGAACTGCCCTCCCTCAGAATATTCCTCACAGGGTCCTTCCTCTGCCCACTTTCCCATCTGCAGGTCTTCTAGCTAGATTTTGGTTGCCGCCATATCCTGTGCTCCAGGCAGAACCACAGTTAGACCAGAGAAGGGATTTCCAAGATTAGCATTTTGCCCATAGCTACACACAGGCTGGAGTAGGGAGAGCAGAAGAACCTGGGATTTTCTTAATAGGCCCAATGAGCTGAGCATGATGAGATCAGGTAGTCCTGGGTGGGTGGGTGGGTGGGGCAGCTCACTGGGAGGGGTTACTTTGAAATTTTTTTTAATGTTTATTTATTTTTGAGAGAGAGAGAGAGCTAGCACAAGCGGGGGAGGGGCAGAGAGAGAGGGAGACACGGAATCCGAAGCAGGCTCCAGGCTCCGAGCTGTCAGCACAGAGCCCGATGTGAGGCTTCAACCCAGGAGCCGTGAGATCAGAACTGAGCCAAAGCCGAACACTCAACCAACTAGCCACCCAGGCACCCCTGGGAGGGGTTACTTTGTAAAAGTTGTGCAACTGTCAGAAGTAGTGGTATCTGAATACACTTTAGGATTTACTGGGAAGTTCTCAGGTCAGATATCACCTCTTCCTGTTTTACTTTCTGATTGTTTCCCTTTTAGGGCTCTTTTTGGGAAGGAGAATTTGAATAGTAGGTTTGAGACTTAAGGACAGAGTTTCAATTATCTCTCTCCATCTAGATGTGTCCTTCCTACTTGACTTCCCTCCCTGGTTTCCACTCCCAGGTCAGTTAGGAATTCAAAGGCTCCCTGAGGAAACCTCCAATGTCAATTAGCAATTCTGAGTCCTCCTCCCCTCTAAATGCCAGCCAGGCCCTCCTCCTTTTCTTTCTCAGTGAGGACCTCAACCCTGCAGTTCTCAGTATGGCCACAAGGTGGCAAAAATACACAGAAGGGTCCAGAGCTAGGCCTGGTGCCTCACCAGAGCCAGGACCCTCTCCTCCACCCAGATGTCCACCCACCCATCCCCCTCGCCAGGCAGACGGCTAACCCTAAGTGTCTCAGGAAAGAGAGAGCTTGTTGAGAGAATTCAGGCTTTGGAGATAGGTGAGCTGTGTGAGGAGGAAGTGGAGGAAGGAAAGGGAAGGTGGAAGACAAGCCTGAGAGAGAAAACAGGTCTGCAGAGACCCAACCAGGAAGCAGGTGGTCAGGTGCAGTGTGAAGGCCAAGTTGAGGAATCACAGTGGGACTGCCTGCCGCTCCCCACACCTGGCCCAGCGTCCCAGGGGCTCCAGGACAGCAGCATCAAGAGGCTTGTTAACTGGGTCAGAGGCAACCAGGGACAGGAAGAGGATGCAGACCTGGGGGTGAAGCTGAAACCCCTATAAAACACTAGGATACAGACAGGGAAGGGTCTGTACTCCCACCTCCCTCCTTGGGGTGAGACTCAATTGGACACCATTATCTCTGCTATTTCCAGAACACAGAGAACAGGGAGGGGCTCAGGCAATTCTCCAGGGCAGCCCAGGGCCTCCTGGTGCATAGAGGGGGTCCTGAGAGGAAGGAGAAAACCAGCTCTGTCTTTGGGGAGGCACAGGTCCATGTCCCATGCCAGAGGAGGATATCAGAGTGAAGAGCAGGGACAAGACTCTGCAGGTACTTTTCCAGTGGTTTAGAAAGAAACGGCATGCAATCCAGAACCAGGTGAATTAATCATGGAAGACTTCCCAGAGGAGGAGAGTATGGGGCAGTTTTTCAAAGGACTAGGAGGCTAATCTGCAGGAAGAGGAGGAGAGACAATGGTTCAGACTAGAGTCAGACTATGAGCTAGAGCAGAACAGGGAGGACTAATCACTGCATTGGCTGTCCGGATGGAGCTAAGAGACCAGATCCTGGGAGTCTGTGGAGGGAGGGCAGGAAGGAGAAGGAACAGGTGTCAGTGGATGGGAGGCCTAGAAGCCCAGCTGGAAGGCTGGAAAGGAGGCACTAAAAAGCAGGAAGTGAGATATCACCCCAGTCTAGCTGAAGTCCTTCTCCCTCTCCCCATCCCATAAAGCCAAGAGAATGGGAACAGAGTCCAGGGTCTCCCAAATGGGGAACAAGAAGGACTCCTAGACCAGGAGTCAGTCAGAGGCAGGTTTTCCAGAGGCAGCCATCACGCAGCAGGGGACACTGAGTGTCCAGGGCCTCAGCTCCTGTCTGTAAAGTGAGAGTGATGCAACTGGTGGTCTCTGAGCTCCCTTCTCTGAATCTGCCCTGGTGATCATGGCCCTCTGCCCAGGGAAGGTCTGAGCCATCTGTCATCCACCAGGTTTACCCCCCATCCTCTCAGTGTCCCTACACCCTGGATCCACTTCCCTATGCACATGAAACTACTTCCATTGTTTCAGGTGAGGGTGCTGAGTTCCAATTACGCAAACTCAGCCTGGGCTTGTCCAGCTCAAAGTGAAACAAGGGGATTTGAGTCAGACTCAGTAAGAACTTCCCAGCACAAGAGGCCTGAAAATCTCAGCTCGTATGAAATTCAGTAAGAATGCATACATGGCCTTCCTAGAGGACTCCAGGAGTAGGTTATGGACCTGTCTGGATAGTACTGACTAGAGAGGGAAGTTTCCAGTGTGGTATGGCTATCCCAGCCTCAGAAGATGTCACACAGACTTCTGGGCACTCTATGGCCTCAGGCAGAATAGGAGGAGCAAGAGCCAGGAACTGCGGCCTGGTTAGATCATTCCCAAAAAGCGGGGATTGGGCTGGGGGAAGGAAGTAGACCTGAACCCTGCACTGTCTGGACAACTTCCCACCCTGGACCCTCTTTATGTATAGCAATATTTCCAATGCAATCCCTCTGTAAAGGCCTCAAGTCCAGTCTGGCCCCCAACCTCAGATCCCGGCCCTGAATGCCATCCCCCTGTGCCTGGTAGGGCAAGAGGCACCCACTGCTTAGGCTACACAAACCCCTACACCACAAGCACTAACAGCCTTCATCTTCTGACCTCCTGTCTCACCCGACCCAACAACACAACCTGAAATCTGCTGCAGTTTGCCCAAACCAAATCAAAGACATCTTCAGCAATGAATATTCAGGCCTCCCTAAGACAGCACACACACATACACAGATGCACACATGCACCTGCACGCATGCATATACACACACAGATACGCACTCATATATACACACACATACCCTCAAATATACATACATACACACATATGTCACACACATTCTCACATGTATGAAACACAAAGACACATACTCACAAACATACATTTACAGATGGGTATGCACACACAAATTTACACACTCTCATCAAACACACTTGTACACATATACACAACACTTTATTCCTTTCTTTAAGGATCCAGAGCCCAGTCGTATAGATTTTAGAGATCTAGAATGTCCAGGAGAAAGCATGGGCGAAGTCAGGCGCAGTAGAGGGGATAGAGGGAAAAGAACGGGTGGTGGGGATAGGACCTCTACCTCTACTGCTCAGGTGGTCTCCGCAGTTCCTACCCAGAACAGGCCTGAGTCTGAATGGGAAGTTAGTGGCTCTGGAGGTCCCTCCAAACACCCACAAACACCCTTGCTTTCCCTGTCACAGCGTTTACTCCCCATATTCCTCCAAGGCTCTGACTGCTTCTGAACTGCTGTCTTCCTCCTCTCTCAGTGGAATCTTACTCCCAGTGAGGTTCTCCTTCCAGACAATCTGCCACCCTGACCATCTCTGAGTTTCCATCTGACATTGCCACATCCTGGTTCCTCCACCTCCCAGCCCTGCCCACCCCATCCCTCTGATCCCCTGTACCACCCACCTCCTACTCTGTCCCCTCCCACCTTCACCACCTTCCACCCAACCCAGCCTGCCTTTCTTCCCCTCCTGGCTCAGTTCCCCAGACACCCTCACCTCCCATTTTCCCATTACCTCCATCTCTCCACCCTGCTGCATCCTACCATTTTGCCCCATTTCAAGTCATTTCTACACCTGCCTTCACACCTTTCCCACCCTTCATAATGTAGGGAGGAGAACAGGGTTCAGAGCTCAGTGAAAGGAAGGACATTTGCTCCCTTCTCTCTCTTCCTGCCCTCTGACTGCTGTGTCTTCTTTACTCCCCTGGGCAAACTCTGTCAGGTGTTAAGGAAAGCTGAAGAGACTTCTCTCCATCCACAAAGTGATGGGCAAGGGTGCTCAGAGGAATAGGGTGACCAAGGAAAACCTCCGAGGCAATTCAGTTCTACCTGGAGGAAGTCCTGCCCACCATGGCAATCCCTGCCGCCTCCCGAAAGGCCTTGAGCTCAGCCCTGTCCCATTTTGGAAGTGACCCAAGGCAGCCCTGGGAATCAGGGAAGGCCTGATTGCCTGATCATCCCAAAGCCACTCCGTCTCAGGAGAGGACAGAGGCAAATGGTGACTGTTGCCACGGGGAGTCCCACCACCAGTGCCTCCACCCCAGTCGGAGGGAGACTCCCTGTCAGCTGCTAGAGCAGGTTTGCTGGAGAGAAAGGAACCTGCACAGCCTCTGAGTTTTCTCCCCCAAGACCATTGATGCTAAAAGGCCATCAGAGGGCGCATAATTTCGAAGTTACTGTGTGTGGAGGGGACTCGTGCCTCCACATGGAAACCAAGGATTCCCCCAGAGTCTCACCTTGTTTCCTGCCTGTTTGCTCCTGTGGTCTCCCTTTCCCTCCGCCACACCTTGCTGAACCCCAGCACTCATGGGGAGAGGATCTCCCTCTATGGTTTCCTTTCCTTCTTGCTCCCTTCCTGTATCAGGCCCAGGATTTCTGCTTCAGAAAACAAGCCATGCTGTGTGCTCCTAGGAAGTTCTTCCTCTCCTCTCGCTTGAATCTTTCTTGCTGCTATAAGTCATCATCCTGTCCCCATGAAATTGTGGGGCTATCTCCCAACCTTCCCTTCCCCCATTTCTTCAGGGTCTCCATGTATGTCCCAAATATCTAGGTTCCAGATCCCAGGCTTCCGAAGAGGCTTCCAGGCTCTGAGATCAACCCAGGGGCTGAGGGGGTTGAGGATCTGCATGGACTGCAGGGAGAAGGCAGTGGTTCCTGGGGTGAGAATGGCCAAAGTACACTTTGGAGCTCTGTGCACACAGCAGGTGTGTAATGAGTGTGACATGGCCCAATGAGAAGCTGGGCTTAGTGAGGTGAGGAAGAGTAGAGGGGAAGGAATGAGGCTGCACTGGTCTGAAATGTCTGCTCCCCATTATCTTCCTTCCCCTCTGGACGACCTGGAGAGAATATGCTATAAGACAGGACCTGAGCCTGGAATCCTCTCTATGCTGAGAGGGGTGTCGTCCCCTCCATCCACCTCCACCCAGCCCAGTTCAGGACATCAAGGATACTCGACCCCAAGATCTAAGGCCACTGTACCCCTACCCCACCAGTCACACACACCCTCTCTTCATCCAGGGCATCCAGATCTCTGAGCCTTCGACTAGTACACCAGGCAGAATGCCCCATTCTGGCAGAATCTTAGGTCACATCTTGAGGCACCGGGGCCCCTCCAGTAAACCTAGTATTCATGAAGCATTTATCAACACTCTTAGTCTACATGAATGATTAACTAACCTTTCCTTGTATTCTTATGATAGATCATGTCTTCTTTCCTAGAAAAGAACAGAGCCCTTCTGCACAGCATGAAACAGAAACCAGAGACTCTAGTACAACCCTTAACCCCTCGTCAAGCAACCACACCCACTTGCACTGAGATAACATCTGTACCTGGTATCATTAAATCTGCATGTTCCAGAAATGTCACAGACCATTGTATTTCCTTAATGGATGAATGGCCCTAAGCACCTTTAAACTCCTGGGCCAGGCAAAAAACTCAGAACTGTCATTTGGTCAGGAGTCTACTTCTCCCCATGGGCCGGCCTCCTGAATAAAGCTAATAATACTTTCCAATCAAAACACTTCTCTTGCAGAGTGCCTGGGTGGCTCAGTCAGTTAAGCATCTGACTTCAGCTCAAGTCATGATCTCACAGTTGGTGAGTTCGGGCCCCAACTCGGGCTCTGTGCTAACAATTCAGAGCCCAGAGCCTGCTTTGGATTCTATGTCTCCCTCTCTCTCTGCCCCTTCCCCACTGGTGCCCTGCCTCTCTCTCTCTCTCTCTCTCTCTCTCTCTCTCTCTCTCTATTTCTCTCAAAAATAAACAAAAATTAAAAATAAATTTAAAAAAACCTTCTTCTCTTGAGTATTAGCATTTGGAGTGGTGGGCGGCTGACCCTGGGTTAAGGTTAAAAATGTGGTGCACTAGCCGGGCACCATCATCCCTGTAGCATCCATCCAATCCCCCTAGAGTCCCAAGTTGGAGCAGTTGGTCTGTACCAGGCCAAGGCTTCCCCTCTAGTCTCCTGGGCTAATAACTTGTACTACAGCAGGAGGTTACCTGCTCCAGGCTAGTTGCTCTGGGGGCAGAATCTGAGGCCCCTCCAGCCACCCAGACTCTTTTTGTCTAGGAGAAACTCCCTGCTGATTCCTCATTGAAGCTGACTTCCAAGTTTGCTTTTTGGTTGGAGAGGAAAGAAAGGAACATTTGGGGAAGCTGATGGGCTTCAGGACCAGGTAAGTTCCTCAGAGTGGGCACCTATGCAAGTTTCTCAATTATGAAGCATTGTGTGTTGTTTCCCTGTCCATGCTTTTCCCATTAGAAAACCTCAGCTTTCCTGAAAAACCAAAAGAGACATGACTAACGTTCGATTTATTTGAAAGTTGGAACAGATCTGTTTTGTTATGTGTGTGGGTGGTGGTTTAAATTTGTGTAGAATGGGAAGTTTCATCTCTATCCCTGCAGTTAGAAGCTGGGCCAAAATTGGAATACATGGAAGGGATATAGGTAGGAACCTATGACTAAGAAAGAGATAATTTTTATTGTGACACCACCTGGTCATGTATGTTAAGCCCGAGGAAAGATGGCCATGAAATGGGTCTCTTGGATCTCTTCCTCTCATTGAGATGTCTCCAAATAGGGGGTTTGTGTTGGGAGCCCTTTGGGCTCACAGGTTGAGACCCCTCCCTGTGTGGAAAAGGTTGAAGCAAAAGCTCGCCAGCCAAACTGGCGCCTAGTCTTACAACTACTCTCTTTGGCTTAAGGAATGTAATGCTCTTTTGTTTTACCGCATTTAGATAAAAGGAAGGACCTGGAGCAGGATGCTTTGATGAATTGCATCTGAATGAGAGTAGCCTGACCACCTTAAAGTTGCATCTTGGGGATGGGTTGCATAGATTGATAGCAGTTATGAGCTGGCTGAATATTGGTGTGATTTGTGTAAATGTTGGGCTCCTATTATGTAAATTCACGGGCAAAGGACAAGCATTGGGAATTCTGTCCTTGCCAGACGGATTGTACCTCCCCCATTGTAATTGGAAGAATAGGCAATGACTCCTGGCCTGTTTATAGATAATTAACATAGTCAGGCCCAGGTAACTTCCTGTCCTCTCCCCCAGCCTTAAATTTATATGCTAACTAACTTGAAAACAACTTGCAAGATTCGCCGCTTTACCGATATAACACATTATTGTTCAAACTATGCTTACTGATGGGCTGTCACTCATTGCTGTAATGTAACTCACTACCTTTAAATAAAGACGCTGAGGCCGGCAGGGCAGAGATGCCAGAATTCTCAGCGCTGCCTGCTTGGTCATCAGACTCCATCTTTCTTGTGGCTCTCTCACCTCGTTTCGCCTAACCGTTCGTCCTTCGTGGACCCCTAGATTCGCCGGAACGAGGACCGACTCCGGCAGGTTTGGGTTTGGCTCTAAGCTTTTCTAGGGAGATCTTTGGTTCAGTCAGTGGAACTCTGACTTTGGGAGAGGAACCAGAAAGTAGGAAGTCATTTGGTTCAGTCCATCATGCCCCAACTTTGGGGGGAAAGGAATGCCAGCAGAGGTACTCTGAGATTCATGGCATCGTCGTTTTGTTTCTCTGTTGTTTCTCAACATTTACCACGAAGATAAGTCAATACTCCTGTTCCCAAAGAAAGTAATCCATCAGGAAATATTTTAAATAAATGGTGCAGAGGACTTTGACTGTTTGTTTGTTTGTTTGTTTGTTTGCAGGAGGAAGATGGAGGACCAAAAGAAGAAAGGAATGTTTGTCTGAACTTTAAATCTGCCTCTGGGCTTTCTGGAGGCTCCCTTGCAGCCCTGCCTGCTCCTCTCCCTCCTGTTTCTGCTCCAGCATCATCAGATTTACATAATGGGCTCCTATGCCACCCTCCCTGCCTGGGGTGCCAAAGGCTCCTGTTCCTCCTATCCTCACGATCAGGGAGAAAAAAATACCTCAACTGAAGTTCAGATTTGTTGGTTTCATTAAAATTTAACACAAATATTTAGAGATATCAGCATTACTATAAAATTTTTATTCTATCGAATTTTGGTAAAGGTCAAAGGACCTCATGTTCTCTCTGTTGCCATTTGTCAGCAAAAAGGTGACTTAAATGATGACTAATTATAATTGTTGATTAATTATAATTGTAATTGTTAAGAATAAGTTGTGTGAAGAAATAAAAAGCTGTATAGCTCTTAAAATATTTAGTAATTTGAAATTTTTAAAGTTGTGCTAAGTTAAATGAAAAATTGGGTTGATTTCATTGGATATCTAAGTATTTTCCAAATGAGATAGAACATTAAAACATTGGTCACTGAAACTCTTTGTGAGTATTCTTTCTTTCAAGGCAAGTGCATTCTTTGCATAAGTTCAACAAGAAGGTGTTCTCCTTGTAACAGGACACCAGAGGAAACACTGATTATTTTACCAAGGCTTTGATTAGCATGTCATGTTTGAAAGAATCATGCATAGACTCAGATATGACCAGACAGCTTTAAGGAACTAGGTTGACTTTATGGAGCCAATAAAACCTCTTAGGAATGTTGGCCTGATAATTTGCTTACACACTTCCCAGCGGCCTCACCAGGTGATTAAACAATATCACTTCTGCGAGGTGCAGGACACCTCAGGATATTTGGGGGATCTTCAGAAGAGAAATTCACCCAAATCTACAAGTATGACAGGCAAAATGGATGTCACATATTTGGCTTGGCCTGTGGCCTTGAGAGACGATTAAAAGATCAATCGAGAGAGTCTTTATGAAAAGCTCAGCAAAGCAAATTTAAAAGAATCTATAATGTCAAACACCATTCTTACTGAGCTTATGTAAATAATTAGGTCACTTTTGATAAAATTGGAGTTCTTTTTCAAAGGATTTAGTCCCTATTTGAGTCTCTTTGGGATTGAGTGTGATTTTAGAAAGAAAATTTATGTTTCAATAAGACACCTTTGTGAATGTTGAATACTAGTTCTGATTAGTCTTTGAATATTTGTCGTTTGCCTAAGCAAGGCAACTTGTAAATGTCAGAGAGTTTGCCGCATATATAATTTGTCTCATCTATAGCTAATCTTCATGCTTATTATCCTGTGGGGATAATAACAGGACCCCATCAGCATATGATTTCTTGAATAACTGAAAATAGGATGCACTCCCTGACAATTGTGTCAACTATCGCCTTGACTAGTTCTCTGTGGCTGGGATACAAAATTGTGTCTTAAAACTTGGAGCTAACCCCGCTTCATGGGGTTACCTGTGAACTTGTGGAAGTAGTGGATGGCCCCACTTTCCTTATGATTAGGGAGAGGATGCACTCGGGGATGCCCACATCCCAAATCACACTTGCCAGGGACTGCTCAATTTGTTTTTGTTTTTTGTGTTTTTAAAAAATTTCTGACACTTATTTATTAAAAAATAATAATAATAACTCAGAGCACAAGTAGGGGAAGAGGAGAGAGAGAGGGAGACACAGAATCTGAAGCAGGCTCCAAGCTGACACAGGAATCAAAACCTTAAAATATGAGATCATCACCTAAGCCAATATCAGATGCTTAACTTACTGAGCCACCCAGGCGCCCCTCAATTTTGGATATTGTTAAGCTTAGACATCAGGCAAAGAAGTTTTCTTGACCATGTAATGTAACCACTTTCATTTTAGTTTCTGTCACTTGCAACTCAGTCCCATATAAGAGGGAAGATGGGTTAGAAGGCTCTTATGCTACTTTCTCAGTGCCTATCAGGTTCTTCCTGATGTCTGACCACCATGCCTCTTACTGGGTCCAAGCCCACTCCCTCATGGATGCTGCCCATAAAACTCATCTCCCCATATCTTCAAAGTTGGAGTCATAGATGAGGCAGGTTGAGAGGAAAAAGAGAAGTGAAATTACCCAGAAGACGACAGGAAGAACTGACCAGGCAGGGGGAGGATAGGAGTGACAAGATTGGGAGGAAGGGGGGAGAGGTTGCAAGGAGAGAATCAAAAGACTGAAGAGGCAAGAATAGGGGGAATGAAATGTATAGAACATTACCCCAACCCCAGCTGGTGGTTATGGAAAGAAACAGGAGTAGTGAGGAGGGAAAAGAGGAAGAAAGGAGAGGAATGGGGAGGGAGATAGACAGCGTTTCTGTAGGAAAACAACATGGGTTCAGGTGTGAGAGAGAAATCCCCAATACATGTGCTGCTTTGCTGTTGCAGAGCCTGTTCTGGGAGGGACTTGGGACAGAAAGACATTCCCCTGAAGGAGATGGGTCTCAGGAGTAAGTGCTCCAGGGAGACATGACTAGATAAACTCATGTGATGTGGAACGGAGGATCAGGAAAGTTATTAAGAATCTAATCTCTATTTTCAGTCACGTTGGTTGTGGTTGAAAAGGGATAAAGTAGGAAAGTAAAGCAGTTAATGGAGACCGTGATTCTGACTAAAGCCTCCCATTCTCTCTCATCCCCTAATCCAGTGAATCCAGAGAGGATACTTGGACCTTATTCCTTCTCTTGTTTCCCATCCCCCAATGCTCCCTCTTTTGAGCTAATCTTGGGGAAATCTGCCCATGTTCGCCCACACTAACGTCAGCTCTCCCACCAGAATCTGCCCTGACGTGCCCTGAGCCACATACCCTATCCTGTCTGCCTCAGAAGGGAGCCAACAATGCTGCTGCCGTTGAAGGAGAGATTCCAGAAAGGACCCTCAGCTGAGAACTAGAGCATGAGTACAGTGTACGGATTACGAACACTGACCTGGATATAAATCTGGGCTCCGTGGGTTAAGGAGTCAGTTTCCCCATTCCCCTGCCTCCATGTGTGTTCTGGCTTCACTCTTCCTTTTCCACTTCCAAGCAGTGTTCATTCTTTTCAACCTCACTTCCCTGCACCCATAGCATGAGCTCCCTTGCCAGATCTAAACCCACTTCCTCTCATCAGGTGCCAACCCTAGAGCAGATGTTAGAAGATATAGGTTCTGCTTCATGCAAAGCAAGGGGCTCAGCTTAGATAAGAACTTCGTTGTTTGACTTTAAGGGCTCTGTAGGTACCTCTACTCCAAATTGCCTGTCTTTTTCTGAGGACCAGGAGTGTGTCTTGTGTGTGCCCTGAGCACCTAGAAGTATAGCTCTTCCTCTTTGAATAGGCATCTCTTCAAAACAAAGCAATGTGAGTCCTCCAGGCACTCTGGAGCAGAGAGGGAGGGTTCCTCTTGAAGTTGTATAGCCTTTACTCTTGTGCAAGATAGCTCTTGCAGAGAAGGTAGTACCAAAGGGTGGGGGAAGGCTGATGAGATATGAGGCCTACAACTTGAATTAGAGGAACTTTTGGGAACCTCAGTAAGACCTTCTCAACAGCCTGTGGTGTCCCTCAGCATGACCAAGGAGGTCAGTCCCTTTATGTGAAGGGATTCCTCCTGATCTAGCAACCAAAATGTGTTATCCCAACAGGAAGCAGGGTCAGGAAAGGTATCAAAGCTCCAGGGGCCCATCTCAGATTCCTCTTACCCACTTCCAAGTCTTTGTTAATGTCCTCCCTGCCCTGCAAGTGATAACAACTAATGCTACCAACTTGTGCCAGGGTGTAGGGGGCTGGAAAGTAGTCAAAGGAAGACCCTGGTAATGAAAGAACTAGCTGAGGCTGCTGGGATACCGGCAGACTGCATGCTCCTCACAGCCTTGCATGTTTTCAACCTAGGAGGGGGATGATAGGGTGGTGGGGAGTGTTCTTTAAAGTTACTCAGGGGATATCTTTCCCCTCCCCCTAAAGCCTAAAAGCCCTGACCAGCTCAGCCAAGTGGACAGAGCCCAGAATCCACTGATACTGAGCTGGGAGGTGAAAGGGGAGTCTCTGTGACAGCAGTTTCCCTCTCTCTTTGCATACTTTTGTCCCCATCTCTTCCCTGGCTTCTCCCATCCTGGGGCATTATTTCACAGGGCTCTACCTGGATCTGTCTCCAAGTCTCTAGCAAGGTCAAAACACTTAACACCTGTTTTTGTTGTTTTTTTTTTTCCCCCAACTCCTAAGCTAGAGAAGAGGGAGCAGGGTCCATCCTGAGGCAAGGGGAGGACCCTGGCTTTCCTCTTGTCAAGGCAGAGGGGAGGGTAGGAAGTTCCACCAGAGAAGCAGCCAATCCTGGGGTAGGATTCTCAAACACTCCCCCTGGTGAGAAGGATGTCATTCTCATACCGTTAATGATTTTATCATTCTTGCTCACGACAGTGACCATCAAGGCCTTTCCTAACCTCCCTATCTAAAGAAAATTCTCTGTTATTCTTTATCCCTAGTTCTTGTTTATTTCCTTGGGATGTTTATCACCCTCTGTAATTATTTGAACATTTGCTTTCTTGCTTCTTGTGTATTTCCCACTCGGTAAAGATGAGTAAACATATTATATGGGAATAAATCTACTGGTGGGATAAAAATTTTCTAATAATATGATCTTTACCTGAATGTATCATGTCTAAATCTCTATTAACAATATCCTTAATCAATATTCATAATGCCCCTACCTCTACCTCCCTACCCAAGGCCTCAATCCCACAACTGTAGCCCACACATGAGAGTTGCTGATGAAGTCTTCAGCTCTGTGTTAAGCACTGTGGAGAGAATATCCATATATTCCCGCACAGTCTCAGCCTTCCAGAAGCCTACAGGTGAGGGAAGGAGGAAGGGAAGTCACGGGATAACCACCACTGAAGAAGGTCTGTGGAGAGACAGCCATGGGAGTTTACAGAACAGGGGACCTTGGGGGCTGAGTGCTCCCAGGAAAGCCCATGACTCCTCCCTCAGGCTTGTGGCCAGGCAGTCCGCATGCACCTTGAATCAAGATCTCCTCACCTGGAAGAAACCATCTGGGATGTTGACCTGCCAGGACTCAGGACGCGACCAAAGTGAAGAGCAGGAAGAGTTGGGACCCAATGGAGCCCCCTGGGAGCAGGGGAAGCAGTGCGAGGGTGGGGAGAGCCTGGCTACCTCCAGGCAGTGGAGGCTGCGCCTGCGCCTGCGCGAACCAGGACCTCATGAGCTGCTGTAGACGGGTAAGTGCTGGGCATGGATGGGTGAGTGGATACTGTAGGCCCGTGTTTCTCTGGGTCCTGCCCGGCCCCACAGGGCTCAGCATCCCTCTAACCTCCAACCCCCAGCCCCGCGGCTTCTGATCTGCCTGGACACCCAAAGGGAACAAACAACCCAGATGCTCTTTTCCTCTTCGCGTGTTTCTTGTAACTCATGTTTCCTTTGTGCCCGTGGGATCCTGCCTGATCACTCTGCTGGAGTGGAGACATTTCTTGAGAGAAGCTGGTTCCGTCAAACTTTATTAGGCACTTACTAGGCCCAGAAGATTTTCCGTTTTTGTAACCCAAGATCTCCTGTCCGCAGTGCCCTTGTGTGGGACAAATTTGTCCACCCTCACCCTATAAAAGCCTAATGACAACGTTTACAACCCTTAAATAATTCATTATGATATCAGGGCAACAAATGTTAATGATAATATCAGAGTTTGGAGAATTTCTCCGTTTTTGATTATTGATCGTGCGTTGTGAATTGAAAGTGTATTCCTAACTTACAGGTTGCATTTGAGTAGCATAAAGTGACAAAAGTGTAGCATTTGCATTAACCTAAAACTGAACATCTAGTTTTTAACCAAGCAAATAGTGATATATTGTTGTCAGAAGAAAGGCAAATGTTAGAAATAACCTTTAAAAACTTTGTATTTTTATTTTCCCCCAATCATTTTCGTTGGAAATAGCCTATTTCAGTAACAAAACTGACGCTTTAAATTAGAATGTCCCTCCGCTTTTTACTGATTTTTAAATATATAAAAGATAATTATTCATCTTCAAGATGGATAGAATTCTAGAAGGGACCTTGATGTCTTTTATTCTATACCAGTTTTTATGCCAATTTTGATGGTAGTAAAGTTTGAATTATACCTTACAGGTGACTCGACTTGAGTCGAAGTTATTAAAAGATTTGTTACAATAAAGTGAATATTGGTTATTAAATGTTCTTTTCAAAAAAATACACAGTTCATCTTAGTAATATGGCATGTTGTTTATATAATATTTTGATATTTATCTTAAAAAATGAATTTACTCTTTATATACTTGACACTTGTTTAAAAAAAATGAAAGAAAAAGAGACAGCTATGGTAACACTGACACAAAAGAATAGAAGAGGTCAAAGGAAATAAATTACTTCTGACATGGATTTTCCAGAAAGGCACTGACGGAATTAACTGGCATGGACATGAGGTAAGGTTTAAATTGCACCTTGATAACTTTGTAGGATTTCAGCAGTCAGTGACTGAGAGGTGGAATTCCAAGGAAAAGACACAGCTACTGGCAAGGATTTCTTGCCTTTGGGCATCAGTGATATTGAACTTCTCTTCATCACTGGAGAGTGAAATGCAAGGACCGATGAAATTCCAGGTAAATTGCGGAAATTGGAGGCTTTAAATAAAGAAGGCAGGATCCAAGACCTGTGTCCCAGCTTAGCTTCTACTTATCCCCACTTCTCCTGCACCTGAGTTATTGAAGGGGCATAGAGGTCTAATGGGAAGCCCGCCATAGATATATGGTTAACATATGTAAACATGGTTTCCATCTATATGTCTCTCATCTCTTGTCTCCCCCCACTGGGTTCTTTATTAACACTGAAAGGATTTCTTACTCTCATTTCTTTTTTTTTTTTTAATGTTTATTTATTTCTGAGACAGAGAGAGAAAGAGCATGAGTCGGGGAGGGGCAGAGAGAGAGGGAGACACAGAATCCGAAGCAGGCTCCAGGCTCCGAGCTGTCAGCACAGAGCCGACACGGGGCTCGAACTCACAGACCATGAGATCATGACCTGAGCCGAAGTTGGACGCTTAACCGACTGAGCCACCCAAGCGCCCCTCTTACTCTCATTTCTGAGAAGAGCACAAAGCACAGAAAAGCATATACTACACAAAATAAGTCAGGAAATTTGCATTCTGGGGAAAGAGAAAATCTCCTTCATCTTCTGACACTATATGTCAATAATTACCTACATTTCCTTCTCAAGAAAAGAGATGCTGTGAAATGTCAGATGTAAAGTGAAGTTTGTCATAAAATCCCTCATAAAAGTCTCCCAAGTACTGGCATTGGAAGGTGGGGGAGGGGTTCCTGTGCTGTGTCTGCCTTCAAACCACTTGCTGGTCATACCCCCGCCTGCTTCTAGGACTTTCCTTCAGGTTTTCTAAAGAAGTAAACAGAGACAGTCGGTTCCTCTTACCATCCTCGCTTCCATCAAAGCCCATTGCTTTCTTTGAAGTTAGTTTCACAAATGACCTGATTCTTACAACCTCAACTCTAGATTCCTTCACTGGTATAATTTTCTTTTTCTTTTTAATTTTTTTAACGTTTATTTATTTTTGAGAGACCTAGAGATAGAGCATGAGCAGGGGAAGGGCAGAGAGGGAGATACAGAATCTGAAGCAGGCTCCAGGCTCTGAGTCCTCAGCACAGAGCCCGACGTGGGCTCGAACTCACAGACCATGAGATCACAACCTGAGCCGAAGTCAGCCGCTCAACCGACTGAGCCACCCAGGAGCCCCTGGTATAATTTTCAATTCTCCTCTTTCTGGGATGGCTCAAATAGACAGTCCTACTTGGAGGCAAACAAGTAAATGAAATGTCTTCTCTTAGTATCTTCCATGAAGGGTTCTAGGAGAGAGGACAAGGGTACATGAGTGGAATGAATTGAAGGGCGGCTGTGTATTAGGCTAGTAATTAAAAGACAGGAGAGGATTCCATTGTGGCTGCTGTTTCTCTTTCTCTGCAAACCTCTTCTGCTTGTAGCAGATTTCTAGCTCAAAGCAGCCCAGCATCTTAGTCATAATCTTCCCAGAAAGAAAACTCATTGAGGTCCCTTTGAGAGGTGAGAAAAATACATATCCGATATTGATACAAACACAACAACCATGGCTGAGAGTGAAAGGTAGCTAGTTCCTCATAACTGGCTGAAGTCCCTCAGGATTTGTATACATGCACACACAACACACACACACACACACACACACACACACCATAACCAGAAAGTCTAAAAAATATTCTTGTTTATAAACCTTCCTAGAAAAGAGTACCCCAGTACTTGCTGCATATTTCCACTCAAATTTAAACACATACGTCCAATCCTAGGCACATACATGACTTTCAGTGAGGTGCTTTATGAATGTATTTACCCAGCCTCACTCATTTTCCAAGTTCCTGACTGCAGGGTGGGGCACAGGGAAGCTGAATGAAAGAATATCTGAGTAGAAGCCTGCATGTGTCACTAAGTGTTTCTCCAACTACACTCCACAAAACAAAGAGACATTGTTTTTTCATGACTCACTATTTGGAAATATCCACTGCGCATCAATTACCTCTGTGCCACCAAGTTTCAGGGATCATCGACCCCTTTTTGAGCCACTATCCCACAGAGAGTATAGCTCAAGGCTTGGCTGCATGAGCTTTGCTCAAACTCGGCACAAATCTTAGTTTCACGACGTACTTTGCACAAATTACTTAAACTCTCTGAGCATTAGTTTCAACTTTTATAAAATGACCATAACAATGCTCACATCATACAATTCTTGTATGAAATAGGTGGTTATATAAAATATTTTGAGCACAGTGCAGGACATACTACTCAGTAAATAGTAGTTATTATTTTTGTCATCATTTTGGGAGCATTGCAGGTATAAACAAGTCATACATAAAAAAGATGCTCTTTTCCCTTTAGAGGTTTTTAAATCTCATCAGTGAAACAAGATAAATACATAGAAACAGAGGAAGGACAGGGAAACTTAAATCTCTTATTTGAACCCAAATATGCCACTTATTCTCCTAAATCCAAGCCCCGTTTTAAAATTTTCAGATTTCGATGCTCTAATAAATTGGTTTTTTTCTTCTGTCATACATTATCCCCAGGCATCACCATCTTATATACACCAAATGTCCACCCTGGCCTTTTATTTCAGGGTTGACAGGAGAATTCTTGAGATGAAAAAGATTTCGAGAGTTCATTTTGTACATTGCTGTTTCTGGACAGGAGCCCATCCAAGGTATTCCAAACCGAAGTGAGACAGCCATGCGCATGGCCAGAGAGCCTGCTCCCTCCCATCTCCTCTGGTCATTGTCTAAAATCAGAAATTCTTCCTCATTTCCTATCTCAATCTGTTTTCCTTTCATACAGGCCTCTCTTTACACTCATTCTGATTGAGGATGAGGTACACACACCCTCAAAGCCTGAAGAAAATTCTCAAATGCCCACCTGGTAACATTTTTGCATTGCCAATCAGCCCAGGTCTCTTTAATTATAGCTTTCATACATTTTGTTATTAACCAACTAAAAACTTCAAAAGTTTGGAGCAGCATGGAAGGTTTTTTTGCGACTCTTGTCCCTTAAATACAGCCATATCAACACTAAACCATCCTGCACAACTAGAAAGCTGATTTGAGGATTAACACAACAATCTGCACAACCTGAACCACAGAACTCTACAGGCACTTGGCACAGAGAGGTTAACTGAGGGAGGGAAGAGCCATCGAGGACAGGGAATAGTTTTTGCTTGTGGAGAGAGGACAGAGACCAGGGGACGGTACAGGAAATGCACGCTACCCCAAAAGCAGTTGGAAAAAAACGTGGAAAGGTGGAAACTGCCACAAGGATGAATAAAAATGGGAAAAAGGAGAAAGGAGAGGGTTTAAATTCCAAAAACTCTTTATAAACAGCAGGAGCACAGAGTCTGAAACTCTGCATCTCATTACTTGGCAGTGCTCTGGTGGGAAGGGCGAATCCCCAGAAGCAGAGAGCAAGGTTCGAGGGGTGCTTGGGCCACACAAGGAGAGGCAGTTCCTCTCCTGGGAGGATATTTGGTAGAGGCTGTGTGGCCACCCCACACGCAGAGGTCTGAGCAGACTCCAGAGAACAACCACATTTGCTGGTGCTGGAACAGGGACGTTAAGGGTAAAGCCTGGGTCCAGATGTGTGTTGTGATTTTCCATAATCTCTGAAACACTGCTGCTACACAATTGCATGAACATTTTTTGGGGAAGGCTGGGACTCAGTCACAGTTTCTGGGCATCGGCATTAGTACAGTCCTGAGAACGTCCCTAGGTGTGGCCAGACCTGGCCATTGCTCAGCAAGATCCTTCCCCAGAAGGTCTGAGTGGGTCAAAGCTGCAGTGCCTCAGAAGTGAGGGGTTGAGAAACACAGCCACATCAGAGATAAAATTCAGGAGGGAAGTATCACCTTGCAACCAGATGACTTGGTCGTGGACAGTGTAAAAACGGGCAGTGGATAAAATCCGAAGACAAAGGACAAGTGCACAATTGCTAATTGGGGAGAACAGAGATACTAGAGACTGGGTACCTAGGTGACGCCATTTTCACCCCTCCCGCACACGTGCATAAACACCTACAAGTGCCACAACAATCTGCCCCAGTAAGCTAAGCAGCTATCTAGTAGAGAACGTGGCGTTACACTAAGCCGCACCCAACTGGGCCAACCATGTTCTTCAGGAACTAAACAAGTATCTCTGCCTCCTTAGTTTCCTGATTATAAGTGCATCGTACATAGACTTCTAGGGAAAGCGATGTAATTTCTATCGTATTTCAGTCTGTCTGCTGGTCCATATATTCAATTTTTTTTCTTTTTCAATTGTTTTCCTTTTCTTGAATACAAAAAGAGAAAAAAATTTATTTTTATTAAAAATATTTTTAATTTATTTTCTACTATTTTTTCCTTTTTTATAAAATTTTAATTCTATTTTACTTCCCTCATTTCACTTTATTCTGTTTCATTGTATTCATTTTTTTCAAATTTTCAAGCATTTTCCTTTTTGTTTCTTTTCTTATCTTTCACTTTTTTTCCTCTAAGCTATTGAGCTCCTTCCAACAACCTGACCAAACACACCTAGGTTCTAGCATCATTTATTTGATATGTTTTGTGTGTTGTTTTTAATTTAAATTTTTTTCCTTATTAATTCCTTTTCTTCTTCAAAATGACAAAACAAAGGAATTCACTCCAAAAGAAAGAGCAGGAAGAAATGACAACCAGGGACTTAATCAATACAGATACAAGCAAGAGTCTGACCAGAATTTAGAATCACTATAATAAGAATACCAGCTGGGGTTTAAAATAGATTAGAATCCCTTTCTGCTGAGATAAAAGAAGCAAAATCTAGTCAGGATGAAATAAAAAATGCTATAACTGAGTTGCAGTCTCCAAAGTATGCCACAGCTACAAGGACGGATGAGGTACAGCAAGGAATCAGCAATATAGAGGAAAAACTAATGGAGAATAATGAAGCAGAAAATAAGAGGGAGACAAAGGCAAGAGAGCACAATTTAAGAATTAGTGAAATCAGTGACTCATTAAAAAGGAACAACATCAGAATCATAGGAGTCCCAGAAAACGAAGAGAGAGAAAAAGGGGTAGAAGGCTTATGTGTGAAAATCATAGCAGAAAACTTTCCTAACCTGAGGAAAGACACAGACATCAAAATCCAGGAAGCACAGAGGATTCCCATTAGATTCTACAAAAACTGACCATCAGCAAGGCATATCATAGTCAAATTCACAAAATGCTCGGGAAAGGAAAGAATCATGAAAACAGCAAGGAAAAAAAGTCCTTAACCTACAAGAGAAGACAGATCAGGTTTTCAGCAGACCTGTCCACAGAAACTTGGCAGGCCAGGTGGCAGGATATATTCAATGAACTAAATTGGAAAAATATGCAGCCAAGAATTCCTTACCCAACAAGACTATCATTAAAAATAGAAGAAGATTGGAAAACTTTCCCAGACAAACAAAAATTACAGGAGTTGATGACCACTAAACCAGCCCTGCAAGAAATTTTAAGGGGGACTTTCTGAGAGGCAAAAAGACAAAAAATAAATAAATAAATAAATAAAGGAGGGGGAGCAACAAAGACTAGGAAGTACCAGAGAACACCACCAGAAACTCCAACTCTACAGGCAATATAATGGCAATAAGTTAATATCTTTCAGTTCTCACTCTAAATATCAATGGACTAAATGCCCCAATCAAAAGACATAGGGTAACAGAATGGATAAGAAAACAAGAGCCATCTATATGCTGTTTACAAGAGACCCACTTTAAAGCTAAAGATCCCTTCAGATTGAAAGTAAGGGGATGAAGAACCATCTATCATGCTAATAGTCGACAAAAGAAAGCCAGAGTAGCCATACTTATATCAGACAATCTAGACTTTAAAATAAAGACTGTAATGAGAGATGAAGAAGGGCATTATATAATAATTAAGGAATCTATTTCCCAAGAATACCTCACAAATGTGGAAGAACCCAAATATATAAATCAATTAACCACAAACATAAAGAAACTCACTGATAATAATACCATACTAGCCGGGGACTTCAACACCTTACTTACAGCAATAGACAGATCATCTAATCAAAAAATCAACAAGGAAACAATGGCTTTGAATGACACAAAGGACCTAATGGACTTAACAGATATATTCATAACATTTCATCCTGGAGCAGTAGAATACACATTCTTCTTTAGTGCACATGGAATGTTCTCCAGAAGAGATCACATACTGGAACACAAATCAGTCCTTGACAAGTACAAAAAGTTCAATATCATACCTTGCATATTTTCATACCACAACACTATGAAACTGGAAATCAACCTCAGGAAAAAATTTGGAAAGATAACAAATACTTGGAGACTAAAGAACATCCTACTAAAGAATGAATGGGCTAACCAAGAAGCCAAAGAAGAAATTAAAAAGTACATGGAAGCCAAGAAAATGATAACACCACAGACCAAAACTGGGATACAGCAAAGGCAGTCAGTAGAGGGAATTGTATAGCAATTCAGGCTTTCCTAAAGAAGAAAGAAAGGTCTCAGATACACATCCTAACCTGACACCTTAAAGAGCTGGAAAAAGAACAGCAAATAAAACCCCAAGCCAGGAGAAGTCAGTAAATAATAAAGAATAGAGTAAAAATCAATGCTATCAAAACCAAAAAAAAAAAGAAAGAAAAGAAAAGAAACAGTAGAACAATGAAACCAGAAGCTCATTCTTTGAAAAAATTAACAAAATTGTTAAACCCCTAGCCTATTTGATGAAAAAAAAAAATGGAAAAGACTCAAATAAATAAAATCAAGAATGAAAAAGGAAAGATCACAACCAACACAGCAGAAATATAAACAATAGTAAGAAAATACTATGAGCAATTATACGCCAATAAAATGGGCAATCTGGAAGAATGGACACATTCCTAGATATAATCTACCAAAACCGAAACAGGAAGAAATAGAAAATTTGAACAGACCCATAACCAGTAAAGAAATTGAATTAGTAATCAAAAATCTCCCCCCAAAATAAGAGTCCAGGGCCAGATCTCTTTCCAGAGGAGTTCTACCAAACATTTAAAGAAGAGTTAACACCTCTTCTCTTGAAGCTATTCTAAAAAATAGAAATGGAAGGAAAACTTCCAAACTATTTCTGGAAAGCCAGCATTACCTTGACACAAAACCAGACAAAGATACCACTGAAAAGGAGTACTATAGACCAATTTCCCTGATGAACATGGATACAAAAATCCACAACAAGATATTAGCCAACCGGATCCAACAATCTATTAGAAAAATTATTCCCCACAACCTAGTGGGATTTATACCCGGGAAGCAGGGCTGGTTCAATATCTGCAAAACAATCAATGTGATTAATCACATCAATAAAAGGAAGGACAAGAACCACATGATCCTCTCAATAGATACAGAGAAAACATTTGACAAAAAACAGCATCCTTTCTTGATAAAAACCCTCAAGAATGTAGGAATAGAAGGATCATACCCCAAGATCATAAAAGCCATATATGAAAGACCCACTGCTAATATCATCCTCAATGGGGAAAAACTGAGAGCTTTCCCCCTAAGGTCAGGAAGAAGACAGGGATGTCCACCCTCACCACTGTTATTCAACATAGTATTGGAAGTATTAGCCTCACCAATCAGACAACACAAAGAAATAAAAAGCATCCAAATTGGTCAGGAGGAGGTCAAAAATTCATTGTTCACAGATGACATGATACTTCATACAGAAAATCTAAAAGATTCTACCAAAAAAACTGCTAAAACTGATCCATGAATTCAGCAAAGTTGCAGGATATAAGATTAATGCACAGAAATCGGTGTATATTCCTATACACCAATAATGAAGGAACAGAAAATCAAGGAATCAACCCCATTTACAATTGCATCAAAAACTAAAATACCTAGAAATAAATCTAACCAAAGAATGAAAAATCTATACACTGAAAACTCTAAAGGCTTATGAAAGAAATTGAAGACACCAAAAAATTGGAAAAATATTCCATACTCCTGATAGAAAGAACAAATATTGTGAATATGTCAATACTACCCAAAGCAATCTACATATTCAATGCAATCCCTATAAAAAATAACACCAGCATTCTTCACATAGCTAGAACAAACAATCCTAAAAGTTGTATGGAACCAGAAAAGACCCCAAATATCCAAAGCAATCTTGGAAAAGAAAACCAAAACTGGAAGCATCACAATCCCAGACTTCCAGCTGTGTTACAAAGCTGTAATCATCAAGACAGTATGGTACTAGCACAAAAACAGACACTCAGATCAATGGAACAAATAGAGAACCCAGAAATAGACCCACAATCATATGGCCAACAAATCTTTGACAAAGAAGGAAATAATACGAATAAAATAAAGACAGTCTCTTCAGCAAATAGTGTTGGGAAAACGAGACAGCAACATGAAGAAAAATGAAGCTGGACCACTTTCTTACACCATACACAAAAATAAAATCGAAATGGATGAAAGACCTAAATGTAAGAGAGGAAGTCTCAAAATCCTCAAGGAGAAAGCAGGCAAAAACCTCTTTGACCTTGGCCACAGCAACTTCTTACTCAATACGTCTCCAGAGGCAAGAGAAACAAAAGCAAAAATGAAGTACTGAGACCTCATCAAAATAAAAAGCCTCTGCACAGTGAAGGAAACAATCAGCAAAACTAAAAGGCAACAGACAGAATGGGAGGAAATATTTGCAAATGACATATCAGATAAAGAGTTATGCAAAATCTATAAAGAAGTTTTTAAACTCAACACCAAAAATACAAATAATCTAGTGAAGAAATGGGAAAAAGACATGAATAGACACTTCTCCAAAGAAGACATCCAGATGGCCAACCGACATCTGAAACAATGCTCAACATCACTCATCATCAGGGAAATACAAATCAAAACCAGAATGAGACACCAACTCACACCTGTAAGAATGGCTAACATTAATAACTCAGGCAACAACAGATTTTGGCGAGGATGCAAGAAAGTGGATCTCTTTTGCACTCCTGATGGGAATGCAAACTGGTGCAACCAGTCTGGAAAACAGTATGGAGATTATTCAAAAAATTATAAATAGAACTACCCTACAACCCAGAAATTGCACTACAAGGTATTTATCCAAGGATACAGGTATGTATGCTGTTTCAAAGGGTCACATGTACCCCACTGTTTATAGAAGCACAATTGACAATAGCCAAAGTATGGATAGAATTGAAATGTCCATCGATGGATGAATGGTTACAGAAGAGGTGGGATATATATACAATGAAATATTACTTGGCAATCAAAAAGGATGAAATCTTGCCTTTTGCATCTATGCATAGAACTAGAGGCTATTATTGTAAGCGAAATTAGTCAGTCAGAGAAAGACAAATATCATATGACTTCACTCACATGAGGACTTTAAGATACAAAACATGAACATTAGGGAAGAGAAGCAAAAATAATACAAAAACAAGGAGGGGGACAAAACATAAGAGAATCTTAAATATGGAGAACAAACAGAAGGTTACTGGAGAGTTGTGTGAGGGGAGATGGGCTAAATGGATAAGGGGCATTAAGGAATCTACTCCTGAAACCATTGTTGCACTATATGCTAACTTGGACGTAAATTTAAAAAATAAGAAATAAATACATAAAAATAAATAAAATTAAAATTAAAATTAATTAAAAAAAACTTGAAAAGAATTGATTTAGTCATCTTGCGCACTCAACTGGTCTCACATTAAAGTTTTTGAAAGTTTTGAAGGATGAAAATATCCTAATTTCTAGGAAAGAAAGTTAAGAACCCCAGTTCAATCCCTCCAAATTCCATAACCTCCTTGATTACTATCATCAAGTTATCACTCATTTGATTAAGAGACAGTACAACCTTGACGCTTGGCATGACTAATATGACCTCCCTATTTCCTTTCAGGCCAGGGGAAGCTGAATTGGCTGCACCCCTGACCCACAATGCTTGCCCCAGGGGAGCCCCTGAGGACAAGGCAGACTCCAGCATGGGCACAGCAGGCATTTTTCCAAAGTGGGCAGAGTGACAAATCCTAGCACAGTGACTGGATTAGGAGGCCTGGAGACAGGAGGGCAGCCAGAGGCCACACTTCTCTCTATAACTGAAATTCAATTTCCAATTCCAGGCCCCTCCTCTTGTGTTCCCAATTCCAAAGTTTTTAGATCTTCCATAGGCTCACCTAAAGCCACACACCTATCATCCGTCATCTAAGGCCAATACTTTTCAAACTTGAAAGAGCGTATAGATCACTTGGGAGCCTGTTGAAAATGTAGATTCTGATTCAAGAGGTCTGGGTGGGTCCTAAGAGTCTGCATTTCTAACAAGCTCCCAGGTGACAGCCACGCTGCTGGTCCATTGACCACACTTCCAAAAGCAAGGATCTGGATGGCCGTAGCAGTTGACACAACTGTCTCCCATGAAGAGTCTATCTGTTCACACCCTTCTGGTCTGTCTATCCTCCACATGACCATGGGAATCATATCTCATCCCTTCCTGATTTAGGAATCTCGCTCCAGAGCACAATAGATAGTACAAACCTGTCCCATAATTTCCCTTCAAATGTGAAACTACACACCCCTCACAAAAGTCTCATTCTTTCATGACTCTTAAAATCCATGTTGCCTGGAATCACTGTCCCATTTCTCTTCCAATTCACTTATCCATCTTTTATATCCCAAATTTATCCACAGACATCCACCTCCAGGAAGTATCTCTTGACCAATACATCTTTTTCAGTTTCTACTCATACCTTCCCTTAGAAATAAAGGATACCTTCATCCTTATCCAGTTCCCAATTCCTCCTATTTCAGTCTGTGTTTCTCTTCATTTGGCGGATAACTTCTGTTTCTCTAAAGAATCTTAGATATTCTCACAAAATTACCCACCAATCTCTCAAAAAAAGCATCTAAAGGAGGTGGTAAGTATATGAGTAACTCTGCCACTAGCAGACTTCTTTGGAGGCACCTACTCCCTGATGAGAAAATGAGAAATGCCACAAGTAAGAAAGTAGTGTCCCATCCCTCCCTCCCAGAGCAGACCCCATACATAAGTACAGTTGAAAACCACCGGCCCTTTTAGGCCAACCATAAAACTGACTGTTCAAGGAACATGCCTGCTCTGCTCACCGTGAAACCAGTCTCCTCTTCAGTGATTCCCTGAAATCAGGTGGAGCAGGTTGAGTCTCTATCAATTTCACTATTTCTAGCCCTTCACCATGGAAATAGATGGAGCAGGACCAGCAGAGGTCAGGTCAGGCATTCTCCTGCCCAGGGCTATATTTCCCTGTTGGTCTTTGAATGAACAACACTGTTCTTACTGTTGGATCTAGATAAAGGAGAGAACCTACTCCTTGTCCTGAGCAAGACTCCACTCTGATGGAGAACAGTCACCAGAACTTAGGCGGAGCCACACAAAGGCAAAACTAGAAGTGCCTGGGAACAGTTCTACATGCTAGGTATAGCTCCTCATAGAGTTTGAGATATAGTTTGGGATGAAGAGAAATGCTGTTTGTCAAGAAAGTCTCCCAGGAGGTAATTTTAAAGTAATATCAGAGTGGTATCCTGAAAGGAAGGAGAATTTTCGGTTCCAAAGAAATGTGTAAGGCTCAATTCGATTCAACATGAATTTATTAAATGTTGATTATGTTCCTGTCCCCCAGATGGATGCTCAGGAGTAGTGAATAAGACACACTCATGACCTATGATCTTCAGTCAGGGAATAAAATAAAGACACAGATAACTGTGGTATATTATTTTTTTTTAATTTCAGCCATAATGAGGTATAATTGACATAAAACTGTAAGATGTTTAAAGTGTACATTGTGTTGATGTGATATACATATACACTGTGAAATCATTCACTATGATTTCCCCACTGTGAAAAAATTAATGATGATATTTTAATCTAAATGTTTCACAAATGAAGATAAATGTTTTAAGGGCATTTTGTTTCCTCCCTTCATCTTTACATGTGGAGGGGCTTCAAGTGGATCTTTGGTTTTCAAACTGTGGTCCCTGGACCAGCAGCATCAGCATCACCTGGGAACTGTTAGAAGTACAAATTCTGGGCCCCACCCAGACCTACTGAATTCCAAACACGGGGGCAGAGTTTTCACAATCCCTCCAAGTGAGGTGGCAGGAACTGAGGTTTGAGCCATCACTTAGCAGAGTACTATCCTGGTCTCTCTCCACACCCTCTCTTACTGAGAATTTGATTCGTGAGTTGAAGAGACAGCTGTGAGGATGCCAAGTTCTGCCCCTTCCAGTTTTGTGTTGGTTTTCTTTATCCAGAACCAACTTCTTCATAGGACACTTGAATTCCAACATGCTCATACAAGAGAAAATCTAATAAAAGCAGAGTCTCTCTTGTGGTGGGAGTCAGGGTATGTTCAGCAGTACTTGCGGTGAGGAGTAAGTCTGTCTAATTTAATGATGCGGGCTTGGCAAACCAATTAGGTTGTAGCTGATTGTTTAATCATATGGCTCTATGTCTTGATTATCATTTGCTTATAAACACAGGAGGGGGAAATGAGGTATTATTTATTGTACCTCTTCAGCACCAACAATGGGCTGTAGTGAAAAGTAGGTAGGATGCACATTCAGACCCCACACAGTAGAGAGACCACTGGAGTGAATAAAGGACAGAAGAATCAAAAGAAGTCCTAGAATTTTTAAGAAATGAAACTTCATAAATGTTCAGTTCTGACCTCTCATGTTACAGATAAATAAGCAGAGCATTGAAGGAACTGAGTGGCTTGCTCAAGGTGATATTGCTAGTTCATGGTGGAAAAACCACCAGAACCCAGGACACCAGGGTCTCAACTGTGCACTTTCAGAGCAGGTGGACCAAAGCAGACAACAGTGCAGAAATTTAAAGTCCAAGAATGCAGATATTTCCAAGTGGAAGAACCAGCTCCAGGGATTTTCAGCATGGGTAGTGGGTTCAAGGCCAAAGTGCTTTGTGCTCAGAGGAAAGCTCTGGCTCCAATCCACCTGTGCTTGTTCTGTTGCTCCTTCTCACAGCCAAGGCACAGGCCACACAGTCTGTTCAATGTGCTGTGTACACTGCTTCATTTCTTGTGCTTTTCCTACTATTGTTCTCTCTGCCTACAGTCTCTCCCTGCTGCTCAGACATGACAAAATCCTATTCATCCTCGTAGAGTGCAAACTCAAAGGCCATTCCTCTACAAAGTCTTCACTGATTTCACTAGTCACTTTGCCAACCACAAATGGTCATCCAGGACTCTGAAGTCCTAAAACACTTCATTTGTATCTTCCTTATGACAACGCTTCTACTTTGTGTTACACCTATGCTTTACCCCTTGCATTAGAATATATCCTCCATAAGGGCAGAGACCATATTTCATCCCCCCCCCCCCACATATCCTGGGTTATATAAATAATGCTGAAATAAACATAGTGATGCATCTATCTTTTTTAATTTATATAACTAAAAAGTTTTTGCTATGAAAAGGAAACCATCAACAAAATAAAAAGGCTACCTACTGAATGGGAGAATATATTTGTAAAGATACATCAAATAAAGGGTTAATTCCAAAATACATAAAGAACTTATACAAGTCAACATCAGAAAAACAAATAATCCAATTAAAAATATGGTCATACGACCTGAATAAACATTTTTCCAGAGACATACAGATGGCCAATAGACATAGGGAAAGACACTAACCCTTACTAATCATCAAGGAAATGTATATTAACACTACAATAAGATATCACTTTATAGCTGTCAGAAAGACTAAAATAAAAAAGACAAAAAAAAAACAAACAAACAAATGTTGGCGCGAAGCAGGAGAGAAAGTAATCCTCATGCACTATTTGTAGAAGTGTAAATTCGTTCAGCCACTATAGAAAGAGTATGCAGTATGTACTATGGAAAGCAGTATGGACATTTTCAAAGTAAACTCTACACCCAAGATGGCGCTCTAACTTACCACCCTTAGTTCAAGAGTCACCTGCTCTACTGAGTTAGCCAACCAGGCACCCCACCACTACTGGATATTTTATCAAACAAAAATATTTTTCTATTTTATTTTAATATTATTTTTATAATTTTTTAATGTTTATTTTTTAGAGAGAGGGACAGAGTGAGAGTGGGGAGGGGAAGAGAAAGAGGGAGACACAAAATCAGAACAGGCTCCAGGCTCTGAACTGTTAGCAAAAAGCCCAACATGGGGCTCAAACTCACAAACCATGAGATCGTGACCTGAGCTGAAGTCGGTTGCTTAACCGACTGAGCCACCCAGGTGCCTCATTTTAAGTAATATTTTTCTAAAAGCCAGTGAGCAGCGACAGGCACAACTGAAAAGTAGAAAAGTAATAATAATAATAATAATAATAATAATAATAATAATAATAATAAGTACTGGAACTACTGAGTTCAAACTCTAGAGTTTTGGCCATAGCTTAAGTGCAGTTAGAGACCAGGCTGTATTGGATCCCATAGATGAAGTAGATAGGAAGCCCAATCAACATCCAGACACCAAATCGGGCCCAGGTGCCAGCTGTCACCTGCATCATAAGGTAAATATTCACAAAGATGCTCAGTAGTGGGAGGAGAGGCAGAGCAGGGACCTTAAAGTGAAGGGGACTGGACCTCTGTGGCTGTCTCCAGATGACGCCAGTGATCCCAGTGATGAGCACCAGAAGCAGCACAATGACTGTAATCCACACTGGGTCTCCAGAAAGCAGAACTGGCCACTGAGTCAGCACCAGGCAAAGAATGATGAGCAGCAGAACAAGCAGTGAGGAGCAAACATAGACAACCCGGCCAGAGAGTGGAGTGGGGGTGGGGCTGCCTGGAAAAAATAGTCTCTGTAGAGTCAGCTTCTCTGCTATAGGTCCATTCTCCTCCTGTATCTCTGCTCCATTTTCCTCATTCTGCATCTCAGGCTGATACCTGAGGATGAGAACACAAATAGCAACCATGGAGTAAGATATCAGGGACCCAAAAACTATGAGATCCATAAGATCAGTGAGTCCAAAGAAGAAGGCCATGATTATTGCACTAATTAAAATGATCACTACAATCCCTTGCTGATTTCTCCAGGCAAGGATCCTGGCAAGGACAGGGAACAGGAGGCCATCTAGTGACATATTGTATAACAGCTGATGTATGAGGGAAGTACATTCAAACCTATATCCAAATAAATTAAACAAAACTACAAACACTACAACGTAGTAGGCAGGGACCCAGCCAATAAGGAGAAATGCCTCAGGCATGGTGCTCCCAGGTTTAAGCTTGTAGTAAGGCACCAAAAGGGTAAATGCTAAAGAGACACCAAAATACAGCAAAAAGCAGATGAACAGTGAAATCACAATGCCCATAGGGATGGAACGTTGGGGGTTCTGGGCTTCTTTGACTCTGGTGACAATTTCCTCAAAACCAATGAATGCACAGAAACAGGTAGCTGCTCCACGGAGAATCCCCTCAAAGCCAAAAGGCACAAATCCTCCAGAGCCCAGAGGACCCAGGCTAGAGGTGTCATTGAGTCCAGCCTTTATGTAGTCGTCTTCTGTGAGCTTCCAGTTGTGCAGGTCCCCCTTAATGAAGCCAGAGATGATGACAAAACTGATAACTGAAATTTTCACCAATGTGAACACTTTGATAAATGAGGAAAGGCACATATAACACAACTCCATGAGATACCACAAAAGGAACATAATAATGAAGTCTAGATTTTCTTCTGTAAGGATGTGGGAAACATGTGGTAAGTTAATTTCACGCAGGGTCTCACGCAGGAACTCAAAAACTAAGAACAATATGTGGAAAGAAATGACTATATTAACAACAAGGGAGAGGATGAGGTTCCAGCCAGTGATGAAGGCCCAGAGTTCACCTAGAGTGACATGGGTGTAGAGATATGCAGAGCCCGAATGTGGAACCCGGGCACTAATCTCTGCATAGCACAGCCCAACCAACATAGAAAATACGCCGGCCACCAAAACACAAATCACAAAAGATGGTCCTGCTTGATTGCTGACCACCTCACCAGCCAGGACATACACACCTACGCCCAGAGTGCGGTCCACACCCCAGGTCACTAAATCCAGAGTGTTCAGTCTTCTCTCTGGGTCATCCTCAGCCACCGGTTCCTCCAGCGTAGGTCTGCGTAATAGTTTTTGACCAAATCTATGAAGTACCTGACGCAGCATTCTAGCTGGAATTGAAGAGGATTCCAGGATAAGAGAGCTGTAGCAAGCTTAGGGAGCAGAGTCTGTGGTCAGGTTTGGTGAGACTGAGTTAAGCCAAGTTGAGTCGGGGCTGCCAAGGTCGTTACTCAGACTTCAAAGCTGCTGCTTTGTATTTCATCTAGTATATGATAGCCAATGCCTAAATAAAAATAAATATTTACTGAACAATGGTGTTCAACCAACTAACCAAAGCCCAGAAGTCCCATGTCACCTGTCGCAACCCGAGTATCACAGACTGAAACCAAAAGATCACTAAAAAGACTCAACTCTGCTTTCTCCACAGAAATGTGACAAATATCTCCAAACATTCTCCTTTTTACACACCAATGACAAAATCCCACTTGGGTTCATCTAACTCATGTAACTTCATGGACTAATTAAGCTGTGGGACACAACAGAGCATGAATTTATTGTGTAATAATTCACACACGGGATATTTGTGTGGTGCTTGAGCATAAGTTATGATACACTGATTCATGAACTAGAGAGCATTGTTGCAGTTACAGAACCATTTCTTAAATATCATCTGAGTTTAATACAAATATTGGTCCCAGAGTCTTAAAACTCTTTGCCCCCAAATCAGTACCCTGAGGTCAGATGGCCCCCTTTCTCCTCATCCTGCACCATCCATTCGGATGTATTGATGGCAAAGAATGTACAGTCCAACCCTTCCCTTTATCCACCTAAGCCCACAGGGTGCTGTGAGGAGAGAGGAAGAGGGAGAAAGAGGCAGGGCCTTCATAACTACCTGCAAGAACAAGAGAAATCAGGTGAGGCAAGACAAGGCTGTCTGGTGAGGAAACACAGAAGTAATGGGTGCATAAGCCAAGTGTCCATTAATAAGAAGGGAGGAGAGTCAGAAAGGCCATTTTGTGCATTCTGACATTCAGTAAACCTCACCCAAAGCAACCAGGCAAAACTTACTACAAGTTTTACATCCACAATTATGAGAGTGTGATGGGTAGGAGGAAAGAAGTAGGTCACCTAGCTCAGTAGCTCAGAACCAAAACAATTCCTTTTTCTCCTCCCTCTCTGGGTTCCAGGAGAGAAGGAGAACTCACTTCTCCAGACAGTCGCCTCACTGGCTACACTGTTCTCTATAAACATGCTGGGTCATCTGTGATGTCAGCTGCCAGCAGCCTGGAGACCCTGCCCTGCTCTGCGAGCTTATATTAAAACACGAACTTGGGGGCGCCTGGGTAGCTCAGTCGGTTAAGCGTCCAACTTCGGCTCAGGTCATGAACTCATGGTCCGTGAGTTCTAGCTCCATATCAGGCTCTGTGCTGACAACTTGGAGCCTGGAGCCTGTTATGGATTCTGTGTGTCTCTCTCTCTCTCTGACCCTCCCCCTGCTCATGCTCTCTCACTCTCTCTCTTTCTCAAAAGTAAACATTAAAAAATTTTTAAAAACCCACAAACTTGTAACTCCTTATTATTTTCCCCACTATAGTTATATTCCACTCACTCAAACCATGGTCTCAATATGCCAAAGATATTCTCTTAATGGAGGAATGCAACATGTGGTTCCTCCTTCCCCTTCCTCCTCTAATGCTATTCAAATGGCCCCCTCCTCAAGTGGAACAAGACTTTGGTGAATAATTCACAGCAATGCCCCAAAAATGAGTAGTGGGGAACAGAGAAAACAAAGTCAGGCAGCCCCGACTCTCCTCACTACTTAGGCTTTGGTTTTGAGAGAATTTTAGGAAATGTTGTCAGGGGTTTTTAAAGACAGATTGAGTCAAAATTGAAGCCCTCTCTACAGATTATCAAAAGGAATCCTAATGTTATGGGTCAAAGCTTCTTGTACAAATCCCTCTAGACTCCTTATTTGCCACCCGCCGGTTCCAAGGTTATAATTTACTAACAAGTACACAACATAGAGTCAATACCTAACTCATGAAATCTTGCTACACTATAAATGTGATTGATGTCCCCAACTCACCCCCAGGCTTCAACTCCTTCAGTGGTTCCCACTGCTCTTCCTGCATAGTTCTTCCTCCCTTCATCATCTGACCTGTGCTGATTCCTCCAGCCTTAACCCCTGCCCACTTCCTGCTCCCGCTGCAAAATTCTACACTCACCCTGTTACCTGTCTCTAATGCCCTCCTGTCCCTTCATTTAACTAACCACCACTTCTCTTTCAGTTCCCAGACAAGAGGTTGCTTTCCCAGGATCCTCCCCTGACCCTTATGCTTCCCTTCTTGTGTGTTCTCATAGCACTCAGCTTACCCCATGTGCCATTTATCCTAATGTATCAGAATTCCAGCTCAGCTGCTTGTGTCTTCTATCAAAGTGTGAGTTAGATGCTTAATAAAAACTTGTTGAACAAATACACAAACTGAGAATAGAAACCTGAAAGAGAACTTAATCCAGAATTCATATGTAATTGACTTTGAGATACATGCTTTGTAGTCAAATAGCATTCATAATCCTGATTAAGGTAAAGATATAAATGGTATTATCTTCCTTGTAGAAGGCTAGCAAAATGAAAAGTGTGAAGGGGAAACAAACTGATGAAACCTTGACCACACATCATCTGTGACAGGTAAGAGCCACACAAGGTGACAAAGAGTTGTCAAATTTTTAGAAGTTATCATGCTCAGGCCCTATAACCTAGGTGGGATGTCCTAAGAGAGAGGTTCTTACTTCGGGGGACACAGGGAGGCATAATGAAGACACTGGGGAACATTTTCATACTCCATATCCTGTCCCTCCAGTGATTCTTGTCCACTAGCCCTGTCCTTCCCATGGCTGCTCTAAATCTCCCCAAATGACAAGAAATTATCCTCAATTTCAAAGGGAAGGGATTATAAAATCTTCCTTCACAGAAATCAGCATGGTTTAATAATTAGGAGTAAGGATCTGCTGATACACAGTTCAGGTTCAAATCACAATTTAACCTTATACTGGGTATTCTAGACATATTAGTTAACCTCTTGGTGGTTTCGTTTCAATAATAGTCAAATGAGAGTAAAAGTACCTCATAGGGAAATTGTGAGATGTAAGAGAAATGATGCCTATAAAGTACTTAGGTCAGTGCCTAGCAAACAATATGTAATTAATATACTCTATCTAATGTTTAATATTGAAATATGATCCAAATTCCCAAACTTGAAAAATCAATTACTCTTTATATTTCAGGCTCCAAAATCATCCACTAAAATTCGAGTCTCTCAGCTCGCCCTTCCAGGCCTGGAGGAGGCGGACCACACGGGGGTGTGGGGTGCGGAGCACAGAGTAGCTGCGACTGCGCAGAGTAGCCAGACACTGCAGCCTCGGCAGCCAGGGCCTGGGCCACCGGTTCCACAGTGCAGGATGGGAGACCTAGGAAATAAACCAATACACACGTAGCCAAAATGACAATGGAACAACTCCCCTCAAAACAATGTACAGGAAATAGTGACAGTGCAAGAACTAATGAAAGCAGACATAAGAAAGTTAACAGAACAAGAATATAGAATGATAAACATAAAAATACTCGCTGGGCTTGAAGAAAGCAGGGAGAACCTCAAGGCAGAGATCAAGGTCCTAAAAAATTGTCAGGAGGAATTAAAAAATGCTTTAAATGAGGTGCAAAACAAATTGGAGGCAGCCACAGAACAGACTGAAGAGGCAGAAGAGAGAATAGGTGAATTAGAAGATAAAATTATGGAAAAAGAGGAAGCAGAGAAAAAGAGAGAGAAGCTGATTCAGGACCAGGAAAGAAGAATTCGAGAGCTGAGCAATGAAATCAAACGGAATAATATCCGTATTATGGGAATTCCAGAGGAAAGAGAGAGAGAAAGGAGTCCAAGGGGTACTTAAATCATCGCTGAGAACTTCCCCAACATGAAGAGGAAATGGGCATAGAAATCCAAGAGGCACAGAGAACTCCTCTCAGACGTAACTTGAATAGACCCACAGCATGACACATCACAGTGAAGCTGGGAAAATACAAAGACAAAGAGAGAATTCTGAAAGCAGCTAGGAATAAATGGGCCTTGACATAAAAAGGTAGACACATTAGGGTAGTAGCAGACTTATCTACAGAAACTTGTCAAGCCAGAAAGGAATGGCAGGAAATTTTCAATGTGATGACAGGAAGCATATGCAGCAAAGAATCCTTTATCTGTCCAGCCTGTCATTCAGAATGGAAGGAGAGATAAACGTCTTCCCAAACAAACAACCAAAAAAACTGAAGGAATACATCACAAATAAACCAGTCTTACAAGAGATCCTGAGGGGGACTCTATGAAGGAAAGGTCGCAAGGAACACAGAGTACCAGAGACATCCTTACAGGCATGAAACTTACAGATAACACAGTGACTCTAAACCCATATTTTTCAATATTAACGCTGAATGTAAACGGACTAAATGCTCCAATTAAAAGACACGCGGTAACAGAATGGATTAAAAAAACAAGACCCATCTATCTGCTGTCTTCAATAGACCCATTTTAGACCTGAGGACACCTTAAAATTGAAAGTGAGGGGATGGAGAACTATCTACCATGCTACAGGAACTCAGAAGAAAGCTGGAGTAGCCACACTTATATCGGACAAACTAGACTTTAAAGTAAAAGATGTAATAAGAGATGAAGAAGGGCCTTATATAATAATCACAGGGACTATCCAGCAGGAAGAGTTAACAATTATAGATATCTATGCACCTAATTCTGGGGCACCCAAATTTGTAAAGCAACTAATTACAAACGTAAGCAATCTTATTGATAAAAGTGTGCTAATTGCAGGGGACCTTAATACCCTACTCACAGCACTGGATAGATCCACTAAACAGAGAATCCCATAGAAACAATGGCCCTGAATGACACATTGGAACAGATGGGCCTGATTGATAACTTCAGGGCCCTTCATCCAGAAGCAAAGGAATTTACATTCTTCTCAAATGCACACGGAACATTTTCCAAGATAGATCATATTTTGGAGCACAAGGAAGCGCTGAATAAATATAAAGAATTGAGATAATATCATGCAAACTTTCAGACCACAATGCTTTAAAACTTGAAATCAATCACAGGAAAAAGTCTGGAAAATCTCCAAAACATGGAGGCTAAAGAACAACCTACTAAAAGATTAATGGATCAACCAAGCAATCAGAGAAAAAATTTAAAAATACATGGAAACAAATGAAAATGAAATACAACAATTCAAACGCTTTGGGATGAGGCAAAGGCAGTCCTGAGAGGTAAATATATTGCAATCCAGGCCTATCTCAAGAAACAAGAAAAATCACTAACACAAATTCTAACAGCATGCCTAAAGGAGTAGAAGCAGAACAGCTAAGACAACCCAAACCCAGCAGAAAGAGAGAAATAACAAAAATCAGGGCAGAAATTAGCCATACGGAAACAGAAAAAGTAATGGAACATATCAATGAAATTGAGAGCTGGTTCTTTGAAAACATAAACAAAATTCATAAACCTATAGTCAGGCTTCTCAAAGAAAAGGGAAAGAATCCAAAAAGATAAAATCACGAACGAAAGGGGACTGATTACAACCAATCCCTCAGAAATACAAGCAATTATCAGAAAATACTATGAAAAACTATATGCCATCAAATTGGAAACCTAAAAGAAATGGACAAATTCCTAAACAGTCACACGCTACCAAAACTCAAATGCGAAGAAATAGAAAACTTGAACAGACCCATAGCTAGTGAAGAAATTGAATCAGTTATCAAAAATCTCCCTACAAATAAAAGTCCAGGACCAGATGGCTTCCCTGGGGAATTTTACCAGACATTTAAAACATAGTTAATACCTATCCTCCTCAAGTAGTTCCAAAAAATTGAGACGGGAGGAAAACTCCCAGACTCATCCTATGAAGCCAGCATCATTTTGATTCCCAAACCAGATTGAGACCCAGCAAAATAAAAGAACTACAGGCCATTAACCCTGATGAATATGGATACAAAAATTCTCAACAGCATATAAAAAGAATTATTCACCATAATCAAGTAGGATTCATCCCTGGGTTGCAAGGCTGGTTCAATATTTGCAAATCAATCAACATGATACATCACATTAACAAAAGAAAGATAAGAACCATATGATCCTGTCAATAGATGCAGAAAAAGCATTTGACAAAATACAACATCCTTTCCTAATAAAAACCCTCAAGAAAGTCAGGATAGAAGGAATATACTTAGGCATCATAAAAGCCATTTATGAAAAGCCCACAGCTAATGTCATCCTCAATGGGGAAAAACTGAGAGCCTTCCCCCTGAGATCAGGAACATGACAGGGATGTCCACTGTCACCACTGTTATTTAACAGAGTGTTGGAGGTCCGAGCATCAGCAAGAGAAAATACAGCCACTTTCTCCACTGACCTACCTGCCCTACTACCCAAGCACCACACCTCTCAAATCCCATCCCAGTCTGGCAGAGGTTGAATTCCAATTCAGAGAAAACCCATCCTGATGCAAATTAACACACTCCAGACAAACTGTAGATAAACCAAATCTATCCACTCAATTATAGGCAAAAATCTTTGTAAATGTAGAACAAAACGTTTTTGATTCCTTTCCACAACATCTATGGAGTCCCTGCTACATGCAGACACCACACTAGTATCATTGCACCATTTTTGGGTAAACAATCAGACAGCTAGGGCTTCTCTAGAAGCTATATGGACTCCATATAATCCAGTATTATTCTGGGATGGTTGTGAAAAAGTCGCCCTTTCTTAGTCCTTCTGGGATAACTTCAGAGAAGACAAGGTTAAGTGTGACACTCCTCATTCATGATTTGACACATTTACAGGTTTGGTGTCAGTCGGAATCTAGTTTCAGAAATTCTTAACATTTATATACGCCAAACAAGATGATCAACCTGACAAATCAGAAAAGCCTGAACTTCTGCTTCTAGAGGTCTTCAGAAACTAGATGGGCTACCAGGAAGCATCAGAATTAGATTTTCCAAAGAGGAATAAAAAAAAGATCTGGAAAAATCCAGGAAGGGTGTGCAATGAAGGGATTGGAAAGTGATATGATACATCAATACCAACAGTGAAAATCAATTTCTTGTCTGCTTGCCTTACAATTGACACTTTCTTCTCAACTCAGAATCCTGTCAACACAGAACAACTAATAAGAGTTCTCAGGAGAAAGCAGTAGAAGGAAATTCATCTGCTTGTCCACCTTATTTTCCAAAAAACCAAAGCCAAAACAAAACAAAACTGCACGTTGGATGGCCTTTGTCTACAATGAGCACTGATACACAATCATTTTTTCTAAGAAGTTATGCTTCTTACCTTTGGGGTTTTCTTCCCCCAAAACCTCCCTCTCCTTGTAAGGTCAGATTCTGAGTATCTATCCAGTGGTCCCACCCAAAACTACATCCTGTCTCCACTTTCAAACTAGCAGTTGTGGATGGTCAGAAGTTATGGTTCCTTCTTCCATGTACCTCCTTCCGATACATACCCTCAGTAATACACTGAATACAAGGTGGCTTAGAAAAATCTGACTCACTCTAGTCGCCTAACTTCAGAGCTTCAAATTTATCCTTCTGTCCTCCATGTAAGTAGTCAGCTGTCTCTTTCTGTCTGTCATCTCTCAACACACAGTGCTTGGTTCCTCTCACAGTGCTAGGTAGCCGCTACACATCACCATTATCTCCCTTGGAAAGTGAATTTGTTTTGTTTGCTTTGTTGTAGGAAAGACACTAGATCATCAGAGTCATATGAAACTTGCATCATGCCTCAAAGTCCTGAGTTCCTAATCAAATATAGATCCCCATGACTTCTCCTTTAAGACTCATCCTCCTTACGCCCGCTCAGGCAACATAATCTACACTACTTTTTAAGGGACACTCTTTATCCCTCTTCCCCAATGCTTTCTAATCCCCACTCTGATTTCTGGTTTCTGGGATAATATGAGGAAAAAAGGATGAGGATAAAACAAAAATATAATCCAAAATCATATTTGTCAATTTAGCCTATACGTGTGAAGGAAATTGGCCTTTCCACATGATTTTGCTTAAACTAAGGTTAAAATGAGTCTGCCTTCTAGAAGAACATAACACCTATCAATTGATAATAGAGAGAGGTTGCCCAAGAACTAACTGCTAGAGAGAACAAGAAAGACAACCTACAAATAAACATTTGCCACATATAATTAATAAAACAGGTTTTGTGCATGGATAAGTGTTATCCGGGCTCCTGGTGTTGGGTACAGGCCACAGTGTACAAGGTGGTGGGGAAGGTGGAGGGTGGAGAATAGTTTAAGACTTCCAAGGCCTTTAGAGTTTAAGAGTGGCAAATATGTTCTGAGATAACAGCAAACTCTCTTTTTCTTCTAGGAAAAACCTAAACCTATTTCAGGCTTCTCCTCCAAGACTTTATCAATCAATAAAATATGCCTATCATATACATGAAATTCATAGATTCCAAGAGAAAGAACAAAGCCATCAAGTTTCAAGTTTTATTTAGCACTCACTCATTTATAACATATTTGGGACCACAGAGAATCCTTCTTAAAGTGTTTTAGACTACTAAGCAGCCACACCCCAGGGGAACTTGGTAATCTTGCCTCCTACAGCCTGACTTGGCCTATAATCAATCCCCACCATGGAACTTTTTTTAAATTAGATAAGAAGGGGAGGGAGCTACCTTCAGGTGTAAAAATAGATATAGAGCTCCTTGAACATGTGTTGGGAGCCATCTTAGGCTCACAGGTTGAGACATCTCCCTGTGTGGATAAGGCAGATGTTGCAAAGTCTCCTGCTGACTAAAATGGCATTCCAATATTATCTCCTTCTATTAATAACGTTTCAGGCCTGGATTTCTTGAACTGCTCTCATTGGCCTCAAGGTATATAATGCTCTTTGGGGTTATGGCATACAAAAAAGGGGACCTGGAGTGATATGCCTTGATGGACAATATCTGAATGAGAGTAACCTGGCCAGAAGTAACCTCAAAGTTGCCTCTTGGGGATAGGTTACACAAATTGATGATACAGAATAGCAGTTATGAGTTGGCTAAAAATTAGTAGACATTAGGCCCCAAGACTCCTTGAACCAAACTAGATTTCTCTGCAGGTATTGCATTGTGTTTAACATCCCCTCAGTCCCACCATAAAACCCTAAAGCACATCGCTGTAAGGCTTCTCTCAGTATTTGCTCAACAGACTGAAAGGAGAGGTTGTAAAGAGACTTAGGACCTTCTCTGGAGGTTAGCTTAGCCCAAAAGTTAAAAGCACTGTTTATAGATAAGGCACAAACAGAAGCCAAACAAAAGTAGCTACACCTACCTTCACTGATCAACAACAAATCTTGAGCACCTTCCTGAGGTAACATTCCACAAATCCTTTTGCTATCCGTTCCCCATTCTCCCTTATAATGAAAAGGCAATAACAAAATACTTTTACAGAAACTACCATTTGTACCAAGAATAGATAGACATGAGCCCTTATGATATAGGCTCACTCACTCACAAAGAAAAAGAACTTAGACAAGCATTAAAGATTATGTCTCTACCAAGTAAGTTATACCTCCTCCATTATGGTTAAAGATTGTGGATAGAATGACTCCTAATCTATCTATAGATGGTTAACATAGGTCTTAAGGCAACAATGTATGTGCCCTCTGTTTACTGAGGGCTACGACAACAACCCTGCTCTCTTCTTAAAAACATCTTGTTTTTTCCTTTGCTTTGCCTTAAAAACAATGCGTGATCTTGGAACAAAGTCATAAAAATGTTTACTGCCTAATCTAAAATAAGACTGCCTCCTTCTAGGTCTGGGGGATTCACAAATATGCCAACCTAAGAAAAATTGTTAAAAATGCCTTGTCACTGATGTAATGTCACTCACTGCCTTTAAATAAAGAACCTGAGACTAACAGGACAGGGATGCCTGCCTGGCTCTGGAAGCCATGGTGCTTTCTCAAGTCATTCATCATGCCGTCACCATTCATTCTTTGGAAATCCCTGGACATGCCAGAGCTGGACTCCGGCAAACATGGAAGAAGAAAACCCTCAAATCCTCTCTGGTGATGGGGGACCACCTTATCAAATTAGATCTACTATTCTGCAGAGTCCACAGCAATGTCCTCCCTAAGAAGATAGGACACAGAGACTCTCAGAATCTCCAGTGAGAAAGTGTGGCAAAACATGAAGGAGGCAGTAGAGTCAGGTGGAAGAATCTTCATTCATTCAAGGAACACATCTAAGCATACTATGTGCTGGGCCATTTCTGAGAGACAAAGATAAATAAACAAGCTCTGCACCAAGTCAGAAAGGAAAGGCCAGGAAGGAGGGCAGGGCAAAGAAGTGGAAAGGACTCTGGAGGAGAAGCACCCAGGAATAACCTCCCCTAATCCAAATTTTCCTCAGCAGAACTGAGAATCTTTCTGGTCTGGAGGAGAACAGAGTGTAGGCCTCCAAATCCCTCTACCCCAGCAAACCCACCTGCTCTTTCCAAACTCACTAGACCTCTGGTCTGCACCCCCCATCCCCAATCCACTGTTTAGCTCTGGTCCCTAAAATACCCTCTACTCCAACATCACAGGCCTTCCATAGCCAACTTCACTTTGTGCCCAGACTTCTTCCTTTCTGGCTCTGTCTCAGTTTTCATGTCAACTCTATAAACATGAGAAATCACTTACCCATGGTCTGTTTCTGTATCAGAGGAGAAAGACTTGAAAGAAAGTACAAGTCAAACCAAGGAAGAGGGAAGGAGGGAAGGAGCTTGGCCTTGCAGAGACAGGACTTGGGGTGGAGCTTAGAGGGGGCCTTCAGGGAGTTGGGGCACTGGGAGGCAAGGCCCTCAGGAAAGCAGAGTCATCAGGAGGCGGGGCCATCAGAAGGCTGTTGTGCCTTGGAGGAGGGCTCATGAGAAGGGTGGGGAACTGTGAAGGAGGTGGGTTAGGCAGAATCCTGGAGGAAAGCTGACTAGGGCAATGGAAGACTACTGGGACCCTACATGAGGGAGGAGGTGGACTGAGGCTTAAATGGGACTTTGTTGGAGACTTTGGTGACCCAAGATCTGCATTTAGAAGTAACCAAGCTTTCCAGGGTATGGAGGAGGTCCTAGTTGGCAGAAAGAGAGTGTGGGAACCACATGGACCCAGCCTGTGGAGGGTCCAGTCCCAGATCCAGCTAAGGAGCCCACTCAGCAGTCCTGTAAACAAGGATAGAAGCCCCACCACAAACACCTCTCAGAATCTCCTGCTAGGTCCCTCTATCAGCACCACACACCCCCACTACCTCATTCATCTTTCACTTCAATCCAAGATTAAAACTAAAAGGGAACTTGCTTAAGCTTCACCTCCAGGGTTTTCCTGAGATAGTCACTCGGTATTCATGGCATATTCTAATCTAACATGAATTGGACATTTTGTTGGAGGAAGTAAAGAAAAAGATATAGTTGCTACCTAGAAAGCTTTCTGTTCTAGACATGCAAAACATAGGGCTTCCAAGACCCTGAAACAGTGACCAAAGGACATTTCCGAGAATGTTAATCTTCAAACAGAAGCCAAGACTTCTCAGTCTTGGTTTAAAGAGCAATGACTGAATGCAGAAGTGATGGGCCCAAGCAGCCATCAATCTCATGGAGAAGGGGCACCACTGCCTTCGGAAGGGACAAGTGAGGAAGAAACTAACCAAGTGTATGAAGACCTAACACTGGTCCCTGCCTTCTCTCCCAGGCTTTCCTGGGGCTCTGCAAAGACTAGCTCCCCCAGCTCCTTTCAGGGCCAGGGAAGATGCCAAGAACATTAACTGTACCAATCTAAAGGAGAATTGTCCTCCCCGTCGCCATCCCTGATAGACACATTTGAAGGTCCCAGGGACCACTCATCTGGTTACAGCCAGAGGCCAAGGTGTCACTTTAGCATCAGGAGAGAGGGTAGAGAGGGAACCTTCCAGAAACGCCCTGCAAGGAAGACTAGGGAGAAAAAGCCACCAGGTCCATCCCACCTCCATGGACACTTAGAAGTTTAATAAAGTTCAGAATGTCCACAGTTCCATGTAATTTCAGCCAGGAACTGGGTAATTACATTTCTTCTCCAAGTTCTACCCTATACTCTCCCCCTCCTCCATGGACACATATCGTTTATGAAACACACAGAACCAGTTTCTGGACTTCAGAAACTGCCTACACTATAGAGATGGGTTCAATTTTAGCAAAAGAATTTAGGATTCACTTGAAAAGGATTTCCATAGAGCAGGGTTGGTGAATGCTAGAACCAGAGAAACATACGTGCTCATGCACACACACACACACACACACACACACACACACACACACACAAACACAACCCAAACAGGAAAACTAAGTTCTCTCTTGACTGCTATTTCTTTCCCTGTGGGATTGAACTCCAGATAATGTGTTCCACATCAGGTAACAAAACATAATCTCTCTGAACTTTATGAAATTAATTTTCCTCTAACCCTACATTCCAGGAGGGAGACGATTATTTTCCTCTTCCAGGATGGCAAACATTCTGAGGAATTACACGGCCTATATAAGACCCCACATGCAGAAGCCTAGTTTGCTGTCCAATTCCCTAAGGCCTCCCTCTCCTGTTGGATCTCAACCTCTCTGCACCTCTCGGTATCCATTCTTTGCACTCACCTTGAGAATGCAGCCTAGGGGGAAGGAAAGCATCCCAAGGGAGGATAAGGCAGGGTCCTGTTTTCTGGGAAGCGAGAAGAGAGACACACAAGAAAAGAAACCCTGGAGTGGAGGAGGAGGAATCACATAGGCTAATAAAATGTAGAAGACTAATATGTCCAACAGGTATAAAGAGCATCCGCTGAGAACATATCAAAGATGAAGTTGACGAAGGTAGAAAATGCCTAGTACATTTATTTTTTTATTTTAATTCAAGTTAGTTAATATACAGTGTAGCCTTGGCTTCAGGAATAGAACCCAGTGATTCATCACTTACATGTAACACTAAATGCTCATTCCCTCCCCCCCAAAAAAATGCCCTTCTTAATGCCCATCACCCATATACCCCTTCCCCCAATCCACCTTCCCTCCAGCAACATTCAGTTTGTTCTCTGTACTTAGGAGTCTCTTGTGATTTGCCTCCTTCTCTGCTTTATCCTGTTTTCCTTCCCTTCCCCTGTGTTCATCTGTTATGTTTCCCAAATTCCACACATGAGTGAAATCATATGCTATCTGTCTTTCTTTAACTGACTTATTACATTTAGCATAATAAACTCTAGTTCCATTACCTTGCTGCAAAAGGCAAGATTTCATACTTTTCCATTGGTGAACAGTATTCCATTGTATGTATATTAACTAATTTGAATATAAATAAAAAATATATCCATCAGTGAACAGTATTCCATTGTGTGTATGTGTATATATATGTGTGTGTGTGTGTGTGTGCGTGTGTTTGTGTGTGTGTGTGTGTGTGTGTGTGTGTGTGTATATATATATATATATATATATATCATGTCTTCTTTATCCATTCATCGGTTGATGGACGTTTGGGATGCTACCATAATTTGGCTATTGTTGGTAGCACTGCTACAAACATTGGGGTGCAATGGCCCCTTCGAATCATCATTTCTGTATCCTTTGGATAAATACCTACTAGAGCAATTGCTGGGTCGCAGGGTAGTTCTATTTTTAGTATTTGGCAGATCCTCCACACTGTTTTCCAGAGTGGCGGCACCACTTTGCAGTTCCATCAACAGTGCAAAACGGTTCCCCTTTCTCTGCATCCTCACCAATATCCTTTGTTTCATGGGTTGTTAATTATAGCCATTCTCACAGGTATGAAGTGGTATCTCATTGTGGTTTTGATTTGTATTTCTCTGATACAAATGAGGTTCACCATCTTTTCATGTATGAAAATAACACCAGGATTCTTCACGGAGCTAAAACAAACAACCCTAAAATTTGTATGGAACCCAAATAGCCAAGTAATGTTGAAAAAGAAAACCAAAACTGAAGGCATCACAATTCTGGACTTACGCTCTATTACAAAGCTATAATCATCAAGAGAGTATGGTATTGGCAGGAAAACAGAAACATAGACCAACGGAATATAATAGATAAACGAGAAATGGACCCACATATATATGACCAACTAATCTTCGACAAAACAGGAAAGAGTGTCCAATGGAAAAAGGACAGTCTCTTCAGCAAACGATGCCAAGAAAACTGGACAGTGACCAGCAGAAGAAGGAAACTGGACCACTTTCTTACACCATACAAAAAATAAACTCAAAATGGATGAAAGACCTAAATGTGAGACAGAAAACCATTAATCCTAGAGAAGAAAACAAGCAACAACTGTGGCAACTTCTTGACACGTCCCCAGAGGCAAGAGAAACAAAAGCAAAAGTGAACTACTGGGATCTCATCAAGATAAAAAGCTTCTGCCAGCAAATAATCAACAAAACTAAAAGGTAACCAATATTATGGGAGAAGATATTTGCAAATGACATACCGGATAAAGGATTAGTATCAAAAATTAATAAAGAGCATAAAAACTCAACACCGAAAAACAAATTATCCAGTGATGAATTGGGCAGAAGACATGGATACACGCTTTTCCAAAGCAGACATCCAGATGGCTAACAGACACATGAAAAGGCCTAGTACATTTAAATTGATAAAGCTTTACAACTGTATACTATTCTTTTGCATATATTTCATTTTATGTTCAAAGATAGGCTACAGAAAAAGGTATTAATATTGCTGTTTTATAGATGATGAAACTAAGGCACACACAAGTTAAGTAACTTGCCTCAAGTCACAGAGCTCGTAAGGGAGGAGCAAAGAATCAAATGACTGCACTGTGATGCCCCCTCTCATAGGTTCTGTCCTGGGAAGCAGCCAGGCTCGGGAGCTGTTGTGTGAGGGAGAAGTTACTCCTCAGAGGGCAAAAGACCTGCCTCCTCGGGCCCTTCCCAGCATGTTCTGCCCAGGAAAGCTTGGCCAAGTTGAAGCCTCATCTGGGAAGTGGGAAGTCATACCTTACCCTCTGAAGATGAAAAAGGCTAAAGCATATCATTTATTGCAGATCTTAGAGTTTTAAAACACAGAATTCAATCCATAGAAGGCGTGGGTGAAGGGGATAACCAGGATAAAGTTCTCAAAGCCTCAGTCTTCCCGTTACCCCTCGCCACCCCCATCCCTGTCTCCCTCTTCCTTTTACTGTCTCCTGGTCCCCAGGGTTCTCTCCCCCACTCCTTCCTCCCTCCCCACATCTAGGCCTGGTAGCTATCTCCCCCCAGCTATGGCTCACCAGCCTATGCAGTCCAGGCTGAGTCATCCCCGCGGCCTATGAGGTCACATCAAGGTCATGGATATCAGCCTAATTCCCAGCATCTTGCCCACCCAGCCCAGGGCCACCATGGAGCTACAACCATGGCATATTTCATATTGCTGCCCACATTCAGCAGATCCCGCCTCCTCCATCCCTCTGCCTCCATAACATAGTTTCCCTAACACACACATACACGTGCATGTTCACCTGAAAATTTCTGCTCATCTGTCTCTAAGGTTTACATTCTCTACCTCGAGATCATGCCCTTCCTGAGAGTTTGACTTATCTTATCCCTTCCTCTCCATTTTCCTACTCCTTGCTAAATAAATGAGTATCAGCTCCTTGTCTCCTAAGACACCTTCTAGACTTCTCCGTCTTCCTCCATCTTCCCTCCTTTGGTCATTGCCAGTCTCCCATCATCTGAATCGTGGGCCCGGGTCCAGCTACCCTTTGCCAACTCATCTCACAAACATTTGCAAGAGAGCACCCAGAGCACTGTGCCTCCCTGTGTTAGGTCTCAGTCTCATCTCACCAGCTGCCTGGAGCTCTGCAGGACAGTGCCCCTGCTCTTCCCTCTGGGTCTCCCATGGGTGCCCAGCACACACAGAAGGTAGAGTGTGTGGCTCACTGATTCTGCTCCCTTGGAGAAATGAGAGAACTGAGAAAGACCCCAAGCAGGGACATCACCTGAGCCTACATTCTCTGTGAGGTTTAGTGTCAGGGAAGCAGGCAGCTGGAGGGAATCCATCTCTGGTGGAGCAATGCTTTTTGTTAGAGATCCAGGGCACGTGTGTGTGCGCGAGTGTGTGGGTGGGTGCGTGTTTACATGCACACACCTAACAACACGCATGGAGGGGAGAGGAGGAAGTGGGTCTGAGACTCCAGGAGTCCAGGTCCTGTCTGGAGGGGAGAGTATTTTGGGAGCTGGACTCCCACACCCTCTGCAGCCCCAGCAGACACAGGCCCATGATGCAGGGACAGAGGGCGGCCAGTGCTGCCACTGCAGGATGAAGGCAGGCTGGACTTTGGGCAGCCTCCATCCTCCCTGGATTTGAATTTTCCTCGTCTAGTGCACAATCACATGATTTCCTGTGTTCTGTGATTCAGCCCAGTCCCCACCCTCCCTTCTTGTCATACTCATGGGCATTTTCTGTGGTTCAGAGCTTAGAGCACTTGTTAGGCTGAACCATATGAAATACCTGATGCTTGGCTTTGGCTTCCACAGTTTATTAATTAGTTCCTCCCTCTTCTAAGCATTTTTTTTTGACACAGGCTAAGGATTCAAGGGAGCAGACTAAGGAAGAGCAAATATTTATGGAGCGCATACTATGTGCCAAGTATGTTGCACCCTTACCACAGTGCTAATTCTCACCCTAGTCCCAGGAATTATTTCCTGCAACTCCTGAAATTATTTCCCACCTTTTACAGGTGAGTGAGTCCAGACAAAGAGGCTACATGGGGAGGAACAGGGCTGGGATTCCACCTCAGCCCAAGACTTCCTGCCTCACTACTGCCCTCCACCCCCAGGGGAGTCCTGGCAGAGACTAAGAGTGAGAAGGCAATGCTTGTAGCTTCACAACAGGAAGGGGTGGAAGGATACAGGTCAAACTGAAACTCTGAAGGGGCCAGAAGAGCTCCCATGGAAGGGGTGGGGGAAATCCCATGGACCACACCTCAAACCCAGTGAGAAAAAGGCCAGTCTGAGTAAAAGCCACAGCAGCAATACACCTAGGGCAGAAATGGGAATGGGAATTGGAGGAAGCCAGGAGCAGAGCACAAGACAGAGGAAGGAGGACCTGTAGGGGGAGGCAAAAATGGAGGTGACTTGGAGGAACCAGGCTACAGAGTCCAGGACAGATAAGAGGGAGCAATAAAGAGGTATAGGGGAGAAAAGATAAAATCCAGGCAAAAGTATGAAAAGCAGGAGAGAGGGAGAAACTGTGGAAGGGATGTGGGACTGAGGCAAATAGAGGAATCGAGGTTAGAGACAGCTTGTGGAGAGGGGGGAGTCAGAGTCAGGCTGGAGAAGGGGAAGAAGGCGAGGGGGTGGGCCTGGAGAAGGAGTGAAGGAAGGGACTCATGCACCAGCAGACACGCACACACACACACATACACAGCCTCCAAGGCAATTGGAGCAATTGTCTGGTCATTGTGTCTGAGGTCCAAGGGAGCTCCCCAGCCCCATCTCACCAAACCCTGGCAGGTGTTTGGAGGTGATGGGACAAAGGGCCTCAGGACTCAGAGGAGGGGAGGAGAGAGGGAGATCGGGAGGAAGTGTGTGTGTATGCTTCTCTGTGTGACAGACCTGTGGGTGCCTGCGAATGTGTACATGTGAGTGCACCTGCTCCAAGGAGCACCCTGTGCCTCCGGAACTCTGTTTCTGTTGGCCCTCTGGCTCTTCTTGAGGGTTTCTCCCCCACAAGTGCAAACTCCACATGGTTTACAATATTTCTGATCTCTCTGGGTATAGCTTTTTGCCAATTTGCCACTGCCTCCCTGTCAAGACCTCAGTGAGGGTACATGGAGTCAGTAGAGAGAGAGAGATGGACAGTGATGTTTGGGTAGTCAGGGTTCCCCAAAAGCCACAGTCCTCCTGCAGACATGTGCACACATACTCACATACACACATAACAAACACAATAAATACCCTTGCACTCATTCTGTCCTGCACCTATACCAGAGGAATAAAATACACAAACACACACACACACACACACACAAAACTAAGATACCAATCACACGTGACCACAAGGAGACACACAAATGAATAAAATCACTCGAACATACCAATGTGACAATTAACCACACAGACGGGATCACAAGAGCCAGGGTCACAAAGCCCCTTGACACAAAACAACCTGGATGTACAGTTCCCCCACTTAACAAACACACACAGAAGGCAAGCAAACTGGGGTACACACTTCTCCAGACAATTGTGTGCATATACATCACTGACTAAACATCACGGGGCACCCTCCAGTGGGCCCTAACACTCTCCCAGCAAATTCAGAACACCCAGCCTGGCCATGAGTTTTGCTACTCTCCAGTCCCTTTCATGCTGGTTCCCAGTCCAGCTGTTTATCCAGGCCAGCAAAGCTGTCTTCTGCCTGCCTTATGGTTTGCTCATCCTGCTCCAGAGGCAACAGAGAAAGGTTATCATCCATTTTTCTCCTCCAGCCCATGCCCTGTTGGGTTTCTTCCTCTACATCCCACTCATGAATCCCCTCCTCCATGCAGCCTTCCCAAATAAATTAACTGGCCCAGATTCTGGATTTGCCCTTGTCTGTTGCACTTGTTGGTCTGGGCTGGATCAGTGTCACCAGTTGTGTGGCACACCAATTGGCAGGGAGGGGACTGTAAACTCCTCAAGGGCAGGACCACAGGACCCAGTTTCTCGACAAATGCGGTTCTCACCCCTCCAGTACCAGGCTGGGAATGTTCCTGGGAGCACTACTACTAGGTTTTCATGAATGGACAGGAACATTAATCTGGGCTCCAGCAGCCACCAGGAGTGTCTCCTTCTATCACATGCTGCAAGCTTCTCCTTCACAATGACCTTTTAGAGCCATTTTGGAGGAGGGCACATCCCTCACTATGTCTTCCCACATTCACCTTGCATTTAACTGGAAATACTGCTTCCCAACTGGATCCTCACCTTCTTCTCCAACCTCAGAAAAGAAAACATTGGGCAGTTTTTAAAAATCATATCCTCCCTAGGGGACAAACATGTGCCTCTGGCGAGGATGCTCAGAGCTGTGCTGCAGGCTGTGAAGGCGATCCCCACAGAGGATGCCAGGGGACCAGGCACCTGCAGCAACAGTGCTCTTGTGAAGATCATTGCCTGGAATAGGTTCATTGTACTTAAAACAAGAGAGAGACAAGGTCACCCTAAAAAGCACTCACTGACCACCTCCTCACCTCCCCACAGGGCTGTTTCATTCCAGCCCAGCCTCTCTGGGGAGACAGCTGCTCTGCTTGCTTCCCCTTTCCCCCCATCTGCTTCTCAACAACCTGTCCCTCTCTCCCTGCCCCTCTCTCCCTCCTGCAGTGAGAAGTGCCCTCTCTCCTCGTCTCTCTGCACATCCGTCTCCATCATATTCCTCCTCCTATTTGACTCCCTCTGTGTTCTGTCTATTTCTCTACTCCCTGTTCCACTCTCAGTTTCTCTCCCTCTGATATCAGTCAGGGCTCTCCTATTTCTTCTCCATCTCAGTCTTTCTCCAACTCACATCTTGTTTCTGTTCCCCCCTCCACCTCCACTGCTCAGAGCAGTCCTACAAAAGGAGGGGTGTGGGGTCTCCTTCAGCACCAGAGGACTCTGCCATTTTGTATGGAGCTCTGAGTGGTGTTCTTGCCCCCCCCACACACCAACAGAGCCCTTGACTCAGAGTCTGCATCCCACCCTCTGCAACCTCTACCTGCCCCTTCTCCCTGCCTCCCCCTCTGTCCTCCACCTTGTCCTTTCCCTTCTCTGTCTCCCTCTCCTTCCCTCTCTGAGTGCACTTCTCTGTCTACAACCTCAGCCCTGGCCCCGTGTCCATTGATCTGTCTTTGGCTTTGGGTCTATGGGTGTCAGACCCCTTGAGCCTGAGTCCAGCTCCTGTCTCTGAGTCCCTGTGTGTCTCTACTCTCTCTGTACTCAGTGTCTATTTTGGATCTTTCTCTCTACTCTCTGGATGTTCCTCTCTTTCCTATCTTCTGTGTTTGAGTCTCACTGTGTCTCTCTGTTCCAGTGACTGCTGTCTCTGTTGACTCTGTGTCTTGGTCTCATCGAAGCTCCAGGGTGCTAGAACTGGCTCAGCCTTCTTAGTGCCATCTGTTGGACATCGCTTGTATTTATTGAGCCCTTCTGCCACCATCCCTGTATCTATCTCTCTCCTTTTGTGTACCCTCACCTTGGTGCCCAGGGATTCCAGGGGTGGGCTGGCTCAGAGGGCACAGAGATGAGGAGGGCAACCCTTTGTGTGGAAGGTGGTCTGTGCCAGAATAGGATGCAGTTCCAGGTCTGACTCTAGCACTCTGCTCCTCCCAGAACATTCCCTAGGACTCCAGATATAGGTCACTTCTCTTCCTGCTATGCTGGCATGACAGGCCTTGAAGTTATGCCCTTCCCCTCCCTAATCCTTCCATTGGGCACCACTGGAAATTCTGGAAGGGCGCTCCAGGTTCCCTTTGGCCAGGGATCTACATGACTGGAGTATTCTGTGAGAAGAGTGAGGAGAGGCAGGAGACCCATTGCAGATGTTTCACCAGAGGGGGCAGGGTGTGCCAAACAGAAAGTCTGAGAACTTTGGCTCTACTTCCTGGACCGGAACTGCTCAGTGGCTCCTTGCATCCCTCAGACAGGCCCACATGGGTCAATCAATCCAGAGAGGAGATGGGGCTGGACTTCAAATACTGGAAGGGGAAGAGAAAATATGTGTGTCCCGCTTTTATCCTCTCTGGTACCTGTAGCACTTCTTGGACATAGGAAGCTCGATAAAGTCATTGGCTCATATTTCACCGTGTCTCCCAAAAAAGTGCCTTAATCAGTGGAACTTATCCCCTTAAATAAACCTTCCCACCACACCCCCGCTCACTGACCTACAGGAAGTCAATATCTGCCCCCAGAACACTTTGCCCTGCCAAGCCTTCCAAGCACCCCAGTGATCATAAAACCACAGTTTGAATCCCTGTCATTCCAACCGTTCCTCCTCAGGCATTTACCTGTATTTCTTCATCCTCTCCTCCCTTCTTGCCACTCAATGCAACTTGGCCCCCTATTGTCTCCCTAAACAGAGTGTCACTAATGAACAGTGATCATTAAAAGGGAAGGTCAAGTGTGGCCTAGTGGGTTGGAGGGATTTCCAGAGCCAGCAGAGAAGGAGTCCCGTCAGCATCTGTCAAAGATGCCATCTCCCTTCAGCATCCCTGTCTCTTGTTCACTGGCTCCTGCCAATCCATCTCCCTGCTGAGGCTGAGGAACTGAGCTCAGGTGCAAATTTCCAGAAGCCTAGACACATAATGCCTGGTCTCCTCCAGACCCATTTTCTCCAGGTCTGTAACTATTTCTGCAGTCTTTCATTGAACTCCCAAATTCTGGGGAGCTGAGGTTGCAGATGGACCCAAGGAGGAAGAGAAATTTCTATCTCTGATCAACAACCTGGATCTCAGCCCCTTGTCTGCATCGCACATCCCCAAAAGCAGAGCTTGAATCCTCAGGCAATGGCAAAGAGGGTGAAATCTCAGAATGACTATCCCAGCCTTAAGGAGATTGTGAGTGTCTCCAGAAACCACAGGAGATGGTGGGAAAGATGAGGTTAGAGGACCAAAGGTCCCTTTTCCTGACATAGACAATTTCCACCAGGGGGCAAATGACCCTGCCTGGAGGACTTCAGTAGAACCTTCTCTCTAAAGACCTGCGATGGGCATGGTGGCCACAAGAGGGCAGCAGAGAATGGCTCTCCCTGCAGAGCCATGCCTGGGCGCTGGGTGCTGGGATAGGGCTGGGCTGCCCAGGCTGGGGGAGTCCTTGGTTCCAGCAAGAAACCATGGGTTTCTCAATTCAAGGAACTCCTCTTACAACCCTTCCACTGGAATCACTTATTCCCTTTGGCCCCTGCAATGCCATCACCCATCCATGTCCCTTCCCTTTTGTGGTCCCCAGCACTGGAGCTGCTAGCATAGGATGGTCACATGGTTTTTCCTTTGTGGTTGTAGAGCAGGTGACATCCCAGCTCACAGAGGTGATGCTTCACAGGATCCCACCTGATAACTAGAGCCAGAACTGGAACCCACATTTTCTTGATTCTCAATCCAGGGGTCTTCCCAGTTTGTGCTGACTGTTGCTCTTAACAGAAAAGCACACTTCGTAGTCCCCAGTGGGAAGCCTGCTCACAATCTTGGATTAAATAACCTGTCAGAGATGCACCCTTCCCCATGCGATATGTTTACATACATGACTGGTGCACATAAGAATGTTAACCATGGAGCACAGGCACCGTGCTGTGCACACCCTCACCTTCAGCACCCACAGCCCTCTGTCCCTCAGAGTCCCACAGCCCCTGCCCCTCTCTTCCTACTTTCTGAGCTGCAAGAGCAACTTCTCTTCATTCATCATTTGCTCTTTGCCCTGTGTTTCCAGAGATACCTCATCTGTGGACATAAAAGCACTTTTTCTGATCACAGTCTCTCCTACCACAGCCCTGTACACACAGAGAGGAGGGGCCATCCAGGGTCCTCAATTCTCTCTACCCAGGGATCCTCTTTCTCAGATTCTTCACTGCTTCTTCCCTCTCCCTTCCCTCTGCTGACCTCCCTGCTCCTCCTCCAGATCCTTCCTGCTGCCACTGACCCTCCTTTAACCTCAAAGCTGGGGCTCCCAAGGAGGTGAGCATTGAAAGGAGAGAGAAGGAAGGACAGGAAGACATGGAAGAAAACCTAACTGCAAACAAGGAGAGGGCTCTGTCCTGTTCCCTTTACCATCAGCTGGGAATTTCTGGTTTGAGTATGACCCAGTGTTCTGGCTAGCCTTACTTCCTCCCTCTCCTGAGAGTTAAAGCTGAGGAAGGTGATATTAGCTAGATGGAATGCACTGACTCAGTGGAATGGAGCCAGTGGGGGGAGGGCACATTTGCAAACTTGTGAGCTGAATGCTTGCATGCAGGTGTGCTACACTCCACCCCTTCTGCATTTCCCCCCACACATAAACTCCATGCCATTCCCCAATCCAGACTCATTGTTTATAAAACAAGAAGAGAAAAACATGCCAGCCTTCCAAACACCATATTCCAACCTTTATTCCATAGGGGAAACCTGAAAAGACAACACCCTCCCCTTTTCTTTCCCTCTCCCCGTGTGTCCTCTTGTCCACTCGATGTTTGCATTTTCCCCCTAGACCCTCTGGGTTTAGCCCACACACACCATCTCCAGAATGGAAAAGGGAGCAGGCAGAGCCTCCTCCTTGCTAAGGACTGAGGCAAATGCCAATCACCTTAGGGGCTCTCATGGTGCCCATTATTCCATAAATTCCTAAGGTCAAAACCATTACGATGTCATCAAATACATAAATGAGTGTACCAGGTAACAGGGGAAAAAATTATAAGACAGCCAGATGAGAGGGACGGGTAATTGTCTTCATCTTCCTGAAGTCAAACTCCAAGAAGCTGAAGCCACACACAGAGCATTACTGTGTAATTTAACTCAGGGGCGCCTGGGTGGCTTATTCGGCAAAGAGTCCGACTTCAGCTCAGGTCATGATCTCGGGGTTTGTGAGTTCAAGCCCTATGTCAGGCTCTGTGCTGACAGCTCAGAGATGGAGCCTACTTTGGATTCTCTGTATCCCTCCCTCTCTGCCCTTCCTCCACTTGTGGTCTCTCTCTCTCTCTCTCTCTCTTTCTCTGTCTCTCAAAATAGATAAACATTAAAAACAATTTTTAATTTAACTCAGTAAGGTGAGTGACAGCAAACGAGCCAGGAAAGCAATGACATCTTAGAGGGAGGGCGCCTGGACAGAGCCCCCATCTTTGCCCACTGGGCCAGGGCTTCTGGCCAAGATATCCAAGCAATGACAGGGGAAACAGAGGGGGATGTCAGGAGAATTCGGTGATTCTCAGCCTACCAATAAAGGGTGCTGGACTGGATGGGGGGAGGGGAATGAAGGAAGAAGTATCATCATGGGGGCTTGTGAGGGACTGGGATTTTGGTGCCTGGAGACAAAAAGGCTTCAGAGGGACTCTGGGTGAGACCAGAAGGACTCAGGCTGATAGAAACAAACACGGCCCTCCATCTTCCCTCCCCAGGATACCCACTTTACAGAAGAGAATAACAAGGGACATGCTGGAACTCAGCTTCCCCTCCCCCTAGCACCTGTGAATCCTGAATCCAAGCAGAGAGAGTTCTCCAGTGTGTGAACCACTCTGTCCCATTGTCATCTCCACAGATCCAGTGGAACAGGTGAGAAGAGGATGCAAGAGAAACTGAGGCAGAACTGCCCTCCCTCAGAACCTTCCTCACAGGGTCCTTTCTCTGATCACCTTCCCATCTGCAGTTCTTCTAGCTGGTGGTTCTTCTATGGTGGTTCTCTCTGCTTCCAGTGCCCCAGGCAGGACTGCAGTTAGACCAGAGAAGGGACTTCCCACATTAGCATCTTGCCCATAGCCACGCACCGACTGTAGTAGAGAAGGCTGAGGAACCTAGAATTTTCTGAATAGGCCCAATGAGCTGAGCATGATGAGAACAGGTAGCCTGGGGAAGGGGGGCATCTCACTGGGACAGGGAGCTTTATAAAGTTGGACAACTCTCAGATGTAGTGGGATCCAAATACACTTTGGATGTTAATGGGAAGTTCTTCTCAGGTCAGATATTCCTGCTTTAGTTTTTGATTGTTACTAATTTGAATAGTAGATTTGAGACTTGAGGACAGAGTTTCAGTTATCTCTTTCCACCTAGATGTGTCCTTGCTACTTGACTTTCCTCACTGGCTTCCACTACCAGATCAGTTAGGAATCAAAGGCTCCCTAAGGAAATTTCCAATGTCAATTAGCAATTCTGAGGACTTCTCCCTCTAAATGTCAACCCGGCCAGCATCCCCCTCCCCCTTTTCCTTCTCAGCAAGAGAATCCCAACCCTGCAGTTCTCAGAATGGTCACAAGGTGGATGCTAATACACAGATGACCCCAGAGCTAGGCCTGGTGCCTTAGGAGAGCCAGGACCCTCTCCTCCACCCAGATCTCCACCCACCCATCCTCCTATCCAAGCAGGAGGCCAAACTCAGGGTCTCTGGAGAGAGAGACTTGCTGAGAGAATTCAGGCTTTGGGGATAGGTGGGTTGTGTGAGGAGGGAGTGGAGGATGAAAGGGAGGCTGTAAGAAAAGGCTGAGAGAGAAAACAGGACTGCAGAGACCCTGCCAGGAAGCAGGTAGTCAGGTTGCAGTGTGAAGTCCAAGTTGAGGAATCACAGCAGGACTGCCTGCTGCTCTCCATAACTAGCCCAGCGTCCCAGGGGCTCCAGGGCACCAGCCTCCAGAGGCATGTTAACTGGGTCAGAGGCAACCAGGAACAGGAGGAGAATCCAGATCTGGGGGTGAGGCCCAAACCCCAATAAAACGCTAGGATACAGACAGGGAAGGGTCTGCACTGCCACCTCCCTGCTTGGGGTGAGACCCGTTGGACACCATTATTTCTGCGATTCCCAGAACACAGAACAGGGAGGGACTCAGGTAATTCTCCAGAGCAGTCCTGGCCTTCCTGGTTCATGGATGGGGTCCTGGGAGGAAGGAGAAAACCAGCCCTGCCTTTGGGGAGGCACAGGTCCATGTTCCATGCCAGGGGAGTATGTCGAGGATGTCAGAATGAGGAGCAGGGACAAGACTCACAGTCAGAAAAGAGAAGACACCAGAACAAGGAAAGGCCTGCAGGTACCTTTCCAGTGATTTAGAAAGAAACGGTGTGCGATCCAGAACCATGAGAATTAATCACGGAAGTCTTCTCGGAGGAGGAGAGTATGGGACAATTTTGCAAAGGACTAGGAGGCTAATCTGCAGGAAGAGGAGGAGAGACAATGGTTCAGACTAGAGTCAGACTATGAGCTAGAGCAGAGCAGGGAGGACTGAACACTGGAATGGCTACCCAGCAGGAGCTAAGAGACCAGATCCTGGGAGTCTGTGGAGGGAGGGCAGGAAGGAGAAGGAATAGGTTTCAGTGGATGGGAGGCCTTCTAGAAGCCTGGTATGGTGACTGGAAAGGAGTCACAAGAGGAGGAGGAAGGGAGACAGCAACCTAGTCTAGCTGAAGTCTTCCTTCTCTTCTTCCAATCCCATAAAGCCAAGAGAATGGGAACAGAGTCCAGGATCTTCCAAATGGGGAACAAGAAGGACTCCTAAACCAGGAGTCAGAGGCAGGTTTTCCAGAGGCAGCCATCACGCAGCAGGGGACACTGAGTGTTCCCTCCTCCAGGGCCTCTGGTTCTTGTCTGTAAAGTGAGAGTGATGACACTGGTGGTCTCTGAACTCCCTTCTTAGAATCTGCCCTGATCATGGCCCTCTGCCCAGGGAAGGTCTGAGCCATCTGTCATCCACCAGGTTTACCCCCCATCCTCTCAGTGTCCCTACACCCTGGATCCACTTCCCCATGCACACGAAACTACTTCTAACCTTGGGGGCAGGGGGCTCAGCTCCATTGCACAAACTCAGCCTGGTCTTATCAGGCACAGAGTACAAGACAGTTTGAGTTAAACTCAGGAACAACTTCCCAGCACAAGAGATCTGAAAGCCTCAGCTTGTATGAAATTCAGTAAGAATGCATACATGGCCTTCCTAGAGGACACTAGGAGGAGGTTTTGGACCTCTGTGGGTAGTACTGACTAGAGAGCGAAGTTTTCACTGTGGTTATGGTCATCCCGGCCTCAGAAGGTGGCAAACAAAGACTTCTGGGGACTCTATGGCCTCAGGCGGAATGGGTGGAGCCTAGAGTCAGGAACTGCAGCCTGGTTAGTTCATTCTCAAAAAGTGGGAGTAGGGGTGGGGGGAGGAAGTAGCCCTGAACCCTGCACTGGCTGGCCAACTTCCCTCCATGGACCTACTCTTTATGTATGGTCCTCCCTGGTCAGAGCAGGGCCTCTCAACCCTTCCAGTGCAAGCCCTGAGTGAAGGCCTCCAGTCCAGTCTAACCCCCAACCTGAGATCCTGGGCCTGAATGCCATCCCCCTGTGCTTGGCAGGGAATAGGCACCCACTGCTTAGGCTACACAATCCCCCACACCCCAAGCACACGAAGCCTTCATCTTCTGTCCTCCCACCTCACCCCACCCCACATACCACAGCCTGTAACCTGCTGGAAATTTGCACGGATCAAAGACATCTTCAGCTATGAGTCTTCAGGCCTCCCTGAAATATCACACACATGCACACATGCAGCTACACACACAGATATCACACCCATATACACACAGACACACCCTCAAATTACACACATGTACACACCCATGTGTCGCAAACACTCCCACATGCATGAAACACAAAGACACATACTCACACACTTATACCTTTACAGACAGGTATGCACACACAAACTTATACACTCTCATACACTCATCAAACACACCTGTGCACATATACACACCACTCTATTTCCTTCTTTAAGGATCCAGAGCTTCTGAACTGCTGTCTTCCCCTTCTCCCAGTGGGATCCTCCTCCAGCCCTCCTTCCAGACAGTTCGCCACCCTGACCATCTCTGAGTTTACATCTGACATTGCCCCATCCTGGTTCCTCCACCTCTCTGCCCTGCCCACTCCCATATCTCTGACCCCCTCCATTAGCCACCTCCCACTCTATCCCCTCCCACCTCCACCACCTTCCACCTTACCCAACCTGCCTCCCTCCCCTCTGGCTCACCTGCCCAGACAACCCTGTCTCTCAGGGGGCTCCACTTTCCCATTACCTCCATCTCTCCACCCTGCTGCATCCTACCATTTTGCCCCATTTCAAGTCATTTCTACACCTGCCTTCACACCTTTCCCACCCTTCAGATTCTAGGGAGTAGAGCAGGACTCAGAGTCCAATGAAAGGAAGGATATTTGCCCCTTCTCTCTCTTCCTGCCTTCTGCCTGCTGTCTCTTCTCTTTTTCTCTGGGCAAATACAGCTGGTGTGAAGGAAAGTTGAAGAGACATCTCTCCATCAGTGAAGTGATGGGGGGGTGAATGCTTAGAGGAATAGGGTGACCAAGGAAAACCTTCTAGGCAATTCTTTTCCACTCAGCAGAACCCCACCCTCAGCCCACAGCTGAGCCCCGCCCCAGGTTGGAAGGGACCCTTAGCAACCCTGGTACCTCGGGAGTGCCTGATTACATGGTCATCCCAAAGCCACTCCGTCTCAGGAGAGGACAGAGACAAATGGTGATTGTTCCCATCGGATTGTCCCACCACCTGCACCTCCACTCAGGCTAGAGGGAGACTCCCTTTCAGCTCCTAGCACAGGCTTGAGTGAGAAAAAAGAATGTGTACAGCCTCTGTATCTTTTCTCCTCTGGGGTCACTGATGTCTGAGAGCCCAGGAAACTGTGTAATTTCGCAATTACCTAGGTGTGTGGGACAGGACTGGCATCTCCACATGGATAGCAAAGATTCCCCCAGAGTCTCACCTTGTTTCATGCCTGTTTTTTCCATGTTGTCTCCCCTTCACTGGCCACACCTTGCTGAACCCCAACACTCCTGGGGAGAGGGTCTCCCTCTGTTGGTCCCTATTCATACTGCTCCCTCCTTGGGCCTAGGATTTCTGCTCTAGAAAACCAGCTGCATTGTCTGCTCCTAGGAAATTCTTCCTCTCCTCTCACCTGAATCTTTCTTGCTGTTTGTAAGCCATCATCCTGTCTCTGGGAAAGTGTGGGCCTCTCTCCCAACTTTCCCTTCCCCCACTTCTCCAGGGTCTCTAAGGTATGTCCCAAATATCTAGATCCCATATTCCAGCTTCAGAAGAAGCTCCTGGGCTCTGATATCAACCCAGGGGCTGAGGAGTCTGAGGATCTGCATGGCTGCAAGGGGAATGCAGTGGTTCCTGGGGTCAGGATGGCCCAACACCACTTTGGAGCTCAGGGCACACAGAGGGTGTGTAATAATATGAAATAGCCCATTGAGAAGCTGGGCTTAGTGAGGTGAGGGAGGGTAGAGGAGAATGAATGGGTCTGGAGGGGTCTGATGTGTCTGTTCCCCTTTCTCCTCCCTTCTCCTCTGGGCCTCCTGGAAAGAATGTGCTATAAGACAGGCCCTGAGCCTGGCGCCCTCCCTAAGCTATGGGGGGTGTCCTCCCCTCCATCTACCTCCACCCAGCCCAGCTCAGGACACCAGGACACTAACCCCCAAGAACCAACCACTGTACCCTGTACCCCCACCCCACCAACCACATACATCCTCTTTTCAGCCAGGGCTCCCAGAAATCTGACCCCTCACCTTGCACACCAGGCTGAATGCCCCCATTCTGGCAGAATCTTAGGTGACCTTTTTGAGTCACCTGGGCCTTTGCAAACAACTTAGTAGTCTTTAAGATTTAGTCAGGACCCTTAGCCCCACATGATTGATTAACATTTCCTGGTATAACTATGGACCTTGCATTCTTTTCTGGAAAACAACAGAGCCTATCTGCACATAATGAAACAGAAACCAGAGATACCAGAAACTTGTTCAACTCTCCAGCCACCTGAAACTAAGCAACCAGATTCCCTTGCACAACCTCAGGGTAATGAGACAACATCAAGTAGCTGTTACCATCAGGTTTGCATGTAATCAAGAAATGTTAGAGACCACTATCCTTCTTTAACTGATTAACTGCCCTAAGCTCCTTTAAAACCCTGTGGTGGGGCACGTGGGTGGCTCAGTCAGTTAAGCGTCCGACTTTCACTCAGGTCATGCTCTCATGGTCCGTGGGTTCGAGCCCCGCATCAGGCTCTGTGCTGATGGCTCAGACTCTGGAGCCTGCTTCCATTCTGTCTCCCTCTCTCTCTGTCCCTTCTCCCTCTCTCTCTCAAAAATAAATATTAAAAAGAAAAAAACCAACCCCCTAGGCCAAGCAGAAAACTCAGAGGTTCTTTGGACAAGAGTCCGCCTTCTTCCCAGGTGGCTTGGCTGGGCTCCTGAATAAAGCTCATATTCCTTTCTAATCAAAACTCTTCTCTGGGGCACCCGGGTGGCTCAGTCAGTTGAGTGTCTGACGTCACATCAGGTCATGATCTCAGGGTTTGTGAGTTTGAGCCCCACGTTGGGCTCTCTGCTGTCAGGGCAGAACCCGCTTCAGATCCTCTCTCCCCTTCTCTCTCTCTGCCCCTCCCCCACTCGCTCACTCTCTCAGTCTCAAAAATAAGTAAACATAAAAAAAAGGAAAATCTCTTCTCTCGAGTATTGACTTTTGCAGTGATGTGCAGCTGAATGTAGATGTGATTAACAAATTTTCAGGAGGCAGTCAGAAGCCACTGCCCCTGTAGTGTCCAATTCTCTGGAAGTCCAAAGCTGGAGGAGTTGGCCTGCACCAGGCCAGGGCTTCCTCCTTTGTCCCCTGGGCTAGAAACCTGGAGAACAGCAGGACATTGGCTGTTCCTCCAGAAAAGAATCTGAGGGATCAGTCCGTGTAGCTGCCCAGGTATTTTTTCATCCCAGAGGAAACTGTCTGCTGAAACCAGACCCATATTAGCTACCAATGCTGCATTTTGGTCGAAGTGCAAAAGAAGGAGCATTTGGGGAAGCTGAGGAGATTCAGTGCTAGCTAAGTCCCTCTTAGTGTATACTGACACAACTTCCTCATTCATGAAGCGCTGTGTGTTTTTGTTTTGTTGTCCATGGTTTTCCCATTGGAAAGGCATGGCTTTTAGGAGAAACTAAAAGAGACTTGAATAATCATCAGTTTATTTGGAATTTGGAACAAATCTGTTTTGATATGTTTTTGTGGGGGGCGGTGCATGTGTTGTGTTAAATGTGTGTATACCGGGAAGTTCCATCTCTACCCCACCAATTAGCCCACTAGACTGAATTTTGAATAAGTAGAAGGAATATAGACAGGAAACTGTGACTAAGAAAGAGATAAGTTTTATGCTAACACCACCTTGTCACGTATGTTAAGCTCAGAGGTAAGATGGCCATGAAATAAATGGCTCTATTGGATATCTCCCCCCATTGGGTTGCCTCCAAGTAGAGGGTTTGGTTTAGTTCAATCAGTGGAACTCTGAATTTGGGGGAGGAACCAGAAACTAGAGAACCATTGGTTTAGCAGGTCAAGGTCCCAACTTTTGGGGGGGAAATGAAGGCCAACAGAGGTACTCAGGGGATCATTGTTTCTACTGTGTTGATTCTGAACTTTTGCCCAGTAAGATGGGATACTCCTTCTATTCCCCCAAAAATTTCATTAGGACATATTTAAAATCAATGATGTAGAGGACTGAAAAGCAATCAGAGAAAAACACTGTTTTGCTGGAGGGATAGACAGGAGACCAAAAGAAAAAAGGAATGTTAGTCAAAACTTTGAATTTGCCTCTGGCCTTTTTAGAGGCACTTTTCACCTCTGCCTCCTCCTCTTTCCCCGTTTCTGTACTTGCATGGGTGCAGCTTACATAACCAACTCCTCTGCCATCCTCAGTGCCTGGGGCACCATGGACTCCCTCTCTTCCTACCTCCCTATCACGGAGCAAAGCACTCCAATATGTTGGACCCCCTCTTTATAAGGCTCAAGCTAAGTCCCTCCCAAATCAACATGAAGGGGCCCATGGGCTACCCTGGACTTAAACCGCCCACTTCATATTTCCTACCAGGTGCTCCAGGTAAAAATTGCCAGGAAGGAACAAACTAATTAACTTTTCATGTCACAGGGGCTAAACATTACATTATTAAAGCTAATAGACATGTCGTTAACATTTTCAACATTAAATATAAAATTTTATTCTATCAAGTTATAGTAAAGGTCAAAGGAGCTCCTGTTACTTCTGTCAGCAAAAAGGTGGCCAAAATGATGGTTACTTGTGTCTATGTCATAAAGTTTCATAGATAATTGTTAAGAACAAGTAGCTTGAATAAAAATAAGTTTATAGGAGGAGCCAAGATGGTGGAACAGCATGGAAGGTTTTTGTGCATCTCACCTCCGAGAGATACAGCCAGATCAACACTAAACCATCCTGCACACCTGTGACTAACACAACAATCTGCACAACCTGGACCACAGAACTGAGCAGGTACATGGTGCAGAGAGGTGAACTGGGGGAGAGAGAAGCTGCGGAGGACAGGGAGTTGTTTTGGCTCGTGGAGAGAGGACAGAGATGGGGGAAGAGTAAGGGAAAAGCAACCCCCCCAAAAGCAGCTGTAGAGAAAGTAGAAAAGTGGAAACAGCTGCAAGGACTGAACAAAAAAGAGAGAAAGGGGAAAGGAGAGTGTTTAAATTCCATTAAGACTCTATCAACAGGGGGAGCACAGAGTCTGAAACTCCGCAGCTAGATGCCTGGTGGTGCTCTGGTAGGAAGGGCGAGTCCCCAGGAGCAGAGAGTCAGGTGTCTTCAGGCCAGATGAGGAAAGGTGGTCCTCTGCACACAGGCAAAGATCGCAGAGAACAACCACATTCGCTGGTGCTGGAACAGACATTAAGGGTGAAGCCTGGTGCCAGATGTGTGTTGTCATTTTCCATAATCCCTGAAACACTGCTGCTACACAATTGTTTGAAAATTTTCTGGGGTGGGCTGGCACCCAGCCACACTCTCTGGGCATTAGCAGCAGCACAGTCCCACAAATATTCCTAGATGTGGCCGGCACCCAGTCATTGCTCGGTGTGACCTTCCCCCAGAAGGTCTGAGCTGGTCAAAGCCGCAGTCCCTTAGAATTGAGGGGTTGGGAAACACTGCTGCATTTCAGATAAAACTCAGAAAGGTGGTGTCACCTGGCAACCTGACGGCTTGGTCACTAGCAGTGTAAAAGTGGGGAAGGTATGGAAGCCAGAGACAAAGGATGTGTGCATGATTCCTGATCCAGGAAAATAGATATCCCATACTAGAGACTCGGTAGCTGGGTGACGCCATTTTCACCTCTCCCACGCATGCGCATACACATCTACAAGTTCCACAACGATCCACCCCAGTAAGTTATGCAGCGCCATCTAGTGGAGAATGGAGTCATTACACTAAGCCCCATCCAACTGGGCCAACCTCCCTCTTTAGGAACACCATAAGTCTCTCTGACTGCTTAGCTTATGGACTATAAAGTGCTTCATAGCTTGACTTCTAGGTGAAAATGTTATAATTTCAATCGTAATTCAGTCTATACCCTTGTCCATCTATTCAATTTTTTTTCTTTTTCATTTCTTTTTCTTGAATATAGAAAGAGAAAAGATTTATTTTTAATTTTTACTAAAAGTATTTATCATTAATTTTTTCTACTATATTTTTTACATTATTGTAAACTTTTCAAATTCGATTTTACTTCCATCATTTCATTTTATTCTATTTCATCGTATTTATTTTTTCAAATTTTCAAATATTTTCCTTTTTTCTCCCCCCCCCACTTTAATCTATCAAACTCCTTTCAACAACTAGACCAAAACACACCTAGGGTCTAGCATGATTTATTTGATTCATTTTTTGTGTTGTTTTTAATTTTATAATTTTATATTTTTTACCTTATTAATTCCTTTTCTTCCTTCAAAATGATGAAATGAAGGATTTCACCTCAAAGGAAGAGCAGGAAGAAATGACAGCCAGGGACTTGATCAAAACAGATATAAGCAAAATGTCTGAACCAGAATTTAGAATCATGATAATAAGGATACTAGCTGGCATTGAAAATAGATTAGAGTCCCTTTCTGTGAGATAAAAGAAGTAAAAGTTAATCAGGATGAAATAAAAAATGCTATAACTGAGCTGCAATTTTGAATGCATGTCACGGAGGCAAGGATGGATGAGGCAGAGCAAAGCCAATCAGCGATATAGAGGACAAACTTATGGAGAATAATAAAGAAGAAAAAAAGAGGGAGACTAAAACAAGAGAGCACAATTTAAGAATAAGAGAAATCAGTGACTCATTAAAAAGGAACACCAGAATCATAGGAGTCCAAGAAGATGAAGAGAGAGAAAAAGGGGTAGAAGAGTTATGTGAACAAATCACAGCGGAAAACTTTCCTAACCTGGAGAAAGACATAGACAACTAAATCCAGGAAGCACAGAGGACTCCAATTAGAACCAACAAAAATAGACTATCAACAAAGTCTCTCATGGTCAAATTCACAAAATGCTCAGGCAAGGAAAGAATCATGAAAGCAGCAAGGGGGAAAAAAGTCCTTAACCTAGAAGGGAAGATAGATCAGGTTTGCAGCAGACCTATCAACAGAAACTTGGCAGGCAAGAAAGGAGGCCAGGATATATTCAATATGCTGAATTGGGGAAAATATGCAGCCAAGAATTCTTTATCCAGCAAGGCTGTCATTCAAAATAGAAGGAGAGATTAAAAGTTTCCCAGACAAACAAAAATTAAAGGAGTTAGTGACCACTAAGCCAGCCCTGCTAGAAATTTTAATGGGGACACTCTGAGGAGAGAAAAGATGAAAAAAAAAAAAAAAAAGACCAAAAGCAACGAACACTATAAGGGACCAGAGAATACCACCAGAAACCAGACACTCCAACTCTGAAGGCAAATTCATATCTTTCAATACTCACTCTAAATGTCAGTAGGCTAAATGCTCCAGTCAAAAGAGGGTAACAGAATGGGTAAGAAAACAAGATCCATCTATATGCTGTTTACAAGAGACCAACTTTAGACTTAAAGACACCTTCAGATTGAAAGTAAGGGGATGAAGAACTATCTATCTGTTAACGGTCAACAAAACAAAGCCAGACTAGCCATACTTATATCAGCCAATCTACACTTTAAAATAGAGACTGTAATGAGAGATGAAGAAGGGCATTATATCATAATGAAGGGGTGTATCCATCAAGAAGACCTAACAATTGTAAACATTTATGCTCCAAATGTGAAAGCACTCAAACATATAAATCGATTAATCACACACATAAAGAATCTCATTGATAATAATACCATAATAGTAAAGGGACTTCAAAACCCCACTTACAGCAATGGAAAGATCATCTAAACAGATAATCAACAAGGCAACAATAGCTTTGAATGACACACTGGACCAGATGGACTTAACAGACATATTCAGAACATTTCATCCTAAAGCAGCAGAATACACATTCTGCTCCAGTGCATGTGGAACATTCTCCAGAATAGATCACATACTGGGATACAAATCAGCCCTCAACAAGTACAAAAAGATGGAGATCATATTGTGCATATTTTCAGACCACAACGCTATGAAACTCGAAATCAACCACAAGAAAAAATTTGGAAAGATAACAAATACTTGGAGACTAAAGAACATCCTACTAATAAGCACCTGCCAGGACAATTGAATATCATTTTGGAAACAGAAACAACGTTCAATTCAAACCTTGTGAAAATAATTTTTAGATGTTAAATATATAAATGTAAGAATTAAAACTATCAAAATATAATAAATATGATTAATTATTTTTGTAATTTTAAAATATGGAAAGACTTTCTTAATCAGGACACAACCACTTTAATAGAGTGATAAAGTTGCTAGGTACAGTTAGGAAAGAACTCCTAAAACGTAATGTTTTATTTAAAAAAAAAAGAAAAAAATAGACACAAACAGAGAGGGAGGGAGGCAAACCACAAGAGACTCTTAAATACAGAGAACAAACAAAGTGGATGGGGGGGTGGGGGAGAGGGAAAATGGGTGATGGACACTGAGAATGGCACTCGTTGGAATGAGCACTGGGTGTTGTATGTAAGCCAATTTGCAATAAATTGTATTTAAAAGTAAAAAATAATTAATTAATTAATTTTTTAAAAAAGAATAATGGGCTAACCAAGATGTTAAAGAGGAAATTAAAAAGTACATGGAAGCGAATGAAAATGATACCACAGCACAAAACCTCTGGGATTTGGGACTGCAAAGGCAGTCGTAAGCGGGAAGTGTATAGCAATCCAGGCCTTTCAAGGGAAGGAAGAAAGGTTTCAGATACACAACATAACCTTACACCTTAAAGAGCTTGGAAAAGAACGGCAAATAAAACCCCAGGTTAGTAAAAGTCAGGAAACAATAAAGACTAGAGCAGAAATCAATGCTATCAAACCCCCCCCCAAAAAAAAAAAACAGTAGAACAGATCAATGACACCAGAACCTGGTTCTTTGAAAGAATTAACAAAAATTGATAAAAGACTAGTCAGTTTGATCAAAAATAGAAAGGAAAGGACCCAAATAAATAAAATCAAGAACGAAAGAGGAGAGATCACAACCAACACAGCAGAAATAACGATAATAAGAGAATATTATGAGCAATTACATGCAATAAAATGGGCAATCTGGAAGAAATTGACAAATTTCTAGAAACATGCAAACTACCAAAACTGAAACAGGAAGAAATAGAAAATTTGAACAGACCTATAACCAGTAAAGAAATTAAATTAGTCAGAAAACAAGAGTCCAGGGCCAGATACTTTTCCAGGGGAATTCTACCAAACATTTAAGACAGAGTTAATGCCTATTCTCTTGAATCTGTTCCAAAATATAGAAATTGAAGTGAAACTTCCAAACACTTTCTAGGAAGCCAGCATTACCTTAATTCCCAAACCAGAAAAAGACACTACTAAAAAGGAGACTATAAACCAATTTCTCTGATGACATGGATGCAAAAATCCTCAACAAGATACTAGCCAACTAACAATACATTAAAAAAATTATTCGCCACGACCAAGTGGGATTTATACCTGGGATGCAGGACTGGTTCAATATCTGCAAAACAATCAATGTGATTCATCACATCAATAAAAGTAAGAACAAGAACCACATGATCCTCTCAATAGATGCAGAGAAAGCATTTGACAAAATACACCATCTTTTCTTGACAAAAAAACCCTCAACAAAGTAGGGATAGAAGGATCATACCTCAAAAAAATAAAATCCGTATATAAAAACACAATGCTAATATCATCCTCCATGGGGAAAAACTGAGAGCTTTCCCCCTAAGTTCAGGAGTAAGACAGGGATGTCCACCCTCGCCACTGTTATTCAACATAGTACTGGAAGTCTTAGCCTCAGCAATCAGACAACGCAAAGAAATAAAAGGCAGCCAAATAGGTCAGGAGGAGGTCAAATTTTCACTCTTTTCAGATGACATGATACTCTATATGGAAAACTCGAAAGATTCCACCAAAAAACTGCTATAACTAATCCATGAGTTCATCAAAGTTGCAGGATACAAAATCAATGCAGAGAAATCATTGCATACACCAACAATGAAGCAACAGAAAGAGAAATCAAGGAATCAATCCAATTTACAATTGTAATATACCTAGGAATAAATCTAACCAAAGAGTGAAAAATCTATACACTGAAAATTATAAAGACTTATGAAAGAAATTGAACAAGACACAAAACAATGGAAAAATATCCCATGCTCCTCATAAGAAGAACAAATATTGTTAAAGTGTCAATACTACGCAAAGCGATCTACATATTCATTGCAATCCTATCAAAATAACACCAGCATTCTTCACAGAGCTAAAATAAATAATCCCAAAATTTGTATGGAACCAGAAAAGACCCTGAATAGCCAAACAATCTTGAAAAAGAAAATGAAAGCAGGAGGCGTCACAATCCCAGACTTCAAGCCTTTTACAAAGCTGTAATCATCAAGACAGTATGGTACTGGCACAAAAACAGACACTCCGATCCATGGAGCAGAATAAAGAACCCAGAAATGGACCCACAAATATATGGTCAACTAATCTTTGACAAAGAAGGAAAGAATATCCAATGGAATAGAGACAGTCTCTTCAGCAAGTGGTGCTGGGAAAACTGGACAGTGACATGCAGAAAAATGAACCTGGACCACTTTTTTACATCAAACACAAAAATAAACTCAAAGTGGATGCAAGACCTACATGTAAGACAGGAAGCCATCAAAATCCTTGAGGAGAAAGCAGGCAAAAACCTCTTTGACTGGCCACAACAACTTCTTACTCAACATGTCACTGGAGGGACCTCCTCAAAATAAAAAGCTTTTGCACAGCTAAGGAAGCAAAGAGCAAAACCAAAAGGCAACTGATGGAATAGGAGAAGATATTTGCAAATGACATATCAGATAAAGGGTTTGTATCCCAAATCTTTAAAGAACTTATCAAACTCAACATCCAAAAAACAAACAATCCAGTGAAGAAATGGGCAAAAGATATGAATAGACACTTCTCCAAAGAAGACAGCCAGATGGCCAACCAACACATGAAAAAATGCTCAACATCACTCATCATCAAGGAAATTCAAATCAAAACCAAAATAAGGTACCATCTCACCCTTGTCAAAATGGCTAACATTAACAACTCAGGCAACAACAGATGTTGGTGAGGATGCGGAGAAAGAGGATCTCCTTTGCATTGCTGGTGGGAATGCAAACTGGTGCAGCCACTCTGGAAAACAGTATGGAGGTTCCTCAGAAATTAAACTAAAGTTTACTTTATAGAGGCAATAAAGCCCTTTGGAAATGTTGGCCAGATCTCTTGCTTACAGAGTTCCAAGGAGCCTCACAAGTTAAGTAAAAAATGTCGCTTCTTGGCAGGTGCAAGAAATTTCAGGATATTTGAGGGACCTTGAGAAGAAGAATTCACCCAAATCTACAGGTATTACAGGCAGATCTGATGACAGATATCTGGCTTGACTTTTGGCCTCGAGAGGCTATCAAAAGTTCAATGTTAGAGTTTTGTTATGAAAGTTCCAGCAAAGCAAGTTGGAAAGAATCTATCAGGTTAATCACAATTCTTGCTGAACTAATGTAAATAATTAGGCCAATTTTTTAATTGGATTTTTTCAATTGGAATAATCTTTATTTGGCTTTCTTTGGAAATGAGGGTGATTTTATACAGAAAAAATATGTTTCAACAGTCACTTTTGTGGATTTTAAATGCCATTTCTGTTTAACAGTCTTTGAATGTTTGTTGCTTGCCTAATTCGATAACTTGAGGGGAACTTCAGAGAATTTGCCACAGTAGCTCATGTATAGACAACTTCATGATTGCTATTCAGTGAGGATAACAACAGAATCCCCATGCATATGATTACTTGAACACTGGGCAGTAGAATGGACTCCCTGACAATGTGCAATTCAACTCTCATCTGAAAGCAGTTCTGTATGGACAGGATACAAAACCACTCCTTCATAGTCAGAGTTACCTCCAATCCATGGTGTCAACTGTGAACTTATGGAAGTAGTGGAAGGCTCCATCTTCCTTATGCCAGGAGAGAGGATGCCTTGGGGACATGTCCCTAGACATGTCTTCTCCCACTTCCTGTGATTTCTTATAATTTAAATATTGTTAAATGTCAGGCAAAGAGGGCTTCTTGACCCTTAATCTAACTAATTTTAATATGAGCCTCTGTCACTTCAGCCCCACCTATTAGGGAATATGGATCAGGAGGCACTTGGACCACGTTGTCAGCAACTATCAGGTTCTTCCTGATGTCTGGAATGCCTCTTGATGTGTCCAAAGCCCACTCCCTCACAGATGGTGCTCTTAAAACTCATCTTCCCATGTCTTCAAAGTTGGAATCATAGATGAAGAAAGTTGAGAGGAAACAGAGAAGTGAAATGACCCATAAAAAAGGCAGGAATAACTGACCAGGCAGGGGTAAGAGAGGAGTGACAAGATGGGAGGAGAGGGGGGTTTGCAGGGGAAGAATCAAAAGACTGAAGAAGCAATAATAGAGTAAGTGAAATATTTGGAACATTATCCCCAACTGTAGCAGGTGCTTATAGAAAGAAACGGGCCTGTGCATCAGCATTCCTGTGTCTCTTGGGTAAGCAAAAACCAGGGGGAGGGCTAGAGAGGAAAGGAAAAAAAGACACAGAGAGGGAGGGAGATAAAACATAAGAGACTCTCAAAGACTAAGAACAATCTGTGGGTGAGGGAGGTGAGGGAGGTGAGGGAGGGGGGAGAGGGGGTGACGGACATTAAAGAGGGCACGTGTTGGGATGAACACTGGGTGTTATATGTAAACCAATTTGAAAATAAACTATTATAATAAATAAATAAATAAATAAATGAATGAATGAATGAATGAATGAATGAATGAATGAATGAAAGAAACGGGCCTGGTGAGGGGGGAAAGAGGAAGAAGGAAGAGGAATGTGGAGGGAGGCAGACAGTGTTTCTGTAGGAAAACAACATAGATTCTGGCGTGAGGGAGAAATACCCAATACAAATGCTGCTGTGCTGTTGCAGAGTCTATTCTGAAAGTAACTTGGGACTTAAAGGCATTCTGCTTAAATAGGTGGGTCACAAGAGTATCTGCTTCATGGAGACTTGACAAGACAAACTCGCATGATGTGGAGTGGAGGATCAGGGAAGTTATTAGCAATATCCTCTCTGTTTTCAGTCACTTAGGTTGTGGCTGAAAAGGGATCAAATAGAAAAGCAAAGCAGTTTATGGAGACTGCGATTCTGACTAAAGCCTTCCCTTGTTTCTCATTTCCTAATCCAGTGAACCCAGAGAAGATACTTGGACCTTCTTCCTTCCTCTGTCTCCCATCCTCTGGTCTCTATCATTTGAACAAACCCCCTGGGAAAATCTGTCCATATTCACCCGCAGTAATGTGAGCTCTGCCACCAGAATCTGCCCTGACCTGTCCTGAGTCACATGTCCTATCCTGTCTGCCTCAGAAAGGAGCCAGTAATGCTGCTGCCCACTGAGAGCAAGACTCCAGAGAGGACCTTCAGCTGGGAACTAGAGTATTAATACAGTGTACGGATTATGAACCATGCCTCGGATATAAATCTGGGCTCCCTGGGTTCAGGAGTCAGCTTACTCATTCCCCTGCTTACATGTGTGTTCTGGCTTCACTCTTCGTTTTCCTCCCCCAAGCAGTGTTCATTATTTTCCACCTCACTTCCCTGCACTAATAGGATGACCTCCCTTATCAGGTACACCAAGTTGACCCACTTGGACAAGAACTTGCTTGTTTGACTTCAAGGGCTCTATAGGCACCACTACTCCAAACTGCCTGTACATGTCTGGTGTGTCTTGTGTGCACCTGAGCAGCTAAAAGGAGGTATAGTTCTTTCTCCTCCAATAAGTATCTCTCAAAACAAAGCAATGTGAGTCCTCTAGGCACTATGGAGCAGAGAGGTAGGGTTTCTCTTGAAGAAGTATAGCCTTTATAGTGTGCAGGATACCACTTGTGGAGAAGCTGGTCCCAGTGGGGCGGGGGAAGGCTGAAAAGAAGTGAGGACTACAACTTCAATTACAGGAACTTATGGTAATTTCTGTAAGACCTTCTCAACAGTCTGAGGTATCCCTCAGTATGACCAAGCAGGTTAAGGCCTTTGTGAGACGAGGAACTATTACTCTTGAGCTAGCAACCAAAACATGTTATCTCAACAGGAAGCAGGGTCACAAAAGGGTTTTGGGTGTAAAAGCTCCAGGAACCAGTCGCAGTTTCTTCTTACCCACTCTCAAGCCATTCCTAATGTCACCACCATTCTGCAAGGGACGGAAACTGATGCTACCAACTTGTGTCAGGATGGGGGCAGGAAAGTAGATAAAGGAAGACCCGGGTAATGAAAGAACTATCTGAGCCTGCTGGGATACTGACAGGAGGCCTGCTCCTAACAACCATGGTTGTCTTCAGCCTTGAAGCAGAGATCTAGGAATGACTAAGGGGTGGGTGTTGTCTCTAAAGTCACTAGTGGATTTCTTCCCCTTCCCCCAAAGCCCTAGAGCCCTGAACAACTCTCCCAAGAAGTACAGAGCCCAGAATCCACTGAGACTGAGGTAAGAGGGAACCTCTGTGACAGCAGTTTGCTTCTCCTTTTGCGTACTTCTGTCTCCATCTCTTCCCCAGCTTCTCACATCCTGGAGCATTATTTCAGAGGCCTCTACCTTGATCTGCCTCGAAGTCTCTAGGAAGATCAAAGCTCTTAACACCTGTTTTGCTTGCCAACTCCTTGGCAGGAGAAGAGGTACCAGGGTCTATTTTGAGGGAAGGGGAGAGCCTGATTTCCCCTCTTCCCAAGGCAGTGGGGAGGTTGGAAACTGGATCAAAGAAAGAACCAATCCTAGGTTTAGGTTCATAAACATGCCTCCTGGTGGGAAGGTTGTTATTCTCATTCTGTCATAGATTTTATTTATTATTGCTCCTCAGGTTATATATTGAATTAAGTCATAATCATAGTCAGGTAAATGTATGACAGTGACCATAAAATGGCACCACCCCAATGTCTGATCCCCAGAGTGGCGATGTCACACCCCAGTGTGAGACTGGTACCATGCAGATCTGCTCCTGTTTTCTGGAACAGAGCCCCTCCATGATGGTTGTCCTCTGTCCCTGAAAAAACTGTCCCAAACCGGCACAGTGGATGGAATCTATGGGGTGGCACTGCTAAAAGCAGCAAAGGTTGTATTCCATCTGGGTGCACCTCTGTACCCTGCTGATGAAAGGAATTTAGATGGCACCTGCCAGGTCTTTTTTCTTGGGGAGTCAATACACCCTTTTCCAGAAGAACTGCAGCAATGGGACTGTTCTCTCCCAGTGCACTCTGGCGATCCCTACACCATGCTATACACTCTGGGGCCATCTCCCTCCTCCTGAGGCATGCACACAATGCTATGCTCCAGATCAAGTCATGCACTTCCAAAGCCTCAGAGGGGTTTTCCTCTTGTGTGAACTCCATGCCCCACTTTCTCAATTCCTCTCTCTTTACCTCCCTTTTGTCTCTCCTCAAAAAAATGGTTCCCCCCCCCCCATGGTACTGCTGTTTTTCTCACCCCTGATTCACTTTCATGTACTCCATAGCTGCCAAGCTGTCTCCTTCTAACTGTGGATCAGTTTCTTGGGTGTCCCAAGTGATCCAACCTCAATACAACTGTGTTTGAAGGACAAGGAAAGTCTAGAGTCCCCCCACTTCTCTGCCATCTTAAATCCTCCTCTCATCCTTTCATGATTCAGAAATCTCGCTCCCTGGCATAATACACAATAAAAACCTGACTCATGTCAATGTAAAAATTCCTCTTTCACAAGAGTCTCATTCTTTTTCTTCTTTAAATTTTTTTAATGTTTGTTTTTATTTTTGAGAGAGATAGAGACAGAATGCAAACAGGGGTGGATCAGAGAGAAAAGGAGACACAGAATCTGAAGCAGGATCCAGGCTCCAAGCCATCAGCACAAAGCTAGACATGGGTTTGAACTCACGAACCGTAAGATCATGACCTGAGCCGAAGTCAGATGGATGGATAACCAACTGAACCACTCAGGCACCCCACAACAGTCTCATTATTTCATGACTCCTAAAGATCTGTATAGTCTAGAGTACTGTCCAATTTATTTTCCAGGTCACCTGTTTCTCCTTTATGCCCCAAATTGCTTGATAGGCATCCTTCTCCAGAAAGTGTCTCTTGACCAATACATCTTTCTCAGTTTCTACTCATACTTTCTCTTTCACAGTAATGATGCCTCAATCCCTATCCAGTTACTAATTCCTCCCATTTTAGATGTTTTCTTTCCCATTTGAAGAATAAATTTTCTCTCTCCAAAGAATCTTAGATGGTCTCACAAGATATTTGGAACATTCTCTCAAAAAAAGCATCTGAAGTAGTTGGTAAGTATATGGTAATCCTGACTCCAGCATTCTTCCCTGGAGTCACCTCTTCCTTGCTGGGAATATGAGAAACTTCCCAAGTCACAAAGTAGTTTCTTATCTTTCCTTCCAGGGAAGGCCCCATACATAAGTACAATAGAAAAACACTGGCCCTTCTATGCCAACCATAAAACTCTGCTTCAAGAAAGATGCCTGGTGTGCTCAAGCTGGAGCCAGTCCCATCTTCGGGGATTCCCTGGAGTCAGGTACATTAGTTTGGGCCTTCTATCAATTTCAGTACTCTTCTCCAAGTCCCAAGTCTCATGAATATGGATGGAGCATGACCAGGGAAGATCATGTCAGGCATTGTCCTACCCCAGGGCTGTATTTTCCCTGTTGCTCTTTGAATGAAAAATACTGTTCTTACTCTTGGGTCTACAGGAAGGGGAGAACCTTCTACTTGCCCAGAGCAAGATTCCACTCTGATGGAACAGACAGAATAGTCACCAAAACTCAGGCAGAGCCACACAAAGGCAAAACTAGATGCACCTGGTACAATCTAGATGCTGGGTAAAGATCCAGATATAGTTCTTGATATAGTTTTGGATGGAGAGAAATGCTGTTTGTCAAGGCAACCTCCCAGAAGATAGTTTTAAAGGAGTGGCACTGTGCTAACCTGAAAGAAAGGAGAATTTCTGTACCAAAGAAATGTGTAAGGCTCAATTCAACTTAACATGAATTATTAAATGTTCCTTATGTACCTGGTCCCAGGTGAATGCTCTGGGGGAGTGAACAAGATACACTCCTTACCTATGATCTACAATCAGGAACAAAGTGAAGAAAATAAATACACACAGATAACTGGTATTTTATTTTTTATTTCAGCTTTATTGAGGTATAACTGACATATAAAATTTAATATATTTAAAGTATACATTGTGGTTATCTCATATACATACACATAGTGAAATGACTCACTATGATTTCCCCACTGTGATAGGATTGACAATGATATTTTAATCTAAATGTTTCATTAAATGAAGGTAAATGTTCAAAGGGCACCTATGTATCCTTCACTTCATTCATACATTTGGAGCCTTAGTTTACAATGTGTGGTCCCTGAACCAGCACAGTATCACCTGGGAGCTTGTTAGAAGTACAAGTTCTGGACCCCACACAGACCTACTGAATTCCAAATGCTGGGGACAGGGGCCAAAAATGTGTTTCCACAAGCCCTCCAACTGAGGTGACACCTGCTGAAGGTTGAGCACCACTAAGCAGAGAACTATTCCTGGTCTCACTCCACCACCACCACCACCTTCAGTGTATCTTTGATTAGTGACTTGAAGAGACAGCACTAACCATGCCCAGCTCAGCCTCTTCTAGTTTTTTGTTGGTTTTCTTTTTTATCCAGCGACAACCTTAACAAAAGACACAAGCATTCCAACCTGCTCATACCTTAAAAATTACCTCTGGTGAGATGTGGAGGGTGCTTAGCGTTACTTCCAATGAGGAGTAAGTCTGTCTAATTTAGTAATACGGGATTGGCAAGGCAATTAGGCTCTAGATAAAAAGCTTATAGTTTAATTATCAGTCTTTATGCCTTAATTATCAATTGTTTCCTAACATAGGAGCGAGAAATGGGGTGTTATTTATTGGACCGTTATAGCTCCAACAATGGGTTGTAGTGAAAAGGGGGCAGGATGCATGTTCAGACTGCATACAGTAGAGAGACCTAGCTGAGAGAATAATGAGACATAAGAACCAGAGGAAATCCTAGAATTTTTTAAGTGAACATAACTTTAGAAATGATCAGTTCTGACCTCTCAAGTTACAGATAAATAAGCAGAGCATTGAATGAACTAAGAGGATTGCTCAAGGTCACATGGCTAGTTAGTGGTGAAAACAAAACCAGAACCCAAGACACTTGGCTCTCAGCTGCACTCTTTCTGAGCAGATGTACCAAAGCCAACAACAGTAGAGAAACTTTCAATGCAGAGGTTGCCAAGTAGACGAACCCACTCCAGGGATTTTCAGCATGGGTAGCAGGCTCAAAGCCAAAGTGCTCTGTGCTCAGAGGGGAGCTCTGCCTCGAACCCACCTGTGCATGTTCTGTTGGCCCCTCTCACAGTCAAGGCTCAGGCTTCACAGTCTTCTCAGTGTTCTCTGAACACTGCTTCTTTTTCCTTTGCTTTTCCTAGTGTTGTTCTCTCTGCATACAATCTCACCCTACTGCCCATGTGTGGCAAAATTCTATCTGTCCTTGAGAGAGAGCTAACTCAAATTCTATTCCTCTACAAAGTCTGCCTGATTTCACCAATCAAGCCTCACCACTGAGCCAGCCACAAATGACCATCCTCAACTCTGAATCCCCAAGACACTTTATTTGTATATTATTTATGATGGCAACACTTTCTACTTTGTGTTACAGCTATGCTTTACCCATTGTATTAGAATATAAGCAGGGGCCATATTTCATATCTTTTTTTTATTTGATTCTAGTTTATTTTTATTGAAGTATAATAAACATACAGTGTCATTATATTATTTTTGGTGTACTATATAATGATTCAATTATTCCACACATTTCTCAGTGCTCATCAAGATAAGTATACCCTTAATTCACTTTATCTATTTCACCTATATCTGTACCCACTTCACTTTGACAACCAATAGTTTGTTCCCTATATTTAAGACTCTAGGGTTGTTTTAGTCTCACTTTTTTATTTCTTAAATTGCCATAAGAGTGGATTCATACAGTATTTGTCTTTCTCTGACTGAGTTATTTCATTTAGTGTTATACACGCTAGGTCCATACATGTTGTTACAAATGCTAAGATTCCATTATTTTTTATGACTGAGTAATATCCCATTGTGGATAGATATATGATAGATAGATAGATAGATAGATAGATAGATAGATAGATAGATACTACATTTTTATCCATTATCTATCAAGGAACACTTGGGATGCTTCCATATCCTAGCTATTATAAATAATGCTTCAATAAACATAGGGGTGCATATATCTTTTTGAATTCATGTAACTAAAAAGCTTTTTCCCTGAAAAGGAAACCATCAACAAAACAAAAAGGCAACCTACTGAATAAGAGAAGATATTTGCATATCCAATTAGGGTTTTAATACCCAAAATACAGAAAGAACTTACACAACTCAACACCAAAAAACTCAAATAATCCAATTAAAAAATGTGCAGAAGAACTGGATACAAATTTTTCCAAAGAAGACATACAGATGGCCAGCAAACACTTGGAAAGATGTTCACCATCACTGGTCATCAGGGAAATATAATTAACACTACAATGAGATATCATTTTAACCTATCAGAATAGCTAAATTCAGAAAGATAAGGTAGGCAAGTATTGTCTAGGATATGGAGAAAAAGGAACCCTCATGTACTGTTGGTGGGAATGTCGCTTGGTGCAACAACTATGGAAAACACTATGCAGGTTTCTCAAAAAAAAAATTAAAAATAAAACCACCTATTTATCCAGTAATTCTGCTACAAGTTTGTTTTTTGTTTTTTGTTTTTTGTTTTTTGTGGAGCTTAAACTCAACACCTTGAGATAAAGAGTTGCCTGTTGTACTGACTGAGCCAGTCAGGCATCCCACAGCTACTGGATATATAACCTAGGAAAACAAAAACACTTTTTCTAATTTCTTTTAATAATATTTGAAAGCCAGTAAGCAGTTACAAACATAATTCAAAAGCAGACAAGTAAAAAGAAAAAAAAAAGGAGAAAGAGCAAAGATACATCCTTCATTTCACAATACACACTGAGTTATATTAATGTTCACCCATCAACATCCCTTTGGAGGCCTAGCTTTCCATTCAGTCAAGAGTACTCTCCGATATTGTGCAGGGAGACAAGACTGCATTCAGGTGTGATGATATCAAACCAAATATGCACTGGCACTGCTGAGTTCAAGGGCTACAGTTTGGGCCCTAATTTAAGTGGGGTAAGAGCCCAGGCTGTACTGGATCCCATAGGCAAAGTAGATAGCAAACCCAATCAGCATCCAGACACCAAAAAGGACCCAGATGGCTGCTGTCATCTGCATCATAAGGTAAACATTCATGAAGATGCTCAGTAGTGGGAGGAGAGGCACAGCAGGGACCTTAAAGTGAAGGGGGCTGGACCTCTGTGGCTGTCTCCAGACGACCCCAGTGATCCCAGTGATGAGCACCAGGAGCAGCACAACCACTGAAATCCTCACTGGGTCTCCAGAAAGCAGAACTGGCCACCGGGCCAGCACCAGGCAAAGAAGAGTGAGCAGCAGAACAAGCAGTGAGGAGCAAACATAGACAACCCGGCCAGAGAGTGGAGTTGGGGTGGAGCTGCCTGGAAAAAATAGTCCCTGTAGAGTCAGCTTCTCTGCTGCAGGTCCATTCTCCTCCTGCATCTCTGTTTCATTTTCCTTATTCTTCCTCTCAGGCTGATACCTGAGGATGAGAACAGAAGTAGCAACCAAGGAGTGAGATATCAGGGATCCAACTGACCTGAGGTCAAGGAGATCAGTGAGCCCAAAGAAGACTGCCATGATTGCTGTAATAATGCTCAAGATCACAGTGGTCATGATAAGGATGAATGGGTGGGAACGAATTCCTTCAAGGACAGGGAAGAGGAGGCCATCCTGTCCCATCCTGGATAACACTCGACGTATGGGAAACATAAAGCCCAAGAGCCTCACAGCAACAATACACAGGAATGCAAAAGCTAAAACATAGTAGGCAGGGGCCCAGCCAATATGGAGAAATGCCTGAGGCAAGGTGCTCCCAGGTCGAAGCTTGTAGTAAGGCACCATAAGTGTAAGTGCCGCAGAGACACCAAAATACACCAAAAAGCAGATGAACAGTGAAATCACAATGCACATGGGGATGGAACGCTGGGGATTCTGGGTTTCTTCGACTTTGTCAAAAATACTGCTGAAACCTATAAATGCATAAAAACAGGTAGCTGTTCCACGGAGAATCCCCTCGAAGCCAAAAGGTGCAAATCCTCCAGAGCCCAGAGGGCCCAAGCTTGAGGTTTCATTGAGTCCAGCCATTAAGAAGTCCTCTTCTGTGAGCTTCCAGTTGTGCAGGTCCCCCTTAATGAAGCCAGAGATGATAACAAAACCAAGAGCCAAAAGTTTCACCAATGTGGCCAGTTTGGTAACTGGGAAAGACCAAACATACCTCAGATTTCGGAATTCTATGAGCAAAAACACAAGACCCACAACAAATATATCTACATACTCTACAAGGACACGGGGAACATGTGGTGAGATGCTCTCATGCAGGATCTGAGAGATCTTGTTCCCACGCAGGTTATCAAAAGCTAAGATACATGCATGGGCCACAATGGCTTTATCACCAACATGGGAGAGGATGAGGGTCCAGCCAGTGATGAAAGCCCAGAGTTCACCTATAGTGACAAAGTTGTAGAGATATGTAGAGTCAGAATGGGGAACCCGGACACTAACCTCTGCATAGCACAGGCCAGCCAACATAGAAGATAGGCCAGCCACCAAAAAGCAGATCACAATGGATGGTCCTGCCTGATTTCTGGCCACCTCACCAGCCAGGACATATACACCTATACCCACTGTGCGGCCCACACCCCGAGCCACTAAATCCAGAGTACTCAGGCTTCTCTGTGGATCATCCTCAGCCACCGGTTCCTTCAGTGTAGGTCTGCGTACCAGCTTTTGAACAAATCTATGAAGTGCCTGACGCAGCATTCTAGCTGGAATTGAAGAGGATTCCAGGATCAAAGAGCTGTAGCAAGCCCAGGAAGCAGAGTCTGGGATCAGAGTCAATGAGGCTAAGTGAAGCCAAGTACGCTTGGGGCTGCTGAGGTCCGTTACTCAGGCTGAAAAGTTGCTGCTTTGTATTTCATCTGGCCCTTCATAACACCTAAATAAACAATAAATATTTACTGAACAGTGGTGTTCAACCAACCAACTGGCTCAGAAAGCCCACTGTTGTAGCACAAGTATCACTGAAATTGAAACCAAAAGACAATATTAAAAAACCTGATTGATTAACCCTGATTTCCCCCTCAGAAACAGTGCCAAATACCTCCCAACATTCTCCTTTATTGCACACCATGTGATACAATACCTTTATGTTCATCTAAGTCATGTAGCTTCATGTACTAATTAAGTTGGAAGACACAATAGGGCATGAATGTATTGTACAATAATTCTCAAACAGGATAATTGTGTGGTGCTTAGGCATAAGGTATGACACATTAATTCATGGACTAGAGGGCCTCGTTGCAGTTACAGAACTATGTTTTAAAATAACGTTCGAATTTGAAATACAAATATTAGTTCCTCTGTCTTAAAACTCTTTGCCAAAGATGTTACTTTGGCCCCCTCTCTCCCCATTTTGCATCATCCATTTAGCCGTACTAATTGCAAAGTATGTACAGTCCTATCCTTCCCTTTACCTACCTATGCCAACAGGGGTGCTGTGAAAATAGGAGAAGAGAGAGAAGGGAGCAGGGTCTTCATAACCACCTACAATAATGAGAGGAACAGGCTGTCTGGTGAAGAAACACTGGAGAAATCAATAAAAGGTCAATAAAGGGTCCATTACTAAGAAGGGAGAAGAGCCAGAAATGTCACTGTCTGAATTCTGACATTCAATAAACCTCACCCAGAGCATCCAGGCAAAATATACTATAACTTTTATGTCCACAGTAATGAATGTGACAGGTAAGAAGAAAAGAAGTAGGTCAGCTAGCTCAGTAGCTCACAACCAAAACAATTCCTTCTGTCTCTTCCCTCTCTGGGCTCCGGGAGAGAAAGTGAGCTCCCTTCTGCAGACAGTCTCTTCTCTGGCCACCCTGTGTTCTATAAACATGCTACACCATCTGTGATGTCAGTTGCCAGCAGCCTGGAGACCCCGCCCTGCTCTGTGACTTGTATTAAAACACTCACTTATAACTCTCTATTAATTTTTCACAAAAGATATTGTTAGCTCCCTCAAACCATGGTCTCAATATACCAAATATATTTTCTTAACAAAGGAACTGACATTCAGTTCCTCCTTCCGTCTCCTCATCTGCTGCTATTCAAATGAGCCCCTCCTCAAGGAGAACAAGACTTTGGTGAATAATTCACAGCAATGCCCCAGAAATGAGAAGTGGAGAACAGAGAAAACAAAGTCATGCGTCCCCCACTCTCCTCCCTACTCAGACTCCTATTTTGAAAGAATTTTAGGAAATTTTGTCAGATATTTTAAAGACAGAAAGATTAAGTCAAAATTTAAAAGTCTTCTCTACAGATTATCAAGAGGAACCCTTGGGAAATGGGATAGATCTTCTGTCTACAAGTCCATCTAGACTCCTTATTTGCCACCCACCAGGTCCAATGTTATGATTTACCAATAAGCACATGATATAGATAAGGAGAGTGAATATTTAACTCATGGAACCTTCTACATTATGAATATGATTGATATTTCACCACCCACCCCCAGGCTTCAAACCCTTCAGTGGTTCCCCACTGCTCTTCCTTCATAATCCTTCCTTCCTTCATCATCTGACCCGTGCTGATCCTTCCAGCCTCATCCCCTGCCCAGTTCCTGCTCCAGCTGCAAAATATAATATTCAACCTGTTCCCTGTGCCTCTAATGCTTTTTTGTCCCTTTCACTTAGCTAAGCCCCACTTCTAGTTCCCAGCTCAGAAGTTTCTTCCCCAGGAAGCCTATCTCGACTCTTATGCTGCCATTCCTATGTGCTCTCATAGCACCCAGGCTTCCCCCATTTGCCATATACCCTAATGTAGCAAAAATTCAGGTCAGCTGCCAGTCTATGAGACTGTGACAATAAATAAACATTTGTTGAACAAATGTACAAACTGAGAAGGGAAACTTGAAAGAGCACATAATCCAGAATTCCTAACTACTTGACTTTGAGATACATATTTTGTAACCAAGCATTCTTTATAATCCTGGCTCAGGTAAAGATATAATGGGAATTACCTTCCTTGTAGAAGGCAAGCAAAATGAAAAGTGTGAAGGGAAAACCAACTGATGAAACCTAACTGCACATGATTCACGGCGGGTATGAGCCACATGCGGTGATAAAGAATTATTGTGGCTCAGTCTGTTAAGTTTCTGACTCTTGATTTTGACGCAGGTCATGATCTCACAGTTCTGGAGTTCAAGCCAGAACTCCATGAGGGCTGCGCACTAACCACAGGAAGCCTTCTTGCGATTCTCTCTCTCCCTCTCACTCTGCCCCTCCTCCGCTCATTTGCATGCACTCTCTCTCTTGCACTCTCTCTCACTCTAAAAATTAATAAATAAACTTAAAAATTTTTAAAAGAATGTCTGCCTTTGAGGAAACTTGTTTTAAATATCAGACTAACTTGGGTTATAGGCAACTAGCCACCCACACCCAGTTAAAGAAGCTCTAATTTGTTGAAGGCATCACGCCCAGGCCCTATAATCTGGGTAGCGTGTCCTAAGGCAGAGATTCTCACTTTGGGGGGCAGAGGGAGAGATAATAGGGGACATTTTCAAACTTCAGATCCTCTCCTTCTGGAAATTCTTGTTCAATAGCCTGTACTTCCTGTGATTGCTCTAATCCATGTTCTAACCTGCTCTAACTACCCAAATGACAATAAATTGTCTTCAATTTCAAAGAGAAGAGATTCTAAAAGTTTCCTTTACAGGAAGGCAGCACAGTTTAGTAGTTAGAAGCTAAGGCTCTGCAGCTAGATGGTTCATGTTCAAATCACAACTCAACCTCATACTAGGTGACTCTGGACAAATTAGTCCACCTCTTGGGGCTTTAGTTTCTACAGCAGTCAAATGAGAGTAAAAGTAAATACCTCATAGAGTCATTGTGAGCAGTAAGTTAAATGATGGCCTATAAAGTAGTTAGTTCAGTGCCTAGAAAAATATATGGACTTAATATAATCTACCTAAAATTTAATATTGAAATCTGATTCAAATCCTCAAACTTTGAAAAACAAATAGTTTTTATAAATGTCTAGCCCAAAATCATCCACTACAACTCGAGTCTATTAACTAGCACTTGTGAGACAATGAAAACAGTTATATTCCATATATTTTGCCTTGAAATGCTAAGTACTCTAGATAGATACCCTTGTACATGGTGCTAAACATTTTGGGGTCCTGGGCTTACTAAGTTAGACCAGGTATCAAAAAATGCAAGCCTCAAATATAATAACAATGATAATAATACCTTTGCCTATGGATGCCTCATTTTATTCCTAGAAGAAACAGTGCTGCATACTATAGAAGTAAGATGAATGAACATTATGTTACAAATTCTGGATGTGAGCCCTGGATCTTATGCTTGACTATATAAATCAGGGTAATTTGCTTAATCTCTCTAGGCCTCAGTTTCATCATCCACAAGGAACGTAACTTGACTTCCCTTACTGGATCAACATGACAATTTGATGAGAAGATACAAACTATCAGGCACTGCTGGTGGGAGTATAACTGGGGCCACCATCCTGAAGCACAGTCTTAGTGGAATTAAGAATGCACACACCCGGGGCACCTGAGTGGCTTAGTTGGTTATGCGCCGTCTTCAGTTCAGGTCATGATCTCGCAGTTCATGAGTTCAAGTCCCATGTCGGGATCTGTGCTGACAGCTCAGAACCTGGCCTTAGAGCCTGTTTCAGATTCTGGGTCTCCCTCTCTCCCTGCCCCCTCCCTCACTCATGCTCTATCTCCCTCTCCTTCAAAAGTAACTAAATATACACCTTCTCAGCCCACAATGCCTCTACAATCCTTCTACCTGGTTCAGAGTCTGATAAATGGCAGGCACCTAACAGATTTAAATTGAAGGGGAACCAGAATCCTATAGTCATCAGGACATGGAGAACACAGAGAAGGAATACCTGCTAGAAAGAGGGTGGAGAACAAGAGAAGATGGGGCATCCCTCCTACCAGTTACTTCTGAACTCATTTCCCTTTTCCCAATTCTTCTTTCTCCTTCGGCTACTTCAATTGTCTCTAGAGGCTCCTTTCTGGACACTAAGGATGCTTGTCCCACTGTTTGTCTCTCTGGGGAACCATCTCCAACCAGCTGCCTCCCAACAAAGACACAACGGTAGTTCCTAAAATTTGTTGAATCACACACCCTTCTGAGGTTAGTCACCTCAAAAAATGCCCTACACTCTCCTGGTGTCCATCCATGGACCATGAGCAGAAATCACAGAGGACGACCATCTGAACAGCATGGTTGGAGATGGGTAATACTTTTGATAATTTCGGTTTCCCTCAACTGTGTTGTGCAGGGTGGTCCTTGTGCTCTTCCCACTTTTACTGAAGATGAGGGAGAGTGGGCTACAGACAAAGTATGTAGATAGCAGAGAAGCAATTTAAGAATAAAATATCTGGGAATAAATAATCACATTTTATGACTCCAACAGTAGCAGGCAGAACAAAAATAATGACCAAACTTATAGAAGAAAAAAGCAAACTCATGATTGGAAATCCTGAGAGAGCTTACCACAAATCCGACTTATAACAACACAGAGAAACATTGTCCTCAAACACCATGTTCAGAAATGCCCCCTCTCCAAGCAATAATCTATGATTATTCAAATAGTTTATATTCAGTTGAGACTCTCTGACCCAGCTGTCAGAGCACCTACCCTAATTCTCCCTCTACCCTCACGCCCATCACCTTTTTCCTAACTCAGCCCCTCAGATCCTGACTTACCCTTCCTAGAATGAGCCTTTGGCCTGAGTAAGTGCCTGCCCTGCACAGCATCCCCTCCTCACTCCTTTCTGCCCAGTCTTAATGCTTCTGTCCAGTCTTAATGCTAGGTCTTCTCAACTCTAATCTACAACCTTCCCATCTACATCTCAGAAGCCTTTCCTAAGCTATCCAGACTGGTCCCCATCTCCAAACTTCCTCCCCTTCCTGCTAGCACTTATAGCCCACTCTGATGCTCAACTGAAACTAATTTTCCCTTTCTGTGTCCTGGTGTCCTGAGTGTGTCACTTAAATTCCTTTAAACTTCTGGAGGTCAGGGCCAGGGTCCATATACTTCCTTTTTCTGAATCCCACACTCCTACCTCCAAACCTCACTATCCAGGAAAATGCTCATAATTATACCAAGCAACCATAAGAGGTATGTAGGACAGAGAAAATGAATATATACATGTATTTATTGGCTAATATATCTTGAGGTTTCTAGACGAAAGGTTTGTTGTTTTGTTTTCCATTTGTTTGTTTCTTTGGAAAGAGAGAAAGTTCCAAACACAGGTCTAAACAGAAGACTAGAACATGCACCATCATCTATTTCAAGCACCTTTCCTAAGGTCATTTCCTAATGGGAGCCCTTGGTCTGTGAATCTCAGTTGAATTAAGAAACAGTCTCTCCCAAAGTAGGTCCTTGGTGCAAAGGAAGTGCTGAAAGAAAGGCAGAGACGTGCCAGGGAGTGAGAAGCCAGCTTGCATGAATTCCATAACAGTTTCATCTCTCCCCTTTCATCCCTCATCCTTTGTGTATTTCAGTCTCTGAGCTCCTTTCAAACTCCAAAACTAAAGTTCCATTCCAAATCCCCAAGAAGAACTCCTGTCAAATCCAAGAATCCACCCACTAAATTGCAGGAAATCTTCCTATCCCAAACAACCCCAACCACTCACCTTTGTCCTGGAGGACATTGTGTTTATTCTTCTGTGTCTAGAAGGGTACTGCCCTCACTCTGGATTTTTCTTTTTTTATTAAAAATTTTTTAATGTTTATTTTTATTTTTGAGAGAGAGAGAGAGAGAGAGAGAGAGAGAGAGAGAGAGAGAGAGAGCAGATGAGGGGCCGAGAGACAGGGAGACAGAGAATCTGAGGTACGCTCCAGACTCTGAGCTGTCAGCACAGAACCTGATGTGGGCTTGACCACAAACCATGAGATCATGACCTGAGCTGAAGTCGGATGCTTAACCAACTGAGCCTTGGTTTCCTATGGACCTTTCCTTTTCAAAACATTTTCCAAGGCAATAAGTACCACTGGTTCCCATGGTTGAGTGCTGGCATTCCTACAAATCAGGAAGTTGGCCTAGTGGCTCCTCCCGAATAGCTTTAAAGATACTTTGGATATCAGTTGCTTTGCTAGAAGTTTGATAAATACTTGAGAGGAAGGCTAATGAAGCTGTTAAATAATTATTTTACTTCTCAAAGTTTCAGAGAAGTGAAATTTAAACGTAACATCCCCAGAAATTATATCAATCATCTGTATTCAAGCACAGCTCCTTTCTCATCTCAAGGTATATGAATACTCTTCCTCCTTAAAATTTCTGGACAATGAAAACTCTGGAGCCAATCAAACCAGTGGCTCCCAAACAATCAATCATAAAGCTTTTTAGAAAGTTGAGCTTCCCCAGAGTTTCTCAAGTCCTAATTCAAGCAGCCCTGTAACTGAGGTAGGGGACAATCATGAATACAGGAGTGGAAGTTTTGAGTTCAGGGCAAGACTTTTAAATCATAGTAAGTGTTGTGTGTGTATACACCAACATGTCCAAAGATTAAATAGTTCACAATCCATATGAACAGGTAAGCAGGACAAAAGCCACCATGAAGAGTTGGGCTGAGTCTCATACTCAAGGGTAGGAGAAATCAGTGGACAAAATCAAATGAAAACGGGAATCTTCCCATTTTCTCTTTCTGTTTGTGTCTTCTATAGAAGTCTGTGTCTAAACACGGTCCTTCATTTATCATTCAACAAATATACAAGTCTTCATGAATTCAGTACTGCAGATAAAGGAGAAAAAAAACACAACATCCCTCCACCCACATTGCTTATACTCCTGCAGTAGGAAGCAAACAATAAACACATTAGTAATAAAAATATAAGTTATGTTGGTATTCCAATCAGTGCTGCAGAGAAAAGGAAAGCAAAAAAAGGTTAGGATGTGCTTTAGTGAGTGTTGTGATTTTTAAAATGGGTGGTCCAAGACAGCCTCACCTTCACACTGTTGTGCAACTACCACCACCATTCATCTCCAGACTTGCTCATCTTCCTCACCTGAAACTCTGTACCCATTAAACAGTAACTCCACACTCTTCCCTCCCCAACAGCCCCTAGCAACCACCATTCTACTTTCTCTCTCTGAATCTACTACTGTAGATACCTCATAGAAGTAGAATCACACAATATTGTCCTTTTGTGATCAGCTCACTTCACATAGCAAGGTTCATCCATGTTGGAGCATATGTCAGAATATCCTTCCTCTTAAAGGCTAAATAATATTCCATTTTGTGTATATTCCATATCTTGTGTATCCACAGATGGGAATGTGGGTGGTTTTAGCTTTTAGCTGTTGTGAATAACGCTATTATTAATACAAGTGTACAAATGTCTTTTTGAGTCCTTCATTTCAATTCTCTGGGATAAGATACCCAGAAGTGAGATTGATGGATCATATGGTAATTGTATATGTAATATTTTGACATACTGTTTTCCTCTGTGGCTGCACAATTTTACATTCCCACCAGCAATGGACAAGTGTCTCAATTTTTCCACATCCTTGCCAACACTCATCTTCTGTTTTTGTTGTTGTTTGTTTGTTTGTTTGTTTTTTAATAGCAGCATCCTAACAAGTGTGAAGTGGTACTTGATTATTTTTGAGGAATACATGGAGGCCTGTGGGTCTGGGACAGAGTGAGTGAGGGGGAAGCAGTAGGGGATGAGGCCAGAGAGAAAGTAGGAAGCCAGATCCTTCATGTAGGATCTGAGAGTCACTGTGCGGACTTTAGCTGTTATTCTGGGTGTGAAGGAAACGCTAGAAAAAGTGATCGTTTCACAAGTTGCCTACCTAAAAATTTCATGTTCTGTGAATTAAGTATTAGTTTCTCAAACCAAGGAAAGCCTTCCTTCAGAGTTTGAAAACAAGGCATGGAGAGTTTTGCAGAACTCTCATTAGATGTCCGGTGCTTCTAACAACACGATGAGGGCTGAACAAGCCACGTTCTTGCACCTGCCTTCCTCTCTGGATGCCAAAGCAAAGATGCTATGCAGCCATCCATGGCAGAGTAACATGATGAATTGCTTTCATAAAGCTGTTCACTTTATGGATTATCTCTAGTCAGTCCCTCACTTAAATATGAAACATTTTAGCATCATGCACTATTTTTGGATATACCTACCATTATTATGGATAATCAAGAAGTGACATGGAGATAAAGGGCACTTTCTCCAAAAAACTGGTAAAATTAAGGACTGCAAAGACAGGGGTCGGGAGACTCTCAGAATGGGAGCAGGAACCATATGCATCAGGCACTCACAAGTCTTACAGAATTAAATACATGAATCCAGTCCCAAGCCCCATACGCCTCAAGAAGGACTTTCATTAATGTCTGAGATGCTCAGAGCTGGAGAGAGAAAGGAGCCAATAGAGAATACTGAACACACATTTCTTTTCTTTTTTCTTTTAAATAATTTATTGTCAAATTTGTTTCCATACAACACCCAGTGCTCATCCCAACAAGTGCCCTTCTCTGTGCCCATCACCCCCCTCCCACATCCCCCTCACCCCTCAGTTTGTTCTTGGTCTTTAAATTTCTGAGAATAAAAGAATACCTGTCATAACCTCAGTTCCCCCAAGTTACAGGGATGAAAGCTCTACATAAATGAGAAGTCCAAGGAGTTATATACTTTCTCAACAACTAATAATCTGGAAAGAATGGCTGCTCAACCACCATTCATAAATGTTAGAAATACACATTTAAGTGTGCGAGTTGTGGGGAGGGGGTGGCAGATGGAGGATAGAGAAGGAGAGAATAATAGGGTTGTTCCTGCTGGAAAAGGAAGAGAGACAGAAATAAATTTTAACTGTGACATTCTTAGGATTCAAATGGGGATTGGGGGGGGGGAAGTATAGTAAAATCTGCAAACCTGAATAACTAATTTCTCTCAGCAAGAAAACAAGCCTTGTACTCCTAGCATAACTACACTATGACCCAGCATTGCACTACTAGGTATTTATCCAAGAAGTACAGGTATGCATTTTGAAGGGACACATGCACCCCCAATGTTGATAGCAGCACTACTGACAATAGCCAAAGTATGGAAAGAGCTCAAATGTCTATCGATAGATGAATGGATAAAGGAAATGTGGTATGTATATATATATATAGACACACACACACACACACACACACACACATGGAGTATTGCTTGGCAATTAAAAAGAATGAAATATTGCTATTTGCAACTACATGGATGGAACTAGAGGGTATTATGCTAAGTGAAATTAGTCAGTCAGAAAAAGACAAATATCTTATGACTTCACTCATATGAGGACTTTAAGATACAAAACAGATGAACATTGGGGAAGGGAAGCAAAAATAATATAAAAACAGGGAGGGGGACAAAAACATAAGAGACTGTTACATATGGAGAAAAAACAGAGGGTTACTGGAGGGGTTTTGAGAGGGGAGATGGGCTAAATGGGTAAGGGGCATTAAGGAATCTACTCTTGAAGTCATTGTTGCACTATATGCTAACTAACTTGGACATAAATTTAATTAAATAAATTAAATAAAATTTTTTAAAAGAGAAATAAATTAGAAAAAGGACATTGAGAGATAGATTAAATTCAAATCTCATTATGAAGTGTCTTGAAAAAACTCAAGCATAAGAAACACAATTGGAGGATATAAAATTGGTCAAAAAGTTTAAAAATGAGCCAGGCATGTACTTAGTTACTGAGTTCAAATAAGACAAACTCCAGCTGACCCTTACTTTTCCTAATTTTACAAATAAAACTTAATTATGAGAAACTTGGTATATATCTGTCTGCTCTGTACCTAATGTGCTAATCTTACACAAAACCTAGGGAGAAGCGCATACTACCCAAAGAAATCTAAGTTTAAATGCAATCCCCATCAAATACCAACAGTATTTTTCACAGAACTAGAACAAATAATCCTCAAATTTGTACAGAACTACAAAAGATTCTGAAGAGCCAAAGCAATCTTGAAAAAGGAACAAAGCCAGAAGTATTAAAATTCCAGATTTCAAGATATATTACCAAATTGGAGTAATCAAACAATCTGGTATTGGCACAAAAACAGACGCATAGATCAACGTAACAGAGAGCCCAGAAAGAAACTCACAATTATGTGGCCAGTTAAGTATCAACAAAGGAGGCAAGAATATGCCATGAGAAAAAGACAGTCCTTTCAACCAAGTGTTAGAAAAACTGGACAGCTACATACTAAAGAATGAGACTAGAGCTCTTATGCCATACACAAATATAAACTAAAAATGGATTAAAGAACTAAATGTGAGATCTGAAACCACAAAAATCCATAAGAGAGCATAGTTAGTAATTTCTCTGACATTGGCTATAGCAATATTTTTCTAGATATGTCTCCTGAGGCAGGGAAACGAGAGCAAAAATAAACTATTGGGACTACATCAAAACAAAAGCTTCTGCATAGCAAAAGAAACAACAAAACTGAAAGATAACCTACTAAATGGGAGAAGATATTTGCAAATGACCTATATGATAAAGGATTAGTATGCAAAATAGAGAAAGAATTAATACAATTTAACACCAAAAAAAAAATTCCACAAATAACACAATTTTAAAATGAACAAAAGACATGAACAGGCAATTCTCCAAAGAAGACATATACTGGTTGCCAATAGACACATGAAAAGATGCTCAACATGACTCAAATTCAGGGAAATGAAAATCAAATCCACAATGAGATATCACCTCACATCTGTCAGAACAGCAAAAATAAAAAACACAAGAAACAAGTATTGGAAGATTGTAGAGAAAAAGCAACCCTCATGGACTGTTGGTGGGAATGCAAACTGGTACAACCACTCTGGAAAACAGTATGGAAGCTCCTTAAAAAATTAAAAATAGAATTACCATTTGATACAGTAATTCCACTACTGGGTATTTACCCAAAAAATACAAAAACATTAATTCAAATGTATCTATAAATATGTAATTGCTGTGTTATATAATATATAATGAAATACTACTCAGCCATAATTGCAGCAATACAGATGGATCTAGAGGCTGTAATGCTAAGTGAAATGTCAGTCAGAGAAAGACAAATACCATATGATTTCACTCATAGTAGAGTTTTAGAAACAAAATACACAAAGAAAAAAGAGACAAACAAACAAACAAACAAAAAACAAACAGGTGGAAGACAAACTGGTGGTTGCCAGAAGGGAGACAAGCGGTGGATGAGTGAAACAGGGTGATAAAAGCACACATCATGATGAGCACCGAGTAATGTACGGAATTGTTAAATCACTATATGCATGTCTGAAACTAATGTAACACCTATGTTAATTACACTGGAATTAAAATTTTAAAAAAAGGATATATAAAATGGGCATTCCTATTTCCCACAGTGACTCATACCTGTGACCAAATCTGAGCATTGTTAGTATTTATTAATCATCCATGGAAATAAGCACAAAGACCAATGAACATCAGCATGAATATAGACCTCTTTGGCTATTTTTTTATCTCCTTGCTATTTTTTTAAGTTATGAATATGGACTTGAGATAAGGAATAATGGGTTATTTTGAACATGCTATTAGTATAAGAAGATCAACAGAGAAGATAAAGGATTGTCTTTCAGTTTTAATTTCAAAACGAAGACAATCTGAATTATGTCCAGAAACAAGGGGATTGACAAAGCAACCTCTAAGGATCCTAATCTTAACCACAGAAATTGCATAATACTTAGAAATAAATGTGAGGAATTCCACCTGAACCTCACTGGTTTCAGATATTTGGAAACTACCACCTTGTCGATTCAAGCCGACTGACATGAAGTCACTTAGATGTCTACTTAGCATCTTGCCCACACTAGCCCTATATCTAGTAGATTTGTATGGTTTGCAAATATTGCATATCCAGAGCCAGCCTCTTGCCATACTCCCTAGTCGACCATCCTGGTCCATAATATTGGTAACTCTAAATAAAGATCCTTTAGGCTCTCACTCAGTTTGACTCAGCAGCCATCAGAGAGGATTGCTCATGAAGCAGAATAAAGCCCTAAATCACATTCTTCCTGATCACTACATGCAGCAGATAACTGAAGTGTGAGGCTTCCTCTGGAAATGACACTTTCCTCAAGTCTTAAAAAGACACACACACTCTCTCTCTCTCACACACACACACAGACACACACACACACACTCACATACACACGTGTGCAAACACTCCCAACCAACCCGCAGTTTTCTGCTCTGTATTAAGATTGTATTTCCAACGCTTTCTTTTCACTGTTGTTCTACCACTTACTCATATTATTAGCGTTTTCTGTGGCTCCTACTGGCACAAAACTTTCCCCACACATGCACATCTTGCTGGCATTAACATCAGCTCTCACACAGACTGTCCTCTTCTGCCTAGCATATGCTCTTTCACAACCCTGTTCAATATGATCCTCCTTCTGGAAAACTCTGGTCACAGCTACAGATAGGTATCTGATCTCTCCAGTATGGTCTACTTGCCCCTTTCTCTTTCCTCATTAATGTCCAGTGGCATAATTCATTGCCCTATAACTTTGCATTGGCAGAAAATCCAGTTAGGGAAGAGGGTAAAAGCAGTTAAGTGCTAAGGTGGAACCCAGGAGCATAGCTTCTGTCTGATGATTCTTTTAGTTTGCCTTCCCTTCCCCAGCTGAAGCCTGAGGTGCAAAGAGTTAACTGGTGACAGCCAAGAAGTACCCCAGAATATACAGCCCAGTTTGGTGATGTCAAACTCCTCACACAAGAAAAGAGATCCAAGTCTCTTTCGCCACAACAAAGTGAAAGTACAAAGGAAGTAACCCAAGTTCAGACAAGAGAATGTACATTGTCGGTGACATTCATGATTTACACCAGTGTCATCTCTTTAATGTGTGACAACTGAACAGACAGATAACACAGAGTTTTACTACTTTCACTGCTTTGTTTGTAAAATAAGTACTCTAATGTTCTGGCATTAGGCAACGTGACACAATATTCAAACTGCAATAACTACATTTAAGGCTGGACTGCAGAAGGGAAGAATGGGACCATAGTCAATTGATTGAGGTGTAGAATAGGATTTCACTTGTTTCAGGTGGATAGGGAAGTATCCATCAAATGCCCTTATATTTTAAGCTCCCAGAAAAATAATTCTCTGTATTTGCTACCATTTTTCCTGTACTATCTATAAATAACTACACAGATGGGTTCTGTGTAGTTGAGGTTGGGTCTAAAGTGAGAATTTGGATGTCCCTCAAGTCAAAACCACAAAAAGTCCAAGTGAGAAAGACTGAATTCAACCTATTAAATATCAGACTTCAATTAAATACAAATGAATACAAAGATTATTCCAAATTAGAAAATTCAGGCACCACAGTGATTCTTTGTGGAAAAAAAGAAAACGCCTGAAGCAAAAGCAACATTTTTCTTTCCCTAAATTATCAACACCACTACCATTACCCACAAACCATCATGCACTCAGTTATACACAGTGCAAGACAATGGTGGCAAATACAGAATTCCCCTCTCTGGGAATTTTGAATTAAGGGCATTTCATGAACACCTCCCCACCTGCCAAAAGAAGTAAAAGATAACATAAAGTATAAATGAGGAAATGTATTCCTAAACCAGAAACGAATACTCAAGACAATGGTATGTCAAGATCCCAGATGGCTTCTTAGTTGATGGAAAGTAAAAGTAGTAAGGACCTCATTTTCCATGGTTGATAAGACTAGTGAGTATCGTCTGTGTCACCTTACTTCATAGCTTCAAATTTGTAAGTCCTCCATGTAAGTACTTGGCTGTCTCTTTCTCTCTGTCCTCTCTCAACACACTGCGCTTGGTTCCTCCTATAGTTCTAGGTAGCTGCTCCCTGCCCCCTTCATCTCCCTGGAAAAGTTAACTCGTTTGACTTTGCTTTGTTGTAAGAAAAACACTAAATCATCTGAGTCGTATGAAACTTGCATCATGCCTCAAAGTCCTGAGTTCCTAATCAAATATAGATCACTATGACTTCCCATTCAGGACTCATCCTCCTTACCCCAGTTCAGGCAATATAATCTACACTACTTTTTAAGGGACACTCTTTATCCCTCTTCCCCAATTCTTTCTAATCCCCAGTCTGCTTTGTGATTTCTGGGATAATACAAGAAAAATAAGGATGAGGATAAAACAAAACTATAATCCCAAAGTCATATTTTTCAATTGGTGTGTACATGTGAAGGAGATTGTCCTTTCCACATGAGTTTGCTTAAACCAAGGTTAAAATGAACCTGCCTTCTAAAAGAACATAACACCTATCAACTAATAATGGAAAGAAGTTGCCCAAAAACTAATTGCTAGAGGGAACAAGAAAGACAACCTAGAAATCAACATTTGCCACATATAATCAAAAAAACAGGTTTTGTGCATGGATAAGTGTTGTCTGGGCTTCTGTGCTGCGGTACAGGCCACCGTGTACATGGTGGTGGGGAGGGTGGAGGGTTGGGGAATAGTTTAAGACTCCCAAGGCCTTTAGAGTTAAAGAGTGACAAATATGTTCTGAGATAACAGCAAACTCTCTTTTTCTTCTAGGAAACCCAGGATGCCACCTATTTCAGACTTCTCTTCCAAGACTTTATCAATCAATAAAATATGCCTATCATGTACATGAAATTGATAGATTCCAAGAGAAAGAACAAAGCCATCAAGTTTCAAGGTTTATTTAGCACTCACTCATTTACAATATATTTGGGACCACAGAGGAGCCTTCTTAAGGTGTTTTAAAGACTACTAAGAAGCCATACCCAAGGAGAACTTGGTAATCTTGCCTCCTACAGCCTGACATGGCCTATAATCAATCCCCACCATGCAACTTTTTTTAATTAGATAAGAAAGGCAGGGAGGTACCGTCAGCTGTAAAAATAGATATCGAGCTCCTTGAACATGGAGGAAGAAAACCCTCTAATCCTCTCTGGTGATGGAGCACCACCTTGTCAAAGTAGACCTGCTATTCTGCAAAGTCCACAGCAATGTTCTCCGTAAGAAGATAGGACACAGAGACTCTCAGAATCTCCAGTGAGAAACTGTGGAAAACATGAAGGAGGCAGCAGAGCCAGGTGGAAGAATCTTCATTTATTAAAGGATTATGCTATGTTCTAGGCCCTGTGGGAAAGACGAAGATGAAGAAAGCAAGCTCTGCACCAGAACAGAAAGGAAAGGTCAGGAAGAAGGGCAGAACAAAGAAGCGGGAAGGACTCTGCAGGAGAAGCACCCAGGAATAACCTCCCCTAATCCATATTTTCCTCAGCAGAGCTGAGAACCTTTCTGGTCTGGGGGAGAACAGAGAGTAGGCCTCCAAATCACTCCGACCCCAACAAACCCACCTGCTCTTCCCAAACTCACAAGGCCTCTGGTCTGGACCCCCCTCCCCCAATCCACTGTCTAGCTCTGGTGCCATAAAATACCCTCTACTCCAACTCCGCAGGCCTTCTACAGCCAGCTGCACTTCGTGCCCAGACTTCTTCCTCTCTGACTCTGTCTCAGTTTTCATGTCAACTCTATAAACATGAGAAATCACTTACCCATGGATGTATCTGTATCAGAGGAGAAAGACCTGAGAAGAAAGTGCAAGTCAAACCAAGGGAGAAGGAAGGAGGTTGGCCAAGCAGAGTCAGGACTTGGGGTGGAGCTTAGAGGGGCCTTCAGGGAGTTGGGGCACTAGAGGTGAGGCCCTCAGGAAAGCAGAGTCATCAGGAGGCGGGGCCATCAGAGGGCTGGTGTGCCTGGGAGGAGAGTTCATGAGTAGGGTTGGGAACTGGGAAGGAGTTGGGTTAGGCAGAATCCTGGAGGAAAGCTCGCTAGGGCAGTGGAAGACTATTGGGACCATGCATGGAGGAGATCGTGGACTGAGGCTTATATGGGACTTTGTTGAAGACTTTGTTGACCCAAGATCTGCATTTAGAAGTAACCAAGCTTTCCAGGGAATGGGGGAGGTCCTAGTTGGCAGAAAGAGAGTGTGAGGAACCACGTGGACCCAGCCTGTGGTGATTTGGAGGCCAGTCCCAGATCCAGCTAAGGAGCCCACTCAGCAGTCCTGTAAACAAGGATAGAGGCTCCCCCACAGACACCTCTCAGAATCTCCTGCTAGGTCCCTCTATCAGCACCACACATCCCCACTCCCTCATTCATCTTTCACTTCAGTCCAGGATTAAAACTAAAAGGGAACTTGCTTAAGCTTCACCTCCAGGGATTTCCTGAGACAGTCACTCAGCATTCATAGTTATTCTAACTGAACATGCATTGGGCATTTTGTTGGAGGGAGTAAAGAAAAAGATATAGTTCCTACTTAGAGAGCTTCTTGCTCTAAACATGCAAAACATAGGGCTTCCAAGACCTTGGAACAGTGACCGAAGGGCATTTCCAAGAATGTTAATCTTCAAACAGAAGTCAAGACTTCTCAAAGATGGAGAAAGTGGGGCCTACTTAAAGACCGAGGGCTGAATGCAGAAGTGATGGGCCCAAGCAGCCATCAGTCTCATGGAAAAGGGGCATCACTGCCTTCTCTTGATAGTGCTGAGATTTCTATAAACCCTAAATTAGGTTCCTTAAACACTGGGGTCGAGGTGGAGGGAAGGGAGAGAAGGGTAGCAGCAGGACCCTAAAGGGACAGAGTCTATACTAACTATAATAAGACCAAACATTGAAATTTGAACAGAAAGAACTGCTACAGATATCAGGAAGAACCTCCAACTGAGGAAGCCCACATATCACATTGACCCTGCCCTAACACATCTCCAGTAGGCATGGACCAAAGGTTCTAATTAAGCACCTCTTTTTTCCAGGTGCTATGCTGGGTCATGGATGAGTGGCCCAGCCAGGACTACAGAGCCAAAATTTCTAGAGGCAAAGGAGATAGGCAGGAAATGGAAGGATGGCTGTCAGGACAGAACAGTGTGGGAGGGGCACCTGGGGGTTTTGTTTATGTCTGTTCCAACAGTGCTAGGCTATCCTCCTCTGCCTTAAGCTGGGGTTTTCTCCAAATGTGCATCTGCTTCAGGGAAAGAAGGGAAAGCAGAGGGGGAGGGGAGGGTCCGTGTATCCTTGTATCAGGTCCCAAGAACAATGTTTTCCCCTTCCTCCCTGTGGAATTCACTGCCTTAGGTAGAGTTGGGTGACTGAGGAAATACCAGGGCCCCCAGACAATCACCAAGTAATGAAAAAACTGGCACAGGATTCCTCCTTCCCTACCTCCCATAGGCCAGGAGAGGTGTTCAGGCAGCCTGGGGACCCTATGGCCACACTTTATGCTTGACCCAGTCTGGCAGGCCAGGTTTGGGTCCTTTGGGGCTTGTGACCCTGGCTCCAAATGAGCCCCTTTGGGCCTGTCTGTATCCAAGGCCATGTTCGCTGTACTGCCTAGCACGCTGCTGCCACTCCCTTACCCCACAGGGCCTGGACTTCCCTGCAGTGGGGAGCCTCATGAACGCCTTCCATCCACCACAGAGTAACACCCAGAACCCTTTCAGGTCAGGACTTAGCTCTAGTTCCCCTTTTTGCCTCCCACAAGATCCCATTCCAGGGCATGCCAGCACCACCAGCCAGGCCCCAGTCCCTGTGACTGGGCTCCTCCAGGTGGAACTGCTCTGGGTTCTTGCTGTCACCCAGGAGTCTGCTTCACTGCTGCTGCCCCTGCTGCTGTGCTCCTGGCCTGGCTTCCCACTTCACACTGGACATAGCTACTCTGAAGTCTCTGACCTTGCCCCCATCAGTGTCTGTGCCACATGCCCAGGTCACACCTTTGTCACTTCACCATCCTTGCAGCTATGACACTGCCATTTTAGCCCCAATCTCAATGGTCGCTGTGACCCGGTTGGCACCTGCCAGGGAGAAGACAAAGAGCAATGGGCCCTACACGTGTGCACTGCTCCAAGGAGTTCCAGATGGCTAATATCCTGAGGCATAAGGATGTCCACACACGAGCCAAGGCCTACAGCCAGCAGGTGCTATGGAGATACCCACGGTGGTGCCCCTGAGCCACCTGAGTGTCCCCAGCTGAGAGACCTGGGTGGGGAGAGGAAGACAGTGGTGCAAGAGGTTGGGCAGTATAGGGGTCGCAGGGGCCCTGGGCGGCAGGTGGACAATGATCAGGACCCAATATAGAAAGCACATCCAGGAGAAGTGCACCTGTGACATGTGTGTCAAGGCCTCCATGACATCTCCCACCCAATCCAAGACAAGCTGTGGCTTCAGAAGAGGAGACCTACCCATGTCCAGTGTGCCTGCAGCGCTGCTAATGCAAGGAGCTAGGGAGCTTCCACATGTGAGTACAGGACAGGATCGTGCAGTGCATGAGCTCTGCAACTGTTACCAGTGTAGGAGAGCTTCTCCCTCAGGATCACCTCAGCAGGCATGTGATCCAGAGAAGGCCCTTCAAATGTGACCTATGTGAGACAGCCTTTGCCAAGAAGGATACACTGGGTGTGTACACAGTGTGACAGGAGGAGAAGGTGCCATGTCACTTGTGTGGCAAGATGCTGAGCTCACCTTATATTTCTGACCATAAGAAGTTGCACCACCAGGACCCTCACCATGTTGTGAGCTCTGCAACCAAGGCATGGGTGAGGTCTGTCCTAAGGCAGCAGTGTGGATGGCGGTGGACTTGGCAGTGCACCCCCCCCCCACTCTCCCACCCAGCTGTGAGCTCCTTCTAGGCGCTGAGGGGATGCCATGACCTCTCAGACAGTTCCTCCAGCCCTGTGAGCTCCACCTCGGTGGCAGGGAGAGTGGAAAATGGAGGAAAGTCCCTTGGTGCTCTCTCTTCCTCACAGTCCCTTCCTACCACCTCCTCTCTACTTCCCCCATCAACCAAGGAGCCTCCAGAAGGAAAGGAGGAAGAGATCTTTCTTAGGGGAATTCTCTAGGTCTTCACAATTTGTTTCTCACACTTCTCTCTCCTCCCTATCAGACCTGACCTCACACACACCTGTCCCCTCACTTGTGTTGAAGCCCCCTGGACAGTGGGTAAAGGACAAGAGTGGCCAAGGTCCTCATCCCCTCTCCTCCCTGTGCCCTCTCCCTGCTCTGCCCTTCCAGGGATGTGTGAGTGTCTCCTTCATGGTCCCTGCTCTCCCCTTCCATCCCCACTACTGTCTGCTGCCTCTCCCTGGGGAATTGGTGCTTTTCTTTTTCTTTTTTTAAAGGGTGGGAGGAGTGCAAGAAGGGGAATCAAAAATTCTGTCCCAGAGACCAGAAAACATGAAACTGGAGAAAGGGCAGAAGCAGAGAAGGCAACTGTAATAAGTTCATAAGGCAGGGTTGTTTAGGGTCAGGTCCTAAACATCATTCTACTTGAATAACTATCAGCATAAAACAAGTCAAGGGAAGAGAAAGAAGGAGCCACTAGGGCCAGAGGTAAGATAAGAGATGGAACTGTAGGTTGCAGGGTAAACTGGAGGATCTAGGGACTATAGGTTCTTCCTGGAAGTGTGGAGATACAGCCACAGTGTCCCCATCCATCTTGCCCCCCAGCTCCAGCTCTGGCTTTTTTGTTCCTCCCCCTCCCACACGACAGAAGTTGTGGCCCTGTCAATCATTGTGTTCCTGTATCCACTGCATGTTCCCCACCCTTCACACCTTCCTTCTGTGCAGACCCCATTACAATATTATAAGTTTAAAAAAAGAAGAAAAGAAAAGAAGTGACCAAGACTGGGGGTGGGGGGTATACAGAGGATACAGAGTTGGGGCCATACATATTTCCTGGAGAAAGGGACACAATCTGGGGACCTGGAAAGTGGAGCCCATGCAAGTGATTTCACATGAAGTACCTGAAACTTGAGAGGTGGGAGGAGGGAGATGTGAGGGGGCAGGGATGTGAGTCGGAGACAGGGGAAGACCTGGAAGAGACAGAGATAAGAGAAGCAAGTAAGAGAGATGAAAGGGAGGACAAAAGAGGGAACTGGCATGGGGAGGCAGCAAAAGAAGACAGATGGGAGAAGTGTGAGGAGAAACTAAAAGGCACACAGGGTGAAACTCACAAAGAGGTGATGGGAAGAGAGACCTTCAGAGACTGAGGGAGGGAACCAGAGAGGGAGACAGCCAGAAGGATGAGCTGAGTTCAGACTCAGTCCTGGACAATCTCAGACCACAAAATATTTCCAGTCAGAAAGCAGGCCCATCGACAGACAGATCTGCCTGACAAAGAGTGAAGGTGAAGGAGGCGAAGTAGGAAGAAGTCAGCGCTGCAGGGAGGAGCGGGGAGGAAGACAAAGAAAGAAAAGAAGGCAGGTGTGGAGCAGGAGGAGGGAACCAGGCCAGGAAGGGGGACATATGTTTGTTTTATGATCCTCTTCCATCTCACCAGGCTCCCTGCTGAGTGCGATCCCCTCTCAGGGACTACTGAGTGGTGGATATGCCCAGAAAATTGACAGCCTGAACCTGCTGCCATCAATGCCCCAAGATCCCTCCCAGTGCACCCGGGAATCCCAGAGACCCCTACATGGATATGAAAACTGCCTCTCCTACACTATACCCCAAAATGCTAAAATTAAAAGACACCTGAAGCTAGTTCTAAATGTTTCAGAATTAATGCAGCCTGTCACAACTAGGGCGAGGGACAGTGGGGGCCACGGAGAAAGAGAAACCAAAGTAAAGGAGACTGACAAGCTCTACAGAAAGTGCTGGGGACATACTGGTTAGGGATCACATGGAGATGAGTGGGGAGACGGTAAGGACCTGGACTATATCTGCATTAAGAGCTGAATAAGCACCTGCAAAGTATCAGCAAAATAAGATACTAGTGACTGTCCATTATTGTGGAGTCAACAATGCAACAATGTAGACACCTTCTGAGCAGTCACCACCAATGTCTTCAAGCAGTTCTGAACAAAAAGATCACACACACACACACACACACACACACACACACACACATCTATCTATCTATCTATCAATCTATCTATCTATCTATCTATCATCTATTTATCTATCTATCTATCATCTATCTATATGCATATACAACATACAAAAGGAGAAAGTGAAGCAGAGAACAGAGACCTTGAGAAATGTGTACAGGCTTGAATCTAGGTTTCAAAGGACTGGTGAAGAAGCAACCGGCCAGTGTATAAAGACCTAACATTGGTCCTTTCCTTTTCCCCCAATCGTTCCTGGAACTCTGCAAAGACTAGTTCCCCCAGCTCCTCTCAAGGCTGGGGAACTCGCCTTAAACTTAAAGGGGATTCTTTAAGAACATTAACTCAAGCTTTCTAAAGGTGAATTGTCCTCCCTGCCCCCATCCTTGACAGACACATTTAAAGGTCCCAGGGAACACACGTCTAGTTATAGTCAGAAGCCAAGGAGTCTTTTCAGCATCAGGAAGGAGGGTGGAGAGGTGTTGGGAGCCGTTTTGGGCTCACAGGTTGGGACCCCTCCCTGCGTGGGAAAGGTTGAAGTGGGGCTCCCGCCAGGCAAACTGGCGCCTAGTTTTACTTCCTTCTAGATAATCTTTCAGGCCTGGATTTCTCGAATTGCTCTCGTTGGCCTGGGGGATATAATGCTCTTTGGTTTTATGGTACATGGAGAAGGGGACCTGGAGTGTGATGTCTTGATGGATGGAATCTGTGTGAGAGTGACCCGGCCAGAGGTGGCCTCAGGGTTGCCTCTTGGGGATAGGTTGCATGAATTGATCATATAGAATAGCAGCTGTGAGTTGGCTGGAAGTTAATGGGCTTTGGGCCCCAAGACTCCTTGAACCAAATTAGATTTTCCCTGCAGATATCGCTCTCCTCTGCCCCACAATAAAACCTCAGGGCACATCTCCGTAAAGCTTCTCTCAGAATTGGCACACTGATGGGAAAGATTGTAAAGAGACTTGGGACCTTCCTCGAAGGTTGGCCTCGCCCAAAAGTTAGAAGCACTGTTTATCAGCAGCAAATACTGAGCACCTTCCTGAGGTTAACATTTCACAAATCCTTTTGTAATTCTCATCCCCACGCTCCCTTATACCATAAACCTATAGATGACTACATGGGTCTTGTGACAACAATGTATGTTGTAAAGAATGCCTTGTCACTGATGTAATGTCACTTGCTAACTTTAAAAATAAAGACACTGAGACCAGCAAAGCAGAGATGCCAGAATTGCCAGGGCTGCCTGCTTGGTCATCAGATTCAATCTCACTCGTGGCTCTCTCACTTCATTTCGCCTGACCGTCCGTCCTTCGTGGACCACTAGATTCGCCGGAACAAGGACCCCAGCAGAGAGGGAACCTTCCAGAAAAGCCTTTCAAGGAAGCCTAGGGAGCAAAACTCACTACATCCACCCACCTACATGGACACTTAGAAGTTTTTTTTAATTGTTTCTAATGTTTATTAATTTTTGAGAGAGAGAGACAGAGTGCAAATGGGGGAGAAGAGAGAGGGAGACACAGAATCTGAAGTAGGCTCCAGGCTCCGTACTGTCAGCACAGAACCCCACGTGGGGCTGAACTCATGGACCATGAGATCATGACCTGAACTGAAGTCAGAGGCTTAACTGACTGGGACACCCAGGCTCCCCAACACTTAGAACTTTAATAAATTTCAGAATGTCCAGGGCTTCCATGAAATGTTAGCCAGGAACTGGGTAATTACATTTCTTCTCCAAATTCTACCCTGTACCCTCCCCTTCCTCCATGGAAACACATCATTTACGAAACACAAAGAACGAGATCCTGGATATCAGACACTGCCTCCACTAAAGAGATGGGTTCAATTTTAACAAAAGAATTTAGAATGCAGTTTAATAGGAATTCCATAGAGCAGGGCTAGTGAATATGAGAACCAGAGAAACACACACACACACACACACACACACACACACACACACACACACAACCCAAACAGGAAAAGGAAAGTTCTCTCTTGACTGCTATTTCTTTCCCTGTGGAATTGACCTCCAGATAATGTGCCCCACATCAGGCAACAAAACATAGTCTCTCTGAACTTTATGAAATTAGTTCCCCCCTAACCCTACGCTCCAGGAGAAAGTTGATTGTTTTCTTCTTCCAGTCATGGCAATCATTCTGAAGAATTACACAGCCTATATAAGACCCCACATGCGGAAGCCTAGTTTGCTGTCCAATCTCCCAAGGTCTCCCTCTCCTGTTGGATCTCAACCTCTCTGCACCTCTCAGTATCCATTCTTTGCACTCACCCTGTGAACCCAGCCCAGGGGGAAGGAAAGCATCCCAAGGGAGGAGAAGGCAGAGTCCTGTTTTCTGGGAAGTGAGAAGAGAGACACACAAGAAAAGAAAGCCTGGAGTGGAGGAGGGGGAATCACATAGGTTAATAGAATGTATCCAGAACCTTCCAGTGCCTAGGGACCTATGGAAAGGACGATGGAAACAGAGACTGAGAATACCAAGCAAAATCAGAAGGAAGGAAATGCCAGATTTAGAGGCTGGGGCTGCAATGTGCTTAGGAGACAGAAGACTGGTGTGTCCAGCAGGCGCAGAGAGCATCAGCTGAGAAGATGTCAGAGATGAGAATGAGGAGAGTTGAAAATGCCTAGTACCTTTATTTTTTATTTAAATTCAAGTTAGTTAATATACAGTGTAGTCTTGGCTTCAGGAGTAGAACCCAGTGATTCATCCCTTACACATGACATTCAGTGCTCATCCCAACAAGTGCCCTCCTTAATGCCCATCACCCATTTATCCCATCCCCCCACTCACCTCCCCTCCATCAACATTCAGTTTGTTCTCTGTATTTAAGAGTCTCTTATGGTTTGCTTCCCTCTCTGTTTGTTTTTTCCTTCCCTTCCCCTATGTTCACCTGTTGTGTTTCTCAAATTCCACACATAAGTGAAGTCAACTGCTGTCTTTTTCTGACTGACTTATTACACTTAGCATAATACCATCTAGTTCCATCCATGTAGTTGCAAATGACAAGATTTCATTATTTTTCATCACCAAGTAGTATTCCATTGCATATATATATCACATCTTCCTTATCCATTCATCAATTAATGGACATTTGGGATGTTACCATAATTTGGCTATTGTTGATAGCACTGCTATAAACATTGTGTTGCATGTGCCCCTTTGAATCAGCATTTTTGTATCCTTTGGATAAATATGTAGTAGTATAATTAATGGGTCAGAGGATAGCTTTATTTTTAACTTTTTGGGGAACCTCCATACTGTTTTACAGAGTGGCTGTCCCAGTTTGCATCCCCATCAGCAGTGCAAAAGGGTTCCCCTTTCTCTGAATCCTTACCAGCATCTGTTGTTTCCTGAGTTGTTAATTTTAGACATTCTGGCAGGTGTTGAAGTGGTATCTCATTACGATTTTGATTTGTATTTCCCTGATGATGAATGATGCTGATCATCTTTTCATGTATCGAAATAACACCAGGATTATTTACAGAGATAAAACAAACAATCCTGAAATTTCCATGGAACCCGAATAGCCAAAGTAATGTTGAAAAAGAAATCCAAACCTGGAGGCATCACAGTCCCAGACTTTAAGATGTATATAAACCTGCAATCTTCCAGACAGTATGCTATTGGCACAAAAACAGACACACAGGTCAATGGAATAGAACGTAGAACTCAAAAATGGACCCACAAATATATGGCCAACTAATATTCAACAAAACATGAAAGAGTATCCAATGGAAAAAATGACAGTCTTTTCAGCAAATGGCATGGGAGAACTGGACAGAAGCATGCAGAAGAATGAAACTAGACCACTTTCTACACCATACACAAAAACAAATTCAAAATGAATGAAAGACCTAAATGTGAGACAAAACCATCAAAATCCTGTAGGAGAAAACAGGCAGCAACCTCTTTGACCTTGGCCGCAGCAACTTCTTAATAAACATGTCTCCAAAGGCAAGGAGAATAAAGCAAAAATGAACTATTGGGAATTCATCAAGATAAAAAGTTTCTGCTTTTATTTCAGCAAAAGAAACAATCAACAAAACTAAAAAGCAACCAACGAAATGGGAGACAATATTTTCTAGTGACATATGGAATAAATGATTAGGATCCAAAATCTATAAAGAGGTTATCAAACTCACAACCAAAAAACGAATAATCCAGTGAAGAAATGGGCAGAAGACATGACTAGATACTTTTCCAAAGCAAACAACCAGATGGATAACAGACACATGAAAATGCCTAGTACATTTAGTTTTACAAATCTTTTCAACTCTACACATTTCTCTTGCATACATTTCATGTTATGCTCAATAACAGGATACAAAAGCAGGTATTAGTACTGCTATTTTACAGATATTGAAACTAAGTCTCAGAAATGTTAAGTAACTTGCCTCAAATCACAGAGCTGGTAAGAAGAACAAAGAATCAAATGACTGCACTGTGGTACCCCCTTTTGTAAGCTGGGCCCTGGGAAGCACCCAGGCTTGGGGCCTGTTGTGTGAGGGAGCAGTGACCCCCAGAAGGCAAAAGTCCTGCCTCCTGGGGCCCCTCTCAGCATGTTCTGTCCAGGAGAGCTTGGCCACTTTTAGGCCTCATCTGGGAAGCGAGGAAGTCATACCTTACCCTCTGAAGGCTAAACCAGATCATGATTGAAGATCTTTGAGTTTTAAAACAAAGCATTCAATCCATGGAAGGGGTGGATGAGGGGATAGCCAGGGTAAAAGGCTCAAAGCCTCAGTCTTATCATTACCCCTGCCCACCCCATCTCTATCTCCCTCTCCCTCTTTCTGTCTCCTGACCCCCAAGGGCCTCTTCTTTCTGTCTTTTGACCCCCAGGGGCCTATTCCCCACATATCTAGAAACTGGCGTCTGTCTCCCCCCAGCTATGGCTCACCAGCCTATGCAGTTCAGGCTCAGTCATCCCACAGCCAATGAGGACACATCACGCCCACAGACATGAGCCTAGTCTCCCAGCATCTTGCCGACCCAGCCAAAGGTCAGCATGGAGCTACAACCATGGCACATTTTATATTGCTGCCCAATATTACCACTATCTCAGCCACCCTGTAACATCATACCGCTGGAGGGTGGGCTTTCCAGGTCATGTCAGCCCAAACTCTCTGTCTCTCCAGTGGACCCTGCCTCCTCCATCCCTAATATACTTTCCTTAACACACACCCCTACACATTTCTGCCTCATTGTCTCATTGTCTCTAAGGTTCACATTCTCTACCCCAAGACTGTGCACTTACTGAGATCTCAGACTTATCTGATCCTCTCCTCTCCATTTTCCTGCTCCTGCTAACCAAGTAAGTATCATTCTCCTCATCTGCTAGGAAACCTTCTAGACTTCTGTGTCTTCCTTCATCCATGTTCCCACCTTTAGTATTTGCCTGTCTTCCGTCACGAGAGTCATGAGGCCTGGTCCAATTGCCTTTGCCAAGGGAGCACCCAGAGTGCTGTGCCTCTCTGTCTCGGTTCAGCCTCATCTTACCAGCTGCCAGGAGCTCCCCAAGGACAGGGTCCCTGCTCCTCCCTCTCAGTCTCCCCTCAGTGCCCAGCACACATAGAGGGTAGATTGTGTGACTCACTGATTCTGCTTCCTAGGAGAAAAGAGGGAACTGAGGAAGAAGTCTAAGCAGGACATCATCTAAGCCTATAGTGGCTGTGAAGTTTAGTGTCAGGGAAGCAGGCAACTGGAGGGAATCCAACTCCAATGGGCCAGATCCCAGGGAACCTGAGTGTGTGTGTGTGTGTGTGTGTGTGTGTGTGTGTGTGTAAACACACACACACCCAACAAGACACATGGATAGGAGAGGAGGCTGTAGGTCTGAGGCTCCAGGAGTCCAGGTTCTGTCTGAAGGTGAGAGTATTTTGGGAGCCGGACTCCCAGACCCTCTGCAGCCCCAGTAGACACAGGCCTATGATGCAGGGAGAGGGCAGCCAGCGCTGCCACCACATGATGAAGGCAGGCTGGACTTTGGGCAGACTGCATATTCCCTAGGTTTGAATTCCCACCCCCCCATCCAGTACACAACTCGCATGGTTGCCTGTGTTCTGTGATTCCGTCCAGTCCCCACCTCCCTTCTTGTCCACACTTAGGTGCATTGCCTGTGTTCAGAGATCATAGCGCTTGTTAGGCTGAACCATATGAAGTTCCTGATAGTCGCTTGGTTTTGGTTTCTTCAGTCTACTACTTTAGTTCTTCTCTCTTCTAAATATTTTTTGGATTCCAGGATAAGCAGATCAGACTGAGGAATGGCAAATAAAAAGAGCTAACATGCACTGAGCACATACAATGTGCTGAGAGTGTTGCATCCTTACCACAGAGCTAATTCTCACTACAGTCTGAGGGATTATTTCCTGCAGTCCTTGCAATTATTTCCCACCTTTACAGGTGAGCCCAGGTGAAGAGGCTACACGGGGAGGAACAGGGCTGGGATTCCAGCTCAGTCCAAGACTTCCTGCTTCACCACTTTCCCCCACAACCAGGGAAGTCCTGTCAGAGACTGGGAGCCAGAAGGCAATGCCTGCAGTTTAACAACAGGAAGGAGCAGCAGGAAACAAGCCAAACTGGAACTCTGGAGGGGCCAGAAGAGCCCCCATAGAAGGAATGGAGGCAAAGCCCAGGGACAACACCTGAAATCAGCAGGAGAAGGGCCAGTGGGAGATAGCACCCCAGCAGAAATACTCTGAGGGCCAGGTCACAATGGGAGACGACTGCAGCTTCAGGCAGAGCATGAGAAGGGGGAAGAAGGACCTGCAAGGGGAGGCCAAGCAAGGTGTAGACAGAGCAGGAGGGTGGCGACACAGAGGAACCAGATTACAGAGTCTAGTACACCACGAAAGGAGAGAGTGATGGCCTGGGCGAGAAAGATCCAGTCCAGGTGGAAGTATGAAAAGCCTGAGGAAGGGAGAGAACCTGTGGAAAGAAGGTGGGACCGAGGCACAGGAAACCACAGATAGAGCCAGTGCTCAGAAAGGGGGAGCAGGAGTCAGCCTCAGAGAGTGCAGAAAAGGTAGGGGGTGGGATTTGGGAAGGAGTGAAGGAGGTCTCACACACACACACACACACACACACACACACACACACACCCTTCCAAAGTAAAAAGGCTGTTGTCTGGTTATTGGCTTCTAGATCCAATCCCAGTGAGGGATTGAGGCTGCCCTACCCATCCCTACTTTGTCAACTGGGAGCCAATAGAAATTCTGGGAGGGCACTCGACGTCCCCCTCAGTCAGGTATCTATGAGTCTGGAGAATTTCGTTGGAAGAGGAGTGAGGAGAGGCAGGAGGCTCACAGAAGGTCTTTGCAGGGTATGCAAGGGGGCAAGGTGTGAAGAACTGAAAGACTGGGAGCTTTGCCACTACTTCCTGACTGAGAACTGCCCAGTGGCTCTTTGAACACCTCAGAGAGGCCCCCTTTGGGCAATGAGTTAAGGGAGGAGATATGGAAGGTCTTCAAATATTGGAAGGGAAACAGAAAATATGTGTGTCTGTCTTTTATCTCCTTGTGGCACTGTAACTCCTCTTATACATAGGAAGTTCCCAATAAAGTTATTTGCTCATTTTTCAATAGGTCCCTCAAATAAGTGCCTCAATCAGTGAATCTCAATGCCTTTCATTAATCTATCTCAAGCTCACCTCCTCTCACTCACCCCCATCCAGTCATTGTCTGCAGCCAGGACAGTTTCCCATGCCAAGGCCTCCAAGCACCCCAGTGATCATGGGATCTCAGTTCAAATCTCAGATCCATTTTCTCTAGGAATGTTACCACCCCTGCAGTTTTTCCTTGAAAACTCCAAAATTCTGGGAATCTGAGGTTGTAAATGGAACCCAGTGAGGACAAGGAATTTCTCTCTCTCTGCTCAATATCTTGATCTCAACCGGTTGTCCCCACAACACATCCACAAAACCAGAGCTTAAATCTTCAGGCAATGGTAAAGAGGGTGAAATCTCGGGAAGACTATCCCGGCCTTAAGAAGATTGTGAGTGTCTCCAGCAACCGGGGGAGATGGGGGGAAAGATGAGGTTAGAGAAGCAAAGGTCTCTTTTCCTTATATAGACAATTTCCATGATTAGGCAAGGACTTGGCCAGGAGGAATTGAGCAGAACCTTTTCAGTAGAGACCTGCAATGGGCATGGTGGCCACAAGAAGGCAGCAGAGAAGGGCTCGCCCTGCAGAGCCAATCCCGGGACCCAGAGTGGTGACATGGGCTGGGCTGCCCAGGCTGGGGTGTCCTTGGCTCCAGCAAAACCCCATGAATTTGTGAATTCAGGAAACTCCTCTTTACAGCCTTCCCACTAGCATCCCTTATTGTCTTCGGTCCCTGAAATGCCATCACCAATTAATTCTCTTCCTTTGCTGGTTCCCAGCACTTGGACTGCTGGCACAGAAGGGCCACATGGCTTTTCCTTTATGGTTGTTCAGCAGATGACATCCCAGTTCACAGAGATGATGCTTCACAGGGTCCCACCTGATGGCTAGAGCCAGAACTGGAACCTACATTTTCTTGATTCTCAATCAAGGAGTCTTCCCATTTTGTGCTGATTGCTGCTCCTAACAGAAAAGCGCAGGGGCACTTAGGTGGCTCAGTTGGTTGAGTGACTTCGGCTCAGGTCACGATCTCGCGGTTTGTGGGTTCAAGCCCCGCATCGGGCTCTGGGCTGACAGCTCAGAGCCTGGAGCCTGCTATGGATTCTTTGTCTATCTCCCTCTGCCCTTCCTCCACTTGCACTGTCTCTTTTTCTCAAAAATAAATAAACCTTAAAAAAAAAAAAAAAAGAAAAGAAAAGAAAAACGCACTTCATAGTACCCAGTGGGAAGCGTGCTCACAAGCTTGAATTAAAAATCCCAGCAAAGCTGCACCCTTCCCCCTGTGATATATGTTTACATACATGACTGGTGCACAAGGACTGTTAACCATGGAGCACAGACACATGAACCATAAACACCGTGCTTTGCACACCCTCACCCTTAGCACACACACCCATCTACCCCTCAGAGTCCCACAGCCCCTGCCCCTCTCTTCCCACTTCCTCGGCTGCAAGAGGAACTTGTCTTCATTCATTATTTTCTCTTTGTCCTGTGTTTCCAGAGGCTCTTCAGAGTTATGGACAGAAATGTGTTTCCCTGTTCTAATCTTGGTCCCTCCCACCACAGCCCTGTTCACATGGAAATCCATCCATTGCCCTCACCTCTCTTCCCAGGGATCCTGTCTCTCAGGCCCTTCACTGCTCCTTCCCTCTCCCATCCCTCTGCTGACCTCCCTGCTCCTCCTCCAGATCCTTCTTGCTGCCACTGACCCTCCTTTAACCTCAAAAGCTGGGTGTCCTAGTGAGCACTGAAAGGAGAGAGAAGGAAGGATAGGAGAGACAAGGAAGAAAATCTAACTGGAAACCAGGAGAGAGCTCTATCCAGTTCTTTTTACCCTCAGCTGGGAATTTCTGCTTTGAGTAGGACCCAGTGTTCTGACTAGTCTTATTTCCTCCCCTTTTCTGAGAGCTAAAGAGCTAACAAATAGGATAGTAACTGGATTGAATGCATTGACTTGTGGAATGGAGCCTGTTGGGGTGGAGGCACATGTGCAAACTTGTGAGCTGTTGGGCTGAATGCTTTCATGCAGGCATGCCTCACCCCACCCCTTCCATGTAGCCTCCACACACATGAACTCCCTGCCATTCCCCAATCCAGGACTCCTTCCTTATAAAACAAGATGAGAAAAACATGCAAGGCATTCAAACACCTTACTCCAACATTCATCACATAGAGGAAACCTGAAAAGACAACCCCTCCCCCTTTCTTTTCCTCTTGCCATGTGCCTCCTAATCCACTCTGGTGTTTGCATTTCCCTTTGGACCCTCTAAGTGCAGCCCACACACACCATCCCCAGAATGGAAGAGGCAGCAGACAGAGCATCCTCCTTGCTAAAGACTGAGGCAAATGCCAATCACCTTTAGGGGCCCATCATGGTGTCCATTCTGCTATAAACTCCTGAGGTCGAAACCATTCTGATGTTATCAAATACATAAATGAGCATACCAGGTAGCAGGGGGGGGGTGGAATTATAATGCAGCTAGATAAGAGGGACCAGGACATGTCTTCATTTTCCCAGAGTCCAGCTCCTTGGGGCTGGAGCCACACACAGAACATCACTGTTTAATTTAACTCAGTAAGGTGGGCAGCAGCAAATGAGGCAGAAGAGCAATGACATCTCAGAGGGAGGGTGCCTGGACAGAGCCCCCACATTGCACCCACGGAGCCAGGGTTCCTGGTCAAGATGTCCAAGCAGTGACAAGGGAAACAGAGGGAAGGATGGTCAGGAGAATTTGGTGATTCTCAGTCCACCAATAAAGGGTGCTGGACTGAGGTTGGTGGGGAGGGGAAGAGGTATTATCATGAGGGCTTGTGAGGGACTGGGATTTTGGTGCCTGAATAGAAAAAGGCTCTCCAGGGACTCTGACTTTCAAAGGGGCTCTGGGTGAGACCACAAGGAATCAGGCTGATGGAGACAAACACTGGCCCCCATCTTCCCTCCCCAGGATACCCACTCTACCGAAGAGAATAACAGGTGCCATGGTGGAACTCAGCTTCCCCTCCCACCAGTACCTGTGAAGCCTAAAGCCCAGAGAGAGTTCTCCAGTGTGTGAACCACTGTGTCTCATCGCCTTCATCTCCGCAGATCCAGTGGGACAGGGGAGAGGAGGATGTAGGAGAAACTGAGGCAGAACTGCCCTCCCTCAGAACCTTCCTCACAGGGTCCTTCCTCTGACCATTTTCCTATCTATAGGTTTTCTAGCTATATGGTGGTTCTTTCCACTTTCAGTGCTCCAGGCAGGACTGCAGTTAGACCAGAGAAGGGACTTCCAAGATTAGCATTTTAACCACAGCCACACACAGGCTGGAGTAGGGAGAGCTGAGGAACCTAGGCTTTTCTGAATAGGCCAATGAGGGGGCTTTGTAAAAGTTGTGCAACTGTCAGAAGCAGTGGTATCCGAATACACTTTAGGATTTACTGGGAAGTTCTTCTCAGATCAGATATCACCTCTTCCTGTTTTAGTTTCTGATTGCTTCCCTTTCAGGGCTCTTTTGGGGAGGCGTAATTTGAATAGTAGGTTTGAGACTTGAGGACAGAGTTTCAATTATCTCTCTCCATCTAGATGTGTCCTTGCTACTTGACTTTCCTCCCTAGCTTCCACTCCCAGGTCAGTTAGGAATTCAAAGGCTCCCTGAAGAAACCTCCAATATTGATTAGCAATTCTGAGGCTACTCCACTCTAAATGCCAACCAGGCCCTCCCCCTTTCCCTTCTCAGTGAGGACCTCAACCCTGCAGTTCTCAGTGTCGCCACAAGGTGGCAACAAATGCATACATGAGCCCAGAGCTAGGCCTGGTGCCTCACCAGAACCAGGATCCTCTCCTCCACCCAGATCTCCACCCACCCATCCTCCTTGCCAGGCAGGAGGCAAACCTGGGACCAAGGGTCTCAGGAAAGAAAGAGCTTGCTGGGAGAACTCAGGCTTTGGGGATAGGTGGGCTGTGTGTTAGGAAGTGGAGGAAGGAAAGGGAGGGTGGAAGAGAAGCCTGAGAGAGAAAACAGGTCTGCAGAGACCCAACCAGGAAGCAGGTGGTCAGGTGCAGTGTGAAGGCCAAGTTGAGGAATCACCGTGGGACTGCCTGCCGCTCCCCACACCTGGCCCAGCATTCCAGGGGCTCCAGGGCAGTAGCCTGGAGAGGCCTGTTAACTGGGTCAGAGGTGACCAGGAACAGGAGGAGAATGTAGATCTGGGGTTAAAGTCTAAACCCCAGTAAAACACTAGGGTATAGACAGGGAAGGGACTGCACTATCACCTCCCTGCTTTGGGTGAGACTCAATTGGACACCATTATCTCTGCTATTCCCAGAACACAGAGAACAGGGAGGGGCTCAGGCAATTCTCCAGTGCAGCCCAGGGCCTCCTGGTGCATGGATGGAGTCCTGGGAGGAAAGAGAAAACCAGCCCTGTCTTTGGGGAGGCACAGGTCCATGTCCCATGCCAGAGGAGGATATCAGAGTGAAGAGCAGGGACAAGGCTCACCGTCAGGAAAGAGAAGAGACCAGAACAAGGAAATGCCTGCAGGTACCTTTCCAGTGGTTTAGAAAGACACAGTGTAGGATCCAGAACCAGGTGAATTAATCATGGAAGACTTCCCAGAGGAGGAGAGTAAGCAGTTATTTTGCAAAGGACTGGAGGCTAATCTGCAGGAAGAGGAGGACAGAGGATGGTTCAGACTAGAGTCAGACTATGAGGCTAGAGCAGAGCAGGGAGGATTAAACACTGCAATGGCTGTCCGGATGGAGCTAAGAGACCATCTGTGGAGGGAGGGAGGGCAGGAAGGAGAAGGAACAGGTATCAGTGGATGGGAGGCCTGGAAGCCCAGCATGAAGGCTGGAAAGGAGTCACTAGAGAAGGGAAGTGAGATACCACCCCAGTCTAGCTGAAGTCCTTTTCCGTCTCTTGCCATCCCATAAAGCCAAGAGAATGGGAACAGAATCTAGGGTCCTCCAAATGGGGAACAAGAAGGACTCCTATACCAGGAGACGGTCAGAGGCAGGTTTTCCAGAGGCAGCCATCAAATAGCAGGGGACACTGAGTGTTCCCTCCTCCAGGGCCTCTGCTCCTGTCTGTAAAGTGGGAGTGATGCAACTGGTGGTCTCTGAGCTCCCTTCTCTGAATCTGCCCTGGTGATCATGGCCCTCTGCCCAGGGAAGGTCTGAGCCATCTGTGATCGACCAGCTTTATCTCCCATCCTTTCGGTGTCCCTACACCCTAAACCCACTTCCATATCCAGAAGAAACTAGTTATATGCTTGGGGGAGGGGCTGCTGGGCTCCATTTCACAAACTCAGCCTGACCTTATCAACAGAGTACAACATGACAGTTTGAGTTAGACTCAGTAAGAACTTCCCAGCACAAGAGGTCTAAGAGCCTCAGCTTGTATGAATGCATACATGGCCTTCCTAGAGGACTCCAGGAGGAGGTTTTGAACCTGTCTGGATAGTACTGACTAGAGAGCGAAGTTTTCACTGTGGTTATGGTCATCCCAGCCTCAGAAGGTGGCACACAAAGACTTCTGGGGACTCTATGGCCTCAGGCAGAATGGGTGGAGCCTACAGCCAGGAACTGCGGCCTGGCAGGATCATTCCCAAAAAGTGGGAAGAGGGGTGGGAGGAGGGAGTGGTCCTGAACCGTGCAGGGCTGTAGTAGGATTCTCACACAGAGTCCTGACTCTGAGGCTTTTTTTTCCAGGAAGCAATTTTCTTTGTGCAGACACTGGCTCAGTTGGGTTTGTACCCAAAAAACTGAGCCCTGATCACTGCATGGTGTAGCCTTTTATGCACTTTTTACTTCTCTGTGTCCCATATAAGGGTAACATATAGACATACAGTCTGACTGGATGGTGTCATGTTCTGCGGTCATGAAGGATGTCATGTATGCACATAGCCAGGTTGCCTGCCCTTATCTTGAGGTCTTTTTTCACCACATTCCTTAGGGAGGAGACTCTACCATACTATCTGTCCAGCTTCCCACCCTAGACCTACTCTTTGTGTATGGCCCTCCCTGGTCAGAGCAGGGCCTCTCAACCCTTCCAATGCAAGTCCTGAGTAAAGGCCTCAGGTCCAGTTTAACCTCCCACCTCAGATCCCGGGCCTGAATGCCATCCCCCTGTGCCTGGTAGGGCAAGAGGCACCCACTGCTTAGGCTACACAAACCCCTACACCACAAGCACTAATAGCCTTCGTCTTCAGGCCTCCTGGCTCACCTGACCCAATTCCCCAGGCTGAAACCTGCTGAAATTTGACAAATCAAAGATATCTTCAGCTATGAGTCTTCAGGCCTCCCTGAGACAGCACACACACATACACACAGATGCACACAGGCACCTGCACACATGCATATACATGTACACAGATGCTTACACTCATACATACACACATACATACCCTCAAATACACACATGTACACACATATGTCACAAACATTCTTACATGCATGAAACACAAAGACACACACTCACAAACATACATTTACAGACAGGCATGCACATGCAAACTTACACTCTCATACAGTCATCAAACATACTTGTACACATATACACAACACTCTATTCCTTTCTTTAAGGATCCAGAGCCCAGTCCTATAGATTTTAGAGATCTAGAATGTCCAGGAGAAAGCATGGGCAAGGTAAGGCACAGTAGAGGGGATAGAGGGAAAAGAAGGGGTGGTGGGGATGGGACCTCTACCCCTACTGCTCGTGCGGTCTCTTCAGCTCCCATCCAGATCAGGCCTCAGCTGAGGCAGAAGTGAGTGGCTCTGGAGGACTTACCTTCAACTTCCTGGAACCCTCCAAGGACCCTTGCTTTCTCTGCCACAGCCTGTACTCCCTACACTCCTCCCAGGCTCTGACTGCCTCTGAACTGCTGTCTATCTTCCCCTCCTCCCAGTGGAATCCTCCTCCAGCCCTCCTTCCAGACAACCCACCACCCTGACCATCTCTGAGTTTCTGACATTGCTCCATCCTGGTTCCTCCACCTCCCTGCCCTGCCCACCCCCATCCCTCTGACTCCCTGCACTGCCCACCTGCCACTCTATCCCCTCCCACCTTGACCACCTTCCACCTCACCAGTCTGCCTCCCTCCCCTCCTGGCTCACCTCCCCAGACAACCCCACTCCCAGGGGGCTCCACTCTCCCATTACCTCCATCTCTCCACCCTGCTGCATCCTACCATTTTGGCCCATTTCAAGTCATTTCTACACCTGCCTTTCCACCTTTCCCACCCTTTAGAATGTAGGGAAGAAAGCAGTGCTCTGAGCCCAGTGAAAGGAAGGACATTTGCTCCCTTCTCTCTCTTCCAGCCCTCTGCCTGCTGTGTCTTCTTTCTTCCTCTGGGCAAACCCTGTCGGGTGTTAAGGAAAGCTGAAGAGACTTCTCTCCATCCACAAAGTGATGGGCAAGGGGGCTCAGAGGAATAGGGTGACCAAAGAAAACCTCCTGGGCAATTGAATTCTACCTGGGGGAAGTTCTGCCCACCATGGCAAGCCCTGCTCCCTCCTGAGAGGCCTTGAGCTCAGCCCTGTCCTAGGTTGGAAGTGACCCAAGGCAGCCCTGGGAACTCAGGGAAGGCCTGATTGCCTGGTCATCCCAAAGCCACCCCATCTCAGGAGAGGACAGAAGCTAATAGTGACTGTTGCACAGGTAGTCCCATAACCAGCACCTCCGCCCGAGATAGAGGGAGACTCCCCCTCTGCTGCTAGAGTGGGTTTGCTGGAGAGAAAGGAACCTGCACAATTTCAGCTTCTTTTCTCCTCCGAGACCACTGATGTCTGAAAGCCCAGCAGACTCCACGTAATTTCACAATTACAGTGTATGTGCAGGACAGGACTCCTGCCTCCACATGAGAGCCAAAGATTCCCCCAAAGTCTCATCTTTTTTCCTGCCTTTGCTTCATGAGGTCTCCCCTTCCCATAACACCTTGATGAACCCCAACACTCATGGGGAGAGGATCTCCCTCTATGAGTTCCTTTTTCCTTGCTCTCTCCCTGTATCAGCCCGAGGATTCTACATCAGAAAACAAGCCCCCACTTTCTGTTCCTGGGAAGTTCTACACCTCCTGTCACTCAATTCTTCTTGCGGCTTGTAAGTCCTCATCCTGTCCCCGGAAATTGCAGGGCTCTCTCTCAACCTTATTTCCCCATTTCTTTGGGGTTTCCATGTTATGTCCCAAATATCTAGGTTCCAGATCCCATGTTTCTGAAGAGGTTTCTGGGCTCTGAGATCAAACAAGGTGCTGAGGGGGTCTGAGGATGTGTGTGGGCTGCAAGGGGAAGGCCGTGGTTCCTAGAGTGATAATGGTCCAAGTACACTTTGGAGCTCTGTGCACACACACAGCAGGTGTGTAATGAGTGTGACATGGCCCATTGAGAAGCTGGGCTTATTGAGGTGAGGAAGGGTAGAGGGGAAGGAATGAGGCTGCACTAGTCTGAAATGTCGGCTCCCCATTCTCTTCCCTTCCCCTCTGGACCACCTGGAGAGAACACGCTCTAAGACAGGCCCTGAGCCTAGAGTCCTCCCTAAGCTGAGGGAGTTGTCCTCCCCTCCATCCTCCTCCACCCAGCCCAGCTCAGGATATTAGGACACCAACCCCCAAGAGTGCAGCCACTGTACCCCCACCCCGCCAGCCACACACACCCTCTCTTCAGCAGAGGCATCCAGATCTCTGAGCCTTCAACTAGCAAACCAGGTCGAATGCCCCCATTCTGGCAGAGTCTTAGGTGACATCTTGAAGCACCCTGGGCCCCTCCAGTAAGCCTAGTATTCCTGAAGCATTTGTCAGCATGCTTAGCCTACATGAATGATTAACTAACCTTTCCTTGTATTCCTAACATAGATCACGCCTTCTTTGCTAGAAAAGAACAGAGCCCTTCAGCACATCATGAAACAAAAACCAGAGTCTCTTGCACAACCCTTTACCCCTTATCAAGCAACCACACCCATGTGCACTGAGATAACACCTGTAGCTGGTCCCATTAAATCTGCATGCTTCAGAAATGTAACAGACCACTGAACTTCCTTAACGATGAATGGCCCTAAGCACCTGAAAACCTCAGATCTGTCATTTGGTCAGATCTGAGTCTGAGTCTGCTTCTCCCCATGGTCTGGCCTCCTGAATAAAGCTAATAATCTTTTCCAGTCAAAACTCTTCTCTTGAGGGATGCCTGAGTGTCTCAGTCAGCTAGGTATCTGACTTCAGCTCAGGTCATGATTTCACAGTTGGTGAGTTCGGGCCCGAGTGGGGCTCTATGCTGACAGCTCAGAGCCTGGAGCCTGCTTTAGATCCTATGTTTCCGTCTCTCTCTCTGCTCCTTCCCCACTGGCGCTTTCTCGCTCTCTCTCTCTCTCTCTCTCCCCGTCTCTCAAAAATAAATAAAAATTTAAAAAAATTGGAAAAACCTCTACTCTTGAGTATTAGCTTTTGGAGTTGTGGGTAGCTAAACTTGGGCTAAGGTAAAAAAATTTGGCGAGCCAGCCGGAGCCAACATCCCTGTAGCACCCATCCAGAACCCCTGGACTCCCAGGTTGGAGCGGTTGGTCTAAGCCAGGCCAGGGCTTCCTCCCTAGTCCCCTGGGCTAGTAACCTGGACTACGGCAGGAGGTTAGCTGCTCTAGGCTAGTTGCTCTGGGGGGAGGGAATCTGAGGCATCTGTCCCCAGACAGACTCTTTTTGTCTACAAGAAACTCCCTGCTGATTCCTCACTGAAGCTGACTGCCATTTTGGTTGGAGTGGAAAGAAAGGAGCATTTGGGGAAGCTGAGAAGCTTCAGGATCAGGGTATCCCTCGGAGTGCGCACCTACGTAAGTTTCTCAGTTGTGAAGCATTGTGTGTTGTTGTTTTCATGTCCATGCTTTTCCCATTAGAAAACCTCAGCTTTCCTGAAAAACTTAAAAAGGACGTGACTAATGTTCAGTTTATTTGGAAGTTAGAACAGATCTGTTTTGGTGTGTGGGGGGTGGTGGTTTAAATTTGTATAGGATGTGAAGTTCCATCTTTATCCCAGCCCTTAGCCCACTGGGCCAAATTCGGACTACATGGAAGGGATATAGGTAGGAACTTCTGACTAAGAAAGAGATTATTCTTATTGTGACACCACCTGATCATGTATGTTAAGTTCAAGGAAAGATGGCCATGAAATGGGTCTCTTTGATCTCTTCCTCCCATTGACATGTCTCCAAATAGGGGGTTTGGGTTTGGCTCTAAGCTTCTCTAGGGAGATCTTTGGTTCAGTTGGTGGAACTCTGACTTTAGAAGAGGAACCAGGAACTAGGAAGCCATTTGGTTCAGTCCATCAGGCCCCAACTTTGGGGGAAAAGGAATGCCAGCAGAGGTACTCTGAGATTCATGGCATCGTAGTTTTGTTTCTGTGTTGTTTCTCAACATTTAACACGAAAATAAGTCAATACTCCTGTTCCCAAAGAAAGTAGTCCATCAGGAAATATTTTAAGTAAATGGTGCAGAGGACTTTGTTTGTTTGTTTGTTTGTTTGCAGGAGGAAGATGGAAGACCAAAAGAAGAAAGGAATGTTTGTCTGAACTTTAAATCTGCCTCTGGGCTTCCTGGAGGCTCCCTTGCACCCCTGCCTGCTCCTCTCCCTCCTGTTTCTGCTCCAGCATCATCAGATTTACATAATGGTCTCCTATGCCATCCTCCTACCTGGGTGCCAAAGCCTCCTGTTCCTCCTACCCTCACTATCAGGGAACAAAAAACGCTCCAATTTAAATTCAGATTTTTTGGTTTCATTAAAAGTTAAGACACATCTTTAGAGATATCAGCATTATTATAAAACTTTAATTATACCAAATTTTGGTAAGGTCAAAGGAGCTCATGTTCTCTCTGTTGCCATTTGTCAGCAAAAAGGTGACTTAAATGATCATTAATTATGTCTGCTTCATAAAGTTTTCATGAGTAATTGTTAAGAATAAGTTGGGTGAAGAAATAAAAGGTGCATAGCTTTTAAAATCTTTAGTAATTTGAAAACTTTAAAGTTGTGCTAAGTTAAATAAAAAATTGGATCGATTTCATTGGATATCTAAGTCATTTCCAAATGAGATAGAACATTAAAGCATTGGTCACAGAAACTCTTTGTGAGTATTCTTTCTTTCAACGCAAGTGCATTCTTTGCATAAGTTCGACAAGAAGGTGTTCTCCTTGTAACAGGACACCAGGGGAAAAACTGGTAACTTTACAAAAGCTTTGACTAGAATGTCATGTTTGAGAAAGTATGCATAGACTCAGATATGACCAGACAGCTTTAAGGAACTAGGTTGACATTATGGAACCAATAAAACCTCTTGGAAATGTTGGCCTGATAACTTGCTTACACAGTTCCCAGCAGCTTCACCGGGTGATTAAACAAGATCACTTCCTGGCAGGTGCAGGACACTGCAGGATATTTGGGGAACCTGCAGAAGAGAAATTCACCCAAATCTACAAGTATCACAGGCAAAATGATGTCACATATTTGGCTTGGCCTTTGGCCTTGAGAGACGATTAAAAGATCAGAGAGTCTTAATGAAAAGCTCAGCAAAGCAAGTCCAAAAGAATCTATAAGGTTGAACACTATTCTTGCTGAGCTTATGTAAGTCGCTTTTGTTAAAACTGGACTTCTTTTTCAAAGGATTTATCCCTATTTGACTCTCTTTGGGATTGAGCGTGATTTTAGAAAGAAAATTTTTGTTTCAATAAGACATTTGTAAATGTTGAATTCTAGTACTGATTAGTCTTTGAATATTTGTTGTTTGCCTAAGCAAGGCAACTTGTAAATGTCAGAGAATTTGCCATAGTATATAATTTGTCTCATATATAGCCAATCTTCATGCTTATTATTCTGTGGGGTTAATAACACGACCCCATGTACATATGATTTCTTGCACAACTGAAAATAGGAACCACTCCCTGACAATTGTGTGTTTCAGCTATTACTTTGACCAGTTCTCTGTGGTTAGGATACAAAATAATGCCTTAAAAGCTGGAGCTTACCCTGCTTCGTGGGGCTACCTGTGAACTTGTGGGTGTAGTGGATGGCTGCACTTTCCTTATGACTAAAGAGAGGATGCACTCAGGGATGCCCACATCCCAAATCACACTTGCCAGGGACTGCTCAAATTTGTTTTTGTTCTTTGTGTTTCTTAAAACTTTTTTTGACATTCATTTATTTTTGAAAGACAGAGAGAGACAGCACAAGCAGGGGAAGACAGAGAGAGAGGGAGTCACAGAATCTGAAGCAGGCTCCAGGTTCTGAGCTGTCAGGACAGAACCTGATGCAGGGCTCAAAACCATGAAACATGAGATCATGACCTGAGTCAATAAAGGACGCTTAACTTACTGAGCCACCCAGGTGACCCTCAATTTTGGATGTTGTTAAGCCTGGATATCAGGCAAAGAGGGATTCTTAACCATGTAATCTAACCACTTTCATTTTAGTTTCTGTCACCTGCAATTCAGTCTCATCTATGAGAGAAGATGGGTTAGAAGGCTTATGCAATTTTCTCGGTGCCTATCAGGTTCTTCCAGATGTCTGACCACCATGCCCCTTACTGGGTCCAAGCTCACTCCCCCCCCCCGATGCTTCTCATAAAACTCATCTCCCCATCTCTTCAAAGTTGGAGTTATATATGAAGAAGGTTGAGAAGAAAAAGAGAAGTGAAATGACCTAGAAGAAGACAGGAAGAACTGACCAAGCAGGGGGAGGAGAGGAGTGACAAGGATGGGAGGAGGTGGGGAGAGGTGGCAAGGTGAGTATCAAAAGACTGAAGAAGCAAGAATAGAGGAACTGAAATGTACAGAACACTATCCCAAACCCCAGCCTGTGGTTATAGAAAGAAACAGAAGTGGTGAGGAGGGAAAAGAGGAAGAAGGGAGAGGAATGAGGAGGGAGACAGACAGCTTTTCTGTAGGAAAACAACACGGGTTAGAGGTGGGGGAGATATCCCCAATACACATGCTACTGTTTTGCTGCAAAGTCTGTTCTGGGAGGGACTTGGGAGTAAAAGGAAGGAGATGGGTCCCTGGCGTAGATACTCCAGGGAGACATGACAGGATAAACTCACATGATGTGGAACAGAGGATCAGGGAAGTTATTAGCAGTCTACTTTCTATTTTCAACCACTTAGGTTGTGGTTGAAAAGGGATAAAGTAGGAAAGTAAAGCAGTTAATGGAGACTGTGATTCTGACTGAAGCCTCCTCTTCTCTCTCATCCCATAATCCAGTGAACCCAGAGAGGATACTTGGACCTTCTTCCTTCCTCTGTCTCCCATCCCCTAGTCTTCCTACTTTTGAACAAAGCTTTGGGAAAATCTGCCCATATTCACCCACATTAACGTCAGCTCTCCCACCAGAATCTGCCCTGACCTTCCCTGACAGAGCCCGATGCCCTATCCTGTCTGCCTCAGAAGGGAGCCAATAATGCAGCTGCCCACTGAGGGAGAGATTCCAGAAAGGACCTTTGGCTGGGAACTAGAGCATGAGTACAGCGTATGGATTATGAACACTGTCCCGGATACAACTCTGGGCTCCCTGGGTTCAGGAGTCAGCTTCCCATTCCCCCGTCTCCATGTGTGTTCTGGCTTCACTCTTCCTTTTCCACTTCCAGACAGTGCTCATTCTTTTCCAACTCACTTCCCTGCACCCGTAGCATGAGCTCCCTTGCCAGATCTAAACCCGCTTCCTCTCATCAGGTGCCGACCCTAGTGGATGTGTTAGAAGATGTTAGTCCTGCTTCAGGCACAGCAAGAGGCCCAGCTTGGACAAGAACTTGGTTGTTGGACTTCAAGGGCTCTGTAGGTACCTCTGCTTCGAATCGCCTATCTTTTTCTGAGGATCAGGAGTGTGATTGTGTGTGCCCTGAGCAGCTAGAAGAAGTATAGTTCTTCCTCTTTGAACAGGTGTCTCTTCAAAACGAAGCAATGAGAGTCCTCCAGGCACATGGAGCAGAGAGGGAGGGTTCCTCTTGAAGTCGTATAGCCTTTACTCTTGTGCGAGATAGCACTTGCAGAGAAGGTGGTACCAAAGGGGTGGGGGAAGGCTGATGAGATATGAGGCCTACAACTTGAATTAGAGGAACTTCTGGGAACCTCAGTAAGACCTTCTCACAGCCTGTGGTGTCCCTCAGCATGACCAAGGAGGTCAGGCCCTTTGTGTGAAGGAGAATCATTCCTCCTGATCTAGCAACCAAAACGTGTTATCCCAACAGGAAGCAGGGTCAGGAATGGGTTAATGGGTATCAAAGATCCAGAGGCCCATCTCAGATTCCTCTTACCCATTTCCAAGTCTTTATTAATGTCCTCCCTGCCTGCAAGAGACCACAACTAATGCTATCAACTTGTGCCAGGGTGTAGGGGGCTGGAAAGTAGTCAAAGGAAGACCCTGGTAATGAAAGAACTAGCTGAGGCTGCTGGGATACCGGCAGACTGCATGCTCCTCACAGCCTTGCATGTTTTCAACCTAGGAGGGGGATGACAGGGTCAGGTTGGGGGGGGGTATTTAGGGGATATCTTCCCCCTCCCCCTAAAGCCTAAAAGCTCTGACCAGCTCAGCCAAGTGGACAGAGCCCAGAATCCACTGAGACTGAGCTGGGAGGTGAAAGGGGAGTCTCTGTGACAGCAGTTTCCCTCTCTCTTTGCATACTTTACTCTCCATCTCTTCCCTGGCTTCTCCCATCCTGGGGCATTATTTCACAGGGCTCTACCTGGATCTGTCTCCAAGTCTCTAGCAAGGAAAAACTCTTAACACCGTTTTTTCTTTTTAACTCCAACTCCTAGGCTAGAGAAGAAGGAGCAGGGTCCATCCTGAGGCAAGAGTAGGGCCCTGGCTTTCCTCTTGACAAGGCAGAGGGGAGGTGGGAAGTTCCACCAGAGAAGCAGTCAATCCTAAGGTTGGATTCACAAACACGCCCCTGGTGGGAAGGCGGTTATTCTCATACTGTTAATGATTTTATCTTGCCCTTCAGATTAGAAATCGAAGTAACGCATAATTATAGTACAATAAATATATATACAGAGTGACAATCAAGGCCTTTCCTAACCTCCCTTTCTAAAGAAAATTCTCTGTTATTCTTTATCCCTAGTTTATTTCCTTGGGATGTTTATCACCCTGTGTAATTATTTGAACATTTACTTTCTTGCTTCTTGTCTATTTCCCACTCGGAAAAGCTCTACAAATGAATGAGAGAAAGATTAAATGATTCGTAAAAATATTATATGGGAATAAATCTACTGGTGGGATAAAAATTTCCTAGTAATATGATCTTTACCTAAAAGTATCGTGTCTAGGCCTCTATTAACAATATCCTTAATCAATATTCATAATGCCCCTACCTCTACCGCCCTACCCAAGGCCTCAGTCCCACAACTGTATCCCACACATGAGAGTTGTTGATCAAGTCTTTAGCTCTGTGTTAAGCACTGTGGAGAGAATATCCATATATTCCGGCACAGTCTCCGCCTTCCAAAAGTGTACAGGTGAGTGAGGGAGGAAGGGAAGACAAGGGGAACTCCCCTTTAGACAGTATGTGGAGAGACAGCCTCAGGAGTTGGTAGAACAAGGAGCCCTGGGGCCGGAGTGCTGCTAGGAATGCGCAGGACTCCTCCCACACGCTGGCGGCCAGGGAGTCCGCTGGCGCCTCGGAGCCACAGAAAGAACCGCCTGGGCTTGTGGACTTCCAAATCTCAAGACGCGACCGCGGTGAAGAGCGGGAAGGAGTCCGGACCCGAGGGACCCCTCTGGGAGCAGGGGAAGCGACGCGGGGGCGGGGAGAGTCTGGCTGCCCCGGGCGGTGGAGGCTGCGGCTGCGCCTGCGCTGACCCTTACCCCGGGAGCTGCTGTCGCTGGGCAAGTACCTAGCTGAATGAGTGGACGCTGTCTGACCGCGCTTCTCAGGGTTCCGCCCGGCCCCGAGCGGCTCAGCACCCCACTAATATCAAATCCCCAGTCACGCGGCTTCTAATGCCTGGACACCCAAAAGGGACAGCCCGGGTGCTTTTTTTCTCTTCGTGTGTTTCTTATAAGTCATGTTTCCTTTGTGCCTGTGGGACCCTGCCTGATCTCTCTGCTGGAGTGGAGACATTTTAAGAGATGCAGATTCTGCCAAAGTTTATTTAGCGCCTACTAGGCCACAGAAGCTTTTCTGTTTTTGTGACCCATGATCTCCTTCCTCAGTGCCCTTGTCTGGAACAAATTTGTCCCACTTTCACCCTATAGAAGCCTGATGATAACGTTTGCAACCTTTAAAGAATTCATTATGACATCAGGGCAACAAATGTTAATGAAATATCAGAGTATGGAGAGTTTCTCAGATTTTGATCATTGTGCAGTGTTATGAATTGAAAGTGTATTCCTACCTTACAGGTTGCATTTGAGTACTGTAAAGTGACAAAAGTGTAGCGCTTGCGTTCACCTAAAACTAAGCATCTAGTTTTTAACCAAGCAAATAGTGTTGTATTGCTGTCACAGGAAAGATGAATGTTAGAAATAACTTTTAAAAACTTATTATTTTTATTTCCCCCAATCATTTTCGTTAGGAATAACCTATTTCATGTCAATAACAAGACTGATGCTTTGAATTATAATATCCCTTCACTCTTTACCGGTTTTTTAAAATTTAAGAAAGTTATTCATCTTCAAGAGTAATGGAATTCTAGAAGGAATCCTAGATGTCGTTTATTCTATACCATTTTTTACACCATTTTTGATGTTAGTAAATTTGAATTATACCTTACAGGCGACTCAACTTGATTCAAAGTTATTAAAAGATTTGTTATAATAAAGTGAATGTTGATTATTAAATATTCTCTTCATAAAAAATACACTGTTCATCTTAGTAATAAGTGTGTTTATGTAATATTTGATTTTTATCTTAAATAATGAATTTATTATTTTTAAAAAATTGACTCTTGTACATTAAAAAAGAAAGAGAAAAAGAAAGAGAAAGTGAAAAAGAAACAGAAAAAGAAAGAAAGAAAGAAGGAAAGAAAGGAGGAAGAAAAGAAAGAAAGAAAGAAAGAAAGAAAGAAAGAAAGAAAGAAAACAGCTAAGGTAACACCAACACAAAAAATAGAGGAGGTCACTTCTAACATGGATTTTCCAGAAGGGCATTGACAGGATTAATCAGAAAGGCATTGCCAGAAGGTAACATTTAAATTGGACCTTGATGACTGTGTAGGATTTCAGCAGTCAGAGACTGAGAGGTGGAATTCCAAGGAAAAGACACAGCTACTGGCAAGGATTCCTTGACTTTGGGCATCAATTGATACTGGACTTCTCTCATCAATGGAGAGTGAAAGCCAAGGACCAGTGAAATTCCAAGTAAAACTGCAGAAATTGGAGGCTTGAAATACAGAAGGCAGGATGCAGCACCTGGGTCCCAGCTCAGCTTCTACTTCTCCCCACTTCTCCTGCACCTGAGTTACTGAAGTGGCACACAGGTCTAATGGGACATTTTCACCATAGATATAAAATATATATGCTTAACATATGTAACCATTAGGCTTCCGTCTATATGTCTCTCATCTCCTGTCTCCCCGCACTGGGTTCTGTGTTAACACTGGGGGGATTTCTTACTCTCTTTTCTGAGAAGAGCACAAAGCACAGAAAAGCATGCACTACACAGAATAAGTCAGCAAATTTGCATCCTGGGGAAAGGGAGAAAGTCTCCTCCTCCGTCTCCCTAGCCAATTTTCCTTCATCTTCTGATACTATATGGCAATAATTATCTACATTTCCTCCTTCTCAGGAAAAGAGATGCTGTGAAACGTCAGATGTAAAGTAAAAATTGTCATAAAATCTCTCATAAAAGTCTCTAAAGTACTGGCATTGGAAGGTGGGGGAGGGGTTCCTGTGCTGTGTTGCCTTCAAACCACTTGCTGGTCATACCCCGCCTGCTTCCAGGACTTTCCTTCAGGTTTTCTAAAGAAGTAAACAGAGACAGTCAGCTCCTCTTACCACCCTTGCTTCCATCAAAGTCCATTGGTTCCTATGAACTTAGGTTCACAGATGACCTTATTCTCACAACCTCAACTCTAGATTCCTTCGCTGTTATAATTTTCAATACTCTCCTTTCTGGGATGGCTCAAATAGACAGTCCTACTTGGAAGCAAAGAAGTAAATGAAATGTCTTCTCTTAGGACCTTCTGTGAGGGGTCCAGGAGAGAAGACGTGGTTACCTGAGTGGTGTAAACTAAAGGGCAGCTGTGTATTAGGCTAGAAAGTAAAAGACAGGAGGGGATTGCATTGTGGCTGCTGTTTCTCTTTCTCTGCAAACCTCTTCTGCTTGTAGCAGATTTCTAGGGGCTCCAAGCAGCCCAGAATCTTAGCCATAATCTTCCCAGAAAGAAAACTCATTGAGGTTCCCTTGAGTGGTGATGAAAAATACATATCCGATATTGATACAAACACAACAATCATGGCTGGGAGTGAAACGTAGCTAGTTCCTCATAAATGGCTGACGTCCCTCAGGATTTGTGTACATGCACACAACACACACACACACACACACGCACACATACACCCCATAACCAGAAAGGCTAAAAAATATGCTTGTTTATAAGTCTTCCTAGAAAAGAGTACCCCAATACTTGCTGCATATTTCCACTTAAATTTAAACACATATGTCCAATCCAAGGCACATACATGACTTTCAATGAGATGCTTTGTAAATGTATATACCCAGCCTCACCCATTTTCCAAGTTCCTGACTGCAGGGTGGGGCACAGGGAAGCTGAATGAAAGAATATCTGAGTAGAAGCTTGCACGTGTCACTAAGTGTTTCTCCAACTACACTCCACAAAACAAAGAGACATTGTTTTTTCATGACTCACTATTTGTAAATATCCACTCCCCATTAATTACCTCTGTGCCACCAAGTTTCAGGGATCATCGACCCCTTTTTGAGCCACTATCCCACAGAGAGTATAGCTCAAGGCTTGGATGCATGAGCTTTGCTCAAACTCGACACAAATCTTAGCTTCACAATGCACTTTGCACAAATTACTTAACCTCTCTGAGCATTAGTTTCAACTTTTGTAAAATAATCATAATAATGCTCAGATCACACAATTCTTGTATGAAATAGGTGATTATGTAAAATATTTGGAGCACAGTGCAGGACATACTACTCAGTAAATAGTAGTTATTATTTTTGTCATCATTTGGGGGGCATTGCAGATATAAACAAGTCATACATAAAAGAGATACTCTTTTCCCTTGGAGGTTTTTAAATCTCTTCAGTGAGACAAGATACATACATAGAGAGAGAGGAAGGACAGGGAAACTTAAAACTCATTTGAACCCTAATATGCCACTTATTCTCCTAAATCCAAGCCCCATTTTAAAATTTTCAGATTTCAGTGCTCTAATAAATTGGTTTTTTTCTTCTGTCATTCATCATCCCCAGGCATCACCGTCTTATATACACCAAATGTCCACGCCAGCCTTTTATTTCAGGAGTTCACTGGAGAATTCTTGAGAAGAAAAAAGATTTTGAGAGTTCATTTTGTACAATGCCCATTTTCTGGACAGGGGCCATCCAAGGTATTCCAAATCCAAGTGAGACAGCCATGCGCATGGCCAGAGAGCCTGCTTCCTCTCATATCCCCTGGTCACTGTTTAAAATCAAAAATTCTTCCTTATTTTCTATCTCAATCTGTTTTCTTTCCATACAGGCCTCTCTTTACACTCATTCTGATTGAGGATGATGTACACACACCTTCAAAGGCTGAAGAAAATTCTCAAATGCACACCTGGTAACATTGTTGCATTGCCAGTCAGCCCAGGTCCATGTAATTATAGGTCTCATAAATTTTGTTATTAACCAACTAAAAACTTCAAAAGTTTGGAACAGCATAGAAGAGTTTTGCATCTCACGTGCATGAAATACAGCCAGATCAACACTAAACCATCCTGCACTCCTAGAATACTGATTTGATGATTAACACAGCAATCTGCACAACCTGAACCACAGAACTCAACAGGCACGTGGCATGGAGAGGTGAACTGGGGGAGAGAGAAGCCACGGAGGACAGGGAGCAGCTGGGAAATGCACCACCCCCAACAGCTGGAAAAAAGCGGAAACGTGGAAAAAGCTGCTGTGACTGAACAAAAAAAAAAGAGAAAGGAGAAAGGAGAGCATTTAACTTCCATTAAGACTCTATAAACAGAAGGAGCACAGAATCTGAAACTCCTCATCTCATTACCTGGCGGTGCTCTGGTGGGAAGGGCGAATCTCCTGAAGCAGAGAGCGAGGTCGGAGGGGTTTTGGCCACACAGGGAGAGGCAGTTCCTCTGCTGGGGGGACATTTGGTAGAGGCCATGTGGCCACCCCACACGCAGAGGTCTGAGCAGAATCCATAGGACAACCACAATCGCTGATGCTGGAATAGGGACGTTAAGGGTGAAGCCTGGCGCCAGATGTGTTTTGTAATTTTCCATAATCCCTGAAACACTGCTGCTACACAATCGCGTTAACTTTTTCTGGGGATGGCCTGGTACCTAGTAGCAGTCTCTGGGCATCGGCAGCAGCACAGTCCCGAGAAGGTTCCCAGGTACGTCGGGCACCTGGCCATTGCTCAGCAAGACCCTCGTCCGGAATGTCTGAGCGGGTCGAAGCCGCAGTGCCTCAGAAGTGAGGGGTTGGGGAAACACAGCCGCATCTGAGATCAAACTCAGGAGGGAAGTAGCACCTGACAACCAGACGGCTTGGTCACTGGGAGTGGATGGAAGCCGGAGACAAAGGACGGGTATATGATTGCTGATTGGGGGAACGGAAATACTAGAGGCTGGGTAGCTGGGTGACGCCATTTTCACCCCTCCCGCGCATGCGCATACACATCTACAGGGGTCACAGGAATCCACCCCGGTAAGCTAAGCAGCGCCATCTGGTGGAGAATGGAGCCATTACACTAAGCCCCCCCCCAAATGGGCCCACCTTGCTGTTCAGGAACACTACGAGTCTTCCTGCTAGTTTACTGCCTGTAAGTGCATCATAGTTAGACTTCTAGGGGAAAATGATGTAATTTCAATCATAGTTCAGTCGGCTTGCTGGTCCATCTATTCAATCTATTTTCTCTTTTATTTCTTTTCTTTTTCTTAAATACAAAAAGAGAAAAAAAATTATTTTTATTTTCATTTTTATTAAAAATATTTTTCTTTAATTTATTTTCTATATTTTTAACTTCTATAAAATTTTTCAAGTGCTATTTCGTTCCATTATTTCATTTTATTCTGTTTCATTGTATTCATTTTTTTCAAGTTATCAAACGTTTTCCTTTTTGTTTCTTTTCTTATCTTTCACTTTTTTCTCTAATGTATCAAACTCCTTTAAACAACCAGACAAAACACACCTAGGATCTAGCATCATTTATTTGATATTTCTTGTGTATTGTTTTTAATTTTTAATCTTAATTTCTTTTTATCTTGTTAATTTCTATTCTTCTTTCAAAATGACAAAAGGAAGGAATTTACCCCAAAAGAAAGAGCAGGAAGAAATGACAGCCAGGGACTTAATCAACACAGAAAGAAGAAAGATGTCTGAACCAGAATTCATAATCACAATAAGAATACTTGCTGGTGTTTAAAATAGATTAGAATCCCTCACTGCAGATATGAATGAGGTAAAATATATTCAGAATGAAAAAAAATACTATAACTGAGTTGTAGTCTCTAATGTATGCCATGGTGGCAACGATAGATGAGTTACAGCAGCGAATCAGCAATATAGAGGACAAACCTATGGAGAATAATGAAGCAGAAAAAAGGAGGGAGATGCAGGCAAAAGAGCACGATTTAAGAATTAGCAAAATCAATGACTCATTAAAAAGGAACAATATCAGAATCATAGGGGTCCCAGAAGATGAAGAGAGAAAAAGGGGTAAAAGGATTCTGTGAGCAAATCATTTCCTAACCTGGGGAAAAACACTGACATCAAAATACAGGAAGCACAGAGTACTCCCATTAGATTCAACATAAACTGACATCAACAAGGCATATCATAGTCAAATTCACAAAATACTCAGGCAAGGAAAGAATCATGAAAGCAGCAAGGGAAAAAAATTCCTTAACCTACAAGGGAAGACAGATCAGGTTTGCAGCAGACCTATCCACAGAAACATGGCAGGTCAGAAAGGAGTGGCAGGATATATTTAATGTGCTGAATCAGAAAAATATGTACCAAGAATTCTTTACCCAGCAAGGCTATCATTCAAAATGGAAGGAAAGATAAAACATTTCCCAGACAAACAAAAATTAAAGGAGATCATGACCACTCAGCCATCCCTGAAAGAAATTTTAAAGGGGACTTTCTGAGGGGAGGAAAGATAAAAAAAAAAAAAGAGAGAGAGAGAGAGAAAGAAAGGAAGCAATAAAGACTAGAAAGGATCAGAGAACACCACCAGAAACTCCAGCTCTACAGGCAACATAATGGCAATAAATTCATATCTTTCAGTACTCACTCTAAATGTCAATGGATTAAATGCTCCAATCAAAAGACATAGGGTAACAGAATGGATAAGAAAATAAGATTCATCTATATGCTGTTCACAGGAGACCCACTTTAAACCTAAAGGCACCTTCAGATCGAAAGTAAGGGGATGGAAAACTATCTGTCATGCTAATAGTCAACAAAAGAAAGCTGGAGTAGCTATACTTATATCAGACAATCTAGACTTTAAAATAAAGACTGTAACAAGAGATGAAGAAGGGCATTTTATCATAATTAAGGGGTCTAGCCACCAAGAAGACATAACAATTATAAACATTTAAGCTCCAAATGTGGGAGCACACAAATATATAAATCAATTAATCATGAACATAAATAAACCCATTGATAATAATAACATACTAGTAGGGGACATCAATACCCCACTTACAGCAATGGACAGATCATCTAAACTGAAAATCAACAAGGAAACAATGGCTTTGAATGACACACTAGAACCGGATTGACTCAACAGATGTATTCCGAACATTTCATCCTAAAGCATCAGAATACACATTCTTCTCCAGTACACATGGAACGTTCTCCAGAATAGATCATATACTAGGACACAAATCAGCCCTCAACAAGTACAAAAAGATCAAGATCATACCATGCATATTTTCAGATCACAACGCTATGAAACTTGAAATAAACCACAAGAAAAAATGTGGAAAGATAAGGAATACTTGGAGACTAAAGAACATCCTACTAAAGAATGAATGGGCTAACCAAGAAGTTAAAGAGAAAATGAAAAAGTACATGGAAGTCAATGAAAACACCACAGCCCAAAACCTCTGGGATGCAGCAAAGGCAGTCATGAGAAGGAAGTATACAGCAATCCAGGCTGTCCTAAAGAAGGAAGAAAGGTCTCAGATACACAACCTAACTTGACACCTTAAAGACCTGGAAAAAGAACAGCAAATAAAACCCAAAACCAGCATAAGACAGGAAATAATAAAGATTAGAGCAGAAATCAATGCTATCAAAACCAAAAAAAAAAAAAAAAAAAGCAAAACCCAGTAGAACAGATCAATGAAACCAGAACCTGGTTCTTTGAAAGAATTAACAAAATTGTTAAAACCCTACCCAGTTTGATCAAAAAGAAAAAGGAAAGTACCCAAATAAATAAAATCAAGAGGAGAGACCACAATAAACACAGCAGAAATACAAACTATAATGAGAAAATATTATGAGCAATTATACGCCAATAAAATGGACAACCTGGAAGAGATGCACAGATTCCTAGAAACATATAAACTACCAAAACTGAAACAGGAGGAAATAAAAACTATGAACAGACCCATAATTGGTAAAAAATTGAATTAATAATCAAAATCTCCCAAAAAAACAAGAGTCCAGGACCAGATGGCTTGCCAGGAGAATTCTACCAAACATTTAAAGATTTAACACCTATTCCCTTGAGTTGTTCCAAAAAATAGAAATGGAATGAAAACCTCCAAACCCTTTCTATGAAGCCAGCATTACCTTGATTCCAAAACCAGACAAAGACACCACTGAAAAGGAGAAATATAGACCAATTTCCCTGATGAACATAGTTGCAAAAATCCTCAACAAGATATTTGCCAACCATATCCAACAATACATTAAAAAAAAAGTATTCACCACGACTGACTGGGATTTATACCTGGGAAAAATATTCCATGCTCTGATAGGAAGAACATGTCAATACTACCCAAAGCAATCTACATACTCAATGCAATCCCTATCATTTTAACACTAGCATTATTCACAGAGCTAGAACAAAGAATCCTAAAATTTGTATGGAACCAGAAATAGCCAAAGCAACCTTGAAAAAGAAAACCAAAGCTGGAGGCATCACAATCCCAGACTTCAAGCTGTATTACAAACCTGTAATCATCAAGACAGTATGGTAATGGCATAAAAACAGATACTCAGATCAATGAACATAATAGAGAACCCAGAAATAGACCCACAAACATATGGCCATCAAATCTTTAACAAAGCAGGAAAGAATATCCAATGGAATAAAGACAGTCTCTTCAGCAAGTGGCTCTAGGAAAACTGGACAGCGACAGGCAGAAAAATGAACCTGTACCACTTTCTTACACCATACACAAAAATAAACTCAAAATGGATGAAAAACCTAAATGTAAGACAGGAAGCCCTCAAACTCCTCGAGGAGAAATCAGGCAAGAAACTCTTTGACATTGGCCACAGCAACTTCTTACTCAACACGTCTCCAGAGGCAAGGGGAACAAAAGCAAAAAGGAACTATGGGGACCTCATCAAAATAAAAAGCTTCTGCACAGAGAATGAAACAATCAGCAAAACTAAAAGGCAACTGACGGAATGGGAGTTGATATTTGCAAACGACATATAAAATAGAGGGTTAGCATCCAAAATCTATAAAGAACTTATCAAACTCAACAATCAAAAGGAGAGAACTTACTTCTTTCTCTGAAAAAGACTCTGCTCTGCTGGAACAGACAGGACAGTCACCAGAATTCAGGCAGAGAAACACAAAGACAAAACTAGAAGTGCCTGGGTACAGTTCTAGATGCTGGGTGTAGCTCTACATAGAGTTCTAGATATAGTTCTGGATGGAAAGAACTTTTGTTTGTCAAGAAGTCTCCCAAGAGATAGTATTAAAGGAGTAGCACAGTGGTAGCTTCAAAGGAAGAATTTTTGGTACCAAAGAAATGTGTAAAGCTCAATTCAATTTAACATGAATTTATTATGTAATCATGATGTTCTTGGCCCCAGGTGGATTCCTAGGAGGAGTGAACAAGATACACTGAAAATCTATGATCAACAATCAGATAATGAAATAAATAAAGACACACAGATAAGCGTGGTATATTATTTCTTTAATTTCAGCTTTATTGAAGTTTAATTTCCCTGATGATGAGTGACTTTGAGCATCGTTTCATGTGTCTCTTGGCCATCTGGATGTCATCTTTGGAGAAGTGTCTATTCATATCTTCTGCCCATTTCTTCACTGGATTATTTGTTTTCGGGTGTGGAGTTTGGTAAGTTCTTTATAGATTTTAGATAACAGTCCTTTATCCGATATGTCATTTGCAATTATCCTTTCCCATTCCGTTGGTTGCAACATGGATGGAACTGGAGGGTATTATGTTAAGTGAAATAAGTCAGTCAGAAAAAGACAGATACCATATGTTTCCACACATAGGTGGATTTTGATACACTTAGCAAAAACCATGGGGGAGGGGAAGAGGGGAAAAGAAAAAAAGACACAGAGAGGGAGGGAGACAAAACATAAGAGACTCTCAAAGACTAAGAACAAACTGAGGGTGAGGCGGGTGTGGGAGGAGGGAGAGTGGGTGACAGGCATTGAGGAGGGCATTTGTTGGGATGAACACTGGGTGTTACATGGAAACTAATTTGAAAATAAATTATTTAAATTAAAAAAAGTATAATTGACATACAAGACTGTAAGACACTTAAAGTGTATATTGTGTTGATGTGATATACTTATACAAATGAAATCATTCAGTATGATTTCCCCACTGTGAGAGGATTAATGACAATATTTTAATCTAAATGTTTCAGAAATGAAGGTAAATTTTCAAAGGGTTCTTTGTTTCTTTCCCTTCATCTTTACATGTGGAGAGGCTTCAGCTGGAGGTTTGGTTTTCAAAATGTGGTCCCTGGACCAGCAGCAGCAACATCACCAGGGAACTGTTAGAAGTACCAGTTCTGGCCGCCACCCAAACCTACTGAATTCCAAACACTGGGAGCAAGGTTTGCACAAGGCCTCCAAATGAGGTGGCAGGAGCTGAAGTTTGAGCCATCACTGAGCAGAGTACTATTCCTGACATCTCTCCACACACTCTCTCATTGAGAATTTGATTAGTGAGTTGAAGAGACAGCTGTGAGGATGCCCAACTCTGCCCTTCCAGTTTTGTGTTGGTTTTCTTTATTTATCCAGAACCAACTTCCCCACAGGACACTTTCATTCCAACTTGCTCATACAAGGGAAAATCTAATAAAAGCAGACTCTCTCTTGTGGTGGGCAGCAGAGTGTGCTCAGCACTACTTGTGATGAGGAGTAAGTCTGTCTAATTTAATGATGCGAATTTAGCAAACCAAATTAGGCTGTAGCTGACTCTTTAATCATATGTCTATTTGTCTTGATAATTACTTGGTTCTAAACACAGGTGGAAGAAATGAGGTAGTATTATTTGGACCTCTACAGCACCAACAATGGGCTATAGTGAAAAGTGGGTGGGGTGCACATTCAGACCCCACACAGTAGAGAGACCTAGTGGAGACAATAAAGGACAGGGGAATCAGAAGTCCTAGAATTTTTAAGTAAATGGAACTTTAGAAATGATCAGTTCTGACATTCCATGTTACAGATAAATAAGCAGAGCATTGAAGGAACTGAGCAGCTTGCTCAAGGTCATATTGCTAGTTCACGGTAGAAACACCACCAGAACCCAGGACACCTGGATCTCAGCCATGTACTTTCAAAGGAGATGGATAACAGCAGGCAGCAGTGCAGAAATTTAAAGTCCAAGAATGCAGATATTTCCAAGTAGGAAAACCAGCTCCAGGGATTTTCAGCATGGGTAGTGGGTTCAAGGCCAAAGTGCTTTGTGCTCAGAGGAAAACTCTGGCTCCAATCCACCTGTACATGTTCTGTTGCCCCACTCCTCTCACAGCCAAGGCTCAGGGTACACTGCCTTCTCAGTGTGCTCTGAGCACTGTTTTATTTCTTCTGCTTTTCCTAGTATTGTTCTCTCTGCCTACAGTCTCTCTCTGTTGTCCACATGTGACAAAAACCTATCCATCCTTACAAAGAGCCGACTCAAGTGCCATTCCTCTACAAAGTCTTCTCTGACTTCAGAAAAATCACTATTCCAGTCACAAATGATTATCCTGCACTTGATTTCCCAAGACATCTTATTTGTATATTATGACAACACTTTCTACTTTGTGTTATGGCTATGCTTTACCCCTTGTATTAGAATGCATGCTCCATAAGGGCTGTATTTCATGTTTCTTTGCACATATCCAGGGTTTGATAAATAATGCTGCAATAAATATAGGGATGTATCTATCTTTTGAATTCTTGTACCTACAATGTTTTTCCACTGAAAAGGAAACCATCAACAAAACAAAAGGGCTACCTACTGAATGGGAGAAGATATTCATAAATGATACATCAAAATAAGGGGTTAACACACAAAACACATAAAGAACTTATACAACTCAACACTAGAAAAAAAACAATCCAATTAAAAATATGGTCAGATGACCTGAATATACATTTTTGCAAAGATACATACAGATGGCCAACAGACACAGGGAACTATACTCTCCCTTAGTCATCCTCAGGGAAATGTATATTAACACTAAAATAAGATATCACTTTATACCTGTCAGAATGGCTAAAATCAAAAAGACAAGAAAAACAAATGTTGGCCAGGATAGGGAGAAAAAGGAACCCTCATGCACTATTGATAGGAATTTAATTGGTTCAGCCACTATGGAAAGCAGTATGGAGGTTCCTCCAAAAATTAAAACTAGAACTACTGTGTAATGCAGTAATTCTTCTACTGCATATTTTTCAAGTAATCTCTACACCCAATGTGGGACTTTAACTCACCACCCTTACCTCAAGAGTCACACGCTCTACTGAGCCAGTCAGGCATCCCACTGCTACTGGATATTTTATCAAAAAAAACAAAAACAAAAACAAAAACAATTTCTCTCATATTTTGAATAATATTTTTAAATTTTTTTAATGTTTATTTATTTTTGAGGGAGACAAAGTGTGAGTGGGGACGGGCAGAGAAAGAGAGGGAGACATAGAATCAGAGCAGGCTCCAGGCTCTGAGCTGTTCCCATTGAGCCTGACACAGGGCACAAACTCCTAAATTGTGAGATAGTGACCTGAGCTGAAGTCTGATGCTTAACCAACTGAGCCACTAACGTGCCCCATTTTTAATACTATTTTTAAAAGCCAGTGAGCAACTACAGGCACAACTGAAAGTAGATAAGAAAAAAAAATAATAGGTACTGAACTACTGAGTTCAAAGTTTACAGTGTTGGCCCTAGCTTAAATGCGATTAGAGACCAGGCTATACTGGAACCCATAGCTGAAGTAGAGGGCAAACCCAATCAGCATCCAGACACCAAATCGGACCCAGGTGCCAGCTGTCACTTGCATCATAAGGTAAACATTCACAAAGATGCTCAGTAGTGGGAGGAGAGGCAGAGCAGGGACCTTAAAGTGAAGGGGACTGGACCTCTGTGGCTGTCTCCAGACGACCCCAGTGATCCCAGTGATGAGCACCAGGAGCACCACAACCACTGAAATCCTCGCTGGGTCTCCAGAAAGCAGAACTGGCCACTGGGCCAGCACCAGGCAAAGAAGAGTGATCAGCAGAACAAGCAGGAAGGAGCAAACATAGACAACCCGGCAAGAGAGTGGAGTGGGGGTGGAGCTGCCTGGAAAAAATAGTCCCCGTAGAGTCAGCTTCTCTGCTGCAGGTCCATTCTCCTCCTGCATCTCTGCTCCATTTTCCTCATTCTGCCTCTCAGGCTGATATCGGAGGATGAGGACACAAACAGCAGCCATGGAGTAAGATATCATGGACCCAATAAACTTGAGGTCCACAAGATCAGTGATTGAAAAGAAGGTGTCTGTGATTGCTGCAATAATGAAAAAGATGAAAATCATCATGCGTAGGACAGTTTTCCAGGCAAGGATCCTGGCAAAGACGGGAAACAGAAGGCCATCCTGTGCCATATAGAATAACAGCAGAAATATGGGGAAAAAAAGGTGAAACATATCTCCAAAAAAAACAAAGAAAAATGCAAACACTGCAATATAGTAGGCAGGGGCCCAGCCAATAAGAGAAATGCCTCAGGTAAGGTGCTCCCAAGTGGAAGCTGGTAGTAAGGCACCATAAGTGTAAGTGCTAAAGAGACACCAAAATATAGCACAAAGCAGATGAACAGTGAAATCAAAATGCTCCTGGGGATAGAACGTTGGGGGTTCTGGGTGTCTTCAACTCTGGTAACAATTTCCTCAAAACCTATAAATACATAGAAACAGGTAGCTGCTCCACGGAGAATCCCCTCAAAGCCAAAAGGCACAAATCCTCCAGAGCCCAGGAGGCCCAAGCTAGAGGTGTCATTGAGTCCAGCAATTATGTAGTCATCTTCTGTGAGCTTCCAGTTGTGCAGGTCCCCTTTAATAAAGCCAGTGATGATGACAAAACTGAGAAACAAGATTTTCACCAATGTCAACATTTTGTTAGCTAAGGTAGTTAAATCATACGATAAATCTATGAAATATATCAGTGAGAACATAAAAAGGAAGTCTAGATAGTCTTCTCTAAGGAAGTAGGAAACATGCTGTAAGATAATTTCACGCAGGGTCACACGCAGGTGCTCAAAAGCTGAGGCCAATACATGGAAAGAAATGACTGTATTAGCAATAAGGGAGAGAATGATGTTCCAGCCAGTGATGAAGGCCCAGATTTCACCTAGAGTGACATGGCTGTAGAGATATGCAGGGCCAGAATGGGGAATGTGGGCAGTAATCTCTGCATAGCACAGTCCAGCCAACATAGAAGATAGGCCAGCCACCAAAAAGCAGATCACAGTGGATGGTCCTGCTTGGTTTCTGACAACCTCACAGGCCAGGACATACACACCTACACCCAATGTGCGGCCCACACCCAGGGCCACTAAATCCAGAGTGCTCAGTCTTCTCTGTGAGTCATTCTCAGCCACTGGTTCCCTCAGCGTAGGTCCGCGTACCAGTTTTTGACCAAATCTACGAAGTGCCTGACGCAGCATTCTAGCTGGAATTGAAGAGGATTCCAGGATCAGAGAGCTGTAGCAAGCCCGGGGAGCAGAGACTAGGATCAGATTCGGTGAGGCTGAGTGAATTCAAGTTGAGTTGGGGCGGCCGAGGTCCGTTACTCAGGCTTCAAAGCTGCTGCTTTAGATTTCCCCTGGTACGTGATACCCGTTTACAATGCCTAAATAAACAATAAATATTTACACTGAGTTTGTGTTCAACCGACTAAACAAAGCATACGACCAAAGCTCAGAAGTCTCATATCACCCATTGTAGCCTGAGTACCACAGAAATGAAACCAAAAGATCATTAAAAAAAAAAAAAATTAGCCCTGCTTTCCCCACGGAAAAGTGTCAAATATCTCCTAATATTCTCCTTTTTACACACCAATGACAAAATCCCATTTGGGTTCATCTAACTCATGTAGCTTCATGAACTAATTAAGCTGTAGTACACATTAGGGCATGAAATTCTTGTGCAATAATTCATACATGGGATGTTCGTTTGATGTGTTAGCATAAGTTATGACACATTAATTCATGAACTAGAGGACTTTTCACAGTTAAAGAACCATTTATTAAATATCATCTGAGTTTAAAATACAAATATTGGTCCCAATGTCTTAAAACCCTTTTCCCCCAAAATCAGTAACTAAGGGCAGATGGCCCCCCTTTCTCCTCATCCTGCATCATCCATTTGGATGTACTGATGGCAAAGAATGTGCAGCTCAACGCCTCCCTTTACTCACCCAGACCCACAGGGGGCGCTGTGAGAAAACAGGAAGAGAGAGAAAGAGGCCTTCCTAACTACCTGCAAGAACTAGAGGGTGAGGCTGTCTGGTGAGGAAATACTGCAGATAGGTGGATAAGCCAACCAAGTGTCCATTACTCAGAAGGGAGAATGGCCAAAAAGGCCATTTTGTGAATTCTGACATTCAGTAAACCTCACCCAAAGCAATGAGGCACAATTTACTACAGTTTTTACATCCACAGTTATGAGAGTGTGAAGGGTAGGAAGGAAAGAAGTAAGTCTCCTAACTCAGTAGCTCACAACCAAAATGATTCTTTCTGTCTCCTCCTTCTCTGGGTTCCAGGAGAGAAGATGAGCTCACTTCTGCAGACAGTATCCTCCCTGGTCACACTGTGCTCTATAAACATCCTGGGCCATCTGTGATGTCAGCGGCCAGTCACCTGCAGACCCTGCCCTGCTCTCTCATCTTGTATTAAAACACGAACTTATACCTTCTAATTAATCTTCCACTATACTTATTTTTCATTCACTCAAATCATGGTCTCAATAGGCCAAATACATTTTCGTAATCAAGTAACCCTACATGTGGCTCCTCCTTTCCCCTCCTTCACTGCTGCTATTCCAATGCCCCGCTCCATCAAACAGAGCAAGACTTTGGTGAATAAGTCACAGCAATGCCCCAGAAATGAGTAGTGGAGAACAGAGAAAACAAAGTCAGGCACCCCCACCCTCCTCACTACTTAGGTTTTGGTTTTGAGAAAATTTTAGGAAATATTGTCAGAGGTTTTTATTTATTTTTATTTTTTTTTAATTTTTTAACGTTTATTTATGAGAGAGAGAGAGAGAGCACAAGCAGAGGAGGGGCAGAGAGAGAGGGAGACACAGAATCCAAAGCAGGATCCAGGCTCTGAGCCATCAGCACAGAGCCCGACGTGGGGCTCGAACTCACAGACTGCGAGATCATGACCTGAGTCGAAGTCGGACACCTAACCAACTGATGCACTCAGGCACCCCGTCAGAGGTTTTTAAAGACAGAAAGATTGAATCAAAATTGAAAAGTCTTCTCTCCAGATTATCAAAAGAATTCTAATGTTATGGATTAGGATAACTTCTGTACAAATCCATTTAGTCTCCTTATTTTCCACCTACCAGTTCCAAGGTTATGATTTACTAACAAGCACACAACATAGCAGAATCAATACTTCACTCATAGAATCTTTCTACACTATAAATGTCATTGACTTGTCCCCCAACGACTGGATTCAAACACTCCAGTGGTTCCCACTGCCCTCCCTTCATAGTTTCCTTCCCTCATCTGACCTGTGCTGATTACTCTAGCCTTATCCCCTGCCCACTTCCTGCTCCAGCTACAAAATTCTACACTCACCCTTTAACCTGTTCCCTCTTGTACCTTCACTTATCTAACCCACACTTCTCTTTCAGTTCCCACCTCAGAAGTTACTTTCCCAGGAACCTCCCCTGACCCTTAGGCTGCCCTTCCTGTGTGCTCTCATAGCACCCGACTTACCCCATGTGCCATTTATCCTAATGTATCAGAATTCTAATTCAGCTCCTGTGTCCTCTATCGACGTGTGAGTTAGATGCTCAAGAAAAACTTATTGAACAAATACACAAATTGAGAATAGAAACCTGAAAGAGAACATAATCCAGAATTTCCTATGTAATTGACTTTGAGATACATACTTTGTAGCCAAACAATATTTATAATCCTGATTTGGGTAAGATATAAATCGTATTACCTTCCTTGTAGATGGCAAGCAAAATAAAAAGCGTGAAGGAAAAACGAACTGATGAAATCTTGCATACACATCATTCATGGCAGGTATAAGCCTCCACAGGGTGACAAAGAATTGTCAACTGTTTTGAAGACATCATGCTTAGGCCCTATAATGTAGGTGGGATGTCCTAAAGCAGAGGTTCTCACTTCAGAGGACACAGGGAGGCATAATGAAGACACTGGGGAATGTTTTCATACCTCATATCCTGTCCTTCTGGAGATGCTAGTCCACCAGCCCTGTCCTTCTCACGGCTGCTCTAAACCACCCCAAATGACAAGAAATTGTCCTCTATTTCAAAGAGAAGAGATTATAAAAGCTTCCTTCATGGAAAGCAGCACAGTTTAGCAGTTAGGAGTAAGGCTCTGCAGGTACACTGTTCAGGTTCAAATTGCAACTCAACCTTATACCAGTACTCCAGACAAATAGGTTAACCTCTTGGTGCTTTAGTTTCAATAGTAGTCAAATGAGGGTAAAAGTACCTCTTCAGGTAATTGTGAGGTGTAAGAGAAATGATGCCTATAAAGTCCTTAGCAAAGTGCCTAGTAAACAATATGTAATTAAAATAATCTAACTTATGTTTAATATTGAAATTTGATCCAAATTCCCAAACTCTGAAAACCAATTACTGTTTATAAATTTCTATACCCAAAATCATCCACTAAAATTCGAGCCTGTTAGTTAGCTCACCCTCATGAGACAATAAAAGCAGCTTAATTCCATATATTTTGCCTTGAAATGCTAAAAACCCTAATTACACACCCTCCTACATGGTGAAATACTCGGAGGTCCTAGGCTTACTGGGTTAGTCCAGGAATCAAAAAACAAAAAAATTCAAGCCTCGAACATCATCATCATAATAAATATTTTTCCCTATCAATGTCTCATTTTATTCCTAGAAAGGGTAGTGGTGGGTACAAACATTAAGGGTGCTAACAAACATTATGTCAGAAATTTTGGAGTTGAGTCTTGGCTCTTCCACTTCACTATATAAAACAGGGTTATTTGCTTGATTATGCCTCAGGTTTCCTCAACCACCAAAACCTTACTTCCCTTCCCTGACAGGATCAGCATAAGAATTTGATGAGAAGATACGAAATAACACCCACTCATGGTGAGAGTGTAACCAGGGCCACCATCCTGAAGACCATCTTAGTGGAATTCAGAATGTACACACCGTCCCACCCTGCCACCTCTCTCTGAGATATACACCACAAGGAAACTCTCCTGAGTCTATAAGGAGGCTCATATGAGCAAGTTCATCACAGGGCTGTTTCTGAATTTGGAGCTATGCCAGCCTCTGTTACTAGAGGAATATACAGGTAAAACATGCCATATATACCCAACGAAATATTACATGGAAGTAAGATATAAAAAAAAGTAGATTAGGGTGCCTGGGTGTCTCAGTCAGTTAAGCGTCCAACTGTGGCTCAGGTCATGATCTCATGGTTTGTGAGTTCGGGTCCCACATCGGGCTCTGTGCTGACAACTCAGAGCCTGAAGCCTGCTTTGGATTCTGTGTCTCCCTCTCTCTCTGCACCTCCCCTGCTTGTGCTCTCTCTCGCTCTCTCTCTCTCTCTCTCTCAAAAATAAACATTAAAATTTTTTAAATAGATTAAAGATAACAACATGGATAGATTTCAAAAACAATGTTAAGTAGCAAAAGTAGAAGCAGGATGAGATATATAACAAAATTACTTATAAACATTTATAAAACAACCAAAAATTGCTGCGTATTTGTCAAGGATACACGTATACTTGCTAAAAATGTCATGTCATTCCTCTGCTAAAACTTTCCATTGGTCTTTGAGAGTCTCTTATGTTTTATCTCCCTCCCTCTCTGTGTCTTTTTTTCCTTTCCCCTCTTCCCCTCCCCCTGGTTTTGGCTTAGTCTCACAAAGTCCACCTATTCGTGGAAACATATGGTATCTGTCTTTTTCTGACTGACTTATTTCACTTAACATAATACCCTCCAGTTCCATCCATGTTGCTACACATGGCCAGATTTCATTTTTTCTCATTGCCACGTAGTAGTCCATTGTATATAAGTACCATAACTTCTTTATCCATTCGTCAGTTGATGGGCACTTGGTGTCTTTCCATGATTTGGCTATTGTCAAAAGTGCTGCTATGAACATTGGGGTAAGGGTGAGGGGGATGAGGGAGGGGAGAGAAGGGGTGATGGGCATTAAAAAGGGCACATGTTGGGATGAACACTGGGTGTTATATGTAAACCAATTTGAAAATAAACTACTATAAAATTTAAAAAAAAGAGTAAGGAAACCAAACAAAACAAAAAAAAAAAACAAAAAAAAACACTTTCCATTGGTTTCTCTTTTCATTCAGTGTGGAAGCCAAAGTCTGCATTGACAATGGCTTACAAAGTCCTACAGTATTTGCCACTGACCCACCTACTAATCAGTCTCACTTTCTCTCTCTTCCCACTTATTTTTGTCTAGCCTCCCAACAATTCTGGCCTCTTAACATACCAGACAAGACCCTACCTCGGAGTCTTTGTACTTGCTGTCCCTATAACCATACCACTTCTAACTCAGATAGCCACATGGTTGCTCACTTCACTGCATTGGTAAAAAAGCACATGTCAGCACAGCCTTCCTTAATCACCACATATAAAACTGAAATCTGCTCCTAACCACCCACGGCATACCTTAACCCCATGCCCTAATTTTCTTCATAGCACTTATCAGTATTCAAGGTACTATATGTTTTACTTAATTGTTTATTATCTGCCTCATATCAAAAGATGTAAGCTCCGTGAAAGCAGGACATTTCTATGGTTTGGCTTTTGGCTATATTCCCCACACTACAACTGTGTATTTGTAGAGTGAATGAATGTATTCAAATATACATATAGAGCAGGGATTGGGAGAGCATTTGCTAAGTACACTAAAGCAAGTACATCCAGTGAGGAGGGGAAATGAGAATAGAGATAGGAAGAAAGGGTAAAAGAAAATTCATTGCAAAGGGGCCTGACAGGAAGCAATGATGCTAACAGTCCATGACTGAGGGAGGGGTTGACTCCACTCTGTGCACTTCAGAATAAACAAGGAACTGCATGAGATAATGTTGTGGGAGTTAAGTTGAAGGGTAACTGGAATTCTGTAATTGTCAGGACATGGAGAATACAGAGAAGGAATACTTGCTAGAAAGAGGGTAGAGAAGAAGGGAAGATGGGGCACCCCTCCTACCGGTTCCCTCTGAACCCATTTTCCCTTCCACAATTCCTCTTCCTCATTCAGCTCCTTCAACTATTTCTGGATGCCTCTTACTGGGCACTAAGGATGCTTGTACCAGGTTTCTCTCTCTGTGGAACCATCCACAGCGACCTACCTCCCAACAGACACAACAGTGGTTCTTCACACTTGTTGAATTACAGAGTCCTCTGAGGTTGGTCACCTCAAATAAAGTCCTACACTCCTCTGAAGTCCATCCATGGACCCTGAGCAGGAATCCCAGAGGACGACCATCTAAATGGCAGGGTCAGAGATGGGTAATGCTTAGATAATTTCTGTTTTCCTCAACTGTGTTGTGCAGGGCGGTCCTTGTGCTCTTCCCAATTTTACTGAAGATGAGAGAAAGTGGGCTACAGACCAAGTATATAAATACCAGAGAATAAACTCAGAGAACAAAAAATCTGGGAATTAAATAATCACATTTCATTAGTCCAACACAAGCAGGCAGAACAAAAATGAACAAGCAAGCTTATAGAAGAGAAAGTAAAGCCATGATTAGGAGTCCTGAGAGAGCCTACCACAAATCCAGCTATAACAATGCACAAAAATATCAGCCTCAAATGCTATTTTGAGGACTGCCCTTTCTCTGTGCATTAAACTACAATTATTCCAAAGGTTTATATTCAGTCCAGACTTTCTGACCCAGCTGTCAGAGCCCTGCCCTAATTCTCTCACTACCCTCTGCCCCATCACCGCCTTCCTAACTCAGCTCCTCAAGTCCTGACTTACCCTTCCTGGGATGAGCCGTTGGCCTGAGTGCCCGCCCTGCACAGGATCCCCTTCTCACTCCTTTGTGTCCAGTCTTGATGCTCTAGGTCTTCTCAATCCTATTCTACAGTGTTTCCATTTGTGTTTAGGAAGTCTTTCCTAAGCCGTCTTGACTGGACCTCATCTCCAACCTCCCTCCAATTCCCTTCAGCACTTACACTCCATCCTCATGCTCAGCTGAAACTAATTTCCTTTTCTCTCTGCTGGTGTCCTGGGTGTGTCACTTAAATTCCTTTTAATCTAAAGCTTCCAGAGGCCAGGGCCAGGATCCATATACCTCCTCCTTCTGGATTCCACACTCCACTTCCAATCCTCACTACCCAGGACAAGGATGTGCACATAATTGTATGTATAAACATAAGAAGCATTTAGGACAGAGGAAATGAATTTATAGATGTTTTGGTCAGCTACTGTATCTTGAGCTTCTTAGAGGAAATGTGTTTTGTTTTTTGTTTGTTTGTTTCCATTTTTGTTTTTGTTTTTGAAGGAGACAGAAAGGGCCAGAGGTATAAACAGGAGATAAAAACATGCACAATCATCTATTTCAAGCACATTTCCAGGGCATTTCCCTAATGAGGGCCCTGGGTTTGTGAATCTCAGTTAATTAGGAAACAGTCTCCCCCAAAGGAGATGCTTAACACAGAGGAGGTGCTGAAAGAAATGCAGAGAGAGTCTAGTGAACATGAAGCCAGATTGTATGAATTCCATAATGCCCTAAACTCCCCTTCTCTCCATGTATTTCTCTCAGTCTATAAGCTCCTTCCAAACTCCAAAACCAAAGTTCTGTCCCACGTCTCCCACAACAACTGTCAAGTCCAACAATCCACCTGTTAAATTTCAGGCTGTCTTCCTCTCTCGGCAGGCCCCAACCACTCCCCTTTGTTCTGGGGGTCATTGTGTTCACTCCTCTGTCTCTAAGAAGGGTATTGCCCTTACTCTGGACATTTCCTTTTCAAAACATTTTCCAAGACAGTAAGTTATATGTGTTCACCTGGTTGGTTGTTAATACTCCTGCCAATCAGGAAGTTGGCCTAGTGTTTCCTCCTGAATAGCCTCAAAGAGAGTTTAGATACTAGTCCTTTTGCTAGAAATTTGATAAAGACTTGAGAGGAAGGCTAATGAGGCTGTTAAATAATTATTTTACTTCTCAAAGTTTCAGAGAAGTGGATTTGAATAGAATATCTGCAGAGATCATATCAATCCTCTGTATCCAAGCATAGATCCTTTCTAACCTCAGAGTATAAGAAAACTCTCTTCCTCCTTAAAATTTCTGGACAATGAAGACTTTGGAGCCAACTAAACAAGTGGCTCCCAAACACTCAAATATAAAGCTTTTTAGAAATCTGGGCTTCTCTAGAGTTTCTCAGGTCCTAACTCAAGCAGCCCTGCAACTGAGGTAAGGAGCAGTCATGAATACTGCAGTAGAAGCTTTGAGTTCAGGGCAAGAGTTTTAATAGTAAGTGTTGTGTACATGTACATGAACCTGTCCAAAGGTGAAATAGTTCACAATGCATATGAAACAGCAAACAGAACATAAGCCACCATGAACACTGGGGCTGAGCCTCATAACAAAATGTAGAAGAAATTAGTTTACAAAATTAAATGAAAAATGGAATCTTCTCAATTTCTCTTTCTGTTTGGCCTTCAAGTCTGTGTCCAATAATTATTTTTTTATTTACTCATTCAACAAATATACTGATTCTCATTTATTCAGCAGAAAAAAAACACAGAAATCCCTCCACACAAGTTGATTACATCCTGCAGTTGAAAGCAAACGATAAACAAATAAATTAATATGAATATATACTGTGTTGGATTTGCAATCAGTGCTGCAAAGAAAAGGGAAGCATGAAAAGGTTAGGATGTGTTCAGAGTGGGTGGTGCGATTATAAAATGGGTGGTCCAAGACAGCCTCCCCTTCACACTGTTGTGCAACCGTCACCACCATCCATCTCCAGAACTTGTTCATCTTTCTCATCTGAAACTCTGCAACCATAAACAGCAACTCCCCATTCTTCCCTCCCCACAGCCCCTGGAATACACCATTCTACTTTCTCTCTCTGAATTTGACTACTGTGTATACCTCATATAAGTGGAATCACACAATATTGTCCTTTTGTGACCAGCTTATTTCACTGGCATAATGTCTTCAAGGTTCATCCAGGTTGGAACATATGTCAGAACGTCCTTCCTCTTTAAGGCTGAATAATATTGCATTGTGTATATCTGACATCTTGTTCATGTGTCCATCCACTGTAGGATTCACCTTTTAGCTCTTATGAATAATACTATTATGAATATGTGAATACAAATGTATTTTTGAGTCCCTCTCTTCAATTCTGTGGGATATGTAACTGGAAATGAGATTCCTGGATCCAATGGTAATTAGATACGTAGTTTTATGAGAATCACCATATGTGATCTACATGGATACACCATTTTACATTCCCACCAGCTATGCACAAGTGTCCCAATTTAACCACATCCTCACCAACACTTATCTTTTTTTTTTTAATAGTAGCCATCCTAACAGGTGTGAAGTGGTACTGGTCTACTTTTTTTTTTTTTTAATGTTTATTTATTTTTGAGAGACATAGAGACAGAGCGTGAGCAGGGGAAGGGCAGACAGAGAGGGAGATACAGAATCCGAAGCAGGCTCCAGGCTCTAAGCCTTCAGCACGGAGCCCAACGTGGGGCTCGAACTCACATGGTCTACTTTTGAGGAATAACAAGGAGGCCTGTGGGACCAGGACTGAGTGAGTGAGGGGGAAGGAGTAGGGGATGAGGTCAGAGAGAAAGCAGGAAGCCAGATCCTTCATGTAGGGTCTGAGAGTCACTGTGAGGACTTTGGCTATTACTCTGGGTGAGATGGAAACCTGAGAAGAATTGATAGTTTCACAGGTTGCCTACTGATTTTCATGTCCTAAGAATTAAGTATTGGGTTCCCAAACTAGGAAAGGCTTCCTCCAGAGTATGAAGACAAGGAGTGGAGACAAGTTTTGCAGAGTTCTCATTAGATGTCTGATGCATCTGACAACACAATGAGGGCTAAACAAGCTGTGTTCTTGCCTCTGCCTCCCTCTCTACATGCAAAAGCAGAGATGCCATATAGCTATGGGAGAGTAACATGATGGATTACTTTTACTGGAACTGTCGCCTCCTGGATTATCTCTAGGCAAGACTCAAACACTTAAATATCAAACAAAAGACATTTTAGTGTCACTCGCTATAGTAGGCTATTCCTGCCATTATGATGAATAATGAAGAACTGACATGAAGATAAAGGGTGCTTTTTCCAGAACTTTGTGAAATTAAGAACTGCAAAGATAGGGGTAGGAGACTCTCAGAAATGGGACTGTAACTATGTGCATCAGGCACTTGCGAGACTTGCAAAATTAAATAAGTTAAGCCACTCCAAAGCCCCAGATACCTCAAGAAGGACTGTCAGAAGCATCTAAGTAGCTCAGAGCTGGAGAGAGAAAGGGCCCCAGAGGGAAGTCTGAAAATACATTTCTGAGAGGCAAGAATACTTCTCATAACCTCACTTCCCCCCCCCAGGAAACAGCAATGAAAACTTCTATATGTCCATGAGAAGTCCAAGGAGTTATAGATTTTCTCATAATGAATAATCTGGATAGAATGGTTAATCAACTACCATTCAAAAAAGTTAGAAATACACACTTAATGTGTGTGAATAGGAGGGTGACATTGAGGGTGGAGAAAGAGAGAATAATGGGGTTGTTCCTGATGGAAAAGGAGGAGAGACAGGAATTATTTTCACTAACTTAGTAAATAACTAATTTCTCTGTCAAGGAAACAGGCCATGTTCTCACAGGTTCTGTGTGCTGGTTCTCTTTCCACTGACAACCACCTAATTCATCGACCGCTGGCAATACAGTATGATCACAACACACCCCCAGGGTAAAGAGTCTCCACAGGTTGCCTCACGACATAGTGCCCATCTCATTTCTCTTCTCTGTGGGTCTTTACAGATGTCCTGGGTTATCCTTAAGCTTTCACACATTTATAATAAAAAGAGGACTAAGAAACAGGAGAAGGTTGCTCCTACTCCTTCTTCAAGTAGAAAATTAATAGACCTAAGTGGCAGTGAAAGTCTTATTTCATGCATTTATTTGTTCATTCAAAAAACATTCAGCACCTTCTCGATGTCAGTCCTAGGAGCCCCTGGGTGACTCAGTAGGTTAAGTGTCCAACTTCAGCTCAGGTCATGATCTTCCAGTTCATGAGTTTGAGCCCCCATTCAGGCTCTGTGCTGACAGCTCAGAGCCTGGAGCCTGCTTCAGATTCTGTGTCTCCCTCTCTCTCTCTCTCTGTCCCTCCTACACTCACATTCTGTCTATTTCTCTCTCAAAATAAAATAAAAACATTAAAAAAATTAAATGTCAGTCCTAGTGTTTGATGGTACAAACACAACAGGGAGGAAAAAGACATGTTCCCTGCATGCATTGCACTCATTGTCTTTAGCATGTTCTTATATAATATTCCTGTCCAAAATGTGTAACCTAAATCTGATGATCAGTCTAAAAAACAACTTGGTACTGAAAGTGGACTTTCTATAAAATAACTGACATGTGCTGTTCAAAACTCTCAATGTCAGGAAAGACCAGCCTAGGAACTGTTGCAGATTAAATGAGACTAAAGAGACATAACAACGAAATACAATGCATAACCCTGGACTGCACCTGGATTACAGAGAAACACTTTAGTACAAAAGAAAAATAGACAATTAGCAATCCTAGACTATAAACCACATTTCATACATACATGCACCCACACACATATGCACATACATTGGACAGACCAAGCAAATGTGGCAAAACATTAACAACGGGTCAATCCTAGCAAAAAAATAAATGGGCATTTAACTATCCTATTCTTGAAACTTTCTGTAGAATTAATATTTTGCAAACTAAAAATGTAGGAAGAAAAACAAATGTCCCAATATTAAAGGTTATGGTTTCTCCTTCCCAGAATGTCTTTTATAAACTAGCTTGCCATCACTTTCAGTTATAACAAAACCCCACCCAGAATGATCTAGCCTCAAATCAGGAACTTTGGATCAGAAGAGTGGGTGGGGTGGAACTCCATTGTCTGTGATTTACAACCAAAATTGTTCCCATCAAACATGACTGGAAAGACACCACAACGTTGGCTCATGCAAGTACAGTCATAAAAACTCCATATTCTTATTATCATTTTGGGGGGACTAATACAAAGTAATAAACCAGGGCTTAAGCCTTGAACTCTTAGAGACATTGGAGGAACATAGGCAGAGGCTGAAGGCAGAGAAAAATAGTATCTAGCAATTAGGGGTACCCAGATATATGTGCAAAAGTTAAGCATACATAGATAGAGGGGTGAGAGTGAACCAGAATTTGCTGAGCTTCAAGTAACGCAGAGATGTTATTTCATTTAATCCCCATTATAATCCAATGAAATGAGTATTATTATTCCACTTTACAGACTGAGAGGTTAGACAACTATCCCAAGCCCTTAACCCAGTACCAAGAAGAGTTGGAATTTGAACTTGGTCTTTGTTACTTCAAAGACCATGTTCTTTCTCCTGAAGAACGCTACCACCACAAAGAGTGAAGACTCAAGGCACAGCTATTAAAGGAGTATTTGCGCCAGTTCCTATCGTTGTGCCCAGGTCATCTTCTGCCAATCTCTTTCCTTTCCTCCCAAATACATACTGATGGACAAGAGTTAGAAGTGCTGGAACCATTAAATCTGAAAACTCTATACCATGTCCTGATGAAATCCAAACCTAACCTAGGGCCAAAAAAGTCTCCAGATTATCCTTTTAGATCCCAATAAAGATTCCAAAGCATCCCTTAGCTATTCCAGTAGTTACCAGATATGATTTTCCAGCTCATTGTAATTCCTGCCCACAACTTTAGCTCATCTCCTTTTACTTTGCTTTTAGTGCAAATAATAGGACAATAGATCTCTAGATGCCAAGTCTCACCTTCCTGAGACTTCTTTCGCCATCTAATTGCTTCATCGATCTATTACAAATCTTTTCTAGTCACTGCCTCATTCCAGAGAAGAAAAAGAACCACCTCAGTGCAATTTAGGGAATGCTAGAGAAGACAGTAAAACCTTGATTCTCATTGTGTAAAGGAATACAGGGGGATGACGGTGCAGACATTTTCTAAAATGGGGGCCCAATGGAAGGAAGATGCTTGAAATTTCCCTGATAACCTGATTATTTTCAGGTTTGGCCTTCCCAAACTTCAACCATCATCCATTGCTTCCAGATGGTACAGACACACACTGTTAGGAAACTCTTGTCAGAAAGGACAGCCCCAACTGGAAAGAAGGAGGGTAGGTGGGTAGATGGTGCCAGCTTAATGAGAATGGCTTGAGAAAATGTCTTTTGAAGCTCACCATTTTACTTGGCCATTTGCTCCCCAGATGTGGCCGCCAGTCCGTGGCAGGCTGGGAACGGTTGCCAGAGAATGGCAATCTCTTCTTTATCCTTAAAGCAAAAGAACCTGTACCATAGAAATGTTAGTTCACCAGTCACTCCAAAAACCGATTAACTCTTTTCCAGAACTAAAATGTCAGGATGATGCTGGTAAAAGGACATCACCTATATCAGAGTGATCATTCTGATTTGGTTGTTATTGACTACTAGAGACCTGACCTAGTGGAATATAAAATGGACATTAGTGTTCCCCACTGTGACCCATGTCTGTGGCCAGCTCTGACATCATGGCACCTTGAGAATTGTTAGTACGTATCAATCATCCATAGAAATAAGCACAGAGATCAATGAACATCAGAAATGAATACAGACTTCTTTGTTTTTGTATCTCCTCACTTTTTAAAAAAAGTTATGAAGGAATATGGACTTGAGATAAGGAATAATAGACATTTTGAACATGCTATCAGTATAGAAATATCAACAGAGAAGATAAAGGATTGCCTTTCTTTTTTAGTTTGAAAAGAATGTAAACTCCAAATGTATCCAGAAACAAGAGGATTGACAAAGTAGCCTCTAAGGATCCTGACTTTAATCAATGCAGCTGCCTAAAAATTTGGAACAAATCTAAGACATTCCAACTGAAATTATTGGTTTCAGATATTTGGGGATCACCAACCTCGTTCCCAATTCAATTCAGCTGACATGAAATTATTTAGACACTTAGTACCTTTTCCACTATAGACAGGTATCTAGTAGATTCTTAGGGTTTGCACATATGCATATCCAGGGGGAGCCTCCATCCATACTCTCCCATCCACTCTCCTGGTCCATAAAGTTGATAAATCTAAACAATGCCATCCTCTCAGCTCTCCCTCAGATTCACCCAGGAGCCATTAGAGATTGCTGTCCTTGAAGCAGGAAAAGGCCTAAATCACATTCTTCCTGATCACTACACATACCAGATAACTAAAGTCTGAGTGCCCTCTATTCCTCTTTGGAAAATAACACTTTCCTCAAGCCTTAAAAAGGCGTCTGCATGTTCTCTCTCTCTCTCTCTCTCTCTCTCTCTCTCTCTCTCTCTCTCTCTCACACACACACACACACACACACACACACGCACACACACACACACACAGGCCTGCAGTTTCCTATGCTCTATTAAGTCCAAACTTCTAATGCTGTATTTCCAAGTCTTTCTTTTCACTGTTTTTCTACCACTTACTCCTACTATTAACCCTTTCTGTGGCTCTTGCTTGAACAAGACAACTCTTTCCCCACACATGACAGCTTGCTGCCATTAATTAACATCATCCTCACACAAACTGTTCCTCTCTGCCTAGAACATGCTTTTTCCAAACAATGTTCAACAGATCCTCCTTCTGGAAGTTTCTCTGGGCATACCTGAAGTTAGATATCTGATCTCTCCACTATGTTCTCCTTGCCCACATCTCTCCCCTATTTGATAACCAGTGGCATAATTCACTGAATTTGAACTTTTCACTGGGAGAACACAGTTAAGGAAGATGGTGGAAGTAGTAGGTGGTAAGATGTTTGCTGAGGATCAGAGGTTCTGCCTGGTGACGCTCTCAGCTTGCCTTTCTTTCCCTAGCTGAAGTCTGAGGCACAAAGAGTTAACTGGCCACACCCAAGGAAGTACCCAAGATGTACAGCTCTGTTTGGCTATGTCAGAGATCTGACACAACTGAGATCCGAGTCTCTTTTACCACAACAAAGTGAAAGTACAGAGGAAGTAACCAGTCGCCTAAAGAATATACACTATCTGTGAGGGTCATTATTTACACCAGTGTCATCACTTTGATGTGTGGCAACTGAACATGCAGACAGCACAAAGTTTGTACTTTCACTTTTTTTTTTTAATTTGGAAAATAAGTCATGTAATGCTTTGACATTAGGTATCATAACAAAAGACTCAAACTGCAATATTTAAGGCTAGCATGCGGAAGTGAGGAGTGGTACCATAGTCAAATGATTGAAAGATGTGTTCAAAAGGATTTCACTTGTTTCAAGAGAACAGGGAAGTATCTATGAATTGCCCTTATATTGCAAGCTCCCAGAGGTGTCTGAGTAGCATAGTCAGTTAAGCGTCTAACTTTGGTTCAGGTCATGATCTCACAGTTCATGAGTTTGAGCTGCGTGTCAGGCTCTGGGCTGACAGCTCTGAGCCTGAAGCCTGCTTCAGATTCTGTGTCTCTCTCTCTGCCCCTCCCTGCTTACACTTTGTCTTTTCTCTCTCAAAAATGAATAAACTTAAAAAAATACTGCAAGTTCCCAAAGATGATAATTTTCTGTATTTACTACTGTTTTTCTGGTATTGTCTGTAAATGCAGATAGGTTCTGTGTACTTTGGGTTGGATCTAAAATGAGAAATTGGATTGTCCCTCGAGTCAAAACAACAAAAAGTTTCTAAATGAGAAAGACTGCATTCAATCTACTAATGATCAGATTTCAAATAATTGTAAATGAATACAAAGGCAAATTCCTAAGTAGAAATTCAGGCACCACACTGATTGTTTGTGCAAAAGAACTCAAGCAAAAGCAAGATTTTTGTTTCCTTAAATCATCACCACCACCACCATTACCCCCAAATCATCATCACTCAGTTACACATCGTGCTAGACAGTAGTGGCAAATACAGAATTCCCCTCTCTGAAAACTTACAAGTAAGGTCATTTCATGAATACCTCCCCAAATGCCAAAATAAATAAAAGACACATCAACTATGAACCAGAACAGGTACTCCACAATCAGAAATGAACAATCAAGGCTAAGGCATATTAAGATCCCAGAGGGCTTCCTAGTTGATGGAAGGTAAGAGTAGTAAGGACCTCATTTTCTGTGTTGGCAAGAGTAGTGAGTATCTTCTGTGCACTGCAATCGACCTGACTAGTCTGCATGGAAGAGCAGGGAATTGCCCCATCTCGGCATTACGTATAACTGTTTTGCAGTAAGATGTCATTTTAAGTATCTCTTCAGCTTGGACATGATTTAATAAATAGAACCTCTTTTAGGTCTTCCTTCCATGTCCCCCACCTAAAAGACAAAAACAGAATCTACCACATATTGAAACAGTAAATCCGGTTTGATCAACTAGACAGACCTAATTAAATATTTGCTACAGGGGCGCCTGGGTGGCTCAGTCGGTTAATCGGCCAACTTCGGCTCAGGTCATGATCTCGCGGTCTGTGAGTTCGAGCCCCGCGTCGGGCTCTGTGCTGATGGCTCAGAGCCTGGAGCCTACTTCAGATTCTGTGTCTCCCTCTCTCTCTGCCCTTCCCCTGCTCACACTCTGTCTCTGTGTCTCTCAAAAATAAATAAACATTAAAAAAAAATTATAAATATTTGCTACAGATATTTATATAGATCTAGATTACCAAAATATAACAACAGCAACAACAGCAACAACATTAACTCTCCATCTTGGTCTCTACTGATAAGGAAAAGAAAGAGAAACTATTGCAATAGTATTAAAAGTGTAACTTCTCAAGGGAAAGAGAAGGAAGGTCAGATAACTTCCCTCAAAGGTTTTAAAGAAAACTGAAGCACGCAAGTTCACTTTATAAGAAAGACAATTAATATCCAACATTATCTCCCAGGAGTCTTTTGAGAACAACCTCACAAATGGATTACTTACCAGGTATCCTCCCACCTATGATTTGACTTTGTACTATATTCTGTTTGCATGTGACTGGGAAGAAGCTTTAGTCTCTCTGTTTAAAATAAAACCTACTCAGGATAGAAACTGCTACATGGTCTCTCAATGAGGCTGGAGCCCTATTTCTGCAGGTAAAAACCAATAGGTGCAACCAAGACTAGAACTTGAAAACATGGCAAACCCTAAATTCTCTGCTCATTAGACCAAGAGGAAACACAGCACTTCTTCCAGCTCATCGACCTACCCTACCACTCCCTGCCCTAACTTCTAAAATTCCATCCAAGACTGGCAAAGGCTTAATTCCAAGTCAATGAAAACCCATCGTGATGCAACCTAACACACTCCATACCAACTGTATGTAGACCAAATCCATCCATTCTAATATTGACCAAAATCTACATAGATGTGGACCAACACGTTTTTGAATTTTTCCACAATACATATGGAGTCCCTGTTATCTACAGACACCACACTACTATCAATGCACCACTATTTGGGTAAACAAGAGGCTGTATAGAGTCCATATAATCTACTATCATTTGGGGATGTTTGTCAACAAGGCACCTTTTCATAGTCCTTCTGGGATAACTACAGAGAAGTAAATGCAACATTCCTCATTCATGATTTGACATATTTACAGGTTTAGTTTCAGTGAGAATTGAATTTTGGAAATTCTTAACATTTCTATCATACCAAAACAAGATGTTCAACGTGACAAATCAGAAAAGCTTGAGCTTCTGCTCTTGAATGGCTACCAGGAAGAATGATAATTATATATTCCAAACAGGAATCAGAAAGGCAGCTGGGAAAAGCCAGGAAGGGTGTGCAATTATGGATTAGAGAGTGATGTGATACACCGATGTCAGCAGTGAAAATCAAATTATTCTTTATTTCCTATACGATTCTCTACTCCCTTTTCTCAACCACAGAATCCTGTCAACACATGACACTTAATAAGGTCCTCAAGAGAAAGAAGTACAATGAAACCCATCTGCCTGTCCACCTTATTTTCTAAACTACAACCATAACATAGGATGGCCTTTGTCTCCAATGAGCACAATCCACAATCATTTTTTTCTAAGAAGTAATTCTAAACGACTTTGTTTTTTCTCCTCAAATCTTTCCTTTCCTTGTCAGCTGATTCTGGATATCCATCCAGTGATCCCATTCAACACTATATCCTGTCTCCACTTTTAGACTTGCAGCTGTAAGTGGTCAGAGCTCATGGTTCCTTCTTCCATGTACTTCCTCCCAACACACACCCTCAGTAATACACTGTACACAAGGTGGATTGGGAAAGCCAACTATCTCTCTGGTCATCTTCTTCATATCTTTAAATGTGCCCTTCACTCCCCCATGTAAGTACTCGGCTGTTTCTGTCTCTCTGTGCTTTCTCAACACACTGTGATTTGTTCCTTTCACAGACCTAAGTGGCTGCTCCACACTGCCATCATCTCCCTTGGAAAGTTAATTTGCCTTGCTTTGCTTTGCCTTGCTTTGCCTTGCTTTGCCTTGCTTTGCTTTGCTTTAGGAAAGACCTCAGATAATCTGAGTCATATGAAAGTTGTATCATGCCTCAAAGCCCTTATCCAAATATAGAACTGCCGGGGTCCTTGTTCCGACGAATCTAGGGGTCCACGAAGGACGGACGGTCAGGCGAAATGAAGTGAGAGAGCCATGAGAGAGATGGAGTCTGATGACCAAGCAGGCAGCCCTGGCAATTCTGGCATCTCTGCTTTGCTGGTCTTAGTGTCTTTATTTTTAAAGGTAGCGAGTGACATTACATCAGTGACAAGGCATTCTTTACAACATACATTATTGTCACAAGACCTATGTAGTCATCTATAGGTTTATGGTAGCTTGTGTAAGAGTATTTTGTTATTGTCTTTTTATTATAAGGGAGCATAGGGATGAGAATTATAAAAGGATTTGCGAAATGTTAACCTCAGGGAGGTGCTCAATATTTGCTGCTGATCAATGAAGATATGTGTAGCTATTTTAGTTTGTACCTTATCTATAAGTAGTGCTTCTAACTTTTGGGCTAGGCTAACCTCCAGGGAAGGGCCTAAGTCTCTTTACAATCTCTCCTATCAGTCTGTTAATTCTGAGAGAAGCTTTACAGAGATGTGCCTTGAGGTTTTATAGTGGGGCTGAGGGGATGATTAACACAATGCTATACCTGCAGGGAAAATCTAGTTTGGTTCAAGGAGTCTTGGGGCCTAATGCCTACTAATTTCTAGCCAACTCATAACTGCTATTCCATATGATCAATTTGTGTAACCTGTCCCCAAGAGGCAACCTTGAGGTTACTTCTGGCCAGGTTACTCTCATTCAGATTTTATCCATCAAGACATCTCACTCCAGGTCCCCTTTTCCATATGCCATAAAACCAAAGAGCATTATATCCCTTAGGCCAATGAGAGCAATTCAAGAAATCCAGGCCTGAAAGGTTATTTAGAAGGAGGTAAAACTAGGAACCAGTCTGGCTGGCAGGAGCTTTGCTTCAACCTTTCCCATGCAGGGAGGGGTCTCAACCTAAGAGCCCAAAATGGCTCCCAACATAGAACCATATGACTTCACCCTCAAGACTCATCTGCCTCAACCGAGCTCTGGCAACATAATCTACAAGAGCATATACCACTACTTTTTACAGGACACTCTTTATCCCTCTTGCCCAGTTCTTTCTAATCTCCACTCTGCTTTCAGATTTCTAAGATAATACAAGAAAAACAGGACTATGATTAAAAAAAGAATATATTCCAAAAATCATATATATTCATTTAAAATATACTTGTGAAGGAAACTGTCCCTTCCTCATGATTTTACTTAAACTGAGGTTAAAATGAATCTGCCTTTGGGAAGCATATAAGAGTTATCAAATGATAATCGAGAGAAGTTGCACAAGAACTGCTAGAGGGCAAAAGAGGAACAACCTAGAAAGAAACAATTACCACCTATATCCAATAAAACAGGTGTCATGCATGGATAAATGTTGCCTGTGATTCTGGTGTTGGAGTACAGTGTACATGGTGGTGGGGAAGGAAGAGGGGGAGAACAGTTTAAGACTCCAACGGCCTTTAACATTAAAGAATTACAAATATGCTCTGAGATAATGGCAAACTGCCTCTTGGAGACCCAGGAAGACAGATCTATTTCAGGCTGCTCCTCTGAGCCTTTATCAATCAATAAAATAGGCTTATCATGTACGTAAAGTTGATAGATTCCAAGAGAAAGAACAGAGCTATCGAGTTTCAAGTTATTTGCACTCACTTCCTAAAGTCCTGGTGACAGGAGACCGCCTTATCAAACTGGATGTGCTTATCTGCCAAGTCAAGGCCAATGTCTTCCCTAAGATGATACAACACAGAGACTCACAGAATGTCCAGTGAGAAGGTGTGACAAAACATGAAGGAGGCAGCAGAGCCAGATGGAAGAATCTTCATTCAAGGAAATGTCTATGCATATTATGTGCTGGACCCTGTGGGAAAGACAAGGATGAATAGAGCAAGCTCTGCACTAGGTCTGAAAGGAGAGGCCAGGAAGGAGGACAGAGCAAAGAGGTGGGAAGGACTCTGCAGGGGAAGTGCCATGCAATAACCTTCCCTAACTCGTATTTTCTTTAGCAGAGCTGAGAACATTTCTGGTCTCCAGGAGAACAGAGTCTAGGCTTCCAAATCACTCCGACCCCAGCAAATCTACCTGCCCTTCCCAAATTCACCAGTCCTCTGGTCTGCACTCCTCCCCTGCAATCCAAAGTGTAGGTATGGAGCCATGAAATACCCTCTGCTCAAACCCCACACAGTTTGAGAAGCCAACTGCACTCCAAGCCAGACTTCTTCCTCTCTGGCTCTGTTTCAGGTTTTTTTGTTTTGTTTTGTTTTTTCCTCGACTCTGTAAACAGAAGAAATCATTTAACCGTGGGCTGTTTCAGCCATAGAGGAGAAAGACCTGAGAAGAATGTTTAAGGCAAACCCATGGACAGGGAAGGAGGTTGGCCAATCAGAGTCAAGATTTGGAGTGGAGTTTTAGTAGGCCCTCAAGGTGGTTGGGCTGCCAGAGAGGCAGGACTGTAAGAAGGCAGGGGTATGAGTCTGCAGTGCCTGGCAGTAGGGTACAGGGGAAAGGTGGGAAACTGTGACAGAGGTGGATTAAGCAGAATCCTAAAGTTGGAGGTGGGCAATGGAAGAATGGGGGGCTGCATGGGTAAGGAGTGGACTGAGTTCTTAAATAAGACTTTGTTGAGATGTGAACTTAGAAGTAACATGCTTCCCAGAGTTCTGGGTATGGAGGAAGTCCTGGTTTTCTGGAGGAAAATGTGGGGAGCCAGGTGGAGCCAACCTGTGGTGATTTGTAGGCCAGTCCCAGATCCAGCAAAAGCATCCACTTGGCAGTCCTTTAAATAAGGGTAGAAGCACCCTCTCCACCAGCCACCTCTTTCAGAATCTCCTACTAGGTTCCTCTACCAGTACCATCCATTCCTAACCCGTCACCCCTATTTCCCATCACTCCAGGAATAAAACTAAAAGGGATCTGGTTTAAGCTTCACCACAAGGGATATTTCCTGACACAGTCATTCAGAGTTCATAGCATATTCTAACTGAATATGACCTGAGCATTGGGCAAAGGAAGAGAAAACACGTAGTCCCTACCTAGAGAATTTCCTGCACTAAACATTCAAAACAGGGCTTCCAAGACTCTGAAACAGTGACCAAAGAACATTTCCCAGAACAAGAATCTTCCAACAGAAGCAAGACTTCTCAGAGATGGAGAAGGTAGGACTTACTTAAAGACCAAGGGCTGAATGCACAAGTGATGGACTCAAGAAAGCATGGGTCTCCAGGAAAAGAGGCACCACTGTCTTCTCTTAATAGTGATGAGATGCCTCTAAACCCTAAATCACATGCCTTAAAGACAGAGGTGGAAGAGACAGAAGGGAGAGAAATATAGCAGGATGTCCCTAAAGGGACAAGTCTATACTGACTATACTAAGGCACAGCACTGAAAATGGAGCAGAAAGAATTGCTCCAGATATCAGAAAGAACCTCCAACTGAAGAAAACCTAAAAGTCACATTGACCGTGCCCTAACACATCTCCAGTAGTCATGGGCCAAATACACTAATTGAGTACCTCTTTTGTTCCAGGTGCTATGCTGGGTGATGGATGAGTGGCCCAGCCAGGACTACAGAGTAAAAATTACTAGGGAGAAAGGAGACAGGCAGGAGTAGGAAGGATGGCTGTCAGGACAGAACAGTAGAAGAGGGGCACCTGGGAGGTTTCATTTGTGTCTGTTCCAACAGTCCTGGGCTGTCTTCCTCTGCCTCGAGCTGGGATTTTCCAAGATGTGTATCTGCTTGAGGGAAAGAAGGGCAGGTGCAGGGGGAAAGTCTGTCTATCCTTGCATCAGGTCCCTATAGCAATCATTCCCCTTTCTCCCTGTGCTATTCACTACCTGCTGGATAGAAGGTGGGATATGGGGAAATATCAGAGGCCCCAGATAATCAGCACGTAATGAGAAGAACCTGCCCAGGTGACCTCCTTCCCTACCTGCCTTAGGCCAGCAGGGATGCTCAGACAGCCTGAAGGCTCTAGGGCCATGCTTTCAGCTTGACCCAGAGCCTGGGCCCTGCAGGGCTTATATCCCTGGCACCACTGAGCCTCATGAGGCCACTCAGTGGCCTAGGCCATGATCCCCACATTCCTTAGCATGTTGCTGCCCCATCCTCCTTGAAAGGCATTCAAACTCCTGGTGGATGACATCATGAACTTACACCCACTGCAGTGTCCACCCAGAACCTCCTGCAGGTTGGGACTGAGCTCCAGTCTCGTTTTTTTGCCTCCCAGGGCTTGCCCAAGTCCATTCCAGGTCACCCATTGCCCTAATCCAGGCCACACATTACCCACCCCCCTACTTCAGGGTTTCTCCAAGTGAACGTGCCCTGGGTTCCCAATGCCATCCAGGAGTCTGCTGCCTCCACTGTTGCCCTTGTTACTGCACCCCAGGCCCCATCACTCTCTTCACAGTGGCCACCACAGCTCCAAATCCCTGTCATCTCCCCACCCAGTGTCCACGTCAGTAGCCAGACCACATCCCTGTCTCTGTGGCCACCAACTCCGTAGCCATGACACCTCGATCATAGCCACCACACAGATGGTGGCTGTGGCTTGGGTCACATTTGAGTGGGAGAAGAAGGCAAAGAGCAAAGGGTCCCACATGTGCACCCTTACATCAAGGCTGTCACATGATTACAACATCCAGAGGCATCAGGCCATCCACGTGGGAGCCAAGGCGAGCTGGGTCCCCGGTCCAGTGCTAAGGAGATGCCCACCACGGTCCCCCTAAGTCTCCTGAGCATCTCTCGCTGAACTGAGTGGTATGGCATGGGAAGGAAAGACGAGTGTGATGGCAGTTGAGTAGTCACTGGGACCACGGGAGGCAGGTGAAGGGTGACCCGGACTCACTCTGGTAAGCCCACCCAAGAGAAGCACTCCTATGACATGCTTGGGAAGGCCTCTGCCACATCTCCCACCTAGACTAGACAAGCTGTGGCTTTGGGCGAGGTGTGCTCACGTGCCTGTTGCTCCTGCAGCGCTGCAAGTGCAATGACTGTGCAAGCTATCACATGTGCCCATGTACAGGACAGGATGGTGCACTACACAAGCCCTGCAACTGCTCCCACTGTGGGAGAACTTCTCCCTCAGGATCCTTCCAAGGACGACCCTTCAAATGTGACCCATGTGAGGCAGCTTTTGCCAAGAAAGATCCACTGTGGATGCACGCAGAGGAGAAAGTGCCATGTCATGTGTGTAGCAAAATGCTGAGCTCAGCTTATATTTTGGACCACAGAAAGGTGCACTGCCAGGACCATCACCATGTCTGTGAGCTCTGCAACCAAGGTACCGGTGACATCAGTCCTAGGGCAAGAGCCACAGTGCACATCCTTCCCCAGCTGTGGGCTCCCTCTCAGGCCAAGGGGGTTCTCTTGACTCTCAGCCACTTCCCTCCCATTCCTGGTGAGCTACCCTTGGGGGCGGAGAGAGTGGAAAGTGTAGGCAGGTCCCTTAGAACACTCTCCTCTTCCCCTGTCTCTTCCCATCACCTCCTCTCTCTTCTCCCCATGCTCTCCCCAAAGGAACCTCCAGAAGGAAAGGAGGAAGAGATCTTTCTTAGAGGAATTCACTAGGTTTTCACAATTTGTTTCCCCTCGTCTTCTCTCCTCTCTATCACACCTGACCCCACACACATCTGTCACTATGGTTGTGTTGAAGCCCCCTGGACAGTGGGCAGGAGTGGCAGAGGACAGGAGCAGCCACTGCCGTCACCCCCTCTCCTCTCTGTACCTTCGCCCTGCCTTGCCCTTCCAGGGATGCATTAACCTCTCCTTGATGGTCCTTCCTCTCCCCCTTCTACCATCACTACTGTCTACTGCCTGTTCCTGGGGAGTTAGTGCTTTTATTTTTTTTAAGCAGAGGGATGAGAGGAAGGGGGAGAATGAAAGATACTCTCCCAGAGACCAGCAAATGCGAGACTGGAGAAGAGGCAGAAGCAGGAAAGGCAACTGTAGTCAGTTCATAAGGTGGGTGGTTTGGGGTCGGCCCTAAATGTCATTCTATTAGAATAACTATCATGGTAAGACAAGTCAAGGGGAGCAAAAGAAGGAGCCACTAGGGCCAGAGGCAGGACATGAGACAGAATTGTAGGGTACAGGGTAAACTGGGCAGGACCAGGAACTATAGGAGTTTCCTGGAAGTGGGGAGATACATGCACAGTGTCTCCATCTCTCTTGCCCCCCAGCTCCAGCCCTGGCCTTTTCTTTTCTTTCCCTTCCCCCAGGAGAGAAGCTGTGGCCCTGCCATGTCATTGTGTTCCTTTGTTCCCTGCATGTTCCCCACACTTTGCTCTCTTCTTTTATGCAAATCCCATTACAGTATTTTAAGTTAAAAAAAAAAGAAGAAAGGAAAAGAAGTGACCAAGACGGTGAGGGTGGGGGAAATCAGAAGATACAGAGCTGGGGCCATACATCTCTCCTTGAGAAGGGAATGCAATTTGAAGACATGGAAGGTGGAGCCCATGCAGGTGATTTCACATGAAGTGTCTGAACCTTGAGGGGTGGGAGGAGGGAAGAATGTGAGCCAGAGACAGGGGAAGAAACTGGAAAACACAGATAAGAGAAGCAAGGAAGAGAGATGGAAGGGATGGCAAGAGTGGGAACAAGGATGGAGGGGGAACCAAAAGGAGACAGATGGGAGGAGATGTGTGAAGACAGACTAAAAGGCATACAAGGTGAAAATAACAAAGATGTGATGGAAAGAGAGACAATAAGAGACTAAGTGGGGGAACAGGGAGGAAGACAGTGAGAAGGAAGAGCTGAGGGCAGACTCAGTCCCAGAAAATCAGAGACAACAAACTATTGGCCATCATAGAGACAGGCCCACAGACAAACAGATCTGCCTGACAGAGATAAAGGTGAAGGAGGCAAAGAAGGATGGAAGAAGACAGGGCTGTGATGAGGATGGGAAATGGAGATGACAAAGAGAGAGAGAAGGAGACAAGAGTGGAGCAGGAAGAGGAAGCCACGCCAGGGAGTGGGGCATATATTTGCTTTATGATCCTCTTCTATCTCACCGGCTCCCTGCTGGTCACAGTCCCCTCTCAGGTGCTGCTGGGGGTTGATGTGCCCAGAAAGCTGAAAGGATAAAGTTGCTGCCGTTGCTGCCCTAAGTTCCCTCCCAGTGCCAACCTTGGGATCCCAGACTCCTACACGGATATGAAAACTACCTCCCCTACCCTTGCCCTCGAAATGTTACAATAAAAAAATCCCTGAGTTCAGTCCCAAATGTTTCAGAGTTAATGCACCCCGTCACAACCAGTGCAAGGGAGAGTGGGGGCTGAGGAGAAAGAGAAAGAAAGGCAGGCAGGCAAGGGAGGCTGGCAAGTTCTGGAGAAAGTGCTATTGAACGACTAGTTAGGGATCACATGGGGAAGAGAGAAGAGAGGATAAGGACCAGGACTGTGTCTGCATAGAGAACTAAATAAGCACCATGCAAAATACAAGCAAATTAAGACTATAGAGACTCACCATTAATGGGGTTAACAATGTAGACACATTCTAAGCAGTCACCATCAATGCCTTCAAGCAGCTCTGAACTAAAATATCCCACAAATCTACATATGCAGTCTACAAAAGGAGAAACTGAGGCATTGAATAGAGACCTTGAGACATGGGCACATGCTTTAATCTATGTTTCAAGGGACGAGTGAAGAATCAACTATCCAAGTGTGTGAACACCTAGTACTGATCCCTGCCTTTCCCCTCCAGGAGGCTTTCCTGGCTCTGCAGAAACTAGCTCCCCAAGCTCCTCTCAGGGCCAGAGGAGACCCTAACATTAACACAAGCAATCTAAAGGGAAATTATTCTCTCCACCCCTGTCCCTCCCTGCTATATTTGAAAGTCCCAGAGGCCAGATGTCTGGTTATAGCCAGAGGCCAAAGAGTCTCTTTAGCAGCAGGATGGAGAGTGGAGAGGGAACGTTCTAGAAATTCCTGCAGAGGAGTCTAGGGAGCAATATCCACCAGGTCCATTCCACCCCTATGGACATTTAGAAGTTTAATACAGTTCAGGCTGTCCAGGGCTTCCATGTAATTTTAGCCAGGAACTGGGTAATTACATTTCTTCTCCAAGTTTTACTCTCTACCCTCCCCCTCCTCCATGGACACACATCGTTTATGAAACACACAGAACCAGATCCTGTACTTCAGAAACTGCCTCCACTAAAGAGTTGGACCTAATTTCAGCAAAAGAAATTTAGAATGTGCATTGAAAGGATTTTCATAGAACAGAGTTGGTGAATGCTAGAACCAGAGAAACACATACACACACACACACACACACACACACCCCAAATAGGATAAGGAAAGCTCTCTCTTGACTGCTATTTCTTTCCCTGTGGGATTTACCTCCAGATAATATGTCCTACATCAGACAGCAATATATAGTCTCTCTGAACTTAAGGAAATTAATTCTCCTCTAAGCCTAAGCTCCAGGAGGGAATTGATTGTTTCCTTCACCTAGTCACAGCAAACATTATGAAGAATTACACAGTCTAAATAAGCACCCCAAATGCAGAAGCCTAGTTTGCTGTCCTATCCCCCAACGCCTCCCTCCCTTGTTGGATTTCGACCACTTTGCACCTCTCAGTGTCTATCTTTTGGACTCACTCTGTGAACCCAGCCCAGGGGGTAAGGGAAGCATCCCAAGCGAGGAGAAGACAGCACCCTTATCTGGGATGTGAGAAGAGAGACACACAAGACAAGAAACCCTAGGAGTGGAGGGAAGCACATAGTTTAATAGAGTGTATCCAGAACCTTCCAGTGCCTAGGGACCTATGGAAGGAACACGCAAACAGAAATTGAGAATACCACTTAAGATCAGAAGGAAGGAAATGCCAGCTTTAGAAGCTGAGGCTGCAATGTGCTTGGGAGACAGAAGACTGATATGTGCAGCAGGTATAGAGAGCACCAGCTGAGAAGATGACAAACATGAGGATGAGGAAGGTTGAAAATGCCCAGTACATTTATTTTTTAATTTAAATTCAAGTTAATTAATATACAGTGTAGTCATAGCTTCAGGAATAGAACCCAGCAATTCATCACTTACATATGACACTCTGTGTCATCTAAAAAAGTGCCCTCTTTAATGCCCATCACCCATTTACCCTATCCTGCCATCCACCTCACCTCCAGCAACCCTCAGTTTGTTCTCTGTATTTAAAAGTCTCTTATAACTTGCCTCTCTCTCTGTTTGTATCTTATATTTTCCTTTCCTTTCCCTATGTTTATTGTGTTTCTCTAATTCCACACATGAGTGAAATCATATGCTATCTGTCTTTCTCTGACTGACTTATTGCACTTAGCATAATACCCTCTATGTAGTTCCATCCATGTAGTTGCACATGCAAAGATATCATTCTTTTCATCACTGAGTGGTATACACACACACACACACACACACACACACACACACACACACACACACCATATCTTCATTGTCCATTCATCAGTTGATGACATTAGGTATGTTACCATAATTTGGCTATTGTTGATAGCGCTGCTATAAACATTAGCATTGCCCCCTTTGAATCACCATTTTTGTACCTTTTGGATAAATACCTACTAGTGCAATTGCTGGGTCATAGCATAGTTCTATTTTTAATTTTTTGAGGATACTCCATACTGTTTTCCAGAGTGGCTGCCCTAGTTTGCATTCACACCAGCAGTGCAAAAGGGTGGCCCTTTTTCCACATCCTCACCAGCATCAGTTGTTCCCTGAGTTGTTAATTTTAGTCATTCTGACAGTTGTGAGGTGGTATCTTATTGCAGTTTTGATTTGTGTTTGTCTGATGATGAATGATGTTCACCACCTTTTCATGTATCAAAATAACACCAGGATTCTTCACAGAACTAGAACAAACAACCCTAAAATTTGTATGGAACCTGAATAGCCATAGTAATGTTGAAAAATAAAACCAAAACTGGGGGCATTACATCCGTACTTTAAGCTATATGACAGAGCTGTAATCATCCACACTGCATGATAGTGGCACCAAAACAGACACATAGATCAATGGAATAGAACAGAAAACCCAGAAATGGACCCACAAATATATGGCCAACTACTCTTCGACGAAGCAAGAGAGAGTATCCAATGGAAAAAAGACAGTCTTTTCACCAAATGGCATTGAGAGAACTGGACAGCAACATGCAGAAAAAAAAAACAGATGACTTTCTACACCACACACAAAAATAAATTGAAAATGAATGAAAGACCTAAACGTGGGACAGAAAATCATCAAAATCCTACAGGAGAAATCAGGCAGCAACCTCTCTGTACTCGGCCGCAGTGACTTCTGACTAGACACATCTCCAGAGACAGAGAAAATAAAAGTAAAAATGAACTATTGGGACCTCATCAAGATAAAAAGCTTCTACACAGCAAAAGAAACAATCAGCAGAACTAAAAGGCAACCAAGAGAGGGGGAGAAGATATTTGCAAATGACATATGGAATAAATGGTTACAATCGAAAATCTATAAAAAGTTCATCAAACATACACCCAAAAAATAATAAATAAGCCAGTGAAGAAATGGGCAGAAGATATGAATAGACACTTTTCCAAAGCAAACAACCAGATAGATTAACAGACACATGAAAATGCCTAGTACATTTACAAATCTTTTCAACTCTACACATTTCTTTTGTATATATTTCATGTTATGCTCAATAACAGGATACAAAAGCAGGTATTAGTACTGCTATTTTACAGATAATGAAACTAAGGCTCAAATGTTAAGTAACTTGCCTCAAATCACAGAGCTGGTAAGAACAAAGAATCAAATGACTGCACTGTGGTACCCTCTTTTGTAAGCTGGGCCCTGGGAAGCAACCAGGCTTTGGGCCTATTGTGTGAGGGAGAAGTAACCCCCAGAGGGCAATGGACTTGACTTCTGGGGCCCTTCTCAGCATGTTCTGCCCAGGAGAGCTTGGCCAAGTTGAGGCCTTATCTGGGAAGTGGAGAAGTCATTCACACTTACCCTCTGAATATGAAAGGCTAAACGAGATCATTCACTGAAGATCTTTGAGCTTTAAAACACAGAATTCAATCCATGGAAGGGATGGATGAGGGGACAGCCAGGATAAAGGGATCAAAGCCTCAGTCTTCCCATTACCCCTCCCCACCCCATCCCTGTCTCCCTCTCCTTTCTGTCTCCTGACCCCTTGGGGCTTCTTCTCCACCTGTCTAGCCCCAGGCAGCTGACTCCCCTCAGCAATGGCTCACCAGCCTATACAGTCCAGGTTCAGTCGTCCTCACAGCCTAGGAGGACACATCACGGCCAGGGACATCAGCCTACCTTCCCAGCATCTTGCCCACCAAGCTCAAGGTCACTGTGGAGCTACAACCATGGCACATTTTACATTGCTGCCCCACATCTCTACCACCTCTGCCACCCTGTCACCTGGAGGGTGGGCTCTCCAGGTCATGTCAGCCCAAGCTCTCTGTCTCTTCAGCTGATCCTACTTCCTCCATCCCTCTGCCTCCTTAACCTAATTTCCCTAACACACACACACACATACACACCTACACATTTCTGCCTCATCTGTCTCTAAAGTTCACATTCTCTTCCTCAAGGTCATGAACTTACTGAGAGCTCTGGCTATTCTGATTCTCTCCTCTCCATTCTCTTGCTCCTTGTTAAATAAATGAGTATCATTCTTCTTGTCCCCTAGGGCACCTTCTAGACTTCTGTGTCTCCTCCAACTTCCCACAGTTGGTATTTGCCTGTCTCCCATCATCCGAGTCACAAGGCCTGGCTCAGTTGCCTTTGTCCAACTCAGTTCACAAACATGTGCTGAGAGAGCACTCAGAGCACTGTGCCTCTCTGTCTTGGCTCTCAGCTTCATCTCACCAGCTTCCAGGAGCTCCAACAAGACAGGGTCCCTGCTCCTCCCTCTGGGTCTCCCCCAACTGTTCAGGACACATAGAGGGTAGAGAGTGTGACTCACTGATTCTGCTTCCTTGGAGAAAGAAGGAAACTAAGGGGAAAACCCAGGCAGGGACATCATTGAGCATACACTGACCTGTGAGGTTTAGAGTCAGGGAAGCAGGCAGCTGGAGGGAATCCATGTCTAGTGGGGCACTGCTTTCCTTTAGAGATCCCAGAGCACCTGCATGTGTATGTGTGTGTGCGCGCGTGCGCGTGTGTGCGTGTGTGTGTGTGTACATGTGTCTGTGTGTCTGTGTATGTGTTTACGCACACACACCTAACGACAAACATGGAAAGGAGAGGAAGACGTGCATCTGAGGCTCCAGGAGTCCAGGTCCTGTCTGGAAGTGAGAGTATTGGGAGCTGGACTCCCAGACCCTCTGTAGCCCCAGTAGACAAAAGCCCATGATGCAAGGACAGAGGGCATTCAGTGCTGCCACCACAGAATGAAGGCGGGCTGGAATTTGGGCAGCCTCCATCCTCCCTGGATTTGAATTTGCTCCATCGGGTGCACAGTTAACATGGTTTCCTGTGTTCTGTGGTTCAGCTCAGTCTCCATCCTCCCTTCTTGGCCACACTCACAGGCATTTCCTGTGTTCAAAGCTTAGAGCACTTGTTAGGCTCAACCAAATGAAATTCCAGATAGTCACTTGCTTTTGATTTCTTCAGTCTACTACTTTAGTTCTTCTCTCTTCTAAACATTTTTTTGAACTCCAGGATAAGCAGAACAGACTGAGGAAGGGCAAATAACAAGAGCTAATATGTACTGAGTGCTTACTATGTGCCGAGTATGTTTCATCCTTACCACAGTACTAATTCTCACTTCAGCCCGAGGGATTATTTTGCAGTCCCTGCAATTATTGCCCACCTTTTACAGGTGAGTGAGTCCAGGAGAAGAGGCTACATGGGCAGGAACAGGGCTGCGATTCCAGCTTAGTCTAAGACCTCCACTGCCCCCCACAACCAGGGGAGTCCTGTCAGAGACTGGGAGCCAGAAGGCAATGCCTGCAGCTTCACAACAGGAAGGAGGAGGAGGAAACAGGCCAAACTGGAACTCTGGAGGGGCCAGAAGAGCCCCTTTGGAAGGGGCGGAGGCAAAGCGCAGGGACCACACCTGAAACCCAGCAGGAGAAGGGTCAGTGGGAGAGAGACCCCAGCAGAAATACACTGAGGGCCAAGACTCAGACTGAGAGGTGACTGCAGCTGTAGACAGAGCACAGGAGGGGGAAGGAGGACCCACAGGGGGAGTCCAAGTAAGTTGTAGACAAAGCAGTAGGGTAGTGACACAGAGGAACAAGGTTACAGAGTCTAGTACACCAGGGAGGGAGAGAGAGTGATGCCTTGGGCACAGAAAGATTCAATGCAGGCAGAAGTATGAAAAGCCTGAGCAAGGGAGAGAACCTATGGAAAGAAGGTGGAATTGAGGCAGAGGAAACCACAGAGGGAGCCAATGCTCAGAAGGGGAGCAGGAGTCAGCTTCAGAGAGCTCAGAAAAGGAAGATGGGGTGGGATTTGGGAATGAGTAAGGGAGGTCACACACACACACACACACACACACACACACACACACACACACACACACACACACCCTTCCAAGGACAAAGGGCAATTGTCTAGTTATTGACTTCTAGATCCAAACCCAGCAAAGGACTGAGGCTGCCTACCCCTCCCCACGTTGCCAACTGGGAGCCAATGGAAATTCTGGGAGGTCCCTCAATGTCCCCCTCAGTCAGGTATTTATGAGGCTGAAGAATTCTGTGAGAAGAGAAGTGAGGAGAGGCAGGAGGCTCACAGAAGGCCCTTGCAGGGTGTGCAGGAGGGCAGGGTGTGCAGAACCAAAAGACTGAGAGCTTTGCCTCCACATCCTGGTGAGGACTTCCCAGCAGCACTTTGAACCCCTCAGACAGGCCCCCTTGGTGCAACCAGTCAAGAGAGGAGATGTGTCAGGTCTTCAAATATGAGAAGGGGAACACAAAATACGTGTGTCCCTCTTTTATCTCTTCATGGCACCTGTAACTTTTCTTGTACATAGGAAGCAACCAATAAATTTATTTGCTCATTTTCAATGGGTCCCCAAAACTAAGTGCCTAAATCAGTGGATCTCAATCCCTTTCAATAACCTATCCCATGCCCACCCTGCTGCTCACCCCCAGCAGGTCAGAATCTGCAGCCAGGACAGTTTCCCCTGCCAAGGTTTCCAAGAACCCCAGTGATCCTGGGACGTCAGCTTGAATCCCAGTCATTCCAACACCTTCTCCTCCATAACTTACTTGATGTCCTCCCTCCTCCTCTCCCACCTTACTCACCCAATGCAGCTTGCCCCTTGAGTGTCTCCCCAAAAACAGGCAGTCACTAATGAGCACTGAGCACTAAAAGGGGAGGATCAAGGACAACCTGGTGGATGGGAGAGTATTCCAGAGCTAGTAGATAAGGAGTCCTGTCAGCTTCTGTTAAATATGCCATCTCCCTCCAGCATCCGTCTCTTGCCTCCTGGCTCATCTAATCAATCTCTGCTGTGGCTGAGGGACTGAGCTCAGGTGCAAATTCATGGAAACCTCCACACATAATCTCTGCTCTGCTCCAGACTCATTTTCTCCAGGAATGTCACTACCCCTGCTGTCTCTCTTTGAAAACTCTTTAAGACCTTGGGAAGCTGAGGTTTTAGATGGAACCTAAGGAGAACAGAAGTTGCTCTCACTGCTCAATATCTTGATCTCAGTCCCTTGTCTCCACTGCACATCCCCAAAAGCAGAACTTAAACCTCATACAATGGCAATAAGAGATAGATCTCAGGAAGACTGTTCCAGATTTAAGGAAATAGTGGATGTCTCTAAAAACCAGGGGAGATGGGGAAAAAATGTGGTTAGACTGCCAAACATGTATTCTCCTCTTATAGGCAATTTCCACCAGAGGGTTAGGGGTGCAGCCCTGGGAACTTCAGGGGAACATTCTCAGCAGCAACCTGCAAAGGGCTCAGAGGCCACAAGAGAGGGGCAGAGAATAACTCTCCTGAAGAGCTAGTCCTGGGCCCAGGGTTCTGAGATAGGGCTGAGCTGACCAGATTGAGGGAATCTTCAGCCCCAGCAGGAACCCATGAATTTCCCAATTCTGGAAACCGTATGCAGCTTCCTCCCATGGCATCCCTTATTTTCTTTGACCCCTAAAATGCCATCACCCACTGCAGTCCCCTTCCCTTTTCTGGTCCCAACACTAGGGCTGTTGGCCCAGAAGGGCTGTGTGGTTTTTCACACAGCAGGGGACATCCCAGATCAGAAGTAACACTTCACAGGGTCCCAGCTGATAACTGGAGAGAGAACTGTAACCCATGTTTTCTTGCTTCCCAACTAAGGGTCTTCCCATCTGTTCTGACTGCTGCTCGTAACAGAAAGGCATGCTTCATAGGCCCCATTGGGAAGCCTCCTTACAAACATGATTTAAAAAAAACACCAAAGCTACACCTTTTCCTGTATAATATATGTTTACATACATGACTGGTGCACCCAAGACTGTTAACCATGGAACACAGATACATAAACCACAAGCACCGTGCTATGCACACCCTCACCCTCAGCACACACACCCCTTGGCCCCTCAGAGTCCCACAGCCCCTTCCCCTCTCTTCCTACTTTCTGACCTACAAGAATAACATCTCTTCATTCACAATTTTCTCTTTGTCCTGTGTTTCCAGAGGCTCCTCAGAGCTACACACAGGAAAGCACTTTCCAGTTCTAATCTCATCCCTATTTGATACAGCAGAGCTTGGAGTGACAGTGGAAACAGAGGGAAAACCCAGGATTTTTGAACTCCCTTCTCTGAATCTGTACTGTTGATCGTGGCCCTCCTGCCCAGGGAAGGTCTGACCCATCTGTGATCCACCAGAGTTAGCCCCACATCCTCTCAGTGTCCCTAAACTCTGGACTCATGTCCCTATATGAAGAAACTACTTCCATAATTGGGGGTGCGGGTCTTGGGGTTCGTTTCACAAACTCAGCTTGGTCTTGTTGGCACAAAGTGGAACAAGACAATTTTAGTTAAACTCAATAAGGAATTCCCAGCACAAGGGGTCTGAAAAACCTTGGCTTGTGTGAAATTCACTAGGATTGCATGAATGGCCTTACAGAGGCCTCTAAGAGACAAGGACATGGTTTGGACATGTCCAGGTAGTACTGACAGGGACACAAGTTTTCACTGTGATTGTTGTCATCCCAGCCTCAGAAGGTGGCACACAAAGACTTCTAGAGACTCTAAGGCCCTCAGGCAGAATAGGTGGAGCCTAGAGTTAGGAAGTTCAACCTGGTTACATCATTCCCAAATCCTGATGGGGGTGCAGTTGGGCGAGACAGCAGGCCTGAACCCTCTACTCTCTGGCCCTCCATGGCCAGAACAGGACATTTGAGCTCTTCCAATGCAAGCCCTGAGTGAAGGCATCAGGACCCAGGTTCTACCCAGTCTCAGATCCTGGGACCCTGATGCCATCCCCCTGTGCCTGGCAGGGCAGAGATACCTACTGCTCAGGCTCTCCAGTCTGCCACACCCTAAGCAGAGAAAGCTTTTCTCTTCTGGCCTCCCAACTCACCCCACCCCACAACACAGCCTGAATCCTGCTACAAATGTGCACAAATCAAAGACATCTTCAGCTATGAGTCTTCAGGCTTTCCTGGGACACCACACACATATACACATGGATGGGGAAATAGGTTCACTTACCCAAATGGGTTTGAAAAAAGCTTAGGGCAGTATTCTGCCACAAAGGGACAAAAGTGCCCAAGGTTAGCTAGCAAGATATTGTAATGGGATCATGAGTAACTTGTTATATCACCTGCAGGAAATCACTTTCCCTCTGATGCCAATATAATAATGTACTTTGATCACAAACTCCACTTGCCCCCGAGGTCATTTGCTTCTTGCATGCACAAGTTGATGATTACTATCTAATTTTTTGTTCACGTTCACCACATGTGTGAGATCTTGATAGCTCAATAAATGTGGAGACAAAACCCCTGTTTGGGACTCTTGTGTCCTTCTGGGCATTAGCGACTCTTGTATTCAATTCTGCATCCCCTCTCTTGCTGGACTAGAGAGAACTCCAGACTCATCATTTGCAACAGATGGTGACCCTGACATGATGAGAAGAAAAGGCTATGTGACTAGAGGTCGATGTGGCTAGAAAGTGATGTATACTCAAGGACTGCATGATGCCACGGAATGACTACACCTCTAAAAGAAAAAGTGCACAGGACTTTAATCTCTCCTGACCGGGTAAGAGAAAAGTGAAACTATATTAGGATTTGCTGCTGCGGAACTTTTGAGAGAATTATTATGAGAGACTCCCTATCTCCAAAACAGAAACAATACATTCGTATAGCACTCCTTAAATTATTAATGATTATCCAGCAACACTGCCCTTGGTTTCTCGAACAAGGAACCACTGACCTACACATTTGGGAATGTACAGGTAAAACACTAAAGGCACACCATACTGAAGGCACCAATGTTCCACCTGAGGTCAACCTAACGTGGTCTGTAGTCCCTATGGTCATTCTCCTCCTGAGTGCGGATGATGTTTATGAAGATATAGTCTCACCCAAAGTAAATAAAAAATTTTCCAAGGAACCTAAGCCTCTTTATTTTCAGCCAGCCCCTTTGGCACCCCTATGTCCAGAGAACACTGATTCCCTCTTTGTCATTGGTAGAAATCTAATCTTTTTAAAGAATAAAAGATTCCCTCTGGGACACCCTTACCCTGATGCTACGACATATCAAGAATGCCCTTACAGTGTTTACAGATGTCTCTGGGGAAACTAACCAGACTTCTTGTCTTTGGAAAACTGGAAAAAACTGGAAACATGCATTATACATTGGACCAGACTTTACATAACATTTAGAACTGCGAGCCATATTATTAGCTACAGGAACCTTTTGCCAACCCTTAAACATTGTCTCTGAGATGTCAAGGAGCAAAGACCAGTCACTTCAGATTTCCCACCAGTGTCTTGGGTAAAAACTAACCATGGGGAACAAATTGCCTTAGTTGGACACAAATGTATGTTTGTTGGTTTGATAGACCTATTTATCAGAGATCAAATAAGCTCATGTTATGATTTAATGTAATGGTTAACTTTGCCTCCAGGTTTTCATGCGTAATTGTTAAGATAGCTTTCAAAACTTTGGTAGCCTAAAAAGTTTTGCTTGCATGATGAATTGGGAATAAATTCATTGGACATCTAGACCTTTTCTAAATGGTTGATTTAGAACATTGATTACTAAACAAGGCTTATCTTTTGGCTTCTTATTGCAGAGAAACTAAGGATATTTGGGTCGAATGGTAAACATGCTTAGTGCTGTATAATTTTATGACGTTTTTTTTAAACAAATTTTCCAAGATTTAAATTATAAATGAATTCTTTTAGACCAATTAGTCTTATTTGGTATGTTGTTACTCTGGAAGCACTGTCAAACATATAATAAGCCTTACGGTAACATTTCAGTAAATGCTATAACTATTCTAGAGATTATATGCAATTCCTAGTTTTAATATTTTTTTGGTATAAGGTCATCACTTGATATTCTAATTATTAAGGGTTACGTGCCACAGAAATAATTGAATCGCCTTGTCAGTTGTATTAGATCTTTCAATCATGTCCATTTTTGGGTCTTTCTGTCATAGTTTTGTGACTCTTGTTGGAAGACTTCTTCATTGCTATAACTTCCAGTACAGAGACAATCCTTCCTGCTCAAGAAGGCTCCAGTTCCCCTGAACTCTGTCTTTCCCTTTCATAACTCCCCTATACCTATCCCAACTGAGCAATGTTCACCCATAGGTAGGGACGTCTCTACGCCCCTATTGAGCAGAAGAAGTTACAGAAGAGAAGCTCATCCATCCTCAGCGACTTTAAAGATTTTAATGGCAAAATTGTTCAGGGGGGAATGATGTGGGAAACAAAGGCAGAGGGAAATGACAGACAAAATTAAAGATCTTTATAATCCACAAGGCCAACCAATTGTAGAATGAGCACATAGTAAACTTAAAAATATCTTTTAAAAAACAAAGGAGGAATTACCCATGGTTACCCATTACCCTACCTTACAACCTCAACTTCTCTTCGATTGCTTTATGATCACTCTTAACTTTTTAAATCTGGACCCTCAAGGACTAACCACAGTTGAGTGACACTCTTCTAAATTAGATAAACCCTCTCACCCTATGGTGCTATACAGAATCCCCAAAAGGGGAATAACATGGATTGGACACATTAAACTCACCTGGGGTAGAGGATATGCTTGTGTTCTTTCAGATCCTGGGCCTCTATGGAGTAGAGACCCCCCAGGATATCTTCCAATCAAACAGGACATCCAGAGAATGACTCAGAATGAGCAACCATCGCCCCCAACCTTTCAAGATGGAAGAAACCTCTTCATTGACTCCTTATCCTGAAGTCATTCCACAAACACAAGTTGTTGCCCTTGATATAACATGGGGAAATGTTAAACGCCTGTCTAAACAGACCAGCATCCTCTTAAAACACCACACTCTCAAACTCCACATGTACTTAACCAAGCTATGGCCAACGCCACCAAAGAGATAATAAACCAAACTTGTATAGACAAATGTTGGCATGCATCAAAGCCCTTGAGACTGCCATTGAATTTATAAGTAAAAGACAAAAGGCACTAATCCTCCATTATAACTATAAGAGTGGAACCCTTTTACTAGGTCGCTTTTGTGTACTTGCAGAATCACCCTCCAAATCCCTAATAGCCAAAGATGGATTGGGAGCTCATCATGACAGTCGTCACCTGTAAACTTAAGTAGACAAATAAAAACAAAATAGGGGAAAATGTGGGGAAATAGGTTCTACTTATATAAATGGTTTAGAAAAAACATAGGGCAGAACACTGCCACCACTAGGTGAAAGTGTTGGAGGTTAGCCAGCAAGGTATTGTAATACCATCATGAATAACTTGTTATATCACCTCAGGAAATTATTTTCTAGCTGAGGCCAATATACTAATGTACTTTGATCACCAAACCGCTTGCCCCCAAGACCCTTTGCTTCCTGCACACACAAGTTAATGATTACTGTGTGATTGTTTTCTTCTCGTTCACCATACATGTAAGATCTTGAGAGCTCAAAAAATATGAAAACAAAACACCTGTTTGGAGCTCTTGTCTCCTCCCAGACAATAACCTCTTTCCTACTCAATTATGTGTCTGCTCTCCTGCTGGACAAGAGAGTATCCAGACTCTTACTTAGTCTGCAACACATATGCACACATGCAGATACACACTCAAATGCTCACACACATACTCTCAAAATACACACATATACACACTCACATATCACAAACATTCTCACATGTGTGTAGCACAAAGACACATACTCACAAACTCATATATTTACAGACAGGCATGCACACCCAAACTTACACACTCTCATACTGTCATCAAACACATCTTGCACACATATATGCCACTCTGTTCCTTCTTCTAAATATCCAATGCTCAGACCTCTAGATTCTAGAGATCTAGAATGTCCAGGAAAAGCATGGAAATCCACGGGAAGCCTGTTTCAAGTTTCCTGGCCCACACTGGAACCCCTTTGCTATATTCCCCTTCCTGCCATAGTCCCTAGAACTCAGGCCTAACCATGGAAACAGAATCTGTGGAAATAATTCATTCCTTCATACAACAAACATTTTGAGCATCAATATGCCATTCCATACCTCATCTCCCACCTCCAGGCCTGAAGCTGAGGTAGATATATAACAAAGTAAGATCTTCCGCCCAGTGGTGTGGTGAAAAGAGCAAGAACACAGGAGTCAAAGACTTAAGTTCAAATCATGCTTTGCCTGTTAGTAAGCTGTTAATTATCTTGGGTCCTTGACATAGCCTCTCTGAGCCTCACTTTCATCACCTATATGGTGGGATTAATAAAATTTACCTAATAATTGAGTGAAGATTAAAACAGGTAAAGCTTCCATCAGACATGTGTCCGCCCATGGAAAGCCACCCCATTCCATCCCCCAGCCCCTGTGGTGAGCATCTCCAGTCCTGTGTCCCTGAAACAGAAATCAGTCTGCTTCAGGCTCAGACTTTTTCTGACACTTGATCTCAGACTTAGCAGGCTCCTCCAACACCCTTGTCCCTACCTCTGTCCCTGCCTCTCCTGGTCCATCATGCCTCTTGCCCCTTTACTGTTTGGTTTTTCCCTAAAACCTTTAATGAGGATAACCACTGTCCCAAAGTTCTCCATGGAACACTGAGCCTATGGAACAGATGGAAATGAAGGGTTAATCATCCCCAGGAGAGTCCTCCAGTCGTCCTGAACTTCCCTGAATTACTCCTACTCTGAAACATCCTTTATGCACAGATAAAGCAGGAGACAGTTACATGAAAGGACTTGGGGTGATAAGCATATGTAAGTGAGATTGTGTCGCTACATGAATACTAAAAAAAATGCTCCAAGGAAAACCCATTAAATTCTGCCCTCAAAGCTGAGAAGCAGCCCAGCCCATCCCAACCCTGATGAGCATACCCTGCAGGTGCCTTGGGATAAGAGAGACAGGTACCACACCCCTACCCCTGCTTCTCAGGTGGCCTCATCAGCTCCCCTCCAGATCAGGCCTCAGCCCGAGTGGCAAGGTACTCTGGAGGTCTTATCCTCACCTACCTCGGACCCTCCAAGGACCCAACAAACTCCCTTGCTTTTCCTTCCACAGTCTGTACTCCATATACTCTTACCAGGCTCTGACTGCTTCTGAAGAACTATCTGTCTTCCTTTCCTCCCAGTGGGATCCTCCTTCGGCCCTCCTTCAATACAACCCACCACTCTAATCATTTCTGAGTTTCCATCTAATATCGCCCCATCCTGGTTCCTCCACATCCCCATCCTGCCCACCCCATCCTTCTGACCCCCTCTACTGCCCACCTCCCACTCTGTTCCCTCCCACCTTGACTGCCTTCCACCCAACCCAGTCTGCCACCCTCCCCTCCTGGCTCACCTCCCCAGACAACTCCACCTCAAAGTGCACTCCACTTTCCTATTACCTCCATCTCTCCACCCTGCTGCATCCTACCATTTTGCCCCATTTCAAGTCATTTATACATCTGCCTTCACATATTTCACACCCTTCAGAATCTAGGGAGTAGAGCAAGACTCAGAGCCCAGTGAAAGGATGGTCATTTGCCCCCTTCTCTCTCCTCCTGCCCTCTGTCTACCGTCCCTCCCCGTCTCTTGCTGGGGACTGACCTGGTCGGGTGTTAAGGAGATCTGAAGAGACATCTTCTCGTCAGCAAAGTGCTGGGCTGGATGCTCAGGGTGACCAAGGAAAACCTCCTAAGTAATTCAGTCCAAACTGGAGGAAGCCCCGCCCACAACTGTGAACCCTGCTCCTTTTCATTGTCCTCAGATGGGCAGGGCCAGCCCACAGCCTTGCCCTACCCCAGGACCCTTGACCTAACTGGGAACTCTGGACAGCGTAATTACAGCGTAATTACCCGGTCACCCCAAAGCCATTCCTCTCAGGAGAGGATAGAGGAAATGGTGACTGTACCCATCAGGTTGCCCACCACCTGCACCTCCACTCATGCTGGGGGGTGACACCCCGCCAGCTGCTAGAACGGGTTTGCAGGAGAGAAAGGAACCTGCGCAGCCTCTGAGTCTTTTCTCCCCCAAGATCACTGATGTCTGAGAGCCCATCAGGTGCATGTAATTTCACAGTTACTGTGTGTGTGGAGGGGACTTGCGCCTCCACATGGAAACCAAGGATTCCCACAGAGTCTTACCTTGTTTCCTGCCTGTTTGCTCCATGTGGTCTCCCTTTCCCCACCATACCTTGCTGAACCCCAACACTTATGGGAAGAGGATCTTCCTCTATGGGCTCCTGTTCTTCTGCTCCCTGCCTGTATCAGGCCCAGGATTTCTGCTTCAGAAAACAAGCCGTGCTATGTGCTCCTAGGAAGTTCTTTCTCTCCTGTCACTTTCTTGTTGTGTAAGTCATCATCTGGTCTCCAGGAAATTGTGGGGCTCTATCCCAACCATCCCTTCCCCCACTTCTGCAGAGTGTCCATGGTACGTCCCAAATATCTAGGTTCCAGCTCCCAGGCTTCCAAAGAGGCTTTGAGCTCTGAGATCAACCCAGGGTCTAAGAGTTCTGAGGATCTGGGTGGGTGCAAGTAGAAGGCATTCGTTCCTGGGGTGAGAATGGTCCAAGAACACTTTGGAGTTCTCGGCACATAGCAGGTGTGTGGTAAGTGTGACCTGGGCTTAGTGAGGTGAGGGAGGGTAGAGGGGAAGGAATGAGACTGGACTGGTCTGAAATGTCTGCTCTCCATTCTCTTCCCTCCCACTCTGGACCTCCTAAAGAGAAAACGCTATAAGACAGGACCTGATCTTGGAGCCCCCCTAAGCCGATGGGCGTTTCCTCCCCTCCATCCACCTCCATCCAGTCCAGCTCAGGACATCAAGGACACTCAACCCCAAGATCAAGGGCCACTAGACCCCTACCCCACCAGCCACACACACCCTCTCTTCATCCAGGGCATCCAGATCTCTGAGCCTTCGACTAGCACACCAGGCAGAATGCCCCATTCTGGCAGAATCTTAAGTCACACCTTGAAGCAGCCAGAGCCCCTTCAGTAAGCCTAGTATTCCTGAAGCATTTGTCAGCATGCTTAGCCTACATGAATGATTAACTAACCTTTCCTTGTATTCTAACATAGATCATGCATCCTTTGCTAGAAAAGAACAGAGCCTTTCTGCACAGCATGAAACAGAAACCAGAGACTCTAGTATAACCCTTAACCCCTCATCAAGCAACCACACCCACTTGCACTGAGATACCATCTGTATCTGGTACCATTGAATCTGCATGTTCCAGAAATGTCATGGACCACTGTACTTGCTTAACTGGTGAATGTTTTAATCACCTTTAAAACTCCTGGGCCAGGATAAAACCTCAGATCTGTCATTTGGACAAGAGTCTGCATCTCATCATGGGCCAGCCTCCTGAATAAAGCTCATAATCCTTTCCAATCAAAACTCTTCTCTTGAGTATTAGCATTTGGGGTGGTGGGCAGCTGAACTTGGGCTAAGGTAACAAATCTTGGTGAGTCAGCTGGAAGCCAACGTCCCTGTAGCATCCATCCAGTTTCCCTGGACTCTCAAGTTGGAGCAGTTGGTCTATGCCAGGCCAAGGCGTCCTACCTAGTCTCCTGGGCTAGTAAATTGGACTACAGCAAGAGGTTTTCTGCTCCAAGCTAGTTGCTCTGGTGGAGGCGATCTGAAGCATCTGTCCCCAGACACTCTTTTTGTCTAGGGAAAACTCCCTCCTGATTCCTCATTGAAGCTGACTTCCAATTTTGCTTTTTGGTTGGGTGGAAAGAAAGGAGCATTTGGGGAAGCTGATGGGCCTCAGGACCTCGGAGTGTGCACCTACACAATTTTATCATTTGTGAAGCACTGTGTGTTGTTGTTTTCCTGTCCATCCTTTTCCAATTAGAAAGCCTCGGCTCTCCTGAGACACTAAAAGGGACAACACTAATGTTCAATTTATTTGGAAGTTGGAACAGATCTGTTTTGGTGTATGTGTGGGTGGTGGTTTAAATTTGTATAGGATGGAAAGTTCCATCTCTCTTCAAGCAGTTAGCCCACTAGGCCGAAATTGGAATATGGGGAAGGAATATAGGCAGGAATCTATGACTAAGAAAAACATAATTTTTATTGTAGCACCAGGTGTTCATGTATGTTAAGCTCAGAGGAAAGATGGCCATGAAATGGGTCTCTTGGATCTCTTCCTGCCATTGAGTTTTCTCCAAATAGGTGGTTTGGGTGTGACCTAAGCTTGTCTAGGGAGCCCTTTGGGTCAGTCAGTGGAACTCTGACTTTGGGAGAGGAACCAGAAAGTAGGAAGCCATTTGGTTCAGTCCATCAGGCCCCAACTTTGGGGGAAAAGGAATGCCAGCAGAGGTACTCTGGGTTTCATGAAGTCATAGTTTTGTTTCTGTGTTGTTTCTCAACATTTACCCAGGAAGATAAGTCTATACTCCTGTTCCCCTGATAGGGTCAACATGGCAGAGGAGTAGGGGGCTCCAGTATTTCGCTTGACCTTTAAACGGGGACGACTGAACCAAAGTCTCTCTCAACTCCAAGAATCGGGGAGAAAAGGTGCTGCAGCTACAAAGAATGAAGGCGAAAACAGAAACACCTCAGATAAAACATGAGTTTAATCTGGGACGGATAAAACAAACTTGGGAAGTTGAGCTGAGGGGTGGGTGAACGTCTTCGGAGATAGCTGGGAAAGTGCCGATCAAACAACATCTGAAAGAAAGGGCCAGAGACGGTGAGACTGCTACCATCCAGCCCCTAGATGCAGGGCTTTTGAAGAGAAGTTCAGTGGCAAACAGCAGCACTACCCTCACGCTGCCATGACCGCGCCACACTCTTCCCACGCCGCCGGGACGCGCATGCCTCCGGGACTGGCAGCAGGGACCCAGTCAGCCCGAGGCGGTGCCGCCTGCAGAGCACCTCTAACCCCAGCACAATTACAGTGAAATTGGGTGTAGCAGGCGGCCGCGTCACCATCCAGTGAAACGCACTAGGCCGGCACCCGTGGTGGAGAGAGGACAGAAATAAAGGGACGAATAAAGACTCCAGGACTGGTGGCGAGGGACTGGAGAGATGCCATTGTTGTCTCATAAGCCAGGAAGTGACCCCAAAAGCCATCCCTGCGGCAGTGGAGGCGGGACCCACCTACACCAAACCATGCCCCTCCCCACCTATCAGCAGGAGCAACCGGATGCCAAGTGCAGACGGCTCCCTGAGTAACTCCAGGTCATTTTTTCTTTTTTAAATTTATCCCTCCCTTTCTCATTCCTACCTATCCCCACCCCCGAGCTGGTTATCCAGGGTACTGACTGGCTTAAACATTTTTTTAACCCACTCTCTCAAGGCATGTTCTACACCTCCTTCTGTACTTCCCTATCCCTCTTTCTGGAATAACCAGGCTGCATAAGTTCATCTAGACAATATCGATCTTTATTCCTTTTTCCTTGCACCCGTTCTTATTCTGATTTCTCTCAGTCTGGATTAAGCCCTTTAGTCGCTCTACCTGGGAAAAGTCCATTTCCTTCTTCTCCCTGCACCTGTCACTATTCTTTCTATATAAGCTCTGCCACCAGCACACTACATACCCTGTCCTTAACATTTAGCTGGTACTTCAGGACATTGCCCTCAGAGAGACATTTGTTATTCTTTTTCATGTTGTGAACTGCTTGTCTGTATCATTTGTCAGTACGTTTGAGTATTTCTGTTTTCTATTTGTCTGTCAGTCTGTTTTCTTTTCCAGGGCAACTTCAAGAAACAATCCAAAACACATCTAGCCAAAATTACGAAAGGGAAGAATTCTCCTCAAAAGAATCTACAAGAAGCAGTGACAGCTCAAGAATTGATGAAAACAGATATAAGCAACATAACAGAACATGAATATAGAATATAATCATAAAACTAATCACTGGGCTTGAAAAAAGCATAGATGAATGCAAGGGGTCTCGTGCGGCAGAGTTCAAGGACCTTAAAAACGGTCAGGAAGAATTAAAAAAGACCTTGGATGAAATACAAGGCAAATTGGAAGCAGCCACAGCACGGACTGAAGAGGCAGAAGAAAGAGTTAGTGCATTAGAAGATAAAATCATTGAAAAAGAGGAAGCAGATAAAAAGAGAGAGAAGCTCATCCAGGAACAGGAAAGGAGAATTCGAGAGCTGAGCGATGCACTCAAAAGAAACAATATCCATATCATAGGAGTTCCAGAGGAAGAAGAGAGAGAGAAAGGAGTCGAAGGGGTACTTGAACAAATCATTGCTGAGAACTTTCCCAACATGAGGAAGGAAACGGGCATGGAAATCCAAGAGGCACAAAGAATTCCCCTCAGACGTAACTTGAAGAGACCTTCTGCATGGCACATCATAGTGAAGCTGGCAAAATACAAAGATAGGGAGAGAATCCTGAAAGCAGCTAGGGACAAAAGAACTTTAACATACAAAGGCAGACATATAAGGGTAGTAGCAGACTTATCTACAGAAACTTGGCAAGGCAGAAAGGAATGGCAGGATATCTTCAGTGATGAGCAGGAAGGACATGCAACCAAGAATTCTGTACCCGGCTAGCCTGTCATTCAGAATAGAAGGAGAGATCAAAGTTTTCCCAACAAACAAAAACTGAAAGAATTTATCACAAATAAGCCAGCATTACAAGAGATCCTGAGGGGCACGCTCTGAAGGAAAGGTTGCAAACAACACAAACTACCAGAGACATCCTTACAAGCATGAAACCTACAGATAATACAGTGACTGTAAGCCCATATTTTTCTATATTAACACTGAATGTAAATGGACTAAATGCGCCAATCAAAAGACACAGGGTAAAAGAATGGAATAAAAAACAAGACCCATCTATTTGTTGTCTTCAAGAAACTCATCTTAAACCTGAAGACACCTTCAGATTGAAAGTGAGGAGATAGAGAACTATCTACCATGCTACTGGAAGTCAGAAGAAAGCCGGAGTAGCCACACTTATATCAGACAAATTAGACTTTAGAATGAACGATGTAATAAGAGATGAAGAAGGACATTAATTATAAAATAGTCTCAGGGACCATCCAGCAGGAAGAGATAATAATTATAAATATCTACACGCCGAATTCGGGGGCACTCAAATTTGTAAAACAACTAATTACAAACATTAGCATCCTCATCGATAAAAATGTCCTAATAGTAGGGGATCTCAACACTCCACTCTCAGCATTGGATAGATCCACAAAACAGAAAATTACCACAGAAACAATGGCCCTGAATGACACATTAGAACAGATGGGCCTAACAGACATCTTCAGGGTCCTTCACCCAGAAGCAAAGGAATTTACATTCTTCTCAACTGCACACGGTACATTTTCCAAGATAGACCACATTCTGGGGCACAGGGAAGCTCTGAACAAATATAAAAGAATTGAGATCATACCGTGCACACTATCAGACCACAATGCTTTGAAACTTGAAATCAACCACAGGAGAAAGCCTGGAAAATATCCAAGAACATGGAGGCTAAGAAATAACCTACTAAAAGATGGGTGGGTCAACCAAGCAATCAGAGAAGAAATTAAAAAATACATGGAAACAAATGAAAATGAAGATACAACAATCCAAACGCTCTGGGATGTGGCAAAGGCAGTCCTGAGAGGGAAATATACTGCAATCCAGGCCCACCTCAAGAAACCAGAAAAATCAATAACACAAATTCTAACAGCACGCCTAAAAGAACTAGAAGCAGAACAACTAAAACAACCCAAGCCCAACAGAAAGAGAGAAATAACAAAGATCAGGGCACGAATTGATCATATGGAAACAGAAAAAGTAGTGGAACAGATCAATGAAAAAAAGAGCTGGTTCTTTGAAAAAATAAACAAAATAGACAAACCTCTAGCCAGGCTTCTCAAAAGAAAAGAGAGAGAACTCAAATAGATAAAATCATGATTGAAAAGGGAGCAATTACAACCAATCCCTCAGAAATACAAGCAATCATCAGAGAATACTACGAAAAATTATATGCCACCAAACTCGGCAACCTGGAAGAAATGGACAAATTCTTAAATAGCCACATGCTACCAAAACTGAAACGGGAAGAAATAGAAAATTTGAACAGACCCATAACTAGTGAAGAAATTGAATCCGCTATCAAAAACCTCCCAGCAAATAAAAGCCCTGGACCAGATGGCTTCCCTGCAGAATTTTACCAGACATTTAAAACAGAGTTAATTCCTATCCTCCTCAAGCTGTTCCAAAAAATTGAATCGGAAGGAAACCTCCCGGACTCATTCTATGAAGCCAGCATCACTTTGATTCCCAAACCAGATAGAGACCCAGCAAAGAAAGAGAATTACAGGCCTATCCCTGATGAGTATGGATGCAAAAATTTTCAACAAGATACTAGCAAATTGAATCCAACAGCATATAAAGAGAATTATCCACCATGATCAAGTAGGATTCATCCCTGGGTTGCAGGGCTGGTTCAACATTCGTAAATCAATCAACGTGATACACCACATTAACAAAAGAAAAGATAAGAACCATATGATCCTGTCAATAGATGCAGAAAAAGCATTTGACAAAATATAGCATCCTTTCCTAATAAAAACCCTTGAGAAAGTCGGGATAGAAGGAACATACTTAAACATCATAAAAGCCATATATGAAAAGCCCACAGCTAATATCATCCTCAATGGGGAAAAATTGAGAGCCTTCTCCCTGAGATCAGGAACACGACAGGGGTGTCCACTCTCGCCACTACTATCTAACATAATGTTGGAAGTCTTAGCATCAGCAATCAGACAACAAAACAAAATAAAAGGCATCAAGATTGGCAAGGAGGAAGTCAAACTTTCACTTTTTGCAGATGACATAATACTTTACATGGAAAACCTGACGGAATCCACCATAAGCCTACTAGAACTGATCCATGATTTCAGCAAAGTTGCAGGGTAAAAAATTAATGTACAGAAATCGGTGGCATTTCTATACACCAACAATGAAGCAGCAGAAAGAGAAATAAAGAAGCTAATCCCTTTCACAATTGCACCAAAAACCATAAAATACCTAGGAATAAACCTAACCAAACATGTGAAAGACCTCTACACTGAAAACTATAAAAAACATATGAAGGAAATTGAGGAAGACACAAGGAAATGGAAAAACATCCCATGCTCATGGATTGGAAGAATAAATATCGTTAAAATGGCAATATTATGCAAAGCAATCTACACATTCAATGCAATCCCAATCAAAATTGCACCAGCATTCTTCTCAAAGCTAGAGCAAACAGTCCTAAATTTGTATGGAACCACAAAAGACCCCGAATAGCCAAAGTAATACTGAAGAATAAAACCAAGGTGGGAGGCATCACAACCCCAGACTTTAACCTCTACTACAAAGCGGTAATCATCAAGACTGTATGGTATTGGCACAAAAACAGACACATAGACCAATGGAATAGAACAGAAAACTCAGAAATGGACCTGCAAGTATATGGCCAACTAATCTTTGACAAATCGGGAAAATGTATCCAATGGAAAAAAGACAGCCTCTTTAACAAATGGTGCTGGGAGAACTGGACAGCAACATGCAAAAGAATGAAACTGGACCACTTTCTTACACCACTCACAAAAATAAATTCTAAATGGATAAAAGATCTGAATGTGAGACAGGAAACCATCAAAATCCTAGAGGAGAAAGCAGGAAAAAGCCTCTTTGACCTAAGACGCACCAATTTCTTACTCGACACGTCTCCAAAGGCAAGGGAATTAAAAGCAAAGATGAACTACTGGGACCTCGTCAAGATAAAAAGCTTCTGCACAGCAAAAGAAACAACCAACAAAACGAATAGGCAACCAACGGAATGGGAAAAGATCATCACAAATGACATATCGGATAAAGGACTAATATCTAAAATCTATAAAGAACTTACCAAACTCCGCACCCAAAAAACGAATAATCCAGTGAAGAAATGGGCAGAAGATATGAATAGACACTTCTCCAAAGAAGACATCTAGATGGCAAACAGACACATGAAACGATGCTCAATGTCACTCATCATCAGGGAAATACAAATCAAAACCACACTGAGATACCACCTCACACCAGTCAGAGTGGCTAAAATGAACAAATCGGGAAACTATAGATGCTGGAGAGGATGTGGAGAAACAGGCACCCTCCTGCACTGTTGGTGGGAATGCAAACTGCTGCAGCCACTCTGGAGAACTGTGTGGAGGTTCCTCCAAAAAATGAAGATAGACTTACCCTCTGACCCAGCAATAGCACTGTTAGGAATCTACCCAAGAGACACGGGAATGTTGATGCACAGGGGCCCGTGTACCCCAATGTTCATAGCAGCACTTTCGACAATAGCCAAATCATGGAAAGAGACTAAGTGTCCATCAACTGATGATTGGATAAAGAAGATGTGGTATATATATACAATGAAATACTATGCAGCAATGAGAAAGAATGAAATCTGGCCATGTGTGGCAACATGGATGGAACTGGAGGATATTGTGCTAAGTGAAATAAGTCAGACAGAGAAAGACAGATGCCATATGTTCCCACACATAGGTAGGCTTTGGGAGACCTAACAGAAAACCAGGGGTGAGGGGAAGATGGAAAGGAAGGGAGAAAAAAAAAAGCCACAGAGAGGAAGGAAGACATAACATGCGAGACTCTCAAAGACTAAGAACAAACTGAGGGGAGAGGCGGGTATGGGAGGGGGAAAGTGGGTGATGGGCACGGAGGAGGGCACTTGTTGGGATTATCATGGGTTGTTGTATGGAAACCAAATTGACAATAAATTATTCAAAAAAAATACTCCTGTTCCCAAATAAAGTAGTCCATCGGTTCATCCAGAAATATTTTAAATAAATGGTGCAAAGAATCTTTTTTTTTTTTTTTTTTTTTTTTTGCAGGAGGGTTACCAAAAGAAGATAGGAATGTTTGTCCAAACTTTAGATCTGCCTCTGGCCTTCCTGGTGGCTCCCTTGCACCCCTGCCTGCTCCTCTCCCTCCTGTTTCTGCACCAGCATTGGCAAGACTTACATAATGGGCTCCTATGCCATCCTCCCTGCCTGGGATGCCAAAGACTCCTGCTCCTCTTACCCTCGCTATCAGGGAGTAAAAAGCACCCCAATTTAATTTTAAATTTGTTGGTTTCACTAAAATTGAGGACACATCTTTAGATATATCAGCGTTAAATATAAAATTTTTATTCCAGCAAGTTTTAGTAAAGGTCAAAGGAGCTCATGTTCTTTCTGTTGCCATTTGTCAGCAAAAAGATAACCTAAATAATGATTAATTATGTCTGTCTCATAAAGTTTTCATGAGTAATGGTTAAGAATCAGTTGGTTGAGAAAAAAAAAAGCTGTATAGTTTTTAAAATCTTTAGTAAGTTTAACGTTGTGCTAAGTTAAATGAAAAATTGGGTTATTTCATTCGATATCTAAGTCTTTTCCAAATAAGATAGAACACTAAAGCATTGGTCACTGAAACTCTTTGTGAGTATTCTTTCTGTCATGGCAAGTGTATTTTTTGCATATGTTCAATAAGATTGTTTTCTCCATGTAATAGAACACCAATGGAAACATTAGTTACTTTACCAAGGCTTTGACTAGAATGTCATGTTTGAGGGAGTCATACATAGACCCATATATGACCAGACAGCATTAAGGAACTAAGGTTGACTTTACGGAGCCAATATAACCTCTCGGAAATGTTGGCCAGATAACTTGCTTACAGAGTTCCCAGGGGATTAAATAACATCATTTCCTAGGAGGTACAGGACACCTCAGAATATTTGGGGAATCTGCAGAAGAGAAATTCACCCAAATCTACAAGTATCACAGGCAAATCTGATGGCAGGTATCTGGCTTGGCCTCTGGCCTTGAGAGACTATTAAAAGTTCAATTCAGAGAGTCTTTATGAAAAGTTCCAGTAAAGCAAGTTTAAAAGAATCTATAAGGTCAATGAATACTCTTACTGAGCCAATACAAATAATTAGGTCACTTTTGTTAAAATTGGAATTCTTTTTCAAAGGATTTAGTCCCTATTTGACTCTCTCTAGAAACGAGGGTGATTTTAGAGAGAGAAGTTATGTTTCAGTAACACACCATTGTGAATGTTAAATTCCAGTTCTGATTGTCATAGTATATTTGTTGTTTGCCTAGGCAAGACACATTTAAATGTCATAGAATTTGTCACAGTATACAATTTGTCTCATCTGTAGCCAATTTTCATGCTTATTATTCTGTGGGGATAATAACAGGACCCTGTGGGCATGTGATATGATTACTTGAACAACTGAACAACAGGATTCACTCTCTGACAATTGTGTGATTCAACTATCACCTTGACCAGTTCTCTGTGGCTGGGATACAAAATTGAGCCTTAAAAGCTGGAACTGACTCCACACATGGGGCTACCTGTGAACTTGTGAAAGTAGTGGACGGCCCCAATTTCCTTATGACTAGAGAGAGAATGCACTTGGGGATGCCCATATGCCCATTTGCACTTGCCAGTGACTCCTCAAATTGTTTTGTGTGTGTGTGTGTGTGTTTTAAAGGGTTTTTTTTTTTCTTTTACCATTTGTTTTTTTTTTTTAGAGACAGAAAGAGACAGAGCATGAGCAGGGTAAGAGCAGAAAGAGAGGGAGACACAGAATCCAAAGCAGGCTCCAGGTTCTGAGCTATCAGCAAAGAACTCAACTCAGGGCTCAAATTCACAAAAGATGAGATCATGACCTGAGCTGAAGTCAGACATTTAACGGACTGAGCCACCCAGGAGCTCCTCATTTTTGGATATATGTAAACCTAGACATGAGGCAAAGAGGGCTTCTTGACCACATAATCTAGCCAGTCTTTAGTCTCTGTCACTTGCACCTCAGTCCCATCTAAGAGGGAGGATGGGTTAGAAGACATTTAGGCCACATTGTCAGTGACTATCAGGTTCTTCCTGATGTCTGACCACCATGCATCTTACTGTGTCCAATATTCACTCCCTCACGAATGCCGCCCATAAAACTCATTCCCCATCTCTTCAAAGTTGGAGTCACAGATGAAGAAAGTTGAAAGGAAAAAGAGAAGTGAAATGACCCAGAAGAAAGCAGGAAGAACTGACTAGGTGGGGGGGGGGTGGAGAGGAGTGACAAGAATGGGGGGGGCAGGGGTTGCAAGGGGAGAATCAAAAGACTGAAAAAGCAAGAGTAGAGGTAGTGAAATGTATAGAACATTATCCCCAACCTTAGCAGGTGGTTATAGAAAGAAATAGGAGTGGTGAGGAGGGAAAAGAGGAAGAAAGGAGAGGAATGCGGAGGGAGACAGTGTTCAGGTAGGAAAACAACATGGGTTCAGGTGTGAGAGAGAAATCTCCAATACACATGCAGCTTTGCTGTTGCAGAGCCTGTTCTGGGAGGGACTTGGAAGTGAAAGGCATTCCCCTGAAGCAGATGGGTCACAGGAGTATCTACTCCAGGGAGATATGACAGGATAAATTCACATGATGTGGAATGGAGGATCAGAGAAGTTATTAGCAGTCTACTTTCTATTTTCAATCACTTAGGTTGTGGTTGAAAAGGGATAAAGTAGGAAAGTAAAGCAGTTAATGGAGACCGTGATTCTGACTGAAGCCTCTTCTTCTCTCTCATCCCATAATCCAGTGAACCCAGAGAGGATACTTGGACCTTCTTCCTTCCTCTGTCTCCCATCCCCTAATCTTCCTACTTTTGAACAAAGCTTTGGGAAAATCTGCCCATATTCACCCACATTAACATCAGCTCTCCCACCAGAATCTGCCCTGACCTTCCCTGACAGAGCCTGATGCCCTATCCTGTCTTCCTCAGAAGGGAGCCAATAATGCTGCTGCCATTGAGGGAGAGATTCCAGAAAGGACCTTCGGCTGGGAACTAGAGCATGACGACAGCATACGGATTACGAACACTGCCCTGGATACAACTCTGGGCTCCCTGGGTTAAGGAGTCAGCTTCCCCATTCCCCCGTCTCCATGTGTGTTCTGGCTTCACTCTTCCTTTTCCACTTCCAAACAGTGTTCATTCTTTTCCACCTCACTTCCCTGCACCCCTAGCATGAGCTCCCTTGCCAGATCTAAACCCACTCCCTCTCATCAGGTGCCGACCCTAGTACAGATGTTAGAAGAGTTAGTCAGGCTTCAGGCACAGCAAGTGGCCCAGCTTGGACAAGAACTTGGTTGTTGGACTTCAAGGGCTCTGTAGGTACCTCTGCTTCGAATCGCCTGTCTTTTTCTGAGGATCAGGAGTGTGATTGTGTGTGCCCTGAGCAGCTAGAAGGAGTATAGTTCTTCCTCTCTGAACAGGCATCTCTTCAAAACAAAGCAAAGTGAGTCCTCCAGGCACATGGAGCAGAAAGGTAGGATTCCTCTTGAAGTCATATAGCCTTTACTCTTGTGCAAGATAGCTCTTGCAGAGAAGGTGGTACCAAGGGGGTTGGGGAAGGCTGATGAGATATGAGGCCTACAACTTGAATTAGAGGAACTTTTGGGAACCTCAGTAAGACCTTCTCAACAGCCTGTGGTGTCCCTCAGCATGACCAAGGAGGTCAGGCCCTTTGTGTGAAGGAGAATCATTCCTCCTGATCTAGCAACCGAAACGTGTTATCCCAACAGGAAGCAGGGTCAGGAAAGGGTTAATGGGTATCAAAGCTCCAGAGGCCCATCTCAGATTCCTCTTACCCACTTCCAAGTCTTTGTTAATGTCCCCCCTGCCCTGCAAGAGACCACAACTAATGCTACCAACTTGTGCTGGGGTGTAGGGGGCAGGAAAGTAGTCAAATGAAGACCCTGGTAATGAAAGAACTAGCTGAGGCTGCTGGGATACCGGCAGACTGCATGCTCCTCACAGCCTTGCATGTTTTCAACCTAGGAGGGGGATGACAGGGTCGGGGGTGGGGGGGTGTTCTCTAAAATTATTCAGGAGATATCTTCCCCTCCCCCTAAAGCCTAAAAGCTCTGACCAGCTCAGCCAAGTGGACAGGGCCCAGAATCCGCTGAGACTGAGCTGGGAGGTGAAAAGAGAGTCTCTGTGACAGCAGTTTCCCTCTCTCTTTGCGTACTTTTGTCTCCATCTCTTCCCTGGCTTCTCCCATCCTGGGGCATTATTTCACAGGCCTCTACCTTGATCTGTCTCCAAGTCTCTAGCAAGGTCAAAACTCTTTACACCTTTTTTTGCCCTCCAACTCCTAGGCTAGAGAAGAGGGAGCAGGGTCCATCCTGAGGCAAGGGGAGGACTCTGGCTTTCCTCTTGACAAGGCAGAGGGGAGGTTGGGAAGTTCCACCAGAGAAGCAGTCAATCCTAAGGTTGGATTCACAAAGACGCCCCCTGGTGGGAAAGCGGTTATTCGCATACTGTTAATGATTTTCTTGCTCTTCAGATTAGAAATCGAAGTAACGCATAATTATAGTACGATAAATAAATATATATATATATATATTTATATATATATATATACAGTGACTATCAAGTCCTTTCCTAACTCCCAATCTAAAGAAAATTTTCTGTTATTCTTTATCCCTAGATCTTGTTTATTTCCTTGGGATGTTTATCACCCTCTGTAATTATTTGAACATAATGCTTCTTGTCTATTTCCCACTGGGAAAAGCTCTACATGAATGAAAGAATGAGTAAACATAAAGATGAGTAAACATATTATATGGGAATAAATCTACTGGTGGGATAAAAATTTCCTAGTTATATGATCTTTACCTGAAAGTATCGTGTCTAAGCCTCTATTAACGATATCCTTAAGCAATATTCATAATGACCCTACCTCTACCTCCCTACACATGAGAGTTGTTGATCAAGTCTTTAGCTCTGTGTTAAGCACTGTGGAGAGAATATCCATAGGTTCCGGCACAGTCTCCCCCTTCCAGAAGCCTACAAGTGAGTGAGGGAAGAAGGGAAGACAAGAGGAACCACTCCTGAAGACAGTATGTGGAAAGTCAGCCTTGGGAGTTGGCAGAACCAGGGCCCTGGGGACGGAGTGCTGCTAGGAAGGCGCAGGACTCCTCCTCCAGGCTGGTGGCCAGGCAGTCTGCAGGCGCCTCAGAGCCACGATTTCCTCCGCAAAAAGAACTGCCTGGGCTTGTGCACCTCCAAGACTCAAGACGCAACCGCTGTGAAGAGCGGAAAGGAGTCCGGACCCGAGGGACCCCGCTGGGAGCAGGAGAAGAGGCGCTGGGGCTGGGAGAGCCTGGCGGCTCGGGCGGTGGAGGCTGCGGCTGCGCCTGCGCGTGCCGGGACCAGATGAGCTGCTGTCGCTGGGCAAGTGTCTGGCTAGGTGAGTGGAAGCGGTCCGACCGCGCTTCTCTGGGTTCCGCCCGGCCCCGCGCGGCTCAGCACCCCGCTAACCTCCAACCCCCAGCCACGCGGCTTCTGTTAAATGCCTACACACCCGAAAGGAACAGCCCGGGTGCTTTTTTCCTCTTCGCATGTTTCTAGTAAGTCATGTTTCCTTTGTGCCTGTGGGTTCCTGCCTGATCACTCTGCTGGAGTGGAGACATTTCTTAAGAGATGCGGATTCCGCCAAAAAGTTTATTTAGCGCCTACTAGGCCTCAGAAGCTTTTCTGTTTTTGTAACCCACTATCTCCTGTCCGCAGTGCCCTTGTCTGGAACAAATTTGTCCTACCGTCACCCTATTAAAGCCTAATGATAACGTTTGCAACCTTTAAAGAATTCATTATGATATCAGGGCAACAAACGTTAGTAATAATATCAGAATTTGGAGGGTTTCTCACATTTTGATCCTTGTGCAGTGTTATTAATTGAAAGTGTATTCCTACCTTACAGGTTGCATTTGAGTACTGTAAAGTGACGAAAGTGTAGCGCTTGAGTTCACCTAAAACTGATCATCTAGTTTTTAACCAAGCAAATAGTGATCTATTTCTGTCATGGGAAAGACAAATGTTAGAAATAACCTTAAAAAACTTAGTATTATTATTTCCCCCAATCATTTTAGTTAGGAATAACCTATTTCATGTCAATAACAAGACTGATGCTTTGAATCAGAATGTCCCTTCACTCTTTACCGATTTTTTAAAATTAAAGATAGTTATTCATCTTCAAGAGTAATGGAATTCTAGAAGGGATCCTAGATGTCGTTTATTCTATACAATTTTTTACACCATTTCTGATGGTAGTAAATTTTGAATTATACCTTACAGTGACTCAACTTGATTCAAAGTTATTAAAAGATTTGTTACAATAAAGTGAATGTTGGTTATTAAATGTTCTCTTCATAAAAAATACACTGTTCATCTTAGTATATGGCGTGTTGTTTGTATAATATTTTTATTTTTATCTTAAATAATTAATTTATTATTTTAAAAAAATTGACTCTTGTACATTAAAAAAGAAAGAAAGAGAAAAAGAAACAAAGAAAGAAAGACAAAAAGAAAGAAAGAAAGAAAGAAAACAGCTAAGGTAACACCAACACAAAAAATAAAGGAGGTCAAAGGAAATAAATTACTTCTAACATGGGTTATCCAGATAGGCATTGACAGGATTAATCAGAAAGGCATTGCCAGAAGGTAACATTTAAATTGGACCTTGATGACTGTGTAGGATTTCAGCAGTCAGAGACTGAGAGGTGGAATTCCAAGGAAAAGACATAGCTACTGGCAAGGATTCCTTGACTTTGGGTATCAATTGATATTGGACTTCTCTCATCAATGGAGAGTGAAAGGCAAGGACCAGTGAAATTCCAGGTAAAATTGCAGAAATTGGAGGCTTGAAATACAGAAGGCAGGATCCAGGACCTGGGTCCCAGCTCAGCTTCTACTTCTCCCCACTTCTCCTGCACCTGAGTTACTGAAGGGGCATACAGTTCTAATGGGACATTTTTGCCATAGATAGAAAATATATATGGTTAACATATGTAACCATTAGGCTTCCATCTATATGTCTCTCATCTCCTGTCTCCCCGCACTGGGTTCTGTGTTAACATTGAAGGGATTTCTTACTCTCATTTCTGAGCACAAAGCACAGAAAAGCATGCACTACACAAATAAGTAAGAAATTTGCATCCTGGGGAAAGGGAGAAAATCTCCTTCTCCATCTCCCTAGCCAATTTTCCTTCATCTTCTGACACTATATGGCAATAATTATCAACATTTCCTCCTTCTCAGGAAAAGAGATGCTGTGAAATGTCACATGTAAAGTAAAAATTTGTCATAAAATCCCTCATAAAAGTCTCTAAAGTACTGGCATTGGAAGGTGGGGGAGGGGGTTCCTGTGCTGTGTTGCCTTCAAACCACTTGCTGGTCATACCCCCGCCTGCTTCCAGGACTTTCCTTCAGGTTTTCTAAAGAAGTAAACAGAGACAGTCAGCGCCTCGTACCACCTTTGCTTCCATCAAAGTCCATTGCTTTCTATGAACTTAGGTTCACAGATGACCTGATTCTCACAACCTCAACTCTAGATTCCTTCACTGGTATAATTTTCAATGCTCCTCTTTCTGGGATGGCTCAAATAGACAGTCCTACTTGGAAGCAAAGAAGTAAATGAAATGTGTTCTCTTAGGACCTTCTATGAGGGGTCCAGGAGAGAAGACGTGGTTACCTGAGTGGTGTAAACTGAAGGGCAGCTGTGTATTAGGCTAGAAAGTAAAAGACAGGAGGGGATTGCATTGTGGCTGCTGTTTCTCTTTCTCTGCAAACCTCTTCTGCTTGTAGCAGATTTCTAGGGGCTCCAAGCAGCCCAGCATCTTAGCCATAATCTTCGCAGAAAGAAAACTCATTGAGGTTCCCTTGAGAGGTGATGAAAGATACATATCCGATATTGATACAAACACAATAATCATGGCTGGGAGTGAAACGTAGCTAGTTCCTTATAAATGGCTGATGTCTCTCAGGATTTGTGTATATGCATACAACACACACACACACACGCACACACACACACCCCATAACTAGAAAGTCTAAAAACTATTCTTGTTTATAAGCCTTCCTAGAAAAGAGTACCCCAATACTTGCTGCATATTTCCACTCAAATTTAAACACATATGCCTAATCTTAGGCACATACATGACTTTCAGTGAGGTGCTTTCTGAATGTATATACCCAGCCTCACCCATTTTCCAAGTTCCTGACTGCAGGGTGGGGCACAGGGAAGCTGAATGAAAGAATATCTGAGTAGAAGCTTGCATGTGTCACTAAGTGTTTCTCCAACTACACTCCACAAAACAAAGAGACATTGTTTTTTCATGACTCACTATTTGTAAATATCCACTCCCCATTAATTACCTCTGTGCCACCAAGTTTCAGGGATCATCTACCCCTTTTTGAGCCACAACCCACAGAGAGTATAGCTCAAGGCTTGGCTGCATGAGCTTTGCTCAAACTCGGCACAAATCCTAACTTCACGACACACTTTGCACAAATTACTTAACCTCTCTGAGCATTAGTTTCAACTTTTGTAAAATGAACATAACAATGCTCACATCACACAATTCTTGTATGAAATAGGTGATTATGTAAAATATTTGGAGCACAGTGCAGGACATACTACTCAGTAAATAGTAGTTATTATTTTTGTCATCATTTTGGGGGCATTGCAGATATAAACAAGTCATACATAAAAGAGATATTCTTTTCCCTTTGGAGGTGTTTAAATCTCATCAGTGAGACAAGATACATACATAGAGAGAGAGGAAGGACAGGGAAACTTAAAACTCTTATTTGAACCCAAATATGCCACTTATTCTCCTAAATCCACAAACCCTGAAAGGCTGAAGAAAATTCTCAAATGCGCACCTGGTAACATTGTTGCATTGCCAATCAGCCCAGGTCTCTTTAATTATAGCTCTCATACATTTTGTTATTAACCAACTAAAAACTTCAAAAGTTTGGAACAGCATGGAAGTTTTTTTTTTAATGCCTCGCCACCATGAAATACAGCCAGATCAACACTAAACCATCCTGCACACCTAGAATACTGATTTGATGATTAACACAGCAATCTGCACAACCTGAACCGCAGAACTCTGCAGGTACATGCATAGAGAGGTGAACTGAGGGAGAGAGAAGCCACGGAGGGCAGGGAACCATTTTTGCTCGCAGACAGAAGAGAGACAGGGGGAGAGTATGGGAAATGTACCCCTCCCCCAAAAAAAGCAGCTAGAGAAAAAGTGGAAAAGTGGCAACAGCCTCAGAGACTGAACAATAAAGGGAGAAAGGAAAAAGGAGGGAGTTTAATTTTCATTAAGACTCTCTAAACGGTGGGAGCACAGAGTCTGAAAATCCACATCTCATTACCTGGCGGTGCTCTGGTGGGAAGGTCGAATCCCCAGATGCAGAGAGCGAGGTCCGATGGGTCCTTGGGCCACACAGGGAGAGGCAGTTCCTCTGCTGGGAGGACATTTGGTAGAGGCCGTGTGGCCACCCCACGTGCAGAGGTCTGAGCAGAATCCAGAGAACAACCACTTTCGCTGCTGCCGAACAGGGACGTTAAGGGTAAAGCCTGGCGCCAGATGTATGTTGTGATTTTCCATAATCCCTGAAACGCTGCTGCTACACAATCGCGTGAACTTTTTCTGGGGTGGGCTTGCACCCAGTCGCAGTCTCTGGGCATCGGCAGCAGCACAGTCCCGAGAAGGTCCCAGATACAACCGCACCGGGCCACTGCTTAGGGAGACCCTCCCCCAGAAGGTCTGAGCGGGTCAAAGCCGCAGTGCCTCAGAAGTGAGGGGTTGGGAAACGCAGCCTCATCTGAGATAAAACTCAGGAGGGAAGTGCAGCCTGGCAACCAGATGGTTAGGTCACTGGGAGTGGATGGAAGCTGGAGACAAAGGTTGGGTGCACGACTGCTGAAGGAGGAGAACAGAAATACTAGAGGCTGGTTTGCTGGGTGGCGCCATTTTCACCCCTCCCGCGCATGCGCACCTAGAGGGGGTAGGGGGGGTCACAAGAATCCACCCCGGCAAGCTAAGCAGCGCCATCCAGTGGAGAACGGAGCCATTACACTAAGCCCTGCCCAACTGGGCCAACATTTCCCCTAAGAGAAACAAGTCTTTCCCCCTGCTAACTTTACCGACTATAAAGTACTTCATAGTTTGACTACTAAGGGAAACTGATGAAACATCAATCATAAATCCATCTATTCGCTATTCCATCTACTCAATTTTTTTTCCTTTTAGTTTCTTTCCTTTTTTTTTGAATACAAAAAGAGAAAAAAAATATTTTTATTTTCATTTTTATTAAAAGTACTTTATTTTCTACTACATTATTTATTTTTTTCTAAATTTTTCAAATATTACTTTATTTCCATTACTTCATTTTATTCTGTTTTATTGTATTCATTTTTTTTTCAAATTTTCAAATGTTTTCTTTTTTGTTTCTTTCCTTATCTTTCACTTTTTGCTCTAATATAGCGAGCTCCTTTCAACAAACAGACCAAAATACACCTAGGGTCTCGCATCATTTATTTGATATTTTTTGTGTGTTTTTTTTAATTTTTTAATTTTAATTATTTTTTACCTTGTTAATTCCTTTTCTGCCTTCACAATGACAAAATGATGGAATTAATCCCAAAAGAAAGAGCAGGAAGAAACAACAGCCAGGGACTTAATCAACACAGATACAAGCAAGATATCCGAACCAGAATTTAGGATCATAATAATAAGAATACTAGCTGGGTTTAAAATAGATTAGAATCTCTTTCTGCAGAGATAAAAGAGGTATAAGCTGGTAAGGATGAAATTTAAAAAATGCTATAACTGAGTTGCAGTCTCCAGTGTATGCCACAGCAGCAAGGATGGATGAGGTATAGCAGAGAATCAGCAATATAGAGAACAAACTTATTGAGAACACTGAAGCAAAAAAAGGGGGAAGAGGAAGTCAAAAGAGCACGATTTAAGAATTAGAGAAATCAATGACTCATTAAAAAGGAACAACATCAGAATCATAGGGGCCCCATAAGATGAAGAGAGAAGAAAGGAGTAGAAGGGTTCTGTGAGCAAATCAGAGCAGAAAACTTTCCTACCTGGGCAAAGACACCGACATCAAAATACAGGAAGCACAGAGGACTCCCATTAGATTCAATGAAACTGACCATCAACAAGGCATAGCATAGTTGAAGTCACAAAATACTCAGGCAAGGAAAGAATCATGAAAGCAGCAAGGGAATAAAAGTCCTTAACCTACAAAGGAAGACAGATCAGGTTTGCAGCAGACCTATCCACAGAAACATGGCAGGCCAGAAAGGAGTGGCAGGATATATTCAATGTGCTGAATTGGAAAAATATGAAGCCAAGAATTCTTTATCCAATAAGGGTGTCACTCAAAATAGAAGGAGAGTTTAAAAGTTTCTCAGACAAACCAAAACTAAAGGAATTCGTGACCACTATCCAGCCCTGCAAGAAATTTTAAGGGACACTCTCTGAGGGGAGAAAAGACAAAAATAAAAAAAGAGAGAGAGAGAAAGCAACACAGGCTGGAAAGGACCAGAGAACACCACCAGAAACTCCAACTCTACAGGCAACATAATGGCAATAAATTCATATCTTTCAGTACTCACTCTAAATGTCAATGGAGTAAATTCTCCAACCAAAGGACATACAGTAACAGAATGGATAAGAAAACAAGGTCCATCTATATTCTGTTTACAAGAGACCCACTTCAGACCTAACAACACCTTCAGATTGAAAGTAAGGGATGAAGAACCATCTATCATGCTAATGGTCACCAAAAGAATGCCAGAGTAGCCATACTGATATAAGTGTGATATAAGACTTTAAAATAAAGACATAACAATAGATGGAGAAGGGCATTATATCATAATTAAGGGGTCTATCCACCAAGAAGACATAACAATTGTAAACATTTATGCTCAAATATGGAAGAACCCAAATATATAAATCAACTAAACACAAACATAAAGAAACTCATTGATAATACTACCATACTAGTAAGGGACTTCAAGACCCTACTTATAACAATGGACAGATCATCTAAACAGAAAATCAACAAGGAAACAATGGCTTTGAATGACACACTGGACTGGATGGACTTAACAGATATATTCAGAATATTTCATCCTAAAGCAGCAGAATATACATTCTCCAGTGCACATGGACCATTCCCCAGAATAGATCACATACTAGGACACAAATCAGCCCTCAACAAGTACAAAAAGATCGAGATCATACCATGCATATTTTCAGACCACAATGCTATGAAACTCGAAATCAACCACAAGAAAAAGATTTGGAAAGGTAACGAATACTTGGAGACTAAAGAACATCCTACTAAAGAATGAATGGGCTAACCAAGAAGTTAAAGAGGAAATGAAAAATTACATGCAAGTCAATGAAAATGTTAACACCACAGCCCAAAACCTCTGGGATGCAGCAAGGGCAGCCATGAGAAAGAAGTATATAGCAATCCAGGACTTTCTAAAAAGGAAGAAAGGTCTCAGATACACAACTTAACCTGACACCTTAAAGAGCTGGAAAAAGAACAGCAAATAAAACCCAAAACCAGCAGAAGACAGGAAATAATAAAGATTAGAGAAGGAATAAATTCTATCAAAAACAAAAAATAAAATAAAACAAAATCAAAAGCAAGCAAACAACAACAACAACAAAAACCCAGTAGAACAGATCAATGAAACCAGAAACTGGTTCTTTGAAAGAATTAACAAAATTATTAAACCCATAGCCAATTTGATCAAAAACAAAAAGTAAAGAACCCAATAAATAAAATCAAGAATGAAAGAGGAGAGATTACAACCAACACAGCAGAAATATAAACAATAATAGACTATTATAAGCAATTATACGCCAATAAAATTGGCAATATGGAAGAAATGGACAAATTCCTAGAAACATATAAACTACCACTACTGAAAAAGGAAGAAATAAAAAATTTGAACAGACCCATAACCAGTAAAGAAATCAAATTAATAATCAAAAATTTTCCAAAAAAACACAAGAGGTCAGGGCCAGATATCATTCCAAAGGAATTCTACCAAAAATTTAAAGAAGAGTTAACATCTACCTTGAAGCTATTCCAAAAAATAGAAATGGAAAGAAAACTTCCAACCTCTTTCTATGAAGGTTGCATTACCTTGATTCCAAAACCAGACAAATTCACCACTGAAATGGAGAACTGTAGACCAATTTCCTTGAGGGACATGGATGTAAAAATCCTCAAGAAAATATTAGCCAACCGAATAACTGTACGTTAAAAAAATTATTCACCGCGACCAAGTGGGATTTATACCTGGGATGCAGGGCTGGTTCAAAATCTGAAAAACATTCGATATGATTCATCACATCAATAAAAGAAAGGACAAGAACCGCATGATCCTCTCAATAGATGCAGAGAAAACATTTGACAAAAAACAGCATCCTTCCTTGATAAAAACCCTCAAGAAAGTAGGGATAGAAGGATTATACCTCGTGATCATAAAAGTTATATATGAAAGACCCACTGTTAATATCATCCTCAATGGGGAAAAACAGAGCTTTCCCCCTAGGGTCAGGAAAAAGACAGGGATGTCCACTCTCGCCACTGTCATTCAACATATTATTGGAAGTCTTAGCCTCAGCAATCAGACAACACAAAGAAATAAATGGCATCCAGATAGTCCATGAGGTCAAACATTCATTCTTCACAAGTGACATGATACTCTATCTGGAAAAGTCAAAATATTCCACCCAAAAACCTGCTAGAACTGTTCCATGAATTCAGCAAAGTGGCAGGATATAAAATAAATGTACAGAAATTGGTTGCATTTCTATACACCAACAATGAAGCAACAAAAAGAGAAATCAAGGAATCAATCCCATTTAAAATTGCACCAAAAACTGTAAAATACCTATGAATAAATCTAACCAAAGAAGTGAAAACTCTATACACTGAAAACTATAGAAAGCTTATGAAAGAAATTGAAGAAGACACAAAAAAATGGAAAAACACTCCCTGCTCCTGATAGGAAGAACAAATATTGTGAATACGTCAATACTACCCAAAGCAGTCTACATATTCAATGCAATCCCTATCTACACAACACCAGCATTCTTCACAGAGCTAGAACAAACAATCCTAAAAGTTGTATGGAACCAGAAAAGACCCCGAATAGCCAAAGCAATCTTGAAAAGGAAAACCAAAGCTGGAAGCATCACAATCCCAGACTTCAAGCTATATTACAAACCTATAATCATCAAGACAGTATGGTAATGGCACAAAAACAGACACTCAGATTCATATAACAGAATAGAGAACCCAGAAATGGGCATACAAACTTATGGCCAACGAATCTTTGACAAAGCTGGTAAGAATATCCAATGGAATAAAGACAGTCTCTTCAGCAAGTGGTGCTAGGAAAACTAGACAGCGACAAGCAGAAAAATGAACCTGGACCACTTTCTTACACCATACACAAAAATAAACTCAAAGTGGATGAAAGACCTAAATGTAAGAGAGGAAGCCCACAAAATCCTTGAGGAGAAAGCAACAAAAACCTCTTTGACCTTGGCCACAGCAACTTCTTACTCAGCACATCTCCAGAGGCAGGAGATACAAAAGCAAAAATGAACTATTGGGACCTCATCAAAATAAAAATTTCTGCACAGTGAAGGAAACAATCAGCAAAACTAAAAGGCAACCGACGGAATGGGAGAAGATATTTGCAAATGACATATCAGATAAAGGGTTAGTATCCAAAATCTATAAAGAACGTATCAAACTCAACACCCAAAAAGCTTCCCCCAGGGAAGAAATGGCCAAAAGACATGAATAGACACTTCTCCAAAGAAGACATCCAGATGACCAACAGACACACGAAACAAGGCTGAACATCACTCATCATCAGGGAAATACAAATCAAAACCACAATGAGATACCACCTCACACCTGTCGGAATGGCTAACATTAGCAACTCATGCAACAACAGATGTTGGTGAGGATGCGGAGAAAGAGGATCTCTGTTGCATTACTGGTTGGTATGCAAACTGGTGCAGCCACTTTAGAAAACAGTATGGAGATTCCTCAAAAAATAAAACTAGGACTTCCCTACGACCCAGGAATTCCACTACTAGGTATTTATCCAAGGGATACAGGTATGCTGTTTCGACGTGGCACATGCGCCCCAATTGTTACAGCAGCACTATCAACAATAGCCGAAGTATGGAAAGAGCCCAAATGTACATCAATGGATGAATGGATAAAGAAGAGGTGAGATATATATGCAATGGAATATTACTTGGAATCAAAAAGGGTGAAATCTTGCCATTTGCAACTATGTGGATGGAACTAGAGGGTATTATGCTAAGCAAAATTAGTCAGAGAAAGACAAATATATATGACTTTACTCATCTGAGGACTTTAAGATACAAAGGAGATTAACATTAGGGAGGGGAAGCAAAAATAATACAAAAACAAGGAAGGGGACAAAATATAAGAGACTCTTAAATATGGAGGGGTTGTGCAAAGAGAGATGAGCTAAATGGGTAACGGTCTTTAAGGAATCTACTTCTGAAATCATTGTTGTACTGTATGGTAACTAACTTGGATGGAAATTTAAAAAAATAAGAAATAAATAAAAATAAATAAAATAAAAATTAAACTTAAAAATTAAAATAATACAAAATTCAAAAGTTTCCTTCAAAAGAATTGATTTAGTCATCTTGTGCAGTCATCTGGTCTCTCCTTAAAGCTTCTGAAAGTTTTTGAAAATGAAACTATCCTAATTTCCAAGACAGAGAGTTAAGAACTCCAGTTCAATCCCCCCAACCTCCATAACCTCCTCAATTACTATCATCAAGTTATCACTCATTTGACTAAGAGAAATTACAGCCCTGAGGCTAGGCTTGACCTCTCCAGTCCCTTTCAGGCCATCATATGAAGTAGGGGAAATAGAATTTGCAGCAGTCCTGACCCATGTAATGCCTCAGCGGCTCCCCTGAGAGCTAGGCAGACTCCAGTGTGGGCACAGCAAGCATTTTCCCAAAGTGGACAGAGTGACATATCCTAGCGCAGTGACTGGTTCAGAAGGCCTGGGGACAGGAAGGCAGCCAGGGACCACACTTTTCTCTCTAACCAAAACTCAATTTCCAATTCTAAGCTCCTCCCCTCGTGTTCCCAATTCCAAAGTTTTAGATCTTACATAGGCTCACCTGAGGCCAGACACCTATCATCCGTCATCTAAGGCCAGTACTTCTCAAACTGGAAAGAGCATACAGATCACTTGGGAGCCTGTTAAAAAATGTAGATTCTGATTCAGTAGGTCTGGATGGGACCTGAGAGTCTGCATTTCTAACAAGCTCCCCTACGCTGCTGGTCCATTGACCACACTTCCAAGAGCAAGGATCTAGTTGACTGTAGCAGTTGACAAAATGGTATCCCCTGAAGAGTCTATCTGTCCACATCCTTCTGGTCTGTCTATCCTCCACATGACCATGGGAATCATATCTCATCCCTTCCTGATTCAGGAATCTCGCTCCAGAGCAAAATATACAGTACAAACCTGTTCCATAATTTCCCTTCAAATGTGAAACTACACATCCCTCACAAAAGTCTCATTCTTTCATGACTCTTAAAGATCCATGTAGCCTAGAATCACTGTCCCATTTTTTCCAATTCACTTATCCATCTTTTATTTCCCAAATTTCTCCACAGGCATCCATCTCCAGAAAGTGTCTCTTGACCAATACATCTTTCTCTGTTTCTACTCATTCCTTCCCTTCCAAAGTAAGGATTCCTTCATCCCTATCCAGTTCCCAAATTCCTCCTATTTCAGTTTGTGTTTCTCTTCATTTGGGGGAAAACTTCTCTCTCCCCGAGAATCTTAAACAATCTCACAAAATTTCTGCACCAGATTCCCAAAAACGCATCTAAAGGAGTTGGTGAGTATATGGGTAATCCTGTCTCTATCAGGTTTCCTGGAGGCACCTTCCCTTCCCCTGTTGGGAAGATGAGAAATTCCACAAGTAATAAAGTAGTTCCCCATCTCTCCCTCTCAGAGCAGGCCCCATACATAAGTACAGTTGAAAACCACTGGCCCTTTAAGGCCAACCATAAAACTGACTTTTCAAGAAACATGCTTGCTATGCCCACTGTGAAGCCAGTCTCCTCTTCAGTGATTCCCTGAAGTCAGGTAAAGTACGTTGAGTCTTCTATTAATTTCACTATTTCCAGCCACTCCCCACATCCCGATGAAATAGATGGAGCAGGACCAGGAGAGGTCATGTTAGGCATTCTCCTGTCCAGGGCTGTATTTTCCCTGTTGCTCTTTGAATGAACAACATTATGCTTACTGTTGTGTTTAGAGGAAAGAGAGAACTTACTCCTTGCCCTGAACAAGACTCCACTCTAATGGAACAGACAGAACAGTCACCAGAACTCAGGCAGAGCCACACAAAGGCAAAATTAGAAGTGCCCGGGTACAGTTCTAGATGCTGGGTACAGATCCAGATACAGTTCTAGATATAGTTCTGGATGGAGAGAAATGCTGTTTGTCAATTCTTGCAGAAGATAGTTAAAGGAGTAGTACAGTACTAGCCTGAAAGCAAGAAGACTACTTTCTGTACCAAAGAAATGTGGAAGGTTCAATTCAATTTAACATGAATTCGTTAAATGCTCATTATGTGCCTGGTCCCAGCTGGATGCTCTGGGTGAGTGAACAAGATTCACTCCTGACCTCTGATCTACAATCAGGAACAAAATGAAGAAAATAAAGACACTCAGAGAACTGTGGTATTTTATTTTTTATTTCAACTTTATTGAGATATAATTAATACATAAAATTATAAGATATTTAAAGTGTACATTATGATGATTTGATAGACATATTCACTGTGAAATGATTCACTATGATTTCCCCACTGTGAAAGGATTAACGTGGTATTTTAATCTAAATGTTTCATTAAATGAAGTTAAGTGCACAAAGGGCACCATATTTCACTCACTTCGTCTTTACATATGGAAGGGCATCAGTTGAAACTTTGGCTTTCTATGTGAGGTCCCTGGAGCAGCAGCAATATCACCTGGGAGCTTGTTAGAAGTACAAGTTCTGGGGCACCTGGGTGGCTCAGTCGGTTAAGCGTCTGACTTTGGCTCAGGTCATGATCTCACGGTGTGTGAGTTCAAGCCCCACATTGAGCTCTGTGCTGACAGCTGGGAGCCTGAAACCTGCTTCGGATTCTGTGTCTCCCTATCTCTCTCTCTCTGCCCCTCCCCTGTTCATGCTCTGTCTGTCTCTCTCTCAAAAATAAGTAAATACTAAAAAAAAAAAAAAAATACAAGTTCTGGGCCCCACCAAGACCCACTGAATTCCAAAATCTGGGGTAGGGCCCAGCAATTTTTTTCGCAGGCCGTCCAGGTGAGGAGACATGCACTGAAATTTAGGCAACACTGAGCAAAGTTCTGTTCCTGGCCTCTATCCACCGACCCTTCTCACTGTGACTTGATTAGTGAGTTGAAGAGACAGCACTGAGTATGTCCAGCTCAGCCCCAGGTTTGTTGGTTTTCTTTTTGTATCCAGAACCAACCTACCCAGAACACATGCATTCCAACCTGCTCATACAGGAGAATGTCTAATAACATCAGACTTTCCAGTGGTGGAGGGTAGGGGTCGTTCAGCTACTTGCAATGAGGATTTAATCTAATTTAATGATGCAGGATTAGCAAGCCAATTAGGCTGCAGATCTACAGCCAATGGTTTAATTATCTCTATGTCTTATCAATTGGTTCCAAACATTGTAGGGGAAAATGGGTGTTACTTATTGTATCTCTACAGCTCCAACAATGGGTTGTAGTAAAAAGTGGGTTCAGATCACATGCAGTAGAGAGAACTAGTTAGGATAATAACAGGACATAAGAGCCAGAGGAAATCCTAGAATTCTTTATGTAAAAAGAACGTTAGAAATTATTGGTTCTGAACTCTCATGTTACAGATAAATAAGCAGAGCATTTAAGGCACTGACTGGCTTGCTCAAGGTCACATTGCTAGTTAGTGGTAGAAATAAGACCAGAACCCAGAACACCTAGCTCTCAGCTGTTCATTTTCTGAGCAGGTGGACCAAAACAGAAACCCATAGAGAAATTTTGAAATCCAAGAATGCAGATATCACCAAGTAGAAGAATCAACCCCAGGGATTTTCATTGTGGGTAGTGGGTTCAAAACCAAAGTGCTTTGTGCTCAGAGGAAAGCTCTGGCTCCAATCCACCTGTGCATGTTGGCCTCTCTCACAGCCAAGGCTCAAGTGACACGCTATGTTCAGTGTGCTCTAAACACTGCTTGGTTTTCCTTTGCTTTTCTTTGTGGCGTTCACTCTGCCTACAATCTCTCCCTGCTGTCCATGTGTGGCAAAATCCTATCTGTCTCTGGAGAGAGAGAACTCAAATGCCATTCCTCTATTAAGTCTTCTTTGATTTCACAGATCAACCCTCACCACTGTGTCAGCCACAGATGATCTTCCTCCACTCTAAATTCCTAGGACTCTTTATTTGCATATTCCTTATGACAACACTTTCTACTTTGTGTTACAGCTATGCTTTACCCCTTATATTACAATATAAGCTCCTTAAAATCAGAGACCATATTTTATGGGGTTTTTTGGTTTTTTTTCTAGTTTCTTTTATTTTATTTATTGAGGTATAATTAACATACAGTGTTGTTCTATTACTCTCAAATATGCAATATAATGATTAAAAAATTCCACACATTTCTCCATGCTCATTAAGATATTAAGCTAAGTATATTCTTAATTCCCTTTATGTAAATCATCCATCCCTCTAACTAGTTCTCTCTACTGCATGTGATCAACCTACCCATCTCCTCTTTGGCAACCACCTGTTTGTTCCCTGTATTTAGGAGTCTGGAACAGTTTTTAGTTGTCTTTTTTTGTTTGTTTTTTTTGTGTTGTTTTTTTTGTGTTGTTTTTGCTTGTCTGCCTTTTCTCCTTTATTTCTTTCTTTTTAGTTTGTTTTATTTCTTAAATTCCACATAAGAGCAAAAACATATGGCATTTATCTTTCTCAGACTGACATATTTCAATTAGCATTATACTCACCCAGTTCATCCAAGATTCCGTTCTTCTTTATGGCTGAGTAATAGTCCATTGTATATACATACGTGCCACGGGCCAGATTGGCCAGTTCATGCCAAGATTCCATTCTTCTTTATGGCTGAGTGATAGTCTATTTTCTATACACATGTGCCACAGGCCAGCCGCGGCACTCTCAGGTGTCCCTGGAGGATGAGCGGTGTCGGTGAAAGGATGACTCGAGAGAGCAGTGAGGCTTCTGGAACCAAGCAGGCATCTCTGCCCTGCTGATCTCAGTATTTTTATTTAAAGGTAGTAAATGACATTACACAGTTTGGTATCTTTAGCAACAATGTGTTTTAATCAGCAAAAAGGCAGTTTCTGCAGTCTTGCCTGTTGTTTTTCATCACTCTTTTTTAGACCATAAAGGAGACAACCTTATCTTAGCTATTTTGTGATTCTGCTCCTAAGTTAATTAACGTGTACTGTCTTTAAAGTAGGATTAGATAAACTAGTGGCAGGGGGAGAAAACAGGATGTTTACAAAGAAAGCAGGGTTGTCAATGTGATCTTGAGCAAGCAGATGGTGTATACATTGTTACCTTAAGACCTATGTTAATCATCTATAGATAGGTTAGAAGTCATTCTGTCTAGCTTTCTAAATTACAGTGGGGGAAGTGTAACTCATTTGGTAAATGCATAATTCCTAATGCTTGTCTAAGTTCCTTTGCTTATGAATGAATGAATTTACACAATAGGGGCCTAACGTCTACATAAGTTACACTAATTTTTAGCCAACTCATAACTGCTATTCTGTATGATCAATTTGTGTAACCTATCCCCAAGAGGCGACTTTGAGGTTACTTCTGGCCAGGTTATTCTCGTTCAGATGTTATCCATCAAAACATCACACTCCAGGTCCCCTTTTTTATTTAAATGCCATAAAACAAAAGGGCATTATATCCTTTAAAGCCAACCAGAGCAGTTCAAGAGATCCAGGCCTGAAAGGTTATTAGAAGGAGATAGTATTGGGCCCCAGCTGGTCAGCAGGAGACCTTGCAACATCTGCCTTTTCCACACAGGGAGATATCTCAACCTGTGAGCCCAAGATGGTTCCTGACACATATGTACGACATTTTCTTCATCCATTCATCTACCAATGGACACTTGGGGTTGCTTCCATGTCCTAGCTATTGTAAATAATGCTACAATAAACATAGGGGTGCATATATGTTTTCAAATTTATGTGACCAAAAAGCTTTTGCAAAGAAAAGGAAACATCAATAAGACAAAAAGGCAGTCTACTGAATGGGATAAGATATTTGCAAATGATATACTCAATAAGGGATTAATACCCAAAATACATGAACTTATATAACTCAACACCAACAAAACAAATAATCTAATTAAAAATGGGCAGGGATCCTGAACAGATATTTTTCCAAAGAAGACATATAGATGGCCAGCAGACTAATGAAAAGATACTTAGCATCACTAATCAGTAGGAAAATACAAATTAAAACTGCAATAACATCGATCAAATATCACTTTATACCAGTCAGGATGGCTAAAATCAAAAAGATAAGAAAACATGTGTTGGCAAGGATGTGGAAGAAAAGGAACTCTCATGCACTTTTGGTGGGAATGTCAATTGGTGCAGCCACTATTAACAGTATGGAGGTCCCTCAAAAAAAATAAAAAATGAACTACCATGTGATCCAGTAATTCTGCTACTGGATATTTTCTTATGTAATCTCTGCATGCAACATGGGCTCACACTCACCATGCTGAGATCAAGAGTCAGCTCTACTGACTGAACCAACCAGGCACTCCCCACCTCCTGGCCACTAGTAGATATTTAACCAAAAAAAGGAAAAAAACGCTTTTACAACTTTCTTTTTAAAAGTAATTTTTTAAAGCCAGAAAGCAACTAATGACACAATTGAAAAGGAGACAAGTCAAAAAAGGGGGGCGGGGGGAAGCAAACACATATCCTTCACTTCATCATAAATATACAACTTTTTTAGTGTTTCCCCCAAAAACATCCCATGGGAGGCCTAGCTTTCCATGAACTCAGGAGTACTTTCCATTACTGTGCAGGGAAACCTTACTGCATTTAGGTGTGATGATATCAAACATGTACTGGCACTGATGAGTTCAAGGTCTACAGTTTGGGCCCTAATTTAAGTGGGGTTAGTGACCAGACTGTGCTGGATCCCATAGCCAAAGTAGATAGCAAACCCAATCAGCAACCAGACACCAAATCGGACCCAGGTGCCAGCTGTCACCTGCATCATAAAGTAAACATTCATGAAGATGCTCAGTAGTGGGAGGAGAGGCAGAGCAGGGACCTTAAAGTGAAGGGGACTGGACCTCTGTGGCTGTCTCCAGACGACCCCAGTGATCCCAGTGATGAGCACCAGGAGCAGCACAACCACTGAAATCCACACTGGGTCTCCAGAAAGTAGAATTGGCCACTGGGCCAGCACCAGGCAAAGAAGAATGAGCAGCAGAACAAGCAGTGAGGAGCAAACATAGACAACCCGGCCAGAGAGTGGAGTTGGGGTGGAGCTGCCTGGAAAAAATAGTCCCTGTAGAGTCAGTCTCTCTGCTGCAGATATATTCTCCTCCTGCATCTCTGCTTCATGTCCCCCATTCTTCCTCTCAGGCTGATACCTGATGATGAGAACACAAAAAGCAACCAGAGAATAAGATATTAGTGTTCCAATTGACCTGAGGTCTACAAGAATGGTGACTCCAAAGAAGAATGTCATGATTGCTGCAATAACCACAAATATCACAGTGGCCATGAAGCGGGGGTATACGCTGGTATAGACCCTGGTCAAGACAGGGAACAGGAGGCCATCCTCTGCCATCATGTATATCACCCATTGTATGGGGGTCATATAGCCCATGAAAATGCCACAAACACTACAGAAAAATCCAAAAGCTACAACATAGTAGGCAGGGGCCCAGCCAATATGAAGAAATGCCTCAGGCAAGGTGCTCCCAGGTCGAAGCTTATAGTAAGGCACCATAAGTGTAAGTGCAGAAAAGACACCAAAATACACCACAAAGCAGATGAACAGTGAAATCATGATGCCCATGGGGATGGAACGCTGGGGATTCTGGACTTCTTTCACTCTGGTAACAATAATGCTGAAACCTATAAATGTATAGAAACAGGTAGCTGCTCCACGGAGAATCCCCTCAAAGCCAAAAGGCACAAATCCTCCAGAGCCCAGAGGGCCCAACTTAGAGGTGCTATTGAGTCCAGCCATTGCGTAGTCCTCTTCTGTGAGCTTCCAGTTGTGCAGGTCCCCTTTAATGAAGCCACAGATGATGACAAAACTGAGAACCAAAATTTTCACCAATGTGAACACTTTGGAAAGGGCAAATAACTCATAAAAATGCATATATTCAATTTCTCTAAGTAACAGTAGAAGGACCACAGCAAAGAAGCCTAGATTGTCTGCGAGGACTTGGGGAACATGCTTAGAGATGCTTTCATGCAGGGTCTGAGACATCTGGTTCCCAAGCAGGTTGTCAAAGGTTAAGACCCAGATCATGATATAAATGATTGTATCAGCAGTAAAGGACATAATGAGGTTCCATCCAGTGATGAAAGCCCAGAGTTCACCAATAATGGCATAGGTGTATAGATATGAGGAGCCAGAATGGGGAACCCAGGTGCTAATCTCAGCATAACACAGTCCAGCCAACACAGAAGATAGGCCAGCCACCAAAAAGCAGATCAGAATGGATGGTCCTGCTTGATTACTGACCACCTCACTAGCCAGGACGTACACACCTGCACCTACTATGCGCCCCACACCCAGGGCCACTAAATCCAGAATGTTCAGTGTTCTGTCAAAGGAAATCTCAAATATGTCTTTCTCCAGCGGACGTCTGTGTATCAGCTTTTGGCCAAATCTGTGAAATGCCTGACGCAGCATTCTAGCTGGAATTGAAGAAGATTCTAAGGATCAGCGAGCTGTAGCAAGCCCAGGAGTATTGGATCTGGTAAGGCTGAGGTAAGCTGAGTTGCATCGGGGGAGCCAATTTCCCTTGTTCAGGCTTCAAAGTTTCTGCTTCATATTTCTTCTGGTATGTGGTATCCTTCCATAATTCCTAGGTAAACAATAAATATTTACTGAACTATGTTATTCAACCAAGCAAACAAACACAGAAGTAGCATATAATTTGTTGCAGCCCAAATATTACAGAAACTGTAACCAAAAGAAATTATAGAGAAACCAACCCTGCTTTTCCCCCCCAAAAAAGTGCTGAATACCTCCCAACATTCTCCTTTATTACACACCACACGACATAATCCCATTTGGGTTCATCTGACTCATGTAGCTTCATGTACTAATTAAACTGTAAGACATAACAGGATGAATGTATTGTGCAATAATTTATGCATGGGATATTTGCATGGTGCTTGAGCATGAGTTATGGGCACATTAGTTTCCACACCAGAGGGCCTTGTCGCAATTATAGAACCATATAAAATATCATCTGAATTTAAAATATAAATATTTGCCCCCAGTTTTAAAATCCTTACTCCAAAATCAGCTAGCCAAGGTCAGGTGTCATTTTGGCCCCTTTTCTCCTCATTCTTCGTCATCCGTTTAGTTGTACTGATGTCACTGAATGTACAGTCCAACCCTTCGCTTTACTCTCCTAGGCCTTGTGGGCATTACAAAAAGAGAAGAAGAGGGAGAAAGGGGGAAAGGGCCTTCATGACTACCTGTAAGGTAATAAACAATCTTTCTAAAAATAAAACACTGCAGAAATGGGTGCAGCAGCCAACCAAGAGTCCATTAGTAAGATGGAAGAAGAGCCAGAAACGTCATTTTATGATATCTGATATGCAATAAACCATATAACATAACCAGATAGAAATTCACCACAGTTTTTATGTCCACAGTTTTGAGACTATGATGGGTAGCAAGTAAAGAAATAAGTCATTTGGCTCAAGAGCTCACAACCAAAACAATTCCTCTGTCTCCTCCCTCTCTGGGTTCCAAGAGAGAAGGTGAATTCTCTTCTGCAGAAAGTCTCCTCACTGGCCATACTGTGCTTTATAAACACCCTGCACCATCTGTGGTGTCAGTAGCCAATTACCTGGAGATCCTGCCCTGATCTGTGGACTTGTATTAAAACACTCACCTGTAACTCCCTATTAATTTTTCACGAGGAGTTATTTTTAACTCACTCAAACCACAGTCTGAATGTGTTCTTAATGAAGGAATCCTGCAAATGCTTCCTCCTTTCCCCTCCTCCCCTGGATGCTATTAAAATGGGCCCTTCCTCAAAGGGAGCTATTCACAGCAATGCCCCAGAAATGAGTAGTGGAGAACAGAGAAAACAAAGTCATGCAGCCCCCACTCTCCTCTTTATTCAGGATTTGGTTTTGAGAGAATTTTAGGAAATGTTGATAAAGGTTTCTAAAGATGGAAAGACAAGTCAAAATTGAAAAGTCTTCTCCATAGATCATCAAAAGGAACCCTTGGGTTATGGGTCAGACTTTCTGTCTACAAATCCATCTAGACTCTTTATTTGCCACCCACCAGTTCCAATGTTATGATTTGCTAACAAGCACACAACATAGACAAAGTGAGTCAATACTTAACTCAGGGAAATTTTCTACACTATAAATGTAATTGATGTGTCCCCCACCCACCCTCAGGTTTCAACTCTGCAGTGGTTCCCACTGCCCTTCATTCTTAATCCTGCCTTCCTTCATCATCTGACCTGTGCTTATTCCTGTAGTGTCATCCCCTGCCCAGTTCCTAATGCAACTGCAAAATCCTGCTCTCATCCTGTTCCCCTGCCTCTAATGCCTTCTTGCCCCTTCACTTGGTTAACCCCCACTTCTCTTTCAGTTCCCAGCTCGGATATTGCTGCCCCAGGAAGCCTTCCCTGACCCTAATGCTCCCCTTCCTCTATGTTCTCATAGCACCCAGGCTTCCCTCATTTGCCATTTATCCTAATGTGGCAAAAATTCCAGGTCAGTTGCCTGTCTCCTTCATCAGAGTGTGAGTTAAGTGCTCAATAAATATTTGTTGAACAAATACACAAACTGAGAAGAGAAATCTCAAAGAACACATAATCCAGAACTCCTATTTACTTGACTTTGAGATACATACTTTGTAGGCAAGTAACTTTTATAAATCTGGCTCAGGTAAAGATATAAATGACATTACCTTCCTTATGGAAGGCAATCAAAATCAAAGGTGTGGAGGGAAAACCAACTGTGATAACACCTGGACTGCACATCATTCATGGCAGGTATAAACCTCAAAAAGTGATTTAAAAAAATTGTTTGCCTTTGAGGACACTTGTTTTAAAACTATCAGACACCCTTGGGTTATAGGCAACCAACCCCCCACGCCCAGTTATAGAATCCCTGTTTTTTTGAAGGCATCATGTTCAGGCCCTATAATCTGGGTGAGATGTCCTAATGTAGAGGTTCTCACTTCAGGGGACAGAGGGAGGCATAATGAAGACATCTTGGAACATTTTCATATGTCATATCCTCTCCCTTTGGAGATTCTTTTCCACTAGCCCTGTACTTCCCATGACTACTCTAAGCCACCCAACAGACATGAAATGCCCTCAGTTTCAAAGGAAAAAGATTATAAAGTTTCCTCCACAGGAAGGCAGCACAGTTTAGTAGTGAGTAGTAAAGGCTCTGCAGGTAGACTGTTCAGGATCAAATCACAACTCAACCTCATACCTGGTGGCTCTGAACAAATTAATTAACCTCTCAGAGCTTTAGTTGCCATGACAGTTAAATGGGAGTAAAAGTAAATACCTCTGAGGGTTGTAATAAGGAATATTCCTCAGTACCAAGCAAACAATATGTACTTAATATAATCTACCTAATGCTTAATATTGAAATCTGATTCAAAATCTCCAAACCTTGAAAATTATTTAGTATTTATAAATTTCTAACTTCAAAATGGCTTACTAAACCTTGAGAGTGTTAGCTAACCCTCACAAGAAAATGAAAACTGTTTTATTCCATATAATTCACCTTGAAACTCTAAGAACTCTAATTAAACACCCTCATACATGCTAGTGCTAAACACGTGGTAGGGGGGTCCCAGGCAGACTAAGTTAGACCAGGCATTGAAAACTGCAAGGCTCAAATATAATAATTACTATTATTTTATTATTATTACTATTATTATTATTATTATTGTAACAATAATAATAATATCTTTCCCTATGGATGCCTCATCTTATTTCTGGAAAAGGCAGTACTGGCTACTATAGAGGTGAGAGCAATGAATATTATATCAGAAATTTTGGATTTGAGACTTAACCCCTCTGCTTGACTATATAAATCAGGGTAATTTGCTTAATCTCTCTAAACCTTTCCTCATCAGAACAGTTTCCTCATCCACCTGGAACCTTGTTTGACTTTTCTTACTGGATCAACATGAGCACTGGATGAGAAAATATAAACTATCTGGTGGGAGTGTAACTGGGGCCACCATCCTGAAGCACAATCTTAGCACCATTAAGAATGCACACCCTCCCACTCCACAATCCTTCTCTGAAGTAAACACCCCAAGGAAACTCCCTTCTGAGTCCATAAGGAGGCTCATCTGAGCACATTCAACAAAGGAAGTTTGTGGTAGCAGGAAGTTGGAAGCTATGCCAGAGTCTATTACTAGAGGAATATATAAGTAAAAAGTGTCCTATGTGCACAATGAAATATCACACAGTGCTCAGATATAATAAAGTACATTCAATAGCAATTGGTTAGGACAATGTTTAGTAGGAAAAGTAAAAAAACAGGATGAGGCATATACTGCAATGCCATTTATGAACATTTATAAACCATCCAAAAAACGCTGCATATTTGTCAAGGATAAACGTGCATCTGATAAAAATGTGGTGAAATTCCTCTGCTCAAAACCTTCCACTGGTTTCCCTTCTTAGTTTTTTTTTTTTAATGTTTACTTATTTTTGAGAGAGACAGGGGAAGTAAGAGAGAGGCAGAGAGAGAGGAAGACAGAGAATCCGAAGCAACTCCCTACTGTCAGTGCAAAGCCTGTTGAGAGACTTTTCACTATTGAAGGTACTGTATGTTTTACTTATTTATTTGTTCATGATTTATCTTACTCCAAAAGAATTTAAGCTCTATGAAAGCAGGACTTTTTGATTATTATTATTGTTTTGCTCCTGACTGTATTCCCCACACCTACAACTGTGCCTGACACAGTTGGCACTTTGAATTTGTTAAATGGATGAATGTATCTAAATACACATATAGAGCATGGATTGGAAGAGCATTTGTTAATATAGTAAAGCAAGTACCTCCAGTGAGGATGGGAAATGAGAATAAAGATCAGGATGAAAGGTGGGGAAAAAATGCACTGGAAAAGGGCCTGACAGGAAGCAATGGTGCTAACAGTCCATGACTGAGGAAGGGGTTGACTCCACTCTGTGCACTTCAGGTTCAACAAAGGAATTGCATGAGATAATGTGAGAACGGCTGGCTCATAATATATTAAAAGACAGAAACTCAACAGATTTAAATTGAAGGGGAACTGGAAACCTGTAGTGTTAGGATATAGAGAATACAAAGAAGAAATACCTGCTAGAAAGAGGGTGAAGAAAAAGGGAAGATGGGGCACACTTCCTACCAGTTCCCTCTGAACCCATCTCCCTTTTCCCAATTCCTCTTTCTCTTTCAGCTCCTTCAACTGTCTCTGGAGGCTCCTTTCTGGACACTAAGGATGCTTGTACCACATTTTTCTCTCTGGGGTACAGTCCCAGTCACGTACCTCCCAACAAAGACACAAGAGTCATTCTTAATATTTGTTGAATCACAGGCCCGTCTGATGTTGGTCACCTCAAATAAATGTGCTACACTTTTCTGAAGTCTATCCATGGACCCTGAGCAGGAATCCCAGAGGACAACCATCTGAATGGCAGGGTCGTAGATGGGTAATGCTTTTGATTATTTCTGTTTCTTTCAGCTGTGTTGTGCAGGGTGGTCCTTGTGTTCCACACTTTCACTGAAGATGAAGGACAGTGGGCTAACAGACAAAGTATGTAGATACCAGAGCAGAAACTCAGAGAACAAACCATCTGGGAATTAAACGGTCACATTTCATGACTCCAACAGAAGTGGACAGGACAAACAAATGAACAAGCAAACTCAATAGAAGAGAAAGCAAACCAATGATTGAGAATCCTGAGAAAGTACCATGAATCCAGCTTAGAGCAACAGAGAGAACGTTGTCCTCAAGCACCATGTTCAGAAATGCCCTCTCTCTGTGAAATAATCTATGATTATTCCACTAGTTTATATTCAGTCCAAACTCTCTGACCCAGCTATCAGAGCTCTGCCCTAATTCTTCCCCTACCCTCATATCCATCACCTCCTTCCTAACTCAGCTCCTCACATTCTGACTTACCCGTCCTGGGATGAACCTTTGGCCTAAGGAAGTGCCTTCCCTGCCAGGAATGCCCTCCTCACTCCTTTCTGTCCAGTCTTGATGCTCTAGCTCTTCTCAACCCTAGTCTACAACCTTCCCACCACACACATCAAAGAAACCTTTCCTAAGGCTTCTTAACTGATTCTCATCGCCCACCTCCTCTTCTTCCTGCTAGCACTTACAGCCTATCCTGATGCTTAGCTGAAACTAGTTTTCCCTTTATGTCAGCTGGTGTCCTGGGTATGTCACTTAAATTCCTTTAAGGTCTAAAAGCTCCCAGAGGGCAGGGCCAGGATCCATATACCTCCTCTTTCTGAATTCCACACTCCCACTGCCAACCCACAGTAACGAGGACAAGGATCTGCTTATAATTGTACCATGAAACCAAAAGGTATTTGGGACAGAGAAAATGAATATATAGATGTATCAATTCACTACTACATCTTGACATTCCTATAAGTTGGATTTTTTTTAAAAAAAGAGAAAGGGCCAAACCTAGTTGGAAACAGGAAACTAGAACATGCACAAACATCTATTTCAAGGGCATTCCCTAATGAGGCCCCAGGGTATGTGAATATCAGTTTAATTAGGAAACTGTCTCTCCCAAAGGAGGCGCTTGCTCAGAGGAAGTGCTAAAAGAAATGCAGAGAGAGGCCAGGGAACATGAAGCCAGCTTGTATGAATTCCATAATGCCCCTGTCTCCTCACTTCCTTCCATCTAGGTTTCTCTCAGTCTCTGAGCTCCTTCCAAACTCCAACACAAAAGTTCCATCCCAAGTCACCAAAAGAACTCCTGTCAAGTCCAACATTGGACTTGACGCCTCACTAAATTGCAGGCTATCTTGCTTTCCCAACCACCCTTACCTGCTCTCCTTTGTCCTGGAGGTCATTGTGTTCATTCCTCTGTTTCTAAGAAGGCTATTGCCCTCACTCTGGACATTTCCTTTTCAAAACATTTTTCCAAGGCAGTAAGTTCTACTGGCTCCCTCGGTTGGGTGTTAACACTCTTGCCAATCAGGAAGTTGGCCTTGTGGCTCCTCCTGAATAGCCTCAAAGAAAGTTTGGATACCAGTTACTTTGCTAGAAGTTTGAGAAACTCTTAAGAGGAAGGCTAATGAGGCTGTTAAACAATTATTTTCCAGTTCTCAGTGATTCAGAGAAATGGACTTAAATCAAACACCTCCAAGTTTATAACAATTCTTTGTATCCAAGGACAGCTCCTTCCTGAGTGTATAAATTATCTCATCCTCCTTAAAATTTCCCAGACAAGAAAAACTCTGGAGAAAATCAAACCAGTGGCTCCTAATCAAACAAGGATAAAGCTTTTTAGGTAGCTGAGCTTCCCTAGAGTTTCTGAACTTCTAACTCAAGGAGCCCAGCAACTCTGGTAGTGGGGGAGTCAGGAATACAAGAGCAGAGGTTTAAGTTCAGGGCTAGAGCTTGAAATAATACTAAGTGTGGTACATGTGTACACCAACATTCCAAGGTAGAAACAGTTCATAATACATATAAAAGCTAAACAGACCAAAAGGTACCATGAACACTGGGGCCAAGTCTTATATCCAAGGGTACCAAAAATTAGTTAACAAAATCAAATGAAAAATGAAATCATCCTCTCTAGAGGATGTTTACGCTTCTCTAGAAGTCTATGTCCAGGGGTACCTGAGTGGCAGAGTTGGTTAAGCATCTGACTTCGGCTCAGGTCATGATCTCACAAGATCATGTCTTGTGGGTTTGAGCCCTGCATTGGGGTCTGTGCTGACAGCTCAGAGCCTGTAGCCTGCTTCAGAATCTGTGTCTCCCTCTCTCTCTGCTGCCCCATCCCCACTTGTGTGCACTCTCTCTCTCTCTCTCAAAAATAAATGAACATGAATTTTTTTAATTAAAAAAATAGAAGTCTATGTCCAATCATAGTCTTTCATTTATTCATTCGACAAATATGCTGCTCCCCATTTATTCAGCAGTGCACATAAAACAAAGAAAACACAAAAATTCCTCCACTCAAGTTGCTTACATTCCTGCAGTTGAAAGCAAACAATAAACAAATAAGTAATATGAATATATACTGTGTTGGATTTGCAATCAGTGCTACAGAGAAAAGGGAAACAAGGAAAGATTAGGATGTGCCCAGAGTAGGTGCTGTGATTATAAAATGGAAGATCCAAGACAGCCTCACCTTCACACTGTTGTGCAACCATCACCACTATCATCTCCAGAACTTGTTTATCTTCCTCAGCTGAAACTCTGTACCCATTAAACAGTAACTCCCCTTTCTTCCCTCCCCACAGCCCCTGACAACCACCATCTACTTTCTGTCTCTGTAAATTTGACTACCGTGGGTACTTTATATAAGTGGAATCAAACAATATTGTCCTTTTGTAACCAGCTTATTTCACTTAACATAATGTCTTCAAGGTTCACCCACATTGGAGCATATGTCAGACCGTCCTTCCTCTTCAAGGCTGAGTAATATTCCATTGTGTATATCTCACATCTTGCTTATCCATCCATGCACTGATGGGCATGTGAGTTGTTTCACCTTTTGACTTTTGTGAGTAATGCTGTTATGAATACAGGCACAGAAATATCTTTTTGAGTTCCTGCATACAATTCAGTAGGATATGCACCCAGAAGTAGGATTACTGTATCCTATGATAATTATATATAATATATATGTTAATATATATATAGTATATATATAATATAATTATCTGCACCATTTTACAATCCCATCAGCAATGCACAAACATCCCAATTTCTCCACATCCTAGCCAACACTCATTATCCTCTGCTTTTATTTAATAGTAGCTATCCTAATGGGTGTGTGGTGGTAAGTGGCTACTTTTGAGGAATAACAAGGAGGCCTGTAGGACCAGCACAGAGTGAGGGGGAAGCAGTAGGGGATGAATTCAGAGAGAAAGCAGGAAGCCAGATCCTTCATGTAGGATCTGAGAGTCACTGTGAGAATTTTGGCTGTTCCTCTGGGTGTGAAGGAAACCCTAGAAAAACTGATAGCTTCACGAGTGGTCACTTAGACACTTAGCACCTTGTCCACACCACTGCTCCATTTAGAAGAATCCCATGGTTTGCAAATACTGCATTCCTAGGGCCAGCCTCCTGCCATTCTCCCTGGTTCACCCTCCTGGTCCATAGAATTGGTAACTCTGAGCAACAAGAAGCCATCAGAGAGTACTTCGCTTGAAGTAGGATGAAGCCCTAAATCACATTCTTCCTGGTCACTACATTGTACCACATAAGTGACACATAAGTGCTCTCTACCATCCTTCTGGAAAATGACACTTTCCTCAAGTCTTTTTTTTTTATTTGAGTTGTACTTTATTTTTTTTAAGTTTGTTTATTTATTTTGAGAGACAGACAGACAGAGAGAGAGAGAGAGAGAGAGACAGAGAGAGAGAATCCCAAGCAGCCTCCACGCTGTCAGTACAGAGCCAGACTCGGGGCTCAAACTCACAATCCATAAGATTATGACCTGAGCCAAAATCCAGAGTCAGACATATAACTGACTGAGCCACTCAGGGGCCCATTATTCACATATTAAGTACTCTCTCTCTCTCTCTCAATCAGATCTGCAGTTTCATGGTATTACATCCAAACGTCTAAGATTGTATTTCTAAGACTTCTTTTTCAAGTTTTCCTACAACTTATACCTTCTATTAACCTTTTCTGTGGCTCCTGCTTGAACAAGACAAATCTCTCCCACACATGCACATCTTGCCAGCATTAACATCAGCCTTCACACAGACTGACTTTCTCTGCCTAGAACACTCCAAACCCTGTTCAATACGACCCTCCTTCTGGAAGCTTCTCTGGGCACACTTACAGATAAATATCTGATATCTTCGGTATGCTCTTCTTGCCCCCTGCTCTCTCTTCATTAATTTCCAGTGGTGTAGCTCACTGACCTAGAACTTTGTACTGGGAGGACACCCAGTTAAGAAAGAGGGTAGGAGTCGTAGGTAGTGAAGTGGAGCTGAGGAGTAGATCTTCTTCTTGATGACACTCCCATCTTGCCTTTCCTTCTCCAGCTGACGCCAGAGGTAGAAAGAATTAACTGGTCACAGCCAAGGAAGTACTGCAAGATTTTTGGTGAGATCAGAGCTCTGACACAAGAACCGAGATCCAAGTCTCTTTCACCACAACAAAGTGAAAGTACAAAGGAAGCAACTCAAGTCACTCAGACAAAGTGCATTATCTGTCACATTTATGATTTGCTCCGGTGCCATACCCTTGATGTGTGACAATTGACATCAACAGTTTTATTACTTTCATTGTTTTACTTCATGTGGAAAATAAGTCACCTAATGCTTTGCAATTAGACAACATGACACGAGACTCAAACTGCAATAACTATAAGTAAGTCTAGCTGGTAGAAGGGAGGAGTGGAACAATAGTCAATTGACTAAATGCTGTGTAAAATATTATTTAATTTGTTTAAGGAGGATAGGGAAGTATCCGTGAAATTCCCTTAAGTCATAGCTCCTAGAGAAAAGAATTTTCTGGATTTGCTACCGTTTTTCCAAATGAACAAATGGGTTCAGTGTACTGTGAGTTGGATCTAAAGTGAGAAATTGGATAGTCCCTTTAGTAGAAACCACAAAAAGCTTCTAAGTGGGATACATTGGATTAAAGGCGATATTTCAACTAACTGTAAGTGAATACAAAGAAAAAATCCAAATTAGAAAGTTCAGGCACCACAGTGATTCTTTACACAAAAGAACTCGAGCAAACACAATATTTTCTTCCCCCTAAATTATCAACACCACTACTATTACCCCCAAATCATCACATACTCAGTTTCACACAGTGCAAGACACTGGTGGCAAATACAGAATTCCCCTCTCTGGGAACTTACAATTAAAGGCACTTCATGAACACCTCCCCATCTATCAAAATAAGTAACAGATACATACACTATGAACGAGGAAGATATTCCTCAATCAGAAATGAACAGTCAGGACAAGGGCATGTCAAGATCCCAGATACCTTCCTAGATGGAAGGCAAAAGTAATAAGGACCTCATCTTCCATTGTTGACAAGAATGTGAATATCTTCTGTGCACCGTTAGTCAGCCTGAAGGCCACATGGAAAAGTGGGGAATTATGTCATCTTGGCATTGTGTATAACAGTTTCCCAGAAAAACATCAGTTCAAGTTATATCTTCAGCGTGGGCCATGATCCAATAAATAAAGCCTCATTTAGGGCTTCCATCCATGACCCCCCCACCCCCGCTAAAAACATGAAACAAATTCCATAACACCTTGAAGAGTAAATACAGTTTGCCCAACGAGACAGATCCAGGTAAATATTTGCTAGAGATATTGATACAGACCTATATACTAAGATATATTAATAATAATTAAAAATAGTAATTCTCAGTCTTGGTCTGTGCAGAAAAATAAAAAAAGAGACCAACCACTGCAATGGTAAGAACTGTGTAACTTCTCACCTGGGGAAAGAGAAGTAAAGCTCAAATAGCTTCCCTGAAAGGTTTGAAAGAAAGTTGAAGTAACCAAATTCACCTCACACTAAAGAAAATAAATAGCCAAACTTCTCTCCCAGGCATCTCCTGAGAACAACTTCACCAACTGATTCCTTAACAAGCATCCTCCCACTTATGATCTTACTTTGTACTGTATTCTGTTTGCATGTTACTTGAAAGAAGTCTTTGTCTCCCTTTCTAAAATACAAACTCCTTAAGCTATAGCCTACTTCATGTTTTCTAAATGAGGCTAGAGACCCTAATTCTGCATGCAAGTAAATATTACTAGGTGCAACCAAGACTTGAAGTTGAAGGCATGACAGCCCCCAAACTGTCTGCTTATTAGACAAAGAGGAAACACAGCCACCTCCTCCAATTCACCTACCTACCCTACCATCCTCAGTCATAAATCTCTCAAATGAGACCCCACCCTGGCAGAGGCTGAATTCCAAGTCAGTTAAAACCCATCCTGATGCAGACTAACACACACCATACCAACTTTATGTAGACCAAATCCATCCACACAAATGTAGACCAAAATCTATGTAGATACAGACCAAAACATTTTTGCTTCCTTCCCACAATATCTATGGAGTCCTTGCTACTTGTAAACACTACACTAATATCATTGTGGGTAAACATTAGATATTCAGAGCTTCTCTAGAAATAGTACAAACTCTTATAAATACTTACCTAGTATCTTTCTGGGGTAGCTGTGAACAAGGTGGCTTTTCTTAGTTGCTCTGGGATAACTGCAGAGAAGACAGAGTTAAATGCGATGTTCCTAATTCATGATTTGACACATTTACAGGTTTAATTTCAGTCAGAATCCAATTATGGAAATTCTTAACATTTCTATCACACCAAAACAAGATGATCAGCTTAAGAAATAAGAAGAGCCTGAGCTTCTGCTTCTAAAGGTCTTCAGAAACTAGATGGGCTGCTAGGAAAAATCAGAATTATATTTTCCAAACAGGAATCAGACAGAGAGCCGGAATGACATATCAAATGAAGGGTCAGTATCCGAAATCTATAAAGAATGTATCAAACTCAACACCCAAAAAGCAAATAATCCAGTGAAGAAATGGGCAAAAGACATGAATAGATACTTCTCCAAAGAAGACATACAGATGTCCAACTGACACATGAAAAACTGCTCAACATCACTCATCATCAGGCAAATACAAATCAAAACCACAATAAGATACCACCTCACACCTGTCGGAATGGCTAACATTAACAACCCAGGCAACAACAGATGTTGGCAAGGATGCAGAGAAAGATCTCTTTTACACTGCTGGTGGGAATGCAAACTGGTGCAGTCACTCTGGAAAACGGCATGGAGATTCTTCAAAAAATTAAAAATAGAACTACCCTATGACCCAGTAATTGCACTACGAGGTATTTATCCAAGGGATACAGGTATGCTGTTTCAAAGGGACACATACACCCCAATGTTTATAGCAGTGCTATCGACCATAGCCAAAGTATGGAATAAGCCCAAATGTCCATCGATGGATGAATGGATAAAGAAGAGGTGGTATATATATACAATGGAGAATTACTCGGCAATCAAAAAGAATGAAATCTTGCCAGTTGCCATTATGTGGTTGAAACTAGAGGATATTATGCTAAGCAACATTTGTCAGTCAGAGAAAGACAAATATCATATGACTTCACTCATATGAGGACTTTAAGATAAAAAACAGATGGACATAAGGAAGAGAGCAAAAATAGTATAAAAACAGGGAGGGGGACAAAACATAAGAGACTTTTAAATATGGAGAACAAATAGAAGGTTAATGGAAGGGTTGTGGGAGGGGGGATGGGTTAAATGGGTAAGAGGTATTAAGAAATATACTCCTGAAATCATTGTTGCACTATATGCTAACTAACTTGGATGTAAATTTAAAAAATAAATAAAATGGTAAAACAAAACAAAACAAAACAAAACAAAGGGAAAAAGAGAGAGAGAGGGCTGGGAAAAGCCAGGAAGTGTGTGAAATTAAGGGATTAGAAAGTGATGTGGTTGAGATGCCTGCATGGCTCAGTTAGTTAAGTGTCCGATTATGGCTCAGGTCATGATCTCACAATTCGTGAGTTTAAGCCCTGCATCGTGCTCTGTGCTGACAGCTCAGAGCCTGGAGCCTGCTTCTGAGACTGTGTCTCCCTCTCTCTATGCCCCTCCTCTGCTTTCACTCTATCTCTATCTCTCTCAAAAATAAATAAACATTAAAAGTTTTTTTAAAAAAAGAAAGTGATGTGGTACATTGATGTCAACAGTGAAAATCAATTTCTTCTCTACTTCCCCTACGATTCTCTACTCCCTTTTCTCAACCCTGGATCTTGTCAACACAGAACATCTAACAAAAGTCCTCAGGAGAAAGCAGTGGAAGGAAATCCATCTATCTGTCTACCTTACTTTCTAAAATATAACTATAATGAAGGATGGACTTTGTCTACAATGAGCACTGATCCAAACACACTTTTTCCAAGAACACTTGCTAAATTTTTCCCCCACAAATCCTTCCCTTTCTTGTAAGCATAGAATCTAGATCCATCCAGTGGTCTCATCTATCCCTAAACTCTGTCTCCACTTTCAGACTAGCAATTGTGTGTAGCCCATGGATACTACTTCCATGTACCTCCTCCTAATATACACCCTCAGTAATACACTGCACACATATTGACTTAGAAAGACTATTTCTCTGGTTATATTCATTCATATCTTTAAATGTGTCCTTCTGTCCCCCCATATAAGCACTCACCTTATCTTTATCTCTGTCATCTCTCACCAGACTAGGCTTTGTTCCTCTCACAGCCCTAGGTAGTTGCTCCACATTGCTACCATCTCCCTTGGAAAGTTAATTTGTTTTGTTTTGTTGTAGGAAAGACACCAAATCATCTGAGTCATATGAAAATTATATCAGGCCTCAAAGTTCTGAGTTCTATTCCAAATATAGATCAACATGACTTCTCCACCAAGATCCATCTGCCTCACCCCAGATCAACCAACATAATCTAAAACAAAGATCCACTGCCACCAATTTTTAGGGGACACTCTTCATCCCTCTTTCCTAATTCTTTTTAATCCCCACTCTGAGATTTCTGCAATAATAAAAAGAAAAGGGATGAGGATAAACCAAGAGAATACAGTCCAAAAGTATATTTATCAATTAAGAATATACTTTGTGAAAGAACCAGGCCCTTCCACATGATTTGTTTAAACTGAGGTTAAAAAAAAATCTGCATTTTGGAGGCAATAACGCAAAGATAATGGAGAGAAGCTGCACAAGAACTGCTAAAGGGCAAGAGAAGGACAATCTAGATAATAAACATTTGCCACATGTAATCATAAAACAGGTGTCGTGTATGGATAAGTGTTGTCTGGACTTCTGGTGCTGGGGTGTTGCTCACAGTGTACATGGAAGTAGGGACTAGAAGGAGGGTGGAGACCAGTTTAAGACTCCAAAGGGCGTTTAAAATTAAAGAGTTGCAAATATGTTTTGCGATAACAGTAAACTGCCTCTTGGAGACCAAGTGTTTTAATACCACCAGGCAACTACACCCCAGGGGAACTGGGTAATCTTTCCTCCAACAACCTGACCTGGTCTGTAATCAATCCACATGAAAACTTTTCAAATTAGATAAGAAAGGCTGGGAAATACCTTCAAGCACCTGTAAAAATAGATATCTAGCTCCTTAAGCAAGGAGGAAGAAGACCCTCAAATCCTCCATTGTGACCCATTGTGACGGTGGATCACCTTATCAATCTAACATGCTATTCTGCAAAAGCCACACCAATGCCCTCCTGAAGAAGATATGATACAGTCACTTTCAGAATTCCAGTAAGAAAATGTGGCAAAACATGAAGGATACAGCAGAGCCAGGTGGAAGAATCTTGATTCACTCAAAGAACGTATCTAAGTATACTATGTCCTAGGCCCTGTGGGAAAGACAAAGATGAACAAAGCAAGCTTTGCACCAGGTCAGAAAGGAAAGGCCAGGAAGGACAGAAGGGCAAAGAGGTGGGAAGGACGCTGGAGGAGAAAAACCCAGGAATAACCTCCCCTAACTCATATTTTCCTCAACAGAATTGATAATATTTCTGATCTGAAAGACAACAGAGAGTAGGTCTCCAAATCACTCTGACCCCAGAAAACCTACCTGCCCTTCCTAAACTCCCAAGGCCTCTGGTGTGCACTTGCCAAAGCAAAGTCTAGCTCTGATGCCATGAAATACCCTCCTCTCAAACCCACAGGATTTGGACAGCCAGCTATTGTCCAAGCCCAGCTTTCCTCCTCTTTGGCTTGGCCTCAGTTTCCTTGACAATTCTATAAACAGGAGAAATCGCTTACCTATATGTTTTTTCTTCCTTGGAGAAGAGAGACCTGAGAAGAAAGTGCAAGCCAAACCCAGAGACAGGAAAGGAGTTTGATCAAGCAGCGTCAGGACTTGGAATGGAGCTTAGTGAGGCCCTCAGGGAGTTGAGGCCCTCAGAGAGGTGGGGCCCTTGGGAGGAGGGGCCCTCAGAAGTCAGAGCACTAGCAAGGCTGGGCCTCAGGGAGTTGGGGCCATAGGGAGGCAGGGACACCCAAAGGGAAGAAAAGGGTGAAGGAGGTAGATTAGTTGAAATCCTGGAAGAAAGCTGGAGATGGGAGATGGAAAACTAGCGGGGCTTTGCAAGGGTGAGGAGGTGGCTGAGGGCTTAAGTGGGAGTTTGTTGGAGACTCTGCTGGCAGCAAGATGTGAATTTAGAAATAAACAAGCTTCCCAAGGTCCTGGGTATGGAGGAGGTCCTGGTTGGCAAGAGAGTGTGGGGAGCCAGGCAGAGCCCAGCCCGTGGTGATTTGGAGGCCAGTCCCAGGACCATCTAAAAAGTCCATTAAGCAGTATTTAAACAAGGATAGAAGCACATCCATCCACCTCTCCCAGAATCTCTTCCTAGGCCCTTCTACCAGCACCATACAGCTCCAACCCATCATCCACCTTTCCGATCACTCCAGAAATAAAATCAAAGCATAGGGGGAGGGAGTTAAGATGGTGGAGAAGTAGAGGGCCTGGGATTTTCCTTGTTCTTCCAACACAGCTGTATTGAGGTCAGATCACTTGGGACACCCAGAAAATTGATCTGTGGAGTGGCAGATGGATCTCCACAGTTGGAGGGAGACAGCTTGGCAGGATCAAAGTGGGAGTATGTAAATTGAAAGTGATAAAAAAGCATAGGCGGGGAGGAGAGAGAACCCTTTCTGTGGAGTGAAAAAAGGGAGAGAAAAAGAGAGGGGTTGTGAAAGTGCAGCATCAAGTTGGCACAAGAGGAAAATCTCTCTGGACTACAGACTAGGGAATGAGAAATATGAAGAGTACCAGTTTCTTGTTTGCAAACAGCCTTTGGATCTGAAACTCAGATGTTTCAGAAGTGCACAACATTCTCTGGAGGAGAGCCAGGAGCTGTGGCGCATGCTCCTGAGGAGGAGGGAGCCAGTCCCAGAGTGCATAGTGTGGTGTAGTGATATCAGGGGCACACTTGGAGAGAACAGTCCCCTTCCTGGAGTACTTTGAGTAGTGGGTTTATTGCCTCCCCAAGGACAAAAGACCCTATAGGGACCAGTGAAAGACCTTTTATCAGCAGAGTAGAGAGGGTCTATTCTGGGACAAGGGAGAAGGAGCCACACTGAGCTGGGTTCTTTATGACCTTGGGTTTTGAATCCCAGCTGAGCGCCTAGAAGGCACAGGAGAACTATAGAGCAGAGCAAGCTGACTGCCCTCACTATTCTGGGAGGGCTGCTTGAACAGCATGTGTTGAGATACCCATTGAGGGGAGAAGAGATTGGGGTGTCACCATTTTCCCCCCAACACTCACATGGTGGACTTCAGAGAGCAGCACAGCATCCCTCAGTGGTGGTGAAACACATTTGCACCAAACTGGGCCCTCTGTTCTTGGCAACTGTTTATCCACTGGAGTAAGACTGACCCAATGCAGCTGGCCCCTCCTCCAGACCAACACAGCCACTGATCCTAGGCACAGACTAGGATCTGTTTCTTTCCTCTCCTCCTTCTCCTTCTTCCTCTCCTCCTCCTCCTCCTCCTTCTTCTTTCCCTTCTTCTTCTTCTTCTTCTTCTTCTTCTTCTTCTTCTTCTTCTTCTTCTCCTTTTATTTTTTAAATTTAATTTAATTTTATTTTATTTTATTTTCCTCTCCTTTATTTTCTTTTGGAATCAGGCTCATAGTTTCTGATTTTTTTTGTTTATCTATATCTATAGATAGACACAGATGATATAGATATAGATATAGATGATGATATAGATATAGGTATAGGTATAGTTATAGATAGATTTGGATAAATTAAACATTTTTATTCTATTCTTTTTCCATATTTTCTCTTTCTTCTTCTTTATTTTCCTTTCTCTTTTTCTGAAATTAGCCTTATAGTTTTTTCTTTGTTGATTTTCTTCTCTCCCCTTTGATTTTTCTCTATTTATGGGATCAGTCTCTCCTCCTGCTGTTTTTTTTTTCCTTTCCAGGGTTACTTCAGCAAATAAATCAAAGCACGCCTAGTTAAAGGTCCAAGTACTCCACCACAACAAGCAAGTAGGAGCTCTGCAGAGGACACCAGTGGGATAGAGCAGCCAAAACAAAACAACAGAGTGCATGGACATACACCAAAAACACTTCCTGGAGTTACAGACTCTGAACAATGTATAACCCCTTTTTAATATAGTAGTATTCTCAGGCGCAGAACACATAACAAGCTTTTAAAACATGCAAAAGATAGAAATTTAGCCAAAATGACAAAATGGAGGAATTCCCCCAAAAGTCAAGAGAAATCACAGCCAGAGAATTGCTCAAAACAGATATAAACAATATATCTGAACAAGAATTTAGAATAACAGTCATAAGACTAATAGCTGGGCTTGAAAAAAGCATAGAAGACCCCAGAGAAACTTTGGCTGCAGAGATCAAAGACCAAAGAACGACTAGGGATGAATGAAAAAAAAATACTATAAATGAGATGCAATAAACTAGATACAAAGACAGAGAGGATGGAAGAAGCAGAATAGAGAATAGGTGATATAGAAGAAAAAACTATGGAAAATAATGAAGTTGAAAAAAAAAAGGGGGGGAAAGGAAATTACTATATCACCAGGGGAGAATTAGAGAACTAAGTGATTCCATGAAATGAAACAATATCCATATTATAGGAGTCCCAAAAGGAGAAGAGCAAGGAAAAGTGTCAGAAGGCTTATTGGAACAAATTATAGCTGAGAACTTTCCTAATCTGGGGAAGGAAACAGGCATCCAAATCCCAGAAGCACAGAGAACTCCTTTCAAAACTGACAAAAACAGATCAACACCAGATGGCCAACTGACACATGAAACAATGCTCAACATCAAGAGATCTGCAGGAAGAGGAGTTGGAGGCTACGGGGAAGAGAACGAGAAACCCAGAAAATCCTGGGAGACAGAGAGAAGACCTAGGAAATAAACCAATACATACCTAGCCAAAATGACGAAAAAGAAGAACTCCCCTCAAAAAAATGTACAGGAAATAGTGACAGCGCAAGAACTGATGAAAGCAGTCATAAGCGACTTAACAGAACAAGAATATAGAATGATAAACATAAAAATACTCACTGGGCTTGAAAAAAGCATAGAAGAAGGTGGGGGGGGGCCTTGAGGCAGAGATCGAGGTCCTAAAAAATGGTCAGGAGGAATTAAAAAATGCTTTAATTGAGGGACAAAACAAACTGGAGGCAGCCACAGTGAAGATTGAAGAGGCAGAAGAGAGAATAGGTGAATTAGAAGATAAAATTATGGAAAAAGAGGTAGCAGAGAAAAAGAGAGAGAAACTGATTCAGGAACAGGAAAGGAGAATTCAAGAGCTGAGCAATGTAATCAAACGGAATAATATCCGTATTATAGGAATTCCAGAGGAAGAAGAGAGAGAGAAAGGAGTCGAAGGGGTACTTGAACAAATCTTTGCTGAGAACTTCCCCAACATGAAGAAGGAAATGGGCATTTAAATCCAAGAGGCACAGAGAACTCCCCTCAGACGTAACCCGAATAGACCCTCAGCATGACACATCATAGTGATGCTGGGAAAATACAAAGACAAAGAGAGAAATCTGAAAGCAGCTAGGGATAAATGGGCCTTGACTTACAAAGGCAGACACATTAGGGTAGTAGCAGACTTATCTACAGAAACTTGGCAAGCCAGAAAGGAATGGCAGGAAATCTTCAATGTGAAGACAGGAAGGATATGCAGCCAAGAATCCTTTATTTGGCCAGCCTGTCATTCAGAATAGAAGGAGAGATAAAGGTCTCCCCAAACAAACAAAAACTGAAGGAATACATCACAAATAAGCCAGTATTACAAGAGATGCTGAGGGGAATCTATGAAGGAAAGGTCGCAAGGAACACAGAGTACCAGAGACAACCTTATAAGCATGAAACCTACAGATAACACTGACTTTAAACCCATATTTTTCAATATTAACGCTGAATGTAAACGGACTAAATGCTCCAATCAAAAGACCCAGCATAAAAGAATGGATTAAAAAACAAGACCCATCTGTATACTGTCTTCAAGAGACCCATTTTAGACCTGAGGACACCTTCAGATTCAAAATGAGGGGATGGAGAACTATCTACATGCTACGGGAACACAGAAGAAAGCTGGAGTAGCCACACTTATATCGGACAAACTAGACTTTAAAGTAAAATATGTAATAAGAGATGAAGAAGGGCATTATATAATAATCACAGGGACTATCCAGCAGGAAGAGCTAACAATTATAAATATCTACGCACCAAATTCTGGGGCACCCAAATTTGTAAAGCAACTAATTACAAATGTAAGCAATCTTATCGATAAAAATGTGCTAATTGCAGGGGACCTTAATACCCCACTCATAGCGCTGGATAAATCCACTAAACAGAGAATCACCATAGAAACAATGGCCCTGAAGGACACTTTGGAACAGATGGGCCTGACAGATATCTTCAGGGCCCTTCACCCAGAAGCAAAGGAATTTACATTCTTCTCAAATGCACATGGTACATTTTCCAAGATAGACCATATTTTGGGGCACAAGGAAGCCCTGGATAAATATTTTTAAAAAATGAGATCATACCATGCACACTTTCAGACCACAATGCTTTGAAACTTGAAAGCAACCACAGGAAAAAGTCTGGATAACCCCCAAAAGCATGGAGGCTAAAGAACAACCTACTAAAACACGAATGGGTCAACCAAGCAATCAGAGAAGAAATTTAAAAATACATGGAAACAAATGAAAATGGAAATACAACAATCCAAACGCTTTGGGATGCGGCAAAGGCAGTCCTGAGGAGGAAATACATTGCAATCCAGGCCCATCTCAAGAAACAAGAAAAATTCCTAACACAAATTCTAACAGCACGCCTAAAGAAACTAGAAGTAGAACAGCAAAGACACCCCAAACCCAGCAGAAAGAGAGAAATGACAAAGATCAGGGCAGCAATTAATCATATGGAAACAGAAAAGGTAGTGGAACAGATCAATGAAACCAAAAACTGGTTCTTTGAAAAAATAAACAAAATTGATAAACCTCTAGCCAGGCTTCTCAAAAAGAAAAGAGAGAAGACCCAAATAGATACAATCACAAACAAAAAGGGAGTGATTACTACTAATCCTTCAGAAATACAAGCAATCATCAGAGAATACTATGAAAAACTATATGCCGTCAAATTGGACAACCTGGAAGAAATAGACAAATTCCTAAACATCCACACGCTACCAAAACTCAAACGGGAAGAAATAGAAAACTTGAACAGACCTATAACTAGTGAAGAAATTGAGTCAGTTATCAAAAATCTCCCAACAAATAAAAGTCCAGGGCCAGATGGCTTCCTTGGGAATTTTACCAGACATTTAAAACAGAGTTAATACCTATCCTCCTCAAGCTGTTTCAAAAAATTGAGACGGAAGGAAAACTCCCGGACTCATTCTATGAAGCCAGCATCACTTTGATTCCCAAACCGGATAGAGACCCAGCAAAAAAAGAAAACTACAGGCCAATATCCCTGATGAATATGGATGCAAAAATTCTCAACAAGTTACTAGCAAATTGAATCCAACAGCATGTAAAAAGAATTATTCACTATGATCAAGCAGGATTCATCCCTGGGTTGCAGGGCTGGTTCAATATTCACAAATCAATCAATGTGATACATCACATTAACAAAAGAAAAGATAAGAATCCTATGATACTTATGATAAAAACTCTCAAGAAAGTTGAGATAGAAGGAACATACTTAGGCATCATAAAAGCCATTTATGAAAAGCCCACAGCTATTATCATCCTCAATGGGGAAAAACTGAGAGCCTTCCCCCTGAGATCAGGAACATGACAGGGGTGTCCACTCTCACCAATGCTATTTAACATAGTGTTGGAGGTCCTAGCATCGGCAATCAGACAACAAAGCAAAATAAAAGGCATCAGGATAGGCAAGGATGACGTCAAACTTTCACTTTTTGCAGACGACATGATACTTTACATGGAAAGCATGAATGGGGGATTCAGAAGGGGGAGCCCATCCAGTTGATTTCACATGAAGTATCTGAACCTTGAGGGATGGGAAGTAAGAAGAGGAGAGGAGGTAGGGGTGTGAGTGAGAGACAGGGGAAGAGACTAAAAGACACAGAGATAAGAGGAGCAAAGAATAAGATGGAAAGGAGGACAAGAGAGGGAAGAGAGAAGGGGAGGCAGCAAAAGAAGACAGATGGGAGGGGATGTGGGTGGAGAAACTAAAAGGCACACAGAGTGAAACTCACAAAGGTGTGACGAGAAGATAGACTCTTAGAGACCAGGGGAGGGAAGCAGGTGGGAAGACAGCCAGAAGGAAGAGCAGGTAAGAAACTCAGTAGTGGAAAATCTCAGACCACAAAATATTTAGAGTCAGAGAGACAGACAGACAGACATATCTGCCTGACAAAGATGAAGGTGAAGGAGGCAGGGTTGGAAGGAAAAAGACAGAGCTGCAGGGAGGAAAGAGGAGGGAGGAGGGAGCAAGACAAAGAGAGAGAAGGAGGCAAGTATGGAGCAGAAGGAGGGAGCCAGGCCAGGGAAGGGGACACATATTTGCTTTAAGATCCTTTTCCATCACACCTGGCCCCCTGCTTAGCCCGGTCCCCTCTCAGGTGCTGTTGGATGGTAGATGTGCCTAGAAAGCTGACAGGGTGAAGCTGCTGCCATTGCTGTCCCAGGCTCCCTCCCAGTGCCAATCTTGGTATCCCAGACCCCTACATGGATATGAAAACTGCCTCCCCTTCCCTCTCCCTCAAAATGCTGCAATAAAAAGACCCCTGAAGCTCAGCCCTAATTTTATCAGAGTTAATGTAGCCTGGCAGAACCAGTGCAAGGGGGAGTGGGGGTCAAGGAGAAAGAGTAACAGAGCCAGGCAGGAAACCAGGTTGACAAACTCTGAGAATGTGCTGGGGACAGACTGGTTGGAGATCACATGGAAAAGAGTGAGGAGAGGATAAGGCCTGGGAGGTGTCTTCCTTGACAGCTAAATAAGCACCATGCCAAGTACAAGCGGAATAACCTACTAGTGACTGTCCATTAATTTGGGGCCAACGATGTAGACACCTTCTGAGAAGTAATGATCAATGACTTCAAGCAGCTCTGAGCTAAAAGTTCATATGAAACCAGTAAAAGCAGTAACTAAGTCAGACAATAGAGACCTTGACCAGTGTATACACTTGAATCTAGGTATCTAGGTTCCAGTGCTCCAGTGGCGAAGCAAGCAACCAAGGGTGTGAAGACCCAAGGCTTAGCATGGAAAGCTAGATCCTGCCTTTTCCCCCCAGGCTTTCCTGGGGCTCTTCAAAGACTAGCTCCCCTGACTCCTCTCAGATCCAGGGGAGACCCTAAGTACATTAACCCAAGCAATCTAAAGAAGAATTGTTCTTCTAGCCCCATTCCCTGCCAACCATATTTGAAGGTCCTAGAGGCCAGATGTATGGGTATAGCTAGAGCCCACGAGTCTCCTAAGCAGCAGAAGGGAGAGTGTGGAGGGAAACTTCCAGAGAAGTCCTGCAGAGAAGACCAGGGAGCAAAACCCACCAGGTCCATCCAACTCCCATGACACTTAAAAGTTTAATATAGTTCAGAATGTCCAGGACTTCCACGTAATTAAAGCCAGGACCTGGATTTACTTCTCCAAGTTCTTTTCTTCTCTAATTTCTACCTTTACCCTTTAATTTCTCCCCCTCATCCATGTACACACATCTTTTATGAAACACACTAAACCAGAATCTGGACTTTAGAAACCACCTCCATTAAAGAGATGGACTTAATTTCAGCAAAGAAATTTAGAATACTTTAGAAAGGATTTCATTAGAGCTAGGTTTGGGAAATCCTAGAACCAGACACATACACACACACACACACACACACACACACACACACATACACACACACACACACACACCCCAAACAGGAGAAGGAAGCCCTCTCTTGAATACTATTTCTTTGCCTGTGGGATTTACTTCCAGATGGTGTGTCACACATTGGGGAAGAAAATATAGTCTCTCTAAACATTGGGAAAGTAATTCTCCTCTAACCCTTAGCTCCATGATTGTTTCCCTCCTGCAGTCTTGACAAACATTCTGAAGAAGAATGTAGGTAAGAGATTCACCCGCAGAAGCCTAGTTTGCTGTACTATCCCCAAAACCTCTCTCTCCTGTTGGATCTCAACCTGTCTTTACTTCTCAGTGCCCATTCTTTGAACTTATCCTGTGAACCCAGCCCAAGAGGAAGGAAAGCATCCCAATGAAGAAGACAGGGCCCTGTTTTCTGGTATATGAGAAGAGAGACACACAAGAGAAGAAACCCTGACCTAGATAAAGAAAGAAGCAAAGAATGGAAGGAAGAAAGAAAGGAAGGAGAGAAGGAAGGAAGGAAAAGAGGAAGGAAAGGAGGAAGGAAGTAAAGGAGGGAGGAAAGGCAAAAGCATATGTTAAAGAGTGTATCCGGAACCTTCAAGGGCTGAGGGACCTATGGAAAAGAGGTTGGAAACAGAGATGAAGAATACCAAGCAAGATGAAAGGGAAAGAAGTATGAGAATTAGAGGTTAGGGGTACAACAGGTTCTGGAGACGTGACACTGATGTGCTCAGTAGGTACAGAGAGTATGAACTGAGAAGATATCAAAGATGAGGATAAGGATGGTTTAAAATGCCTAATGTTTTTAATAATATGTATTTTTAATGTTTTATTTATTTATTTTCAGAGACAGACAGAGAGTGTGAACAGAGGAGGGACAGAGAGAGACACACACAGAATCCGAAGCACATTCCGGGCTCTGAGCCATCCGCACAGAGGCCGATGCGGGGCTTGAACCCAGGAATTGTGAGATCATGACCTGAGCCAAAGTCAGATGCACAACCAACTGAGCCACCCAGGTCCCCCTAAAGTGCCTAATGATTTTAGATTTATAAATCTTTAAAATGCACACAGTTCTTTTGCCTAAATCTAATTTTATGCTCAATAACAAGGTACAGAAGCAGGTATTAGTGCTGCTGTTTTACAGATAATGAAACTAGGGCACAGACAAGTTAAGTAACTTGCCTCAAGTCACAGAGCTGGAAAGAGGCATAGGAAAGAATCAAATGACTGCACTGTGGTGCCCCCTCCTGCAGGTTCTGCCCTGGGAAGCAGCCAGGCTTGGGGCCTGTTGTGTGAGGGAAAAGTGACCCCCAAAGTGCAAAAGACCTACCTCCTGGGGTTCTTCTCAAGCATGTTCTGCCCAAGAGATCTTGGCCAAATTTAGGACTCATCTGGGAAGTGGGGAAATCGTACCTTACCCTCTGAAGATGAAAGGCTACATCAGATTATTGATTGAAGACCTTTGAGCTTTAAAACAGAATTCAATCCATGGAGGGGGTGCGTGAAGGGGATAGCCAGGATAAAGGGCTCAAAGCTCCAGTCTTTCCATAACCCCTCCCCATCCTTATCCCTGTCTCCCTCTTCCTCTTTCTGTCTACTGACCCCCAGGAGACTCTTCCCCACCTCTCTAGGCCCTGGTAGCTCTCTCCCCCCAGCCATGGCCCACTAGCCCATGCAGTCCAAGCTCAGTTGGCCTCACAGCCTACAAGGACACATCGAGGCCAAGGACATCAACCTAGCTTCCTAGTGCATGCACACACATGCACGCCTACGCATTCCCTCCTCATCATCATTCCTCCTTATCTGTCTCTAAGGTTCACAGTCCCTACCCCAGGATTATGTACTTCCTGAGAGTTCTGACTTATTTTATCCTCTCCTCTCCATTTTCCTGCTCCTTGCTAACTAAATTAGTATCATACTCCTTGTATCCTAGGAAACCTGCTGGAGTTCAGTATTTTCCTCCACCTTCCCTCCTTTGGTCATTGCCAGTCCCCCATTACATGAGCCATGGGGCCTGCCTGGTCCAGTTGCCCTTGACCAACTCAGCTCACAAACATTTGCTGAGGGAGTGCCCAGAATGCTGTGCCTCTTTGTCCTGGCTCTCAGCCTCATCTCTCCAGCTGCTCAGAGCTCCTTCAGGACAGGGCCCCTGCTCCTCCCTCAGTGCCCAGAACACACACAGGGTAGAGAATGTGATTCACTGAATCTGCTCTCTAGAGGAAAAGAGGTAACTGAAAAAGAAACCCAAGCAGGGACATCGTCCGAGCCTACACTGCCTGTGAGGTTTAGTGTCAGGGAAGCAGGCAACTGGAGGGACTCCATCTCTAGTGGGGGAGTGTTTTCCTTTAGAGATCCCGGGGCACCTGCATGTATGTGTGTGTCTGTGTGTGTGTGTTTACATGCACAAACCTAACAACACACATGAACAGGAGAGGAGTAAGTGGGTCTGAGGCTCCAGGAGTCCAGGTCCTGTCTGGAGGTGAGAGTATTTCAGGAGCTAGACTCCCAGACCCCCTGCAGACCCAGCAGACACAGGCCCATGATGCAGGGACAGAAGACGGTCAGTGCTACCACCACAGAATGAATTAGGATGGACTTTGGGCAAACTCTACCTCCCTGAGGCTGATTTTGCTCCATTCAGTGCACGATTCGTATTGTTTCCTGTGTTCTGGGTTCAGTCCAGTCCTCACCCTCCTTTCTTGTCCACACTTACGTGCATTTCCTGTGTTCAGAGCTTAGAGCACTTGTTAGGCTGAACCATATGAAATTCCTGATATTTAGTTGGATTTGGCTTATACTGTCTATTACTTTTTCTTTTGTCTCTTCTAAATATTGCTTTTGATTCCAGGCTAAGCAGACAGGGATCAGACTGAAGAAGGACAAATAATAAGAGCTAATATATATGGAGATACTATATACCGAGTATGTTGCATCCTTACCACAGTGCTAATTCTCACTACACTCCCAGGAATTAGTTCCTGCAGCCTCTTCAATTATTTTCCACCTTTTACAGGTGAGCGAGTCCAGGTGGAGAGGAACAGGGCTGGGATTCCAGCTCAGCCCAGGAGCTCCTGCTTCACCACTGCCCTCCACAACCAAGGGAGTCCTTCCAGAGACTGGGAGCCAGAAGGCAATGCCTGCAGCTTCACAACAGGAAGGGGGAGGAGGAAACAGGCCAAACTGGAACTCTGGAGGGGCCAGAAGAGCCCCCATGGAAGAGGAGGGAGTAAAGCACAGCGACCACATCTGAAACTGAGCAGAAGAGTGAGTGGGAGAAAGAACCCAGGCAAAAATACACTGAGGGCCAGGACTGACACTGGGAGGGGCAACAGCTTCAGGTAGAGCATAGGAGGGGGGAAGGAGAACCCCCAGGAGGAGGCCAAGGAGGGTGTAGAAGAAGGAGAAGTGTAGAGATGGAGGAAACAGGCTACAGAGTCCATGGAACCAGGGAGGGAGAGATAGTGATAGCCTGGGGCAGAAAGATAAAGTCCAGGCCAAACTATAAAAAGCCTGCGCCAGGGGAGGGCCCCTGTGGGAGAGATGTGGGACTGAGGCAGATAGAGGAACCCAGGGTTAGAGGCAGGGCTCAGAGAGGGGGAGCAGGAGTCAGCCTCAAACTGTGCAGGGTAGAGGGTGGAGGAATGTGGGAGGAGTGAAGGAGGAGGGAGGGCTCTCTCCCCGCGCGAGCGCGCACAGACACGCATACCCTTACAAGGCTAAAGGAGCAACTGTCTGGTTATTGGCTCCTAGGTCCCAGAGAGCGCCACCAGCCCCATCTCCCCAAAGCCTCCAGGGTTCTTCTAAAAGCCTGGAAAGTGATAGAAAGAAGTGACGGAAAGTAGGGCCACAAGACTTTGAGGAAGGGAGGGAAATGGGAGGTCACGAACCACTGTGTGTGTGTGTGTGTGTGTGTGTGTGTGTGTGTGTGTGTGTGTGTGCTTCCTTCTATGCCTGGCAGGCCTGTGTGTGCACTTGCGAGTCATCTTCTCCAAGGAGCAGCCTGTGCCTGCAGGACTCTGTCTGTTGGTCCTCTGGCTCTTCCTGCAGTTTCTCTCCTGCAGGGGGAGACGTCTCCCAGTTTACAATGTTTAAGTCTCCCTGGGCAAAGCACTTTGCCATTTTGCCGTTTACCTCCGTAGCAAGGGCAGATGGAGCCAATGGAGGGAAAAAGACAGACAGTGATGCTTGGGCAGCCAGGGCTCCTTGCTGACCCCACTCCTCCTGCAGACACGTGCACACACGCACGCATGCACAACACGCTCCTATGCACACTTGCACTGCCCTCCACCGCCTGCAGCCAAATAAAGTACACAATACACAAGATATACACGAGATACCAATCACACATGACCATACGGAGACACTCAAAGGAACAAAGACCTTCGGACATGCCAGAATACCACACAGATGTAAAAGACAAGCTTGGGGCGCAAAGCAACTTGGCACAAAGTCACCTGGATGTACTACCCAACCCCCCAACACAAACACGCACACACACAGAAGACATGCAAACCTGGGTACACACTTCTCCAGACAATTGTGCACACACACATCACTGCCTAACACATCTCCAGTGGGTCCCAATACCTCACCTAGGAAATTCAGAACACCCAGCCTGACTGTCAACATCTGTCTCCCTTCACTCCTCTTCATGCTGGTTCCCCAGTCCAAGTATTTATTCCACGTTAGCAAAGCTGTCTCCTGCCTGCTTTATAGTTTGTTCATCCTGCTTCAGAAGCAACAGCGAGAGGTTCTCTTCTTCATTTCCTCCTCCACCCTATGCACTGTTGGGTTTCTCCTTCTACAGCCCACTCATAAATCCCTTCCTTCAGGCAGCCTTCCCTGATGAACTAACTGGCTCTGATTCTGAATTTTCCCTGGTCCTTTGTACTTGGTGGTCTGTGCTGGGTCAGTGTCACCAGGTTACTTTGCATATCAGTTGGCAGAGAAAGGACTGTAAGCTCCCCAAGAGCAGAACCACTGGATCAAGTATTTCAGGCAAATGTCAGGCCTCACCCTCCAGTACCAGGCTGGTGATGCTCCTGGGAGCACCACTGCCTGGTTTCACAGACAGGAACATTAATCTGGGCTCCTGCAGCCACCAGGAATGTCACATGCTGCAAGCATCTCCTTCACAACGACCTTTCAGAGCCATTTTGGAGGAGGGCACATTCTCCATTCTGTCTTCCCACATTCACCTTGTATTTAACAGGAAATACTGCTTCCCAGCTGGGTCCTCACCCTCTTCTCCAGCCTCAGAAAAAAAACTTGGAAGTATTTAAAAATCATATCCACCCCAAAGGACAAACATGTTCCTCTGGCGAGGATGCTCAGAGCTGTGCTGCAGACTGTGAAGGCGATCCCCACAGAGGATGCCAGGGGACCAGGCACCTGCAGCAGCAACTGTAAGTGCTCTTGTGAAGATCTTTGCCTGGAATAAGCTCATTGTACTTAAAACAAGAGAGACATGAGGTCACCCTAAATAGCACTCACCAAACACCACTCTACCTCACCACAGGGTTGTTTCATCCTGGCCCAGCCTATCTCGGGAGACAGGTACCTGCTTGCTTCCCCCTTTCCCCTCCTCTGCTTCTCAACAACCTGTCTCTCTCACTGCCCCTCTCTCCCTCCTGCAGTGAGGGCACCCTCTCTGTCCCTGTGTCTCTGCACACCTACCTCCATCATATTCCTTCTCCTCCTCTGTCTCCCTCTGTCTTCTGTTCATTTCTCTACTCCCTGTTCCACTCTCAGTGTCTCTCCCTCTGATCTCAGTTGGGGCTCTGCCATTTCTTCTCCATCTCAGTCTTTCTCTAACTTGCATCTTTTTTCTGTTCTCCTCCCTCCATCTCCACTGCTCAGAGCAGTCCTGCAGAGGGAGGGTATGGGGTCTCCTTCAGCACCAGAGGACTCTGCCATTTTGTATGGAGCTCTGAATCGTTGTGTCCCTACCACACACACACACACACACACACACACACACACACACACACACACACAATGTCTGCATCCCACCCTCTGCTCTGCCTGTCCCTTCTCATAGATCTGTCTTTGGTTCTGGGTCCATGGCTTCCAGACCCCCTGAACCTCGGTTCAATTCATGTCGCTGAGTCCATGTCTGACTCTACTATCTCTGGCCTCTGGGTATCTCTCTGTTTCTGTTTTGGATCCTCTGCTGTGCTCTCTGGATGCTCCTCTCTTTCCTCTCTCCTGTCTCTGGGTCTGTCTCTGTGTCTCTCCATTGCACTATGGACTGTCTGTCTCTCTTGATTCTGTATCTTTGTCTCTTGGACTCTCCAGGGTGCTCTTACCCACTCTGCCTTCTTGTTCCAATTCTGTCGGTTTGGGCCTGAATTTACGAGGCCTTTCTGCCCCTGTCCCTGTGTCCATCTGCAACCTTCTCTGCCTCCCCCCATGCTGTTGTGCGATTCGAGGGATGGACTGGCACAGAGGGTGCATTGGGGCGTGGCAGGCACCCCTGTGTGTGGAAGATGGACAGCTGGCAGATGAGAATGCACAGGTTCCTTACTGAATACTCTCCACGTCTCCAGATGTGAGTCCCTCCCTGTCTGCTCTGCTGGCTGGTGAGGCGTTGAGGCTTGGCCCTATCCCTCTCCATTTTGTCAACTGGGAGCCGTTGGAAATTCTGGGAGGGCACTCAGCGTCCCCCTCAGCCAGTTATCTATGAGTCTGGAGCATTGAGTGAGAAGAGGAGTGAGGAGAGGCAGAAGGCCACTTGGAGGTGCTTTGCAAAGGGGAGTAGGTTGTGAATAACAAAGAGCCTGAAAGCACTGCCTCTGCATCCTGGGCGAGAACTGCCCAGCAGCTCCTTGTACCCCTCAGAGTAGCCCACATGGGACGATGAGTCCAGGGAGGGGATGTGGCGGGCTTTCAAGTGCGGGAAGGGGAACCAAAATTATGTGTCTCTCTTTTATCTGTCATGGCACCTGTAACCCTTCTTGGACATAGGTATCTCTCAATAAAGTTACTGGCTCATTTTTCACTGGGTCACCCAAAATAAGTGCTTAATCAGTGGAACTCAATCTTGTTCAATATTCCTTCCCATCCCTACCCCGCCCTCACTCAGCCCCAGAAACTCACTATCTAGCCCCAGGACAGTTTCCCCTGCCAAGCCTTCCAAGCACCCCAGTGATCATGGTACCCCAGCTCAAATTCCAGCCATTCCAACCCCTCTTTCTCCATACTTACCTGGTGTCCCTCTCACCTCCGCACTTCCCCTTCCACACCCAGTGAAACTTGGATCACTGAGTGTCTTCCCAAAGACAGGCAGTCACTAATGAGCACTGAGCACCTGAGAGGGAGGGTGAAGGGCAGCCAGTAGATAAGGAGTCCTGTCAGCATCTATCAAATGTGCCATCTCCCTCCAGCATCCCTGTCTCTTGCCTCCTGACTCCTGCTAATCCACCTCCCTGCTGAGTCTGAGGGACTGAGCTCAGGTGCAAATTCATGGAAACCTAGAAACACAAAGCCTGGTCATCTCCAGACCCATCTTCTCCAGAATGTCACTACCCCTGCAGTCTTTCTTTGAAAACTCCCAAACACTCTGGAAAACTGAGGTTATAGATAGACTCCAAGGAGGAAGAGAAGTTGCTCTCTCTGCTCAATATCTTGATCTTAGCCTCTTGTCTCCACAACACATCTCCAAAAGCAGAAAACCTCAGACAATGGTAAAAAAGAGATAAATCTCAGGAAGACTTTCTCAGCCTTAAGGAGGTCGTGGGTGCCTCCGGAAACCAGGGGAGATGGGGAAAAGATGTGGTTGGACTACCAAACATTTCTTATCCTCTTATAGGCAATTTCCACTAGGGGGAAAGGGTGCTGCCCTGGGGACTTGAGAGGAACCTTCTCAGCAGTGACCACTGAAGGGCTTGGTGGCCACAAGAGGGCGACGGAGAACGTCTCTCCCTGCAGAGCCAGCCCTGGTCCCTGGATGCTGAGATAGGGCTGGGCTGCCCAGGCTGGGGGAGTCTTTGGCTGCAGCCGGAACCCATGAATTTTCGAATTCTGGGTTCCCCTCCCGCAGCCCTTTCCACCGGCATCCGTTGTTCCCTTTGGCCCCTGAAATGCCTTCATCCACTGCAGACCTCTCCATTTTCTGGTCCCAGCACTGAGACTGCTGGCACGAAAGGACTGGGTGGCTTTTAATACAGCAGGTGGCATCCCAGCTCAAAAAGATGATGCTTCACAGGGCCCCAGCCGATAACTTAGAGCCAGAACTGGAACCCACATTTCCTTGTTTCTCAATCCAGGGTTCTTCCCATTGGTGCTGACTGCTGCTCCTAACAGAAAAGCGTACTTTGTAGGTCCCAGGGGAGGCCTGCTCACAAACCATGGTTTAAAAAACCTGCCAAAGCTGCACCCTTCGCCATGTGATACATGTTTACATACATGACTGGTGCACACAGGACTGTTAATCACGGAGCACAGACACGTACACCACAAACACCGTGCTGTGCACCACCTCACCCTCAGCACACACACCCCTATGCCCCGCAGAGTCCCACAGCCCCTGCCCCTCTCTTCCTACTTCCTAAGATGCAAAAGGAACTTCTCTTCCTTCATCATTTGCTCTTTGTCCTGTGTTTCCAGAGGCTCCTCAAAGCTGCAGCCAGAACTTTCCTGTTCTAATCTGGTCCCTCCTTCCACAGCCTTTTTTCCCCCTGGTTCCCCTGGCAGAGCTTGGAGTGATAGGGGAAACCAGGGAAAACTGATGATCTCTGAGTTCTCGTCACTGAAACTGCCCTGTAGATCACGGTCCTCCTGCCCAGGAAAGATCTGACCCATCTGTGATTCACCAGCTTTAGCCCCACATCCGCTGTGTCCCTACGTTCTGACTCACTTCCCTATCCAGAAGAAACTACTTCTATGCTTGGGGGAGGGGGTGCTGGGCTCCATTTCACAAACTCAGCCTGGTCTTATCTGGCACAAAGTGCAACAAGAGTATCTGAGTTATAGCCAATAAGAACTTCACGGCACAAGGTATGAGAAAGCCTCAGTTGGTGTGAAATTCACTAAGAATGCATACATGGCCTTATCAATGGCCTCCAAGGGACAAGGACTTGTTTTGGACCTGTCTGGCTAGTACTGACAGAGACAGAAGTCACCATTTGCCTCTGTCCTCTCCTGAGACAGAGTGGCTTTAGCGTGACCAGGTAATCAGGCCATCCTGAGATCCCAGTACTGCCAAGGGTCCTATCTAACCTGGGGCCGGACTGAGCAGCGGGCTCAGGAGGGGACAGGACTCGCCACGGTGAGTGGGCTTCCCCAAGGAGGCGCTCAAGTACCCTGCAGGTTTCCTTTGGTCACCCTGTTTCTCTGTACACCTCTGCCCATCATTTTGCTGATGGAGAGATGTCTCTTCAAGCACCTGTCCAAGTCTGCCCGCCGGAAGAGAGGGGGCATGGCAGACAGAAGGTAGGAAGAGACAGAAGGGAGCAAATGTCCTTCCTTTCACTGGACTCTGAGTCCTGCTCTACTCCCTAGAATCTGGAGGACGGGAGAGGTGTGAAAGCAGAAGCAGAAATGACTCGAAATGGGGCAAAATGGTAGGATACAGCAGGTTGGAGAGATAGAGGTAATTAGAAGGCGGAGCTCACCGGATGGGGGGATTGTCTGGGGAGGTGAGCCAGGAGGGGAGGGAGGCAGGCTGGTGGGGCGGAAGACAGTCAAGGTGGGAGGGAACAGAGTGGCAGGAGGGCAGTGCAGGGAGTCAGAGTGATGGGGGTGGGCAGGGCAGGAAGGTGGAGGAACCAGGATGGGACAATGCCAGATGGAAACTCAGAGATGGTCAGGGTGGCGGGTTGTCTGGAAGCAGGATCCCACTGGGAGGAGGAGAAGACAGCAGCTCAGAAGCAGTCAGAGCCTGGGAGGAATGTGGGGAGTACAGGCTGTGGCAGGGAAAGCAAGAGTGTTTGCGGGTCCTTGGAGGGTCCCAGGAAGGTGGGGGTAAGACCTTCAGAGCCCCTTCCCACTCAGCTGAGGCCTGATTCTGGATGAAGCTGAGGAGGCCACATGAGTAGTAATGTAGGGGTGTGATTTCTGCTTCCCCTTATCCCAGGACACTTGCAGGGATTCCCATCTGGGTGATATTTCTGGTTTTGTTTCTGTTTCAGGGACACCAGGGTGGAAGGGCTTTGGGGAGATACTCACCTCAGGAACTGGGGTTTGGAATGGGACAGTTTTCCACGGTAGACACATGGCTGATGGAACCTTTACCTGTCTTTATCTATCCAATTATTAGGTAAATACTATTGATCCCATCTTACAGGTGATGAAACTGAGGCTCAGAGTAGCTATGTCAAGAGCCCAAGATAAATTAGCTTATTAGCTGGCAAAGCAGGATTTGAACTCAAGTCCTTGACCCCTGTGCTCTCCTCCTTCCACCACACTGCTGGGCAGAGGGTCTTACTCTGTTATGTGTCTGTGTCAGCTTTTGACCTAGGGGTGGGGAGAGGTGGGAGATGGCAGACAGATGCTCAAAAGTGTTTGTTGTATGAATGAATGAATGATCTCTGCAGGTGCAAATTCATAGAAACCCACGACAGCAACAACTTCTGCCTCCTCCCAACACTGTGGGGCCCAAGTGCACACTGAGGCACTCCTCCTTCATAGACTAGAGCCTCCTGCCTCAGCAGTCCTCCCCAAGGCACGGACAGCCCCATCCACCATCAAAGAGTTATGTTGGCATTGATTTCTCATCCAGAGTGGCTCTTTACACGTGACTCTCCACCATTTTAGCCTCGGGAACAGCATTGGGGGAGGGAGGGACCTAGTAGAAGTTCCTTTTAATACCTGTGCCACAGCTTGGCAGCTGAAGCCATAATAGATGGGGCAAGAGGCCAGGCCGATGGCCATTACCATGTGGCTTGTGCCTAGGGCCACGTTGGGGTGAGAAGTAGTGGGCTAGGTGCCCAAGCATCCACCCTCAAAACTGCCACACAATTTGGGAGTGAAGAGAGACAGAAAGAGGGACCCAGAGAGATAAAAACAAGGACCTTCCCGAGACCGGACTAAGCCAATCTCTGTCCCCTTCCTGGCCCCTCAGCAGCCACTCCCTCCCTCACAACTCTGACCCAGGCACAAAAGTTACCCCATGCCGATGGAAGGGATGCCAACCATTTGTTTCTTTTCAAGTACGACCAGCCCAACTTTAAACAATAGGAACTAGGGGTTTAGGGTACAACTAGAAAAAAAGAGAAGGATGATTCTTCAGTTAGGAGAGGGGCTGAGACTTGGAGAGTCTCCATGCATTTTTATGCGTGCTAATTCATGTGCAAATGTTATGCACCATGCAGATGAACATCTATGGGCTTTACAATTGCAAGCTACTCCTAAAGGTATTTGCACACACACTTTATCTGTTTTACATATGTTTGGCTCCTCTGCTTCTCCCAGCACCTACATTTCTGAACCACCCTTCCTCTTCTTTAAGAGCAAGTTTGGAGTTACGGAAAATTGTCCAGGGAGGCTGAGCTACACAGCACAAGGAATGACTTTCTGAAGACCAGGAAGTACTTCAAATACTGTATGTCCAGAAGTAGAGGAACAACCTCCCTGATGCCAACCTCACCCAGATCCACCCCAAACACGTTCCTCCTGTCAAGGTCCCTATCGCAAGAAGACCCACCACCCACCCAGCCAGGGATCTGGGATCAATCACGACTCTTCCTTCTCCCTGGGTTAGGGATGGGACAGGGGACTCTGTTGCAAACATTAAAGTGACAATTTTTAAGGTACTAAAAGATGCAATTTTTTAGGGTCACATGCCCACAGGCATCAAAATGACTTCACAAATCAAAATGTCCTGCTTCTTCTCCCTTACATCCCCTAGATGCTGCCCGGGCAACCTCCTAAATAACTCTTGAGTCTAACTGCTTTGCTCCATTCTCTAGCACATGAGAGTGACTTCTCAGCAAGATAAATGAGCTGCCTCCTTCCTATTTTGCCAGGCTCCATAGTTAACCTTCTCCCTTCCTCCTGTACTGGGGAGGCCCAGGAGGCAAATAGGATATGCCCACTACAGTTTTCCAGAGAGAAATATTTTGAAACTGCTAGAAAGGTGATAGAATTGTTAAGTACATGAGATCAACTACCTAAATCATGACCACAACAAAGTCCTGTTTATTTTGTGATAGCATTTTTGATAGAGCATAAAAATAAATAAAACTCTAGGAATAACAAACACCTTTTGAGGGAAAAAGACCACTTCTATCACCAAACAGCCTGTGGCCTAATGCTCCACCAACATTTTGGTAGACTGGGTTCTAATCTGTTCTTCAGCCAGGAGGTCTTCGACTGTGAGTGGTTAGTGCTCTGTAAATTCCAGTGGAATGAAAGAGAGAAAATAGAGTCACAAACATGTAGACAGATTAGAATCATTCTCTCAAAGGCATCTTTCTCCAAGGACAACTCTTGGAACTATAGAATGTTACCTCAACTCAACGTTGATAAAGAGTTGCTAAATTTTTTGCTCTCCAGCCCTTTGCAGTGAAGGGAGGTCATAGAACTGGTTATCACCATTGGAATATAATTGTCCAGACTGAGGAAGTTAAGAGCATTTGGGGCTTCTCCATATGCCCTCCCCATCTGCTGAAGGGGTGATGCCTGGGCCACCTGAAGGCACATATATAAGATGGCCGACCCACCATCTTAGCAGGTCTAGATTCCTGGGTTACCTGATCACAGATCTCCACAATGGACTATATGATACATAAGTCTTTATCATGTGAAGCACTGAGATCTGAGGTTCGTTCTTTGTTGCTCTTATATATACCCTAACTAATACATGAATCATGAGTGCCTGGGTGGCTCAGTCAATTAGGCATCCAACTTTGACTCAGGTCATGGTCTCAGGGTTCATGGGTTCAAGCCCCATGTCAAGCTCTGCACTAACAGCTCAGATCCTGGTGCCTCTTTCAGATTCTGTGTCTCCCTCTCTCTCTGCCCTCCCCTGCTCCCACTCTGTCTCTCTTTCTTTCTCAAAAATAAATAAACATTAAAAAATAATATACAAATAAATGTAATGAGGCCACATCTGCAAGCAACGAGGCTGGAGTCACGGTAGAATGTGGACCTTGACAGCTGGGGATGGCAGAGGAGAGCAATTGGAAGTCAAAAGTTTTTATGTGAATCTCATCCTAGCTTTGTGACTTTATGTGAGTTATTTAATATTTCTGAGGCTTGGTTTCTTCAATGATAAAAATTCATAGTATTACTATGACTCACTTCATAGTATTGGTTGTGAGGATCAGAGGAGTTCAAAAATGTAAAAGTCCTTTGAAACCAGAGAGCTACAAATGTCTCTGGCTATTTTCTCATAGGTGATACCTACTGCTTATTAAAAATCTGTTGAATAAATAAATATGAATGAAGGAATGTGAATAAATGTATGGATGAAGGCTCAGACCAACATCTTGCTCCGCACTAATAAAGGGGTCTGAACTCCCCACTAATAAAGACCGACAGACCAACATCTTGCTCCCCACTAATAAAGACCGAGGTGATCTGAACACCGTGGGATCAGAGTGGGTCTGTGGAGTGAATTCAGAAGGAGCTGCAGGACCAGAGTGTGAGTGAGAACCCTAAACCACCCTTCCACCCAGTTCAAAGAAGATGGAGACAAACAACTAAAAAGACAAAAGAAAATGAGTCAGGGGCCCTAAAGAAAAGTCCAAAAGAACCAGACTTTGCCCTAAAACTATGTTAATGTTTTCCCTACTGTTATGGACTAGATATTTGTGTCTGCCGAAAATTCGTATGTTGAAGCCCTAAAGCAGAATATGATGGGATTTGGAGATGGGTCTTTTGGGAGGCAATCAGGGTGAGATGAGGTCATGAGGGTGGGACCTCATGATGGAATTGGTGCCCTTACAAGTAGAGACTAGAGATGTGAGGACATGTAAGGACACACTGAGAAATCAGCTGTCGACACGCCAGGAGGAGAGTCCTTATTAGGAACCAAATCAGCCAGTACCGTGATTTTGGACTTCCTTCTAGAAATGTGAGAAATAAATTGTTTGTGCCACCTAGCCTATGATATTTTGTTATTGCGGTCTAAGCAGACTACGATACCTACTGCCCACAGAGTCCGCAGGTCTGAAACACTAGCAACGGCCTGCAATATCTGATACTCCAGCTGCTTCTCTGTGTAAGGCACCCAGCAGAGTGTCTGGCACATGGCAGACACTCAGTAAACACTAGCCATTAAGATTTTCTGAGAAAGTCTCTTGTTATATTGGTAAAGGTATGGGTCTCTTAATAAGATTGCTCCAAGAGATCCTGAGCAAGTAACTTTAAGAATTTACATTTCTTCATTTGTAAACTTTGCTAGCACCTTGTGTGGTTGTTTCAATGACTCCATGTGTGAAAGTGCCTCTTCACACTGTAAGCACTCAGCTAGTGGTAGCTCCTTAAAGCCTTCCAAGAGTCCAGGACCAGCATCCATTCAATATTTATTAGGTATCAGGCACTGAGCTCGATTAAGTAATACTAGAGTCAGGACATTTTAATAGTTATTTATTTATTTTTATTTTTTTAGAGAAAGAGAAAGCAGAGGAGAGGGGCAGAGGGAGAGAGAGAGAGATAGAGGAGAGAGAGGAGAGAGAGAATCTGAAGCAGGCTTCACGCTCAGCACAGAGCCCAATGTGGGGCTTGATCCCATGACCCTGACTGAGATCATGACCTGAGTCAAAATCGAGAGTTGGATGCTCAACTGCCTGCGCCACCCAGATGCCCCCAGAGTCTGGACTGTTACAAAAGAGAAAAGAGACTTTAAACTTCAGGAAGATAGGATTCATTTTGCAGAAGCTCTTTCCACAGCCTCTAGAGAGACTTTCAAAGTCATGTCAACCTTCACCCTGCCCCAATCAGGAGTTAGCCTGTATTCTGATAACATCAACAGTCCCAAGATCTCACAACCTCACTAAGAAAGTATTCTCCAACCCTCGTATCTGTCACTTCCACTGGTCTTCACAGTCTTATTCCCTTTGTTAAAAAAAAATCGTCAGCGACTAGCTTCTTATTCCTGTTGGCAATCAAGTCCAACCTTCTAACCTGACATATAGGTTAGGAAAATATTAACTACTATAAAACATACAGCCCAAAATTTTAGAATGGTAACAAACAGAAATGAATGTATTGATCAAAACCCATATCCCTGATTAGCAAGCAGTTCTCTGCCAGGTGGCCATTCAGGGAACTAGGTTCCTTCCGACCTGTGGACCTACCACCTTTAACACTTGGCCTTCGAGGTCAGTGTGCTTCAGGTCATATGCATCAAACCACAAAGGGAAGAATATGAAGGATCTCCCTTGGGAGACTTCATGGGATAAGCCTGGAAGTGGAACGCGTTACTCAAAGAGAAACTGAAAAGTGTGGTCCAGTTGTGTGTCCATGAAGAAGAAAGAAAGAGACTCTGATGAACACATAGCAGGCTCTGCCTCACTTGGCATTCAATATTCTCCACAATCTGGCTTAAACTTAGCTTTCAAATTTGATCTTCCAAACATGATACCAATTACCTTTCAAAATTGATACCATTATGCAGGTATGACTATCAGTCAGCTTTGCTGCATTAACAACCAACCACAAAATCTCAGTGACTTACAGCAACAAAGGTTTATTTCTGACCTATGTATATGCCTCTGACAGTTACAGGACATTGCTAATTAACCCAGCACCTTGTCCTCAGAATCCTTCTTGAGACATTTCAGGCAGTCACTGCCAACACTCTGAGTTTGAAACAAAAGCTGAAATTGATATGCTGTTCCTATGTGACCTCCTAGGTTCCTGCAAACATTACAAATTCCTGAATCTTTGCTTCAGCCTGAAATAAGCTTTAGCCTTCCTAGACCTTGTCTTACCAAAATATCCAAATCCAATTCATACTTCAAACATCTATATTTTATGTTCGTTCTTTCAACAAAATGTATTGAATATCTAGCACAATACCTCACAGACAGATTTGTTGAATGAATCTATTTCATGTCATCTGTGATGCTCAGTGAACATTTCTCCCTTGATTAATAACCCTGTTCCTTAGAACAATGGGAGTTGGTATCATATGTACAATGAGGATAATACTAAGGCTGACTATATAAGCCTATCGTATTAAATGGAAAAATTCTTAGTATAAACACATTGGAAGCACCTAATACTTGGAAACTGTTACTATTTTTAACTCCAGCTGAGACCAAGTTTTCTTCCAGGCCTTTATTCTGGGTGGAAGACAAAAACCAAGACCACTTGAGACTTGGGTCCCTGAACAGGCCTCACTCTTAACCTACCCCAGGGCCTTGAGCAGGCTCCTTATGCACCAGCTTGTTCCCTATCTCATAAATCCTGACTAATGACATAGACATGTCAGCTTAATGTTTGTGGAGCCCACTGACTTACTGTTAGTGCTCGGAGATCTTCAGATGAAAGGCACTCAAAGACAGGCACCCGACACCCTGTTTAGTCATAAAAGAAAAATACTACCAAATAACTTGGAAAAGGCAGACACTCCATGACTTAGTGCAGCAGACAAGCACACATCCAGGAAGAACGAATCAATCCTTTGACTCTATTCCTTTAATATGGAGATAAGGAGAAGGATCATTTTGAACACCTCAGACTATCTGGAGAGTCCAGGGAAGGGGTGTGGAGTAAGTGCAGAGAAGGATTTTTTTTAATCAAGTCTTTAACTTGATTTGGGTTGTGGGAAGAGTGTGAATCCTTCACCTCTCCTAAACAAAAACACGAGCAGGGATATGTGTTGTTATCCTCATTCACTGAAGCCAGTTAAAAGACATGGGCAAACCAGCTCCTCAAACTGGCTTGTTTGTGAGTTGTGACTGGTCCTAAATTATTACAGGCTCTCTTTTCAGTTTTATTCTTTGTTTACCTCTCCATCACCCACCACCACCTCAGGCAATGCGTCCCTTTCCAAGATCTAGAGGCCAGTCTAGGAGAGCCCCATCCAGGTGCATGAGTACTGGTGGGCGCCCAGCACGGAAACCAAGTTGGCAAAAAAAAAAAAATAGCGATGCACAACACAAGATTTTTACAGGGACTGTCCCTGAGGTTGAAGCAAAGAAGAAACTACTACCACAGCTAGTAGTTCTCCATCCCCTGAATAGTAGGTAGCCGTGATGGAGTCAGGCAGCCCTGGTGGAGATCTACCACCTCATACCTTTGATACTTCATACCAGTTCCAGAACCATTCTGGGCTTTAGTTTCTTCACCTGTAATGTGTGGGCAACAATACTACCTAACCCACAGCCTGTTGGGTAAAGTAAACAGGAGAGCGCACCGCAAACACTTCTAATCCATTTAAGGTATTATGTGGAAGGCATTATCACCCTATCTCCTCCCCACACCATGTCCTTTGTTTCATATCCGATGAATGTTTACAACTGTTATGGATTTTATTTGTGGGCAGTATTTGAGGTTCCCCAGGCTTAGATCTTTAGGGACAATTCATCCCCGCTTAGAAAGCCAAAAGATTTGTATTTGGAGAAAACATGGACAAATTTTAACTAAGGGTTTTTCAGAGATGAAATCCCAAAAGAAACCCTTGTTCTCAATCTAGTACTTATTTTGGAGGAACAAGTTGCTTCTTTTAAATGTGGAGATGGCCCACCTTTCCTTCTCTACTGAGTTTCTGTTGTCTTTTAAAGTTTCTACCCAACCCCCTGACTTCAGTCTGGCTTGGGAGTGTGATGTTTGGGGGTGTGCACATGACTAGTGGCCGTGGTTTATTGAACACTGTCCACTGTGGTTGACAGAGGATGAAGATTAGTAGGCTGGAGAGGAGCAACGAGAAGGGCCATGCCACAGCTCTGGGCTGAGGAGTTCTCTTGATTGTTGTTGTTCCTCACCCCACCCCCATATTTCTCAATTAACTCTCCCCACCTAACTTGGAACACCTCTTTCTCTCAATCTCATCTTATAGTATGCTCTCAATTACCCATCCAGGCACTTCGAGGCATAATGGGGCAGAGAGAAAATGGGGAGAGAAATACTGGAGCTGGATTCATATATAGTCAAACCAGTAGGTCTTTAGTCCTACTTTTGGCAAGACCCGAAGAATGTTAGGTTCTTTTTGAATTACCTCTCCCTTCACTCAACACCATATATACATTTCCCCTTCTCAGGACCCCTTACTTCCCACCTTCCAATCTATCCCCTACCATGGGGTGGGGCTTTCCCAGTTCCAGGCTCCCAAATTCCATTTCCTCACACCACCACATCCTGCTGAATGTTTGAAGCAGCTGCCTCCAGAATTCTCGACATCCTGGAGTGACAAAGTTGAGAGACAGAACCTGTCTTTCCCTATATCTTCCCTTTCCCTTTGTCTCTTAAATGAGAACAGATTTTTTTTTTATTTCATGGGGTAGACATTTTAGAGAGGGGAGAGAACTGAGACATTAGGGGCCTGAAGATTGGGCTGTTGGTTCCTCCAGCCATTTTCCAGCTCTGAGGACTCAGTCAGTCCTTTCAGAGACTAGTTGCTGATTTCAGGTGTTGTAAGTCATTCCTGGATACATGTGGAGTGTGCAAGAAGACTTATTCAGAATGAGCAGGCCTCACACTTCAGTAGGAATTTTAATTAAAGAACCAAAAGATGTGGCTGGGTGGGTGGGTGGGATGTGGAGTTGGAGGCTGAAGAATTTGGAATGCTCAAGGATGTAAAGAGGTAGAAAAGGAGGGACTGACGGGGCAGAGTCCAGGATATGGAGACCTAGTCAATGGGACTGTGAAAAGGGAGCAGAAATAAGAGAGAGTTTAGCTCTAGAAAGAGCCTATGACTCAGAGAAGGTACAGTGTGAGACAGGGTGGGGACTGACTCAGAAAGACAGGCCTATGTCCAAAGACAAAGAATGACACCTCTAAAGGGTCCTGTAGTCCTTAGGGACTGAAAACCAGATATGACTTCATCTCCAGGTGCAGTGGCAGGGACTATGGGTGGGTGGAGATGGAATTGGGAAGAAGAAGAGATGGACTGGAGATATTTTAGGATATTAACCCTTTGTTTCATAGGAGGGCAGGTATCTGAGGGCAGGATGGAAGTATCATCAGTAAGCCTGGTACTGTCCTGTCAACTTTCTGAATGTATCCCAGACATACATCTCCTAAACCAAGGCGAACTGTCACTATGCCCTTCCCCAGGCACCATGCCCAGTGCCAGTGACTAGACTGGCATCTACAAGATATCCCTGGAACCCCTTTTGGCTGAGATTTATGGGTCATGAGTTGATTGGAATAGGGGGAATGACTTAGTTCTTGGGTTCTCAACCTCATGTTGATAAAGAAGAAGGGAGGGGAAATGTCACAAACGACAGAAGCCATCTGTAAGCAAAGCTCATCTTCTCCTGATCTTAGCCTTGCTCTCTCATGCCACATTAGTGACCCTCCACTTTCCCTGTCTGTCATCATTCTTGACACTGTAAAAGCATCCTGTCTCCCCATTCAATCCTTCAGCCCTTTCTGCCACCCCCAGGTGGTAGTTGCATCACCATACCCCTCTCCCACTGTGGGCTTTCACTGGTAGAAGCTGCATGTGTTCAGATTACCACATGTTTGTGTGGACTTTGTTGCCTGAAAGTGCCACTGATTGTTCCCCAGTTCATGCCAGAGTCCAGTTATAAGATACAGGGAAGATGGAAAACCAGGAGGGTGGAGCCAAGGGTATAGAGATTTGGAGAAAGGTATGGGCTCAGAAACAAAAGTTAAGCACAGAGGACAAGGAAAAATAAGTGCAAATAAAATAAAAACTCTATCCAACAGGGCTCAGCAGACATAGAATCAGCAGGGCTAAGGAGAATCAGGGTCTTAGAGATAAAAGTAATTGTAGAGAGTCACTAGTCCTGTCTCCTACCAAAACAAGGGAGGAAAACTTTTTAGGGGACTAGGGGTAGGGAATAGGGAAAGGAGGTCCTAGATTGAGAAGAAGGAGATCATTAGATTCTGAAGGACCTGGGTTTATATCTCGGTTCTAATACTTACAAGTTGTTTGACAGTTGGATAAATTACTTGATCTCTCTGTGTCTGTTATCTTAAAAGTAACACGGGATGCCTGACTTACAGAGACAATATGAAGATTTAAAGTGATACAGGAAAAGGGTTAGTATATGCCTGCTACATGGTGGGCATTCAGTAAGTGCTAACTAGCATTATTTTTATTATTATTATACAAGAGGGTTGGTTTGGTAGAGAGGAAGGATGGGGCTAAGTACAAATGATGGAGAAGATTATCCCAGGGAACAGAAATAGCCTATGGGAGGTAGAGAGGAAAATACACAGTGTGTGGAACAGAGAACAAGTGGCTGGAGCCAAGGACAGTGGGTGATAAGACACATCAAAGGGAAGGGGGATCTGCCAGGCACTTGAGGGTCTGGGATTATATTGGAATCCTGGGTTCTATTCCTCTTTCCACAGATGGCTACCTGCCACCTGCCCAGACCCACAGCCCAGCTCTATCAGTTCCGATACGTGAATCCCCAGGACCAGGGGTGTGGGCAGAGCTCCCCTTTCCAGTTCGGGGAGCCAAAGCCCATGGTGGGAGCCCCTGGGGGAGACTGATGTGTCACTGACATCCCACCAACGATCCCCAAGGCCACCGTGCTGCTGGTGAGAACAGGGCAACAGAGCTGCTCCTGGGCAAGGAAGTGGGAGGATAGCATGGCAAGGGACCCCTTCTCACTTTACCCTCAGCTCGGTGGTGTCCTTAACTGAGGACCTCACTGGGATTTACACATTAAGAGAGTCTCCATCTAACACAGACAGAAACATGTAGTCTAGGAAAGCAAGCCACCCATAGGCCAATGTCACTCAAGATTTCATAAGTGCTTTTCAAGCTTTCCTTCTCCCAAGTGTGATGTCCTGTCCTAGGCTCTAGAGGAAGATCCATAGGATAGAGGGAGGCCTCCACAGGGAAGGAATGTCCAGAGGAAGGGGAGGGTGAGACCCACTTCCAGGACAGGTGGGGAGTGAGTAGACAGTAGGGCCCCAGACCTGCACCGTCCAGTACTGGAGGTGCTGCCCACAGGTGGCTCTTGAGCACTTGAAATGTGACTGGTCCAAACTAAGACGTGTTGTGTGGGTAAAATACACAAAGGACTTTGAAAACTTCATATTTAAAAAAATGCAAAAGATTTTCATGTTTATTACATACATTACATTTTGAAATTCTAATATTTTGGATAGACTAGGTTAGGTAAAATATCATTAAAATGAATTTCACCTGTTTTATTACATTTTTAAGTGTGTACTAGAAATTTTTTAATTATATATGTGTCCTGTATTTTTATTCTATAGGGAAGAATTATAGAGTGGGCACAGATGTTGGCAAAGACTTCCTAAAGGAAAAGAAGGGACAGAGACAGGCGGGGACAATATACATACCCCAGACAAGAGGACAGACTTGAGGAAGGCTCAGGAGGTGACAATCACAAGTAGTTTGCCGTGATTTAGGCAATTTCTTGCCTTCTAGAACCCTCTAAACACATGGAATCAACACAAGAATAGGAAAAAGATGTATATATCTTACATAAGTCTGAGATGTGCGAGCTCCTACCCTGTGTTCTGTTTTTACATTCGTTACTCTCATTGCAATTACCTCTCAACAACTCAAGCTAAGAGATCACTTTATAAATGAGAACAGAGACTCAGAGAATTTAATTAACTCATTCAAAGTGACATAGCTAGTGAGAATTGTATTGGAGATTGAAACTCACATCAGTCTGATTCCAGAATAGTGAGAGTAAAATTAGGGGAGCCATCCCTTTTGTCTGCGTGGATTGAGAAACATTTCTTCCAAGAGTGTCAGAGCTAGTACATGGGATTGTGGTGGGCAGGACTTAGTAGTACACCAAGCCTCCCCTTAGTCACCTCTGTATAGCCTGCCTATACCTGATGTGACTACCCAGTCCCAAAATGCATCAGCAGAGTGATGGGGATGGGACCTGAGAATGGGCCCTTCACAAGCACAAGCACAGCCCCCTCCACATCTTGCCCCCTGTTGCACCAGCTGGATGAGAGCCAACATGAGAGGAAGGAGCCTTCAGGTGAAGCTACAGCTGCCAAGCTGAGGAGCCAAGTACAGGAGCTCCAGAAGACTCTGGCAGCCACCAGGCAGGAAAACGCAGAGCTGAGAAGAGCTCTGCAAGATGGGAGTTGGGCCAGGTGGGTGATGGGGCCTGACTACTTACCCAGGGTCTGAAATCTGAACCCCATGAAGAGAGGGAAAGGGAGATGTTCATGGGCTTATTAAGATGATTCTGGCAACGGGGCACCTGGGTGGCTGCGTCAATTAAGCAACTGACTTTGGCTCAGGTCATGATCTCACAGTTCGTGGGTTCAAGCCCTGTGTCGAGCTTGGATCTTGAAGCCTGGAGCCTGCTTTGGATTCTGTGTCTCCCTTGCTCTTTGCCCCTCTCCTGCTCACACTCTGTCTCTCTCTTTCTCTCTCAAAATAAATAAAAAACAAACAACCAAAAGATAGTTCTGGCATCAAAAATAGCTTTTAAGGGGCGCCTGGGTGGCTCAGTCGGTTGGGCATCTGACTTGGGCTCAGGTCATGATCTCGTATGTTTTTGAGTTTGAGCCCTGCATCAGGCTCTGAGCTGTCAGCAGCTGAGCCTCCTTCAGATTCTGTGTCTCCTTCTCTTTCTGTCACTTCCTTGCTCATGCTCTGTCTCTATCTGTCCCTCTCTCTCAAAAATAAATAAACATTAAAAAAAATTAATAGCTTTTAAAAGGAAACAAGTGGAATTAAACTTGCTGTGACAGGAGACACCTCCCAAATGTAATGAGATTCAGTTCTTTGAGCACAGAGTGCTGAGGTAGGGTAGAGATGGCTGTGTTCACCAGTGAGGGAATGTTACCTTCCAGTGTCTTTTTCAAGGAAGGTGACTAAGAAGGGGTGAGAACAGTCAAACTTTGGTATGCACCACCTAAGCTCATGTTCCATTTTTTGAGAGATAGTCCCAACCTCTCTCTTTTGGGGAAGCTTCTTTCCAGGGACTTTCTCGGTCTCACAGGGAGCTCACAGAAGAGAGGGACACCCTGAGCTGGCAACAAGGAGGCCATATAGCACACATCTGGAGCTGGAAAGTAACATCCTGGCCATCAGTGAGAAAGTGCTGACAGAGGAGGTACAGCTGGAAGGGTGAGGACACCTCCTCTACTCCCATCATTTCCATTCATTTCCTGTCGCCCCCAAACTCCAGTCTCCTGTTTCAGGCAGGTGAACCTGCTCTCTGTCTCATTTGGTTTTTTCCCTTTTTTAACCTCACTGGGGTATTCCACTTACTGGGGATATCTTTCCCTGCCTAGCTCTCTTCCGTCTTTCCTAAGCCTATTCTGTGTTCTCACCTTGAGAAGTAATCATAGTTACCACTTATGGTGCAGCAAAGGCTAAACAGGAGCTAGGAGTGGAGTATTTGGAAGAAGAGAGTAAATAAAATACATGAGAGAGGATAAATTTCAGATATGACCACAGCAAAGTAGATCAGACTCCTTTCTCACTGTTAAGAGATTTGAGAACTGGTGATCCAGGAATGTAATGGAATCTCTCCCCTGAAAAAAGATGCAAGTCATAGAATCTGAGCACCAGGAAGAGTGTAAGGTATTTAAGAGGGCAGCCTCCTTCAATATCAGAGAGCTATCATTTTTATGTCTCTTGTATTGAACAAAACACCTCCCTCCTATGACTTTCTTCCATCGGTCCTGGTTTAGACCTCTGGAGCCACACGAATGAATTTCTTTCCTCTACCGGACAACTATCATTCCTATCAAATAGCACAAATATTGACTGCTTCCCATGCCTGTCCTTCAAATTTTCACCAGGAGAAATCACACTAGTTCTTCCTTTCATCTAATAACATAATCGTTCAGTACTGGTAGATTTTATATATTTTTTTAACTCTTAAAGGAAAGAGACATTCTACCCAAGGCCCACGGTAAAAAATGAGTTGCTCCCTGAGGCTTCTTCAGTGCAGGATATGTTAGTTTTGCCTGCGGGATATACTGCCATGAGGTAAGAATGGTTTTAACAATTACTAATGGTTAGACAACAAAGAATAAAAATACTTTGTGATGTGAAAATTATTTGAAATTCAAATTCCAGTGTTCATAAATAAAGTTTTATTGGAACAGCCATGCTTATCCATGTATATATTGTCTGTTGCTGCATTCACACTACATTCACACTACACACTACAGTGGCAGAATTGAGAGATGCCACAGAGTCCACATGGCCTGTCTAAAAATATTGACTGTCAGCCCTTTTACAGAAAAAGTCTGCCAACTTATGACCTAGATCCAAAGTTTACAATCAATAACAGCTGACCCTTGTCTAGAAAAGATTAGATTCTGATATCTTAATTGAGTGAAAACAACTAGGAAGCCATCTTACTTGAGTGAAAACAGCTAGGAAGCCATCAGCAGAAACTTTCTTAAAGTGATACCCAAAGAGAAAAGAAAAACTGTATATTTCTAGATTGCGCTCTAGAACCAGGAATCTTGGACACTCAGGGTTTACAACAGGATCACCTTCCTCTGGGGATCTGAGCATCCCAGAGACAAGTGGAGGTCTGGGCTGAGAGGAGAGCCAGTATAAGAAGTGCTCAAGAGAGAAGTCTGAGTCCTTCATTTCATCCGTGTCCCCACACACCAGGTGAGAGACATGGTGATGGCCCTGATTCAAGAACAGGAGAACCTCCTTGTCGACTGAAAGACGTGCAAACACACAAGAAGCAAAGCAAGGTAAAGGTCCAGAGTCAGTTTGCTCTCTCATTTATTCTTTCAGTGTCTGTTGAGTCCCTTCTGAGTGCTGGGCACCAAATGTGATGAAAATATAAAGAGGGGATTGTGTACGCTCTCCTAGGAAACATAAAATGTTTACCTAAATAGGGATTGGTCAAAGTGGAATATACTAAGCGTCACTAGAGAAGAAGAAAATATTATCATTCTCCACAGAAGTATATGAGAGCACAACTCCTTAGGGACATGATAAAGGGCTTTTAAAAAGAGGGGCATAGGAGTGCCTGGGTGGCTCAGTCAGTTAAGTGTCTGACTTCGGCTCAGGTCATGATCTCACAGTTTGTGAGTTCGAGCCCGGGCTGTACTCACAGCTCAGAGCCTGAGCCTGCTTTGGATTCTGTGTCTCCCTCTCTCTGTGCCCCCCACTCATGCTGTTTTTCTCTGTCTCTCAAAAATAAATAAATATTAGAAAAAAAAGTTTAGAAAAAAAAGAGAGGCATAAACTAGCAGAGCATTTTCAAACCTTTTTAGCAGTGAAACTCTCCTCCTAGTAAACTTATGTGGAACCTCACTGATTAAATACAAGCAATATTTTATTCCTATAAAGTATTTTGATAAATCCAAATGTATAATGTTGACCTATAAGATAACAAAAGTAATCAGGTGATTCTGATGAATGGCAAACTTTGAAATCACTCAGCAAATGCTTATTCGGCTCACTTTGGTATTTCACGATACTTTAGTAGTCAGAATTTCGATAACAACTGGAAGAGGTTTATAGCTTCTACCTTATATTTTGGATGTGTATGCACACAGTTATTTTTTCGTCTAGCCTAGAAACTCCCTGTGCACAAGGCTGTATGAGTCATCGCTGTAATTGCCACAATATTTAAGCCACTTCTTGAACACAACAGACATTCAATATATATTGTTAAATAAATGTATTCAGATGTGTCAGCCATAGTGGGGAGCCAACTGGAGACCATGGGGAGACTTTTCTCATGGACTTGGGACCTTATTGGGGCTGGGGTGTTGAGGAGAAGCCCCTCTGGTTTGATATATATAACACTTATCCCCCACTGAGAGAGTCGGTCTTCCAAAGGCCCCATTTGCCATACGACAAAGCCAAAGCTGCCATCCAGGACACATTTTACCCTGAAGTTCGGATTAGAGCAAAATTTTATTCAGCCATGAATCTGGTCAGAAAGACCTGTTCAATCCAAACTTCAAGTCTACCTGTCAACAGTTCGCGGAGAAGTACATTGAGGTACAGAAACTCAGAGAAACAGATGAAGAGAAGATATTTGTGGAAAACAGAGAAGGCTTTATCAACAGAAGATGTCATTTTAAGCCAAGTAGGAGAAGCAAGGACTCAAAAGAAATATAGTCATATTTCTTGGGAATCTGAATCCATGGGTGCCAAAACTCAAAAAGTATTGGGGGGAGAAAAACAAAACAAAACAACAAACAACAGAAAAAAAAAACCAGCCTCTGGAAGAAGCTCCACAGGACCAGCATTTAGAGGAATCTCAAGAACAGTCAAAGGGTCTCTCACCTCCATGAAGAACATGTATACCATGTACACTGACATCCAAACTGTATTCACTAGATGAATGTTGAGCTGCTTTTAACAACTGAACTGTGTCCATGTTTCTCGATCTCTAAGGCATTAGGTTTGCCTTCTTTTAGTTCCTATTTGTAGGTTGTAATAAAGCTCAGTTTCAGGGTTTGAGTGAACTTTATGCTACTACAGTAGTAAATAAAGAATTCCCGGTTGGTCGTAAAGTAAATTTACTTTAAAATTTTAAGTAGCACAAGGAAAACTTTATAAGTATTGTTCGAATGGGACTCGTTTTGTGTAGGTTTGCTTGGATTTTGGTGTTAACATGTGGTTTGGCTCTTTTTGATCCTCTGGTATCTTTCTCTTTTCTGGCTCCATCAGGGTTTTGCTTGTGCATACGGTATGTCCCCTGGACTAGCTGTTTCTGTCTGCCGATCATCTCTACATTTTGCTGTAGAACTATTGATCTTCAACTTGAGCAGCGAAGCTGACTTGTGCTTTGAGGTAAGAGTGAGAGCCTATTGTTGATGATAGACAAAGGTCAAAACTATAACTTTAATCTCATAGATTGAGTATGCTGGAGATGATTAACATAGATCTGAGCATAGTAGTCTGCTCAGTAAAGATCTGAATGAATAAGTGATTACATCCAGTTAAAGACTGAATGTAGATGACATCTCTACAGATAACTGGATTGCCAAGAGGGGGCCAGCAAGTTTAGATGCCATTCTCCACCAGCATTCACCTGTCTCCCTGGTGTTGAGATGTGCTTACAAGACCTTACCAACTGTTCTGCTTTCTTCATTTCATTTTCATATCTTTTACTGAATAAATGAAATTCCTCTGGAAGAAAAACATAAATGTATTCTATGAAAAATGAACAAATGAATGAGTGAACTTTAATATAAAGCTATGATTTAATATAGTGTTATAAAGTTGATAGGGTGTGGCATTTTACACCCTTTGTACAACAGGGATAATAACTGTAGAGATTTATTAAAGAGTAGAAATAAAATATGCAAAGTACTTGGCCATCTTGGGTGTTCAGTCAATGATAGTTGTTGTAGCCATGGTAACTGTCCACAAAGGAATGATATGGCATGATAGTGGGTAATTTTGTTATTGATAGCAGATAAAAAGGATATAAAAAGGGGGGTAGGGGAAAGGTAAAGGTAGGTAACAAACGTGAGCTCAAAACAATGTGGAGAAAAGTCAAAGAAACAAAAAGGGAAATAGAATAATGACAATAGTCTACCCAAATGCTAAATAGGATTTGTATCACAAGATACTTTTCCTGCTCCAATAACCAATGATGCAAAAGCATTTGTCCTGCACAACGACCAGAACCGTACAAGATGCAGGTTCTGAAAATCTATCCTCTATGATGTAAAAAACATTCCTTTTCTTAGTTAGAACGAAGATCGCAATCAGTAAGAAGTGGAACACAAATCCTAGTAAGGAAATTGCAGGCACTAGAGAAAAAACACATCTGGTAGAGTTTACCTGGGTTAGAAGTAGATTAGAAGAGTAAGAGCAAATTCTCAAATTTTCAAAAGATGGAATTTAAGTAGCCAGAAATGTTATCACATATTTTAGAAAAATGAACTACATAAAAATAGAGTCAATACTTTAAAAATTGAAATCAAGGATAGTCATTATAAAAAGGAAAATTAATTTTTTCAAAAATTATAGTAAAATTCTCTTTTTCCATCTTCATTTTGATTATTCTAAAACATGTGAATATGGGACCTATGTAACTGAAATGCTGAAATAATTAGCATCAGCTTACCTGAGAGCTGGAGGCCTGTGGCCTCACACACATATAACTATGATAAAACTAGTTGTGAGAATGGACTTTCTTTTATTGAATACATGCCTCCACTTCCAGAAATATGAATGATCTGAATAAGCAACAGGTCTTGCTTGAGCAAAATTCTTAGCCTAACTAACACCCTTGCTTTCTATGATTTGAAATCCATAATTTTGTATTTTAAAGGCTTTTTAGTTCAAAAGTCCCTCAATAAAAGACAAATCACTCTTGATAGGGAAATCCTTACCATCAACTAATACCCTAGTTGAAGTATGACACCAGCTACCTAATAACACACCCTCAGAGAATGAAATAGGCACCTAAAGACAAGGGAAAAAGTGGGCTAGTGGGAGGGAGAGGGGAGGGCTTGAGTTGCAAAGAAGAGAAAAGAGAAGAAGCAAGAGGAAAAGACCTAAAAGGGTCCTGGTTACCTTACAGTTTCTCTGGTCAGGCTTTGGGGCCTACATTCATTTGTAAGCATTTCATGCACAGAGTTATGCACCATCAATATGGAAAACACCAATTCTACTCTGGTTATAAAGACCTTAAATGTTAGCCTGGATCAGTGAGGTAGAGAAGGCTGACAAAGCAGGGAAAAGAGCAAGACAACAGCAACCATTTGTTTCTCTGAAGCTTCCTCAGGCTTCCTCAGACAGTATTGGGTCTTTGGGAACCCTTTTTTCAAAGTCCCCCACCTATAAAATGGAACTGGAAAGAGACCATGAAACAGAATCAAATTCTTTGAGTACCAGGACATTTGAAGTCAGTTTCTGGAGTTTTCTTTGAATTTGAATTTATAATTAGTATATGTCTAACCCAGGAGATATTTTCTAAGCATGTTCAACCTCCCTAATATCAAAGTAAAATCAAGCATTTAAAAGATGTCCTATCGTTATGTTGAAAAACAAAAACTCTCCAGGACTCTGGAAGCTACTACAGTGAGGCTGCTGGTGCGGTTGGAAGGATAGGTTTTGGAATCATGCCGACCTTTGTTAGGATCCTGACACTTTTCAAAACTTCTAATACATTTCTTAATTTCTTTAACCTCAATTCTCTCATGTATATATTAAAGATAATATCTGTTCTGCAGAGAGATAATGCATGGAAAGCACCTAGTATATAATTATACCTGGTAATACTACATTTAGCAACTTCGAGCTGTGATTATTATTAGCTCAATTCTAGGAAACGGCCTTGACCAGAGCATGAGGTATTAAACACTGACACAGCTTCACTCTGTTCACATTTGGCTGCACCTTGATTCTAACGCTTCCAAGTAAAAAAATAAGAAAACAGTAAACCAGGGCAGGATGCTCAGGAGACTGTTACAGCTACAACTGAGAAAAGCAGTGAGTGTAGGATTGGTCTTCTAGAGCCTATCTGAATATAGAGAAGACATTTTGTTCTTCATCATCATGAACACTCTCATACAATAGTCTAACGAACAATTGAATGTGGCTGTTTTAACACATTGTGTGCTGAGGTTCTTTACCATCCTGTACGTCTGCACATCTCTAACACATGCTGACCTTTTGGTATATTTGCGTTTAAGAGTGGAATCACCTAAAATAAATAATGCACCGCTCTACCAAATGAGCTTAGTCACTGTGACCAGTAATCTGTACTAAATTGTTTTCCATCTGTAATACATGAACGCATCAGGACAAAATGTTTGCATATCTAAAAACTGTATAACCGTACAGTTATACTTTATTACAAGTTTTTATCTGGAACTTTGCCTCAGAAAAGTTTAGGTATTATGACCTATACATCTCTTTTTCTAGCCTTTTCTAGAAACATACATTTAAAATTTAATCTAACTGATAGAAATACACATAAATGTGACCACATTCCAGATACAGTTGAGATTTATTAACATATTAAGATCCACTGTTGACTTAAGAGATTAGCAAATGATCCATATCCCAACAGGAAAACAGAAACTTGGAATACAGTCTACCCTTTGTCCTTCCCTTATGTATGTAAACAGTTATTCTCCCAGATAAATGTGGCAAAATGCAGTATAGCAAAATCAAAGATATGTTCTCTATTTCTGACATTGTAGTTTATTAAGTAGTCCTACCACTTAGCCCCATTTACATGTGTTTTAACACCAAAACTCACAGCATAAACAATAGGAGTGCATAAACCACAAATGATATGTCACTAGCAAGTGAAGGAAACATCACACCCATACAGAAATAAAAGAAAGAAAATGTATTGAAAAGAAACCAGGACTTCTTCAAAATGAGGTGTTTCTGGTGGGCTTTTCACGGTCCCATTCATTAGCATTTTTCCATTTGGGAATGCAAGAAAATTTATACAGCTTCACTGGATCACCATATAAGATTCTTATAAAAGTTGATGAAATCACAGACTGTTACTGCCAGAAAATATATCTAATTTGTAAAAAAAAATGTTGCTGAGCCAAACCAATGTAGAACCCAGTCTACATTCTCCTCTCCCGTTCTTTTCCTGCATTAACAATACCATGAAATTCACATCACATATTTAGATGGCATTTTATAACACCCAAGCCCCCACTGCCACATCTGAATTAATCCTAACTTTTAAAACCCAAGTAACCTAGATATTTCCGATGCTTCAGGACTGCCAAGGGACCATCTAGGTAGATCTTGTCGGGCTTTCTGGAATTGACTCAAATAGGAGATATCTAAATCTTCTTGCTGGATCCTGAAAAGGTTGGACGTCCACATGGCATGTTATGAAAAATGAGATAAATGATGTAAAAGTACCTGTCAGAAAGCCTGACGCATTACAAGTTGCTGCCTCTGTTGGTGGACAAAATAACTAAAAGGCTGTCAAGCTCTTGAGCTTCATCTTATTCTGTTCTGCCTCTGAATAGCTGTATTTAGTAACTTTTTTAAAAGTAATGTCTACACCATCATGGGGCTTGAACTCATGACCCCGAGATCAAGAGTGGCATGCTCCACCAACTAAGCCAGCCAGGCGCCCCTGTATTAAGTAACTCTTAAGCTGTCCTCGTTTCAGATGTAGGACATGGTATCCTATTTATATCCTGTCTTTTAAGAAATAAATGGCTATTTGGAGATGTAAAATACTATATAAATTCGGGGCTCCTAGGTGGCTCAGTCAGTTAAGCATCTGACTTTGGTTCAGGTCATGATCTTACAGTTTGTGAGTTTGAGCCCCATGTCGGGGCTCTGTGCTGACAGCTCAGAGCCTGGAGCCTGCTTTGGATTCTGTGTCTCCCTCTCTCTCTGTCCCACCCTCGCTTGTGCTCTGTCAGTCTCTCTCTTTCAAAAACTAAATATTAAAAATATATACAAAAATACTATATAAATTTATGAAATCATCATCATTATTATAAAGGATAAATTCTACTTAAAAAAATCTCCCTTTTTAATATGGCCCACATTTGACTCTCGTGCTTTGACTGTCCTCACCAATCCGTATCCTGCGGCATTGATGACATACTTTTAAAGCTAACTCTATTCCCATGGATAGATGCTTTAGGTTAAATGGTAAAAGATTACGTATGTGTAGAAAATACTTAAGTAGAGCAACAAGCAACAGTTTACGGAAGTAAAGGGAGAGTCGAAGGCAGGCAAATATACAATCCTAGTGTCTTTCTGAGAAGAAGGCCAACATTTACTGAAAGCGGCATGTTTGAATAATCCACCCTTGTGCTCCTGAGCAGTATTTACAGTAGAAATTGATCACAAGTACAAATCCCTTGAGCAAATGGTCTTTACAATATCAGAGAAAAAGCCTTATTCTTCTCCCTCCACTGCCTATAAATTTTATTTTACTGGGCCAGTTCTTCTCATGATACTAAATGGAATTTCAGGTCGCACTACTTTCTGTTCACTTTCAAAAGAAAAAAAAGCCCTCTGGTCATGTTAGTCTCACAAAAAGGACTTTGAACTTCATTGAAACTGAAGCGTCTTTCTTCCCGCTACAACATATCCAAATGAAAAAGGGTCCCGGTTGTTTCTCTGTGTGCTGCGCCAGCTTCTCCTGGCCTCTCTCCCCAGCCCCACTCCAGCTCTTCCCCCACAGTGGAGCAAGGCTGCTTCTGTGTCCTCCAGAGCTGAAACGTGAAATGGGAAGTTAAAGAGGCAGAAAATGCAGTTTTGCTTTCTCCAGCCTGGAGAGTAATTTATAACAGACTCTCCTGGCCATTTCCGTGGGTCTTGGAGATGCTCCCCTTCATTTGTGATCTCTAACTTGCAGTATCTTTGGTGAGATAAATGCACTTCGTCTGACTAGTCACACACAAGTTCTCCTTCAAATTTTTACACACACGATACACTATTAACCTCTCTACTCAGGTCTCATCACTGCTCCATATAATTCAATCAGTCAGACATAAGACAGATCCGAACTAGTGCCAGCTGACCCACCCTTGACTGGGATGTTGCTTCTTTTCAAATGTAGCCCTTGCTTCCTTCCACCTCTTGGCAGGAGGATCCAATTGAAAAGGATGGTAGGCACCTGCCATAGGAGATGCTAAACTTTCTGTAGCACTAAGGTGATTCAAACAGTAAGTTATGAGCAAAAAAGTACCAAACAAGTCCTTGGCACAAACTGAGTCCATAACTAGATCCGTAAAAATGAAAATGTAATATATGATAAATACTCCAGTAATGGTTCATCAGTAAAAGTGCAGCTTATTTAAAATGATACTGATATCATAATTAGATCTCACCTTGAAATAAATAGTGTTAGCCCTCCTTAATATCATGTTCAAAAATGAAAAGAGCAATGGATTGAAGATTTAATGTAAAATATGAAAATATGTTTTTAAAAATAAGAAAGTATTAGAGTCAATAAAAAAACACTTCAAAAAAAAAAACCCAAGAATATAATGGAAAAAATTTACTGAATTGACTTCACAATAATACAATTTACACAAAGGCAAAAAAAAAATACGATGAGTAAGGTAAATAAAAAAGGGAAAGAGAGAGAGAAAAGGCTTGAAGTATATATGAGGCAGAAATATGTAAAGAAATATATATATATTATAGAGTAAAATATATATTTTATAGATAAATAATATATATTATATATGTAAAGAAATATATAAAAGAGGAAAGGCAAATGGATGAAAAAATTTCTTAAAACCTTTTTGTAAAAGGTGCCAAACTCACTAGCAGCTGAGGAAATACCACTCAACACAATACCCTCATTTTTTCATAGTTAATAAAGCATTTGAAAATTCATAACGTTTAGTGAAATGGAGTATAAAATGATGAAGTTGTGAATTGCAGTACATATTGTTTCTATAATGTCACTTTTGGAAATGTGTTCTATAGAAATGGACATATTTCTTCCTAAGAGATGCAGGCCAAGAATGATTTAGATATATGTGCTGGCCTAGAGGAATGTTCATGGTACACACTTGAACGAATACAGCAACGAGGTAAGTCACATGTATTATAATGATTCTATTCATGTGACTCAAAGTAGGGGGAACATATGTATATAAATATATATAATTATATATGTCATATTTTTAGGAGTATAGAAAGAAATATAAATGATATGCACCAAATTAGTTTTTCTTTTTATAATTTTGTGTCATTTGGCTTTTTAAAAACATAACTCTCACTTTTGAATTCTGAAAGAAAACACCATTAAGTGTGTGCTGTGTGTGTGTGTGGTATAGACAACTAGTACTCTAGGATTTCAGGGGAGAAAGGGGGATATGGGAGACATGGAGTTTGATCAGAACTAGAAGGATGGGTTTGGAGAAGTCAGATAAACAAAAAGAGGTCTTTCAGACCATGGGAAAAACAGGAGAAAAGCAGTGGTATCTAGAATCACTTAGACTCACTTCAAATGCCCCAAACCAATTGTAACTACATATTTGAAAAAAATAAAAATATATCCATATGTTTGTGTGTGAACAAGCAATATTATTATAATTGCACGATCCTGTATTACACAGAATTTTTGTCACTACCAGGAAATTATAGACAAGGTAATTAGAAAACCCAAAGAGTCTTCTATTTCTGAATATTAAATTGACCTTACATTTTTTCCAAGCAAAGATAACTGAGTTGCAACTCACAACAACCCAAATCAATGAATTCCCTTCACCTTAGCATTCACCACCATCTCCATTCACTGCTGCTTCTACACTTATGTAAGATTATCAAATTTTTTAAAAGTTACTCAATGAGTAATCAATATGTATAAAGCTCTGCACACATGTAAACTGGAGTTTCTTGCTCTGCAGAGAATCAGAGTTACAAATAAAGAGATCTTTGTTTATGTAAATTTTAATCCTTTGATAAAGTTTCTTTGGCTCTGAGGATTACATAAAACAGGTTATAGAAAAGATTAGTCACTTGGAACCAGAGGCTCCTCCCATGTTGTTTGTTTGTTTGTTTGTTTGTTTTTAACAATTAAGCCTTATATGGTTGTGGCTCTGATTATAACATCATATTAAAAAAGTAAAGAAAAATTCAGTCAGTGAATAAGTAATAAGTTAAATAATTAGTATTTAACTTGCTGACCCTTCAGTATTTTCCTTTTGTACCTTAACAAGGCATTTGTGAATCAAAGAATTACCAATTTGCTCACATATTAAACAAAACGCTAATATTTTGTTCAATTGTCTGGATAACTGTATAACCTAAGAAAAGATGATACCAAAATAGGAATGAACTTGGAAGCAATAAACTGGGAGCAATGGTATGGACAGGAACATTCATTTCTTTCTGGTTTTTTGTTTTTTTGTCTTTTTGTTTTTTTTAGGAACATTCATTTCTATGAAACACTGGTTTTCTCCCATTGGCCACTAACATTTCTGAACAGTAGGCTGTTGGGAGAAAACCAATGTTTACCAATTATTCCACTGGTAACCTGCCAGCCAGATTGGATGCCTGAAAGATTAGGAGCTATGTCAAGTGGTTAGGTCGTCAGATCCAGGTAAAATTCGGGACGAAGTAGAAAGGATGGTTTGGATTAAAATGATACAAATTCTATGGAATGTACAAGCACCAGCTAAGCCAGCTCCAGCACTGACGATGTGGTCTTGGAACAATTCATTTGCCTCCGTTTCTGACCTACTCTAAGGAATCATTATAGGACCTACCTCAAATACTTGCTGAGATTTTTGGTTTCTTAACAAATATTCGCTGAGTGCTTGTTCTATGTCAAATACTGTCCTAGGTGGTAAAAATTCTAGAAGCTTCCATTTAGATGTTGAGGCAATATTCATGATAGAGTGTTAAGATGAAGGCTCAGACCCTAAGTTCGATAAGATTTGGATCTCAGCCCCTGACCATGACAAAGGAAGTACCGGTGCTTTCCCACTAATGGATGTCATAGTAAAGGAATGGGGATAAAGGACAAGATTCTACAATGTTATAGTGCTGTGACATGCGCTCTTGGACTTCAGTCCTTGAACATGCCAGGAAAAAGGTCTTATGACTTTTGAAGATGCTTAGTTCACTGATTGTGCTGCTTTCTTCTTTTCTTTCTTTCTTTCTTTCTTTCTTTCTTTCTTTCTTTCTTTCTTTCTTTCTTTCTTTCTTTCTTTTTTCTTTCTTTCTTTTTACTTTTTAAAAAAGTAAAATTTACTTGTGAGAGAGAGAAGGAGTGCACAAGAAAGGGAGGAGGATCAGAGAGTGCAGAGAGAGAAGGGGACAGAGGATCCCAAGAAAGCTCCATGCTGACAGCAGAGTCCAATGCAGGACTTGAACTAGTGAACTACGAGATTATTACTTGAGCAGAAGTCGGACACTTAACTGAGCCACGCAGATACCCTGCTTTCTTCTTTTCTAATATAAGTACTTAAGGTTACATTTCTTTTGAAATATGCCAGGGTTCTTGTTCCGGCGAATCTAGGGGTCCACGAAGGACGGACGGTCAGGCGAAATGAAGTGAGAGAGCCACGAGTGAGATGGAATCTGATGACCAAGCAGGCAGCCATAGCGATTCTGGCATCTCTGCTTTGCTGGTCTCAGTGTCTTTATTTTTAAAGGTAGCAAGTGACATTACATCAGTGACAAGGCATTCTTTACAACATACATTGTTGTCACAAGACCTATGTAGTCATCTATAGGTTTATGGTTTTAGGTTATGGTTATAGGTTTATGGTAGCTTTTATTTTGTTATTGCCTTTTTATAATAAGGAAACTTGGGGATGAGAATTACAAAAGGATTTGTGAAATGTTGACTTCAGGGAGGTGCTCAATATTTGCTGCTGATCAATGAAGATACATTTAGCTATTTTAGTTTGTACCTTATCTATAAACAGTACTTCTAACTTTTGAGCTAGGCTAACCTCCAGGGAAGGTCCTAAGTCTCTTTACAATCTCTCCCATCAGTCTGTTAATTCTGAGAGAAGCTTTACAGAGATGTGCCTTGAGGTTTTATGGTGGGGCTGAGGGGATGATTAACACAATGTGATACCTGCAGGGAAAATCTAGTTTGGTTCAAGGAGTCTTGGGGCCTAACATCTGCTAATTTCTAGCCAACTCATAGCTGCTATTCTATATGATCAATTTGTGTAGCCTATCTCCAAGAGGCAACTTTGAGGTTACTTCTGACCAGGTTACTCTCATTCAGATTTTATCCATCAAGATATCGCACTCCAGGTACCCTTTTCCATGTGCCATAAAACCAAAGAGCATTATATCCCTAGGCCAACCAGAGCAGTTCAAGAAATCTAGGCCTGAAAGATTATTTAGAAGGAGGTAAAACTAGGCGCCAGTTTGGCTGGCGGAAGCTTTTCTTCAATCTTTCCCACGCAGGGAGGGGTCTCAACCTGTGAGCCCCAAACGGCTCCCAACAGAAATACCATAGATTTTGATAAATAGTATTTTTCTTACCATTCAGTTCTAGACCATTTTTGTTATTTTTTTTAACCTATGACTTATTTGGTAGCATTTTGTTTTAATTTACAAATATGTGGGGAGTTTTATTTAGGTTTTGTAGTGGTCAGATATTTTAAATCTTTCTGATCTTTTATATATGTGGCTTATCAATAATCAGAAGAGTGTACTGACATTTCAGTACTGTTAATTTGTATGTCAGGACCCACAAAATGGAGGTCACCCCAGAAACCTAGCCTATGTCACAAATGTAAACCTAAGTCCACTTACTCATACAGGAAGCACCTGTCAAAGAATCCTAACATACACCAATCACAATACTCCAACTTAGTTTTAGCGAGCTTACCTTATTCTAGAAAATAGGACCTGCTACCCTGACCTCCCAGCCAATCATGCCCTGTTTTGAGTTGCCTCTTCGAAAGTTCTGCAAAACTCCCTCTTGCCTCAAATCCCTTGGGAACAGTGTTCCACTGCTTGTGAGGCACTGTAATCCCACAATGCATGGATTGTTTTTCCTTGAAAAAAAGGACATCAGACTCATCATTAAATTATTTTAGTTTTTTCATCTGACAGTACAAAAATGGATATATTAATGTCTCTAATCAATTGTGATTCATGTATTTTAAGATTTAAAATTTCTACATTTTCAAGGCATATTGAATCTTTTTCATTGTGTGATGATTTATTTTAGTTTTAATAATTATTTCTTTACCTTAACGTCTATTTCATCTGATATAAAAAACTATAACAACTTTATCTTGGCTAACATTTATCTGATGTAAATTTTTTTCATATTTTTACTTTTGATCTTTCATGTTCTTATACTTGGTGTTTCTTTTGTAAACATTATACATTTAGATTATTTGCCATATTTATCCCCCAAATTTTTAAATTTTATTTATTTTTTATTTTGAGAGAGAGAGCGATAGAGAGAATGTGAGCAAGTGGTGGAGGGGCAGAGAGAGAGAGAAGGAGAGAGAGAGAATCCCAAGCAGATGCCACACTGTCTGAAAAGAAAAGTCAATTTTGAATGATAACTTATATAGTCAACCTGCGAATGACCTTTCCATCAGTAAATCTAATGGACATCTTTCCATCTTCTTCTATTTGGTTTATCAGTGGCATTTGACAAAATCTATGATTATTTTCTTTTGGAAACTCTCTTTACTTAGCTTCCAGAACACCATTTTTCTTGGTTTTCCTTCTGTCTTATGGATGATTTATTTCTGTCTCCTCTGAAGGACCCCCGTCTTCTGCATGATCTTCTAACGCTGGAATACCTCATGACTCAGTCCTTGGTCCTCTTCTCTATTTCATCTGTAGTTACTTCCTCAGGGATCTTGGCTAGTTTACTGCCTTATACACATTTCCCACAGGCTTACCATTCCCAAACAGGTGTATCCAGCCTGGATGTTACTACTAAACTTCAGATATATATCTACTCATCATCTCTAATGGATCTCTAATGGACGTATCAAAGTTAATAAGCATGAAACAGAATTGATCTTCCCTTTGCCCCTTCTCTCACTCAAAATACATACATACATACATACACACGTACCTTGCTCTACATGCAGATTTCCCCACCTCGGTGGATGGCATATCATCCTATTGTTCTTCTGACTATTTAAGCAAGAACTATTCCTGGAGTAATACTTGCTTCTTGTTCTCTTCCAGCACATCTCTCCCAGCATTCAATGCTGATTTTGCCCAGAGGACATTTTTCTGACCCAGGATAAACAATTGCAAAATGGATCAATTATTGCGGGTTATGGGGCAAAGCCTGAATGAAGTGGGATTGAAAGGAAAGAAGAGAAGAAATTGTTCTACAATGGGAGGGGGATAAAATCTCTTTCAAGGTCACTAGTATCTGTAATGATTTTATGTCCCGTTTTCTCCAGAACAGTTCTGGTTTATGTCTCTTGTCTTGGTGGAATACTTAATAGCATCATCCCTTTTCTATTTTAGAAATGTTTAGTATACATGATAAAAGTATATGGTCAACCTCCCCAAATCCTGTTGATTCTTTCTTCAAAATATATCCAGAATCCAAATACTTCTTCCTGATGGAAGGCACCATCTCCTCTCTCCTGCTGCATTTTGTCTCTCTGCTCTTGACCTTGCCTTCAGAGCAGGTCACTCTTATGTTCAAAGCCCTGCAATGACTCTACATTTCATTAAATAAATGCCAAAGTTCTCTCGGGGCCTACAAATCTCTACTTAATCTGTCCATCCCTTCCCTGATCCCTCAGGGCTCTGCTCCAGCCAGATTGGCCTCCTGGAGCTGCCTTGTTCATGCCAGATATGCTCCCACTTAGGGCTCTTTGCACTTACTGCCCACCACCTTGTCCTTGCCCCATCACCTATAAAGTTTTTCTCCCGGACATCCATATAGCTCTTTCTTTCCCTTCATGTCTTAGCTCAAGTACCATGTTTTCAATGAGACCTCCTTTTTCACTTTGATTAAAATTTAAACAGCCTACTTCTACATGTATTATCGGTCCCACTTTTCTTGTGCAAAGTGTTTTCCATACACTTCGCACTTTTAGACATACAACCCTGTATATTTTATTTATTTTGCTGTCAGTCTTTCCCTGGTAGGACAGAAATTTTTGTTTGTTTTATTCACAGCTATCACCCAGATGCCCAGAACAGTGTCTGGCTTATAGCAGATGCTCATAAATATTTGTTAAATTAATAAATCGGTGAAAGTGTAATGATTTTTAAGCTTTCAAATGACATCAGAATGATCGTGCTGATGTGCATTTGTGTAACCTAAATGTACTTCTCTTAACTCACTTTATTATGTTTTCATTATGGAATTATTATTGAGCTTATTGAGCATTTTTGGCTAATTATGATTTAAAAACTTTTGTTTTACTAAAATAAATATATTCAGACTTAGAAATTCACTACATTAAATTATTAAATAGGATCCATGATAATTGGGAGAGAAAAAAGCTATTGCCTTGGAAAGCGTTGTATTTATGTACCTATTTGATATCTCAATCAGACTTAGACACAAATATAGACATGCAGGTATAGACCCATATGTGGACATACATATGGATACATATAGGTGTTAATTATAAGTTAGTCTGCACAGTGTCCTACTTCTTGCTCATTGCTAAGCAACCTTAATGTAGAAAGGGTAGTAAACTGAAATCTGTGTGTGATAAAATATGGCACACTCCCTCACATGGTAAATTTACAAAAAGATTAATTTGGACTGGATTTGCAGGAACAATTAACATGAATTGGCATCAGTGTGGTCATGAATGGTATAAGGAAATTATGAATTACATGATGTCTACAGCAAAATGTTGCAGATAAATCACAGTGAGAAATGCCACAATAAATCATTGAACTCCTTTGAACTAAAAGCAATTTGTTTGACTTTGAAGACAATACAAAATATTGCCTTCAGCTTTGTACTCTTTAAAATAGCACATAGAAAGTTAGCCAGAGATGAGCAATAGGAATAAATATAACTTTAAGATATAACAGGAGCGAATCAAATGTTTCTGCCCTTAGGTAATAAAAGAGGGCTAGATAGAACTGTGTTCAGCAATAAGCACAGAAAACTAATAGTGGCTGAAGTATATAGATTTATTTGTCTTAGGCAACAAGAGGTCTGGAGATAGGCAATCCAGAGTTTTGAAAGGGGCTCAATTTAGCCTCAGAGAAGGGTCTTTCCATCTCTCCCCTTACATCATTAGAAAATATCTCTTCATCTTCATATCTCTGATCTCATGGTCACAAGATGGTTTCTTTACCCCTAATCTCACATCCACATTCTGGACAGGAAAAAGGAGAAAGAGAAAAGGAGGAACTAGAGGAACTAGCAGTACCTGTATCAGGAGAACAAAGGTTTCCTGAATCTCTGGCTCACTTCCACTTACTCAATGGCCAGAATTTTGTCACATGGCCACCTCAGCAGCAAAAGGGTTTGGAAAGACAGCTATTTTTAGGTAGCACACTGTCGATTTAAACAAAATTGCGATTCTGTTAGTAAAGAAGAAGGGAAGAATGTATATTCAATAGGCAACAAGGAGTAGATGTGTTAAAAAGAGAGTATAGAAAGAGAAGAGAACGTCACAGAGAACAGAGTTCTGAGAAATGAGTGCATTTAGGGGCAGGCAAAAAAAAAAAAAAAAAAGGATCATCATAGGACAGAGAACAAAAGGATCTAGAGATGTAAAAGGAAAATAGGAATATCGTTAAAAGAGTTATTTATGTTTTTTAGTATTGTTAGGTTTGTATAATATTTTGACATATTTCAAAATTACCTTTTTAGTGTGAGGAAGATCATTACAATTCCTTAAGTCATGGCTTTCTGAAAATTGACATCAACATTAACATTCCTACTAAAAAAGGATAGTGTAGGTTCCTGGGGCAGATGGCTGGGGCAAAAGAAAGGAGCAAAAGAACGGTTGTCCAATTCTCCATAAACACCAGATGCTGTAACTGTTCTGTAACCGGCAATACATTAGATTACCTCAAAGACGTCAAAAAATGAATCACTGCACAGCCAGATGACGTGCATCTTTAAATAAATGTTTCCTCTTCGGAGGAAAATCTTTTCCTTCTGTGAATGCAGTTTCACGGCCACAATCACCACCTTCGTGTTATACAAAATGTTTTTTAAAACAGCTGTTTTTCAAAATGTGACCCATACATAAATGATCTCACCTAAACCAAACCAGAAATCAGTTAAACTTGTGTCTCCCATTTTCTAATGATGAAATGCCAATTTCTTTTCACTTTTAGCTTGCTGTGTTTGAGTTGGCATGTTCAGTGTGAATCATTGTTGCTACCAAATATGATTTGATCGAAGATCATTTTGACAGCTGGAATTCTAAAGTTTCATGTAAACCTGAAAGTATTTTCAAGGCTAATAAAGATAAATTTACTTAAACTTTCATATAAATCTGTCTTGGGTACAACATAATTTTTTTTCTTTTTAAAATACATAAAATTATTTGATACAATCTAATTATAAAAAATTTTTTACATTTATTTATTTTTTGAGAGACAGAGCACAAGTGGGATAGGGGCAGAGAGAGAATGAGACACAGAATCCAAAGCAGTCTCCAGGCTCTGAGATGTCAGCACAGAGGCTGACATGGGGCTTGAATTCACAAACTGTGAGATCATGACCTGAACCAAAGTCGGACGCTTAATCGACTGAGTCACGCAGGTGCCCCTTAATACAACCTAATTCTAATGTCAGTATTTTATATCAACTAAAATGAATTAGCCACATCAATTTGATGCCATAATTTAGTCTTTTCTTCATTTGCAGTAAAATGTGCTTTACCTTCTTTATACCTTCACTTATTTTATAGGAACTACAAAGGATTTCAATAAACAAAAAATATAAATACGAAGTGTTGTTCCTTACTTTTCTCTAATATAATAACCAGCTGTGGGGAATATTTTATTTATTTATCAGAAAACAACCTGAATTTCTCTTATCTTCAATGTAGCTGATGTTAAAATGTTGCCTTACACATTAAAATGGAAAAAGTTAAACATCAAGATAATTAAACAATAATTTCATCCCAATGGCCTTTCTCCATTTCCTATGGGAGCTTGAGTTCTGTCTATTCTTCTCTTTGCCCATCCTAAAGGGGAAGTAGCTTTCATTATATACAGGAAGACCTTAAACTTGGGAAATGAATGAAAGGTCTTGAGGGAATTTCCAGGCAGTCCCATGCTCCACCTAATTACTAGCTCATTCAGGACATTTATTTTGAGCACTGATTACTAATTAACAATTGAGGAAACAAAGAGAGACTAGTAATAATTCCTGAGATTAAGGAGTTTATGTGGGTGGCAGGTGGGGGTCGGAGAGGTAGTAGGTAGCTTTAAAATAAAGTGATCTAAGTCTAAATTCAGGGAATGACAAGGTGATATTGGAACATACAGAGAGAACAACTAGTTCAGTCTTAAGGACATTCGATAAAGATTCTTAGAGGAGGTGATGGCTTGTTGAAACCAAAGGTCAGTGAGGAGTTAGTAGGGGAAATTAGTTGGAGGAAGAGCTTCATAGAAAAGTTATGTGCAAATGCTCAGATAAGAAAGAACATACCAGGGGCACCTGGGTGGCTCAGTCAGCTGAGCATCCAACTCTTGATTTCTGCTCAGGTCATGATCCCATGGTTGTGGGAGTGAGCCCCTCAACGGGCTCCATGCTCAGTGTGGAGTCTGCTTAAGATTCTCTTCCCCTCCCTCCCCCTTTCTTTGTCTCAGTCTCTCTCAAAAACAAACAAACATTAAAATATTAAAAAAAAAAAAAAACAGAAAGAACATACCATATCCTGAGTGCTGCCAGTGTAGTTCAATCTAGTTAGAGCAGAGTGTGAGTGAGATTATGTGAAAATAAGAAGCTACAGAAGTAAACAAGATTGGATTGCAATGGCTAAAAGTACTGGTTCCTCCTAGAAATATGTCATTTGGTTGTCTAAGCTAGTAATGGGAATTAGAATCACTATTGAACTGCCTACTATTTAGTTTATTAAATCAAAGCACAATAATTATTAGGTTATCAGTGAATATCAGTAATTACATGGTAGGTTTTCCTGTTTATATAGATGGTTATTTCTAGAGTTTAAAGAATTAAAAGAGGTTGTAATTATCAGGTTTAGAGTGAACCACTTAGAGAAATTGTACCCTCTTAATATTATAATATAGCCCCAAGGGAAAATATTATATGAGACAGTGAAGGCAAGAGTAAATAGCAAAATAATGAAAATAGTGAATACTCTAATAATGTGCATATAGTAAAAAATGTTTTTTTAAAAAATTAGCCATTTCTGAAAGCAAACGAATACCACAAAAAGGCATTAGCTTTAAGTAAAATTTAGATTGGAAATATTTAATTCAGACTTCACACATGTTATTTACTGGAAAATTGGGAGGAATGTTAATTTATTTGGACAAAATGGCAAGCAACTCACTATATAACTGGAAATTTTAGCTGAGGTCAAAACCATAATTAGAAATAACTTCTCAGAGAACAATTCACTGGTATTGCTTTGCTTTAATATATCATGAATAATGTGCTTCCAAAATACACAACCTTGGCTTGCCAGAAATATTGTAGGGAAGGTTGATATTGCCTATTGCATTAAGAGTTTAAGAGCTGTCCCTATGCCAAATTTTTCGCAGGAAAGAACAGTGAAAACTTCAGGGCAGTTCATTTGTTCTGAGAGTGCTCTATCTTCTGAGAACTCTGGTCTGTGTTTAGACAATTTGCCAAACTTCTCTTGGCGACCCATCTTCTTTACTTTGTTTCGGGTTCTTTTTCTTTTCTTTTCTTTTCTTCTTCTCTTCATCAAATCTACGTGGAAAAACCACATTCAGGTGTAGTGATAGTAAAACGAAACCCTGTAATCAGAGATGTCTCTGCACTTCCGAATCGCAGCCGGAAGCGGATACGCAAGGATATAAGTGTGAGCTGCGGGGCACCCGTAGCTCTGAGTTTCAGGATGAGGCCCAGGTACCGGAAGCGGCTACCTAGCTTGGCTCCAGCTCTCTGAGTACTGTTTATAATTGACTAAACCACCAGGAGTCCTGAGTTCATGGAGGTAGGACGCCCTCCCTCGACGGCGGGGAAGTTTGTGGTGGTTGGAGGTGGCATCGCAGGTGTCACTGGTGCTGAGCAGGTAGGCTGACGAGCAGACAGTTCCGCCTCTTTCCCGACTCAGAGGTGGTGGCGCTCAAGGCACCTTCCCGCCTCTTCCGAAGTCCTTGTTCCATATCCCTCTTTAGCTGCTGCCTTTTCTTCCACCCCCGCACTCTTTCTTGTTCTCAGATATTAGGGACTGCGTGGTGGCCCTAGGATGAAATTCTTAGTACCTCGCAAGCTTCGCCTTAGGCGCAGGGAGAAGTGGGGACAAGTTGTTGGGGGGACCCCAAAGCTGACTGAACCAGACATGGTGATAGTTAAGCCTGAGCAGACAAAAGGGCTTAAAACTGGTAAGTACTTGGTCAGAAAATTCAGCCTCCTTTCTTAATTAGCTGATTGAATTCAGCTTCCAGGCCTTAGTTTACTGTAAATAATTGATAAACTTAATGTTGTTTTCTATACTTTGAACTTCCAAGATAGAAGAGATTTGATCTCCAATAATGTTTTGTAAAACAACCAACAAGGGAGGAAATGCAGCTGGCGAATGGTTTTCTGATTATAGTGAATACTCAGACCAACATATACGTACATACATTCCAAAAAGAACTATTTTGTTGATGTAAAGTAAACATAAGCAATCACTGAAGTCACAGAAGTAGTGCCGGAAATTCGAGAGTTGTTGTTTTCTAACTTTCAATCCTGAGGTGTGTATTTTCTGCTTTTTCTGCAAGTAAACACCTGTTATCCAGGTACTGTATTAAGGGCTGATTAGTCAGTTATAAACAGAGCCTTGTACTTCCTTTTTAGGGATTCACAGTTTAGTGGAAGAGACATGTAAATAAATCATTTCATCAGTGTGTTTTCCAGCTTAAGGGTGTCTATGGAGTTGCTATGGCATTAATTAGGGGAGGTATCCTTTCTCAAAAGAGGTATCCTTTTGTTACAGTATAGAAAATGAGTAAAATTTCACCAGGTGGACAAGAAGAACTAGATGGTCCAAAGGGAGGGGAGGATATAATCTTAGGTGGAAAGCATGGCACTACTGAGAGCATCAAAGCTTAAAGAACATGGTGCTTGGGGAGGTGACCAGAGATGAAGCTGGGAAGGTTGGCAGAGACCAGATCATGAAGGGTCTTATAAGTTTGCTAAGAATTTAACAAGAATTTAGGAGTAATGAGATGATTTTGAGCAGTGGCCTAATGTGATTAAATACGTTTTGAAAGATCATTAGTTACAGTGTATTTGGGGGAAGGGCAGCTGGTTAAAATGAGACTGGAAGGCCAGTCGAAAGATGATTTAATCAAAGAGACCTGTTCACTGACAACTATAAGCCACTGATGAAAAAACTTAAAAAGATATACATAAATGGAAAGATCTATCATGCTCATGGTTTGGAAGACTTAATATGTTAAATGTCCATACTTCCCAAAGCTATCTACAGATTCGATACAATCCCCATCAAAATACCAACAGTATTTTTCAAAGAACTGGAACAAAGAATCCTCTTTGATTAAATTTATTCCTAGGTATATTCTCTTTCGTGCCATTGTTAATGGGATTGTTTTCTTAATTTTCTTAATTTCTCTTTCTGATAGCTTGTTATTAATGTATAGAAACTGGACCAATTTCTGTATGTCATTTTGTACCCTGGAACTTACTGAATTCATTTATTCATTCTAATAGTTTTTTGGTTGAACATTCTCAGTTTTAACAGTATAGTAGGGAAAGAAATAGAAATTGGTGGAGTTGAGAAACCAGAGTATGATTTAAGAAAATTCTTTCAAGAAGTTTAAAGTGAAAAAGGAAAAGGTTGTAGCCAGAGGGAAATGATGGGAAAAAATGGCAAGTTAAGCCTCCAAATTCTTTTTTTTAGCCTTTGATTTTTTTTTTATTACTCAAAGTTTCATTTCTTTATTTAGTTTTCTGACTCTGTGCTTGTGCCTTCAACACTTTCACAACGATTTTCTGCTCCTCAATAAGGAAAGCACGCTTGATCCTATCACGAACACGCTTAGCACACATGGAACCACCGTAGGCCCTGCTGACGTGTTTTTTCGTTTTCGACAACCTCATGAGAACTTTAGGTCTCACAGCACGAACTCCTCAAAGTCGGCCTGGGCACACTCCACATGCAGCTTTTGGTGCTTTCCCAACCTTCTTGGTATACAGGGAAATTATCCTATTACCCGGGGTTTGGGACAGCCTAGTTTTGTTAGAGGCTGTATTGTAGGACAGCCTACAACTGGATGTCAAACGCTGGATCATTCTAAATACCTACAGACGCCGTCCCCGGAAGAGCTCCAAATTCTTTTGAAGCTAATACTAAAATGGTTTTGTTTTCCCAAAGTATATACTGATGTATAAGATACTTTAAGTAAATAAGGAGTACCATTGACAGTATTTGAGCCAATATGACAAAATCAGAGCTTTCAAGCTAAAATTAGAATTTTGGAAAACTCATATCCTTTATGGTGAGCCTCATGGAACTTAAAGAATTTTCTGATGAGATTGTTGGTGGTAATAATGAATGTATTTTTTTGATAATGTAGCGATTTGAAGTGTGTTAACATTTGGAAGATCTCCATAACTTAGTGAACCAATATTGTGAACCAATATGACAAATGTGATGTTACAGGATCCATTTAAAGTTCAGGATAGACCAATGGATTTCACAATAACAGACTATGAAAAATTCTTTGATATGGTTTCAAAGTCTACATTGCAACTAATCTTTAAGAAACCACACGTGTTGAGTTTTAGTGTAACATCAAAGAAGAATATACAGTTCTCTGAAAAGGCTGCATATCTGTGTGAGGCTGAACTGTCTTCAGATACTTCAACCAGATTAACATATTTTAATACTTTGAATGCAGAAGCAGATCTACTAAGACAAGACATTAAAGAAATTTGCAGGGGTGCCTGAATGGCTTAGTCGGTGAAGCATCCGACTTCAGCTCAGGTCATGATCTCAGGTTGGTGAGTTCGAACCCCGTATCAGGCTTTGTGCTGACAGCTCAGAGCTGGGAGCCTGCTTCAGATTCTGTGTGTGTCTCTCTCTGCCCTCCCCTGCTCACACTCCCCCCACCCCTTAAAAATAAAAATATTAGGGGTGCCTGGGTGGCTCAGTTGGTTGAGCGTCCGACTTCGGCTCAGGTCATGATCTCGCAGTCTGTGAGTTCGAGTCCCATGTCCGGCTCTGTGCTGACAGCTCAGAGCCTGGAGCCTGCTTTGGATTCTGTGTCTCCCTCTCTCTCTGCCCCTTCCCCACTCATGCTCTGTCTTTCTCTGTCTCAAAAATAAATAAACATTAAAAATAAAATAAAATAAAATAAATAAAAATATTAAAAAAAATAAATTTGCAAAAATGTAAAACAGTGCCATTCTTAATTTCTTTTGTTTTGGAAAAATTATTATTTTTTATTAAAAGGATATTGTATCTGTTGAACATGTATTGGATTTATTTTTTTAAGTGAATTAAATATTTTAATTTTTTCTTAGTTTTTATTTCTAATGTGGCAAATATCACTGGGTTTAACTCACACAGACAAAAGTTCTTTGACTCCTCAGTCATTTTTAAGAGTGTAAAGGGGTCTTGAGACTGGAAGGTTTGAGAACTGCTAGGACCATGTAGTAGGTCTTCCAAGTAGTATTTAAGGGACAGCTGAAGTCAAATGCCAGTCTGCAAGGTGTGGTCCTTCCATCGCACACCGAATATAGGACTGGAGAAAGCAGGTAGTTCAATCTGTGATTAGAGGTTTTAGGGTAATTAATGGTTAAAGATAAGAGAGCAAGGTAGTAAGTTTGGGCAAAATATGAAATGATCTACAACGGAGTCTTGGCTGCATAAGGAGAAAAGTGAATCCAAGAGGATATTGATGGTATTGGACAACAGGAAAGAGTCCAAAGACTAGATCACAATGAAGTTAGCTAGTAAGTGGAAAGAGAAAACTATAAGGATATGGAAAGAGACAAGCTATGTGATTATGCAGAAGTAAGTAGAGTTAGCCCTCATTTTCCAGGCTAGGAAACTAAGGCGCAGTGATTTGGCCGATTTGCCTGAGTGGTAGGACTGTTATTTGCGTTCAAGTCTTAAAACGTGGTTTTTGCCTTCTTTTCCTGCATATAGTACAATTAGCTGACTTTCTTGCTTTATGAACATGAAGTATATAAAACAAATGCAAGTGTGTATAAAAACAAATGAAAATATTTTTATTATTTAAAATTCTTAAAAGGAAATATTTTTTAAAAACATACATTTTTACCTTTTTGATCTAATACAGGTTCCTGAAGTATTGGAGGAGTTTGATGTTGAAGAGCAATCGAAAACCATGTTAGAGAATTGTTTTCCCAACATTAAGGTTATAGAATCCAGAATAAAGGAACCGAAGAGTAGAGAATACGTAAGAGAATTTTTTTCTTGGGACCCCTTGGGAGTGGCTCAATCATTTACGCGTAGGACTCTTGATTTTGGCTCAGGTCCGTGATCTTATGGTTCTTGGGTTAGAGCCCTGCATGTTGACAGTATGGAGCCTGCTTGGGATTCTCTTTCTCCCTTTCTCTGTGCCTCTCCCACATTTGTTCTCCGTCTCTCTCAAACAAACAAACTTTAAAAAAAAAAAAAAAAGAGGATTTTTTTTTTCTAAATGACAATCCATTATTCAATCTTGATGAGCTTTTGCCTGCTTTCTTTTGACCCCATCTGTACCCCCACCACTACTACTAAGGTCCCTAGCATATAAAGTTTAGTAACATTGATTTCACTACTAGAAAAATTTATATTTTTTTGTGAATTTATTGGGATTACATAATTAGTTGGGTTTAGCATTTTAGGTTTTACATTTCAAGTTAGCATTAACATTTACATAGTGTCTACTATGTTCTGGGCACTGCAGAAGCGCTAGGATACAACACAAACAGTACAGTGAACTTGGCCTGGGAGTCTTATTGTCATAGGGAATATAGACATGCACATGTAGAATTAAATGGACATGTGAAAAGCATAGTCACTGAACTATTATCAAAGTTCTGATATTAGGGACTTGGGAGGACTTCACAGAAAGAGTAAATATTTGAACTGGGTTTAAAAGGTCAGTGAATTAAGAGTTCTTAATTAAGGACATTGTAGGAAAAGGATGTTGCTTATCCAAATCCCAAAGAAAAGGGGCACATGGGAGAGTAACGTTGTCAGAGGCACTGTGGTGGAGGTAAGGAGAGGAGATTATCAGACTAGGGCAAACAAATAGGACTGTGAAGAGCTGTTTACATCATGCCAAGAAATTTATTTTACAGTCAGTGGAGAAATAGAATTTACATGGAGGCAGGGATGGTAATATAGGTATTTCAGGAAGATAGATCTGATAGCAATGTTGAGGATGAAGCGGGGTGGAGTGAGTGATAGTGGCCAGCAACCAAATCAGAAGGTCGTTGCAATAGTCCAAAATGATAGAAGGCCTGAACTAAGACAAGGACAGTGTAGTTGGAAAGAACGGCCCAGATATGAGTGAGATTTCTACCTTAAATGCAGAGGACTTAGTAACTCATCGGCAGTGGGAATCAATAAGGCAGTTGGAGGAAAGCTGTTGTCAGATGATCAACAGTATCCTCAGGTGAGCTTTAGGCAAGACAAGAAGTAGAGTTTGTAGTTGTTTCTCTACAGCAGTTCTAATTTATGAGCTCTCCCAAGAAAACAAGTAGACAACACATATGAAACACAAATAACTTGACAGGAAAAAAAAAAGTACTAAGTTTTAGGAGAAAAGAATTAAAAATCTGAATCCCCAAACCAGACTAAATTTCTAATATTTATAGTGGTACATACCCCATATAACATCCATGTCATTTAATTTGCAAATTGAGGCGGGCTCAAATGTATACTAATAAATTGTGAGAGAGTGATATTAGCACATTTGAATAAATCAGAATGCCGCCCATTACCATTTGAAGTGTCCTGCATGACATCATGTCTGTATTCTCTTATTTGTCCTTTATATTGTTTAATGAATTAGAGACTTTTTATCTTCACATCTACTTTGCAAAAATTTAACATTAACCAATGAAAAGAATGTTTGTTTTTACAGTAGCCAAATGCAAATAATTTTTTAAATTTGGTCAGTGTCTGTAACTACTATTGTCAAATAAAATTCTAACCACATTATCTGCAGGAAGACTTGTATAGAATTTTTTTATGCATTATAGTGTGTTGAATTATTGGCCTTATGCATTTGCTATGCAGCTGAAGATTTACAATGGATAACGAATGGCACAGTGGGTATCAAGTGCTATCTTTTGGTTTGCCATGTTTTATACATGGCACAATGTTTACCTCTAAACCACTCCCACTCCAGCAAAGTCTGGCATCTCTCAGAGTCGTGTCTGTGTGCACGCACATGCGTGCATGTATGCTTTCCTAACGGCTACTACTATATGTAGGTTTTCATTTGATATTAAGGAACAAAAACAGTGGATCTTGAATATGTATTTTGAAACTTAATGATGTTATTAAAATTTAATATAAGGGTGCCTGTTAATTAAGCATCTGACTCTTGGTTTCAGCTTAGGTTACGATCTCATGGTTTGTGGGATTGAGCCCCACCTTGGACTCTGTGCCAACATTGTGGAGCCTGTTTGAGATTCTCTCTCTCTCTCCCTCTCTCTTTGCCCCTCCCCTGCCTGCACTCCATCCCTCTCTTTCTCAACATAAATAAACATAAAAAATTAATATAAATTACCTTAAAACAGTATATGCTAGGATTTAAGGTTAACACATTTTTCACTTATATGAAAATATCCTCCAGGAGCATGTATTGTTATTTGCACTTAAGAAGACTCTAAATACTGTTTTAGTACTTCCAGTGTTTTTAGACTAAGAAGACCTTTTCCACCACACTCTACTCCCCTGTACCCGTAGCAGATATTAAGGTATGATATGATCAGAATTGCTAGATCTTCTTATAGTAACTCCTGTTGAGATCAGAAATACTCATTAAGGCCTGCCCCAGGTATAAAACCAGAATGCTCAATTTTATTTATTTATATTTTAACATTTATTTATTTTTGAGAGAGAGAGACAGTACAAGTTGGGGAGGGGCAGAGAGAGAGGGAGATTTAGAATCAGAAACAGGCTCCAGTTTCTGAGCTGTCAGCACAGAGCCCAACGTGGGGCTTGAACTCAAGAACCACAAGATCATGACCTGAGCTGAAGTCAGCTGCTTAACCATCTGAGCCACCCAGGCTACCCCAAAATGCTCAGTTTTAAAATTTCTAAATGTTGGCCCCTCTGGGTGGCTCAGTCAGCTGAGCGTCCAACATTGGCTCAGGTTATGATCTCGCAGTTCATGAGTTTGAGCCCTGCATTGGCTCTGTGCTGACAGCTCAGAGCCTGGATCCTGCTTCGGATTTTGTGTCTCCCTCTCTCTCTGCCTCTTTCACACTCACGCTCTGTATCTGTTACTCAAATTAATTTCTAAATGTTTAGATTTTAACCTGAGGTTGACATGCCTTCCCTAATATCATGAGATTCCCTAAGTTTTATGCAAAATCTGGTATGAATGTACCTTTTTTTCCCAAAAGAGAAAGACTAGTTTTCACCAGATTCCCAAAATGGTTCACGGCCCTAAAGTGATGGTGAATCACTGGATTGGATACTGGGTTCTCAGGTTTACTCTGATTTTCAATTGCTGTAACAAAGTATTGAGTGCCACCAAGAGGCAACCTTAATGTATTTTTTTTGTTTTTGTCTTAAAGAATTTATTTAAAATGAAATTCTACCTATGTATAAATATGTTTCTCCTCTCTCCTTCATGTCTCTGTTTTTACAGTGCATTTTAACAGGAGATGGCAGTCGGCGTGTGTAAAAGAAACTGTTCATGCTGGAGCTAAACCAAAGTTGATATGTGAAGGAAATCCTTTTCTATCAGGAACCCATGACACAGACAGTGCTCAGGTAACATTTTGAGGTTGGGTCATGGGAAAGGAACATGAATATTTCTTAAATTTTTCTATATTTGAATAAAAGTATTCCACTTACAGTGTTAATTCCTAAATTATAGGAGAAGAGGTTTGTTTTATGATCCATAAACCAGAAAATAGTTACAATGTTTTATTACTACTGGTTTCAATTTGGTTTTGGGTGATAATTTTTCTTGTTTTTTAGTTCATGCTGATGTTCTGTGTTCTTTCCATTGTGGACTATCCCAGATACAATGACTAAGCTGAAGTCTATAACTTACACTATAGACACATTCATTACTGTACTTTGGGAATACGTGATTTGCAACCTAAATAATGGAGTATATTAATATTTTTAAAGACTCTATAAAGTGATTATCAATTTAAATTTACTTTGTTAGAAGTTTTATGCTTAAATTTGAAGGAAAGATGTTTAGAATGCCATATTTTGTAATTATACCCAAAACGAGGAGATAATATTGATTTCTTTATAATTGTTGTAGCAAATGTGCCTTATAAAAATTATTTAGGGTTTGGTTTTTTTTTAAGCAAACTTTACACTGAATATGGGGCTTGAACTCATCACCCCAAGATCAAGAGTCGCAGCATGCTCTACTGACCGAGCCAGCCAGGTGCCCCTCTAGGGGTGCTGTTTTAAAGTCCTTTCTCGCCTTTTTCTTCCTTTTTTCTAGGCATTATTATCACATAATGCTGTATACAGCTGGTAGTGATTACATTTGAGAATAAAGTTTGTTTTGTATTTTTGTTCTGTATTTTTGTTTTGTTTTAGAGGTATGGCCTGTATATGTGGAATTGACCAATGAAAAGATATACAGCTGCGATTTCATTGTCAGTGCTACAGGAGTTACACCGAATATAGAACCTTTTCTCAGTGGCAACATGTAAGGTGAAGTTTTTTTGTCCTGCTGTGAATATTTTTAAAGTACTGTATTTATAAGACTTCTAATTCTCAAGCATAAATAACTGTTCATTGTTGCAGTGTAAAACTATAATTTAAGGAAGCTAAAAACAATTTAGATCATATTCATATTTGGATTTGCAGTATTTCTTACTGTCTTAAGTCCTTAAGCAGCTAACAGTGCAGCATAAATGTCATCATTGATGGGACATAATGCACAGTTCATTTGTCTAAAGGTTGGTAAAGGACTGATACGTATGGATTCTTACAAGTGATTCTTTTAGAGAAACTATCTCGTATTTTTTTGCCTTTTAGCATTTGAAGCTCACGAAACTGAGGAATTTTGTAATTATGAGTGGGGTAGTCATGGTTACTGAGTTTTCTTGATGTTCAAAGTCTAAAATTTGAGACAGTCTTAGTAGGATTTTGATTCTCTGGAAATTCAGCTGAGTTATCTAAACTTTCAGCTTTTTAACCTTCTCATTAAACGTCAGCATACCAAGGTATAAAAATGTGACTTGTTTTACTTTAGAACAAAGAAGGCATCTTTCATTTCTCTTCCCCTGCATTCTCATGAGGAACATTGTTCAGTTTGATCTAGGAGAAGATGGTGGCCTCAGAGTGGATGATCACATGCACCCGTCTCTCTCTGATGTCTATGCTGCAGGTGACATCTGCCCTGCGTCCTGGCAGCCCAGCCCCGTGAGGCAGCAGGTAAGCCAGCATCCCTGGTCACATCTTCTTATCAGACATTCCATCTGATGATAAAGGAGTTGCTACCACCAAATCTAAATATCTGGTTTTCCAACTTTTTTACTTTAGGTAAGAAGGTATCGGAGTTTTTTGTGACAAAGAATTTTCCCCTTTTGATAAGTTATTATATAGTGACAGAACAGACTGGGATGTCTTGAAACTTAAAAAGAATTAGGGGCTGTTACTTTGTGTTTCATTTTCAGATGGGGCTGTTACTTTGTGTTTCATTTTCAGATACTTATCAGCACTGTCCAGTGGAACTCTGTGTGATGACAGGAATGTTCTGTTGCTTTGCAGTGTCCAGTCAGGGAGTCAGTGACTACATCTCTCTCTTGAGCACTCAAGATAAATAGCTACATGTATCTATGTCTGCCAGAGTGACAGCACAGCTTTAGGTTAATAATTACTGAGATGTAAACCAGGACCCTGTGGGGTCCTGATGACCCTGTTCTGTCCCTGTGGGAATTATGACTGAAGATACTCAGACCATGGTCATAGGTGCGGTTGTCTCAGGGGGAGCAGAAGCAGAGTAGATGTTACAGATAAAAGAACCAGGCAACACTCAGTGAAAGACCAGCTCCACAGGTAGGGGTATTACTCCTTCAGATCAACCATGGAGGGTGAAGTGGCAGAAGAGCTAGATGTATTTTAAGAGGCAGCTTCATTACTTTGTGTGTTTTTACCCATGGCAGAGCTAACAATCATGAGTGCTTTCAGCCTGTTTCTAAAGTCTAGCTTGTTTTCAGTTTCCTCTGCAGTCATTCTGTGTCACTTCTATGGTATATCTGTCATCAACTCTCAATTAGGAGTTGGAGTTTGTGGGATTTTTTTAACACTTTAAACTCTCTAGGATAAACCATATCCTCTAGGATAAACCATATCCTTAGTTTGTGTCATATTCTGCTATAGGCAATATCCAAAAATAAACAGGTGTCTCTTATTTTGAGTGATTCTAATAGACCTGGTCTGTTTGCAGAAGCAATAAATAAGTACACTAAGTAATTTGTTTTACATAGTCCAAGACACAAACTAAAGAGATTTTGAAGCTAGAATACATTGGTAACGGTCCAGGCAGTGTAATACTGCAGGCCACTTCTATTAGCCACTTTCTAGTACTGTGCTCTGTTTACTCTGCTCCTTACCATAGGGAGTCAATGACTTCGTCACACCTACCTTGTTTACACAGGAGACTGAATTAAAAAAAAATTATCACTCTACCAGAAATGAAAATCATACCTACGATTGTGGTACTATTTTTGCACACAAAAGAACATTAGTTACACACACAGAGGTATAAAGAAACGAATTGTTTAGTGTCAGTTAGCTTATTTAATTCTCTAAATAGCCATGGAATAGGTGGTATACGCTTATGTTTTAGGTGAAGAAATCAAGGCTCAGTTAATTAAATAAACATATAAAAATTGAATATGTAAAACAGTTGATATTTAAATCTCTTGACTCCCAAGGTACCTGCATGGCTCAGTCGGCTAAGCATCTGACTCTTGATCTCAACTCAGGTCTTGATCTCAGGGTTGTGAGTTCAAGCCCCGCATTTAAAATAATAAAATAAATCTCTTGACTCCCAAGGCCAGTGTTCTATCAGGGATTCCCAAAACTTTGTAGAAATACAATAAAAATACTGTAGAGGAGAAATCAATGACGTTGTAAGGGAAGAATTTAAAATGAATTCCCAACATGGGTTGCTGAAATTTGGTAAGATTTCCTGAGACTGGACACCAACTAATATTACCAGTCTGTGTGACCACTGAGGTTAACTGCATTGGAAGCCTTAATCTATGGATTAGGAAAAGGGACACATTTTTCAATGATATTTTGTCATCTCTTGTTTGATAAACTTACTCTGCAAGAGGAGACTGGTTATTAGGGTTATTCTTACCTAGTATAAACTGAAATATTTTAGTTATTTTTGATAGAGAATTTATTGAAACATATAGAGTTGATATTATCCTTTAATTTTAGAGGCAGTAATCTGGATAGAATTCTCAAATAGCAAAGTCAGTTTTGGTTAGTGTGGATTGGTGATTGCTTCCATGGCAAAGACAATCCAACTAGTCATCTGGCTAGCTAGATCTAACCAATCTCAAGGCTTGTCAATATTGAACCCCTTTAAGGAATTTTGTAAGGTTAAGGTGGTAGCATTTTTTAAGTAAGGACAATGAAAATTATATCTCCCAACAGGCCGTGGACCCGGGCTCGACAGATGGGATGGTACCCAGCCACGTGCAGCTCAGGACACTCTACTGATGTGGACTTCAGCTTTGAACTTTTTTGCTCATTTAACATTTTTTAACTACAAGGTAAAACAGATAAGCAAATTAGTACCTTTTTCTGCTTGTTGGTCTTCTAACTAATTATCTCATTTTCTTATTGAATAAGAATTTACATGGCTTTAATTTTAGAAAAAGTGACATGTTTTCTCATTTCTTGCAAATCAAACCTGGCATTGTTGCTGGTCTTAATTCCTAATCATCTCATAATCATTACCTACCTTCTTGCTATGTACTATTTTATAGTTAAGAGGGAAAAAAATCTCTTCCAGAATTGTTCCCTGTTAGTGCATTTCTACATTTTTTTGAGATTCATCTCCCTTTTGAAGGGGAATAGCTATTGTACTCAAGAACGAACCAAGTACTTTGTCATACTTACTATTTAGTCCTCTTTACACTACTTTGAGATAGGTTTTTTTTGTTTTGTTTTGTTTTTTTTGGTAATTTCCTGATGAGGAAACACACAAGGTTTAAGGAGGTTAAATAATTTGCCCATGAAAGCTATAACTCAGTTCCTTATTAAATCTTTAAGTCATGATTCTAAGCTAATGTGTAGTCTGGGTTCTACATATTTAATTCACTAGATATTTTTTTTTTCATTTTTTTAATTTTATTTTTATTTTTTAAATAGTTTATTTTCAAATTGGTTTACATATAACACCCAGTGTTCATCCCAACACATGCCCTCTTTAATGCCCATCACCCCCTCTCCTCTCTCCCTCACTCCCCCCACCCTCAGTTTGTTCTTAGTCTTTGAGAGTCTCTCATGTTTTATCTCCCTCCCTCCCTCTGTGTCTTTTTTTTTTTTCTTTCCCCTCTTCCCCTCCCCCATGGTCTTTGCTAAGTCTCTCAAAATCCACCTATGCGTGGGAACATATGGTATCTGTCTTTTACTGACTGACTTATTTCACTTAACATAATACCCTCCAGTTCCATCCATGTTGCGATATTTTTAATGTTCATACAGATTGTGTGGTAGTGTCATTCAGGTATTTTCTGTGGGACCCTCTCCAATGGCACTTTTAGCTGTAAAATTCTGTGAATAGATTTTTATGCTAGCCATTCTAAAATAACAACATTGTGTAACTGCATATTATGTTTCCTTTTTGGTACTCATTAGAAAAACTTTATTATCTCCGTATATAGGTTGTACTGCTGGGAAAATACTACACATGGCGCTGAGGTTCAGATCATGAATTAATGCTGAGATGTACCAAAGGACAAGGGATCTTTCATCATATGAAGAAGGTCTGCTAGATCCGGACAAGGGATCTTTCATCATATGAAGAAGGTCTGCTAGATCCAAATATTGATATACACTATTTTGATTTAAAAAGGCATTTCAAGAATTACATAGAATTTCAAATAACACAAGAAAGTCACAATAAGGTAAATGACCACACGGATTTAATCAAGAATACATAAGTGATAATGAGTTTAGTGGGAAAGTATTAAAATAGAAGTAAAATCATAAAGATGAAACAACTTACAGATATTTTTTTCCAACACAAAATTGACCACTTATGTAAATCTAAGGATATAAGTTACTCATTTCTGAGTAATGGTTTGGAGCAGATTTAGCTACATTATCTACCCAGTTGACAACTTGGTCTGATATATCAAAGTCGTTCTTTGATTGTTGAAATGTCAGAGAGGATTGTGGTTTCAAGAGGCTTACAATTTTACTTTAGCGAGGTAGCAAGATCTCACTTGCTATGTCCTTTTACATTTTGATTCTATAGCTGTTATGTGCCAGAACTGATATCACTGTTTCTATAATAAGCCTATGTAAAATATTCTTTATGATAATATTATCAAAAGAAAATACAATTAGGTATATATAGTTTAAAATAGGTGAACTCATTCTTAAATATTTTACATTAAAATTATTTTTCTCCAAAAAAAACAGAATTACTTTTCTCGTTTCAAACTGTAAATTTATATAATTCATGATCTTAAATATTCAAGTCTTCAATACTTCAGGTTATTTCCATATGTATAAAATATTAATAAAATTGTCTTAAACTTTTAACTACAAAATAATGGTGTATACATGCATAAACTATTTTCTTGGAAAATTTAGAAACACTCGTCTCCTGCATCATCAATTTTTCTTTTCTTAGTCCCTGTATTCTTAGATCGCTGAAGCATATTTGCAGACTTCTGGAAGTTACCTGAATTTTTTTCTTCCCTCCTTTTATCAGCTCCTTCAGAAAGACAAGTTTCAGATGATTCAATCTACCAACAAAAACAAACACTCTGGTCAGAACTCAGCTGTTCCATTTTCTTCAGATTAATAAACCCCCTGGTCCTTCTATATCAGGTAGCTCTTTAGTTAAGTGTTTGGTGGTCTTTTTTTTAATCTTCAGTGAGCCCTATCCTGAAAGGATATGCTGTCAGAGAAACCCTAATCCACAGACACAACGGTACACGGCCTGTCTGCAGACCTGAGAGTATTCTGTGTGTAAGAGTCCTTGGTTTTTGACCTCTGCTGCACAGGTAGACTTCTCAACCAGTGTTGATTGCAACCAATACTGTGAGGGCAGGGTGCGTCACAAACTAGACAACACTAAAATGGATCTTTCACATTCTAAAAGGTTGAAAACTCTAGTCTATATTAAAAGGTAAACTAGTTTAAATTGTTACTTAATACTTCTACAGAAAACAAAGGTAATGTTTTCTCTCTTCCATGCTGAGATTCCTGCCTGTCTCCTCTGTTCATCTGGACCCAGGACAGTACCATTTAAAGCATCCCATAAGCTTTAATGTATTTTTTCATTATATAAAAAGTCAGTTACCTTGAAACAGCTCTGCGTGGGCTTCTGTACTTGCATGGTAATAACATGTGCCTCATTATTTAGAAGATTTGCTTTAGGTCCTATTTTCAAATATGAAATGGTAGCGTATGCTGTAAAACTGTAGTCTTCTCTGCGGAAGACAAAGGCCAACAGTCAGAAAGGTTTTAGGATGTTACACAAAAAAACAAATTTATTAAAACAATCCTAAGTGCAATGATTTTAATATGTGGAATATTAAACTTGTGAAAAATTAAAAAATACTTTCTATTAACTGTATTTTTTTGACATACAGTTTTCAGTTAAAGTTTGAGTTTATTAGGTAAATTTTATATGGCATTAAGGAGTTTCACATCAGACAAGTGGAAAACCACTTGTTTAGTTCCAATTACGAGAAACATAAAGACAACACCAAAGGACAAGAAATGGATCTGTATATACTTAAGATACTGCTGTAGAAGAAAGTGTGCGATAATTTTCTCCAGGTCTTCACGAGGAAGTCTGGGAGGAGCAACGCCTGCCACTCTCAATTTTGCTGCCCCCTTTCCCATCCACGAATCAATCAGTTTCAGTGGAGTAAGCTTTTCATTCAGGTCCTCGGCCTGCTTCAGGATCTTGATTAGATCTCTGCAGTACGCTGTTACATTCTTTCTTTCACACGCTATAATGAGACAGGCAAATGGGATTTAGAAATTAGAGGACAGACAGGCTAGTCTAAGTGGTTAAACTGGTTTGAAATGAGTCCTCAACATGACCCACCCTAAACACTGACTTGTTATTTTGCTCTGAACCAAAACTAGGCTATTCCTCAAGTCTATCAGTAAACTAAGTTATGGTCTCAATAAGACACTGTTGAATTTACAGTGATGTAAACAAAATAACCTGGTTACCAGAAGGCCTTTGGGTGTGCTCTAGGAATCAGTGTCTGCCAGACATGACAGAGATTTAGAAGAGAATCAGTCTATTCATCGTATTGACCTAATTTGTATTCACTAAGCAGTATTCTGAAAGCCATGGCTTCCTCGGTACTGATTTAGAGACAAGAATGCCCTGGTTAAATATTCCTAATTATTTATTCTATCACCCTGATTTATATATCAGACCCTTGTCTGTGATCCGTGTAACCCAGTATAATAAACTCATAAACAAGGTTATCTAGCTGCAAAGTTAAAACTGTAATAATCTTCACCCACCAAGGCATCAAAACTCTGTGAGGGGGAACTGGTTATTCCTGCACTTCGGACACAACGCACAGGATGAAAAACGTTGAAATACAACACCAAAACACTGCTAAATTAGCATCTTATGGGTGGTTAGGCATTATCTGGATCAAAAATAATTGACTGTAATGTCTCCTTTACATTAAATTCTCTTCTCAATTAGTGACTAGTCTTATAAATAGGAGTAGATTTAGAATTTAAGCTTTTCCCTTCACTTCTTAAACATTTAACATGCCTTCAACACAGCAACCTAAAATATATGCATCCACATCACTTTTTCTTTTACTTACCTTTGTTTTAAAACTTTGAGTTGTTACTTTTGAATCTAGAAAATGCTGGTCACAGCTTGCTTAATCCATTTTGAGGTCTATCTAATAATTGCCGTGTAGTCCTAGCTATATATATTATCCTATAAAGATTTAAAAACACGAACTAGGGCGTGTTCCAATCCCAGATGGCAACACAGGAAGATCCTGAACTGGGTGTACCAAATCTACACCTAGTTACAGGCAATTCGTCTTGAAGAACTAAGGGCTGATTGAACAAAAGACCACACGGCAGCAAGAGAGACTGAGACATGGTAACCAAGGGCGCCCCACCCCTGATGCTGCAAACTGTAGTGGTGAAGATAGTAATGAGGTACCAGGAGCAGATTCATCTACCCTGGGCCACAGAAAACAAAAGCCATGGCTTAAAAGAGCAACTAGAATATAAAGTGACTAGCCTTGAACCCTGCTAAACGGCAGAGGAGCTGCTGCAACTCTCTCTGGGTTGGAAGGTCTAATATGTGTCACAGTTTATGACCCTTCCACCACCCTGACAGCATAGATGGGAGCAGGGTCCAGGCGTCCTAACCAGCCTACCACTTCAGTGAGCCCTGTCATCAGCCCCAGCTGTCCCACCAAGGCAGCCCCATGGTGGTGCACACATCTTACTACAGCTCCCCCTGTCTCACCACACTGAGGCAGGCACAAAGCACCTTGGACCATTCTAGGCCTACACTGCTTCGGGTTCAGGAAGCTTCCTAGTTCACCCCCAGCAGATGTCCTTTTTCAACTCCACCTGCCCTGCCAGGACACCCTGGCTTGCACCCACTTCAGCTTCCTTCCAGGGAACCATCTGTGCAAAGAGCCCTACAACTGCCACAGCCCCATGCCCTTTCAACTACAGCTGCCCTGTAGGTTGCCCCTGCACAAAGCACCCAGGGACCTCCCCAGCCAGCAACACACCTCAGCTCTACCTGCCACAACCAGAGCACCTTCTGCACATCCCAGAACAACCCACCTTACACCCACTTTGGTTTTAGTCATCCTTCCAGAGTGCCCTCTGCATGGAGAACCCCAGGACCACTCTGGCTTGCACCCACTTCAGCTTCCTTCCAGGGAACCATCTGTGCAAAGAGCCCTACAACTGCCACAGCCCCATGCCCTTTCAACTACAGCTGCCCTGTAGGTTGCCCCTGCACAAAGCACCCAGGGACCTCCCCAGCCAGCAACACACCTCAGCTCTACCTGCCACAACCAGAGCACCTTCTGCACATCCCAGAACAACCCACCTTACACCCACTTTGGTTTTAGTCATCCTTCCAGAGTGCCCTCTGCATGGAGAACCCCAGGACCACTCTGGCTTGCACCCACTTCAGCTTCAGCTATTCTGCCAGGACAACCTAACTCTGCAAAGAGCCTCAGGAATGCCCCAGCCCACACCCACTTAAGCTCTAGCCATACCACAGAGGCAGCCACACCATGGGGTGCCCTGAAACTCCTGGCCCATACCAGCCACAGCTCCAGCCAGCCACCAAAAGTCACCAGGCATATACAGTCTACACAGAGGACCACCACACACCATGACCATTCCTTCAAGTTTGGGAGAAGTAGCAGTCAAGCAAGATGGGGTAACAAGGGAATATGCTCCAAATTAAAGAAGACAAAACCTCAGAAAAACAATGAAATAGAAGAGCAATATCCCTAATGGAAGAGCTTAAAGTAATGATTCTGAAGATGCTCACTAGACTGAAGAATGGGAGAACCCAGCACTTCAACAAAGAACTGAAAAATAAAAACAACCAGAGTTGAAGAATAACTGAAATGAAAAATTCATTAGAGGGAGTCAGTGATTAATGGATGAAGAACAGATCAGTGATTCAGAAGATGGGGTAATGCACTCAAGATAAACGGCAAAAATAAAGAATTTTTAAAAATGAGGATAGGTTAAGGAATCTGTTGGACAACAAGTGAGTAAACATTCATATAAAAAGGGTCTCAGAAGAAGAGAGCAAGGGGCAGAAATTGTATTTGAAGAAATAGCCAAAAACTTCCCTAACCTAGAGAAAGAAATAGACCTCCAGATTCAGGAAGTACATAAAACCCCTAACAAGATGAACTGGAGAAGGTCCACACCACAACACAAAATTAAAATGTCAAAGGCTGAAGAGAAAATTGGAAAAGGAGCAAGAGAGAAACAAATAGTTACATACAAGAGAAACCCCATAAGGCTATCAGCTGATCTTCAGGAAAACTTTGCAGGTCAGAAGAGAGTGGCATGTTAAACTGAAAGGAAAAAACCTACAATCAAGAATACCTAACAAAAATATCATTCAGAATTGAAGGTAAAGATAAAGGAATTCATCACCATTAAACTGGCCTTACAAGAAATGCTAAAGGGAATTCTTTAAGTGTTAAAGGAAATTATGAATACAAAGATGTAAAACATAGCAAATATACATAAACCATGGAGGGGGAAGTGAAAAAGTTCTTTTAGAATGTGTTCAAACTTAAATGACCATCATCTAATATATACTGCTTTATACTTACAATGTTATATATGAACCTCATAATAATCGCAAACACAAAACCTGTAATAGGTTAAAAAAAAAAAGGAAAAAGTACAGTTTACAGAATATAATCCATGGTACTGTAACAGTGTTGCATGGTGACAGATAGTAGCTATACTGGTGATGGGCTCGGCTTAACTTAGAGTTGTTGAATCACTAAGTTGTACATCTAAAACGAATGTAACATTGTCTTGACTCAAAGTAAACAGAAAAAAAAATTTTTTAAAAACGGGTGCAGAGCCGGCTCAGTGAGTGGGGTGTGCAGTGCAACTCTTGACCTTGGGGTTGTGAGTTCAAGCCCCATGTTGGTCACGGAGATTACTTTAAAAAAATAATACTAATAAAAATAAAAAGTCAAAAAGATGTGAAAAATATTTAAAAAATAATAAAATAGCCAAATATAACACTTCAGAAAGTCATCAATCACAAACAGCACAAAAGAATAGAGAACTACAGAACCAGAAAATGATCAACGAAATGACAGTAAGTACATAGCTATCAATAATTAATTTAAATGTAAATAGTCTAAATGTTTCACTCAAAAGCTACAGGGTGGTGGAATGGGTTAAAAAAAAAAAAAAAAGACCTATCTATATGCTGCCTGTAAGAGACTTAAGGCCTAAAGACACATACAGATTCAGAATGAAGGGATGGAAAAATATAACATGCAGGTGGAAGCAAAAAAAAAAAAAAAAAAAAGCCAGAGTAAAAGTGCATATATCAGACAAAATATGCTTTAAACCAAAGACTGTAACAAGAGTCAAAGAAGGGTATTACATAATGATAAAGGTACCAATCCAACAAGATATAACAAGTGGACATATCTACACACCCAACATAGGAGCATCGAAATACATAAACATAACCAAAGAGAGAAACTGATAGTAATACAATAATGGTAAGGAACTTTAACACACCACTTATATCAATGGATAGATCATCCAGGCAGAAGGTCAACAAGGAAACTGTCTTTGAATGACACATTGGACTGGATGGACATACCAGATGTATAAAGAACATTCCATCCAAAAGCAGAATACTAGTGCACCTGGAACATTCTCTAGGACAGATCATATTAGGGGACAAAATAAAAATAATAAACTTAAAAGATAAAAATCATATCATGCATCTTTTCCAACTATAGCAGCATGAAACTAGAAATCACAAGAGAAACACTGAGAAAAACACAAACATGGAGGCTAAACAACATGCTACTACACAATCAATGGGTCATCAAAAAAAGAAGAAATTAAAAAAATACATGGAGAGAATGAAAACAAAAACACAACTGTCCAAAATCTTTGGGACACAGCAAAAGCCGTTTTAAGAGGTAAATTTATGATAATACAAGACTACCTCACGTCAAGAAAAATCTCCAATAAACAATCTATACGTAAAGGAACTAGAAAGAAAAAGAACTAGAAAAAGAACAAAACCCAAGATAAGTAGAAGAAAGGAAATAATGAAGATCAAAGCAGAAAGATCTCAGTTTTTCAGAGATGAAGATCATCTCTAGATGATAGAGACTAAAAAAAGAAAAAGATCAAATAAACTAAGAACTTGTTCTTTGGAAAGATAAACGAAACTGACAAACCTTAACCCCACCACTCATCAAGAAAAAACAACAGAGGACACCACCCAGTGTGGCCTGCTTGAGATTCTCTCTCTCCCTCTTCTTCTGGTCCTCCTTGCTCATACATATGGTCTCTCCCTCAAAAAAAGAAATAAAAATCCGAAATGAAAGTAAAGTAACTGACACCACAGAAATACAAAGGGATTGTAAGAGAATATTATGAAAAATCATATACCAACAAATTGGACAACCTAGAAGAAATGGATAAATTCTTAGAAATGTACAATTTTCCAAAACCGAATAATGGAAAATGAAAGTCTGAACAAACCAATTACTATTAATAATATGGAAGTTATAATAAAAGAACTACCAAAAGGGGAATCTGGCTGGCTCAGGAGTCTAACTCTTGACCTCAGCTCAGAGCTTGATTTCAGGGTTGTGAGTTCAAGCCCCGTGTTAGGCTCCACACTCAGTATGGATTCTACTTAAAAAAAAAAAAACTATCAACAAAACAAAGGTCCAAGACCAGATGGGTTCACAAGTGAAATCTACCAAACACATAAAAAGGAGTTAATACTTTTTCTCAAACTATACCAAAAACTAGAAGAGGAAGGAAAGCTTCCAAATATATTCCATGAGGCCGGAATTACCCTGATGCCAAGCCAGACAAAGACAATACACAAAAATAAAGCTACAGGCCATTATCATCGATACACAAAGATGCAAAAATCCTCAACAAAATATCAGCAAACCCCATTTCAGCAATACATTAAAAGGATCATTCACCAGGATGAAGTGGAAGTTATTCTGGGGATACATGAATGGCTTAATATTTGCAAATCAGTGTGATACTCTTTTACAAGAGGTAGAATAAAAACCATACGATGATTTCAATAGATGTGGGAAAAGCATTTGACAAAATTCAACATCTGTTCACGACAAAAACTCAACAAGAGTTTAAAGGAAACATACCTCAACATAATAAAGGCCATACATGAAGTATCCAGAGCTAAAATTACACTCAATTGTGAAAAACTGAGAGCTTTTCCTCTAAGGTCAGGAGCAAGACAAAGATGTCCAATCTCACCATTTTCATTCGACATAGTACTGGAAGTCCTAGCCACAGCATTCGGACAAGAAAAAGAAATAAACCAATATTGGTAAGGAAGAAGTTAAAATGTCACTATTTGCAGGCGACATGATACTACAAATAGAAAACCTTAAAGACTGCATTTAAAAGCAGAGTATATGAAAGTTGCAGGAAACAAAATTAATACACATCAGTTATGTGTCTATATGCTATTTTTCTGGATATGTCTCCTCATGCAAGAAAGATAAATTAAAAACACGATTCCATTTACAATTACACCGAACATAATAAAACACCCAGGAATAAACTTAAGGTGAAAAGAGGTGAAAGAATCTGTATTCTGAAAACTATAAAATGCTGATGAAAGAAACTGAAGATTACAAAAGCAAATGGAAAGATGTTCAATGCTCATGGATTGGAAGAATACTGGTAAAACGCCTACTACATAATGCAATCTACAGATTCAGTATAATCTCTATGAAAATACCAACAACATTTTTCACAGAACTAGAACAAATAATCCTAAAATTTTATGGGACTACGAAAGACCTCAAATATAGCCAGAGAAATCTTGAGAAAGAAGAATAAAGCTGGATTTCAAATCCCAGACTTTACCTGGGTGGCTCAGTCAGTTAAGCATTTGACTATGGCTCAGGTCATGATCTCATGGTTCATGAGGTCGAGCCCCGCATCAGTCTCCATGCTGATAGCTTGGAGCCTGGAGCCAGCTTCAGATTCTGTGTCTCTCTCTCTCTCTCTCTCTGCCCCTCCCCCACTCATGCTGTCTCTCTCTCTCTCTCTCTCTCTCTCTCTCTCAAAAGAATAAACATTTTGGGGCGCCTGGGTGGCTCAGTCGGTTAAGTGGCCGACTTCAGCTCAGGTCATGAGTTCGAGCCCCGCGTCGGGCTCTGTGCTGATGGCTCAGAGCCTGGAGCCTGCTTCGGATTCTGCATCTGCCTCTCTCTCTCTCTGCCCTTCTCCTGCTCACGCTCTGTCTCTCAAGAATAAATAAACGTTTAAAAAAAAAAAAAAGAATAAACATTTTTAAAAAATTAAAAAAAAAACACAGATCAATGGAACAGAACAGGCCAGAAACAAACCCACACTTATATGCACGGTCAAGTAATCTATGACAAAGGATGCAAGAATATACAATAGTCTCTTCAATAAATGATATTGGGAAAACTGGACCACTTCCTCACAGCATACGCAAAAACAAACTAAAAATGAATTTAAAACCTAAATGTGAGATCTGTAACCATAAAATGCCAGAAGTAGTTTCTTTAACATCAGCCATAGCAATATTTTTCTGGATATGTCTCCTCATGCAAGGGACAAAAAAGCACAATTATTGAGACCACAACAAAATAAAAAGCTTTGCACAGTGACGAAAACCATCAACAAAACTGAAAGACAACCTACTGAATTGGAGAAAATATTTGCAAATGACATGGTCAATAAAGGGTTAGTATCCAAAATATAGAAAGAACTTATACAACTCAACACCAAAAAAAAAAAAAAATCCAATTAAAAAATGGGCAGAAGACCTGAATAGACATTTTCTCAAAGACCACCTACAAACAGCCAACAGACACATGAAAAGATGCTCACCATCACTAATCATTAGGGAAATGCAAATCAAAACCACAGGGGTCAAACCACAATATCACCTAACACCTGTCAGAATGGCTAAAATCAACAACATAAGAAACAACCAGTGTTGGCAAGGATGGAGAGGGAGAGAAAAGGGAACCCTTGTACATTGTTGGTAGCAATGCAAATTGGTGTAGCCACTGTAGAAAACAGTATGGAGCTTCCTCTAAAAACTGAAAAGGGAATTACCACATGATCCAGTAATTCTACAACCAAGTACTTACCCCCCCAAAACCAAAAACATGAATTTGAAAAGACAGACGTACCCCTATGTTTAAAGTCAAATTATGGCAGCAACCCAAGTGTCCATTACCACAATGGAATATTAATCAGTCAAAATAGAAAGATCTTGCCATCTGCAACAACATGAATGGATCTAGAGGGTATTATGTTAAGTGAAATAAGGGAAAGACAAATTCTACAGAATTTCACTTATATGTACAATCTAAAAAATAAAGGAATAAACAGAAAGCAAAAACGGACCTATAAATACAGAAAACAAAGTGATATTTGCCAGAGAGGAAGGAGGTAAAGGGATGGGTAAAATGGGTGAAGGGGAGTACAAGCTTCCAGTTATGGAATAAATAAGTCATGGGGTTGAAAAGTACAACACAGAGAATATAGTCAATGGAACTGTAACAGCACTGCATGGTGACAGATGGTAGCTTACACTTGCAGTGGGCACAGCACAACATATAGACCTACTGGATTTATATGCCGTATACCTGAAACTAATATATTATGGGTCAACTATACTTCAATTAGACAAATAGAGAACTTAAGGGCGCCTGTGTGGCTCAGTCGGTGAAACATCTGACTCTTAATTTTGGCTGAGGTCATGATCTCACAGTTTCATGAGATCGAATCCCATGCCAGGCTCTGTGCTGACCCTACAGAGCCTGCTTTGGATTCTCGCTCTCTCTCTGCCCCTCCCCTGCTCACACTCTCTTTCAAAATAAATAAACTTTAAAAATTTAAAAAAAAAAAAAAGGAAAAACAGTGAACTCACAAATGTCTTTACAACAGTTATCACACATTCTGTTGCATGCTTCTGAATTCCATACTTCATCAAAATGTTGAGCTATCAATACACGGCGACACCTGCAAACACATTGAAATATAAATTATTATATGACCTAATAAGTTTTAAGAATCCCTATTTCTTTTTTTTATTTTACTTTTTTAAATTTTTTTAAATGGTTGTTTATTTTTGAGACAGAGACAGTGTGCAAGTGGGGGAGAGGCAGAAAGAGAGGGAGACACAGAATCCAAAGCAGGCTCCAGGCTCTGAGTTGTCAGCACAGAATCTGATGTGGGGTTGAACCCATGAACCATGAGATCATAACCTGAGCTGAAGTCAGACACTTAACTGATGGAGCCACTCATGTGCCCCAAGAATCCCTATTTCGAAACAGAGTTATAGATTATATTAGTTTCCTATTGCTGTCATAACATTACCACAAATTTAGTGGCTTAACACAAATTTATTGTTTTACATTTCTATAGGTTATAAGTCTGATACGGGTTTTATTGGCTTAAAATCAGAGTATCGGCAGGGACAGATTTCTTCTGGAGGCTCTAGGGGAGAATCAGTTTCCTTGTCCTTTCCGGTTCCTAGAGACTACTGCCTCAATTCCTTGGCTCATGACCCCCTTTCCTCCATCTTCAAAGCCAATGAATTTCATTCTGACCTTTTCTACTTCCTTCCACATTTAAGTACTCTTATGATTATACTGGATCCATGCAAACAACCCAGAGTTATATCTCTATTTTAAGGTCAGCTGATTAGCAACCTTAATTCCATTTGCAATCTTAATTCCCTTTTGCCATGGAAAGTAACTTACAGTTGCCAGGAATTTAGATGTAGACATCTTTGGAAGACTATTCTTCTGCCTACCACATATCATTTTTTCCATATGTACTGGATAAACACTGCTTTTAGAAGTTGTCTGAGATTCCCTTGAGATTCAATATTTTGCAGCTATTAAGAGAATCTTCCTGATAGCAAAGCAGTTTCTTGTATCTTAGCAGTTTCTTATATTTGACTCTAAACCCCAAAATATGCTTCTTGAGATGTACTGGATATCTAAGAAAATATTCATTTTCTTATTTCTTTAACTAGATTATGGTACCACCTACAGGAAAGAAATGACATTTTCTGTCACTGTTTGATAACTGCTTATCAGTTCAAAACTTCTGAATACTTTTTCCATGATGGCCAATAAGATGACTAATATTGAAAAGCCACCAAGGAACTATATACTCTAACTAAAACCACACTAAATAGATTTACATTTATTTCTTAAGGAGAAACTTAACCCTGCTCTCAATTATTTCATCAACTTATCAGCTGGTAAAATGGTACATGTTACATGTCCCAGAGCTCAGCTCTCAAAATGCCTATCGTAAATACCTTTTCGCAATTTGTAAAGCATGTTGCTGTATGCCAGTGCGAGAGAGAAAAGGCTTGAACTCACTAAATTTGTATTAAACCTTTCAATAAAAGTGGGAATGGATGAAATACATGAAGTGGATTAAGAGGTACAATCTTCTAGTTATAAATAAAAGATGACAGGGGGGATATAATGTATAGCAGACAGAATTCAGTCCATAATACTGTACCAACTCTGTACGGTGACAGAGGGTAACTAGACCTATTGTGGCGACCATTTTGTAATGTATGAGAATACTGAACACTATGTTGTACTCCTGAAATTAATACAATATTGTACTTTAATTATTCTTCAATTAAAAACAAAAATCAGCATCTCAGTACACTTGTTTTACTTAAAGAAAAAAAAAACTCCAATAAAAAATAGTTTTGGAGGATTATCAGATAGAAAACATTTTCTGGAATTAAGGCAGATCCTAAGGATTCATGTACTGAATGCATGTACTGATTCATGTACCCTTTAGACATTTGCTTTTACAGGATTGTACTTAATACTTTACCAGTGTATTTACTTACTGAGCAAGTACTCAAAGTAATTTCCTAGACTTTCATATTGTGCTTATATTTAAATGACAAGTCATAAAAAGGTATGTGGCTTACTTGCTTATGTTTTGACAGTATGACACCATCTCATAAAGCTTCTGTTGTCCCACATTTTCCATCACCACCATTGAACTTATTCTGAATATATCTCCAAAGCCATAATACAAAATACAGTCCGCCCTCATGTCATCTCGACCTATAGTGTGAGAAATTTTGAGACTGAATTTAATTCCTTGAAAATTTCAAAATATGCATAAATAATATATATAAAATTAGCTGGCAATGTTTCATAGTCTAAATATATCACATCTACAAATTTCAGAGATGTGCAAGTTAATTTGTAACAGCAGCCCTGAGATTATAAGAAGAAAAAATGACTAATGGGACCTATCAACAATCAGCTTTATAAGCAAAAAACATGTGCATAAATAATCCAATTATGGAAGTTATCAATTTGAAGCCACTAATTAAAAATTCAGAAGGCAAAGATAGATATCAAATTATCTTAGCAAACATAGGAAACAACTCATAACACTCCAATACAAGTAAAATAAGCACATAAGTACAAAAAAGTATAAAACTATAAAAATGACTTCATTGTTCTAAAAATACTAGCTACTAAAGATTTAAAATACAGAATTATTCATCATCATCTACAGTGTGTTTTCTGGAAAAGCTTTCTTAAAAGTTCCTTCTGGATAGGAGTTATACATACCTGCACGTCCACTCTCTTGGTAATAATTTTCAATCGATTTACTCATTGAATGATGGATAACAAACCGCACATCTGGTTTATCAATTCCCATACCAAATGCAACCGTGGCCACTACTACCTAAAATGTTTTAACATTTTATGTTAATTATATAAAGTATTTTTAAATGTTAATGAGGATTCTGTTGAAGATATATACTTAACCTGAATTTCATTGGCTGACCATCTTCTATGAACCTTGGTCTTATCTTCTGGTTCCATATTGGCATGGTATGCACCTGCTTGAATTCCCAGTTTCTGTAAACTAACTGTAACTTGCTCAGAGTCTTTCTGAGAAAAGCAATATATGATTCCTGTAGTAAAATAGGTCCAACTGTTAGATATATATATACACACACCTTCAAGATACTTATTAATACAATGCATGAAGAAAAATATTTAGGAAAAAAATTCCAAGGTCCTGAACACATAATGACTTTCTGGTATAATTCCAGATTTGATAAGCAGCTTGCTCTAAAGCAGAAATAAGCCCTGGGCCACCATTTTTGGTTCCCGTTACCTCTTTTTTCTCTCAAGTATGATGTGAAAAGTTTCATGTGCAAATGAGTTTGGGGACCACTGCACTGACAAGTTAAACAGGTTTCTCTCTTTATCTGCAGGGCTGGCCAGAACTCCTAACGTGCTGATATACCCTGTGAAGCTCCAGGAGGATAAACAGCTGCAACTTTCCTCAACCTTGATTGACCCTGGAGTTCCTTTTACCCTGGGTCTCCTGAAAATCTGTAGAACAGCTTTGAAATGCAACTTTTACACAAACTCTGTGCTTCAGTAATGCTTGTCTGTGCATTAATCCAGGAAACAAATACTCTCAACTCCATCTATAGTTACCTCATTCGATGTATACTATTTATTCTTTAATTGTCCTTTGCTATCAATGACTATTTTACATCCATTCAGAAAGTCAGTGCTTAACCTCCTATCTAATACACAATGGGTACTTAACTAAATATGTGCCGTTGATAATTAGCATTTTGTCAGTAGGTCCACTACTTAAAGCAATTAGGTGCAAATAAACAAAAATAAATCAAAGTTTTATGACTCTTATAATCCATCCCATTAGTAAATGACACACCCAATTTCTAAGATCACCAAGCAAATTAATTTTATAACATTTTCAAGTATCTTCTGCCATGCACTAATATTTTGGGTGGCTAATCACTCATCAGTAGATCATTATCAAATATTAATTACTTTTTGAAACTTCTCTCTCAGTCTTCAAAGTTGGTTTGTTTTTATATTACCTGATTGCCCTTTGTATCTCCCATTAATGAGCTTTACGATATCCTCAATAAAATCTTCGGTGTTGGAGGGCTTCTGCCGAATCTAAGAGAAAGCTAACTTATTACAAAGTAAGTTAACGAACACCATCCATGTAGCCGTTGACTTACAACTTTCAGGGTGCAATGTCTTTTATTTAACCCAGCAAAGGATTATGCAGCACGAGAGATACAGAAGAAAGCATTAATCAATGAATTTGCTTCTCATCACTTCCTGATTTTAAAAACTTAAACTGAGTTACCTGTTACTTATATAAACAGACATAATGAAAAGGTAACCTCTGCTGTAACCTTTCATGAAAGTAATAAATTGACATAAAAGTTACACACCTCATAATAAAGATTTGGCCGATTAAAAGAAGCTGTGAAAGTAAAACACTTCTCCACACACAGTATTTTCTGGGCATCCTTCAAAACATGGCTCGTTGCGGTTGCAGTCAGCCCGATTAGGGCCGTGTTAGGGAACTGCCGCTTCAAGATACCAAGTGCCTTGTAATCTGGAAAAGAAAACATACAAAGTGGCCCACTTTCTATCCTAAGCAGTATGTATCTAACCTGCAAATGCTGCCTGGCCTTTCTGAGTAGGCAGGCTGTAGGATACTTTTACCTGGTTCTTCAGAAACACAGTTCTTGGCCCCCAGTGGACCTCCCTGTTGCCAAGAGAAAATCAAAACATTTCCAGTAAGCTGTGCACTGGTCTACACCCTCTTACCAGTGGATTCGAGAGGCAGTGGGAGTGGCCACAGTGTGTGAATCTCTTACAACAGACAAGGGATAAAAGAGGCCATCAGTCAAACACCTTCTACCAACACTATCATGCAAGTGTGGCAAATTCAAACCAGAAAACTTTGGGTGAGGGCACTAGTTTTTATAGAACCTATTTCCAGGAAATCATTCTGGGCTCATATTTATTATCAACAATTAAGTCACTAGATAAGTTGTCCTTATGTCCTTGAACTATTTGGAGAAAGTGGGAAAGAACTGTGGTAGAAACTGCTAACTGCAAAGCTACAGGACGACTATGAAAATAGAGAAGGTTACTGCTGGGGAAGTCGTGAAGGTTTCAAGGAGGTAACATTTGAGCTGGGTCTTGAAGACAAGCAGAAGTTCACTAGGAAGGGTAGAAGAAAACACCAGGCAGAGAAAATGGCACTTACACTGCAAATACACTGGCATGAAATTACTCGGCATATTCAGATAACAGCAAGCAGGTCAGTTGGACCGACTCACAGGGTGTCGAGCTGATGCATTACTGTCAACTCCAGTAAGCTGGGAACCACCATGTTCCCTGTAGGGATCCACGCTAGAACTGGCCCAAAAAAGGAACGTGCACAAGGGGTGGCAGGCAGAAGTGAACCAGCTGCCACTACTCTCTGAAGATCTTTCCAGGCAGATGGGATGAGGGACAGATGCAGAGATGCCCAGTCAGTTCTAGCATGTCCTAGTTTTTTTCCACTCCTCCTTCAGCTCTTCTTCCCAACTGTAGGTCTTGCTAATCACCAGTCCCCACTAGATGCCTGGCAGCAGGCCCACGGAGCTGACAGCTACTCAGAGAGAGCTTACCAAAGACCTCTCACAAGCTTCCCATCTGTGGCTCCCTCTGGCCCCGGCCATGCCAGTTGCAGACTTCCCTCCAAGCTCCAGTTGGCCCTCCCACACCAGGGCTTCAGGAAATCAGGGACTTTTCTCTGATCCTTCACCTCCTTCATACCTTCTCTTCCCCTGCTCTTCCCACAGTTGTGCAGAGTCCGCTTCCTAAAATAAATCCCTGATCACCTGCTGCTCACAATGGCTCTGCTTTCCTGCCTGCGCCTTAACTGATACTATTACAATGAAGAGTACAGAAAGGCAGGTTTAAGTAGGACTGGGAACAACATAGTCAGTTGATTCTAAGGAGCTAGGACTTTATCCTATAGGAAATGAGTCACCATGTAATTTTTAAAGCACACAAGGGATATAAATAGACTCATCTTTTCGTGGTAATGCAAAGTATGGGTTGGAAGAGACAAAACACTAAAGAAATGGAGATCAGTCAAGAGATGGCAGCAGCAAACCAGAAATCCACTAAGAATAGGAAACAAGGCATGACACTGAGGATAGAGCAGAAAGAAAAGACTGAACACAAACCCAAGAACCAGAGCCCCATAGGTCCTAGTGACTATTGGGATATGGGCTTTGGAGGATGTAGGGGGTGGTGGGGAAAGGAGGAAGGAAGGGGAGGGAAAGAGCCCAAGATTCATCCATTTGTGCCAAGCATGTCTCCAGGCACTGAATATTACGTGGTGAACCAGACAAAGCTGCTTTGCAAATGGAATGATTCAGGCAAAGAATCAGACAAAACAAAGAGTAAACCAATAAATATATTATCAGAGAGTGAAAAGGGCTCAGAGTGGTAAGCCCACTATAGAGTATAACGAGGGAAGAACAATAAGAAATTAGAGACAAATGAGGGACAGAACACGTGTCACCTGTGAACCTCGGTCAAGAATATGGAATTTATTCTAAGTACAAAGAGAATCTGCCGGGTAGTTTAGGAAGAGAAGTAATAGGATTTGATTTATACTTAGAAAAGACCACTTTGGTTGCTGTGTGGAGAATGAACTGTAAAAGAGTAAGAGTGGAATCGCAGACTAGTTAGGGAACCATTGTAGTAGGGCAGTGAAAAGGAGCCCAGGTGTACCTAAGAGACAGCAGGACAAAGAGAAGTGAATGAACCTGACATTCACTTTAGAGGCAGAGTTGACAGGACTTGGTGATGGACTAGACCTGCAGAGGTAGGATAAACCAAGGATAACGGGCAAGCTATTACATCATTTGTTCTCAGCTCCAATTCCACCCTTCTATGTACTGTTTGCGGTGCTGGTGCAGGGAATCCACACACTACCTTTCTGCTTTGCCAGCTGGACCTAGACTATGAGACTGGGGGAGTGGGGGGGAAGAAGAAGGGTTTTGCTCCTTCCTTTTTGCTTCCTGTGGGCTTGACTGTGTTCTCAAGAATGTCACCCAGCAAGGCTTCTTCATCCCTACACCAGCATTGTCTCTTCGTAGTAGCAGCGAAATGAATTGGCAGTTTTTCCAAACCTTGGGAGAACCAGCTTCATCACAGGTCCACCTCACCTCTGCCTCTGTTAAGAGGCTCCAGCACCAGGTAGCTGTGCCTTCTCAAAGGTCTGAGTTTCAGCTCCACGAAGACCCTCCTCTCAAGCTTGTTAGTTCCAACCTTTTCTTTTGTTCAGAAACAAGACAAGGATACCCACTTTCACTACTCTTATTCGACATAGTATTAGAAGTCCTAGCCAGAGAAATTAGGCAAGAAAAAGAAATAAAAGGTATCCAAATTAAAAGAGAATAAGTAAAACTGCCACTATTTGAAGAAAATTTGCAAACCACAAAATGAATACACAAAAATAAGTTGTGTTTCTATGTACTTAACAGACTATTAGAGAAATTAAGAAAACAATTTGATGTGTACCTGGGTGGCTCAGTTGGTTAAACATCCGTCTCTTGATTTTGGCTCAGGTCGTGATCTTGCAGTTCGTGACATAGAGCTCCACATCAGGCTCTGCACTGACAGCATGGAGCCTGCTTGGGATTCTCTCTCCCCTTCTCTCTTTGCCTCTCCCCTGTTCACACTGTCCCCTGTTCTCAAAATAAATATTAAAAAAAAAAAAAAAAAAGAGGGATGCCTGGGTGGCTCAGTCAGATAAGTGTCTAACTCTTGATTTTGGCTCAGGTCACGATCTCACAGTTTTGAGATCAAGCCTGCATTGGGCTTTGTGCTGACAGCATGAAGCCTCCTTAGGATTCTGTCTCTCCTTTTCTCTCTGCCCCTCTCTGCTCATGCTCTCTTCCTGAAATAAACATTAAAAAAAAAAAAAGGAAAGAATTCCATTTACAATTCCATCTAGAAGAATTAAATGCTGAAGGATAAATTTACCCAAGGAGGTAAAAGATCTATACATCTGAAAACTATAAGACACTGATAAAAAAAATTGAAGATAATACAAATAAATGGAAAGATTATTTTTTGTCTATGAATTGGAAGACAACACTGTTAAAATGTACATCTACCCAGAGCAACCTACAGATTCAATGCAATCCCTATCAAGATTCCAATGGCATTTTTCACAGAACTAGAAACAACAATCTTAAAATTTATATGGAACCACAAAAGGCCCCCAACAGCCAAAGCAATCCTAAGAACGAACAAAGCTGGAGACATTAAACTGTCCAATTTCAAACCATATCACAAAGCTATAATAATCAAAGAGTATGTTATTAGCATAAAAACAGAAACATGGATCAACAAAACAGAATAGAGAATCCAGAAATAAACCCAAATATATATGGTCAATTTATTACAAAGACATCAAGAAAATACAATCAGGAAGCAACAGTCTCTTCAATAAATGGTGTTGGGAATACTAGACAGCCACATGCAAAAGAATGAAACAGGATCCTTATGCCATATACAAAATCAACTCGAAATGGATTTAAAAAGTCTTGAACATCAGACCTGAAACCATAGCACTACCAGAAGAAAACATAGGAGGTAACCTTTCTTCTATTAATGTGACGTATCACATTGATTGATTTGCAAACATTGAACCAGCCCTGCAGCCCAGGAATGAATCCCACTTGATCATGGTGAATAATTCTTTTAATATACTGTTGAATTTGATTTGCTAGTATTTTGTTGAGAATTTTTGCATCCATGTTCATCAGAGATATTGGCCTGTGATTCTCCTTTTTAGGGATGTCTTTGTCTGGTTTGGGAATCAAGGTAATGCTGGCTTTATAGAAGGAGGCCAGAAGCTTTCCTTCCGTTTCTATTTTATGAAACAGCTTGCGAAGAATAGGTACTAACTCTGCTTTAAATGTCTGGTAGACCAAGGGATACAGGAGTGCTGATGCATAGGGGCACATGCACCCCAATGTTTACAGCAGCACTTTCAACAATAGCCAAATCATGGAAAGAGCCTAAATGTCCATCAACTGACAAATGGATAAAGAAGATGTGGTTTATATATACAATAGACTACTACTTTGCAATGAGTAAGAAGGAAATCCTGCTATTTGTGGCAACGTGGATGGAACTGGAAGGTATTATGCTAAGTGAAGTAAGTCAGGCAGAGAAAGATACCATACGTTTTCACTCATATGTGGATCTTGAGAAACTTAACTGAAGACCATGGGGGGAGGGAAGGGAAAAAAAAGTTACAGAGAGGGAAGGAGATAAACCGTAAGAGACTCTTACCTATTGAGAACAAACCGAGGGTTGAGGAGGGGTGGGGGAGAGGGGAAAATGGGTAATGGGCATTGAGGAGGGCACTTGTTGGGATGAGCACTGGGTGTTGTATGGAAACCATTTTGACAATAAATTATATTAAAAAATAAATAAATGTCTGGTAGAATTCTCCTGAGAAGCCATCTGGCTCAGGATTCTTATTTGTTGGGAGATTTTTGACAACCAATTCAATTTCTTCACTGGTTATGGATCTGTTCAAGTTTTCTATTTTTTCCTTTTTGAGTTTTGGTAGTATGTGGGTGTCTAGAATTTGTCCATTTCTTCCTGAATTGTCCAGTTTGTTGGCATATAATTTTTCATAGTATTCTCTGATAATGTTTGTATTTCTCGATGTTTGTTGTGATCTCTCCTCTTTCGTTCGTGGTTTTATCTATTTGGGTCCTGTCTCTCTTCTTTTTGAGAAGTCTGCTTAGGGGTTCATCAATTGTTTACTCTTTCAAAAAACCAGCTCTTAGATTCACTGATCTGTTCTACTGGTTTTTTTGGATTCTATATTGTTTATTTATGCTCTAATCTTTATCATTTCTCTTCTTCTGCTGGTTTTAGGGTTTCTTTGCTGCTGTTTCTAGTTCCTTTAGTGTGAGGTTAGATTCTGTATTTGGGATTTTTCTTGCTTCTTGAGATAGGCCTGGATAGAAATGTATTTTCCTCTTAGCACTGACTTTGCTGCATCCCGAAGAAACTGGACTGTTGTGTTTTCATTTTCACTTGCTTCCATATATTTTTTAAGTTCTTTAATTTCCTGGTTGACCCATTCACTCCTTAGTAGTATGTTCTTTAACCTCCATGTACTTGGAGGCTTTCCAAATTTTGTCTTGTGGTTGATTTCAAGTTTCAAAGCATTGTGATCTGAAAATATGCATGGTATGATCTCAATCCTTTTATATTTGTTGAGGGCTGTTTTGTGAACCAGTACATGACCTATTTTGGAGAATGTTCCATGTGCACTCGAGAAGAATGTGTATTCTGCTGCTTTTGAATGAAAAGATCTGAATTTATCTGTTAAGTCCATCTGGTCCAGTGCGTCATTCAGAGTCATTGTTTGCTTACTGATTTTCTACCTAGATGATCTATCAATAGATGCAGAAAAAGTATTTGACAAAATATAGCATCCTTTCTTAATAAAAATCCTCAAGAAAGTAGAGATAGAAGAAATATACCTTAACATCATAAAAGCCATATATGAAAGGCCCACAGCTAATATCATCTTCAATGGAGAAAAACTGAGAGCTTTCCCCGAGATCAGGAACACAACAGGGATGTCCCCTCTCACCACTGTTGTTTAGCATTGTGTTGAAGTCTCAGCCTCAGTAATCAGACAACAAAATGAAATAAAAGGCATCCAAATTGGCAAAAAAGAAGTCAAACTCTGACTTTTCGCGGGTAACATGATACTCTACATGGGAAACCCGAAAGACTCCACCAAAAAACTGCTAGAACTGATACATGACACGAATTCAGCAAAGTCTCAGGATAAAAAAATCAATTTACAGTCACAGGATATAAAATGCAAATTGGTTGCATTTCTATACACCAATAATGAAGCAACAGAAAGAGATATCAAGGAATCGATCCCATTTATAATTGCACCAAAATCCATAAAATACTTAGGAATAAATCTAACCAAATAAGTAAAGATCTATGCACTGAAAACTATAGAAAGCTTATGAAAGAAACTGAAGAAGACACAAAGAAATAGAAAAACATTCCATGCTCATGGACTGGAAGAATAAATATTGTTAAAATGTCAATACTACCCAAAGAAATCTACACATTCAATGCAATCAGAAACAAAATAGCACCAGTATTCTTCACAGAGCTATAAAAAACAATCCTAAAATTTGTATGGAACCACAAAAGACCCTGAATAGCCAATGTTGTTCAACAGTAATGTTGAAAAAGAAAAAGTGGGAGGCATCACAAGCCTGTACTACAAGGGTGAAAACATGTATGGTATTGGCACAAAAACAGACACAAGGACCAATGGAACAGAATACAGAACCCAGAATTGGACCCATAAATGTATAGCTGACTAATCTTCAACAAAACAGGAAAGAGTATCCAATGGAAAAAAGGTAGCCTCTTTAGCAAATGGTGCTGAGGAGAACTGTGTACACCAACATGTAGAAGAATGAAACTGGACCACTTTCTTACACCATACACAAAAATAAATTTGAAATGGATGAAAAACCTAAGTGTGAGACAGGAAACCATCAAAATTCTACAGGAGAAAACAAGCAACAACCTCTTTGACCTCGGCCATGGCAAATGCTTACTTGATATGTCTCCAAAGGCAAAGGAAATAAAAGCAAAAATGAACTATTGGGACCTTATCAAGATAAAAAGCTTCTGCACTGCAAAGGAAACAATCCACAAAATTAAAAGGCAACCAACAGAATGGGAGAAGATATTTGCAATGATGTACTGGATAAGGGTTAGTATCTAAAAAGTATCTATAAAGAACTTATCAAACTCAACACCTGAAAAACAAATAATCCAGTGAAGAAACGGGCAGAAGATATGAATAGACACTTCTCCAAAGAAGACATCCAAATGGCTAACAGGCACATGAAAAGATGCTCAACATTGCTCATCATCAGGGAAATACAAATCAAAACCACAATGAGATACCACCTCACACCAGTCAGAATGGCTAAATTTAACAACTCAGGAAACAACTGATGTTGGCAAGGATGTGGAGAAACGGGAACCTTCTTGTGCTGTTGGTGGGAATGCAAACTAGTGTAGCCAATTTGGAAAACAGTGTGGAGATTCCTCAAAAAATTAAAAATAGAATTACCCTACAATCCAGCAATAGCACTTCTAGGACTTTATCCACAGGATAAGGGCACATGTATCCCAATGTTTATAGCAGTGCTATCAACCATAGCCAAATTATGGAAAGAGTCTAAATGTCCATCAAATGATGAATGGATAAAGATGTGGTGTATCTATACACACACACACACACACACACACACACACACACACACACACACAATGGAATACTACTTGGCAATAAAAAAGAATGAAATCTTGCCATTTGCAACAACACTGATGAAACTGGAGGGTATTATGCTAAGTGAAATAAGTCAGAGAAAGACAGGTAACATATGTTTTCATTCATATGTGGAAGTTGAGAAACTTAATAGAAGACCATGAGTAAGGGAAAGAAAAAAAAGTTGCAGAAAGGGAGGCAAACCATAACAGACTCTTTTTTTTAAATATTTATTTATATTTGAGAGAGACAGAGAGACAAAGCATGAGCGGGAGAGGGGCACCGAGACAGAATCTGAAGCAGGATCCAGGCTCCGAGCTGTCAGCATAGAGGCCGTTGCAGGGCTCGGTCCCACAAGCTGTGAGATCATGACCTGAGCTGAAGTCAGATGCTTAACCAACTGAGCCACCCAGGTGCCCCTCTAAGAGACTCTTAAATACAGAGAACAAACTGAAGGGGGTGCTGCCCAGCAGGGAAAATGGGAGATGGGCACTGAGGAGGACACTTTGTTGGGATGAATAACGGGAATCTACTCCCAAAGCCAAGAGCACACTCTATACACTGTATGTTACGTAACTTGACAATAAATTATTAAAAAAAAAAAAAAAAGAAAAAGAAAGAAAACATAGGGCATAAGCTCCTGATACTGATTTTGGCAATAATTTGCTGGATTTGACATCAAAAGCAAAGGCAACAAAAGCAAAAATAAATAAGCAGGACAACATAAAACTGTAAAATGCTTTTGTACAGCAAAGAAAACCTATGGGCTAGGAGAAAATATATGCAACTATCTGATAAAATGTCAACGTAAAAGCCATACAAAGAACTCATTTAACTCAATAGCAAAAAAAAGAAAACCCCAAAAACTCTGACTGAAAAATAGGTAGAGGATGTGGACAGACATTTTTTCTGGAGAAGACATACAAATGGCCAACAGGTACATAAAAAAGGTATCCGGCATCAGTAATCATCAGTGAAATCCAAATCAAAACTACAATGGAGTATTACCTCACACCCGTTAGAATCGCTATCATCAAAAATACAAGAAACAGTAAGTGTGGGGAAAAAGAAAAGCCCTGATGCCCTGGTGGTAGCGATGTAAATTAATGTGTCCGCTATGGAAAACAATACAGAGGTTCCACAAAAATTTAAGAATAGAGGCGCCTGGGTGGCTCAGTCGGGTAAGCATTGTACTTCAGCTCAGGTCAAGATCTCATGGTTTACAAGTTTGACCCCGTGTCGGGCTCTGTGCTGACAGCTCAGAGCCTGGAGCCTGCTTCAGATTCTGTGTCTCCCTGTCTCTCTGCCCCTTCCCCCCTCACACTCTGTCTCTCTCTCTCTCAAAAATAAACATTAAAAAAATTTGTTTTTTAATTTAAAAATAAAATTACCTTACGATCCAACAATTCCATTGAGTATTTATCCAAAGGAAACAAAATCGCCATCTTGAAAAGATATCTAAGCCTCTATGTTCACTGTAGCATTATTTATAATAGCCAAGACATGGAAACAATCTAAGTGTGCACTGATGCATAGAGAAAGAAAATGCGATACACACACACACACACACACACAATGGAATATTATTTGGCCATAGAAAAGGAAACTCTATTTGTAACAACATGGATAAACCTTGAGAGCATTATGCTAAGTGATATAAGTCAGCCAGAGAAAGACAAACACTGTATGACATAACTGATATGTGGAATCTTTAAAAAACTAACAACAACAAAAAAAAAAACCTCAAAGATACAGAGAACACAGTGGTGGTTGCCAGAGGTGAGGCATAAGGTGGGAAAAAAGGGGGAAGGGGGTCAAAAAGTATAATCTTCTAGTAATGTGCAACGGTGGTAGTAGTGTACTCTATGTTTGTTAAGTTGCTAAGGGAGTAAATCTTGAAAGTTCTCATAAAGAAAAAAAAAATTTTGCAACTATGTGTATTGACGTAACTAAACTTACTGTAATAATCACTTCCCAGTATATGCATACATCAAATAACTATTGTACATAACTAAGACTAATATGTCAATCATATCTCAATTAAACATTTTTTTAAATGGGTACACATTTCCAATAAACAATTGGGAATATAAATCTACAGCTGAAGAGTAACAGGACTAGATATGGGGAAAACTGGTTACAGCTGGCAGCTAATCTACGGAGGCAATACAAGTTATGGTAATACACAAGCAACGGTTCTCATCCTAAGTGATCAGACCACTGAGGTTGGAAATAGAAGGTAAGGGTCAGAAACCTGGCATTTCCAGTAGCTAACGGATAACAACTCTTTGGAGTAGTCTGATTAAGATGGTGGGGTTGTTTGGACTGTATATGTACTGCCTGAGGCATTTAAAACAAAATTCAAAAAATTACCTGTGCCCCAAATAATTCTGAAGGCCGTGAATGTGTCTTCAGGCCACAAGTTCACTAGGCCTGGAGAAGTGTAAGAAAAGGTGAAAAGAAATCAGGACCACATTTGAAGTGGCAGCAAGGGAAGAAGGCAACAGAAAGCGTTCTGTCACAATAACCAAGGGAGGCGAAATTGGCAAGGAGAGAGGTGAGAGCATGAAATGCTCCTGACGGTGAGCGGGAAGGGGAATGAGGATGAGCCCAGAGGATTAAGCTGTGGGGAGTGGGGTCTTGGGTCACCCCTAAGCAGAGTAACAGAGGCAAAAGCAACTCAGTGAAGTCAAAAAGGTATAACAGAGGTGAGAAAGGGAGAGAGATTAGAGGAGGAGGCAAAAAGAAGAACAGAAATAGGACATCATAAAGGGGTGGAAAAGGTTGAAGACTATTTCAGTTTCTAGGTTTGTTTTTACAGAGTCTGAAGATGCAGGAGTGAACACTTTGACAAAGTCAGAGTTAAGAAGGCAGGAAAGGACGAAGTGGGAGGAGTCATGGTAACCCTTATAAAGAAATGGTCCCTTTTGCCTAAAGAAAAGATTAAGATTACTAACATTTGGAAGGGGACAGAGGAGACGCCAGACCTGCTGGCGCCTATCTTCCGGACACTGGGAGGCATCTGCTAAGTATGAGTTAGGACCTAAAGAGAAGTTAGCGGCATGAAAAGCTCGTTGGAAGGAATGCACGCAGGAGACAAAACAGGAACAAGAAAAAGGACAGTGGAGTACGATGAAGGCTGAACTGAGGTGGAAATTAATGCTGTTCTGCAATTTTTTCCCGCCAGTGCTTACTACTGAAATAGCAGGAATAGAGACAGCAGAAACCTGGATGGGTGCGAAAAAAAGTCTGGCACAGAGCCTCAAGCAGGTAAAATGCCAGGCAGTTCACAAGATAGAACAGAAAAGGGGCAACAGAAGAGTCTGGAAGAAGGAAACTGTGACCATCAGGTGGGGCCTGGAGCTGAGGACAAATTTAAGGAGGGATTACGAAGGCCTCAGGGGGGCCGTATGAGTATGAAAGCAGGTTCAGAAAGAAATGAGGTTGAAATCCTGAGTAGGACTTTTTAAATGGAAGACTGTCTTGCACAGAACAAGTCTGAGTGATCTGTGTCTGGCCATGAAGGATTAGGCTGGAGAAGTAAAGAAACAGGTTACTCAAATATCCCACAGAACCTTAACCCTGAGGTGTTAGTTGGGTGTAGATCTGGAAGTGGATGCTGAAGGCCCTGAATGACCACTAAAGACAACCTTGAAGGAGAAGATAATTCCTCAACGGATGTGAGGCAGAACCTGGATGTCAGTAAATCTTTATAGCTAAAGGTGGGAGAGAATAATGTTTGTTAAGAAACATGCATTTCAAGGGATAAAGACAATCAGACTAAGCACTACCATGGGGAGTAAAGAGATTAAAGATTCTGCCTTTTGGTTCCCCTTAGGCTAAGGCAAGAGAAATGAGTGATAACTGGCTGAGAAAGTAATTTTAATGGAAGCAGGGATTCTCATCATATAAGTAGGGAAACAGTTTTCTACATACGTCATACATACCAGGTCTGAAATCATGCCCCCAGTGGCTACAGCAGTGAACTTCATCCACAGCAATTCGGGTAAATCTCCTTGCTTCATAGGCTTTCTCTAGTCTTGACATGAACATTTTGCTTTTTGCAATTTTCTCTGGAGTCACATAAATTAGCTTGAGCTTGGAGTTTTTATTTACCATTTCAGCATGAACCCATTTCACATGCTCCTATTGAAAGGAGAAGCAGACACAGTGATGGAATTATGAGAGCTAGCTGGGATACCAAGCAGTAAAAAAAAAACAAAAAAAAGATGCTCATTACTCAAAGCAACAGCCTTGGACTGTTTTAGCAGATGTTGAGTTCATTAAAATTGAGTTCATTACTCGTATCTAAATGATGATAAAAGAATAATCTCATTTGACAAAAAGAGAAAGTAAAAAAGAGAACACTCCAACAGGCATTTACTCTATGAAGACATAATTCTCATAATTCTAAGTTGTTCATATAAATGCTAAAATATGAGCTAAATGCAACAGGGATGGTTACAAAGTTGGGTTTTATTAATTTTAACATTGTATTATGTGATCTCTTCATATATCTGAACAAAATCTATTTTTTTTAATGTTTTTTTAATGTTTATTTACTTTTGACAGAGACAAAGTGTGAGCAGAGGAGGGGCAGAGAAAGAGGGAGACACAGAATCCGAAGTAGGCTCCAGGCCCCGAGCTGTCAACACAGAGCCCAACGCGGGGCTCGAACTCACAAACTGTGAGATCATGACCTGAGCCGAAGTCGGTGCTTAACTGACTGAGCCACCCAGGCGCCCCACAAAATCTATTCTTGATTAGCTACTTTAATGATGCTATCAAATCTACTCAATCTCTAGGTTTTATAAAGTATCCTATTCATTGAATTACGATTTTACAATATAAAATATATACTTGTATATAATAAAAATAAATCTTAAAACATCATAGTTATTAGGTTCTTAGTGCTCTATTTCATAAAATATTTGACATATTAGGCGTCATAGTTTTCCTTCTAACCTAATTAGGACCAAAAGAAGTGTAAAGAAACAATGGTAAACGTGATAGACAAAGTCCAAACTGCTTTCATTACCCCAGCAAAGCCGTTTGCTAATTCCTCGAGATATCCTTAAGTTTGTTAAGAAATGGCTGAAGTATATTAAACATTTGACTGGCCCTAAATGTCTCAGAAATCTTAGGGGAGCAAACATAAGGCTATTTCCTCAGAAATGGAGGGAAAAAAAATACCAGAACTTCTGTCAGAGCTTATAAGTGGAGAAGCAAGGTTAAAAAGATTTGTACTCACATCCCATGAATTGCTAGCGAAAGCAAACAGAAACCTGGACTTGACCTATCCCTTCTCTTTATCTTCTCTCCAACTTTTCCAACAGTCATGATACAGCTCAAATTATCACTCTCTTTTTCAGTGTTAAGGAAGTACGGTATTAGAAAGCAATGTTCTCCACATTCGCCCGTTGACTAAGAGAGCAGTTAGGACATGACAGTTTCTATGATACAGAAATAGATGGGAAAAACCAAGGAACCAGAGCTACCTGGAGACATGGCTCACACCAGGTCTGGGAGGAAATATGCAAAATAAGCATGTAGTAACTTCTCATAAAAGCAGAGAGTCAAAAACTATGGGATGAAGAAAAATGATTCAGGAGTCAACTTGAAGAGGTGCTCACTGCCCAAAGATGGGGATATTTCAGCATAAAAAAGAATAATATGGATTTGGATCTACCAAATATGTTAAATACCCATACATTTATAATGATACTTAAAAATAAAAAATCTATTGACCACCTTTGGAGAACGCTAAGAAAAAACTCTCTGACAACTGTGAAAGAAAGGTAAAGAATTTTCAATCTGCAAAGGTTTATGAGGAAAAAGTTCTTTATAGAAAACATCTAACTAATACAAGAAACAGTCACAGAGCGAGAAATCACCACTTTATAAGCCCCTAAGTAGAGCCGTTACTTAAGGCAGGCAATAATCATCAGTGGCTCTAAACCCCTTAGATGAAAAGGGGACAGAGAACTTGACAATAACAGAACAGGCAGGTATCACCTGAACCCACTGACTAAACTTAACATCACACAAAATAACTAGGTTATGATGTACCTCCCAGTTATCCCATGGGAAATATATTGTTGAAAAAGAAAAGGAAAAGACTAAATACTGTCAAGCTTTTAAATCTAACTAAAAATAACAAGTTGAACAACATCATAAGAAGGTTATCAGAAAAACCAGAATGTAGCAAACTATAAGAAAAAGACCCTAGTTTCAATAAAAAATTAAAATTTGCATGGGGAACCAAACAACAAATAAAGGGAACTTACAGAGAGATCAAAATACAACATAATGTACAAATTTATTCTGGACCATGATTTAAAGAAAGAAAAGTAACATTTGATGAGACAAAGAAATGTGAAAAAAAATTTTTTAATGTTTATTTACTCATGAAAGAGAGAGACACACACACACAGCACAAGTAGGGCAGGGGCAGCAGGGGCAGAGAGAAAGGGAGGCACAGAACCCGAAGCAGGCTCCAGGCTCTGACCTGTCAGTACAGAGTTGGACACAGGGCTCGAATCCACAAACCACGAGATCATGACCCAAGCCAAAGTCAGATGCCCAACCAACTGAGCCATCCAGGCATCCCAAAACGTGAATTTTTTAAATGTTTTAATTTTTGAGAGAGAGAGAGAGAGGGAGAGAGAGAGAATGAGTGGGGCAAGGGCAAAGAGACAGGAGACTGAGGATCCAAAGCAGGCTCCACACTGTCAGCACAGAGCCAGATGCAGGCTCTAACCCACAAGCCCTGAGATCATGACCTGAGCCGAAGTCGGATGCTTAACCAACTGAACCACGCAGGCGCCCATTTACTTGATGATTTTAATGAATCAATATCAAATTGTTTTAGGTGTGATGATGTCACTGTAATTATTTTTTTTCTGATACATATTGAAGGAGTTACAACTGAAACGATATACCTGGCAACTGTTTCAAATAAATAAACCAAGGGGGAGGAGGGAAAATTCCGGGTATATAATTGAAAAAGGATTGGTCATATGTTGATAAATGTTAAAGGTGGTTAATGGGTACTTGCAGTTTTATTATGATTCTACTTTTCTACACTTAAAAATTTCAATAATATTCTTTTTTAAAAAAGAATAGCTGGGAAATGTTTATTCACCAAATGATGGAAGAGAGTTCATTCTCAAACTGAAAAAATTCCATAGGGATAGATTATCTTGCTACTAATACACCATTTGTATTTAATGATATTGCATAATTAGAAATTCTTATTTACTATTTTCTATTACCATAAATAATATAAAACAGGTCAGATACTTTACTTTAAAGTGCCAGACGGTAGATACCAGGTTTTGTGGGCCATACAGTATCTATGACAACTATTCTGCCATTATGTGAAAATAACACATAAATGAACGAGTATGGTTGTGTTCTAATAAAACTTTATGGACTTCCATAAAATTTTCACACTTCACAAAGTGTTATTCTTTTAATTTTTTTTTTTAACCATTTAAAAATAAAAAAACTAGGGTGCCTGGATGGCTCAGTTGGTTGGGTGTCCAACACTTGATTTCAGCCCAGGTCATGATCCCAGGGTTGTGGGATCAAGCCCCATGTCAGGCTTCGTGCTAAGCGTGGCGACTGCCTAAGATTCATTCATTCATATTCTCTCTCTCTCTCTCCCTCCCTCCCTCCCTCCCTGTGCCCCTCCAGTGCTCATGCTCTTGCTCTCTAAAATAAATTAAAATTTAAAAACATATAAATATAAATATAAAAACCATTGTTAACTCACAGGCCATATAAAAAATAGGCAGTGGGCTAGAACTAGCCCATCAACAGTAGTTTGCAACTCTAGATATAGTTAACAGTTTTTAATTTTGTAACCAATTTAGTTGTAACCAAGGCTCCTACTTCAGTGAAAAGTTTAAATTTTTTTAAAAAAGGTGCACCTAGGTGGTTCAGCTAGTTAAACATCCAATTCTTGGTTTCAGCTCAGGTCATGATCTCTATTCGTGGGATTGAGCCTCACGTCAGGCTCTGCGCTAAGAGCACAGAGCATACTTGGGATTCTCTCTCCCCTCTCTCCACTCCTCTCCTACACATGCGCTTGCACATGCTCTCTCAAAATAAACTTAAAAAACAAACTAAAAAAAGAAAGCAGCAGCACAGAAACATACCTTAGAACTAGAAGCATTTAACATGGTAGCTGAAATTCCTAATTGTTTTAAAACCATTAATTGGTCTTCCATAAGAGAGATCAATGGGCAAATCACAAGGGTAAAACCTAAAAGAGAAAGAATCTACTTTAAATTTTACACCACCTCCAGAATGAATTTCAATCACTCACCTGACGGGATCACAACATCAATATACTATCTATTTTTTACCCTCATTAATAGAAAAGATAGATATAAATAAATGATTAGTCAAATAAGCAGATAAAAGACAGAAATCTCTTCCCTCATTCAATACCATAAAAAATAAAAATAGATATCATTGAGAATTTTTACTTTACTAACATTTTTAACAATCAGTATTGGTAATCTTAGCAAAATAATATAAATCAAGTCAAGTAGTATCCAGTTATATAAGGAAAAAGTTATTCCAAAGTTTTCCAAAGAAAACATAAGCAACCTGTAAAATTAGAAACAACAGTTACAGGAGTATTCTTCTGCTTACTGTACCAGATGACTATATGCTGTGTAGAAATCAGTGAACAGTTTATTGACTGAATGAAATTCTGATAGTATATCCCCTTTCTTTTATTACTGAAATTGCTCACTCTAAGAGCTATCCTACAATATTAAAATCACTGACCTAATGTTTCTGTAGTTTGTTCCTTAAAGTAACTGGAGACAGAGAGCAGACCAATTAAAAAATATACTCAGATTTAGACTTTATCGGGGATTTTGCCATCTCAAATAGACCCTCTGCTATATTTTCACATTCTCCCTCCTCAGTGATACCTTCTCCTTGCATTTAAACACGGGCAAGCCTCTCTCATCTTTGAAAAACCCTGGGCACCTAATTTAGCGTCTCCTCTCTTTTTCCCTTCAGAGCAATTCTTTCCAAAGAATGTCCCATTCACTAGCTCCCCTTCCTCACCTCATCTTCCCTCTCTCTCTATTCCCACTAAGTTCTTTCTCCAAATGTACCCTATTTCAGTGACCAACTTCACCATTTTTCCCAGCCTAGAATTTGGGCATCATTCTAGACTATCCCTTCCCCTACCCCCATCCAATGAACACCAAGTCCTTCTGAATCTACCTATTTCTGGAATTCCTCCGTCTTCTAAACCACAATTCTGGCAAGTCTCTTACCTGTATAAAACCCTTCAATGGTTTCCATTAATCTAAGGAAATTTTTTATAATATCTTTCAAGACTCTTTCCACATGTCTTGCGCCTCACTCCCTGCCACACTGAAATTGTTCCAGATTATTGATACCTGCTACCATGCATGTTCTTACTTTTGGGGTCTCAGAAATATCGCTCCCCTGCATGAACACTCTTCCTTCCTCTCCTATCCTATCTTTGCCTACTAATACTTCAGCTTTTAGCTCAAATGCCACTTCCTCAGGACAGCCTCTCTGGACAGCCCCTAGAGCAGATCTTTGCACTGACTTAAAAACCTATTATCACACGGCACCTGGGTGGTTGAGTCAGTTAAGTATCCGACTTTGGCTCAAGTCATGATCTCACAGTTCATGAGTTCAAGCCCTGCACTGGGCTCTGTGCTGACAGCTCAGAGCCTGGAGCCTGCTTTGGATTCTGTGTCTCCTTCTCTCTGCCCCTTCCCTTTTTGTGTTCTCCTTCTCTCAAGAATAAACAAACATTAAAAAAAAAATTTTTAAAAAAGCCTTTATCACAAAACCTTTATTGCAATTGCTCACAATTACCTCTATTTTCTAAGCCAGGTGTCAATAAACTAAGGACTAGATGATTGCTTGAGTAAATGAAGTTTTTTTTCTTTCTGTTCTTTTTTTTTATTTAAATAATTTATTTTCAAATTGATTTCCATAGAACACCCAGTGTTCATCCCAACACGTGCCCTCTTCAATGCCCATCACCCATTCTCCCCCCTCCCACACCCGCCTCACCCTCAGTTTGTTCTTAGTCTTTGAGAGTCTCTTATGTTTTGTCTCCTTCCCTCTCTGTGTCTTTTTTCCTTTTTCCCTCTTCCCCTCCCCCTCATGGTTTTTGCTAAGTCTCTCAAAATCCACCTATGCGTGGAAACTTATGGTATCTGTCTTTTTCTGACTGACTTATTTCACTTAACATAATACCCTCCAGTTCTATCCATGCTGCTACACATGGCCAGATTTCATTTTTTCTCATTGCCACGCAGTATTCCATTGTATATGTACCACATCTTCTTTATCCATTTGTCAGTTGATAGACACTTGGTCTCCTTCCATGATTTGGCTATTGTCGAAAGTGCTGCTATGAACATTGGGGTACACGTGCCCCTGTGCATCAGTACTCCTGTGTCTCTTGGGTAGATTCCTAGCAGTGCTATTGCTGGGTCATAGGGTAGCTCTATTTTCATTGTTTTGAGGAACCTCCACACCATTTTCTAGAGCGGCTGCACTAGTTTGCATTCCATGAGTAAATGAAGTTTTCATGGAACACAGGCACATCCGTTTGTTTACATGCTGTCTGTGGCTGCTTTTGTGCTACAATGACAGAGTTCAGTAGTTGCCACAGAGACCATATGAACAACACCTAACGCATTTACTGTCTGCCTCCCTTAGGGAATTTTGCTGACCCCTGTTCTATATCATTGCTAGTCCCCAAACAGCAACCCAGTCAGTACCTGGGAGCTGGCAAAATCTTGGGCCTCACACAAATTCAGAATCTGCATGTCAATCATACCAGCAGCAATTCTCACACACGTTACAGTTTGAGAAAGCACCGCTTTACACTTTGCGCTCTGTGAAAACGAGGACCTTGCCCGTTTTGCTCACTACTATTATCTCCAGTGCCTTACACCCCTAGCCGACACTCAGTAAAGATCTGGGACTAGATTCCAGATCTACAGATTCCTTTTCTAGTACTTTTTCTCTCACAACATGTTTTTTTGGTTGTTTTAAGAACCATATAAAAGAACCAATTCTGCTCAAAGTCATTAACATTCCCTCTTTAAGTGAACCTTTTAAAATATCTATTAACGTTAAGATAAATAAAATTAAAAATATACTTGATTTTTATATAGGTATGGCTAGAAATTATTTTTTTAAGACTTAAAGGAGAAATTCCTTTCTTCAACTTAAAATGAATCTTTATTAATACATACCATCTGAACATAATGCTGGTAACTGGTAGCATAAGCTCTTCCCACCTCCTGTAGGCATAACAAGAAATACCTCCTTTCCGGACATTGTTACATTAATAGTTTCAAGCTGAAGCAGTCTGAATCTCTGCAGTTTAAAGACATTTTGCAGAACCTCTTTAACTTTACCAGACCAGGGAAAATCTAGATCAAAAAAAAAAAAAATTAAGCCAAATATATTAGAATTATTTAGGCTTATAAATGCAATATGAACATAAGTGGCAGCTTTTATATTAGAGAAAAGCAGATATAAAAGAATACAAAAAGAATTTATAAAAGTTTTAATATTACTGGCAATTTAACCTTTACACTGACAATTTTGAGATTAGTTTAACTCACGAAGCTTAGGAAAAACAAATTTAATGATATATGATAGGAAACAGTCCAGAAACAATGAAGACACTTGCCAGTTGAGAACTAACCCACACAGAAGAGGAAGGTGCTTGACTGGGTATTTGAAAAACGGTCTGAGCGTTGATCAAGGAATTCACAGTATCATAAAAATCTCAAATATATATCATGGAGTTAACAACTATCCATAATTTTTTATGTAAATATCTTGTTTAGAAGCAAATCCCTGAAAAGCAAGGCCTACGAAAGCATGCAGTGTGAGGGCCAAAGTACTCCATTGTAATGTGACAGTTCGCGATAGACATGAGGCTTGGCAAGATCCTGAATCACGAAAGGTGTTCACTAGGGCAGGAAAACGAAGTAGACTTTGGCAAGAAGTTTGAATTTTTTTCTTAACTGTTTAATTTTTTTCTAGTTAAAGCTTAGAAAATTTAGCAAAACATCTTCCTCCATGCATTGACTGATGTTGCTAGAACCGTAATTGGATGAACGCCTAGGGGTCATTCAGTTAAACGTCCGATTTCAGCTCAGGTCATGATTTCATGGTTCGTGGGTTCGAGCCCCGTGTCGGGCTCTGTGCTGACGGCTCAGAGCCTGGAGCCTCCTTCGGATTCTGTGTCTCCCTCTCTCTCTGCCCCTCCCCTGTTCACACTCTGTCTCTCTCTCTCTCTCAAAAATAAACATTAAAAAAATGTTTAAAAAACCACCATATTTGGAAAATATAATAAAGTCTGAATAATAAAGGCTTCATTCAAAAAGAACATGGGCAAAGAATGGTTTGATTTGCCTACTGGTTTCCCATGCACTTAAGGAATAGCCAGTTTCCCCTCCAGGTACCTGGAAAGCACTGATCCAGGAACAACAATTTAACTCCCATGTAAAGAAACAAGAAGAAACAAGACTAGCAGAGAAAAACAGAGCAAACCTTCTTTATTCCAAGCAGCAGGTGAAGAATCCCATTCACTGCTTTCCCCACCATCAGAATCCTCAAGATGCTGCTTTATTTGCTTTGTTAGGATATTCTTTTTCTGAATAAGCTCTCGTTGCTTTTCCTGAAGTTCCTGAATTTGAATGTCTACTGCATGGAGCTCATTGGTTACAGACTCCAATTCTTCAGTTAGAGCTATGAGGAAGGAAAATAGATACAATGATTAAATAATTAGCTTTAGGTATCTCTGTTGATTTTTGGTTATTCCTCACAATCGGAATTACAAACTTACAGTAGTAGAGCAAGCTGGTTAAATATATGTTGGGATCACACGGACCAGAGTTAAATTTTAGGTCTTCCTCTTAGCTCAGGCTAAGTACTAAATCAAGCCTCAATTTCCTCATCTGTAAAAGGGGACAATATCTAGCGTTCATAGTATTGTTTTAAAGAATTAAGTGAGATAATATATGGAAAGTTCTCAACATAGTACCTGGCACATAGTTATGCATTTAATAAATGACCATTATTTTTACTGTGTTGTAGGGCAGTGGTCAAACGATCTCCTAAATCATCTAAGTAAAGTGACCAGACTTAGAAACAAAAGGAAGCTTTTTCTTTTTTTTAATTTAAACCCAAATTAGTTAACATATAGTACAATAATGGTTTCAGGAGTAGAATTTAGTGATTCATCACTTACATACAGCACCCAGTATTCATCACAAGTGCCCTCCTTAATGCCCATCACCCATTTAGCTCATTGCCCCACCCACCTAACCTCCAGTAACCCTCCATTTATTCTGTGTATTTAAAAGTCACTTATGGTTTGCCTCCCTCTCTGTTTTTATCTTATTTTTCCTTCCCTTCCCTTTGTTCATGTTTGTTTCTTAAATACCGCACATGAATATCTTAATTTGCCTTTCTATGACTTATTTCGTTAGCATAATACACTCTAGTTCCATCCACGTTGTTGAAAATGGCAAGATTTCATTCTTTTGATTGCTGAGTAATATTCCATTGTATATATATACCACACCTTCTTTATCCATTTTGTCAGTGAATGGACATTTGGGTTCTTTCCATAATTTGGCTATTGTTGATAGTGCTGCTATAATATTGAGGTGCTATGCTCCTTTGAATCAGCATTTTTTCATCCTTTGGATAAATACCTAGTAGTGCAATTGCTGGGTCATAGGGTAGATTTCCAATTTTCTGAGGAACCTCCATACTGTTTTCCAGAGTGGCTGCACCAGTTTGCATTTCCCTCAAAAGTGCAAAAGGGTTCCCCTTTCTCCACATCCTCACCAACATCCGTTGTTTCCTGAGTTGTTAATTTTAGCCATTCTGACAGGTGTGAGGTGGTATCTCAGTGCGGTTTTGATCTGCGTTTCCCTGATCAGGGATATTGAGCCCATAACTACTTAGCTATTATTGCACAAAAACATATTTGAGTTCATATGTTGGCAAGATAAGGAGTCGGTTATTATAAGCAAGCTGATATAACAAATGAAAAACTGAGCGTGCTACTGGAATTGACATTATAATTCCATCATAACTAATTTATAAAGCAGACAATGTATGATTCTAATCTGAGTATTAAAGCCAAAGTGAGATTCCTTTTGACACCACACCAACAGAAACTAAAATTTTTTAAAGATGTCCTTGGTGCTCTCTAAAGCACCAACCTGCTTTAATCAGTGTCCAGTTTTAATGCCTAAAATTTTCATAAGATGAAAGCTCATGGTTATGATTTAAAATAGGATGTTATCGTGGTTTTGTATTATGCTAACTACCAGAATTGCCTTTCCTGCATGATTCTGGGTTAGGATTGGCCACAAATGAACTCTGCTTCAGACCTGGAAGGTAAAAATGAAACAGCAGTCGGTTTACATTCAGATGGTTGGCATAATGTCAGGTGCTGCTGGGGCTCCTTCACATTGTCATGGGTCTGCTGCCTCATCTTCCTGGCATAAAGCAGAACCCAGTTCCTCCAGCTCCTGCTGAACCTCTTTGGGGCAGAAGCTTGGCCCACAGCTTCTTCAGCTTCCCTGCATCCCTGGCCACGTTCCTGTGCAAATTTCTATGGCAAGTGTACTAGCTCTTCTGCAGGGCACCAGCATCCTGGCAGTCAGAGACTTGGAGGAAGTTACGCAACCAACACGAGTCCAAGTGAAAGGCAGACAGGTTCCATTTTATCCTCATGGGTTTGAGCTCATCTTTACCCTCCCACACTGCATCTCCATCTTCCTGTTCTACTGCTGGCATTGCTGACTTCAGGACTAGCAGTGGACTGTTTAACCGGGCCCCATGATCACACAGGAACTGAACCCTATAATAAATCCCTTAAATCATTCACAATTCAGCTTCTCTGAGTGAACTCTAACCAACACCAAATGTTGTTCCAGAGAAGAAGAAACTAAAAGTAGGTTCTCTAAGTTGCTTCTATGCCACCTAGAATAATCTCTGATCTGATTAGATTTAAAGGCATCAATGACCCTTATCTACAGTGCAACTGGTATTCCGTGGCATGCAGCAAAGTTATTTAGATTACAATCTAGATACCAGTAATTAAGTATCCAGAAAAGGAAAGGCTCTGGGTGACCAAGAGTTTGCTGTCACAGAATTATTTCTGTTGAGAATAATAGGGTTGACTGGCTGCTCCTAAATATGCTGAAAAACCTGAGAGAAATGCAGGATCTGCATAAAGGAACCTCAAAGTCTCTATGGTTAACCCAAAAGAACCCCTTATCTCCTACAGGTACTGGGTCAAGATTACTGAATACCAACATCTGCTGGTGGCTGAATTACAATGTAAATTGAATTTGCACCGGCTCTTAAAGTAAGGGCACTGATTAGGGAGAAGTGAGACTCTGCAGTCGGGAAGGGAACACTGGGCAGATGGGGACCTAAATTCTGCCAAGTCTCTCTTGCTCTTCCTCTTCTTTCTAAAACAGCCTCCTCCTGTCTCAATGCTTGTAATGGTTCTTTCCTGAGACAGTTGCCTTGCAAGGGACTCCTAATCCCCCCGCTAAGAATCTGCCCTGCCACCTCTCAGGGCTCTAAGACCTAGGAAGCCTAGAGAATGAGATACAAAAGCGTGACATATGAAAAGACATGAAACACACCAAAAGAGTTGCACTTGCCAATATTCTGGTTTAGAGGTCTTACTAAGGAAGGAATGCTTCTACCGGGGGAAAAATACAGTGATTCCATTTAAATGGAAGTGGATTCTGTTGGTGGGATTGCAAACTGGTGTAGCCACTCTGGAGAATAGTATGGAGGTTCTTCAAGAACTACCCTATAACCCACCAATTGCATTACTAGGTATTTACCCAAAGGATACAAAAATACTGATTCAAAGGGGTACACGCACCCCTATGTATAGCAGCCTTATCAGCAATAGCCAAACTATGGAGAGAGCCCAAATGTCCACTGATGACTGATAAATGGATAAAGATGTGGTATATATACATACAATGCAATATTACTCAGCCATCAAAAAAATGGAATCTTCCTATTTACAATAATGTGGATGGAGCTAGGGTGTATGATGCTAAGTGAAATCAGTCAGAGAAAGATAAATACCATATGATCTCACTCATATGTGGAATTTAAGAAAGGAAACAGATGAGGGAAAGGAAAAAGAGAGAAACAAACCATAAGAGACTTTTTTTAAATGTTTATTTATTTTTGAAAAAGAGACAGAGCATGAGCAGGAGAGTGGCAGAGAGAAGGAGACACAGAATCCAAAGTAGGCTCCAGGCTCTGAGCTGTCAGCACAGAGACCAATGTGGGGCTCAAATTCACAGACCGTGAGATCATGACCTGAGCCAAAGTCAGATGCTTAACCGACTGAGCCACCCAGGCGCCCTCATAAGAGACTCTTAATGATAGAGAACAAAAAGCGTTGATGGAGGGAGGTGAGCAGGGGGTGGGCTAAATGATAGAGAAAAGCGTTGATGGAGGGAGGTGAGCAGGGGGTGGGCTAAACGGGTGATGGGCATTAAGAAGGGCACTTCTTTTGATGAGCACGGGGTGTTATATGTGATGAATTACTGAATTCTACTCCAGAAACCAATATTGCACTGTATGTTCACTAAAGCTAAAATTTAAATTAAAAAACAAAAAACAAAAAATAAATGGAAGTGGACTCCTTCTTGATCACTTTGAGCTCCTCATTGCCAGTAAATCAGCAGGCAAAGAAGGGGGTTACTGTACTGGTTGGGGTGAGTGATTCTGACTATTCAAGGGAAACTGGATTGCTACAACACTACTGAAATAAGAAGGAGTATGTCTGAAATGTAGGGGAACCTCTAGGGTTTCCAATACCAAAAGGTATTTCCACGTCCTGTGATCAAAGTTAATGCAAAACTACAAAAGCTAAATCCAAGCAAACTGCTCAGGCAAGTCCACACCAGGCAAGGATTTGTGACCAGGTGAGGTGTTGTTGAGAGCAAAGGAATACGGAATAAGAAAGTGAAGAACATAACATCTAACGACCACATGACCAGGTGAGAAACAGGACGGTAATAACGGTAAGCATCTCTTCCTTTTTGTCGTTGGTGGTGGGTATGTATCTATGTATCTAGGTCCCTTTTCCTATTTTCCTAACATCTTAATAAAATGTGTTCACAGTAGCTAACTTCGTATCTCAGGAGTTAAGTTAGAAGATTACCAAAGAAGGATCTGATTCAGCAAGAAGAGGAATGAGCATCATCCAGAGATGAATAACAAGAACGTGTGCCTTTTCTGGGGAGAGGAAGAGTTTATCTTTCATTGTACAAGGGACCGTTGTGTTTCCTTGGGCAGCCAGAGATTGGAAAGGCAGAAGTGAAAAGGTTAGTTAAGGCCAGGATTGATGACCTCACTGGCCTAGGGCAGCACCAGGCCCATACATCTGGCTGCTGCTAGGTATCCTTGGGGAAAAAAGCAGAGTCTGCAGCTCCCCCAGATGCTGTTGGTTCTCCTTCAGCTTCTCTGAACCCTCAGCCAAGCAGTATCCAAGTCCAAGTGCACGTACACCTGCTCCTGCATCATCCACATTGGAGACTTTGAGGCACTGAGACTAATACAGGTTCTGCTAAGAAACACAATTCACCATCACAGGTGGCAGTTGGCTTCTGCACTCCCACTGTACATCCACCTTCTCTTCCTGACCGCTGGTGTGGACTTCAGGCCCAGTGCCAGACACACAGGTGACAAACACCAGGGAAGAGCTTGACCACTTCACATACTCAAATAAGGTCAAATCCCTCCAGTAGATCCCTTGTATCATTCACAGTGCCCCCTGCTTCTCGGATCAAATCCTACCTGACAGAGAGCTTCTGATCCAAGATGGCAACATAGGAAGACCCTGAACTCGTCTCCTCCATAGACACAACCTATTAACAGAGCAATTCCTTGTGAAGAACTGCAAGCAGACTGAACAGCTTCTGCACAACAGAAGATAGATCACATGAAAAACAGCAAGAGAAAGACACATACCGTAACAAAACTCCCAGTCCCTATGCTACAAACTGCACTGGGAAAGAATACTATCAAAGGGCCGTGAGCAGATTCATCTGCCCTGGGATACAACAAAAAAAAAGGCACAGTTTGAAAGGGATATTAGAATACAGAGGAACCAGCCTTAGGATACTACCAAATGGCAGGGCAGCTCTTAGCACTCTCTCCAGATCTGAGGCACTGGCAAGGACCATGGTTAACGTTCCCAGTCCACCTTGACAGCACAGATGGGAGCAGGTTCCATATGCGATACCTGGCTTGCCACTTCAGCGAGCCCCAGCCATACTAGCCCTGGACCCAGAAAAAAAAGGGACACAGAAAAAAAAGGCACAGTTTAACAGAACTGGAATATAAAGGATCCAGCCCTAGAACTCCACCAAATGGCAGAGAGCTGCTGGAAATCTCTCTGGATTGGAGGGGCTGGTTGAGTGGAGAGTTTACATTACTTTCCACTTTGACTACATGGATGGGAGCATGGTCTAGGCACCGTAACTGGCCTACTGCCTCAGTGAGCCCTGGTCCTCTAGCCCACACCATCCCAAGCCAACCTACCAGGGAGCCATGGTACAATGCATGCTAGGACACCCTTCATCAGCACACCCCAGCTACAGCCATCTTGTCAAAGTGACAAGTGCCCAAAGCACCCTTGACAATCCAAACCGGTACCATACTGGCTCCAGATGACATGCTAGGACACCACAGTGCATAGCACTCCAGGACCTCCACTCCGGTCACCCTGCAAGAGTGTCACTTGCACAGTGTGCCACAGGAACCACTGGCTTGCACACACCTTGGCTACAGCCACCCTGCCAAGGCACCCCCTATTTGGAGTCCCCTGGCCACCCCACTTCCCACATCCTGCCTCTGTTCCAGCAGCCCCACCAGGATGCCACCATGTGCAGGTGCCCCACTGCAACCAACTCATGTTCACTTCAGTTCCAGCCACACCATTTGGGTGCCCCGTATGCTAAACACCCTGGGACACTTTAGCTTCAGCTCTTCTGTCAAGGCCCCATCTGTACAGAGAAACCTGGGACTGCCCCAGCCAATGCTCACTTCAGCTCTGGCCATCCCACCAAGGCAGCACGAGTACAGAGTGCCCCAGAACCCCTGGCCCACACCAGTCAAAGCCCCGGCCAGCCAGCCAAAGTCACTAGGCGCGCAGTCTGCTCAGAGGACAACTATACATACACAAGACCATTCCTCCAAGTTTAGGAGAAGTAGCTGTTCTGCCTAATTCATAGAAACAAACACAGAAGGTCAGAAAACATCAGACAGAGGCATATGCTCCCAACAGAAGAAGACAAAACCTCAGAAAAAGGACTAAATAATGGATATGGCAAATTTACCTAATGAAAAGTTCAAAGAAATGGTCATAAAGATGCTCACTGGACTGGAAATAAGAGTGGATGAATTCTGTGAGAACTTCTAAAAGTGAAGAATAAAATAACTGAAATAAAAAAATATAGTATAAAGAATCAACACATCACAGGATAGATTCAGGAACCTCTGCAATAACCTCAAACATAATAACATTTGCATTTATAGTGGTGTCAAAAGCAGAAGAGAAAGAAAAAGGGGCAGAAAACTTATTTTAAGAAATAATAGCTGAAAACTTCCCTAAGCTGCAGAAGGAAATAGACATCTAGGTTCAGGAAGCACTGAGAGCCCTTAACAGGATGAAGCCAAGGAGGGCCATATCAAGACATATAATAATGAAAATGGCAAACATTAAACATGAAGAGTTTTAAAAGTAGCAAGAGAGAAGCAAAAGTTACATGCAAGGGAAACAGCTTGGAGCCAGGAGCCTGCTTTGGATTCTGTGTCTCCCTCTTTTTCTGCCCCTCTCCCGCTCACACTTTCTCTCTCAAAAATAAACACTAAAAATAAATAAATAAACAAATAAATATTAAACAAAAAGAGAGAGAAAGAGAAAACAAAATAAAATCAGAAATGCAAAATAAGTAACAACTGACACCACAGAAAGACGAAAGATTACTTAATAGGCTACAATGAAAAATTACATGCTAACAAATAAGACCAACTAGAAGAAATGGATAAATTCCTAGACACTTACAACCTTCCAAAACTGATCAGGGAGAAACAGAAACAGACCAATTACAGGCAACACAATTAAATAAGTAATCAAAGAACTACCAACAAAGGAAAGTCCAAGACCAAATAGATTCACAAGTGAATTCTACCAAGCATTTAAAGAAGAGTAATAAGGAAGTAAAACTTCCGAATACATTCTACAAGATTGGCATTATCTTCATACCAAACCACACAAAGACACTACAAAAAAAGAAAACTACAAAACAATATCTGTGATAAACAGACACAAAAATCCATAGACACACTAAAATATTAGCAAAGCACATTCAACTATACTTTAAAAGGATCATTCAAGTGGGACTTAATTCTGGGGATGAAAGAATGATTCAATACTCACAAATCAATCAATGTGATATACCACATTAATAAAATGAAGGATACAAATCGTATGATCATCTCGATAGATGCTGAAAAAGCATTTGACAAAATTCAACATCCATTCATGATAAAAACTCTCAACAAAGTTGAGTTTAGAGTGAATACATGTCAACATAATAAAGGCCATGTAACACAACCCTACAACTAACATTATACTCAAATGGTGAAAAACTGAGAGCTCTTCCTCAAATATCAGAAAAGACAAGATGTCCACTCTCACCACTTTCATTCAACGTAGCACTGAAACTCCTAGAAACAGCAATCAGACAATTTTAAAAACTAGATAAAAGGCATTTGGATTGGTAAAGTATAGGTAAAACTGTTGCTATTTGGTAGTGACATGACACTATCAGAAAACCCTAAAGACTCCACCAAAACACTATTAGAACTCAGTAAAGTTGCAAGATACAAAATTAATATATTGAAACCTGTTGCATTTCTATACTCTAATAATGAAGTAGCAGAAAGAGAAAATTACAACTGTACCAAAAAGAATAAAATGCTCAGGAATAAACTTAACCATAGAGGTAAAAGACCTATACACTGAAAACTAGAGGACACTGCTAAAAAAGATTGAAGAAAACACAAATAGAAAGATATTCTCTGCTCACAAACTGAGAATTAACATTGTTAAAATGTTCATAATACCTGAAGCAACCTACAGATGCAATTTCTACCAAAATTCCAACATATTTTTCACAGAACTAGAATAATACTAAAATTATGGAACCACAAAAGACCCCAAATAGCCAAAGCAATCCTCAGAAAGAACAAAGCTGGACAAACCCAGATTTCAAGATATACTACACAACTGTAGTAATCAAAACAGTATGCTACTGTCACAAAAGAAGACACACAAGTGTGGAAGTTCATCAAAAAAATGAAAATAGAATTACCCTATGACCCAGCAATAGTACTGTTAGGAATCTACCCAAGAGACATAGGAGTGCTGATGCATAGGGGCACATGTACCCCGATGTTCATAGCAGCACTTTCAACAATAGCCAAATCATGGAAAGAGACTAAGTGTCCGTCAACTGATGATTGGATAAAGAAGATGTGGTATATATATACAATGGGATACTATGCAGCAATGAGAAAGAATGAAATCTGGCCGTGTGTGGCAACATGGATGGACCTGGAGGATATTATGCTGAGTGAAATAAGTCAGGCAGAGAAAGACAGATGCCATATGTTTTCATGCATAGGTAGGCTTTGTGAGACCTAACAGAAAACCAGAGGGGAGGGGAAGAGGGGAAGGAAAAAAAATTCACAGAGAGGGAGGAAGACATAAGAGACTCTCAAAGACTAAGAACAAACTGAGGGGAAAGGGGGCTGTGGGAGGGGGGAGAATGGGTGATGGGCACAGAGGAGGGCACTTTGTTAGGATGAGCACTGGCTGTTGTATGGAAACCAATTTGACAATAAATTATTAAAAAAAAAAAAGAACAAACAAAAGAAGACATACAGATTAAAAGAACAGACAAGAGAGCCCAGAAATAAACTATGCGCATACAGTCAATTAATCTATGGCAATGGAGACAAGAATATACAATAGGAAAGGAACAGTCTTTTCAATAAATGGTGTTGAGAAAACTGGGTGGCTACATGCAAAAGAATTAAACTGGACCACCTTCTTATACAATACACAAAGACAAATGGATTTTAAACCTTTAAATAGATTAAAGACCTAAATGTGAGACCTGACACCATAAAACTCCCAAAAAAAACACAGGAAGTAATTTCTTAGACACTGCCCTTATTAGCAACATTATCTAAGGATAGGTCTCAAGCAAGGAAAACAAATGCAAATATCAACTCTTGGGACTACATCAAAATAAAATGTGTTTGCCCAGCAAAGGAAACCATCAACAAAACAAAATGGCAACACAGTGAATGATAGAAGATATGTGCAAATGACATATCTTAATAAGGGATTAATATCCAAAATAAATAAAGAACTACACAATGCAACACCAAAAAAACCCAAACAATCCAATTCAAAATTAGGCAGAATACCTGAATAGACATTTTTCCAAAGAAGACAGAGATGGCAAACAGACACATGAAAAGATGTTAGCATCACTAATCATTAGGGAAATGCAAATCAAAACCACAATGGGATATCACCTCATACCAGTCCAAATGGCTACTATCAAAAACACAAGAAATAGCAAGTATGGATAAGGATGTGGAGAAAAAAGATCTTCCATGCCTATGTAAAAACAGTATGGAGGTTCCTCGAAAGATTGAAAGTAGAAATACCATATAATCTAGCAATTTTCCTTCTGGGTATTTACCCAAAGAAAATGAAAATACTAATTCATAAAGATATACGCACCTCTATGTTCACTGCAGCATTATTTACAATAGCCAAGATATGGAAGCAACCGAAATGTCCATTGATAGACAAATGGATAAAGAAGATGTGGTATATATACGCAATGAAATAGCTTGCTGTTTGAAACAAGGATGGACCTAAAAGGTATTAGGCTAAATAAAATAAGTCACAAAAGACAAATACCATATGATTTCACTTACATGTGAAATGTTTAGGAAAAAAAAACAAAACCTCTTAAATACAGAGAACAAACTGGTGGTTGGCAGAGGGAAGATAGGTAGAGAAAATAATGAAACAGGTGAAAGCGATTAAGAGATACCAACTTCCAATTGTAAAATAAGTCACAGGAATGAAAAGTACAGTATAGGTAGTATAGGCAATAATATTACAACAACATTTTATGGTGACAAATAGTGACTACACTTGTCATCATAAGCAATGATTAATGGATAGACTTGGGGAATATGTTGTACTCCTGAAACTAACATAACATTATATGTTAATTATACTTAATTAAAAAATAATAAAAACTCTTTGCAAACTAAAAATTTGTTGAAAAACAATGCATCCATATATTACAGTATTAATTTGGGTAGCGGGATTTGGGGTGATTGATATTTTCTACTTTGTGATTTCTTAGGTTCCTATAATTCCATCAAAAACATTATCATTCCTTGGAACCCTTATGTACTTCTCGTGGGAATGTAAAATGGAACAGAGTATGGAGAAAAATACAGGAGTTCCTGAAAAATTAAACATTATTTCTTTAAGAGATAGCACGTGAGTCAGCAGCTGCACCTTCAAGTATGTATATCCAAAAGAACTAAAAACAGAGACTCCAACACATTTGTATTTAAATGTTCCTAGCAGCATTATTCACAATCACTGTAAGATGAAACAACCCAGATGTCCACTGACAGAAAAACTGATAAACAAAAGGTATTATATACATACAATGAGGTATTATTCAACCTTAAAAAGATACATATTACAAAGTGGATGAAGCTCAAAGACAATATACTAAGGGAAACAAGCCAGATACAAAAGGACAAACATTGCATGAGTCCACTTACGTGAGGTACCTAGAGTAGTCAAATTCCTACAGAGTACCAGTAGCATTACCAGCAACTGGGGGAAAGGGAGTAAGGGAGCATTATTGTATAATGGGTACAGAACTTCAGTTTGAAATGATGAAAAAGATCTGGAGATGGATATTGGTGATGGTTACACAATAATGTGAATTGCTACCATTGAATTGTATACTTAAAATTAGTTAAAATGGTACATTTTGGTATGTATGTTTTACCACAATTAAAAAAAAACACAACACAAAAATCAGAATTTTTAAAACAAATATTTTTATAATTTATTAAGACTTTCCTGTTAGAGCAGTTTAAGGTTCACAGCAAAATTGAAAGTACAGAGATAAACAATTTTTTTCAAAGAGCATGCGGTTAGAAACAAAACAGAACATACTATAAAATGTAATCATTTCCACTAACCTGAAATGGCTGCCATTCTAAAATTGGAGATCCAAACTTCTTTCTAAAAATAAAAGAAAAATCACAGCAATATTTTTTAAACCATAGTATTGATAATGCCTACTCAATAATAATTTATCACTACTAACCATGAAAAATGTCAGAAAGTAAATTATAAATTATAGTGACTTTTAAAATAAGGACTACATGGTTATTCCCACACTAATTTTTATAGCAAATTCTCTAGATTTCAGAGAAGGGTCCAAAATTACATAAACAAATATAACATCAATGACACTTAAACACCACATACAAAGTGATTAGCAAAAAAGAACAAAGCTTTGAGGCTAAACGGTCTTAGCACTAAATTACTGTATGATTTTAGTAAAGTTAAACAACCTGTTTCTCTTCACCTCTTATCTGTAAAATCGGGATGGTAAAACCTATCTTATAAAAACAAATCAAATGTCCCAGATTAGGTAAAATCCATCCACATAAATACTCAAATTAATGACTCAACATTTTATTGAATACTCGCTTTAGAAAGTTACAGTTTAAGTTCAATCTTAAAAGAGGAACTGGTATTCCATAGAGGGATTAGATTTCTGGAGAAAACATGAAAAGATCAGAAGTATGTAATTAAGGAACTCTATCTATGAATGACTAAAATTTAGTAGTATGTACATATGAACAAGTAGAAGAGGAGGCTTGAGGGCAGGAATTTCTCACTATATAAACTGCTTTCTAAAAATATACCTCTGAGCTTCCTTCCATGTTTTGGTTTGAAAGCTCCTGGTCTGCAGTCTGTCTTTTTGGTGTGTGCACAATAAACTTCTACTAATTTCTACTTCAAAGATTTAGTGGTTTTACCTCCAGTATTTCTAGACTTTTGACAGTTTGTGGTGCAAAAATAGGATCCAAAAGGGGCGCCTGGGTGGCTCAGGTGGTTGACTGTCCGACTTGGCTCAGGTCATGATCTCGCTGGTCAGAGTTCAAGCCCCATGTTAGGCTCTGTGCTAACAACTCAGAGCCAGGAGCCTGTTTCAGATTCTGTGTCTCCCTCTCTCTCTCTCTGTCCCTCCCCGACTTGCCCTCTGTCTCTCTCTCAAAAATAAATAAACATTAAAAAAAACTTAAAAAAAAGAGGGATTCAAAGAAGACACCCCCAACTCCCCTTCCTCCTAACTCTGAGGCCTCTAAGGTGATGGAATGCACAGAGTCCACTGAATTCACTGCTTTCTCACTGACCCTAGAGTTTGAAGGTAAGTCTCTCTTATATCTGAGCTCCGTTCCCTCCATTTGGAGCAGACTTTAACTTGCATAGCTGTATTTTGTTTGTTGAAGCGTTTAGGTAAAATCGTCCTATTACTCCAAAGGGAGGAGAGCAGAGAAACACACGGTTCCTTGGGTTTTAGAATAGCTTTTAGAAAACAGGGCCCCTCATAGCTAAGAACTCTTAGGAAATTTAAAGGTAAAGAGGTGCTCCACCTGATCTATGACCAGGATTTTATGCCTTTTTGGAAAAATGGGTGAACTTGTAGAATTGTAGTGCCCACTGGAGGGCAACTTTAACTTAGAGAAGTGTATCCTAAGCTGTGCCTTTGACAAGAGAGGATTTCAAATCTCTCAGAGACAATGGAATGCATTCTTTGATAAGCAGAAACTTCTAAAAGACAAAATGACTGCAAAAATAGCTCTAAGAGATCTTTACATCATGCAAACAGAAAAAAAAAAGTTACTGAGGAAGGGGGAACTTTGCCATCTGAGCACATAACCTCAACTTGGTCCATCTGCCAGAAACACAATTTGGATCCAACTGTTCTTTTATAAACTAGTGAAGTTTGCATTATTATGGCTATCAGCTCATGGCTAAACTTTTTTAAACGAAAGCTACAAGATCTGTTTACCTCTGTCTGTAGTTTATGTATGTCTATATATGCAGGTTACAGATGTGTAATATTTTTCTAATTCCAGATGGTATTTCCAGAATATGTAAGGAGCTCTGTTTAATTGGTTTCCAGAAAAATAAGCACTTATAAATTAAGTACTCTTGAAACCCTCAGAAATATAAAAACAAACCCAAATGTTTTTCAAGTTCACATGACCTAACACAACCTTTGATATGTAAAACCTAGTTTAAGTTTGTTGACTTAATAAAAGCAAGCATGTCAGAGTGACTTGGTGGCTCAGTTGGTTGAGCATCCAACTTAGCTAGGGTCATAATCTCGTTGTTGGTGAGTTTGAGCCCCATATCAAGCTCACTGGTGTCAGCACAGAGCCTGCTTCAGATCCTCTGTTACCCTCTACCTGACCCTCTCCCACCTGGGCTCTCTCAAAACTAAAATAAAACATTAAAGAAATAAAATAAAAGCAAGCATGTCTTCAAAATTTATCAGTAAGAAAAATAACTTAGTCTAATCCAAGCATAATTGTTAAAAATAAATAATTTAAATAAATGTAAATAACAGAAAAGTTTATACCAAGTTAAACTAAATAACGAATATTTGTTAAGTATCTAAATCATTTCCAAATGAGATAATATACTGAATCATTAAATCCTAAACATAAGTTTATCTCCTTTAGGCTTTTCTTTTTTTTCTGTACAGAATTATAGTACTACTAATACTTTATTTAAGAAAACTAACTTTATCTAACTTTTACTGAAATAAAACTATACATTACCACCAGAAATGAAAACAGAAAAACAAAACAAAACAAAAAAAATGTCACTTGCTAGAAATAGAAAGTAACGATACCTACAATTGTAATAAACAGAAACCAATGTTATTTCTGCATGCTGCAGTTTGGAGCTTGGAAACTACTGTTTTTGTTAAAATGAGAAATCAGCAAATATAAGAGAATTACTAAAGACATACTAATAATTTTTCCCTGAAGCTAATAAGAATTAAAGCAAGTTAAAAAGGAAGTATTTCTAGCTATATGATTCAATATACTTTTTATCACATCTGGGTGCCAACTAAAGCTGACCTCAGCAAATCAGTGTTTTGGAAATGCCATTTAAACCCATTTAAGTTTGCTCTCTGAATGGGTTCCTGTCATGGTGGTCCCTCAGTACTACTGCACCGCCTCAAATCTACCACAGAGCGAATGGTTTTTATTAAGCACCTCCCTTGCCCTACTATGCGACGTTCTTATTTATGTTTAATTTCTAGTTCCATTTGTTATCTGGTACAAGGTAGCCTAAATCTAATTCTTCATCTCCTAGGAAAACTCCAATAAATTCAAGCTATGGCAACTATCCTTTTATTTATGAGAAATCATTATACTCTTTATTTGGCACCAGCCAACATTGTTTTACCTACTCTCGCTTGCTCAGACAGTCTCAAAAGAGTCACTCAAGCTTTCATAGCCTAGGATTCAGCAGAACAACCCCAACTTTTGGTTTTTTAATTTAATTTAATTTAATTGGGTCTATTAATAACTATGTCCTTTGTCGCATTAAAAACTATACTATAAAAAACATATGTCTCTATAAAATTTTTATAACTGTGTATGTATAAATTTGCCAGTCCACAATTGCCTAATTCTTGGTTTTTACTAGAATTAAAGATTATAAGAGTTAGGAATTCTAATTAATATATGTAATTAAAACTACTAGAAATAATAAGTTTGGAAGAAAACAACAGTACAAAAATACTTAAAGAAAATAGAACAAGATTTTTGGACAAGGAAAGATATGAAGAACATGGGTATGTTGTTTTGGTAAAGGATAAAAGGAAGTAATTTTGTCCGAAGTAAAATGATTATTCCAGAAGGAGAAAGGAAAAAGACATAACAAAAACTGGATGGATATAAAAAGTGTAGAAGGTTTATGGAAAAAGGATCTTGAGAAAGGAATTTTATGTGTGGTCTAGCTATGACTGAAACGGATTTAAGTTTGTTTTTGCAAAACTGTTCCTATAAAAGTGCTTCATCTGCAAAGAGATTCGTGGAAAAGACTGACAAGTACAGGTTTCTGTTAACTTTAAGATCATAACACTGAACTGGGTAAGAATTTCTAAAAAATCTAACAGAAAACTGATTCATAAAGTTATGCTAAGATGAATTAAAAAAAAGAGTTACAGGAGATAAAATGAACTAATGAAGATGATTATAATTTTTTCTGATTTCATTTAAAATATTGCTAGTTCTTCAATGTTCTGTTTTCAGATTTAAAAGGCTCCATTTTCTCCTCTCTTTTAAGCTATCTAAAGCTAGCTATAGCTTAAAATTATTCAGTATAACCTACTTTTGTAAACAAAGGCTGAAATATTTATCTTTTCTCTCTACCTGATCCCACCAGAATTTAAAGACTCTCATTAAATATTCTTATTTTTCATGACAATATATGTATTCACATGAGCTCGATCTGATCTCCTTGTAATAGGAGACAATTAGTAGAGTAGTCCTTAGCTTGGCTGCTTAGCCCCAAGAGTTCAATCTAAGATTCTTTATGAAAAAGTTCCAGCAAAGCAGATTTAAAAGAGCCTATATGATCAATGACTATTTTTCCTACATTAATGCAAATAATCAAGCCAAATTTATTGAAACTAGACTCAATCTGCAAACAAATTAGTCTAACTGTAGTTACCCTAACAGAAGTGGGCTGATTACAAAAAAATTATGATTATGTTTCGGTAATACATCTTTGTGGATATCAGGTTCTAGTGCTGTTGATTGTCCTTAAGGTTTTACTTTCTTCTTATAAACTGAACTGGATCCTGAATTCTTCTAGTTTCCTCCAATATCGGGCTAGAACTCTCCAAACTAACATCTCCAATTTCTTCCCACTCTTCTGATTTGGAATCGCTATGAAAATAAAACTGCCGTTTTCTCAAAGCCATGCAAGCTAAAGTTGGATGACTTGATATAAACTTCAGAGAAACCATCAAAACAGCTCATGTGAGAACAACGTGCCTGTTGCCATATGGTCATTCAGCAAGATCACCAGAGACATTCAAACTGCAAACCAGGAAAACCGTCAGATTGTCACTCATCTAAGGGATGCCCGCATCCATCTGAAGATAATTTGAACCCAACAGCTAGAAATTTTCTCAACTGGTTCCTCTCCAAACTCAGACACTGAATTTATAATCTTCTTAAAATATTAACTTTCATTTTTCTTTTGCTTCTACAGAAATGCCTCTCTTTAAATTACTCGACTGCCCACACCTAGAGGCCTAATTTAGGTGGAAGTTCACCTGTAACACCGCCACCTAAAATAAAACATCCTCACCTTCATCCAGTCCTGAGTCATCGCAAAGATGTGACTGTTAATACATCATATTATGCCTATGTAAATACCTTCAACAACTGAAACTCATTTGCTTTATTTACTTGGTTAAATCTTGGCACCTGGGAATCTGCTCTGGTAATTTTTCAATCTTTGCCTGTTGTTCTCCTTAAATCACATTTAATGATGTGCTCTAATGTGCTGCATATTCACAAGGGTTTTAAATGCCTGCCTGCAGCCACTCACAGACCAAAAGGTATCCATCAGCATCAGACAACAGGATTAAACCAACAATAACCACATAAATGATGAAGATGGTGACCACATGGTCTTTAGCCTAATGACAACAGCAAAAATATGATCCTTCAGCCTGAGTATATCAATGGTAGAAACTGAAAATAACACTATACTGGTTGACTATACTCTCATCCTGCTGAGAGAACAACTAAAAGAGAGAAAATGTTAAAATCAAAAACAAACGGAGCCGAACCTTGAAAATTCCCTGAGCAGATAAAATCAGTTTAGTCAAACAAAGCTCAATTAACTTTATTTTGTAAGACTAACTTGACCTAGGTAATTTCCTTTTTATGCCTCCGGAAATCATAAACAAAACTTGAACTGTTTCCCAAGGTTGATACGAGGTAACCAATTCCCTACCACTTAAGAAAATGTTAATATTCGAATCGCTGTGAAGAATAAAGTCACTGACTTCTTACTACATAAGCCGCTTTATAATAATATACTCAAGAGCCTCATTCTCTTTTTGGCTTGAGTACTCCAGGTTCCCTAGCTGTCTCTTTGGTGGGTGCACAACAAACTTTAATTACTACTTCAGTGATTCATTGGTTTTACTTCTGCTATTTCTTAACTTTTAACAGTACCCACGGCAAATATTTCACGGTATAGTCACAGCTAGTTACTGACACTGGAGTAAATACCGCTGCGGTACCACAGGCTAATTCAGATACCCACCGCCCCCCGCCACCTGCTTTTTAAAGACAACGGCAATTTAATAATACCCTCCACTGGGCTTACGCATCCGCCGTGCTGTGCACCAATAAGTGGTGGTTGCCAATAAATAGACTTTGGTAACCAACCTTCCTGCAAGGGAAAGACTAGAAATAAAAAGAGAGGAGTAGAAAGTCCAAGGTGCCCCTAAAGGCCCGAGTTTCATCAGAGATGGGCGATGATTAACGCCGGTTTCTCTACTGCCAATATAATGGTGAAAGGAAGTGACCCGCGATAGACCGGACTCACCCTCAGGAAGGAAAAAGAAAGGTTAGCCCTTTCAAAGCAGAGTAACCCCAGATACCCTCCGGCTCCTCCACCCTTCACCCCTACCCCACCCCTCGCTTCCTCGGTCTCCGACCTCAAAACGCCCGGCTCAGGACCACTAGGTACACCTTTCAGCCGCTCTCCAATGAAAACTTCCCGCCACCAAGCTTTCCTTTTTCTTCAGCTGGGAGCATCCGCCCTTCCGGTTAGGTCTCCTCAACCAATTGCGAGTAACACTCTTCTCTAATTGGTGAAGGGGTGTGGCCACCATTTGCGTCACCGAACAAGACTAAGGATGATTGGTCTATGTTGGGAGCGAGTTTCACCAATGGGAAGCTGTTTTAAAGCTGGGGTAGGGGTGGCTGCGTGTTTCCGGAAGACGTGGCGGCTCTCCCCTGGGCTGTTTCCCGGCTTCTTTTCTCCCGACTTTGCCTCACGCCCTGGGTGCCCGGAGGTGCTGAAGCCGCTGCCCTCACCGCTGCAGTCATGATCTCGTTAACGGACACCCAGAGTAAGCACTCGCCCCGGGATCCCTGCCTGGAACCTCGCACACCCGTAGCTCGAGATCGTCTTGCCCGCCCGCCCCTCCGTCCGGGTCAATGAATGAAGCTCCGCGTTGGGGGCGGGGGCCTGCGGACCGAGCTAGGGATGCGGGACTAGGAGGGCTACCTTGAGGAGTCGGGTGCTGGACTAGCAGTGGCAGACCTGGTCTGGGAGGAGGATCGGTGGAGTCTGGGGGGACGCCTGGTCTGGGGAGGGGGAAGCCTTTTCTGAGAGTTTGTCTTGCACCGGGGTCTCGCCGTGCTCACCCCCAGTGAGATGGGCGCTTTGTTCTACAGAAGGCCACAAGAGAAAGTTTGATGCGCTGTGCCCGCTGTTCACTCTTGGGGACGTTGCTACACATGACAAACTTGGGGTCTCTTACAAGTTACTGGCCAGTTGTTTAGGAGGCGGTATTTTAGATGTCACCTATTATAGGTCTTTGGGTTTTTTTTTTTAAATATGCTTACACTTAAATATTTTGAGTATTTCGCCTTTTGCTACCTCTGGAAACAACCTTCCAAAAATTCCTTGAAACAACTTCGCTTTTCTTCCACCTAATGTTTCGGCAGTAGTAAAAAACCACTTTGTGTTCAGTTGAACATTTTCTTTCCGTAATGTTGTATATTGTGCTTTGTGGCTTGTTTTATTATTTTAGCATTTCTTTCTGCCTACCACAGAGTTCTTCAGGTTTATCTCTAAGGTTAGCATTGCTATCTGTTACCATTTCTTTCTTTGTAACACTTCACTTTTATACGCTTTTGTCACTCTTAAGGATTTTCGTGTTTACATATCTGCCCAACCATGTGGGTCCTATCTTTTAATGGTCGTGATAGTCTTTTTGTCTCACTTTGCTTTGTCTGTCACGATTTTCGTTTCTTATTCCGCTTAACTTAATTTGATTTTCAAGATTTTAAGAACTAAACAGTCTATTGAAAATAGAATTTCATTTAAAGTGAAGTCTGAAAGTTTGGATTCCAGTCATGGCTGACTTGAACTTGACAGAGCTTCTGATGTCTCCCTATATACACTATCGCCCCTTTTGGTCTGTTGGCCTGCTCTGATCAGAAAACATAAAGTTCTTTTTTTTTTTCTTTTTTTTTACCGTTATAATAGAAACTAGCAATTGTATGAAGACATCTTCTTTCATTTTATCACGTGCTTTCATGTAAATCATTTACACTGAATATTTATTAGAGCTCTGTAAGGCAGGGAGAGGTATATCTCTTTAAATTAAAAGAGGCTCAAAAGAAATTCACTGTATGGTCATAAGGAAAGTGACAGAAGCAAGGCTTGATCCAGGTCTGCTGACTCAGAAACCTTTGTGTTCACCGTAACATACTAGCATCCAAAAAGACTTGATATAAACCTTATTTGAGCTCTAACTTAGAATGATGCAATTCTTTCATAGCAAGAATAGTTGCAACAGTAGATATTTATCCTATACAATCATGCATTGATTTTTTTTTTTTTTTGAGAGATTGCCTAGGATAGTCCTCTTCTGTTTGTGATACAATGTTCTGTTCCTCTTGATTGAGACCCAAAATTAAAATTCAGTTGTTTGAGGAAATGAGGAAAATTGTATACCTAAATTGCTGGAATTTATTTCTAATTCTGCTAATTAGAAGAAGTACTTAATCTCTACACAGTTTTTCTAACTGTAAAGTATTATTCTTTTTATCTGAGTCTGATTATTACATAGATTAAAAATATGAACTATTATCCTTTGCACAGAGATTCTCTTCTGTTGAAGACTTCTTATAGGGGCGAGTGCCTGATTTACATTCTTCCAAAATCCAGAAAAAGGGGATTGAGTTGGAATATGGGCAGAATACGGAGTGTTGCCCTTAATTAAATTGATGAAAAAGATGAAATTATGTACTCTTTGATGCTCATCTGCCAAACATTTTAGTTAGGACAGTGGATTAGAACACAAAATGGTTAGTGAACCAAAAACTCTTGGACTTCAAATGGTGTTTGTGTGTGTGCTTAACTGCAGAAATTGGCCATCATTCAAGTGATTTGCTGAGATTATTCTGGGATCCTGATTCTGGGAGAGGGTGACAGAGCACTGAACGGAATAAATAGCAATTCATGATTGTTTTAAGGGATTCTATAATAGCACTCTCCCCACCCTCTCCATAAAAACACAAGATTTATTGAGAGGAATGGAGTAGGGTGGTTCCCATGCTGCCTGTAAATCTTTACTTCATTATGTCACATTGTCTGAAATTCTACCATTATATTCAGTTGAGTGTTTCAATTTGGCGGATATTCAGTTGAATTCTTTATAATGAAATTTTCTGTTTTTGAAAAGGCATAGTAAGGAACAGAAAGCTAATATTAAAATTTTTAAGTAAGATACGAAAATACTAATAGTGATTGCTATTGGAGTAAGCATATCTTTCCTTATAAAGTTTCCACAATAAGTTTTCTTTTTATTTTAGATGAATTTTATTAAATTCCTTTTATTAGATTGTTCTTAAAAACACACACACACACACACACACACACACATACATGAGCAAAAGGAATGCAGGTTTGATAGCTGCATAAGAGGAAGATAAACTTATTTTACTGGATATGATTCTGGTGGAGAGCGGGCAACTTCGCTTAGGGCTTTATTAACCAGAGGGTCTATGAATGCGTAGGCCCAGGGAAGGTGGGAATTTGGGAGATGGGAATTTGGGAGATGAGAAAAGGGCACAGTGAGGCCAGTTAGAGACCTTTGGCCCGTTCAGGTCGGGAAATAACTTGGCAACATCATACCAGTGCCAGTTTCGGCAAATATGTTACAGGCAACTGTCTCCTCCTGGACTACACTAGATGAAATAATTTTGGTTTCCCTGTTATAGTTTTAAGGTGTGGAGTCCAAAAACTGGGTTTGAATTCTAGCCGTACTCCACACAACCACCACTCTTCCTGCCCAGCCATCCCCCCAATTCCAAGGCATACACATACGTACGTTTGTGTATGTGTATTCTATGAACAAAGATGAGTTCCTAATCTATGATACGTGGGGCTGGTGCTACTTTTCACCTCACATTTTTGTTAAAAGAATTCCAACATATTTATATAAACATTTCAGTGAATATGAAACCGTATCCAGATGTTATCTTTTTTCATTGCAGTCAATTTTTAATACTTCTGCTAAACCTACTTAGTTGTGTTAGATAACAAACTAATCCTATTAAACTTGAGTCACCTAGAGATGCTTCCCCCAGAAGTTTAGTATGTGCTCCAGTGCCCTCGAGTTTCATTTAATCAAACATATTTAACCTAAAAAAATAAGAAAATCCTGTAGGAAGGAATATGATGTAATAGTTAAACACAGCAACTGAGTCCAAATACTTAACCAGAAGTGTGACTCCAAGCATATTAAGTCATTTCTCTAAACTCAGCTACCTCCATCTCTAAAATGATGTAATGATACCTACCTTGCAGTAGTATGGGGAGGATTAAGTTATGTAAGGCATGCAGAGCACCTCCTAATGGCTAATTTGTGGTAAATTCTCAGTACATAGTAGGTGTATTTCCATATAATTCCTTTCTGCCAAACAAACTTCTCAAAATTTTTATGTAATCATTAGGATAATTTATGAAAAGATGGAGGTTAGTCATATTCAAATAACTCAGCTGCCAATGACTAAATCCTAACTACTATCTAGTTATACAATGGAATTTTACTTGTTCTTTTCTCCATGTTTTCCTCTAGGAAATTATGTCTGACAACGAAACAGTTATTTTGGTGAACTCTGGTTTAATCTGATTTAAGCGTGAGAGCATTAGCCTCACATTTTCATAGGATTCTGTGTCTGTGGAATACATTTATCAGTATATTTATAGAATAGTACCTGAATTCTTTTAGACTAACTTTGGGAGAAAAGGTAGCTGGAATGGAAGGCAGTATTTAACTGCAAATTGAGGATGTGGGAGATGTAGAAAAAGAAACTTCTATACGATAGAAGTATTCAACTCATCAGAACATTTTACAGGACTTTTTTAAGTGGCTGTGACCTAGATTTTGGCTTTCTGGAACCACAGCCAAAACGTTAAATAACAGATCAGAAATCATTAATAGTGTATTTAAAATTGAGTTTCCAGGGGCACCTGGGGGGCTCAGTCGATTAAGCATCAGACTTCGGCTCAAGTCATGATCTCTCCCTTCGTGAGTTCCAGTCCCCATTGGGCTCTGTGCTGACAACTGGGAGCCTGAAGTCTCCTTCAGATTCTGTGTCTCCCTCGCTCTCTCTGCCCCTCCCCAACTTGTGCTCTGTCTCTCTCTGTCTCTCAAAAATAAATAAACATTAAAAAAATTAAATAAAATTAAGTTTCCAAAAATATGGTAGTTTCCATCTGATTTATTATTTCAAGCAGATAGTATGCGTCTAGGTAAAGTAAGGATTGTCATTTCCTAAGAGCAAAACTAAAATGATCAAGGTGACTTAGTGGCTTATGCTTTTAACATTAACAGAAAAGGACAATCGTAATCTTAGAAAGTTAAGAATCTTCAGACTGAAAAGAGAAGACCAAGAGAATGTGAAGGTAATAAAATTATTAGTTTTATATACAGGATGAACAGAAGCTTCAGTGTTTATTTACATTTCATTCACCATCATACAGACAGTACCTAGAAGAGATGCAGACATTTTGGAGTCGGAATAAAAAGAGTAAAACCCCAGAATATTAATATTAGGTACAATTGTGTTCTTTGAAACTTTGGAGTGATGCTTTTAGGACTCGTACATTAAATGCGTGATTGGATTCATGGTTTAGATAATTTATAGAAGATAAATCCATACCACCAAGAATTTAAAAGTGATGCATAACCTTCTGAAAATTAACTTTTGAGGATACTGCGATGGGATTCTCAAAATATTGCAGTTGTGAGAAGTGTATCATGGAGTGAAGTATATTGTGCAGATTCACTGTAACATTTCCACTGGGTTAAAGAAGGAGTTAGATTAAGAGAGGAAAGAAGTAACTGGAGATATTGTGCATATAAATAATATCATAGAATAAGAAAGAGATAAATAGTAAAAGTAAACCCATATATTTATGTCTGATGCCAGAGGGGTTCTTGGGAGGGAAAAAATTTACAACCAAATGTTTAGAATCCTGATTATCTTTCTCTGTTATGCATATATTTATGAGAAGTGCTGTCTCTCTTATATAAGGAGTAGGGATTTCCATTCATATTTTAAATGTTGAGGTTATTTGCTTATGTTACTTTGTTATAGATCTTACGAATGTCATAAAGTTAACCTGCAATGTTGGGAACCTATTTTCTTATATCACCCGAAAGAAAAACTGAAAAACTTTCTTACTTAGTTTATAGGGATCTTAATGTAACTTTAATTTTCCTCTACCCTTAACTATGTTATATAACTTATATTGCAGAAATTGGAATGGGATTAACAGGATTTGGAGTGTTTTTCCTGTTCTTCGGAATGATTCTCTTTTTTGACAAAGCACTACTGGCTATTGGAAATGTGAGTTTTTCAATATATATTTTAACTAAATTCATAAGGAAATTTTAACTGCAAATGAATTATTGCCTGCTATTAGGTTGGAGGGAAACAATTCACTGTTTACTGAATGTAAAGATTCCCGTTAGATTCTCTGTTTTCCTCACGAGTAAAACCTGTTTTCTTTTTAAATAAAAGGTAAACACTTAAAGAAGTTTTTGAATAACTACTCCGTTAAGTGTTTGATGTGTGATATACAATAGATTAAATCAAGGCTGCCTCTAAATAGGAGTTCAAAATAGGTGACTTGGTAGCTCCCATGTCTTGGTAAATTAATATGTTTAACTTAAAACATAAGACTTTAGACCTTTGGTTCAGTAGCATGAAATAGACAGGTTAAAAGCCTGTCCATTCAAACCAATAGAATGGTTAAAAGCCATTTAAACCTCTTAGCATATCTGTATATTAACAGTTGACTTCCTAAGAAACATGTGTATATTGTTTATTTGGAATGTGTACTTTGAGTTAAATATCTTAGAAGTGTAAATAAGTAGCACTGGTATCTGAGAATACGAAGCTTAACTATTAGGTTCAATCAGTATTTGTGTGAAAATTTTTTCATTAAACATAGTTATAAAATGGGGCACCTGGGAGGCTCAGTTGGTTAAGCCTTCAACTTTTGATTTCTGCTGAGGTCATTAACTCAAGAGGGATTGGAAACAACTCTCCCCCCCATCACCCTGGGGGTGCTGAGCCATCCAGCCCTGTTAGTATTCTTTCTCTCCCTCTCCCCCTCCCCTACTTGTGTGTGTGTGTGCATGTGTGCTCTCTCAAAAAAAATAATAAATAAATAAAAATTAAAATTGTTTCATCCCATTTAAAAAAAAAAAGATAGTGAGGGAATAAAGCCTGGGAAAAAACAAACTTTTAATAGATCAGCATTTCTTGTTCACTCTCTGAAAACTTATAAAATATATATTTGAGGACATGTGGCTTTATTTTTATTTCTGCTGCCACCAGATATTCTGGAATTAGTAAAACTAAACTCCTCTTCCTGGCTTTTCATGGTTTCTTGCGCCAGCTTGGCCATGTCAGTGCTTCTCCCATCCACAGAACACCTCTAGGCTAGGGTGAAGTGTGCAGAACCAGGAGTACCTTCGGGTGACATATTTATGGGCAGCCTTCTCTTTTTGCCCTACTGCTTACCTGCTTAGCCAAGCTCTCTCCATCTAGCTTACCTGGGGAAACCACTGCATATGTGCATGCCCATTGGTAACATCTAATCTTTCTTTAGTTCTCTTTTTCTGCATTTAATCAAGATAGAAGAGGACGGAGAAGAGTGGACTACAACTACAACATTAGCCTGCTCAGCACACTCTTTGGTTCTGGCTCTTGATGTGTTTTATCCAGCCAGTTGCCCACACTGGAAGCTATATGTATCTCTTTTTATTATATTTAGCTTTGACCTTGCTTTTCAGATTTATATAGTGTGTTTAACTACTTTTTCTATCTTGTATTTTCTTTCGTTTCTAGGTTTTATTTGTGGCTGGCTTGGCTTTTGTAATTGGTTTAGAAAGAACATTCAGATTCTTTTTCCAAAAACATAAAATGAAAGCTACAGGATTTTTCCTGGGTGGAGTATTTGTAGTCCTTATTGGTTGGCCTTTGATAGGCATGATCTTCGAAATTTATGGATTCTTTCTCTTGTTCAGGTAAGGCAATCTTTTTATTTTACTTTTTTCAGTGAACCAGTGTGTCAAATAATTATCACAAAAGCCCAGATATTTGCATCAACATGAGTACAAAGACCATAATTTTCTCAAATAGATTTTTGTTTACATTGAATCTTTTATTACAGTTTTAGGTGACTATATAAATGTTTATCAAATGTATAAACGGTATACATTATGTTGTATTTTCAATGCAATAAAATTTATTGGGATTTTATGGCACTGTGTCTGCTATTTTTATCAACTAAACAGTTGATACTGCATAGTTACTGCCACTTGATGGTAATTCTTTTATTTTTTTTATTTATTTACTTTTTAATGTTTATTTGTTTTTGAGAGAGAGAGGGAGACACAGAATCTGAAGCAGGCTCCAGGCTCTGAGCTGTCAGTACAGAGCCTGATGTGGGGCTTGAACTCACGAATGATGAGATCAGATCTGAGCCGAAGTCGGACACAACCAGCTGAGCCACCCAGGTGCCCCTTGATGACAATTCTTTTAGTACATAGGCATATTAGAAAGTTTTGTGTCAAATGCACCATGGTAGATTTTGATCAGGTAACATTTTACAAATGCTGCTTACTAAATGAATAAACAATAGCATGCAATGTGAGAAAATGCCTTTAAATAAAGTAGGTTTATTTATTCAAGAAATGTATATCCTTTTCTTCTATCTGCCAAACACCATATTATTCATAGGAGACATAAAAATGAATTGTCAAATCTGCTTTAGAGAATCTCTCATTTCTGATATGGGCACTATAAATATGACAGTAGTAGGGACACCTGGGTGGCTTAGTCAATTAAGCGTCTGACTTCACCTTGGGTCATGATCTCACATTTCATGGGTTCAATCCCCACATCAGGCTCTGCATTGGTACAGAGCCTACTTGGGATTCTCACTTTCTCCTCCCTCTCTGCCCTTCTCCCTGCTTGCACTTTCTCTCTCTCTCTCTCTCAAGATAAAGAAATGAAAGAAAAAAAAAAAAAAGAGGGGCGCCTGGGTGGCTCAGTCTGTTGGGCGTCCGACTTTGGCTCACATCATGATCTCATGGTTTGTGGGTTTGAGTCCTGCGTCAGGCTCTGCGCTGACAGCTCAGAACCTGGAGCCTGCTTCAGATTTTGTGTCTCCCTCTCTCCCTGCTCCTCCCCTGCTTGTGCTCTGTCTCTCTCTCTCAAAAATAAATGGACATTTAAAAAAAAAGTTTTTTTTTTTTTACTTTAAAAAATAAGTAAATAAAATAAAAATGAAGAAAGGATGATGTAGTAGTAATAAGAGCAAGAATAATAGTAGTAATGCCGTCACAAATGTATAAGCACGATACTATAGGAGCATAATTAAGAAGGATCAAATCCAGGGAGCGGAAAGAAACATTACCACTAAAGGTAACATGAAATTTGAAGTCTCCAAAACACTTAAAATTTTAACAGGATCCTTTCTTTCTACTTGGTTAGCAATTGATTTTGGCGATAGAGAATATGTAAGTTCTGAGAACCTGTTTTTCCTTCTTGCTAGGGGCTTCTTTCCTGTGGTTATTGGCTTTATTAGAAGAGTGCCAGTCCTTGGATCCCTCTTGAATTTACCTGGAATTAGATCAGTAAGTAATCGTGTTTTAGAAATAAAATTTTTAAACCATCAAAATAAATACTGTTCGATATTCTTTACTTTAGAAATACAAGTAACTGATAAGTTTTTATTATGATATAAGCTGTTACATCGCCATAGATTACCATGAATACCAGAGAAACTAATCGTTGCTGATCTTATAAAACCTGAAGTTTTGTTTCACTATATGCATTTAACATTGTTGTTGTTTTTTTTTAATGTAACTCAAATCGATATGCTATGTTGCCTTTCTCTTTGAGAGTTCAGGCACTTTTCAGTTAACGTTTATATGATCTCAAATTTTAGAAGCCATTATATAAAAAGGACATCATTATTTCTAGTAAATATCACTTTCTTTCTTAGACAGTATCACCAATAGCTTGCATTAAGACTATTAAATGAAGCACTATTATACTGGAAGTCAGATGATAAAACTCTGTTCCCAGCTCTGGTCCACAATTTGAATGATGTCCTCAAATCTCTTCCTCCAAGATGGGCCATCAACTTCCTAAAGTTGTTTACAGACATTTGTAGATGTTACTAACAGAAAGTCAGTAGCATTTACTGGGTTTTCAGAGAGCTAAAGGATGGCTCACCAGAAGAATAGGACCACTGTAAGACAAAAATCTCATTTTCAACCTCAAGTCGATGTTAGAGTCAGAATCTTAACAGCCCAGACAACCTAGATGTTTGAAGTTACTTTTGGAGAGAGAATATTGTGCTTTCTCTCTTACTAAATTTAACTGAAAATCCTGATGAATCCATGGTACTTTCAGAGCAACATTTAGTTTCAGTGCACCCATTACCTATTTATAATAAAATAAAAGGTTGGAACATGGGCTTATAGAGGGTATACTCTTACTTCATTTGCATTAGTCTCCAAACTCACACTGTAGTTAATGTTGTTTTTACTTAGAATGGCTTTTGAATTTACTTAAACTTCTAGTTATACAGTCGTAATCGTTATTCATGTCCTTAATTTAAGGATTCTTCATCATCTGCATAAATAAACACCCAGTGCTGTCAGTTATGTTTCCTATCATTATTACTTTCTTATAACAAATTCTTAAGTAAAACTGTGAAGAGTGAAATGAAAGGACAGGTTAAATGATTGCTAGATTTTGAAAGTATTGTGACCACTTGGGTTACATAATATGTCCACTAATTATTTTGTTTCAATATTTGCATCACCATCTGGAATGCTGAGGAAGGCCCAATTGCTTTATATTTGGGGTGGAGTAGTCAAAGTAAATAACCACTGAACATCAACGTGTGTTAAAATGTATATTCTGTAATTACTAATTTGTGCTTGCCTCATTACATCTATTTTTAATGTCATTGCCACGTTCAGTCTGAAGTCCAGAATACACATTTAAAGTATTTTTAGTCAATAGCTGTTGTTAATTGTTGAACTTAATGGAGTTAAATCTGTTTGTTCAAAGACTACATAGGCCCAGAAGAGATCCACAGTAATGGTCAGTGGAAATAACTTATTGGGTTCATTAATGCATGAATGGCTGACATTTCAGCTTTTTATTTTTTCATTGTTTTGTTAAGCTAGCAGTGTTACCTTCATTTTATCCAGTTTTTTTATTCATTGTGTTGCATTTCTCGTGTTGCACCCTTAAAGTCATATGCATAACATGTCATAGAAAAGAAAAGAAAAATTTTATACACATTACATGTCAGGAGATTGTGGTGAGTAGTACTGGATTGACCATTGTCAGTCACACCTTAAATTTCCACGAATCTTACAAAGTTGGGTTTTCTAATCAACATTTAAAATGTTGATATGTTTTTTATAATGCTGTGGACTTTCTTTTAATTATCTGTTTTTCTTCTTGCAGTTTGTAGATAAAGTTGGAGAATGCAACAATATGGTATAACAACAAGTGAATTGAAGACTCATTTAAAATATTGTATTATTTATAAAATCCTTTGAAGAATATTCAGCACAAAATTAAATTACATGAAATAGCTTGTAATGTTCTTTACAGAAGTTTAAAACGTGTAGTCTACAAAGTACCAATAGCAGTTAACAAAGAAGCAATGAGAACAGGCTTCTAATCAAGTGATCTGAGAAGTCAGCGAGCAAACTAAAGGAGATGAAATCTATGTTACAACACTTACTGAAACTCTTGAAGGCAATTTTTATTGTTTATCCACAATGTGCGAAACACAGCCATCCTTGGAGGACTGTGGTGCCTATTTCTTTTTATTTTGAAGGTGCAGGAGCACGCATAGGCATTTGCTTTTTAGATATATCCACTGGAATGGCAAAAATATTTCCAGTTGCACTGTGTCTCTGAAAGTCATGCATGAGTTAGATTGGATTATGTCATTTTAATGTATTAAAACGAAGGAAAACCCAGTTTTGATGTATGAATCACTTTTTTTTTTGTAAACATGGCTAAAATAAAACATTTGTGGTTCTTCTGATTCTTAATATTTTAAAGTCAGATGAAAATCTGAACTAGATATTCACTGTTGGAATACACAAAGGTCATTTATTCTTTATAACTGAACACTCCAGAACTACTCATACGTCTTGAGAGTCTGACCTGGTTATCTGTATCCTACGTTACGTGTAAGCATCTAACAAAAAGCATTCTTGACCATGAAGTACTCTGTTACAATGAATAGTCTTTTATTTAAGATACTAAACGATGCAAACCAAATGGATTTTTCCGTGTCATGGGGTAGTTTTCCTTTCTTTTTTGTTTTTGTTTTTAATTTTAGCAGTGTTTTATTATTTAGCTTTTCATAAATTAAATAAATAACTATTGGTAATGTTTAAGATGTAATATGTTAAAAGGTTAAACTTAATAGGTATTTGCTAAGGGCTTTTCATGTAAAGCTGAGTTTTCCTTTATTTTTAGCTTTTTCATAACATAAAAATCAACATGCATGATGAATCCTTCCTAAGATGCTTCGTCTTGAGTTCATGGAGAAAATATCTGAATTCACATGCTAAAGTTAGTTTACTGTAATTAAATGGGCTATAGTTTCTGAAAAACGTGACACTAAAAACTGTGTTGTTTCTTCTACTATTGATGCTTGACTGGCAGTAAGAAACAGTGGCTGTTTCTTGGTAGTTTTCCAGGCTGGCAACTTTTCTGGTAGATGTAAGAACACATTTCAGCAGCCATAGTACTATTTGTTTTACCACTAATGATTGCACTATTTACTTTTTTTTTTAACAGTTCCAAAGCTTTTTAATGTACAAAATCATAATTGAAATTTGTGATTTTTATTCACAAACATGTCTACAAAATATATCATAGCTTATATTATTTTTAGTTAAATCTCAATGCACAGAGAACTCCCATTCTTGCTTGTCGAAAGAAGGAAAGACGTGGTATATAGTTTAATGGTTCAGTCTTGTGGATTAGTGTCTTTTGGTACTGGCATTTGACTTATGACATAATCTGTGAAACTAGATGATATTGACAAAATGAGACTCCTACCTCAATAGTTCATGGAATAATAAGAGACCTAGTGTTGTGTCTAATGTTCTTCAAAAAAGTAATATCCTCATTTGGAGAGTGTCAAATATATACATATTTGGGGGATCGACTTATACAAGTTGCCCTGTAGGACTCTTCTACATATTTTTGACTGATCCATATTATTTTCAGTGGCTAGATAATTCTACCTTTTTAGAACAAGAGCAGTATCTGTTAATGTAAGGAACATCTGTATTATTTAACTCCTTTGTAGACATGAATTTCTATCAAAATGTTCTTTGCACTGTAACAGATAACTTTTTCAAAATCTTATGTCGGGAGCATTATTAGAAGTTGTGTAAAGGATTTGATAATTTCCTAGTCCTTAGTGAGATTGAGAGGCTGGAGCAGTTTTCAGTTTTCAAAGAGTCCACAGTTAATCTCAAATGTGAGTTTGGGACTGCTTGGCAGCACTGTATATTTCTTATTCAGAACCACTGATGAGGCTCTATTTTTAAACATATTAAGTCTTCTGACAGAAAGCACTGTACATTGTATTGTTTCTTCTTTTCCAAAATTAGCCCTCTGTCTTTGTGACAAAAATGTACTTTGATTATTGCTATAAAGATGGAGGAAAAGGTCTAATACTACTTAGCCTTAAGTGTACCTGGCATTGTTCAAATGTATTTTCTGTAACAGAAACATACTTGCAATGTTTTTCTTTTCCCCTTATAAATTGTAATTCCTGGAATACTGCTGCTTTAAAAAGTCTCACAGTCAGATTATATGATCTAACAATTGAATATTGTAAATACACTTGTCTTACCTCTCAATAAAAGGGTACTTTTCTATTAATTGGTGGTTGTCTTAGCTCTGGCTGCTATAACAAAATTCTCTAGACTAGGTAGCATAAACAGACATTTGTTTCTCACAATGCTAGATGCTGGGAAGTTCAAAAAGACAGTTGAGGGTAGGTTCAGTCAGTGGTGAGGACCCCTCTGTGGCTGGCAGACAGCTGCCTTGCTGTGTCCTCGTGTGGCAGACAGAGCCTAGTCTCTTCATCTTTGTATAAGGACGCTAATCCCGTCCTCCTCTTCATGACCTGCTCTAAACCTAACCGCTTTCCCAAAACCCAGCCTCCAAATACCCTCATAGTAAGGGTTAGGGCCTCAACATGAATTTGGGGAGAATACATATTCAGTCCTTAACAGTGGTCAAATAAACCTTTATAATGAAATCCTAAAAATTCGTTTAGCATTGCACAATAACTGGCCTCATTTTTTAAAAAACTTAGCCTTATATGCAGTTTTCTTTTTTATAAAGTGGTCATTGCATTTTTCATTTCCAAATTGTTTAGATGTACTCAGAAATAGACCTTAGGTTAAAAAAAAAAAAAAAATTGGCAGTCAATTTAGAAACTGGAGAAATGTTTTAACTTTTCTCCAAATGAAAAGACCAGTACAATATTTAAGTATTTGTGACAAAACCACTTCTGCAGTGTTTTAAGTTTTGGTAAGGCCAAAAATCACTGGCCATGTCTACCACTGAAGGTACCCAATAAGTATTTGTTGAATCCAGTAATTGAACTGCAAGTCTTGACTATTGTCCGGGGAACCAGAACTCTTAAATCTGCTTATTTTTCTAACCTTGTCCTCTGTGCTGAAATGTTCCAACCTCTACTCTTCTGCTACCTGTACCCATGTAGGAGGTTGGGCACAGAAATAGGATGCCCCAAATCCAACAACTGGCACACTTTTTTTTTTAATAGGCTTCACACCCAGCATGGGACGCAACATGGGGCTTGAACTCACTACCATAGATCGAGACTTGAGCTGAGATCAAGAGTTAGACGCTTAATGGCCTGAGTGAGCCACCAAGGTGCCTCTGACACAGTTTTCCACAATCTTACCTTAATTAGCTCTCAAGACCTAATCGAAAGTTGGCCTCTGTCATATCTTTCTTGACCCCCTATACCGAAACGGTTAGTCCCATCCTTGTTCTCTCGGAACTTTCCCCTTGTTTTGTATTATTTTCTTACGGAAAAGGGATTCCCAAGGTTCAAAGCCTTAAGTAAAAGGAAGACAGTAGACATTGGCCAATGAATAGGGAGTTTTATTTTGGATAGCTGGCTTTTTCTGTGCCCCTGAATCTGAAACTGGTAGCCCTTTGAGGAAGTTACTTCTCTTTGTGAGACAGCTGGCCTATGCAGCAGACTGGCCCTGGCATAGAATAAAGCCAAAGCAGGAGACTGACCAATGACCACATTCACACTATACCAAAATCCTCTATTCTGTCCTCAAAGAAGTAACTTGGATATTTTATTAATATAATAGCCATATTATCCAAGTTACTTTACCCAAAATAGATATGTTGCCTATATGAACCTCATAAACACTAACCTTGTAAAAATACAATTTAAACGGTGAACATTATTGTTTAAGTGGTCCTGAGCATGCTTCAGTCATTGGAAGAATTCAGATAATATCAGTGATACAGGCAAAATGGTCTTCGTTGAATACATCTTTTAAAAAATTTTATCCAGTTTGTCTAGTGCCCGGTCATAAGATCAGCAGAACAACATTGAATGGTTTTATCCCATAGGTGTTTTTTGATCAAGTAACTTTTCTTAGCCCATCTCTAAGTTTAGATACGTGAAAGTCCTAAAATGTTTTGATTTAACAAAAGCATATTGGGAGGCGATGCCATTTTAGAACAAATGCATTATGCCACTTTTGATAAGACTACAATATTGATAATATGTCAAAACCATTCTCTTCACTTGTGCATATTATTCTGAAAATGGCAGCTTTGACGTAAAGCATCCACTTGCGAATTCATCAGCTAAACTTTTATAAACAAGCCACATCATATATTTTTCCTTCAAATTATAAATTCAAAACAGTTTTATTGGTGATTCACTTTCCTGTTCCTCTTTCTATAAACGTTTCTGTGGTTTTGGTAGGGAGAGGGGGAAGAGGCATTTTATTTCTTTGTTAGGTAACCTAACATTTGGGTTTCACTTAGGAGTTCATTTGAAACAATGTATAATTTTATTTATTGCTCGTTTTTGGAAGTTGCTGTCATCCCTTGAAATTAAATCCTAAAATCTAATATTTAAAGAAATATTAAGATTTTATCCAGTTTTGGTGTTAACCTTTTAGTCCTTAGTTTTTAATCTTTCCCTTCTAAGACCTTGGGAAGTACTACGTTAACAGCTTTGGCTCCTTCTTGCTTGACCTATGCTTTAAAGGGAATAAATATTCCTCGAGTTTCTACCTACAGACTACTTTCTATATTCCATTCTTATTTAGTAACCAAACCTCAGTGTTCATGTCTTCACAGCTGGCAAGTCTAAAAATCGAGTGCCCAAATCCCAATCTCCCTTGCACAATCTATTTGCCGATAGAGGAGAGCATCGGCCCCACAAACTTCAATTCTGAATCAAATGTATTTGTTCTCTCCCCATATACTCTCTGGTATTTCTATTGCTAGTCATTCTCCCAGCCGCACAGACTCACAAAGTTTCATTTTTGTCACTTACATCATCTAAAACTTTACTACTCAAAATGGCCAAGGATTAGTAGAGTAACATCCATTAGCGTCACCTAGGAGTTTATTAGAAATGAGAATTTCAGACCTCGCCCCACCTGTACTAAATCAGAAACTGCATTTTTACAAGGTTTCCAAGTGATTCATATGCATTTTAGTTCCTGAGGAACACCACTCTAACTTTTAGAGGAAAGGGATTATTTTGCCTATCTATGGTACCTTAGCAGAAGGCGGGTACTCATGTCCTTGTTCAATATCTGCCTTATGTATGTAACTGTTTCGACTGAATATTGACATACTTTGCATCCTTTCGCTCTTGCATTCCACACATTCCTTTTTGCAGTTACCTTCTCTTCAGCATCATTAATGTCTCCTTCCCCTGGTCATCTCCAGCAGCATACATATTCTGTAAATGGTTTCTTAATTGTTATCAAGAGACACCGACAAACCTGAATTTAGCAGGACACTGCACATGGTATCAGCATCCTGGAATCTGACTTTAGCCCCGTAGGCAGGCAATATTGTCCCCAGAAACTTAAGCTTACCAAAACCACTGCTGCACCAGAACATGCTTCTCCTGATTCCCACTTTCCTCCATCCTAGCTCCAGATTTCCCACCAGAGCGGGCATGTCTGATTGGTGAACTCAGTGTCATGTGCCCACATCCTAGCTACCAGGGAGGCTGGGAAAGTGAGTGCCTGGCATTTTTGCTTGTACAATAGAAGGAAGACTTTGCCCCCTGCCAAGATTCTTATTCCATAATTGATAATTTAGAGAATTTTAGGAATTCCCTAAAAATGAAAGGGTTCAGATATTACTGAAAGGCCAAAAATGAATAACACACTTCCGCCATCCTCAAGCATCTACTCTTCAAAACAATTTTCACTTTTCCTTCCCCCTTTTAGTGAAATTTAGTGAAACTAACCTAAAAATTGTCCACATTTGTCTTTCTTTCCTCATATCCTATTCACTTTCAACCCACTCCAATTGAGCTTATGGCCTAAAAAGCCATCATATTCCCAAATCCAGTGCACACTCCCTAATGCTCATCTAGCTTGACCTTTCAACATTGTTGGATATTCTGCTGGCTTCCACGTCCTCATGGTCTCTGGGAATTTCTCATTTCTTTGATTGCTTCACGTCCACTTGTTTTGCTGGCTCTCCCTCTTTGTTTGCATAGCTCTGTCCCTGTTTCTCCTCTCCTTTTCTTTATAATTTATTTTTGAGAGAGCACAAGTGGGGGAAGGACAGAGAGAGAGGGACTGAGGATCTGAAGCAAGCTCTGTGCTGACAGCAGTGAGCCAGATGCGGGGCTTGAACTCATGAACTGCGAGATCATAACCTGAGCTGAAGTTGGATTGTCAAACAACTAACCCACCCAGGTGGCTTCTCTTCTTTAACTCCTCTCAGTCTCTAGGTGTTCTCGTTCAATTCCAATCCTTTTCCTGCCTTAAAATTCATCGAATTCTTAAATTTGAATTCTGTCTTTAGAAAAAAGTCTGGGGGCATTTGAGTGACTTACTTGGTTAAGCGAGTGAGCTTTGGATTTCTATTGCAGAGATATTGAATATGTTCGTGTTTATTGGTAAACACACTTTCTGTTTTATTAAAAGATCGTACTATGCAGGTGCCTGATGGATCTGTTGGTTAAGCGTCCGACTTTGGCTCAGGTCATTATCTCTGGGTTCGTGGGTTCAAACCCACGCATCAGGGCTCTCTGCTGTCAGCACAGAGCCTGCTTCAGATCCTCTGTCTCCCTCTCTCTCTGCCCCTCCCTCTTTCACATTCTCTCTCTCTCTCTGCATCAGGATCTCTGCATCAGGCTCTCTGCTGTCAGCACAGAGCCTGCTTCAGATCCTCTGTCTCCCTCTCTCTCTGCCCCTCCCTCTTTCACATTCTCTCTCTCTCTCTCAAAATAAATAAATAACATTAAAAAACTTTATAGGCTGGTGACCTCTTTGCTGAGTCTGTAGAGTTTTGCATTTCCAACTGCCTACTTAATACTTCAATTTGAATGCTTAATGCATAATTTAATTTTAATATCCAAATTTAATTTCCATCTCTTAACTGGCTCCTTATGAAGTCTCCAATTTCAGTAATGGGTTTATCATACCCAGTGTGTAAGCCAAACCCAAAACTCACCCTCGATTTATTTTTCTTTTACTCTCATATCCCATTTATCCGCAGGTTCTATATTTTCTACCTCCAACACCTATCCCAAACTCATTTACAGCTCTCCATTCCCTACGAGTACCACCAAAATCTAAGCCATCATCACTTTTGCTTATAATCATGTTTGCACATGAACTGGCCCAATTCTTCCTCTCCGACCTCATTTCCAAGTACTCTCTCCTATCACCCTGTGACCAACTCAGCTTTGGCCTCATTGGTCTCCTCCCTGTTCCTCAAACAAGCCTCTTTGTCATCCCAAGATTTTCCTTTTCTTTACTCTGCCTGTTACACTAATTCTCACTCTAACTCATCTCATGTCTGACTCTACTTGATCTGTCCAGACCTCCTTCAATTGTTGCCTTCTCTAAAATAGCCCACCACTTACCTTATCACATCACCTTGCTTATTTGTACTTTATAAAGCATTTAAAACAGTTTTAAAATTACCTTATTTGCAGTTTACTAGTTGACAGTATTTCTCCTTGACTGGAAGATAAGCTTGATCATAGCAGAGCATGTGTCTTTTTAGTCCCTTGAACTAAAAGAAGAAATGTCTAATATACGGTAGGCTTTTAAAAAACGTTTGTTAAATAATTGAATGCATACTTAAGTAAAGGATTGATGTCAAATTCCATTGAGATCCCCTAACCTTTTCATTTCTGCCCAAAGGATTCATCTTTAGTCATCAGTGATGGCTTGATAGCTAGCTACCCAAGACAAGTTTAGTACTTTATTCATTTACTTTTGATTCAGCCTGGGCTTGCTAATCATTTTCTCTACTCTTACTAATAACTACTTTGGGAAGCTAATGGGAAAAGCAGAAACGATGATGCTGAATATCTCCTGGCGGATGTGGTCAGTATCTAAATAAATGATGTCCACTCATCAATCATTTCTCTACTTCCTGCAAATGAATCTCCCTGGAAAAATCGTCAGAGGCTTTCAATCTTGAATACTGACAAGAAGTCCCTATGGACTCCCTAACTCTACCGAAGATCCGGAGGGGTCTTAGACACTAAGATTTAAAAGCCTCTCACTCTCAGAACAAGATTAGAAAACTGGCAGGCAAAGTTGTAGTTACTGCAGATTCTCGAAAGAAGCAGAACATGAAGGTAAGTAAAAGTTTTAGTTACTTGAGACTTTTAAGCTATTTTATGAAACACTTTATAGCTTTTTACCTATTTTATCTTTAATAAACATTTCATAGGCTAATGGATATTTAAACAATATACCTTAAAATATCAGAATCATTTGATTTACTTCAAAAAAAATCACTCATTTGAGTGAAGTAATGAAAATAACATATTTCTACTTTTTTTTTTTTTAATAAAGAGAACTGTTTGGCAGATTAACCAGAAGGTAGACTGGAGAATCACCTTCTTCCCCACATGCTAAGTGTTATTAAAAATAGTTATTAAAGTAATTATTAAAAATAGAGCATGTCGAAAAGTAAGAGGCTTGTAATTGTCCAGGTGTAATGGAAGTAGAAAATCCTATAGGCATGGAAATTACTTTGATATTTTCTTGTAGGGACTCAGAAGTCTGGTGGCCACAACCTTGGCTCTTTTTCTAGTGTTTTCTGTCATAGGAAATTCCAGCAGCGTGCCACAGGTAATCAAACGCAAAAACTGGGACTCCTGTATGTTCTTTCCCTCCCTGCCTTCCTTCTTTCCTTCCTCTTTTTTTCTTTTTCATTCTTCTCTTCTCCTCCTCCCTCCCTCCCTCTCCCTCTTTCTTTTTTTTGATAGAGGACTGAGCTACAATGTGTTATTAACTGCTTTTCTCTTCTACCTGGTTTGTAGGGACTCTTTGAGAGAAGGAACTGGACTCCCCAATCTATGCTCTATCTGAAGGGTGCACGTATGTTCCAAATACTTTTACTTTGCTCTCCCTACAGCAATAAGGGAAGATTTTTAGGGGTGTAAGTAAGAATCCATGGGATAGATGCGTGGGGAGAAAATAATATCGAGTGTGCTCCCTTAAATAGCTAAAGTCATCCTGCAAGACAGAGTGGGAGTGGGGGTGTGGCAATGGAAGAGAAAGACTCCTTCATTATTAAGAAAGTCTCCGTCCTGAGCTGGAGGATTGCTGGCTCCGGCCGCACAGGAAGACTCCAAACTCGCCTGGGAAACATCCCGCGGGCTTTTGAATCCGACCGCCGCTCCAAAGCCCATGGGCGGCGGCGGGCCGGGAGCCGGCAGGTGCGGGCTGGGTGCAGCAGGTGCGGGCGGCGCGCGGGCAGGTGCGGGCTGGGTGCAGCAGGTGCGGGCAGCGCGCGGGCAGGTGCGGGCCGGGCACAGCAGGTGCGGGCAGCGCGCAGGCAGGTCTCGGCAGGGCGCAGACAGGCGTGGGGGCAGGGCTTGTCTGGGGGCGGGCAGCGCAGGGGAAAGGCGCATGGTGCAGCCCGGGGGTGTTCGATGAGCGCCCCACACCCGGCTATCCTTCGCGGACCCAGGCCGCCACCGCGCGCCCACCCCTCCTGGCCTGGGGACTCTCCGCGCAGAGCCCAGTTTAACCGCGATCGTTGAGTGTTTAGTGGGCCAACTCAGCCCCGCTCTCGCCTTTGCAGAGGGGCGCCGCTTCATCTTGGACCAGAGCCGGAAGAAGGACCTCTCCGACCGGCAGCCCCCGGGTGAGTGAGCCAGGCGGAGGGGCCCGGGCGGGAGACCGACTGCAGCACCCGGCCGGCAGGGCGCGCTCCGCCCGGCGCCGAACGACCGCGGCGCGGCTCCGGGAGGGACGGGCTCCGGGGCCGCCTTGGCGGAGAGCCAGCCTGGGCCGAGTCCGGGCCGGCAGCCGCGGCGCCACGCCCTCGGGGCTGAGGCTCCCGAAGCTGAACTCGGCCTCTGCTGCTCCGCCGCGCTCTGGCCGGCCGGCTGGCTGGCGGAGGTTCCGGGGGTGGGGGTGATCCAGGGCCAGGCCAGGCCTGGGGTTCCCGTTCGAGGAGTAAAGGAGGAGCACTGCGAACTGTGCAACTACCCCTAAGTGTACTTCTCCGCTTTTGGCAAGACCTTTACGCGGTTCCTCAAATGTTCTTGTTATTAAAGCAGTGATTTTCCCGGAAACTTCAAATGCACGCCCCTATTACATTACTAGAAAAAGCAGTTCAAAACCAGAAAGAGTTACTAGGTAGGGGGCGTTAAGAATAGGGCCAGGAACTGTTATTTGCCTTATGTGTGGCCAAGAATGTAGATTCTTATTTCAAACTGCTTTGAACGGAATGAGAGAGGAAGTAGTCCAGACTCCAAGGAGAATCCATCTCATCTAAATGTTTCTGCCCAGACGTAAGCTCTGAAGGGAGAAATTACTCAAGGGTAATTGAGTAAGTTCTTTATCCTAATCCACCCTCTCTTCATATATTGTCTGTAGAATATTTAAATTCCCTTCCATATCTGTAACACACAGCATAACCAATTGTAAGTAGCATCCAAGAGAAGTGTGAAATGTTTCAATTCATAAAAATCGGTCTTCTTTGTAAGGGGCACCCTTTGCTAAGGTATCAAAAATCTATTTCATAAAGGTTTTTCTATTTACAGCATATCAGAATAGGACTTATCTACTTAGGAATATTTAAATGCTAACAGAATGTGTATACACTTTTATTTCTCCAGAAAGACGAAGCCCAAATCCCCAACTACTAACTCTTCCAGAGACAGCAGCTCTGCTATTGGCTTTCTTGCAGAGACCACAAGAAGGTACAAATATAGTGACCTCTTTCAACTGCAGGACAGGGTAGCTTCGATTACTTTTGGGATTCTGCATTGAATACAACAAAGTTGCCTTTGTTCAGGTTTTTAAATATAATTAACAGTTGCCCTCCCCCCCAAATTCAGACATATGTATTATATAAACACTAGCACATTTCTCATTAAAGTGAGTCCGCAAGAACATAAAAACATTTCCTTGAGGACACTGGAGAATTGCATATTAATTTCATAAGCCAGAGCCCACTGAAACCTTATTTCACTTAGAACTCTAACACTAAAAATGCTTAAAGTTCAACCTCATTATATATAGTTGAAAAAAACCGAAGCCAAAGAGGTTTAAAAAATTTAAATCCATTTGATCACTATTAAAGATTGAACCAAATGAGACTGCTGAAAATGAAATAGTTTTTACTTGCATACATAGCAGTATCATACGGCTCAACCTAATAGATAAGGGCCAGTTCTGATTCTAAGTCTGTGTAATTTTCATTATACTATACAGCTGCTTCTATATGAAGATTGGGTGTAATTTTCAGATACAGACACTCTGGGGCACCTGGGTGGCTCAGTCAGTTGGGCATCCAGCTTCGACTCAGGTCACGATCTCACCACTCAGCTCGTGAGTTTGAGTCACACGTTGGGCTCTGTGCTGACAGCTCAGAGCCGACAGCCCGCTTCAGATTCTGTCTCCCTCTCTCTCTGCCCCTCCCCAATTTGTGCTCTGTCTCTCTCTCAAAAATAAATAAGCATTAATTTTTTTTTAAATAGAGACACTCTGTCCATGTAGCACTGAAACCACTAGTTGAATTAAGGCTCCTTGCTACTAGATAAACTGGGGCTTTGGAATATGTAACAGACTGGGTTCAAATCCTGGTTCTGCTGCTTTGCTAGCTGGATGACCCTGAGTCATAGTATTATTATTGGTAAAATGGAATAATGATACCTATGTGCAGGGTTGCTGTGATAGCCAATTGAAACAAGGTACATAGTTTTAGTTGCTATTAACAATACAGGTCATCTAAGCATAGCAAACAGACCTAGAATGGTCCCTCTCAAAAATTGTAATGATGCCATATTGTGACATAATTTAAAATTTTAAATATTTTTAAAAATACCTAGCAAGCAGGCTGGTGATCAAAGCACAGGCTGCTGGCCTTGTGCTCTGACACTTAAGCTAATGGAGAAGATGTATCATCTGTGCCTGGTATTGGATGGGCCATGTGGGGAGAAGAAGAGAGCAAAAGGGATATTCTGGCTTCAAGCTTATGGTTTTTTTGTTAAAAAAAAAAAACTGATGGGAAGCAAATGCAAGAGAGTGGGATTGGAGGTCTTCTGAACTCAGTGCAAGGCCAAAGGCAATGTGGGTGGGTAGGGGGGATTATAATACTTAATTCAGCAAATATGCATTTGTGCCTCTTAGGTGCCAGCTAACTGTGACAGGCAGAGAAGAAAGCAGATTAAGGGGAAGAAGGAATGAGAACAAACTTTGCAGCAAAAAGATAGGGTGAGCAGTCCCTGAAATAGCAGAATGCAGGAGGAGTGGTTATGTTAGACCTGGCATGACCATTACTGCTACTATTACTATGACCTGGAGCTAATAGTTGAGAGCCTACTATAATGCGGGGGGCCAGGCGGTGTTTCAGCATATGATGTAGGTCAACACATTTAGCCCTCATAGTAACCCTGGGAGGTAAGGACACTATTATCCACACTTTCCAGGTAAGGGAATAGAGGCACAAAAAGATTAAGTAGTTTGCCCACTATTACATAGCAGGTACTTACTAGAACTGAGATGAAGAATGAAGATAATTTGTCTTTGTGTGAGAATAAGTAAGATGCCTTCTGGATTCACAGCAGAGCCATGACATGGTGAAAGAGGATGAATCTGATTATGGCACAGAGAATAACAATAAGAACCGTAACAATGATTATGGCACAGAGGGTAACAATAATAACTGTAACAGTGATTATGGCAAGAGAGTAACAATAATAACAGTAACCATGATTATGGCAGAGAGGGTAACAATAAGAATGGTAACAATAGCTACAATATAGGAATGCCTGCCTGTGTCAGATATGAATGCTAACCTTTATAGCTCAAAAACTGAAACTTCATGAGGTGTATTTACTTTCCTAAGGCCACACAGTTGGTAAAAAGCCTTGTTGGGAATCTAACTCAGGTCCGTGTGACTCCACAGCTCTCTCCATTATACCTTGCTATCTCTCAAATGGATTGTATCGAAGAGGAAAGACCACAGACAGAAATCAGGGAGAAGCCGAGCAGAGTGAAAGGAAACCACAGGAGTGAGGAGACGAGGTGCAGTCAGTCAGGAATGGGTACAGAGGCTCCACTCTGAGGTCATCCCGGAAGGAAGAATAAGTAACGTGGGATAACTGTTCACCGAAGGGATAAAAGGGAATCCAGAACAAGCACATTTTTGAAGTGGTATGTGTGACAGTTTGAAATGGTTATGCTGGCGAGAAATGAAAATTTCCATGGATATAGTTAAAGTTCAGCTCGAGATGACAGAGACGGTCCAGTGAATAAAGGTGTGTAGGTCAGTGGCTCCCATCTATGGACTGGTTCCATAGGAGTTAACAGGAGAGAGTCCTCAAAATACAGATTTCTCAGCCTTAGACCCAGAGATTCTGATTCTGTAAAACTTGAATGAAGCCTCGGAATCTGCAACCTTAAGAATTTCCTCCAGATGATTCCGATGATCAGTCAGATTCGGAAACAACTGGAAATTCAGAACCAGTTATTAAAGATTGAAACCATAAAAATGGAAACCTCTTCTAGGCCTCAGACATAACAGGAGAAGGGCAGATGATAAAGGATTTGCCTTGGAGAATACCTGGAGATTAAGGGAAAAGGAGGAAAGTTGTACCAGAGAAGGGACATTTAAAGGAGAAGGCAGGCGTGTTAGAGGAGAACCAGAATAACAGCATATCCAGAAATCAAGGATGGAGAGTTTCAAGAAAAGAGTGGTTAAAGCATCACATGTGGGAGAATGGTTAGTAAGAGTACAGAAATCAGTGGAAAGGAAGATCGTGTTGGCTGGGACAGGTCACTAAAGAGCAGTTCATAGGACTTCCGCTCAGCCCCTGTCCTTTGGTACTACTTGCCACTGCCATGCCCCTTCTGAAACCTTGTTTAGAGCAAATTTGGGACAAGAAGGAAGCAGTGCTAGCTGCCATGGCTCTCAGAACTCTTGCAACGAACAGGTGAGAAGTAGTTGGATACCGGGTAGAGAATGCTACATCCAAGGTGACCTTTTCTAAGTTCCGCAGGCATGCTTACTGATTGTTGAAATCCGTAGGAGGAGATTCCTGGTGAAGATGGATCGAATAAGTTTTAGATTTGGTTGCTGGGAAGATGTGTGGAGCACACAGGAAAAAAAAAGAAAAAAATGTAAGCTAGAATGGAAAGGGGAGGGCTAATTTTAAAGAGGGGAAAAAAGGAGCTCCTGGCTGGCTCAGTTGGTTGAGTGTCCAGCTTCGGCTCAGGTCATGATCTCATGGTTTGTGAGTTCGAGCCTCATGTATAGCTCTGTGCTCACAGCTCAGAACCTACAGCCTGCTTCAGATTCTGTCTCCCTCTCTCTCTGCCCCTCCCCGCCCCACAAATAAACATTTAAAAAAATGTAAAGAGGGGAAGAAGGATCTTCACTAGAAATTTTAAGGAAGGATGTGTGATTATAGGTCCCAATTTCAAGTCTTTTTTGGAAAATAAACGTAATTTAAAAATGTTTTATTTTAGAGAGAGCACAAGCAGGGGAGAGAGGTAGAGAGAGAGAAAGAATCCTAAGCATGCTCCATGCTCAGCATGGAGCCCGACATGGGGCTCAATCCCATGACCCTGGGATCATGACCTGAGCCAAAATCTAGAGTCGGACACTTAACTGACTGAGCCATCCAGGTGCCCTGGAAAATAAATGTAATTTTGTAATCATTGAAGTTTCCAGAGTAGCTTGTTTCTGATGATGAAATAAGGGAACTAAATTTTATTAGTTTAAATTGATGGGAAAATTTTGGATTTCCATATGATATATTCATTACTAGCTGCCTTTAATTATTTTTATCCTAAAATCCCTAAGTATTATTTGGTAGGCTCTTATTTTATAGAGTGAGTTTTTATTTTAGTGACTGGTATGCAAGGATGCACTTCTGACAGAGTTTTGTTTCCTTTTCGATAAAGAGCAGCCCATCTACTGTAATATTCGAAAATGTGCTGGCAATTCAAGTTAAAATGTAACTCAGACATTCAAGTGATATTATAATTAACTAAGGGAATGCGGTTTTATCTAGAAATAATCTCCAAGAAAGTTAGGACAGGCATTTTCCTCTGGCAGCTCCATGTCCTGACCCCATGGTAGGTTTTAGCTCTTCCGTCCATCTTACAGTCGCAGGAAGCTGCCATCATCTGACTCTTTAGCTATCCTGCCTCGGAAGTGATATCTCATGCTCTAAAGTTTTGCAATCCCATCCAGCTAACAAGTGTCCCTTCTTTTTGTTTTCTTTCCTCCCCAGGCCTAGTATAGCTCAGCTCATAAGAGAATATGTGCAAAAGTATTCCCATGTCATCTTTTCCAAGGAGGATGCATTGTTAATAGGAAACAGGGAGACAGTGCCTTGATGTAATTTAATGGTTCTAATGGTGGATATTTTTATTTTAGTTTAGTTTTTTAAAATTTTTTTTAGTATTTATTTATTTTTGAGAGAGACAGAGACAGAGCATGAGCAGGGGAGGGGCAGAGAGAGAGAGAGAGAGAGAGAGAGAGTCACAGAATCCGAAGCAGGGCTTGTCAGCACAGAGCCCGACGCAGGGCTCAAACTCACAAACCGTGAGATTGTGACCTGAGTCGAAGTCGGACACTCAACTGACTGAGCCATTCAGCTGCCCTTAATGGTGGATATTTTAGACATGAGGCATACTTAGAGTAAGACATGTGACCTTTTCAGATTTCTACCAAACATACCATATTATGGTTTCATTCATTCTGGAGAGTCACATGTGACAGGTGATTTCACCTATGTGTCTCGAGCTCAGGGGAAGAAATTTTAAACGAATCAATCAAAACACATGTATTTTCAATTTTCCATAGCAAAGTGCAGGAGTTAACATAATCTAGAAGGTTAAATATTTATTTTTTAAGTTTCTCTTTATCTTTTCTCCTTTTAAGGAAAAGTATGTTTATTTTATGTATTTTTTTTCTTACAGCTGAAGAAGAAAACTTTGATCAAACCGGAGTCCTAGAAGACTGCTAACCTGGTGAAAATAGACCAAATTACATTCAAATACAGTTCCATTCTTGTTGAAAACATGAGCCATGTAAATAAAGCCTTTGGAGCCTTTTCACTTCACTTGTAATCTTAGGAACACGCACAACCAGTTTCACCCTTTCCAGAAGCAAAGGTAACGTGGAGTTCTTTGCTGAGATCATCGTTGCCTTTGTTCATTGCTTCAGGTCCTGTTTAGGTCACCTTGTGTCTTACTCCCCTTTAGAATTGAGTATAAGGCTGGAGACTCTGTAGAGTGTGCTTTCTTTTTGTTACAACGAGTATCCAACTTGATCTAGTTGGTTTTCTCATTCTGTTACCCTTTGCATGGTCTTATCATTCAGCAGAGAGTCTCCCTTTCCTTTTCTGCCTTTTTCCCATCTCCATGGAGGTGGGGGGGGGGGGGGCATGGCAGGATGGGAAAGAGTAGAGTGTTCTCTTACTAGTTCATCTTGGAGACATCAGTTAAGAAGGGAAGAGGGAGGGAGGTGACTGGGAAGAAGTCCTGTGATAACAACACTTCAGTGTAGTTGCTGAAAGAAGGCATGATCTCTGAAGCTGGTGGAACGGTCCGCAATGGAGAGCTCCCCTTCGTGCTATTTGGGGATCTCCCTGAATTCCAGGACTTACCGGAAAATAAGCAGATGGAGACACACTCTTCCCTGTCTACATTGTACACAAGGAACAAACCAGTTTTTCAAAAGTAGCTCATTTTTCACAGCTAAACAGACTCAAATACTGTGCGTACTCTAACTGACTAGAGCTCTAGGCTTTATTTTACCTTAAGACATTACATAAAGGCACCCTGATAACATCAGTACACGGTGATATGCCTAATCTGGTCCTTCTCAAAACTTTGAACTTAGGTTCAAAACTATCTGAAAAAATAAACACACATGCAGTAACAAACACACACACGGACACACACACATCCACAGCAAGCGTAATAACCTATTTATTTGGAATTGCAATGTGGTCACCGTGTTAATTTTTTGACCTAATTAATTGAGAGCTATCATTGATAAATGTCATAAGTGGAAATATTGTTAATTCTTATTGTCATCAGTAAATAGCCATTATTCAGTAGTTAAAGAATATCTTTATGTGAATGTATCTATACCTTGGAATTACAGTTTCACTGTGCTGTGAAGTCAAACCTTGCTTGTAGGATTTGTCTGTATCTTGTTAAATGATTGAATAATGAAACTATATCCAAGTTAATGTAACACAGATATCTTGCAAAAAATAATATGCTAGTATTAAAAAAAACTATGTGGTATTATAATAGGCACCTGTCATTTATCATGATTTGACTTGAAAGTGGACTTTCTACATAGTGCTTATGTGCAGTTTATTGAGATTTTACTCATCTGATATTGACTTATACATATGGGCTATTTAAACATCATGCTTATTCCAAGAGTATTTTAAAACCCTATCATGCGAACTAATTCTTCCCACAACTAAACAGAACAACCTCAAGTATTTCACACTAAAACAGAGTTTTTAAAAGCTTTCAAGGGGTGCCTGGGTGGCTTAGTCGGTTAAGCGTCTGACTTCGGTCTAGGTCATGATCTCACAGTCCTTGAGTTCGAGCCCCATGTCGGGCTCTGTGCTGACAGCTCAGAGCCTGGAGCCTGCTTCAGATTCTGTGTCTCCCTCTCTGTCTGCGCCCATCCCCCCACATTGTGCTCTGTCTCTCTGTCTCTCTCTCTCTCAAAAATAAATATTAAAAATTAAAAAAAACTTTCGAAATGACCAACAGTTATTAAAATAATACAGTATTATATTAAAATAGTATTGTATAGAATACCAAGTATATTATAGGCGCTTGAATTCTGTGAATGTTGTTCGGCCATTCAGATGTGCTGATTAACATAGTGGTTGCATACAGGCCCCTGTGCCCAGCAGCTATAACATTCTGTCTGTGTCGGCGTATCTTTGCAGTTCTCTTTATTTCTATCTTTTTCAAAACTGAAATGAACAAAAAATGTTCACACCGTATGGCTTGTATTTTAAAATTGGGAAATACCTGCTTGCAAGGCACACCCATGTGGGACTTGCAGCCCCTTTCAGTGCAGCTCCCACTGCTGTTCCCTGTTCGCCTCTGTCTGCTTCCTCCCCTATGGCCGTCTGGCCTCCAGCATGGGCTCTCAATTACCCTTTGTTTCCCTGGGTTTCCCCTGTGGATGCGCCCAACAGCACCATTATGATCCCATGAGAAGAGAGGAGGCAGAGACCCTGGCGTGTTAAAACCAACCTCCAACGACCATTTCCCCTTTCTCTGGTTATGAGAAATGAAAGTCTATATCCTATCAACCTTGAGTTACATTATTTTGCTTCAGCCCCAGGAGAAAGGGAAGTAGGAATGTCACCTGTTGGTCTCCTCTTACTGGACTATAAATTCCTCTAGTAAGAGTTTATTTCTAATATGATCTCTTCTTTGTAACCCCCATGTGAAGCTGGGAATTGTATCCCCTACATGTCTTCATAGAAGTGGATCCTCACCCTTTGGACCTCCCCAAGTACATTTGACCAGTCCCTCTCCAGAGTCCTCTTTGTGCCCTGGGAAACTATTAGCAGAGCACTTGTCACATGTTATATTCTCATCAGTATATATAAAACCAGCTCTGTTCACCCTAACCCTTGACATGGAAGGAAGGGTGGTACAATGCATGAAAAATGTCTTGTCAGCTGGTCAGGCACACACTGTTTTCTATAGTTCTTGTACTCCAACTTATGAAGACCTACATTCTTTAAAAACACCCATTTTTTGTACCTCTGTTTCTCCCATTAAGACCATTCATTTATTCAGCAACCGTGTATAAGGCACTGTGCTAGAAACAGAGTCACCTACTAACAGCCTTACTTGTAGCTCCTCACCTGGTTTTGTCAGTCTTGGGGAAAGGAGAGTAAATGACTGGAACAAGGGGATGGAGTCCAGTGGCAACAGCTGTCTGAATAGAGGACCAAGTACAGGGTAGGAACATGCCACTCAACACCAGGCGTTTACACTGGCCGGACGCCTGGGTGGATCCATCAGTTAAGCATCTGATTCTAGATTTCAGTTCAGTCATGATCCCAGGATCGTGGATCGAGCCCTGCATCAAGCTCTGTGCTGACAGTACAGAGCTTGCTTGGGATTCTCTCTCTCTCTCTCTCTCCCCGCCTCAACTCATGTGTGTGTGTGTGTGTGTGTGCACGCACGCTCATGCCCACGCTCATGCGTGTGCTCTCTCTCCCTCTCTCTCTCAAAATAAATAAACATTAAGAAAAAGCAGGTATTTGCAAGTCAGTGTATTTCCATGTGCTCTGTCATTTGTACTCCTTTCTAATCAGAGAACTATTCTTTCATTCAGAAAAAAAAGCATTTGAATTTCAAAATTTTTTATTAAGAAGCTATTTTACAGAGGAAATCTCATGCTTTCAATAACAATAGACTAACAAGTTCCCAACCAAGGGTATCATTTGAATATACACATTGTGCCTCCTTACTAGGTGACTATATTTTCACCATTACTGTAATACTGAAGCCCCTTTTTATCATGAGATCTTTCTGACATTTCAGCAAGTGAATACTCATAATACAAATCCATCTCATATTTTCTGACTCCCTGTGCAGACTTTCCCAAACTGCCCCACAGATGTTGAGTTAATTGGCATCTGTTGTTGAGTTAATTGGTTAAAGGGCATTTTTCAAGGATTAGGCTGTAGGTAATTTATTTCCCTTTCTCCTGAACTTCTAAATGAGGTGACTTTGCAATCCTCTTCCATCGTGGCCTGATTTATGGCATATATCCACCATTCATCATTGTCTTCTTAACAATGGTGATGCGCTTTGAAGTTTCAGTTTGAGAGCGAACAGCTAAGAAAGAATTTCTGAGACATTTTTGGTGCAAAAAGGTGATTTTATTATGGCATGGGGACAGGACCCACGGGCAGAAAGAGCTATATCTACAAATGTGAGGGAAGATTGATTATATATTTTAAGTTTGTGGAGGGAGGGATGGGGTAGAGATAACATAAGTTTCCAAGAAATTTTTGTGTGCTGAAAGCAGGGTCTTACAGTACCTTGAAGATTTAGCTATTTTCAAGATAAGGTTGCTTTTAGTCTTTAATGAAGTATAAACATTAAGGCATTAAGGCAGCCATGAACCCCTTGAGGAATGTCACGTTCTGCATGTGTCAGGGTTCGATCAGTGGGCTGAAGGCTGTAAGGCGATTTAACATAAACTGCATTTTCCTTGCCTTTGCTCTCCTCGTCAATGGGGCAAGCAGTTGGAGAGCTGGATTACAGTTTTCCACTAGTCCTGAGCCATTGACACATGGCCGTCGTTACCGTTCCCTTGTGCCATCAACAATCCAGCAGTGAGCAGACTAGAACTTTTTTAAAAGCTCTGCAGACCTAGGTCAACTGATACGGCAACCAAGGATTTCACTGTGATCTTAATGTAACAATACTCAAGTTGTGGAAAAAAACAATCCAAGAGTGAAGGTGTTTTGTTTTGTTTTGTTGCTTATTTAGATTTAGATTGCCTTTTTAGATTATTACATTTAATAATTTTTTTAAGTTTATTTATTTATTTTGAGAGAGAGAGAGAGAGTGGGAGAGGGGCAGAGATAGAGAAAGAGAATCCCAAATAGGCTCCATGCTCAGTGCAGAGCCCAACGTGGGCCTCAGTCCCACAAACCATGAGATCATGACATGAGCCAAAACCAAGAGCTGGACACTCAACTGACTGAGACACCCTGGAGCCCCTAGGTTTAATTACATTTAAAACAAAAATATGTTTACAATTGTTCAACAATGTCCCTAATCACATCATGGATGTGATTAGAGACATTGTCCTTATTATAATTAAGTAGACTCTACATTTTCTTTCCGCTAACTTTTTAAAAGACACTTAAATGTTATCCTTTATAAGGCACTATTTCATAGCAGGTGGTTTATACAGGTTATCTTATTTAAATGTCTAAAGAATTGCAAACAACATAGCAATGAAAGCTTAATTGATATGTTGATATTGATATTAAATTAAATATTGATATATTAATTCATTTCGATTTAACAGAAGACTGATTGACCAAGTTTTTGAAAAAGCTTTCCTTTTAAAGAACAGAAAAATTGTTATAGTCAGATGGTCTAGTAAAGATGGTAACATCTTCCCATCATTAAGTTGAGATGTGACCTTGTAAATATGCATGAAAAGGTATCAGGATCTGGATTTAAGATACCTTTTCTTCTTATGGATTTTGATTGTCTGCAAAGCTATATAGAAATTCATGGTTCTGACTCATGTGAAACATGAAAATAATCACTAAAGACCGAGTTAATTAAAATATGTGTAGTGCACATTCAAGGCTGACATTGGGATCCTTTGAGGGGAAATTGGGAGACTCGTTTGGCAGATATGGAAGCTGTATAAATACTAAGCAAAGGATTATGGTGATGATGACTTAAAAATAAACACTAGCAAATGAAAATTCTTATTGCTGAAATTAATCATTTAAAAAATATTTCTAAGAGCATCTGAGTGACTCAGTCGGTTAAGCGTCTGATTCTTGATCTCAGCTCAGGTCCTGATATCCAGGTTATGAGTTCAAGCCCCGCATCTGGAGCCTACTTAAAACAACAACAACAACAACAACAACAACAACAATGACGACACCCCCCCATCTAGTCTTCCTCCTTTAATGAACACTCTTCCTCGTGCCTAAATTTACTGGGGAAGAAGGAGTAGGGGAAAATAACTTGGATTTTATTAGAAATTACAAAATTGCCATTCACTTAATTTTCTCCCCTTTGGAGGCAGAGAATAAATCCTGCCGTAATAGTTAGAAGAAGATGAAATTTGTAGCATTTTCATGTCTTTAAATAATCATTCTTACTATGTTCTTACTACATTAGTTCTGTTCAACAAGCGTGGAATTCAGTTACTCAGTTCTTGTATTCACCATGCAGCTTTTTCTTCCCACGAGGAACGCGGCCCAGAGACAATGGTGACTTAATATTTAACCGATCCCTTTCGGCCTCCTCTTCCTCATTGTAGTTCTCATCCTCTTCTTCATCTTCCACATCACTGCTCTGAGGACTGGAGGCCTGAGACCCTGAAGGGGAAGGCGGAACTGAGGAAGGCCTGGGATATTTAAATCCTTCTGTCTGTCAAAGACAAAAATAAGTCATAGACATTATTATAACTTCTTGATTTTTTCAATGCTGTAAATACTTTCCATGTGTGTTTAATAAAAAAACATAGTTAGATTCTTTTTATGGTCTGTTCATGAGCTATTATCTTTGATTTATTTTGATTCTGGTACCAGCAATTTCGAGAGAGATTCATTAAATAAATAGCTTTCTTTTATTGTGCACTGAAATGTGCCAGATGTCATCTACCTACCTACCTACCTACCTACCTACCTACAAACCTACCTACCTACCTACCTACCTATCTACCTACCTACCTACCTATCTACCTACCTACCTACCTACAAACCTACCTACCTACCTACATACATACCTACCTACCTACCTACCTACAAAACTACCTACCTACATACCTACCTACCTATGTTATCTTATTTATTCCTCAATTTATTCCTAAATTTGCTTTTCCCACTTACAAAAGAACACTGAGGATTAGAGAGGCCAGATGACTTAGCCAAGGTCATACAGCATGATCCTGTGTTAGAGCAAAGATTTGTATCAGGGCTATGATCACTCCAGAGCCTTTAATATCAACTGTCATGTTACACTGCTGATATTCTCAGTCTCTATGTCACTTTTCAGAGTCACTCAACAAAATTGCAGAATATGGGCAATCTGCACACGTAAGAACAGCCAACTCTAGAATGAATCCTGGAAGCCAGTTCACTTAGTTGACCCTGAAATTCCGCCAGTTACTGTTAGTTCTGTTAATGAGTAAAAATCACTAGATTTTAACCAAATTGCCCTTCTACCTAAGATTCACTGAGATAACTCATTTGATAGACAAGAGCTAAGCACAACTATGAGTCCAGGATATAATGTACTGAGGAAACAAAGATGAAAACCAAGATTCTTGCCCTTTAAGAGGACAACTGTATAAAATAGTTGCAGCCCTTCTCGCTCTGTATTTCAACTATCTGTGCACATTATTATCGTGTCATACCTATATGATCATTGCAAGGTTCAGATATTTTGCCGGAAAGCAATAAAAAAGAAAAGAAAAAAGGAGCTGAATCATGCATTTAGGACTTGGTTCAAAGTAGGAGTTCAACACTTACTAATTGAATAAGTTGGGTAAACGAATGAATGTAGGTGAATTATCATCAAGTAGAAAGACTGCCTCTTAATAAGCTAAGCAATTAACCCTGTTAACATCATGAACATGAGAGTTGGATTTTGTATTCTGGTTTTCAAAATGCCGTCACGTTCTATATGGGCGAATTCTACATTGGGTTAACTTTTTAGATCCGTTTCCCTTGAGACCTGATGGAGGTAGACCGTAAGTTGTGTTATTCAGCAAAATTGATTATGGTAAAAGTGACTCCTGACTGGGAGGTTACATCTGAACTCAGAGGATTTATAAATACTTGACGAGGACCCATAGCATTGTGGAATCCCTGAATTGATGATTCTTATAATTGCACATACTCCTGTGGAGACCATGGAAGCTTATCTGTGAGAGGGGTGGTGCATAAAACTACCAAGCTAAGATACATCTCATTCCTAAGGATATAGGTCTCACCTTTTTGCACCTAAGCTTTTACCTGGTGGATAAGGTGGCAAAGAAGTGTAACTTTTGGATTGCTGTGTAGACTGCTGTAAGGATGAATCCCACTAAAGAGAAATGCCTGATGCTGCCCTACTTAATGCTGTCTTTCCTATCTTATTTCTTCTAAGTGAATGTGGTGACAAGTAGCCTATGCTGGTCTCATGAATATAAATATCTAAGTGAACTTCAGAGGAAGAAGACTCCCTGGGGGCACTGCTGACTGGTACATGAATACTCAACTAATCCAACTCCTCCTGTGGTTTCTGAATTCACTCTTTATTTCTCTTGCCAAGTAGTCACCCTATATCTCAACATTTCCTTGGATAGTGAATTCACTTGCCGCGAAAGCAAGGCAGTTCATTTTTCAATAACTCTCAAAAGAATGGGAGTCTGACAAAGCTGTTTCGAGCAGTAAAGCAGGGAGAGTTTCAATGTGGAGGTGCTTCTCCAGTGACATGAATTAACTGACTGTCTACCCATCTGCATAAGGCTAACCCTGAATCAAGGACTTTGACATGGTCTGATGCATTGGTTCCTCTACTCTTTGCTTTAGGATAACAATTATGAAAAAGTATAATAGTTTGTATCTTTAGCTACTCCTAAATTCAAAGGTATTGGTAGGACTTACCATACATAAGAAATTTAGCTTTCAGAACAAATCCACAAAACAGAAAACACTTACCGTTGGTGGTGATGTAGGTTCCATATGGAATTTATCTGGAAAAGCTCTGCTTAATGTCAGGTACCTGGCATGCTGATAGTACTGTGATAGAAAACCAATCCACAGGTTAAAAAAATTATATATTTCAATAACCAAGTTATTATATAAAATCTTATTCTCCTAGTTATAAAATCAGTTTTTAAAATGGTAGAATCTATTCACCTAAATTTAAAAATCAGAAAAAAATTAGTTTATAGTTTTATTATTTTCCAGTGAATAGGTAAAGAAATACTACAAAAAGTTGGAGGAAGGGGCACCTGGGTGGCTCAGTCGGTTGAGCATCAGACTCTTGGTTTCAGCTCAGGTCATGATCTCACAGTTCATGGGTTCAAGTCCTGTGTTGGGCTCCACACTAACAGCGTAGAGCCTGCTTGGGATTCTCTCTCTCTCTCTCTCTCTCTCTCTCTCTCAAAATAAATAAACTTTAAAAAAGTTGGAAGGAAAAGTCATACTGACCTTACTGAAAATTCTGAATTGAGCACTAAGGGAATTGAAAACACTGGCTTCATTCCACAGAGAAGCAGTATGACATGGGGAAAAGGTGGGGCTCAAATAATCAGATAAACTGGACTTAAATTCTGCTTCAGACCTTAGCTAAAAAACCTAACTTGTAAGAGCCTTATCATTCTGGTTTCATTTTAAAATGCAGACGGTACAATTAATCACTCAGGACTATAATGAGCACTGGCATTAGTGTGTGTAGACACTCCACAAACAGCAGCATCTATCATTTCTCAGGAGAGTTTAGTGGTATCTAAAGAGATACATTATGTGAAGGTAGAGCCAACTCATTTTTTATTAAATCATCCAGTGCTAAGATATACAGACATCTGGGTACTTGCAAACCTACTGCATAATTGAAAGGAGGTATTTTCTGTACTTGTCATTTGAAAAACAATGTTATTCCCATTCCTACTGTATTTAAGGAATACGGTCACGTTATTGCTTAGAGTCAAACAAGATCCGAATGTTTCTTTAGATGTTTTAGATGTTTCTTTTGTTCTTTAGATGTCCTCATATTCATGAACCAATACCTGTAATGCATCAAGTTAAGCACTGACAATAGAGTAACCGGTAAAATCGCAGCTAGCTCCCGACGGCCTTGCTGTTATAAGCTCAAACTAAATATGAAGATTTGGAGTTAGGACTTTGCGAGCTTATATTAAGGGGAAAAAAGTACATGAAAACATCATTGGAGATTTTAACAATGATGGTACTGAGTTGACTTTCCAGATTATGAGTAGAATCTCGATTTTTATAGTCCAGTGGGATTTTTAAAGCGGCTTTCTTGGTCACAAACTTGCTTACTCTGCCCAAGTATCTCCAATCCAGAAGATCAGAGAGCCTCTCCGTTCGGTTTCTCTGAATAATTCTCTGGCGGCGGGACTGTTTGCAAAATCCATAGAGAAACTGAGTCAGCTGATTGCAGGAATCATCCGGAGACTGGAACCGCCTGTCAACAATGTAAATGCCTGAGGGACACAGAAACCGAAGCACAGATAAAAGGAGGGCTAACCTTGGAATATTTCTTCTCCCACTCCTTACATTTTATTGCAGACTGTCACATGCATTACCCACTCCCGGACAGCCCCCATTGCCTCTGTTTCATCTTTAACCTTCTAAGCCTGTATTTTCCTGTGATTTCCTCCTAAATGTTTACCACTGTCACAAACACACAGCCAACACAATGGATCTTGCTAAAAAAATTTGGCAGTAGAGGAAAACCCAGGATCAGCGATTCTCACTAGGACTGCTCACTAACCAGAATCTCTGGGCTGAGACCTAGGTATCAGTGATTGTAAGGTTCCTCAGCGTTTCCACGTACACCCTTGGCTGAGAACCAGAGCTCTAGCCTGAGGAAAGAGAATCGTGACTACGCAAGTATAGACCAGGAAATTGGCAGTGTGCGAGCAGACAATCCATCCCATCTCGCTTTTCTTGCTGCTAGGCAACATGGGCACAGAGATGGTGGTATGCAAATTCTTCTGCCATCGTAAACAATTTAAGTGAATTTTGCTAACTTGGCACAGACCCTTAAAATGCTGACACTGACCAATCTACGTACTCTAAGGCCGTGATTACAGTAATGTCACTTCTAGGTAGTAAAGGGTCACACCAGTTCAGAAAATAAAGAGATAAAAGGGTAAGATTTGTCCAAGTTTAGCATGCCTTTTGTAGTTTGTCTTTTGGGCAATATATTTAATATTAATAGCATGTTTATCTTTTCTATGAACCACATAATTAGATCTCCTTTTAATTAAACATATAATTTAATTAAAGTATAAGAGAAGTATAAGCATTACTTTCATCATCAGGATAGCTTTAGAGTTACGCTCCCCAAAGACCCTGTGCTTTGTTTGGTTAGAGGTCACTTCTCCCTGTGTTGAGTGAATGATACAAAACTTCACATACCGTAAGCGGTAGGATCAGCCACGTGCTCTTGCATGAAACAGCCAAAGCCAGAGAGGTTGGTTGTCACACTGGGGATACCCATCACCGTGCATTCAGCTGCCAGGGAAAAAAGACAAATAATTGGCTTCAGACCAGTTCATATATCCTCTTATGCACTCAGAGGGGGCAAAAGCCCAGGTCTGCCTAGTAATAGTGATGTTTATTTTGTAGTAGGCACAGTACTAAGCTCTTTACATGTATTAACTCATTTAATCTTCTCAACAACCATGTGAAGTAAGACCGTCATTATCCCCATCGTACAGATGAAGAAATTGAAGCACAGAGAGGTTAAATAATTTGCCCAATATCACAAAGCCAGGGAATAGGGTAGAGCTGGGATTTGAAGGCAGGCGCCTAGCTCCAGGCCTCTCTCATTCCAGCTTCTTTTGTATTTTGCTCCATTTCAAGCTGTGTCTCTGAGTTAGTGGGAGTTTGTGGTGTCCATAAATAGGTTTCGGACATGAGCAACTCCTCCTATGAAATTAATCTGTTGTGCCACGGATCCTTCCACTTCCCCAAGTGTTCACTCAACCCAGAGCCTCCCAAGTCCTCTTTCACCTTCTAGTCAAAACCTGTTTCTCATAAAATAGTGGATATGTTTTTTGTTTTGTTTTGTTTTGTTTTAAGAAGTATTACTTCTTAGGGCACCTGGGTGGCTCAGTCAGTTGAGCACCTCAGGATATGATCTCACAGTTCCTGGGATCGAGGCCCATGTCAGGGTCTGCACTGACAGCATGGAACCTGCTTGGGATTCTCCCTCTCCCTATCCCTCCCCCACTCGCATGCACCCTCTCTCTCTCTCAAAATGAATAACTAACTTTTTTAGAAAAAGAAGTGTTACTTCTCACAAGGATGCCTGCATTTTTAACAAGGAATTTCCATTTGATTATAGAATTACTCTTGGTTGGTTGGTGGAGTTGGGTTAAAAAAAAAAAAAAGATTTCCCCACTACTCAAGAAGTAATACATTTAGACAGTAGCCCTTTCTTCTGCTCTGCAAGTATTTCCTCGTGGTTAGCTCTAGAGAGATGTGGTTTCCTAATTTGGGGGAGAGGGTTTGGTGGAGGAGAAAATGAGACAGGAATTATTGACTCATATAAGAATCTAATGAAAACCTGGAATTCCTTCCCCGAAAAATTCTTACGAGTGTATATGTATAAAGAAGTTTGCCTACAATTCCACACAAGTTCACTGAACTTTATTTTTATTAATACTCATTAGCACACATGTATTGAAATGCCAGGTACCCATAACGTCAGTATATGTTCGTTGCATGAATTTAATGGAGCTAATATTCATTGGATTTTCTCAAAACACAAAACACATACTTAAATGATACTGTCTGGAATATGTTAAACTTATAAAAGTCATTCTTAAAAAACAATAGTTATCTAACATGCTAACACCAAACTTACAGCACCGAAAAGGTATTGTTATTTCTGCAACTATAGGTTAGGTGATGGTGGCCAACTTGCTTTGGTTAATTCAAAACAGACTCATTCACTGTGGAGTATTTCTCAACCTTCTTTTTCTATCTACTTATCTTTTATAACACTTTTGGTGGCCTTTATCTTAAAACACTAGATGTATCTCCTCTAACATTTGGATTAAGTGTATCTTTGTCCTATAAAATGACATTTGGTGGAAAATCTTCTGTAATTTATAGAACATTCTCTTTACCCAACATAAATGACTTCCCATATCCCTCAATCACTCATGCTTTGGTTTAGTGCTTCTTTATTTTTGAAACTTCCTTGATAATAAAGTATGTTATTTCCTAGAAATAATAGGAATAAAAGTCAGTTACAAAAAGTTAAGTCCATCAGTAAAATGTGCATTCCATCTATTTTAAAGACAGACACTCTATTATAAACAATTTAAGATGGCTTGTGAATATAACATGTTGACAAAAGTGAACTGATACCCATAACAATTTTTAGAACTACAAGAGAGATAGCTGGAAGAGTTAGATCAATAACTTTTCTGTGTCATGTTTAAGGAAGAGATAATCTTTTATCTATTTTTCCCCCAAAGTTTTAATGTTTTTACAGCTGCTGGCAAATTATTCTTGGTGGAACCTAAAACGATAGAATAGGACCTTATGTTAAAAGATGCAGAGACTTCGTGTTTCTCCTACTGTAAAGTTAAGAGCCTATTTAAATAGAATTTTATTCTTTTTTCTTCTAAAGGCTTATTTATTTTTGAGAGAGAGAGAGAGCGAACCAGTGGGGGAGGGCCAGAGAGGGAGAAAAAGTGGGCTTTGTGCTGACAGCAGAGAGCCCAATATGGCTCTGAGATCATGATCTGAGCCGAGGTCAGATACTTAACCACCCAGGTGCCCACCCTATACAGAATTTTAAATTCTACTTTGAAATTCTTGGATGAGAATACAAAGATTAGATAAATTCTTCCTCTTTATAATTCACCCTATCATCTCCCTAACCTTGACTACTGCCTCATCTCAGTTGGGCAATGATGACATTGAGATCAGAAAGCAAAATGTATTAATTATATGTAAAAGTGTTTTCTGAACTTTTTCTTTTAAAATGCTAAATGGAATAATATTTAAATAAAAAGGAAAATCTCTGATCACCAATATGAAAAGGACAATTCAGTATTATATTCTTTTCATTGTCATGTACATGTTTTTAAAGTACTTTTTTTCCTTTTTAATAGGCATTTCTGTACAAATATAAATTGAGTGCTCTTGATACTAATGACAACCTTGCTCATGGGGGACAAAAAAGGAAAATAGATAGTGGACCCGAGAATCCACCGCTGAGGAGAAGAGAACAAAAGGAGGATGAAGAGGTAGAAGGGCCTGAATGGAGCGATGTCACTGGTCATAACACCTGCCACTGAATCGGCATTTTATCTTAAAAGTACGTACCTCTTTTTTGAATGACAAGGGTATGAAGAAAAATTTTCACTGTACACTTTCTTATACTATTTTGTTCTTTAACCATATGAATGTGTTCTCTATTAAAAATTAAATACATCCATTAATTAAAAAAAAAAACCCATTCTGAAATAAGTTTTAGTGAATACTTTTGCTGGACCATTGTTTTTCATATAAACCTATTTGTAGTCAATTTCTCCTATACATGAATAGTTGGGACTGGTAGAGATAATTCAATAATATGCCATCTTTATAAAACATTCTTGTTCTTTGTAATATGATGTATTATTATAATTTAACCTTAGTGGAATTACATATCAGCTTTGAATATTATATCTGTGTGCATAAAATATTAATAAAATTTAAAACATTCCCCAGTCTATACAAGCCATATACCTGGAGTATAACCCCACGGTTCATAGTATGATGGAAATACTCCAAGATGGCAACCGCGAACAAACTCTTCATAATCCATGGGCAATAAGGGGCTGGTGGAGGATAGGAACTCTGGGTGCAAAATCACCTAAAAAAAGAAAATTCTAATGAGAAAAAAGAAAAGAAGAAATTAAAGCAAAAAATTTACTCTTTGGTATTTTGATACTGTAGAATCCTTGTGTTCTAGATTCGGGGAGAAAGGGGGGGAGTAAAAAGAAAAAGAAAAAAGTGTGGGTGCTTTTCTCTCTGTCTCCATTCTGTGTAGTTATCTAGTCTGTGGACCTACTTTCCCTCAGGTGCCAAGGCCGAGATTGGAGGAAAAATGTGCCCACTTTTGTTCTCATGCTAAACTACATCCTTCGACCCAGACTTTGTTGACAATAAAGGGTTTTGGGTTTTTGTTTTTTTTTTGAGGATTTTATTTCCAAGTAATCGCTAAATCCAATGTGCGGCTCAAACTTACAACCCTGAGATCAAGAGTCACATGCTGTACTGACTGAACCAACCAGGCATCCCAACAATAAAGATTTTATTTTGTTCTGTAATGGCTGACTGTTGTCTTATTTCTCAATTTGCTCCTACCTGGAGCAGGAAAGAGGGAAGTTTTTTAATAGGCCACCCTCCATTGCCCCAGGCACTAGTTAGCCCAGAGTAACAGAGCTAAGGGACAGAGATACTAGGAATCTAATCTAGATTAGATCAGACTAGAAGCCTTCATCCAAATCACAATCTTCTTCACCTTGAGGTAATCACCTCCTAACCTACCTGTCTCCCTGCTTCTATTTGGTCAAGGTGTGTACTCAATACAACAACTAGAGGGAACCTTCAAAAATGCCAACCCCTTCCCTACTCAAAACCCTTGATGGCTTCCCATTTCACTCGAGTAAAATCCAAAGTGTTTACCATGGCCTTTTTAAGCAGAGGTATCCAGGTAAATGTTTAAGAACAAAAAATCAAAACATAAGTATATATTTGTACGTAAGTTTACTACACATTTTACTGATATAAAGGATGCATAGCATACAATTTCCAAATAATAAAAAAAGTACACACAAAACCCTACACACAGATGTTTATGTCAGTTTATTTATAATTGATAAAACTTGGGAACAGTCAAAATATCTTTGAATAAATGAGTGAATAAATAAACTGCAGTGCATCCAGATGATGGAATATTTTTCAGTGCTAAAAAGAAATGAGCTAGCAAGCGATGAATAAAAATGTACATGGAAAAAATTAAGTGTACATTCCTAAGTGAAAAAAAGCCAATCTGAAAAGGCTAAATATTGTATGATTCCAACTATATGACATTCTGGAACAGGCAAAATTATGGAGACAATAAAAAGATCAGTGCTCGGATGGGGGCGGGGTTGAATAGGCAGAGCATGGAAGATTTTTAGGCCAGTGAAACTATTCTGCATGATTTTGTAATGACGGATTCATGTCGTTATACATTTATCAGAACTCATAGAAGGTACAAACACTAATGTAAACTATGGATCTTGGTGGATAATAATGTGTCAATATAGGTTCATCAATTGTAGCAAATATACCATTGTGGTGTGAGATGTTGATAGTGGGGAACACTACATATGTGCCTGGGCAGGGGTATATGGGAACCCCATATAACTCAGAAAGTTGAGTTTCTGCTCGACTTTGCTGTGAACCTAAAACTTCTCTAATAAGAATAAAGTCTATTAAAATATGATTGTGTATGATAATACACTCCTTATTACACAATCTAGGTGGTTAAATGCTCCCAAATGCTTTTGTTGACTTTGGCCAAAATCTTGTATTAAGAACCAGTATATGATTTCAATTAATTAATGTAGTTCTGACACGAATGTTGATCCCTTCAGAGATAAATGTCAGAACTTCATAGGTTCATAAGTGACATGAGTGACTTCTCCCCTAAGTTGTACATTAGCCTTGAATACTGGAAAAATAGTTCCTCATATTTTTGTGCCACTCACAATTTTGTGTAATGACTACAGACACAACCCTTTTAAGCTTACTATGCATTGTTAATATTTCTTCACCACTTTCTTAAGTCTAGGCAATTGAGATGCAATGAATCAAGCCATAACGGGTAGTGTTCACCTATCTTCACTCTCTAGATATGCCCACCATGGCCAGTTTCAAGTTACTAAGGTGATGGTTGGAAATGGGAAGGGCAGTAGCACATCATTATAGAATGTTTCCAGTGTGTGGATACAATAGTCATAAATAACTTCAAGTGCATAGGTAGTTGTAAAATGTAACAAACAATAAAGATGCGATGAGTTTTGAGCGTTACCTTTCATTTTCATATAATTGATTTATATTTTTAAGTTGATATAATTTAATTTTTTAAATTTTTAATATTTTTTTAATTTAAAATTTTTATTTTAGAGAGAGAGTGAGAACATATGAGTGGAGGAGAGGGCCAGAGGGAAGAGAGAAAATCCTAAAGCAGGTTCCATGCTCAGCACAGAGCCTGATGTGAGGTTTGATCCCACAACCCTGGGATCATGACCTGAGCTGAAAACAAGGGCTAGACGCTCAACTGACTGAGCCATACAGGCACCCCAGTTGATATAATTTAATTTTTAAAAATAGCTATTTTTAAAACTGGCTCACAAAATTTCTGAAAATTTAGCAGTTGGTTCTCATGTGCTGGTATGAGCCACTACTGGGACTACACTGCCTATAACATTATGCAAAGGCAGGGACAAGGGAGAGAATGGCTATCATTGGAAAGCTATGACTAGAATAGCTACCTAACTGGTTACCCGGATGAAAGAATTCTCCTGTTTCTCTATTTATTAAAGTTTTTCTTGAATCATTGTTAGGTAATTTGTCAGTTTCTCCCCGTACTTACGTAGTTATTAAAAATAAATAAAATCTGAGTGCACCTGGGTGACTCAGTTGGTTGAGCATCTGACTCTTGATTTCGGTTCAGGTCATGATCTCACGGTTCATGAATTCAAGCCTCACATCGGGCTCCAAACTGAGTACAGAGCCTGCTTGGGATTCTCTCTCTCTCTGCCCCTCCTGAAATTGTGCTCTTTCTCTCTCTCTCTCTCTCTAAATAAGTAAATAAACTTAAAAAAAAAACTGTTCAGAAAAAAATATCTGATTTCAAAGTATTGGGATATATATAATGTATACACTATATATGTTATAGTATTTATTGTGTATATATACAGCATATACATCATATACACACATATGTAACACACATAATATAATATATAATATATATGCTTATAATGTGTATATATTGTATATTATAACATACATGTAATATATATTGTTTATATTGTATATTTACATAATAAACATATACACATAATATAACATATATGATATAATAAAAGAATAAGTGTATTTTTTCCAAAGAGATTACTTTGAAGAAAAACTCTAATTGGGGTATATAAGAACAATAACAGTTATATAATACTTTCTATATTATAAATAATGTTCTCATATATTATTTCATTCAATCCTAGCAAAATCATGGCATTCTCATTACTTTAATTTTATTTTTTTAAGTTTGTTTATTTATGTATTTATTTATTTTGAGAGACAGATGAGTGGGAACAGGGCAGCAAGAGAGGGAGAGAGAGAATCCCAAGCAGGCTCTGCACTGTCAGAGTGGAGCCCGGTGTGGTGCTCGAACTTATGAATCATGAGATCATGACCTGAGCCAAAATCCACAGTTGAACACTTAACCAACTGAGCCACCTGGCACCCCTCATTACCCTAATTTAAGATATAAACCATAAACATTAGAAATAAATTATATACATTAGTTATATAGCAGGAGATCTATAAAGAGGAGATAGGCTAAACTTAAAAAATAAAATGGTAAAATATCCAAAATTAAAAGCTAAAAACGACAATTTATTCAATCATAAAAATCACAAATAGCAAAGCAAAAATAGGTAAAATGTTTTCCTCCATTAAACAAGACCTGAGTTCCTATCATGTGCAAAGTACTGTACTAAGACAAAGACACAGATACTGACTGTGTCCAGGCAGTCATCAAATGGGCAGCCCACTGGACTCCTGGCAAATATCAGCAAATGGGGATTCAAAACTCATCGTGCCTACTTTGGCATTTCCAAGCCTAGGAAAATTTGTACTCTCCAAAGCCCATTTTGGAACATGAAAACACCATGGCTCATTCGTTTTGTTTCCAACCAAACAGAATGACAGCACAACTAAAATAAGAAAACAGCTGCTGTGGGCTCTAAACAGCCAACTGCAGGGGCCCAGGGTGGAAGAAAGGATGTTAGAGGTCAGCCCAAGGTTATAGGGAGGATTAAATGAGATCCTGTGTACAAAAGCCCCCAGCAGAGCACCTGGCTCACAGCAGGCCCTGAATCAGTAGGGGAAAAACCAATAAAAACCAAAAAGTTGCCTGACCATATTTATCCTGTGAGGGAATCGAGATCCCAAGAAGTTAATTTACGTTCACCGAGTGGTGGCACAGTGTCAAGACCTGGAATCTGCACTGTAGGGTTTCCCCACAGCACACACTGCTGAGACAGGATTGATGATAAATTCAAACTCAAGATAATCTGCAATGCTTCCGGAATCAAATGGCCACATGCATGTGAAGAGCTGGTCAATCCACTCTGAGGGTTAAGAATCACTCAATAGAGTTCTATAAATAGGCAGGGATCAAATAGGCACGTATATTAGTTAAGCTTTTAACATTAGTGTTAAGTTTTTAAAGGATACCATTCATAAAACAAAATACCCGATTCTGAATTGACCAAAACTTATCTCAGTGCTTTGAGTGTATATTGTTATGATGGAGCTATTCTTTTATTTCTTGTGTGTGTTGCTTTATGATAATAATCAATGAATGTCTCAAAAGATTCATAAGTTTAACTGCATAAAAATAAATTGTATGAGACAAACTTCCCTCTCCATTCCCTCTACATAAGCCACATGCTTTTATATCTTTGTGCCTTTTTCTCTCCTTCCTCTGCCTGTTATCTGCATGATGAACTGTTACCGACATGATAAACTCCTGCTCGTCAATCAAGATGTAGCTCACATGCCATCCTTTTATAAAACATTATCAAGTCCTCCATTCTCTACTCTCATCAAACTGTTTACACCTCTTTTCTAAGAGGTATTGGGTACCTGGATTTGCTATGTACCAGACTAAGTACAGATAAAAGCTAACGTCTATACTGCATTATTTTGCACCAGGTACTGCACTAATGGCAACATCCATCATTTATTTAATCCTCACAACAGTTCTGTTCTATTTATTCTGTCAAATAGTGTGGACCTATTTGACCACCATTTCACAGATGAGAAGACTGAGGTACATTATGTAAATTTATAAATTGATTAAGCAACAGAGATTTAAAGCCAGACAAGAGATCTTGATTGACAGCCCCAACCGCCTTCCCTCTGGAGAAACTACAGCAGCTGCTCTTTGCCTATAGACTTGGCAGAGGTGGGGACGAGGGCCAGTTCATTTCCGCCCAACCAATGACTCTTTAAATGGGTGACATTTGTTTGAAAAAATCCCTACTATGAATAGGAATCCCTATTAAAATTGTTGCATTCAATTGCTCATAGAATAAGGCACCCATCTGCCTACCAACTGGTAGGTGAACAAAACATGTGGAAGCAAAACATAAAGGAAAGGTATAGATACAGGGAAATGACATATGTACTAACACTTAACATATTTTAAATAAGTCAACAGTAAACCACAATACACACACATGCACACAAACACACACACACCTCACCTGGTCATCTTTTATATTAAGAAAGGAAATATCATGAAATAATTCTGAATCTGTGTTAGCTATAGATTGATTGTACTATTGAAAACTATTTTTCTGTGTGGACACAGAAGTGCATGTGCCTCTTGTGTGTGTGTGTGTGTGTGTGTGTGTGTGTGTTTCCTTCCCCTAACTGAACAGTCATGTTAACGGTCTGTTTTTCCCCTTCATGAGTCACTACATGTGTGTGTATATTTTTCATGTATTTGTGAATTTTTATTAATTCTAGTTTTTATTAATGACATTTGACTCTCCTTTCTATAAAAAAAAAAGATTGAGCAATTTTTTGAACTGGGCTGTAGTCTGTGGGTCTTTCCTCATCCTTCCTCCCCCCTCTCTCCACCCTGTCTGACTACCCCTCCCTGCCTGCTTTTGCCTTCAATCCTTCACAGGCATTTTTGCCAACAAGTGTTTCCACATTTAATCCTGTCGTGGTGTCTGCTTCTCAGAAAATGAAAACTGAGGAAATTTATGTGAGACATGATCACCGCCTCAAAGAACTCCCAGTCTCACTGGAGGAATGGACATACATATTTTAAAAATACAAATCATTCAGTGTGATGATTCCTAATTTGCAGTAGATATAAAGCATCTTGGGAATGTAGATAAGGAAGCAATTGTTCTGTCTGGAGTAGATGAATGCCAATAAAGAACGAATACAACGAAGAGATGACTTCTCCGTTGGATCCCAAAGGAATTGTTAGAGTGGCTGAGATAAGGGCACTTCAGAAAGAGAGAATAGCAATAGCAAAGACATAGAGGAATGAAAGCGTTTGACATACTTAAGAAATAATGTACTTGTCCATTCCTGAGAAATTGCTTCACTGTCACCACACTTAAAAAAACAACAACATAGATTGGCAAAGCATACTTTGTTCAGAGCTCTCAATTTCAAGAGACCTTCCAGGCTCAGTCTTCCAGAGAGCAAACGAAGCATGAACCACAGCCAAGGCTCCATGCTTCCTGTTCCATCTGTATTTACTATGCCCGTGATGTACCAGGCACCGACAGATCCTCAGGGGAAGAACCACAGACTTAAATATAAGTGTGACATACAAAGTTCTGTAAAACTGAGGAGAAATTCGTAAGTTTTCCTTCTGCCACTATTTCCTTTTTAAGAGGAAAAAAAACAACGACAAAAACTTGAGAAGGACCAGTCTAATTACATGAAAAGAGGTCAAATTAGTGCTGATGCACTCTGAAGTTTCTGCAGATCCGGTTGTGCTGAAAAAAATGTAAACAATGGTGCATCCCTAGGAGATACATCCCTGCATTTCCAGGGAAAAATCTGTAGCCTGCCTATTATGTGATATGTGCGATGGGTAAAAATTTTGGAAATGCAGAAACACAAATGAGAAAATAAGTCACCCATAATTCTATAGCCCATACATATGTGTCTATGTATGCACGTGTGTGTATGTGTGCATGTGCGTGCGTGTGTGTGTGTGTGTGTGTGTGTGTGTAGAATGTGTTTTAAACGAATGAGTAACACCACATGGACATTTTATAAACAGCTTCTATCATTTAATTCTGTTCTAGGAGCTGTTACTATCTACTATCATGAAAACTCCTCCTGTCTTAATTTCTGAAATATTTTTCCTCTTCTAACTCTAGCTTCTTTCTTCTACTGACTTTTCCTCTAATCTCTTAAATCTTGAAGTTTTCCTGGGTCAACACTTTCCTCTGCTCATTCAAGCTTTCTGGCACGGCTGATTTGTCATTCCCTGGTATCCCCTACTGTCCCTGCACTGATGGCTTCCTTCTAAACCCAGACTCTGTTTTCTAAGTACCCATGAAACATCTCTACTTGAATAACTCACACATAACTCAGGCTCAATCTATCAAAAACTGAACTCAGTTCATGACGTGACCCTCAAGTCAACTTCTGATAAAGCCTTTCCTTAGATTTTAGGAAGTATTGATTAAATAATGAAGCTAGGAGGCTATCATCCTTGCTTTTACCCTCTTTTTCCTTCCCAACGACCATGGGTCACTAAGTATGATCTTTTCTATGCACAACCACTTCTCCCATTGTTCAATCCTCTCCAGCACTTTTGGCGTGACTTTTGTAAGCAGCCCTTATCATCTTTCACCTGTATTGTGGTGGGACGTCCTTAACTTGTTTCCCTCCACCACATCAACTCATGCCTGTATCAAGGAGTGAATGCAAGATGAGGAATGAATATATGAATGGTCTATTTTCTTTTCCAAGAAATTTTGCAGAGAAGTGTAGAAAAGACTGAAACATTTAAAAACATCAAGAGGAGACCTGGTTAAGACAAAGCTTGTTTGCTTTTTAATGTGAGAAATTTTTAAGGAATGTTTGTAGACAGCAAGGGAAGGAACTAGTAAACCTGGAGTATAAGGGAGGACTAACAGGGGAATGAGGTCCCAGAACAAACCTCAGAACCTAAAGGAAAAGAAGTAATAATAGGTCAACATTTATATTTGAGGGGTACTGAAGGAATTTAGATCTCATTGAATTCTCAGGTCGTCTGCTAAAGGTGAAAGAAAGAAGAAAAAGTGAGGCCTTTGAAAAGATTAGTAAAAGAGTTTGACAACTTGACCTTGAATACTGATGAATGGGATTGAGTAGCGAGCAGCAACTATCTGTTTACATGTTCACCATTGTGCCCCGCACCTAGCACTGTACCTGTAACATATTAGGTCCTCGGTAAATGTCCTCTAGACTAAGCTCCACAGTGGCAGAAACCAGGTCTTATTTATACAATGAACACTGTGCTTAATCACTGTAGAAACTCAAGGGCCAAAAGAATGAATTGGTCTATAGAAAATTCTATAAAAATATCATTAGCCACACTCTCTGAAACCAGAAGCTTCTTGTATTATCCCCTTAAATTGATCTTTATCAGGAAGAAAGAAAGAAAAGTCATGCTCATCTCAGAGATTCATTAATTAAAGTAATTCTTAGAATATATTTGTATCCTTAAAAATGAGACACTCTCCTTATTCTTACTGACAGTCTTGTACAATGTTAAGAATGATACTAAAATAGTCATTATATTTTAGTCACCTAAGACAAGAAATAGAATTATTATTTTTTTTTTTTTAGAAATATGATATGAGGGGCGCTTGGGTGGCTCAGTTGGTTAAGCGTCTGACTTCGGTCTAGGTCATGATCTCCCCGTTCCAGAGTTTGAGCCCTGCATTGGGCTCTGTGCTGACAGCTCAGAGCCTGGAGCCTGCTTCAGATTCTGTGTCTCCCTCTCTCTCTGCTCCTCCCCCACTTGCGCTCTGTCTCTCTCTCTCTCTGTTTCAAAAATAAATAAACATTAAAAAAAATTTTAAAGAAATATCATCTAAAATAGTTCTGATAGGTGTCAAAACAAATACGGAGGCTTCTAATAAACTCTCAAAAATATATATTCTACATCATTTTGAAATGCCCTGCGTAAACAATTAGTTCTACCTTGACTCTGTCTGTGCGGCTGTTGAAAAGTCCGATCCGTCTGATGGTGCTGAGGATGGGATCAGTGGAGTCATCAATCATGTTGTGAGTGGTCACTGGAGGCAAAGACTGTCGCTGAAGTCATAGAGGAAAGAAAATGTCAATTGTGGAAAGAATTAATAAGTGTGACTAATTTCAACAATAGGTCATTGGCCACATGTCATCCAGTCTTCAGTCTTCCGAAATGACAGTAATGATGATGACTAAGTTTTGTGTGTGTTTCAGAGGAGGATAATGGGTTGAAGAACTTCCTTAGGATATTATGATACCTTTGGTTTTTGCCTGCACCACTATGTGAAAGGCCTAGACTTCTTGGCTACTTTTAGGACTAATTTAGAATGAAGATGTCCTGAAATTTTGACTCACCATGAATGCCTTTCCTGGATCCTTTTGCAGGGCTCTCTTCTGATGGTTCCTGATGCCTCACTACCGTGACAAGATGTCACACCTATCTTCCATTTCTTTGCAATAAGTTCACTCAAATGAGCAGCATTCATCTTTTCTCTAGATGAAATGCTCTGCTTTTTGAAAAATTTAGGGATGATTTTATTGTCATTGTAATATATACAGTTTTTCAAATGGATATATTGGCTCCAAATGAGTTTTTTAAGTGGATACAAGATACATTCCATGAAAATTTTCAAAGGAGCCTTGAAAAGCACCCATAAAACAAGCAAAGTCGTCTTTTAGGTGAATGCATAAAAATGACTTTTCTAGCTCTCAGGTTTAAACATTTCCCAAACTAGCCTATTCCAATAAATGGAAATATTGATCTAAAACGATTTTAACAATCTTGGAAGTGGTGGGCACTATTTTCCTTGTTACCTGAGTTGAAAAGATGGCTCTTTTCATAATTGTTACATCATCTCGATCCAAAATATTGTTCATGTCAGGAATTTCTCCTCTGTGGGGAAAACAATGTTAATAACAAAAATAAAAATAACTGGCACTAATTCAATGTTTCCTATGTGTTGGACTCTGTTCTAAGTACTTCAAAAATAAATATAAAACATGGTTTAATATAAATATAAATATAAAAACATATGGTTTCCTGATGTAGCTTATAGACAAATTCCTAAGGCATGAAGAAGTTTGATAAAAGAACAATTTTGATAGCATAAAAGAAAATTAAAAATTTTTAAACATTGATATGGACCATCAAGAGGACATTTTCATTATATTTTGCCTACTCTTGAGTACCATGTTCCAAAGTGGCCATAGCTGTCCACATATGAGTTGATTATTTTTACTGGTAAAAGGAAATGATGCATGCCTGTCACCAGCAATCAGAAAATAACACAGATTTCTCTTCATATTATAACAAAATCCATATATTTTATATAATATTATATATAAATATGCAATATTTTATATAGTATTCTATATATAATATATACTATTTTATATTTGATATAAAATATTTGATTTGATTATTTAGATTTTATTTTATAAATTTATATATTTCATTTATCTTATATATTTACTGTTTATTATTCATAAAGGAAATATAGATTAACATTACTTAAATTAATATGCAAGTAAATAGATGTATTTAATATATAAAGTCAACGTATTTTTTGACTCAAACTTCTTGTGAAATTTCCCTCAGTTTCGCATTGACATATTAACCCTTTAATGAGAATTCCTTTGAATTAGAACCTATTTGCAGATATAAATATGTTCTCATTTGTACAACTGGTTTATAACTATATATCAGATGAAGTATAAAACAAAACTCGTTCACATGACATAATACATATTCAAAGTCTACTAATTCCTTTATATTTGGAACAAAATATAGTGTAACACATTATAGTGTAAATTGTTAAATTTGATAGTGAAGCCCTAAAATGTTTGAAGTGTTCAGAATTCCCAGCACCTACCTTAATAATGCATCATAGAGTTTCTTTCCAAATTTTTCCTTCACAGAATGTGCAATGTCCCTGTATAAATTGGAAGATTTATAATTTAAACAGTGTCACAATTTATAATCTTTGTTTGCCATGACAATGCTGATGTTTTGTCAGTGCACTCTTTGAAATTACAGGTCCTTTGGTACAAGCTCTTCTACTGCTTTTCCTAGTTGCCCATCTAGCTTGAGTTAAAACCTCCAGAGCTGAGGCAGCAGAATGCGCTGAGCGGCCCACAGAGCTCCACATTGTTTTGCTTGATGACATTGAGGTGAGGGTGGAGGGCAGGGACAGGAGTGGCTGGAAGTACAGATGTAACAAGATGGGGAAATTCTGTGATAATTGTTGAATCTGGGCTATGGGCATGTAGAGGGTCATTATACTAATCTCTTTACTTTGGCATTCATTTTTAAACTTTTACAGTAAGTTGTTTTTTAAAGTTCAACCCATCATTAAAGAGTTCTAAGGGCCTCCTGGGTGGCTCAGTTGGTTGAGTGTTTGACCTTGGCTCAGGTCATGATCTCATAGTTCATGGGTTCAAGCCCTGTGCTGACAGCTCAGAGCCTGGAGCCTGCTTCGAGTTCTGTGTCTCCCTCTCTACTTGCCCCTCCCCTGCTCATGCTCTGTCTGTCTCTCTCAAAAATAAATACATATTTTAAAAATTCAAAAAAAATGAAAACGATAGAGATTTCTACAGATGTTTTATCCTTCCATGGTGGTTCATTCCAAAGCTTTTACAGTAACATTCCACAATCTGACATAGTAGCCCAATGAGAAGAAAGCGAGTAGCATTTGTTCTATAAAAATCTTGAAGAAAAAAAAAGTCCAAAAAGATATATCAGAAATTATGCACATTAAAAAAATCTCTACACTTATTGCTTGAGAACATTTATAACACATGAGATTACCATAGCTGTTTCCGCACTGCCTGGCCTTTCAGCGTTTCCACATTGAAATTGTTTGTCTTGGCAGGCATAATGAAAAACACCACCACCGTGACGTCACTTTTATGCATCTAACGAGGGATTAGGAAATACAACCAGTCAACTACCAAAGGTAAAAGAAAACATCGACAGATGGACCTTAAACTTAAAAAAAAAAAGTGTTTATATTATGTTTAGATAAAAGGAATACTTATTAAGATTGACAGAGAAATTACACCCACTTTCCTGAAGCTGCCTCAGAAATATTATTTTAATTTGACTTTCAGTCGAGATTTATTGATTAACAATTTGAAAATTCAGTCGCAAAATATTTTCATTAACCAGCTAAAGTATAGAGCAATTGCTATTGATAGTCACAGTGCTTTTCTGTGGTTAAAAAAATTCATACAAATGTGAGCTAATTGTAGAAAGCCGAAATGAGTTCTTTAAAATTTCAGATTGGAGGGGTACCTGAGTGGTTCAGTCGGTTAAGACTCCAACTTCGGATCAGGTTATGATCTACAGCTCACGAGTTCAAGCTCTGCGGCAGGCTCTGAGCTAGTAGCTCAGAGCCTGGAGCCTGCTACAAATTCTGTGTCTCCATCTCTCTTTGCCCCTCCCCAGCTGTGCTCTGTCTCTCTCTCAAAAATAAATAAACATTAAAAAAATCTACAGAAGTCATAGAATAGGAAACTCACTTCAGGAGTTGCCACTGTGTTATAAAAGAATAATATAGGTAATGGGCATTGAGAAGGGCACTGTTGGCATGAGCACTGGGTATTATATGTAAGTAACGAATCATGGGAATCTACTCTTGAAGTCAAGGATACAGTGTATACACTGTATGTTAGCTAACCTGACAATAAAACATTATAAATATGTATATATTTAAAGTGGCTATTAAATAAATGTATAAATTTATTAATAATGTCGTTAAACATGATATATGTTTGATTTGGCGTTGAGTCAATCTATAAAACTTGTTGAATATATACATACTAGGAATATTATGGAATAAGATTATTCTATCCAATTCTAGAAAAATCTAACTGGTCTTCAGTCCTATTTTACAGAGTCGAGTTTTTATTAATGTATTATTTCCTTATTAATGTGATGTCAAGAAATCTTTTAGGATACTTAGTACAATTTCTGCTCTAAGGCAAAAACAAATTTATGTGCAAGGAAAAAAATTAACTGGACAGTAGTGCAGAGCTCAGTAGTGTTTAGATTGTCTTGGTATCTTAGTAAGATTGAAATTCTACACCTGTCTCCTGTAGCTTACTCTTATTTATCCTATATTTCTACATGATAGAATTAGAATATAAGCCAATAACTTTAATCACTAGCTATTACATGTATTACCATTTTGTATAGCTGTTTCTATTGGCACAAGTTTTATTGCTGGATTAATTGGGAACCTATATTAAGTCCCACCTTCCTGAACAAAAGAATGATTTCGCACTGAAGTGGGAGCCTCCTTTTCCCCTCCTTCTTGTTTCCATGTAGACATCTCCTAGTTTCACAGTTCAAGACTCTTAATCTGAGGGAGGAGGCGTGGCCAATGAGTAGGGAGAGGAAAAGCATTTGTTTGTGTCTGCCTGGTTGTACAGAAAGCAAAGGCTGGTTGCCAGCTGTGTGTGGTACATGTTCCTGAAGGCCTTCTTCGGTTGGGGGAAGATGGCAAGGTGATGAGATAGCTAGGTCTAACAGCAAGTTCAATATTAGGAAGCCTACTGTTGCCATATACCAAGCCACATCTTCTATTACAGTCTTTTTTTGGTTTTAAAAATGGCAAATTTTATTCTGTGTTTGCTTGATTTCTTCATATTTATCTTTCAATAAGTTAACTCTTGGGACAGGAGAAGGAATGTTACAATGTCATCTGAAAACATAGCACCATAAGCTTGTGGCTCTCTTTAAAAAATATCTGATCATCTAAATACGCAAGTGAACAATGTAGCAATCCCAACAAGTAAATGGAAAGACCAGAGGCATTTTTAGAATAAGGTTGTCACTTTAAGTATTCAAAATCATGTATTTCTTGAAAACATCCTAAGAAACCATAAAGTTTTTTACTTCTCACAGAAGGAACCCCTCTTATAAAATTAGTACATGGTGTCGTAAGGTGTTCTTACCCTCAGCAGGAAATTTAATCTGGATAAGGCTTCTAGGAAAATGTCAGCTCCTTTGTTTGAAAACTCATATCTCCCAGCGATGAAAAGGAACAAAGTCTTTTCAAGGTCAAAGTCCAGATGACTAAAACAAAACCAAACAGTTTCAAATAAAATAAGGCAAAAGCAACAAAATGTACAAGAGAATTCTGTTAAAGTTCAATGGGGCTGAGAAAGATAAACATTTACTATAACAATCTTGTTTTCTCTATGCCATAGGTCCATAAATCATGTGCTATTTTCTTAATAAAGAAAAGCATACCCATAGAAATGACCTCGAACAAAATCTTGGATCCTGGCCTTGTACATGGCATGTAGATTTTGAAATTCATGCACTGCTGAAAATTTCTTAACACCCAAGCCATTTGGAGTAACTACATCTAGAAAAGCAAAAATAAAATCATCATAAATACCTTCTTTTGGGAGAGGGTACCATTGTAGAAAGATTGTGTGTTTAAATATACAAAATTAGATGTCTATTAACATTTCTAGTTTCTATCATAGAACTAAAAATTCATAACACTTCACAATAAATTGTTGAAATAGGAAATCAGGAATATGAGACCAAAATAATATTAACTAATATGATGAAACATCTCATTAAAAGTGCTAATAATGATTAGTATAGTTTTCCTTGACTGATTGCTTACTATGCACCAGGCACTGTTTTAAATGTTTTAAAAAGTAACTCATTTAATCCTTGCAAAAACCAACGGATTAGGTGTTCTTATCTGCACTTTCAGAGGCAGAAATGGAGGCACAGAGTTGTTAAGGACTCTGTCTGAGAACACAAGTGTCAGTAGGAGTAGAATCCATGTGGTATGCCTCCACGTGTTGTGTCTTTAACCATTTTGTACACTGAACTACTTCTTAGCGTCTTATTTTGACCAAGCATGTGGGAAATGTTCTGTCCACTTGGAAAACTAGAAAGGCAGGCCTTTATTTCTAATTCCCAGAAGACTTTACTCAAGCAGGAAGACATTTTTGGTTTTCCAGAATGTAAGTCTGAGACAAGAAAGATAGAGACTACTCATAGTACAGGATGAGAACTACCTACTGACTTGAATACCTGGGTTGTTGCATTTAGTAGCAGTAAAAAAAAAATGAGATAAAGAAAAAGAAGCTATGTCAAAAAATTTAACACATGGCAGTGGATATTTTTGCTAAAGTTGAGATTTGAGTTAGAATTATAAATAAGTCATCATTTTGAAGGACATTTTATGGGTAACAGCTATCTTTGAAAATTCTTTTAATGTTTCTTTATTTTTGAGAGAGAGTGGAGGAGAGGGGCAGAGAGACAGAGAGACAGTGGGAGACACAGAATCTGAGGCAGACTCAGGCTCTGAGCTGTCAGCACAGAGCCTGAAGTGGGTATCGAACCGCTTGAACCATGAGATTGTAACCCGAGCCGAAGTCAGATGCTTAGCCACTGAGCCACCCAGGTGCCCCAACTAACTCCCTTTTGAAATGGTTCCACAAAATCAACTCAGCCTTCTCGGTCATTTCTCATATAAACCTCAACAACAAACCGCAGATTCTTATGAGTTTTTACTAAGTAATTGGGCAAATCCTACACTCCTTTGTATACCTCACCACAGCAAAGTCAATTTTAGGTTGCCAAGGTTTCTAGTAAAAGCCCTTTGAATAATTCTTAGATGAACCGTATAATGTGATAAGAATAGTAGACAATCCTCTCTTACAAAGTATTTATCTTTCCATAAGATTATATAATGTTGTGCTAGACTCTAGGATATTTGATAAATATTAATTTAATTTTTATAAAACCACAGGAAGTAAGTTATTTTGCTATCTCCATTTTATAGGCAAAGAAACTGACCTGTCAGGAGGTTAAGTTATTTGGCCAAGATCAAAGTAACTACAAAGTAACAGAGGTAGGATTTAAAAACAAGGAAGCCTGGCTCTGAGGTCCATGCCTTTATCCACTGTGGTGGTCAGCTGTATTGTCCAAAAAGGTATAGAAGCCCAGAATGTGTATGAATACCTCTTTATTATGACTTTATTTCCTCTGGAATTTTTTTCATTGTTTCACAAACAAAGCTATATTTGGTAGCAGGAGGAAGGATGAGATTGTGTAGACATTAGATAGGATAGTAGCTTCAAGAGACAGTTTAATTTTAAAACGGGAAAAAAAAGCAAGCATTTTTGTAAGCTCAGAAAAGAATACTGTAGACAAGAAACAAGAAAGATGCAAGGAAGGAATAGGGTGTTGATGGAGTAAAGTTCTGTAAGAGATATGACAGTGAGAATCCAACTGAAGGCCAGAGAATACTTAGAAAAACAAAAGACGAGGATGGGCTCTTTATTCTGTCATTATTCAAATGTCTTGGATTCTTTTCTTCTTTTGTTTTTTTTTTTAAATTATCTAGCACCTTGAAATACCTCCTCTAGACGTTCGACAACTAGTATTTGGAAGAAAGACAACCAGACACAAGATCACAGGGATAAAAGAAGGAGGATGTATTAATTAGGACTGTTTGGTAGCAAATAACAGATCCAGTGCTGACACTGTGTGAATAGGTCCTAACCCTGGTTTATCTATAATAGTGAGGAATTTATTCATAGGATGAGAGTGTCTCATGGCAAGGGTGTAGCTGGGATTCAGGAATTGGTTTAAACCATTAATTTAAATCACTGTGGAGAACCTAGATTCCATTTCTGCTTTTCATTGTACTTCAGCATAGTTTAGCCTTCTTTGCATTTTTATGCAACATAGAAGAAAAATGGGCACTGCCAACAGCTTCAAAGCTGACATTTCTTCTTCTTTTTTTTAATGTTTATTTACTTTATTTTGAGGATGAGGAAGGGCAGAGAGAGAGGGAGAGGGAGAATCCCAAGCAGGCTCTGTGCTGACAGTGGGGCTCCATCTCACCAACTGTGAGATCATGACCTGAGCCAAAATCAAGAGTTGAGTGCTCAACCAACTGAACCACCCACATGCCCCTCAAAGCTGACATTTCATTATACAAGAGTGCATTCTTACAGACTCATCTGTTTAGACTCGCTCCTATGGGAACATTCTAATTGGCCAGGTTTCTGCCTCTGGACCAATCAGCTGTGGCCAGGTGATAGAGTCAAAATTTTTTTAAGTTTGTTTATTTTGAGAAAGAGGGAGAGAGAGAGCACAAGCAGGAGAGGGATAGAGAGGGAGGGAGAGAGAGCATCCCAAGCAGGTTCCAAACTGTCAGCTTAGGGAGGGGCTCGATCTTACAACCATGAGATCATGACCGAAGCCAAAATCAACAGTCAGCTCTTAACCAACTAAGCCACCCAGTATCCCTTCTAGGGTTATGTTTTATGAGCATGCCTCTTGGCATTGCAACCTCTGGATGGATCCGGAGATAGGTCCCAGAAAAGCTTTCAGGGTCTTGGGAGAAGTAAAAGAGTAGATTTCTACTAAATGAGACTAATGGGGCAATGTCATAAGATGTAGGACTGGCATAGTCTCACCCAAATTTCTGATATTTTCAGAACTTTTCTTTCCTTAAAATAGAAAAGTTTACTTGCTTACACACACCAAATCACTGTGACAACCTTAGGGCATAGGTTCATTTCAAGCATAGCTCATTTATTCAACAAGCACAGATCGAACCCTACTATGTTGTAGATATAGCCTAGTGTTCATTTTATTACAAAGCTGCTGAAATTGAGAATTAAAATATATGTAAAGATCTGGGCGGTAATAGCGAATGCAACTTTTCCTCTATTATTTTATGGTTTTTTTGTTTTAAATAAAATTTTTATACTTTAATGTCACTTAGGACTGAAAGATTGCTGACAAACTCAGAGGTAATAATTACCAGGCTTTCTCTTCAGCATATGTTCTGCTTCTATTGCTGTTATTTCAGACACTGTGGTGAACACATGAGCACAATGGACAGAGGCTCGCTCCATGCAATATCGGTGGTAAATTTGCCTTTCCCCAGCCTCTTTGTCTATGTTAAACTGTTTAAAAGAAAAAAAGAAAGAAAGATAAAGCCAAAACACATATACATTTGCTCCTACGATTGACCCTTGAAAAGCATAGAGGTTAGCGGCATTGACCCCCTGTGTAGTCAGAAATCTGCATTTAGGGGCGCCTGGGTGGCTCAGTCGGTTGAGCGTCCGACTTCGGCTCAGGTCATGATCTCGCGGTCCGTGAGTTCGAGCCCCGCGTCGGGCTCTGGGCTGACAGCTCAGAGCCTGGAGCCTGCTTCACATTCTGTGTCTCCCTCTCTCTCTGCCCCTCCCCCGCTCATGCTCTGTCTCTCTCTGTCTCAAAAATAAATAAACATTAAAAAAAATTAAAAAAAAAAAGAAATCTGCATTTAAATTTTGACTCTGCCCATACTTAACTACTAGTCGACTACTACCAGTTGACCTGAAGGCTTACGAATGACAAAAACAGTTAATTAACACATATTTTGTATATATGTCGTATACTGTATTTTTACAATAAAATAAGCTAGAGAAAAGAAAACGTTATTAAGAATATCATAAGGAAAAGAAATACATTTACAGTAATGTGTTTATTGGAAAAATCTGTGCATAAGTGAACCTGTGCAGTTCAGACCCTGTATTGTTCAAGGATCAGATGTACTGATCCATGTACACAAGGAAAACAAAATCACATATATTCATACCAGTTATGAGCTTACTGCAAACTGATTCTGGGTCTTGCATCAAAGAGTAAATTATGACTCGTTTATTATGTTGAACTTTTAAAAAACTTTTCACGTATTCAATTTGTTGTTATTATGCAACATCCAAATTCCAAACCTATTGTGAGCAGAGATGGAGGATCTGCCATAGAAAATGATTATGGAGGCTTTTTCTGTGAAAAATGATTAGAGTTTAACTCAAAATCTGGTTCCTAACTACTTATGATCTATAGTCACACTGCTGGGCAGGATATTTTACTAGAAAGACAGGCTGAGGCTGATTAGGCTCACATATTTCAACTAGTGAAGAGCTTTAAGCTGGGGAGATATATTATATTTGAAGAAAGGATATAAAAGGATATTTTATTAAGAAGATAAAATTGAATTATGTAACTGTATACTGTAATCATTTGTTACTTAAAAGCAACTAATAAAATCTGATGAATTTTATTAGTTGTTTTTATTGATTGTTACCATATAATAGTCTTAAGTATTCTGAAGTAAAATACTTGATACGCTTCTCCAATATTTTTTCTTTCACAAAATGCAAAGTCTGCTCTTTTCTGGGAAGCAAGGCTGCTGAGCTTATTACAGATCACTGGTTTGCCCTTATTAGTCTGCCATTACTACATGCCAGCCATCAGGACATTTCCCGATCTGACTTTCTGAATTCCTTGGTGACTTTATTTTGAATGGACATCTTATGTTTACAATTTGACCTTTAGGTTAGTCTGACTTTTTTACAGAAAAGCTCTCATTAGGACCACACATTGCTTTTCAAATGCTAAAGTTTGTCAGAAAGAACTTTCCTGCACTCAGAGTGTCTTTGGGATAGTAGGACAGCCTTCCACTACCATGATCTAAGTGTTCATGTATTACAAACACTTTCTTTCTCTCACATATTCTGTTTCACAGAATCTTAGAACTTTTTTAAACTGTGGAAGTCTTTAGAAATCAACTTTCCAACTTCCTAATTTTCCTAACAGTAAATAGGACCCTAAAATGCTAAGTTGATTTGATTGGCAATATAGATATCAAATTTGTAAAACCCTGACTTTGTGGTACTCAAATGCTTTGTTGATATTATTGACACGATGATATAAAATATATACTTTTATTAATCTGATTTAACTGACAGAAAACAAAAAAGTCAAGACTGAATGACATTGGTCATAGAGTTGGGCAGTCCGCTAAGATAAAGAAACCCAACTATTTGGTCACGAAGGATCCACATCCCTGTTCTAAATAACCTGTCTTACTCAATCCCCCCACCCCACAAAAACCACCTACACATCGCAGAGTTACAGGAGAAAGCTGGTCATTTAATCATTCAAATGAGACAGGAAGACCTAAGTGCAAGTTATATGCCTAGAACCATTGGTCTGTAGCTGCCACTCAGAGCTTGTGTGGATCCAGCATCCTCACAGTGTTTTTCCATTTTCAGGGTAGACAGGAGTCCAACCCACCTACACCCACCATGCTTCTTTGGATCTTGGCTCTGTTGCTCCAAAGTAGGTAGACATCTGGCCTGTCACCACAACACTCTGCTGCACTTGAACAAAGTTAAAAGGCATCAGCTCTCTGTCACCTCAGCGGAGGCTTTGTCATGAATATCGATTAGTTAAAAGGGCATTTCTGCCATCAGGCTGGCAGGTGAAATGTAAAGATCAATACTTCTCATCTTTCAGTTTCAAGGATCAGAAAGAAAGGTGGTGAGGGAGGGAGGAGAAAGGACGATTTACCTTATCGAGATGGTTGTAGAAATCAATGTTTGCTGCACAGAGATACCTGCCAAGCAGTGTGGCGTGGGTGGTAAATATTGTAGCGATAGGAAGCTTCCGAGCTCGGGAAAGGATCAGTCCAGTTCCTGCCTGCCATTCGTGGAACTGGGCAATGACATGTTTCCCATCTGCGTGATCGGTCACCTACATCAGAGTAGAAGCATTTAGAACAGTGGGTAAAGCCTGACCTTGCCCATGGCCCACAGCATAAGGAAAATTATCAAGCCTGAAATTTTAGCAAAATTTAAAGAGAGCTAAACCGGATGTACACAGATTTAGCAAGCAGAATGGTTTTATAGGATTTAGCTGCATGTTCATAAAACCCATGTATTTTTATGGCATAATCCTTCCTTGCAGTAATGGATCAGATTTATTTTTTATATCTACAGAGGGGCCTCATGGAACAAATGCACAGGAGGCACTCAATAAATATTCACTGAATGGATGAATGAATAATAGCAACAATATCCTTGGAAGTCTTACTGAGCAGCTGAATCAATTGGAACTACCCGCTTACAAGCTTCTTTTGAAACAAACAATAAATGACTTCATGTTTTACTCAATCTTATTTGGATTTTCTGTTCTTTGAATCCAAAACATTTTAACTAACATATTATTTTAAGAATATGGAAGTGGACAGAGGGGGCTAATAACTTGTTTGGAAGCAAATCCTAATTTAGTAATACACTGAGGATACAGGTCTAATCCTGGTCTAGGTCTAAAACTAAGGCATCAGTTTCTTTGCCTTAAAGTTATCTTGTTTCACCCTTACAGAAATTTAGTATTTACATCCCACTCCCTTTAGGACTGCCTATTTCTTCATTGAGTGAGTAGACTTGATAATGCAAAACACATGCACTCAAGGAAACTGAGCAGAGAATTGGGAAGTCGAGAGTTTACCCAAGGAGGCAGTTCTCACATTTAGAGGACATCAGTATCACCTGGAAGGCTGGTTAAGCATGGCTATCTGGGTCCTATTGCCAGGTAATCTAATTCAATAATTCTGGGCTGGGGGCAAGAGTTTGCATGTCTTACAAGTTTGCAGGCGATGCTGCTAGTGGTCCATGGAAATACTCTTTGAGAACCACTGACTTAGGCTAGGACATTTGTATTTTAAAGTACCTACTCTTGGAAAGTTCCTCACAGTTATTAACAGTTGCACAGATTGGTGGCATCCAAGAGGTGACTGCAGAAACAGGGCTTGCCCAGCAGCCTTGGATGTTTGTCAATGTCTTTATTTACCCTTTGAATCAAAAAAAAAATTTCTGTTTCTGAAATGGCTTTATTTTAGAGAATATTGGGCTTTACTTTCTTGCTTCTCTCCTCTCTAGTTCCCTTTAACAGAAAGGAGGAGGACGCGAGCGCGCGCACACGCACACACACACACACATACACACACACACACTCAGTCCCGGGGGACAGTGGCTCAGGGAGACAGTTTGCAGGGGAAGAGTTGGTTCCACCAACTGATGCTAAAACAAGACTGCTTATTGTCATAAGCCAAATCTCGTGAGCACCCGCACCCTGTTCTCCTAATTCTGTCACCAACACAAGCAATGGGACTGCCTCTCCACCTTTCCCTTGACTTCAAGGCAACCTTTTGTGGCTATTGGAATATGATTTCATCGGTAAGAAAGGATGGTCAAGGGGACACACTGCCAAGTATGCAGTTCTATGATTTGTCCTTGGACTACACCCCCACTTTGCTAGGGATGTAGCCATCTGATTTCCTTCACCATCTGATTTTTAAGTTAGGTGTAATCATTTTGAGGTAATGCAAGGAATGCAAAGAAATCCTTCTGCCATGCTTTGAGAACCTAAAAGAGTGCAGGCTTGGCTTGTATCACAAGAATTGATTTCTAAGGCTCTTGGTTTTATTTATTTATTTATTTATTTATTTATTTATTTATTTATTTATTTATTTATTCATTTTCATTTTGGGGATATTTCACTACTATGGACTCCTTAGCACCTGCTGAGATCACTTCAGCCCTTTGAACATGATGAAAATATCTAAAAACCACTGCAGTTGCACAAATACTCGTGCATAAACAAAACTAAATATTTCAAGCTATTTTCTACTCCCAAAGTCTAGAATTCATGTGCATAGTGCATCGTATATACTATTTTTTGCTTGTATATATATTATAATCTATGTATCAAGCAATGTAATTGGTCGTTTTATACACATCATTCTGTCTAAATCTAACATGAGGTATATATTAACAAGCATGATCATTAACCGTTCCAAAAGCTATCTAGTTAGAGGAAGGCTAAGATTTTCTCAGATTCTTTTGAAATGTATTAGGACAATCATGACGGCATCATTGCATTTAGCTTAATCTCAAAATCATGGGATCACTGCTGGGCACAGAGCACAATTATGTTCCTCCTCTGTTGTATGACTATATGATAAACCATACCTCTTTTAAGAACCAGGCAGTTAAAGATCCAAATATTAGCATATCATTGGCTTCTCGGTCATGATAAGGGATGCCGACACTGCATGCTTCCCAGAGATCTCCCTTCCACCTGTCCAGGTTCCAAGCTGAATAGCCAATGTCAAATAGCACCACGTAAGGACTCCCTTCTATCAGCCATCTTCCAAAGTGCACCTGCCATATAAGGACACATGGGCTTGCAGTAATAACAGACAATGCAAGGGATAAGAAGATATTTACACTTAGAGTACAAAAACTTTATTTAGAACTCAACAGCAGATTATGCAAGCTGTATAGGGAACTGTAGTGGTAACAAACATCTGATATTTGAACCTGAAGATGGAATTGGCTTGCATCCATTTATCTAGAACCTCCACGTTCTTGCTCTTCATTAAATGTTGTCATTTAGAAACCATGTATCTAGGTCACATAATCTCTATCCTTCTGTTTCTCATTACCATCCTGTGACCTTGAGTTCATGGTTTTAGGATTTAATATCGTGGTCTATGTTTTTATGATAGAATCATAAGATGAAGTGGTCTGTATCTTTAACTTGTAGTGGGATATAGTGTCTATGGTGTCACTTATTTCCTACATGCAACAGGACTTGTTATAATATGTTATGCTAGAAAAATGCATTTCTATGGACAAATGTATACAATTTCTTTCATTCCTCCTATCAAAAAAATAAAAGTGACACAAAGTGTTTCCCAATATGGTTGCTGCCAGATGTCTTAACTAATTATATTGCCTATGATACGTTATCTCTTTAATCTAGCAGCTCAAAGTTTAATCCTATTACAATTTTCAAATTGAAGTCTTATTTCTGTTTTATCTCGTGCAAGTTTTAATGTGTTCGCTATCTCATTTTTTTCCAATTGTAATTATATAATCACTGTATATCCAAGTTTTAACTTTCTTTTTGGCCTCTATTTTTTCTATAGTAATTTACTCATTCTTTCGTCTTGACTTTTATTTTATGTTTATTCTCCTATTTCATGGTATGCAACTCCATACATCACTTCAAACCCTTCTTGGAAATTGAAAACTTAAGAGTCTCTCCTTGGGTATTCAGGTCGCTCTAGTAAATTGAATGTGTCCACATTGCTTAGATATTGACCCTCGTGACTCCACCCAATACTGAATTTGGAGAACTTGAGAGCCCCTTTGATCATCATTTTCTTCCACAGAACTCAGCAATGCATGGTGATTTCTCTCCCATCTAGCCTTGTACAACTTTGAAAGACCTCCCCCCATTACCTGTCAGTTGCTCCCATTGTGATTAGCATTTATCATCACATCCTCCCTTTTCACACTGAGTTTTCCTGAGCCCCAAACAGCTTTTGAATAATTTTCTCTTTGGGACATTCATTGATTTATGTATTCATTCAATGAGTAGTTACTGACTGCCTAATATGTGACATATGATACAGTGAGCTGAGATCATAGAGAAGTGTTGATACTAGAGAATGTAAGCTAGCTTGTATTGGCATCCGGTGACTTCCTGGCTGTGACAGAAACATCCATACATCAGAAATCCATTTAGAACCTTGAGACCAGTCAGTCCATTATGCTTTTCATCTCCCTCTTCTTTCACAAGAGCTTTAAATGCAAGCCCCTTCTAGAGTCTTATTATTTGACCCCAACAGTACAACAGGCATCCCTCTCTCATTTTCCAATGGTCTCTATGCTACACTCACTATGATATATTTCCCTGGGGGCTCTGTGGGAACTCAAGTTCCTTTCTTTTAAATCTTCTGCATCTTAAGCCTTGTACATACCTTGTAGATGCTGCTATCTACATGGACATCTCAATGAGGGCTTCTCATTTTTTCCACCCCCAGAAACTATATTCCTGGGATGAGTATGAAGGAAGTTTCAATTTTTTTCATTACACTGAAATTTATTCTTTGTGTATGAAAATGTCTATATACTACCTTTTCTTGTTCTACTAATCATCTGGTTATTTTTCCATCTTTTTCTGGGCAACTTCAAAGTCCAAGATTTTTTCCTACACATTTACCTCATAGTTATCTGACTTTATTAACTTCAAAGAACGGGGTGTCCATGGCATTCCAGCCACCCCAGCTCATGGCTACATTGCTATCCTTGTCAAAACTCAAACTATTCCTCCTCTGATATAATAATAACAGAATTATTAGTTGCCCACCATGTCTATGCCTCTGTTTCTCTCACTCTGTTTCTCCCAGTGTGTGTGTTCTTTCATTTTTCTCTTCAAGACCACCAATTCCTGGAACCTTCCATTTTTTCCTACATCATTGCCTCCTTTCTGGCTTTGCTTCCTTTCCTATCCATTTCAGATACAACTTCCATCAATTTCAACCATTAATTTAGTCAACTGTTTAATTACCTCCAGGATTTGTGCCACCTCACCCCATTGCTGAAATTAAACGACACCAAATCCCCAATTATTCAACTTCCTGCACTGACACTCAGGCTGCTGGTGGCTGCTGGAGAAAGTCACAGTCATGTATGTTTGTGCCACTAAGAAGTCATAAGTGTACCTCAAGACCAGAAATTCTTTCATCTTCCTTTTTCAGATCTTCTTCCTCAAATGATCTTATTTTAACACTGGCTCCTAACTCTCATAAGATGACCTTCAACTCCTACTTCAGCAAGATTATCAAAAACATTGAGTGAGACCATCCTGCTTCTTGATCAACTTATCTCTATTTGCATTCATCCTTTATTTTCTGTTTGAGTCAAAGAGGGAAAAACAATCCTTTCAATAGTGCTTTGTATCGTGTTGCCTCTCCAATTCTCAGTGACCTTACTCTCTTTGTCCATTTCTCATGAATTTGCAACTTATTCCTGTCTGCTAGGTGTTTCCTTTTGGCATATAATTATGATCAGGTCTCACATTTAGTAAAACATGAATTCTCAAAACAATGTCATTTGCAAACTACTTATTTTTTTTCCTCATAGAAAATTCTTATTGCCACAGCTTCTGTACTCTTTTCCTCACAATTCATTCCTTAACCCACTGAAGTCTGATTTAACCCTCTTCTCCCCTGAAGCTATATTTAGCAAGATTACCACGAAAGACCTGAATATTGCTAAACCCAGTTTACCGTCTTAATCCCGCCTTCATACTTGAAACTTGCTCCTCGCTTGTTTTGACCTATTTCTATTGTGATAGCAGCAGATTACCACAAACCTAGTGGCTTAAAACAACACAAACTTATGACCTTACAGGGTTGGGAGTCAGTAATCTGAAACAGGTCTTATGGGTTAAAATCAACATGTTGGCAGAGTCGCAGTCAATCTGTAGTCTCTAGGGGAGTCTGTTTTCTGGCCTTTTTCGGCATTTAGAGGCTTCTGTATTCCTTGATTTGTGGCCTTTTCCTCCATTTTCAAAGTTCATCAGGCCAACTTCTGCTTCCATTGGCTTATCTTCTTCCTGATTCTGCCTCTACTGCCCCTTTTATAAGGACTCCCGTGATTACATTGGGCCCACCTCAATAATCTAGGATAATCTCCCCACCTCGGAACCCAAATCTACAAAATCCTTTGCTATATAAGATAACATATTTTCAGGTTCTCAGGATTAGGATTTGTACATCCTTGTTTCTGCATTACTAGCTATGTTCTACTTTTATAATCTCTGAGTTGTGTTTTTTTTTTAATATAGATGTTCTAACATGTTGACATTCTCCCAAAGTTTGGCTCAAAACATCTGCTTTTAGTCTGTAAACTTCTACCGAATAATGTTATCAACAGCCACAATGCTAACTACAATTTAAACACAAATAACTTTCTCCCAAACATCTCTATCCTACACTTTCTGTTGAGCTCCAAACTTGTAACCCTACTGGATATTCCCTGATGGTTTTCACAAGGTGCCTCAAAGGTAACCTATTTACAATTAAATTCATCATCTTTCTTACAAACCTGGTTCTTTTACCTAAGGAGATAAATAGTCTTCTCTTATGAGGTCATGTAAATGGTGGTCTGTTTCCACATAACAGTTTACTAGGTCTTGCTGGGTGAAGTGTCAGTCAGTATCCCTTACCTGGCAGCCATGTTTATTCATTGTGTCCACTGCTCTTTTGATAGTATCATTGATAGGTTCACACCGTTCCACCTGAGTCTTCATATTATGCTCAAAATAGGGGCCAATCAGAAAATAATTGTCTCCCCATTCATCTGCTGTGGTTTTGGCCTTCGTCTGAATCACAGTATAGATGCCACCAACTGTTGAAAAGGAAAGGTTCTATTTATCATTCAGGTTAGTATTTCATTTAAGTGATGAAGGCATGGAAATGAGTTCTCATTTTTAAGTTAGTATTTAGGATTTATCAAGCACGAGAGTTTAACTTTGTTTTTTTTTTTAATTTTTCTTCTTAACTTTTATTTTATTTTTAAGACACAGAGACAGAGCATGAGCAGGAGTAAGGCAGAGAGAGAGAGAGAGGGAGACACAGAATCCGAAGCAGGCTCCAGGCTCTGAGCTGTCAGCACAGAGCTCGATGCAGGGCTCAAACTCACAGACCGCAAGATCATGACCTGAGCCGAAGTCGGCTGCTTAACCAACTGAGCCACCCAGGTGCCCCTATTTAACTTTCTAAAAGAAAGGTTTTAAAGGAGACTAACAAATAATTACTATTTGTTTCAATTCATGCCTATTTTAAAGCCTTTTCTGGGTGCATGTGAGAGAGCAACAGGCTGGTAGCAGCAGAGAATTATAAACATTTTAAGGAAATCTGAAGAAATGATTGGAGTAAAGCAGTATTTAGCCTAAAGCTCTATACGCACTGAAGGGTCAAAGTTGGTTCTAATAGCCATTGTCACAACACACACCCTCAGCAAAAGTAGTCAAAGTTGGTTCCAATAGCCATTGTCACAACACACACCCTCAGTAAAAGTAGTCATCTTTTACTCCTACAGTGGTCCAAGAAGGGGCCAGAGTGTGTCCAAGTAACAGCCACTGCTGGAATGATGAGCACGTCTCTCAAGATAAAGAACCACTTACCTTCAAAAGTAACCAGCAAGGTACCTTTTGATAAAAGAAAAGAGTTGATAGATTTTGAGGAGGGATGCTTGGCCCAACCCTCATGTTGAACCCAACGACACGAATTTTCACGTGGTATTTCATTTTTCCCCTCTGGCACTGCTGCCATGACTACTAAATCACAGGGCCAAAAAAAAATAATACATATATATATGTGTGTGTATATATATATGCGCACATTCTTGGATCCAGTATGTCTACATCTAGAAAATTGTTCTGGGAAATAAGAAGAGTGCCAAACGATGTGTATTAAGATACTTATTGAAGCAGTACTATGGCAATGGCAACGACTTAAATTGAACAAGTTAACTCAACCTATCTAAGGCTCAATTAGCTCTTCTGTTCTGTGGGGATAAAATATTACTTAGCTTGGGGGCAGAAGGCAGGTTGTAGCAGAAGTATCCAAAACTAGGGCTCATCAAAAAGGTGCTTTTTGAGTAAGTACTGAAAAGGGTGAAGAAATTAGGCAAGAAGCTATCATGGGGAAAAACTTTTTAAGCAAAGAGAAGAGTTACAGCCAAGGCCCTGTGCACAATTGCACAGTGTGCAAGGGGAGAGTAATAGGCATGCAGAAGGGAAGGTCTGAGATGCAGGTAGGTAGTAGGAATATGGAGGACCAAGGAGAAGAAGACCTTCAGTAAACTCAGGCAAGATATCTTGTGCTGGCTCTAAGCAATCATCTTGTATGAGAATGTGAAAACAGTCTAAATCAATTTCTTGAATAATTCTTTGTCCATGAGCTGTAGGTGAGGAAACAACTTAAGGAAAGCTGTGAGAAATCACAAAACCAACACAGATCCTGGCGCCAATCTTCAGCTCTATTTCCTAGAGCAATTTTATTACTTGTATGCTAAAGAGAGAGCTTCCTATTTTTCACCTCAGGTTTTCATAGGTTATTTCGATTCATCAGGATATAGGGTTTGATAGCAATTACATCTCTTAAATTGTTTCAGTAATTTAGGCTTTAAATAATAAAACTCATCAACAGTCACAATCTATGGCCAAAAGGTACAATTGCCATCTGCAAATTTTTCTTTAAGCCTGAACCTCAAAATATACTTTTTGTTAAATTGCTTTTTAAGAGGTGAGACACATAATCCAAATGCTGATGCTATTATATGAGACTAACAGGATTCATTAATTCCTAAAAAAGAAGAGTTAATATAATTCCCAGAATGTAAATATTACATGCAAGTAATTTTCATATGAGTCTACATAAATTTATGGTCTTTGAGAACTTCATCGCTAAGAAAAGTCTTTGTGACTATAGAAAATTTAATTTGAAACTCACTTGAACGGAGAACGGTAAGGATGTTATCAATCACAATTTAGATGGTAGGTGATGAGGATAGCAAGGAACACATGAAGACAATCTATAAACCTTGCAATCAGAGGCTTCCAGACTAGGCCAGGACAGACATGATTCACTTACCATCAACAATGAATCTGAGACAATATACATATTTGGTGTTGGCATTCAATAAATAATAAATATTGGTGTTGAATGCCAACACCAAATATGCCTAAGAATTTCTGCAAATTCCAGAAATTTTTATGAACTGTTAAAACCATTTGTTGGGAAAAACAAATTTAGAGGAACAACTTGCAGGAGTAGTTAAATTTTTTTTCTTTAAATAGTGACATTGTAGCAACATATTTAAATATATAAGCTTTATTCACACTCACTGTCCATAAAAGGGCAAAATCTTCAAATAATTTCTTCTGTAGACTTATTTCCTTCATATTCATCTTGTCAGGTTCTGATAACCTATGTTATCAGGTTCTGATGGCACACATTTGTTAATGCCTTATTCACTTCTCTATTCTTGAAAACTCCCTTTCATGTGCAACTATGTATCTTTTCCAGAGATCTTAGGACATCCTTGTTTGTTAGATTATGTGTTTCAAGTTCAAATACACTTGGGTAAATGCAAATACATTTTTATTTGCCAAAGGACAAACAGGAGAAGAGAAATTCTTTACTCAAAAAAAAAAAAAAAAGAATGATTAGCTGTGGGAATTGAAATGCAAAATTAAACATTGTTAACTAATTTGCTACTTCTTTTTCCCATTTGAGGCCTTCGACTTAGATGGGGATAGTCCCCAAATGGCATTAGATTGTCATAAATACTATGGATATGCTCTTTCAGTCTATCAGGAGTAAAAACATAAAATTTTAAAAAAATTGGCAATTCTGTATTGGTTAGGGCCTAACTGTAAATGAATCTTTCTCCCCTAGGCTTCTTCCCGTGCGGTCTTGCCATGGGGAGGTCATCTCACCACTATTTCATATGCTCAGGCTCGTTTTAGCCTCTTCACTGTCCTCCTCATATTTGTATGCCAACTGCTTACCCTCAGCTTTTTCTTTGTTTATATACCACATGTTACCCCAAACTCTTCTCCTGGCATGCTAATTATAGGTGAACGTGAATGTGACAGCATAGAAATAGGATCATGCCTGTTTTCAAATTTGAGGAATAAGCCGGAGGTTCCCCCACACATATTTTTTATTGAATCGTTTTACCACAGCGTAGGTCATTGAATTTGGACTCACCCTTCACTTTCAAACATGTACTTTGTATTTTATTGATCTGTATTTTCCTGAAACAACATGGGAGCTTTCTTTTGTGTGAGGGCAAAGTATCAGACCTTTCATAAGAAAGAAAAGATGAAATCCCATGGTATATGCCCCAAGTTTTCATCTATAAACACTGCTGATTTTGCTAAAATCAGGATTCCAAATCAGTCTGGAATAAGGACGCCAGCCAAATAAGGCAAATATATATATATATATATATATATATATATATATATATATATATATATATATATAATAAAATGATATAATATATATTATATAATAAGTAATATATATAATATATAATATAACCTTGTTATATATATATATAAAATAAAGATGTATAGTTGACCCTTAAACAATGTGGTGATTTGCGTTGCCAACCCCCCACATAGTCAAAAATCCATGTATAACTTTTGACTCCCCCAAAATTTAACTGGTAATAGTTTATTGTTGACCTGAAACCTTACTGATAACATAAACAGCCAATTAACACATATTTTGTAGATATACGTATTTTACATTATCTTCTGACAATAAAACAAGCTAGAGAAACACAAATGTTATTTAAAAAATCATAAGGTAGAGAAAATACATTTACAGTGATGTACTGTATTATTGAAAAAACTCTGCATATAAATGGACCCACATACTTCAAAATGTTCAAGGGTCCACTGCATTTTATAAGTTGGGAGAATCTTCACTATTTTTTAAATGCTTAAAAGTTACAGAATTTGGAAATTATATGACTTCAGCAAGCGTAGCTACTAATCTGACCCTCCTGTCCCAAGACACAGTTGCAAAGCAGAGGAAGTCATTATACAGTTAGGCATCATTTCCTGGGCAGCGGGTCTGGTAGGAAAGAGTTACTGGTGACAATGGTCAACAAATGATTATGTGTCCCGAGCTTTACTGGGTCTGTGGTTTAAATTAAAGCATCTGCAGTCTTTGGCAGAAGATGATATGCTCAGAGCAAGGCTATGGATACCCCCACCCTGATTATATCGCAATGATAACTCCAAATGTTTTATACAGGAGGGTCTCAGACATGATAATCTTGGTGAAAAGGAAATGAGAAGACTAGTCCTCATCTTGAAGCTATGTGTGTGGCGAGCATGGTTTTTGCACAGATTGTGTTCCACGTGGTGGGGCTTGGGAGGTCACTGACACAGACACTGCATATCCACACCGGGCAAAGGCACCTCACCCTAATTACTGTAACCCTGATCCATATCTTTTCTTCCCCTCTCTGCTTTTGCATTTAAAAATAGAATCATGGAATTGCTCAAAGTGAAAGGCAGTATGAAAATGAATGATCCAGCTTCCTCGTATTATGAATAAATTTTATGAAGAAATAAGAATATGCTAACACCTTATTAAATGGTAGGCACTGTTCTAAGTGATTTTCAATCAGTATTTCTTTTCATTTGCACAACACCATTACAGGCAGGTGCTATAATTATCTTGATTTTTAAATAGGGAAACTGAGGCACAGAAAAGTTATGAGGCTGATCCAGCATCACACAGGTAATGATGGAGTTGGGAGTCCAATCCAGGAAGTCTGACTCCAGAGTCCACAGGCTGCAGACAGCAAGACTGTAAGTAGCTGAGTAGCTGTGTGGAACAACATACTGTTGGATTTTTTAAAGTAATGGGTAGGAGGGACAGAGGAAGAAAATGACCAATATCACAAAAAGATAAATATCTTAAGTCTTGGGAAAAAAATGAATCCTTTCTATTCTGCCCTAGAGACAATCAATTTGGAAAACAATACTTAGAGGAAATAGCTTTTTTTTTTTTTTTTTTTTTTGGTTCTTGGCATTTTGGGTTAACAAAAAGGAACCCAGTGTTTAAGGAACTTTAGAGCAGTGGTTGTCACATCAGTCATTAAAGCTTTTGGAAATCTGATGAAAGCATTCGGTCCTCTCCTCCAAGAGGACTTATACATACCATTTTCAGATACAGTTTTAAGGTTTACAAACTCCTCGCGGTCCTCCTTTATTGGGGCCCCACCTTCCAAACTCCCGCCTTAGAAGAGCAGACTTGCAGTTACAATCAGTTCCTACCACACTATTTTGACTGTAGTTTTCTGAGTTTCTCCCTATGCCTTTCACACCATGTTACCTAGAGCTTTGATGCCCCGTTTGAGAAAGGAGAAAGTAGAAGTATTACATGTATTATATTACATACTGGTAATATGTAGGGCTAAAATGAATTGCTTTTAGTAAATTTTGAGAAAGAAGCATTCATTAAGCAACTACATTTCAGAACATGTATTACATTAGCAATCATTATTTGTGACAATATTCATTCAAGTCTTTTTAATGTTCTTAAATATCCTCAATGTAATAGTTGGTCCATAATCTACCATGATTCGGGCAGGTCTGTACAGATCTGTGCAGAAGAAATGATTAGAGTGAGGCCTGAACATAGGAGAAAGTAAACCAATTTTTTTCTTATATCTGGGCAAAACTCTGCATCCTAGACCACGCCATGGTCTTTAACTTGACAGTTACTTTCCTACTATCCTCTCACCCAACAAGTGATAGCACTTTTTCAAAAACACACCTGACTACTTAGTTACTTGCCGATATTTAGAACTTCAATGGCTTCCCATCATCCCAGTTTAGGTAGAAACCTCCCCTCTCTTGCCTCCAATGAGGAGTCTAAGAGCCCCTTTTTCTCTTATTCTTATTGTCATCACATTTGACTATAATTGCATGTTCAGTGTCTATCTTCCTGCAAGTTTGTAAATTCTGGAAGACTGGGAATCAATTCTGTATTGTTAAACTCTATCTCCTTCATTTCCCAGTGACTGACACCAATAAACACTGAATTTTTATGAAAAATAAATGAAGGGCAATAATAAATGGATAAGTGAATAAAAGCAATGAAAGTCAAGGGCAATATGAACAAGAGGAAAGTATTATTTTGAAGTCTGAGAATTAATATCCAATAATTTAACTATGACTCTCTCACTTGTATTTTACACATATTCATTGTTCATAGGCAAAATTCTGGCAGAGAGGATTTTTTCCCTCTAAGAAATATTTTGTTTCCTTGGATGTGAATAGATTTCTTTGGTTGCCACAAACATTGTGAGATACCAGGAGCATATGACGTTAACTTAATTCATGAAGAAACGGATATCCGGATAATTTAAAGGATGTTTTTTCAAGGTCTTAGAAATCTATGTCCTTTGACTGCAAGTCCTGTGTTCTTTCATGTATAGGACACCTTAGGCAATGGTTTTAATTTTTAATTCTTGTGTGGCAGAAAAAAAGAGAAATGAGCTTGAAGAAGACCTAATGCTAGTCCCAACCCTGCCATTTGCTTGATCGTTTAATGCCTTAGGCACACATTTCATCTTGGAAATAGAAGAGTAGGATGATTGATTTCTCAGGTACCTCATCTCACTGCCATGAATTACAAGGAAGTAAAAGTTCAAAGTAAATAAGAACAACACTATATATATAGTGTCAATGTGTTCCCAGCGCCGGGAGACAATGTCCCATTAATGTTTGCTAAGTGGAGAGAAAAGAAGGAAAGAAACAAGGAGAGGGGCTCTGCTCATGTGCCGAAACTCACACAGGGGTCTTCTGAACTGATTCCTGGTGCTAACGAATCCCCCCGATGTTTCCACCAACGAGTGATATCCCTGAGTTCCTGCTTAAAAACCTTCAGTTCAAGTCATAGCCTGGTATTTATGGAATAATAGAAATGACTCACTTCCGGGGAATTTTGGCAACACCTTGTGAGTGGAAAAAGAACATTAGAAAAAGCTCTTCATAAAACACTTTTCCATAGTAAGGTTTCTGTCCTCTTTGCCTACACCTCACTACAGAGAAGAAGACTGTGCTTTGTTCTCTCACATTCATTCTTGCATTTCTACACATGCAGAATTGATTTTTTATTTTGATTTTATGAATTTTATGAATGTACACACATGATAATTTTGAACACTTAGCGTAAGGTGAAAATCAGAACACATCTCAAATATAATTCCTCTAAGTTTGAAATACTCTCATTCTTAATAGGAGCTCAATATAATGCATTCTGAGCAGATTTTAAGTTAAAATTCTAACTACAAGCTTATCTTGAGTTATTAGAAACATTATTAAGTATTTCATATAATCTTTAGCAGTGAATGGCATTAAAGTTTGTAATTGGTCCTGATCACATATGGTTCTTCTTAAAATAAAGTGCTTGTTTACGCTTTTTTGAGAGAAATCATAAAACCAAAAAAAGTAAATATTAGCTTATTAATCCTATTTTGTCATAACATGAATGTCAAATTTTAATTTAAATGCATTCCAATAACTGCTTTCAACTCTCTCCGTTCCACACAGCCCCATCTAAGTTATCATTGCTTGTTGAAATAGACGTTAAATGTAACCTAAACTTATATTCAGTTTGAATACTTCCCTCACTCACTGTCAGTTCATTCTCACTAGAGTCCCCTGTGAAATCCTAATCTGCATTCTTCAACAGTCTGCCAAAGAGCCACTTTCTAGGGCAGTACAAACCTTTATTGGTTACTTCCCAAGCGACTTCAAAAAGCAGCAAATCCTCCACAGGAAGTTCTTCCACTTCCCACCGAGGAAGCCCACTCAAGGATGTCACAGATAGAGATCGACCTCGGAGCATTCTTTCCTGGTCCTCTGAAACTTTTTTCGAATTCCTTTTTCAAATGACTGGGATGCCAGGAGCAGCGTGCGGAGAGCTGGAAGATCTCAGGCTAGGGGAGCTTCCGGTAGGTATAAACCAGTCAAATGAAATCTCGTGTGCTTCCCAGAGAACTCTCAGTTGAAGAGAGAATTGTCAGCCCTTCTTTACAGTATTTCTGGGCAGGTCCAGTGAAGACAGTATCTCCAGTCAGTATCAACCTGACTAACTCAATCATACGTAAAATCCTCGGGTTCCGGGCTTAGGCAAGCACCCCTTTGGATGGTGGAATCCTTGTAGGCTGAGCATGACACAAGTCCGGACCTTTAGCCCTTGTCCTTTTGGCCAAACTCCTAGACTCATGCAGTCATCAGTGCTTATTTCATCACTTCTAGAGTGATCCAAGATTAGCAATTCCCCTTATTAAGTTTGCAGACCATTTTAGATTATAGGTAGAATTCACTGGGACAATCTAAATCTAAAGTTTAGATTTCTAATCTTTAAATCCTTTTAAATTTCCTAAGTATTCTTTGAGTCTTATTTCTAGAGTATTAAAAAAAATTCCTAGTTTTTGTAGTCTACATTTATAATCTAAATTTTGATGTTAGGCATAGATCTTGGTTCCTCCTCCTCTTAATTACTTTTCTTAAAAATTTCCCTATGAAAAAGTATAAATCCCAGGTGGTTTTGAGTATAACATACAAAGAGTGTAATTTTGACCAATCAATGATAATTAAAAAGTAAAAAACTGTTTTCAAAAGTTTAATCAGATCGCTTCATGATTGTTTCACTCATTCCCATGCTCAGCTCATTACTCTTTTTGAAACTCCTGGTCCTTGATTCTCATTTCAAGTATTTCCTTCGAGTACCAGCATTCTCAACAACACATCATCTCCTAATGACCCTTCGAAGTAGACTTATGTAACTCTTTTGATCCTATAATTCCTAACAGAAGAACCCCCTTTGCCAATTCTTTGCTTTTCAGTGATGAATGCCATTTTCAAAATTGCTCCTTGAGTTAAGAGGAGTGAAATAAATGCAATCATATGAAGTATGTCCGTGGAATATATCTTCATCTATCCATGTTATGTGGATGAATCCTCTTCTTTCATGAGTGTGTGTGTGGGGGGGTGGGTGGAGTGAGGAGAGGCAGTAATTTATGCAATAAGATTTGGAGAGGAATCAGAAAAAGTTTTCTACTTTCTATTTCCTTGAATATTCTCCTCAAAGATTTATGCTGAAGACACAAATTGAAGGGCACGTGGGTGGCTCATTCGGTTAAGTATCTGACTTTTGATTTCAGCTCAAGTCAAGATTTCATGGTCATGAGATTGAGCCCCACGTCAGGCTCCATGCTGTGTGTAGAGCCAGCTTAAGAGTCTCTCTCTGCCCCATTCCCCCACAAAAAAATTTTTTAAGCTTTTTTAATAAAAGAATAAAAACAGAAATTGATGAGCTGGGAGTAGAAAGAGAATAGTCATTCAGACAGAAAGGCAGGTGGAATTTCTCCAAGATGGCAGAAAGACTCTCAAAAGTCCTGATCCTTAATTTCACACTCATGCTAACACTTTATCATTCAGTGAAAATGAGGTAAGAGGACAATTAGGAAAAAAGGAAGACTTCTGTTTGGTTTCCTTTGTAGGTACTCCAGCAGAGGTCACTAGATGCATTTAAAAAACCACACATTTTGCTTTGATAGTGTGTAATCTTCTTATAAGTCTTTAGGATATTGAAGGCTTGATTAGCCTGCACATCCAGAGTCAGTTAATGTGTTTATGAAACACCTACTATGTGCTACTATTATGGAAGCTGAAGGTATTTTAATAAACAGTAAACAAGTCCTTGCCTTCATGTGGACAGAGAGACATCAATCTTGTAAGCAACTAAACAATATTTTTTCAGGTGCTACTAAGTTTCTAAAGAAGAAAAACTGCAAAGTGATAGGGCTATTCAATGGAAATGAGTGTCCTAGCTGGGGAGTGCTTGGAAGACTGTTCTGAGAAAATGATATTTGAATTGAGACACAAAGGATAATAAAGAGGCAAAACGCTAAAGATCTGGAAGAAAAGGGAGCCCTAGCACATTGGTGGCGGGAATGCAAAGCAGTGTAGCCACTATGGAAAACAGTATGGAGGTTCTCAAAAGATTTAAAAAAGTACTGCAGTATGATCCAGCAATTCTGTTTCTGGGTATTTATCTGAAGGAAATGAAATCACTAACTCAAAAAGATATCAGCAGTTTTGTGTTCGTTTTGCAGCATTATTTGCAATAGCCAAGACTAAAGATGATGTGTTTGTACGATTCGGATATGCATCATATGAACATTTAACTCCTGAAAATTCAATTATATGTGCTAGACAAAGAGAAAACAGAAAGAACAAGAGAAAACAATTTAAATAGCTTGGGAGGATCCATGTAATAGGAGAGAGGATGCCCCAGATGAGGAGGAATCAGGAAACTACATTTCCTACATCTGGTCTTTCCACAGTCTGAGTATCTCATTGGTTGATTATCTCATGTTATTGAGGTTTGACATACATTTTCCATTTGTATGATGGCTATAGAACCCAACCTCAGTAAAAATGGCTCCAATTAACTCTATGCAAAAGATGGTAACAATTTGCAGTAGAGGAATAGCAGTGAAAGTAGAAGGAAGTAGGTAGTAGGATATGGGTAACAATTGAAAGAACTTGGAATTGATTGGGAGTGGAAAAGTAAGAGTAGTTTGGTACCTACCAAAGAAGGCAGATGGTCAGGGAGTGGACTAAAGTAAGAAATATGGGGGGAAGAATAGATTTATTTGAGAGATTAGATAATGACTTCAATTTTAGACATGACAAGTTTCAGATACCAGCCATATGTAGAAAGTTAGATATTTTTGCCTCCTCAGAGCCTCAGACAAGAGGTCTGGAACACAGCTGGTAACTAAAGCACGGGAGCAGTGAGATCTCAGGAGGAGGGACTGCAGAGTGGGTAGGGTCAACCCACTGGGAAGAGTAGGGTAGATTGCTCCAGAAAGTTCAACTTTTATGGCAACGACAATGATATAGTGCCCTGAGTAGCACTTGGTACATACAGTACTGCACAAAAGTACAATTATTTCTCAAAAATGGGGATTTTACATAAAACTTTGGCATATAACTGCCATCGCACTAAATCAGTTTCTGTCTGGTAGAATACCCGTTAGTAATCACCCTCTTTACCTTCCATCTCAAGGCTCAGTGTAGTTATGCAAACGTATACAACCTTAATTAAACCAGCAGAACATGAGACCCCAATTAATTTTTTTACCATCAATGTTCATCAGATGTCTGCTTGAGATCAGGTATTTTTTGATTTAGCCATTTCTATCAACCTAATAAATCTCCACTTTGTGTGCAGAAAGGATAAGATCTTGTTCTCATTAAACACAAGTCTTGGATATGATGGTGTCTGAACAAAAGGAAAAGTCATAATAGTCATAGACATTACCTTGCCCTGTTTATAAACACAATTCCATGGGAAAATCATATTTCAAAATTTAATGTTAGATTATATTCACATTTAAAGTTTTTTTTTTAATCATATCTTTCACAAGACCAGTATAAGGTTTCTCAATCACTATACTTGGATGAGAAGTGTTACTTTATGTAGTTGGCAATTCCAGTTGCACTTTGACTAGAAAATAAGTTGTTCTTGTAACACTGAAGTGGCTCCCAAGGAATACTGTAGAGTCACTTTCCTGATAAGTGATCATAAAAAAAACTCTTTAGTATTGGGGTACCTGGATAGCTCAGTTGGGTATGCATCCAACTCTTGATCTCAGCTCAGGCCTTGATCTCAGGGTGATGAGTTCAATCCCTGTGTTGGACTCCATACTGGACATGGAGCCTACTTAAAAAAAAATTAGTGTTGATGTAGGTTGGAAAGTTAAGAAGAGAAAAGGGATATAGAAGGGTATTAGAATACCAAAAGATTTCTTTCTAAACCCATGCACTAGCCTACAGATGGCAAATATGTTCTATTTGTTTTAAAAGCCCTTCCTAACACAGTGTGATGAAGATAGGTATTGCATTGGAGTTCATGTTTCATCAGTATTGATGTCTTAATAATTAAGAGTATGGGTTTGATTATCGGGGCTGGTGTGTGTGTGTGTGTGTGTGTGTGTCTGTGTGTGTGTGTGTGAGTGATCCCAGGCAATTATTTTAAATGAAATCAGTGTTTCACCAAACATGTGTATAACTACCTAGTTAAATCCACAGATAAATGAATAAATCAATGATAAATAAATGAATAGTTGATTAAAGGTAATGCTGTTCTATTACCTATAGGTCATGTTAACATTAGTATGGGAAAAGGGAAAAATTTTCTTTCATATTTTTTTAGAGATATTACTTAGAAAAATTAGCTTTGCTTGAAAAAACTAAAGTTCATTTCATGAATAAAAACAAACTTTAAGAATGCTTCTTTTTTATGGGCACCTGAGTGGCTCAGTCAGTTGAGCATCTGACTGGCTCAGGTCATGATCTCATGGTTCTTGGTTCTTGAGTTCAAGCCCTGCTTCAGGCTCACTGCTATCAGCACAGAGCTCGCTTCAGATCCTCTACTCTTTCTCTCTCTGCCCCTCCCACCTCCCCATCTCAAAAATAAACAAACATGAAAAAAAGTAGAATGCTTCCTTTTTAGAATATGTAGTAAATTGGTTTTCCCATTCATCCTGGGAATATGGCCACCTGGCCGAGAATACATTTCCCAATTTTCTGGAGACCACGTGTAACTAATTTTTTATCAAAGGAAGGCGAACAGATTGATTTGTATCCCTGGCTTCAGTTTTCCCCAAATGCCATAATTGACAACAAATATTTTCTCCCTGAAAATACATCATATAATATCATAATTAGACAAATAGTAGTTCTTATGTAAGGGGTAACATATTCCTTAGGGTGAACCAGTCAGGAAATATAAAGTAACTGCAGAACCAGCAGATATTGCTCAGGTAAGTTCAGCAAATTAATAATCAGAATATAAAGCACACAGTTTCTTCTTTTTTTTTTCTTCAGTTTATTTATTTTGAGGAGAGCAAGAGAAACAGAGAGAGAATGAGCATGAACACAAGTTGGGGAGGAGCAGAGAGAGGGAAAGAGTTGCAAGCAGGCTGTGCTCGGGGACCCCATGCACAGGGCTCCATCTCAGGAACCCGTGAGATCATGACCTGGTCAGATGTTTAACCAACTGAGCCAGCCAGGTGTCCCAGCATGCAGTATCTTCTGAAATAATCAAGGAAGAATTAAAATTAAAAGCAATCTGTTATCTCATTGGCAGTGAGACTAGCAGTTCTTACCTTCAGGGGAGAGATGGGCAGATAGAGACAAGTTAGATTATGTAATTAAAAACAGATGTTGAGGGGCACCTGGCTGGCTCAGTTGGCAAAGTGTACAACTTTTGATCTCAGGGTCGTGTGTTTGAGCCCCATACTGGGGACAGAGATATTTAAAAAAAATAAATTAATTTTGAAAAACAACAGATGTTGAGTCCTTAAATCCTAAACCAAATTAATGTCTGGATTGAAATTCAAAGATACTGGTGGTTTTGGTTTTTGTTTTTTTGTTTTTCTGAAAGCATTTATTATCTCCATTTTGCCACTGGCTAAAATTAGGCCTTGATTCAAGAATAGAACATATAACTTTCACAAGAAGACTTGTGGAAAAATAGAAAAACTTTGAAAGTTCTTTTTAAAGTTTATTTAGTCTCACACTGTGCAAATCTTAATTAGGAATTTAAACAAATCTAAATATTTTGTAAAACAGAAAGTCTACATGTTTGAAACCAAATGAATTCTACAAATAAGAATATATATGTTTATTCTTATATATATATATATTCTTACATGTATATATTTTTTTGCTCACTTCTGGTTCAATATCTGGCAGTTCATCACATCATAGGAGCTCTGGGGACATACTGAGATATATGTCACAATCTGTGGGATACAATTTTATCTTAATTTTGTAGACTATTAGAAACTCACCTCTACCAAAATATGTCATTTAAAATACAAAATGCTGTCCTTTTCTGGAAGGAACAGGGCAGTTCGTAGAATAACAGGAAAAGAAAGTAGTTACCTATCCTAGACACGTTTCTTTCTCTTTTGATTTTTTTAAATTATTTTTTGAGGACTTCAGAAGATTTTACTCTGATAATTATTTACTAAAATGATATTTTTAGAAAAACACTTTCATGAAGAATTGACCTCCTTAAAACTGTCTGAAAGATCAGTAGAAAGGAATCCATCCTCTCCTGGTGCAATGAGTTAATTCTCCAGAATCAGTAAGTGACACAGAAATTGGACTTGCGGAAACAAAATCCTATGAGAGAGATTGCTCATGCGGTTTCCTGACTCTGGACAGCAGAAGACTGAGTGCAAGTCAAGTAGCGTTGCCCAGTTGAGATACTTAATGCTTATCAGTCTCTGGGGGGTTTTCACTACTTAGGATTTAATGAAGACAACAGGGTTAGGTAAGAATGAGTGAATTCACATTATGCCATTAATAATATGAACAGTTTTTAAACATTTAACTGAAGCATAATCTATACAGCAAAAACAAATGATCATTCTGTTATTAATTTCCAGTTTCTTCCTTGCCAGAAATGCTGAAAACCCTTAGCTAGTTGTGGCTGAGAGAAAAGTCTTTCTTCTCATTATTTCTGGATCTTCTTTTGAGAAGCGCGGGTTTTACTGATGCTTTCCCTAAAGTTTCTTATCAACTACTCTCCTGGGGATCACTACATCTCAAGATCCTGTTTCTCTCTGCTGCCACTGTTGCCACCATGGTCCAAGTCACCCTCAGTTATAACCTGTTAACTTCTTACTCCTCTTAACTACACCCCCCACATCACTTCTGCTCTTCTTCCTGTAACATACACACACAATCTGTTTTCTATGAAGCAACTAGAGTGATCATTTTAATAGGAAACTAGGACCATGTTGCTATTGTATTGAAACATCTCATCTAATTCTAATGTACTAGGATAAGTCCACCACCATCAAAACAACCACCATCCCCTCAAACCTTCACTCCACCAAACAAAAACAACAATTCATTCAGATTCTCCTTGGAATTCAGGTAATTTCATATTGGGAAGGACAGATATTATTCTGACGTCTTCCCGCCCAAGAATATAAAATATCTCTGTGTTCAAGTCTTTTCATTAGCAAATTTTGTAACATAAAATTATTTCATTATAATTTATAATAGTAATTTTATAATTTTTATATGAGATTTTACTTGTCTTTTCTTGTTTAATTCACACTGAGATACCACCTTACACCGGTTCGAGTGGCTAAAATGAATAAATCAGGAAACTATAGATGCTGGCGGGGATGTGGAGAAGCAGGCACCCTCCTACAGTGTTGGTGGGAATGCAAACTGGTGCAGCCACTCTGGAAAATGGTGTGGAGGTTCCTCAAAAAAATGAAAATAGAGCTACCCTATGACCCAGCAACAGCACTGCTAGGAATCTATCCAAGAGACACAGGAATGCTGATGCATAGGGGCACGTGTACCCCAATGTTCATAGCAGCACTTTCGACAATAGCCAAATCATGGAAGCAGACCAAGTGCCCATCAACTAACGAATGGATAAAGAAGTTGTGGCACATATATACAATTGACTACTACGTGGCAATGAGAAAAAAATGAAATCTGGCCATGTGTAGCAACACGGATGGAACTGGAGGGTATTATGTTAAGTGAAATAAGTCAGTCAGAAAAAGACAGATACCATATGTTTCCACGAATAGGTGGACTTTGTGAGACTAAGCAAAAACCAGGGGGAGGGGAAGAGGGGAAAGGAAAAAAAGACACAGAGAGGAAGGGAGATAAAACATAAGAGACTCTCAAAGACTAAGAACAAACAAGTTGAGGGGGGTAAGGGAGGGGGGAGAGGGGGTGATGGGCATTAAAGAGGGCACGTGTTGGAATGAACACTGGGTGTTATATGTAAACCAATTTGAAAATAAACTATTATAATAAAAAAAAAGTCTTTGTTAGTATGCTGCAATTTTCCCTCATAATATTTAATGCAGTTTGTAATTTATGTGTCTAGTTGTGTGATTATTTGATTTGTGTCTTTTTCCCTGCTAGGCTTCAAGCCTGTTGCCTTCTACTCTTTTTTTAGAGCCTGTCACAGTGCATGGTACATAAGCACTCAATCAAAATTACTAAGAAGTTTCATGAATGCGTATCTGTTTCTTGGGGCACAGGCAGAATTCCTTATATTTAGACACTTAAAAGCAAGATTAGGCAAATTTCAATCATCAAGCATTGGTAAAATGTTGAAATGTCACAGTTGCAAAAATACTGAGGTTTTCTTCTAAGGAAAAGATAGGAAATTTGGAAGGGACTAAAGGAAGGAAAATAAAAGAAGAAGGGAAAGAAGGGATGGGCCAACACATCCCAGGCTTTCTAATCCAGCCTTCTCATGGAAGAAAGTTGAAAGCACTTTTCAGGACCGGAAGCTCTGCCTTCCCAGGGAAAATCCCTCCTTTAGGAAATTATGCATTTCTTCCTTGTGTCAAGCATCTCCATACATCCTAGCATCATGGGAGTCAGTTCTTAGGTTAAGGAATTGAGGAAGAGAAGGAGAGAGATTACATATCTTTTATGAAACATATTTATGTCAATGAATGTCTTTTTTTAGAGAGTTTATTGAGTATGTTATTCTTACAACTCAAAACCCTGAAAGATCATAACTATTCAAATACCCTAAATATCGTCAGCATTCACTGTAGATTTCTTTCTCTTTTTAAACGTTTTTAATGTTTATTTTTTTATTATTTAAAAAAAATTTTTTAACATGTATTTATTTTTGAGACAGAGAAATAGAGCAGGAGCAGAGGAGGGGCAGAGAGAGGGAGACACAGAATCCAAAGCAGGCTCCAGGCTCTGAGCTGTCAGCACTGGCGCCGGTCGAACTCACGAACCATGAGATCATAACCTGAACCAACCGACTTAGCCATCCAGGCGCCACTGTAGATTTCTAGCTGCTCGGTGCGTTGCACCACCACAACTTACTGTAGGGAATATCTCTGCGGAAGGAGGCCCCTGCCACTGGCTTCCGTTTTCTTATCTGACACTCAGAACCGGGAATCTGACGCTCCAGCGACACCACGCTGCATTTCAAATCCCCTCCCAATCCCCGCCCCCCACTCCCCTGCACAATGCTGTGACCTGCTTCACTTCCTGTGCTGCCTCTGCCCTCTGGCGGTCTTAGTCTGTAGGCTGCTCATTCTGCACTTGGCCAACTCCTCTCTCATCCTCTAGGTGTCAGTAGACCAACGTTTTCGTAGGCTCCACTTTCCTAGGTTGAGGTAACTATTCCTCCTTAATGCTCCTTTAATGCCCTGTGCAGATTCTCTGGCTACATTTGTCATACTGTATTTTATAACATTTTTCTGTTTGCATCTGTTTCTTCTCAACAAGCCTGTCGAAAGTGACATTGTCTTGTTTTCATCTTTGAATCCCAGTCCCTAGCTCAATATTTGGAGCATAATTGTCAAGAAATCTGGAGGTTTTCTTGCTGTGGCCTTTTATGCAGTTTTATTTATTTACGAGATACATTTTTATACAGTATTTCAAATGATTTACAACGATACAAACAATAACAGGAATATACCACAATTTTGAAGAAGGGATAGAAAAAGTAACAAGAACAGGCATAAAGGATATCTAGGAATAAAGTTAAAACTGGATACCATCATAAGTAAAACTTCTTGTAGTATGAATCTGTCTCAAATATGCCCATCATTGTTCTTATTCCATTCTTAATGCTCACAAAATAAGCAGCAAAATCAATTTTTTTACATTTAAAAGGGTTTTATGTGTCTAAATGTATATTTTTAAGTTTATTTATTTATTTTGAGGGAGAGAAAGCAAGGACAAAGAGGGAAGGGGCAGAGAGAGAAAATCTCAAGCAGGCTACATGCTATCAGCACAGAGCCCGATGTGGGGCTCAATCTCACGAACCATGAGATTATGAACCGCCAAAATCAAGAGTCAGACACTTAATTGACTGAGGCACTCAGGTGCCCCTAAATATATTTTATTATTAAAATTCAAATGATCTTTCTATTTATTTTTTTTTAATTTTGTAATGTTTATTTATTTTTGAGAGAGAGAGAGAGACAGAGCGTAAGTAGGGGAGGGGCAAAGAGAGAGAGACAGAGACAGAATCTGAAACAGGCTCCAGGCTCTAAGCTGTCAGCACAGAACCTGACCAGGGCTCAAACCCACGAACCGTGAGATCGTGACCTGAGCCAAAGTCAGACACTCAACTGACTGAGCCACCCAGGCACCCCAGACCGTACTATTTATTATATGGGTTGAGGCATGGAGGAAAGTGCTTAAATGACACTAATTAATTAATTAATTTTAAGTAAGCTCTGTACCCATCTTGGGGCTGAAACTCACGACCCTGAGATCAAGAGTGTCGTGCTCAGCCAACCAAGTCAGGCAAGCACCCTCCTTTTCTTAAAGTTAATAAGTGATTTTTAATTTTAAAATGAGATGTAAATATATTACTGAGCTTACAATACATTCAAAATTAACATACAGAAAAAAATGTATGGATTCTTATGGATCTTGCATAAACAGAATACCTAAGTATAAAATAGGCCTTTTAACCTAAAAATATGTTCTGTTAATATGCAGTTGAACTAATTTTTCATGAAAAGTCTGCTTGTGTCAAACACATTGTGCTAGCACACTTCTCTCTCCCGTCCTCCCACGCTATTATGAGGGTAGAAACAAAGTGTAACAAATTTCTAAATCTGAAGGAAGCTCATAATGTCGCCTTACAAAGTCCTAAGCTAATACATATGGGTTATTTTTGTCTACTGTTAAAAATATCCCATGCATTGTATTTAGAATTATGTAGCTGATTAGAAAGGATCATTTACATAGTCATTGGCATGAATTGAAAGCACCAGCTGCCTGCGTCAGATGGGAGTCACAATTTCCAGGCAGCCTTCTAGTTCCTCATTGCTAAGAGGACTTGCCCGGTAACCATGAGGGTTTTGTAATGCGAGTGGCAAATACCATGTCAGTAGAACAAACAAGAGATAACCTGAGAAGTGAGTTGTCATCACAGTCTGTTTTTTTTTCTCCTTGGGAGAAAAAAATCCTTGTGTTATTTAACCCTTCAAAACCTCAGGGTTTTCTGTATTTTTTAGAAAGTTGTTTCATGCCAAACCAGATTCAGAATGATCTCATCACCTATATGTCTGTTCTTCTCTATTCCCTAGTAATTCAATTTCTTGTTTGGTTTAAAATAAGTTAAATTGGGGCGCCTGGGTGGCTCAGTCGGTTGAGCGTCCGACTTCGGCTCAGGTCATGATCTCACGGTCTGTGAGTTCGAGCCCCGCATCGGGCTCTGGGTGACAGCTCGGATCCTGGAGGCTGCTTCGGATTCTGTGTTTCCCTCTCTCTATGCCCCTCCCCAACTCATGCTCTGTCTCTCTCTGTCTCAAAAATAAATAAACATTAAAAAAAGAAAAAAGAAACATTTAAAAAAAATAAAGTAAAATAAAATAAAATAAGTTAAATTAAATCTGTGTTCTAAGGATGTAAGAATTTTTTTTCCCTCAGAGCGCCTGGGTGGTTCAGTAGGTTAAGCGTCTGATATAGGATCAGGTCATGATTTCAGGGTTTGTGGGTTGGAGCCCTGAGTCTGGCTCTGTGCTGAGCTCAGAGCCTGGAGCCTGCTTCAGATTCTGTGTCTCCCTCTCTTTCTCTCTCTGTCCCTCCCCTGCTCACAGTCTGTCTCTCTCTGTCTTTCAAAAATAGATAAAAATGTAAAAAAAAAAAAAAAGAATTTGTTTTTCCTCCATATCACCCAGTTAAATCTATTGGTTTTAACATTGTAAAGTCTGCCCTCTATTATCTGAGCAAGAAGTAATATAGGATATTTAAAAAGAAAGGTGGTGGGGTGTCTCGGTGGCTCAGTTGGTTGAGCATCTGACTTCAGATCAGGCCATAGTCTCACTGTTTGTGAGTTTGAGCCCCACATCGGGGCTCTACCAGTGTAGAGTCTGCTCTGGAGCCTCTGTCCTCCTCCCCGCCCCCCCCCACCCTGCCTCTCTCCTGCTCATGCTCTTGCTGTGTCTCTCAAAAATGAATAAACATTTTTTAATTAAAAAATTTAAAAAGAATGGTGATTCTTTCATCATTAGCTCCCATGGGTCTCAAGCTGATAATCTAGAGATAAGAAAATGCATGTCTCAATGTTAGATTCAGATTCCCTGAAGCACAGTGTATATTCAGAAACCTGTTCCATGGGCTTGAAAATGGACAGTTTACTTCTCAAAATAATGTTTATTATGTATATACAATGAAAATATCTTACATAGTGTAATGCAATAGAATCTCAAACTTTCTCAAGAGAAAATAATGAGATCTTGAGAAAATTTTGTGAAATCTGACTTCTGTAAACAATAGTAAATAGCTCTTACATCTAATGAGCTGCTTGGCATGGGTTGCTTCACTTTATGATGTAGGTGAAAACATTAAAAGAAATTGTTACTAGAACATTTAGAATGTCTGCAAAGGACGCTTCATGAAATAAGTTGTTTTTGTTATTTTTCCACATTGCTGAGGCTGAGAAAAAATCAGACAAAATTAATCCATCAGAATTTCTGAAGATCTTAATGTCCTTGCTGTTATTTATTACATTGAAAGCAATTTAACATTCTTAAAGTTTATTTATTTCTTTTGAGAGAGACAGGTGCCCAAGCAGGGGAGGTAAAGAAAGAGAGGAAGAGAGAGAGAATCCCAAGCAGGCTCCACACAGTCAGCGCAGAGCCCAACACCAGGCTCAAACCCATGAACCATGAGATCATGACCTGAAGAGAAATCAAGAATCAGATGCTTAACTGACTGAGCCATCCCGGCACCCAACAGTTTTTTGTTTTTAAAACTTTAAACAATACATTTGCCTGCTTCGAAAGCCATCAGTAATAAAAATTATACCCTAAAATGTCCCCTTCCTCATGCCCAGCTCTCACCACTCCGTCTTCCCCACGACCATCCATTAGCTGTAAAGCTACATTGGCTTCTTCATAGTTTCTTACCGTACATACCATCGAAGATAAAAATGTGTTCTTTTTTTCTCCCTCCATTTTTCTACACTTACATTTTTTTACACTTTCTTTTCACTTACCATCTTCTGTTTTGCTGTTTTTATCATCTTCTGTTTCACTTACCATCTTTCTGTTTGCTATGTGGAAAACACGGTCACTCCTTTACACAATGGAATAACATTCCACCGAGTGTGTAGACACACTTCAACAGTCCTCTGCGGATAGACATTTCAACAGTTAACTGTCTTGTGCTTTTATAAACAATGCTGCCTAACGAAACTAAAACATACAATCAGCTCGTTCTTATGCTAACCTGTAGAATTCATTCCCTAAGTGAAATTCCAGAATGAAAAGCATTTGCTTTTAAATTTTGGTAACTATCGCTCTGTTGCCCTCCATAGGGTTACATCAACTCATGCCCCTTGCAGCAATGTGTGAGCCCCATTCCCCAACAGGCATAGGGCTAGAGTCTATTACCAAACATTTGGATTTCTAGTAGGTGAAAAATTGTATGTCCATATACTTTTAACTTGTACTTCTTATGAAAGAGGTTGAGTAATCTGCTTCCTATTTATTTATTTATTTATTTATTTATTTATTTATTTATTTATTATCTTCTTCCTTTTTACATGAACTATCTATTCATATCCCTTTGATTTTTTCTATGGCATTTAAAAACTGTTTCTAAGAAGTCCTTATTGGAAGACTCACCTCTGCCTTCGTTATGAGTTGATATTATCCTTCCAGTTTTTTGTTGCCTTTTCACTTTTCTTATGTTGTTTTTCCAGGCAGGCAGTTCTTTTTTTCTGTGGTTGAATTGAACCAGTCTTTTTTTTTTTTTTTTTTAATGACTCTGGATTTGGAGACTTAGTTTAAAGGTCCCTGGTCCAAGGTCCAGATAATAAAGGAATGTAATATATATATTTTACAACTAATTTACTTTTTCTTTTTAAATTTAAATTTTTAATTCATTTAAAAATTATTCTGGTTCAGTGGTGCCTGGGTGGCTCAGTCGGTTAAGCGGCCGACTTCAGCTCAGGTCATGATCTTATGGTCTGTGAGTTCAAGCCCCGCATCGGGCTCTGTGCTGATGGCTCAGAGCCTGGAGCCTGTTTCAGATTCTGTGTCTGCCTCTCTCTCTGCCCTTCCCCTGCTCACGCTCTGTCTCTATGTCTCTCAAAAATAAATAAATGTTAAAAAAAAATTAAAAAAATTTTTTTTTCTGGTTCAGAGGCGCCTGGGTGGCTCAGTCGGGTGAGTGTCCGACCTCGGCTCAGGTCATGATCTCACAGTTTATGGGTTCAAGCCCCGCATCAGGCTTTGTGCTGAACACTTGCTCAGAGCCTGGAGCCAGTTTCAGATTCTATGTCTCCTTCTCTCCATGTTCCTCCTCCACTTGCACTGTGTCTCACTCTGTCTCTCAAAAATAAATAAATGCAAAAAAAAAAATTGTTCTGGTTCAGAGTGTGAGGCATGAACAACATCATTTCTTTTTCAGTCATGCTGTTGGGTTGTTCATAACTCTTTCTGCTTATCTCAGTCTTGTTTTTCTAAAGCATCTCCAGAAAGTATCTTTCAGTCCCCAAAGATTTACTGTTCAGAACTGTCATGGCACTTGGGATTTTACCACTGTACTCTTATACTATCATAATAAGGTACCTGTGTAGGGTTTTATAACTTATTTAAGTTTATTTAAGTCATCTCTACACCTAACATGAGGCTTGAACCCACAACCCCAAGATCAAAAGTTGCATGCTCCAGGGTGCCTGAGTGGCTCAGTTGGTTAAGTGTCTGACTCTTGATTTGCATTGAGAGCACTCAATGCAGACAGCACAGAGCCTGCTTGGGATTCTCTCTCTGCCCCTCCCCAGTGCTCCCTTTCTTTTAAAATAAACAAACAGACAAACAAAAAGAGTTGCATGCTCCTTTGACTAAGCCAGCCAGACACCCTGGGTTTTATCATTTATAAAGACATCTTCTACATGTAATCTCATTTGTATCTTTATTCATTACATAAAAATTTTTTTTAATGTTTATTTATTTTTGATACAGAGACAAGGCGCCAGCGAGGGAGGAGCAGAGAGAGGGAGACACAGTATGCAAAGCAGGCTCTGGCTCTGAGATGTCAGCACAGAGCCCAATGCAGGGCTTGAACTCAGGAGCTGTGAGATTATGACCTGAGCCAAAGTCGGAGGTTTAACTGATGGAGCCACCCAGGTGCCCCTGTTCATTACATTTTAAAGAAAAGAATCTGACATCCTGATCACAGGGATTTGAAGAAGAGCCATGACTCAGTTAGTGTAACATTTGGACACAGGCATAATTCTGTATGCAAATGTCATATAACTGCATTTCTAAAGGTTTTATTTTCCTGAAGACATGGACTATGTCTTCTGACTTTCCACAGCAACTAGAAGAGTTATTTATATCAAACACCGAGTAAATATTTGTTGGCTAACTTAGGGGTTTATGACTTCCCCTGTTAATTCTCTGCTTAATTTTGTTCACAAAGACTGGCTTGCTCCAAAACTAGACACAAGATTCATAATTTCCTCTCATCTCTCAGTTTTCTAAAGTAAGGACTAGTGTTTCTATGTGGGAGTTTCAATAACAGGAACCAAGTTGAACCAGATTCTAGAATGGAAAATGTAGTGGTTTTCCCTCAAAAGGTCCGCATTTGTCCTAAAAAACTTCATTAAGACAGAATCCAGATTGAAAGCATTTATTACATAGCTCTTTGGGGGATAGTAATGCAAGACAGTAAAATGGGGTATTGGAAAGGATCAGATCAGAAATTGGAATGTCAAGATGGAAAGACATTTACTTATTTGTTTGTTTGTTTGTTTGTTTATTAGCTAGCATGTTATTTCCCCCGGTGTCTGGTAACTTAAATTTCTGCTGGGACCCATCCCCTCTATCTTTCTCAGTTAATGGGCTTTGGCTCCAGAAAAGTCAAATTATCAGTCAGTGAGAACACTGAACTTCTCCCAGGCCATGGAGATGGTTTCAGGAATGTGCATTTAATCATTGAGATGCAACAGGATGCAATGAGATATTTTTCTAGAGTTTCTAGGAAAGCTGAACACAAGAGAATATGAGATCGAAGTTGTTATAAATAATTCACCGCAGAACCTGAGAATCTAAATATACAAAGGAGACAAGAATTAAGCAGGGAGTTGGAGAGAAGCTTGATAATCCTGGTGACCTTTCTTTTGTTGTTTCTAAATATAGTCTTGCTTAAGGTCAGTTCTACTTCTAGGCTTTTCAGTGAGGTGCACCAATAAATTCACCCTCCTCTTTTGTATTTTGTTTTGGTCAATTAGAAGGAGTACTAACCAAAAAATCCACAAAGTAACTTGGTTGCATTTAGGCAAATCCGATTGGCACTTGGGTCTCAGTTTCTCCTCTGTAAAATAATTTGCAACAAGAGTACTTCCAATGTTAAAATTATATGGGATAAAATGTCCTTTATGAGTATGCTCTGTCAGTCCCAAACAGTGGTGATTTTCGCGGTTTGGATATTGACCTCTGGAATATCTGAATCCACGTATTAACTACTCAGGTGTTACTTTATTCCTAGAGAATGTTAGCAGTTCCATTTTCCATGTTTCCCCAGAGAATGAGAAAATAGCTGAAGTGCTCCAATCAGATAGTGAGGGCTCAGTTTTTTTCTTCTTGATTTGAAGCACCTTGTTTCAGAATGCCTGGGTAACTCAGTCGGTTAAGCGTCTGATTGTTGATTTCGGCTCAGAGTATAATTTCACAGTTCGTGGGATTGAGTCCCAGGTCGGGCTGTGTGCTGACACAACAGAGACTCTTTGGGATTCTCTCTCTCTCCCTGTCTCTCTGCCCCATCCCTCCCTCATTCTCTCTCTCAAAATAAACATTTAAAAAAATAAAGCACCTTCTTTTGTTATTCTCATTTGTGTCTATCTCCATTATATACAAAGTTATTTGCTAACATTTACATTGCCTGTGGTTGACTGTTTCCAATAAAGTCTTACAGAGAGTGTCACTAAGAATGAGCTTCTTTTAGCCAATAGAGAGATCCAAAAGAACAGTGCTAGTAGTTTATTCCCTTCCACTGTAAAAGCAATTTTGAAGCAGTCAGTCCATAGTTGGCATAACATATCTATGAAAGCCAAGGACCCAGACTCCTTCCAGCTTTTGGCCCTGCATCCCAACAATTTTGCCCTTCTGTTCATGGTCCATGACGGCTGATAAATTTGAGATTTACAGTCTTTACATTCTTTTGGCATTAAAATGTCTCTTTGTACAATGGTGATAGATTATATGGTTATGTTTTTTTCCTTCACATCCTTATTTGGCAAAAGAAAAAGTTGTCAAACTTATGTTGAGATGCCCTACCGCACTCAACATATGTACTCATATGAGGGCAAATTCTACTCTAAACGTGGGCTTGAACTTACAACCTCGAGATCCAAGAGTCACATACTCCACTGACTGAGCCAGCCAGGCACCCCATAAAGTTAAAAAATTTTAAACTGATCCATGAAAGTCCAAGTTTGGAAACTTCTGGCTTATTGCAAATTCAGCACTGACATAGAAACTGGAACAATGAATAACTTGTAGGAGTGGCTGATGATACTGACTCCATCTTGTTCAAGTTTGCTCAATGACCTCTCTTGGGGTTGCAAGTTCCAGGCCCCTTGGAGATTAATATACGTAACCTCAGAATTGCCTGCCAGGTCCGGAATGGGAGAGGTTCGTTTTGGTCTCCTGAGAATGTTAGAGTTAACAATGTCTTTCCCCTTCCTGAAGCACAGGTGATGTCACAAGATCTAATTTGATCTCCCTACAATGCTCTTCTGTGTGTCCCCTTGCTCTATAAAATCAGAGGACGAAGGTCTGGATCTTGCAGAGAATGTCTATGCAGCTGCTGTGGGTCACACTGTTTGGACCCCCCAACAGTAAGCCACCCTGAATAAAAACTCCGTATAAGCTATACGGAGTCACCTGCTTCGTTTTCTGGTCTCAAAGTATCTTCTCGGTCTGGGGAATACTTTACTGTCTCTCCCCCACCTTCTAACACCCTCCTCCTTACATCTCTATCTGATCACTATACCAAGATTGAGTCACTTTGGAAATGTGACTGAGAAAGGAACTTGACACCTTTGTCTCCCTTTTTGTAATAACAGAATAACACCTTTGTAACAAGCTGGAATATTAAATGCAAGAATGATTTTGAGATTATAGACCCTAAAGATACAAAAATGTAACAGTAACTAGTATTTACTGCAATATAGTACCCTGTGATCAGGGAGGGATTAAAGAAGCTACAATACCTGGGTTGAATCCCAACTCTTTGCTTCTTAGTAAATGAGTGTACCCACATTTCAGTTTCCTCACTTATACAATGAGGACCCAAATACTTTAGAGCAGCAATTTCGCACTCCCCAGGGGACATTTGGCATGTCTGCAGACATTCGGGTTTGACACAGATGGATATGTTACCAGCATCGCATAGGCAAATACTAGGGATGCTGTTAACCATCATACAATGCACAGCAGTCCAGAATCATTCAGCCTGAAATGCCAAGTGTCAAGGCTGAGAAAACACAACCTCCTAAGATACTTGGGTGATTTAAATGAGCTGATATGTAAAGCACTTGGAACAGTAAACACTATCTGCGAGGTGCTATTTTTGATTTGTGCTATGAATTTTATATTTTCTCATTTAATTTACATAATACTCATTGAAGAGGTACCATTGTTATCGCTAATTCATAGGTGAGAAGATTGAGGCTTGGGAGTGGTTAAGTAGGTAACTTGCCCCCAATCAACGATTGAACCCGCACTGAAACCCCGGTTTATCTGACAAGTCCCATACGTTAAACACTACCTACTGACCCTTGATATTATATGTAAGTTAGAAACTCTTGGTTAAAGGAAGTCAGCCTGAAGTCCCGGTCTTAACTCCCGTATTATGCTGTGTCCCAGGTGATAGGATCTGGATAATTCAGTCCAAACTTTCATTTTTCTTCTTTATCAAGAGGAACCAACTCCAAGAAATCCAATTCCAATTGTAGAAAATGTTTTCAGAGAATCTTCTTTTTAGAAAATTAAAATGACTTCCTTATAAATGCCATCCATTGGCTCTAGTTCCTTCTTCAGTTATAGCCTTAAAATGGGAACTACAGAATTTTTAAGGGAGTGAAAATACTCTGTATATGATAATGGTGGAGGGGCGCCTGGGTGGCTCAGGCAGGTAAGCATCAATTCTTGATAACAGCTCAGGGCATGATCTCACAGTTCGTGAGTTTGAGCTCCGCATCAGGCTGTGTTGACAGTATAGAGACTGCTTAGAATTTTCCCTCTCTACCTCTCTCTGGCCCTCCTCCTGCTCATTCTGTCTCAAAATAAATAAATAGACTTAAAAAATTAAACTTAAAAAAGAAAAAAAATAATAGTGGAAATACATGATTATACGTTTGTTCAAAGCCATAGAACGTACATCACCCAGAGTGAACCCTGATGTGAGCTATGGACGCTGGGTGATAGGACACGTCAATGTCGTTTCATAGATTATAGCAAATGTACCATTCTGGTGAATGATGTCGGAACCAGCAGCTTGCATGTATGGGAGCAAGTGGCACACGGGAAATCATTAACCTTCCTCTCAACTTTGTTGTAAACTTAAAATTGTTCTAAAAAATTATGTCTTTAAAAATAAAAGGGTAATCATATTCTCAAGACAACAATAACAAAATCATAGCATACGTTGTAACGAAAAACATGCTGTTTGGAGGGACAAATATAGAAAATGGAATGGAGATGATCAAACTTAGGAAATTTGATGAGGGGGGAAGAATTATATGAAATATTGCCTGAAATCTTTCAGAAGTCACAAAAGAAAGAATCTCAGAAACAGAAGCACGCTATGATAGTTAATTTTATTTGTTCAAGGGCTCATACTGCAAGCACTAAGCCAAGCATGGGCTTTGATTCTGTGAGCCCGGGTTCACATATTTAGGAGGATAAAAGCAAACTGTGATCCATGTATATGGATGAAAAACTAAAGACTCACGGTTAATCACATTATAGTTTTAAATTTCTACAGCTTAGAAGCCAGAAGTCACAGGTCTTTTAGGTCCTTCTGGATATCCCACAAAGTATCTGCACTTTTCTTGAGCTGAGCAACCTCATCATCCTTCAGCTTCTGGTTGATAACACTGGTTAATCCCCGAGCGTTCAGGATGCACGGAAGGCTCAGGAAGACTTCATTCTCAATGCCATACATTCCCTGCCAGAACAAGAGAAACATTTGGACTAAGAAATGAAACCACAGAGAAGAATGATCCCAGATCCTATGTTTAAACGGAAAGAAATGCAGGAATTAAAATAAGCACAAACTCATTCTTTAAGTTTCAATACTTACAGACCTATATTTTCTAAATACTTACATTTTGAATTTGATTTATACACAGAATACACAAAATAGAGGATAAAACTAGAAATTCTAAGAAAGTGATAAGTACTTCAGTAAACATATTGACATATCTCTCTCTGCTTAGATACACTTTAGTAAAATTTCATATGTAAGTCTTCACATTAAATTGTATTCTAATGTGTTTCTTAATGGGCTGCTTTTCATGAAATCCTCAATTTAAAAAAATTCTTTAGGGATTTCAGAGTTGAGCTGACCAACAAGCCCAGAGTAAGTAGTTGGAAGCTACTCAAAGGCAAGATTTCTGCAACATCCAAGAGTTCTGAAAAAAAAATCGTACAATTTCCAAGATACTTTACCAGTTTCTATAAAGCAATTAACTTACTCACAAGGTCAATATAACCATATAACTAACAGGATTATTTAATTATATCAAACAAGTTACTTTTACATATTTTTAAACTTTTTTTTAAAGTTTATTTAATCTCTACACCCAACGTGGGGTCCAAACTCATGACCCCACGATCGAGGGTCACAGGCTCTCCGACCGAGCCAGCCACGTGCCCCTAATGGTTTAAACTTTTAATTCCAAAATTTTTGTATATATGGGGCACGTGGCTGGCTCGCTCAGTTAAGCATCTGGCTCTTGATTTCGGCTCAGGTCATGATCTCGCAATTTGTGAGATCAAGCCTTGTGTCGGGCTCTGTGCTGCTGTTGGGGAGCCTGCTTGGAGCTCTCTCTGCCTTTCTTTCTGCCCTCCTCTACTCATACTCTAACTCTCTCTAAATAAATAAATAAAGATCTAAAAAAGAAATAAAAAAAAAGTTTTTGTACATACATCCAAGTAGAGAGAAACAAATTCCAAATATGCACTCCCAGTCTGAGTGGAGTTACCCCCTTTTTGCCATATTCACTTTTTAAAGTTTTGCTACGGTGTTTAAAAAAACCCACAAACACCTGACACCTCCTTTTACCACCAAATACTTCTATATCTTTCTCTTTTGCATGTTTCTTTTAGTCTACTGCATTTTCCCCTTACGTTTTCACCCCTGCCATTGACTTGTGGAAAATGAATTGGTTAAGTCATACAAGGTTTTAATGCAATCTTAATTTTATTGAAAAATAATCATTTTCTACTTAGGTGTTTCATAGTTTTTAAACTGAACTAAATTTGCTAAGGTATAGATACTGCAAAGGCAATCTATAGATTAATATGTCAACTTGAAATAAAGCTATTATACATTTTGAGAATGAGTCAAAAATGGTTCGGAGTTAATAACAAGGGAGAAGAAATTTTTCATAAAATTTTGAGATTCAGAAAAACCTAGACTGAGACTATCTTGTCTTTCTTTAAATAAATCTATTCATATAATACAATAGTAAAAATTATATTATATTTCTAACAGTTTGTCTTACCTTCACCATTGTTGACACTGGGTGAATCCTGGATAGATTTTTCAGCATGGATTCAATGAGATCAGCCACACTTAATCCAATAGCCCAGTTGGTGTATCCTTTTAGCTTGATGACTTCGTAGGCACTAAGGAAAGAAAGAATCATAAAGAGATCACTGAAATCACACTTAATTATTGAGACCAGACTCTTTGGATTTGACTTCTGCTCTGTCTCTTATTAACTGTGCAATCTTCAGTAAACCTTTCTATCTCAGTGTCCTCTTCTATAAAATGAAGATAACAATGGTATCTATTTTACAAGTTTGTTAAATGACTTAACATATATATAAAAATGTTTAAAGTTATAAACACTACCGTAGGCTCCATATGAGTGCTTTGATAAATTTAATTAGCTTATTGTATGCATGAATATTTATGAAGTTACAGAGGTAAAAATATTTTTTCCGACATCTTTTCATATTCATAGACATAAATATTCCCAAAGTTATTAAGGAAATCAGGAAACAATGGAAATAAAAAGACCTACATTTAAAGGACAAAATATACCTTGATATTGAGGTCCCACTTACTGTCACCTAGAATACTATGACTAACTAACCTAATAGCAAAGTGAAGACAGTACCTTGCTTGGCAATTTTCTGAGCATAAATTTTACACCTTGAAACACACAATGGCCCGGGATGTGGTGTAGGAGGAGTAACCAAAATTAGAATTTCGGAAACTGGGATTTAATGCATTTAATCACTGGCTAGAAGACTTTGTGCAAGTTATATTACCTGGGGGAGTCCCAGTTTTCTCATTTGTAAAATACAGGGATTAAGTTAACCGAAATGCTAAGGACCGTTTCACATTTTTAAACAATCTTTTCCTCCATTCACAGGTCAAATTCCAGGAAAAAAAATCATTACAATTAAACTAAGCAAAACAGTTCCATGTTTGAGAAAGTCTTATAACAATTCTCTGCAAATAATAAGAGCCAACGTTTATTAAATGCTCATCTGTGTTGTGCATGTGTTTGTAACTCAACTTTTATAATAATTCTATTACCATATGAGTTTACAGGGGACAAAACTGAGATGTAACTTCAAAGTTAAATGGCTTCTGCAAGACTATAGTTAGTGCCAGTGTCGTGATTTGAATTCAAGTCCGTATCCTTTACTCCAAAAGGACACCTTATTTTAGAAGCATGAAGGTCACAGGAGATGGTTAGTTTAAAAAAAAAAAAGAGAGAGAGAACAAGAGAGAAAGAGAGAAAAGGAGACCTCGTCAGTCGAGTGTGGAAAGGTAAATACAGCACAGATTTCATACTTCTAGCAATCGATCGCTAAATGTTCTTTTTAAGCAATTATGAGACACAGTGTCCAGGTTCTAGGTAAGTCAACCTTATTAATCAATAAGAGACAATTTGAAAGCTTTTCTCCCTTCTCACTTGTTCATTTCACACTTTGCTCCTGTTCCCTATATAACAATTTTTCCAGAAAAATACCTGCTTGCCCTAGGGGGACTTCCATGCAGCTCTGACCAGTAAAGTCAGTCTTGTCTGTTTTAGAGGAGAATGGCTGCATATTTACTATACTCAGAGCTTCCCTGAGCAGGCGGCCATGGAAACTGTTTACGATTGATCTGAATAACACCCTTCCACTCACCTTTCAACCACCATCTTATGCACTTCCTTCCAATTTTCACTGTCATTGTCTGTTCCCATTTCCGGATTCAGTTCCTGGAGGGAAACGCCTGCCACATTCACTCCGCTCCACACAGCCACTGGAGAAAAAGGATAAACATTTCACAGATTTCTGACACCCTGTTTTAAAAACTCCGTGTTTCTCTTCGTTCAGATCTCACCTTGGAGGCAAGCTAGTGAGTTCCCCCTGGAACTTCCCCAGTAAACCTTCCCCCAAGGGCAGACATGTGCTTTCAAGCAGCCACGCATTCGATATTTTAACTTGCAACCATTTTGGGGCAACACAGAATTGTTGTGTCATACTTACAGAGAATATGAAATTCCTTGCCTCCCTCTAGGTTTGTGAAATCACATGGGATTTCAGTTCAGGACTATCCTAAACTTTTCATTTGAGAAATTTTTAACTTCCTTCCTACTCATTTTTCTTACACAAACCTCTTTCTTCTGGGGCAAAGTTAAAAAAAATCCTATGATAATGTCCAAATATACTCTAATTATCTCTTTTCATGTCCCAGGTTGCGTCTATCCCTTGAAGGAAACTCCATGTAACCACAGTGAATTTTTCTGGTCTTAACTGGATCAAATAGTTCCTTCCAAGAATGCCTCCAGAGGCACAGCAAAGGTCTATCATTGACTGACTATATCTTTAGACAGCTTGATGCCCTTATACCCTTACCTGTTCCAACACCCTTACCTGTTCCAGCCTTATCTCCTACCCAGCCAAAAGTATATACTGGAGATGTAGGTGTACAAAAATGAATAAGGACATGTTATGTGCTGTGGACAAGGTCAGAATTTACTGGGAGAAGCAGGCAAAGGAAAGTGAAGCAATGGGATAAGCTATCACAGAAGTATGGAGAAAGGATAATAAAACAAGAGTCTGCTTACTTTAGGGGAAAAGGGTGCCAGAAAGGGCTGCAAAGGGGCACCTGGGTGGCTCCATTGATTGAGCATCAGACTTTGGCTCAGGTCATGATCTCATGGTTCTTGAGTTCGAGCCCCACATCTGGCTCTCTGCTGTCAGCGTAGAGCCCACTTCAGATCCTCTGTTCCTCTCTCTCTTTGCCCCTCCCCCGCTCATGCTCTCTTTCACTTTCTCAAAAATAAACATTAAAAAAAAAAAAAGAGCTGCAAAAAATAGGCATTTAAAGTGGACCTTGAAAAATAAGTATGGCTCCTCAGGGATCTTCGGAGGAGAGCACTGTAAACTCAGGAAATATGAGCAAAAGCATGGGGGAAAGTCTAGTATGGTTAAAGCTGGCTATGAATGGGCAAAGCTGCCCATGGCCAAATAAGACCTCCTTTTAAGTCCACAACTTCTGTGACTTCAGGCCACTTGTTGAGAAAACTAAGGTAGTCTCATGGCTTTGATGAAACTACAAAATCTAAATAATCAATGCCCTATATGCAAGGAACTATTTTCTCCCTAAAAGGTTAAGGTGTAAATTTTCCTTTGAATTTAGTGAGTGTATAATGTGATTTTAGTAAAGCGTTCGCTTTGGTGTAAGAATTTGGTCTTGTGACTGTTGTATTTGTTCTTTGTTATATATAATCATGCTAATTACTTCTCAGGCACATTGTGCCACTTCGTTTGAGAGTTCCTAATATCCAAGGATTTGCTCGAATTTATATCCTATACAAAAAACTATCACAATGCCTAGTGTACAGTGAAAATTCAATAATGCTAGTTATTATAACTCTGTAGTTATTAGAACCACAGATCTAGAAGTGATAGTATGTGTCCTACAGTTTAAGACTTGCCTCATAATGAAAAAGAAAATGAGGCAAAGCAGGCACAGTGGCTTGTTAAAGATCCTTCAGCTAGTTAGTGGAATAGCTACAAGTAGAATCATGTCTTCTGACTCCATCCTGTCTTCTATTCACTCATCACTGTCGTTTTTTCCGAAACACTTTTTTTTCCCTATTTCCATACTGGATCTGTATTGTGCCCCTGAATCAGAATTAATTTAAAGCAAGATTTATCTTACACTATAGAATAGTAGACACTGATTATGTAAAAGCTTGTTACCCATTTATTCCCCCTTCAATAAAGATGATGGATATAATACCTCTGTCCACTAGAAGGACCTAGAAGCAGAGACATACCAGGATCATGAGCAAACCTAGGAGATCTTGGTTTCTAAAACACCATTCCTCTTAGAAGGAAACAGGGCTTGTGCAGGGAACGGAGAAGTATAGCACCAGTAAGTATAACACCAACATGGCGCAGTTTACTGTTGCAGAAAAAAGGAAGGGCTCAAAAAATGCAGGGATATGTCAAAAAGACGCAGGAGCCAGTGTGAAGAGCTGTTACTTGCCCAATCTGGGACAATTTCTGCGTTACAATGACAGCAAAAGAACATTTGTGGAATAAAATAAAAATGTGAGTCCACATTGATATAAATAAATGAACACATAGCTGGGGAAGATAAAGCTCTCTTTTATAGTAGAACACAATAAATAGAGAAGAAATGATTAAATGTTGTATTGACAACTGTCAAAATAACAATTTATTTAATAAAGAATTGTCAATGAATATTAAACTTAGTAGGCAAAAAACTGATGAGGAATGTATACATATTTACCTAGTCACTATCAAAGTATTCTTCCACAAATTACTTATTTGTAACATGAAGTATGCAAAAATAATAGAAAAATTAAACTGAAAACCAAAAAATACAGAATGGCAAGAATAATACTGTAAGTACACATGAGAATATTATGGATGTTTTCTTTACCACTTGAGTCGCCATGTTCTCCCAAAATCCATCCGTGGCAGCTGCTGGGATGAATGCCAAGTTTTTCAGCCATGAGATAGCGAAATCTAGCAGAATCCAGATTACACCCGCTTCCAATCACACGGTGCTTGGGTAGTCCACTCAGCTTCCAGGTAACATATGTAAGAATATCCACTACAAGGTTTAAAAAAATATGTGACTAAATCAAAACTGATTTAGACTGCTACATCAATCATCAGGTGTCCTAGCTTCCTCCTCCCCAACTTTTCCAGCCTTCAAGTGAGCTGTGTCCAGAGAGATGTGAACACTTTGACTTTACAGAGTTGAGGGATAATGGAGGTCAGAGAGAACAGGATCGTCACATAAATTTCTTCTGATTGTAACGTTCCATGATGATAATAAATGTCGTCGTAACCCAAAAACTATGGGTTACTAAATTACTAAGACACACTACTATACATTTTCCTGGGCATGGTACACATTTTCTTGTGTACCACGGGATTTACATTTCATAGTATTTAATGAAAGGACGTCTAGGATAGGCCCTCTATCCTGATATGGCACAGCTCTGAGACTTTGTGGAGTAAAACTTGCTGGTCTAGACAGGATCACAGCACTTACAGGCTAAGCTGCCAAACGGAGAAAATGTGCACACCAAGGAAGGCAAGAGGTTAATCTGCAGTCTCCACCTCCACACATATATAGACCCTGGTTACGATATTTTAAGGTCATTTTGGACAGGATATTATAAACTCTTCCTTGGCAACTTTGATTCGGTGGGAGTGACTCTCTGATGAGTTAAGACTTTGAAGCTATACCTGGAAAGTTGTATAACCAGTTAATAATGTCTGTGTTAGGCACAGGATGCAGCAACTTCCCATGTGTCAGCTATCTGCCACTCCTATTCCAAGTCTATGTGCCACTATGTACTCACAGCAAGTTTCATAGCCAAGAGTGAGCCATTTAGTAACCCCCAATCCAGGATTGCAGACAATAATACTAAGAGAATCTTTATCCTTGCTGACTCTCAAGTCTTAATATTCCATAAACCAGGAGGACTCCCCTGGTTCTTATTCACAATCTTTCTCTATTTGAAGTGTCAGAGACCATCGGTTTTATCATTTTATCAATGTATCTACTATGCTCACCAATAAACAGTATGTTTGGTGGCAAATTATAGATCCAAGTGTGAAACAGAGAGTGAATTCTGACTATTTAGATGAAATCATGCAGTTCTTTCTAACCAGAAGTTTTAATGTTTACTCTGCAAATATTGATTTAGCAAAAAAAGCAAGTAACATTTTGCATTAGCATGTATACGTCCATCAACACAGTTTATTTCTATCTTTAAAACTGGACTGACTAATGGCTTTTAAACTACTCTCAAATTCAACGCCACTAGAACACACTTTTTGGCCAGCATAAGGTCAAATATGCTAAAATGTTTCTTACAAATTGAAGCCACATTTCAATGTTTCATTACACATCCCAGGATAATCTTCCTAGAAAATTTAAAAAGCTTCTAGACTCTGCAACAAACTCTGATGAAAGAAACAGATGCAACCGTTTTATATAGAACTCTTCTCACAGTTTTAAACATTTGGCCTGGGACTCTGCCATTTGTTTTGAAAACACTAGTCTCTTGCGGCCAATAACAGAAGACACAAGAATTGCTTCAAGAATTGCTTCTGCTAGTTAAATACTGGAACAGATATTTTTAAGCCAAAAAAACAAAATAAAATAAAACCCCAAAACATTTAACTTAACAGAAATACCTGGGTTGGAAACCACAATTATGATACAATCGGGACTGTACTTGACTATCTGAGGAATAATGAATTTGAAGACATTAACATTCCTCTGCACCAGGTTGAGCCGGCTCTCTCCCTCCTGCTGGCGGACTCCTGCAGTTACCACCACAATCTTAGAATTGGCGGTCACAGAGTAATCTTGAAGGAGAGGGAGAAAAGAGGAAGTACTTTAAATACAATAGATCATATACGAGGTACTCAAGAAACCTAAACATCTAGAAGCGTCTAGAACTTATAGAAGAGTTACATACTGTAAGAATTACTTATGGAAGAATTATGTAGACAAGAATTCCATATTATAAGGATTTGAAATAGGATGCTCAAGAGAAATGGCTTCTTCATAGAAGTAATCCAACTGGCTCAGAGAATCGACCACGGAAATAAAGAAGGCCTAAAATTATGTGTCTGGCTAACAAATTCAAAATGCTGTTGACTTTAGAGAATATTAGATTGTTAGTAATTTGATAAAACAGGAACAGTGAGTCCAAAGTTCAACAGGCAGCCCTCCAAAAAACAAAAAAATTAAGGACACTTCTAGGCTTGTAATATTAATCCAATCTATGAAAGGGAAGGAAGTCACAGAAACTAATTTGTCCTTGGCTGGAAACTAATTTCCAATACTCAATATTTTAAGGAAGCCTATTCACTTTTAGCAGTTGCATTTCTCTGGAGAATATTTTTTCCCAAAATATAGACATTTTGACCTGATGTGATCATTAGATTCAACAGTTATGGTTGAGTCACATCGTAAACTGTATTGCTATGTGACTTTTGATATTTAGTAATATTTTTTATCATTTTCCTCCCACAACAAGAAGGTAATAAGATCTCTCATAGGCTTATTGGGAGAATGAGGTAAAATGTGATATTCAAAAAATTCGCAGTACCCAGACACTGGTAATTCAATGAACAACAGCTATTAGTATGGTAGAAATTGTTCTGAGGCCCACATTTCTATCTTTAGACACTGCGATGGTGGCAATATCACTGCATAAATGTGCTAACCCAGAACAGGGACAGAATATGAATTTTATTTTGTTTCTTCAAAGCACTCCAATTACTTTGTGCACATATTTTTGGGGGGGTCTAAAACATTACCTATTCTCAGACACACATAAACAAGCATTATGATACAATTTCCTAAAATGTTACACACATAAACAAGCATTATGATACAATTTCCTAAAATGTTATGCATCAAAGTCATGTGGGAAGAATTCACAGAGGTAATACTTGCGTTTGTCCTTGAGGATGAACTGAACTGAGAAGGAAAGGAAAACTGCCAATGCTAGATTCACCAGGATGAAGACTAATTTTATATCAGAGTGAGGGCATCTATTATTAGATTACTTTGGGCACGAAATGTAACTACCTTTATCTGCCACGATTTTAGGTGTCTGAAGAAATAAGCTTCCATGTTGCAGATCCATCATTTCTCCTTTGAGTTTATCTTCCAAAACATCCACAAGGGCAAGTTCATCAGCCAGAGACTAGAAACACAAGAACAAGTGTTAGTACCCTAAGCCGCTCTAGGGCACCTAGGCTCACAAAGTAACACAGACACCCTTTAAATGCCTAAGTACCAAGTGTCTAAAAACCTTGAGAATTTTACCATGGAGTTAGGTGTGCTCTTTAAAGTGCATGAGAAAGTCTTGAATAATGAAATATTAAGATTTAAAACACTGATTTTTCAAAATTCTACCTACTAGTACTCAACTAGGATACAATTACCATGATACAGATCACTTTAAAAATATGTAGACAAAGACTCCTCACGAAACCAACGGTTCAACAACGGTTTTAGGATATATCCTATGACCTTCCATTAATGAGGGGTGGTGAAGATTTACCCAGATCCAGAAAACCGCAGTGTCCATCCCTGAAGTCACCCCCAGTTGGGAGAGTTTTTCAGAGGGCAAATTTGGCTTAAACCATCAAGAGTTTGAGCATACAGTAGGATTTGAAGCCCTGGTTGAAGCCTGAACTCCCCAGGTTGGCTTGAACCAACCTGACTGTCTTGTTGGGGAAAGGAAGAGGCATCCTATAGATGGGGTGGGGGGTCCAGGACTAGCAGATTCTCCTGTGATCAACCCAAACTTCCCCACTTTCTAAACTCTCTTGTTTTCTATTCCAATTGTCATCTCCGCCACTCATTCAAAATGTAAGTTCAAATCAACAAATATCCTATCTAATCTTGATCCAGTGTCATAATTTTATATCCCACAAAATGTTTTATGTTTATATGTTCTCTATATCTTTACATGAAGAATGGGAGAAAACAAACCCTTGGGTTATCCCTTTATCAATTATGTATGATATTTACTCTAGCAAGAACTTGATCTCTTCTTGGAAAAGTGAGGGAGGGGAAGGTTGTCAGGCTAGATGTATCCAAACAACCTTTTGGCTTTCAAATTCTGTTATCTCAGAAATTCACAATTTGTGAAACCTTTGTAAAAGGTAGTTATCCCTCCCACTGAAATTCACTAGAGTCCCTGCCTTTACTGTTGTCAGAGCTGTTAAGAAAAGAATTAGCTTAGGGGCGCCTGGGTGGCTCAGTCGGTTAGGTGGCCGACTTCAGCTCAGGTCATGATCTTGTGGTCTGAGTTTGAGCCCCGCGTCGGGCTCTGTGCTGATGGCTCAGAGCCTGGAGCCTGCTTCTGATTCTGTGTCTCCCTCTCTCTCTGCCCTTCCCCTGTTCATGCTGTGCCTCTATGTCTCTCAAAAATAAATAAACATTAAAAAAAATTTTTTTAAGAAAAGAATTAGCTTAATATATCAACAATAGCCTACTTAAAAATGTGGATACTGCTTCTAAGGATAGTGTCATCAGATATACAGGAGAGGGGTGTTGATGGCGAAAAGGGTAGGTAATTGGGTTCAGAAGGCACTTCGAAGGGAAAGATAGAGTAGTCTAGGGTGGAAGTTGGGTGTCTGGAGGGCTGGCCAGCAGAGGGAGAAGCCAGTAAGAAAACTTGACGTACTTCAGCTTTCCAGTCAAAGCAGGTCCTGCTCCCTGTAGGAGTCGACAAATGAGCACCATTCAGTCTCTAGAATCCCAGTGGCTTGCTAACCTCAAGAAGCAAGCTACAGGGGCACCTGGGCGGTCAGTCGGTTAAGCATCCGACTTTGGCTCAGGTCATGATCTCACGGTTTGTGAGTTCGAGCCGCGCGTCGGGCTCTGTGCTGACAGCTCAGAGCCTGGAACCTGCTTCGGATTCTGTGTCTCCCTCTCTCTCTGTCCCTCCACTCTTTCTCTTCCTCTCTCTTTCTCTCTCAAAATAAATAAATTAAAAAAAAAGAAGCAAGCTACAATAGGTTTGCTGGTGCGGGTTTCTGAGACTTGAGCCTCCCAATGTGTTAATTCCAAGCAACCGATTTACTTGCAAATTTATGAAGTAACCATTTTGTGAATTGGGGATTACTAGTAACTATTTTCTCATTTCTGCATGTACCAAATAATGGCATTGATTGTCAGTAAGTTTTATTTAAAAACAGGTTTCGATACTTTTTAAGTGGTTTTGTTCCTTCTACAGCCTGACAAGGTCCCACAAACCCTCATTTATGTTTTTTTTAAACCTTAAATTAATACGCTACAACTTAATAATAGCCATAATGCTCTGTTAAGGTACGGAGCACTTGGAATATCACTTTTATTTTAGTAACACCACATGTGTGCTGCTAAAGTCAGCATGGCTAAACAGTTTGGGGCTTAAGTGGAAAAGGATGTCACAGGATCTCAGATCCTGTCTTTTGTTTCAGCCAGTGGGTGTAGAGATTTGGCTGAGAAGCGCATCCTCAGCTGGCAAGGAAGGAGGAGATGCAACACTTGAAAAAATAATCATAGCACTGAATTTAGCTGCAACTGCATGACTGAATATCCTCCAAGTGTGGAGGCAGGCAAAACAGAAGATGTGTGACTAAGTACCTGACACTTGTTTGACTGAAATAAATCTCCTTCTGTGTTCATACACAGGTTTCCCCCGCTATCCTAAAGTAGAATGTTCCCATCAACACTTTTGTAAGCAGAAACGGCATAAAACAGAAGAAGCAATTACGATTAATTTATATGGGAAACTTTTGAGAATTCTCAGATCCCAAAATAGCCTCTCTTAGGCTTTTCTGATACTTCAGGACACATTTTGCTCAGATGCACAAAATTAAATAGAGGTAAAGCATAGATGCTCAGTTCAAAGCTGCGGCAGCTTGATGCTGAGATGCTGAGTGGGTGTGAGTCCTGGGGCAGGAGCCTGGTGGGGCCGCTCACTGCTTGGAGTGTGCGCTGCCTCGGTAATAAAGTAAACTCTGCCCGCTTTTTGCTTTTTACCTTTTTGAGGTAAAAGCGGAAATCTTGGCATTTCGTTTGGTTAGTGAAAACAGCTAATAATGGACGTCTTTCAGTAAAAGCAAAATGGCAAACATGAGCTTCCAAAAAGCAGGGAATACCTATATTGTAAAGCCTATGAATTCACTTAAGCTGTTAACATATTTAAAATAGTTTGAAATAGCAAAGCTTAATTGCGAAAGCAGTTATCTTATTAAGGAACAGGTCAGGTAGAAGGCAAGAACATCACTGTTGAACCGGACCCTTTGTTTTAATCTAAAGACCTGCGTGGACCAGAGGTGGCCATATTTGCCTCTTGCCCTTCTTAGCTGATAAATTACTTGCTGCCAATGCCCTGGTATTTGATGGTTGCATTTTTATATTCAAGTGTTTAATCTGCATGAAATTTTGTGGGAGAAAAACGTGTAACTTTTTCCAAATAATGAACTAAACAGACAAGCACCATTTATTCAGTAATTTGTAGAATGTCACTTCCACTATATTAGTAAATACTGCTTGGGCTTTTTTTCTGGGCTTTCAGTCTATTTTATATTCGTCGGTCTGTTCTTGTACAAGTACCAAATTTTAATGATGTCCTACTCTTAAGCCAAGTCCTGTTCTCTTAAAACTACTTCACAATAGGCCTGTAATTCCATTGCTCCTAGGAGACTTCTCAGGCTGTAGCTGTACCACAAGAACATGGCGGGCTGACTGTAAGTGAGGATAGATACTCCAAGGCAGCTGGACACTAAGGCTAAGGGCTTACGATAACGTTGCATGGAATGGAAGCTCTGCAAGGCCCTGACAACACAATGCAGTTGATATTCAGAGCTTCCCCTTGGCAGCTAACATGCAGAGCCTGTGACTGGAAGTAGGGCAAGAGTCCTATTTGGCAATAGAAGCCATGGAAAAGGAAAGGCTATGATCAAAACTGGACAAAATGTAAGCGACTACTAGGAAGGGCAGAAACATTTATTTTTGTGTAATACATTCTTAGTAAACGAAATGTGCCAGACATTATTCTACTAATCAGGAACATAGTAATGAACAGACAGATTCAGCAAAGTCACTTCTCTCACAGAGTATCTCGGAAAGGGAACAGGAATTAAGCAAACAATTTAAAATGATTTCTAACAGTGGGTGAAGTGTTTTAAGGTGGCGCTTTCACCTCAGGTCATCGTCTCACAGCGATAGCTAGCCTCGACCCACGATGGTGGGGAGCCTGCTTTGGATTCTCTCTGCCCCTCCCCCATTCCTGCTCACAGGCACTCTCATGTTCTCTCTCTCTCTCTCTCAAAATAAATAAAACAAATAAAAATATTTTAAAAAGACCATATGGTAGGATGATGTTAAAGTTTCTGGGAAGAAGGCTGCCTGGGTGGCTCAGCTGGTTAAGCGTCTGACTTCAAGAACTCAGGTCATGACCTCACAGCTGGTGAGTTCGAGCCCTGTGTCGGGCTCTGTGGGACAGCTCAGAGCCTGGAACCTGCTTCAGATCCTGTGTCTCCCTTTCTCTCTGTCCCTCCCCCATGCACACTCAGTCTCTATCTCCTAAAACTAAATAAATGTTTAAAAAAATTACAGTAGTTGATGAATTAGGATCATTATTTAATAAATAAATAAATAAAATAAAGTTTCTGGAAAGGAAGCTAACTTGGTATTGGACAGTCAAGGACTGCCTGCCTACAAAGGCATGCTGTCAAAAAGGAAGAAGTCAATGCTGATGGTCTAGAGTAGAGCATTCCAGGTGACAGAAAAATGTAAGGAAAAGGTCTTTTTTTTCCTCTCTCTTTTTTTAATGTTCATATATTTTTGAGAGAGTGGAGAAGGGGCAGAAAGAGAGGGACGCAGGATCTGAGGCAGAGCAGGCTCCAGGCTCTGAGCTACCAGCACAGAGCCTGATGTGGGGCTCGAACTCACAAGCCGTGAGATCATGACCTGAGCCGAAATCAGACACTTAACCGATTCTGCCACCCAGATGCTCCTAGGAAAGGGTTTTAAGCAGAAACGAGTGTGGAATTTTGGAGAAAGACGGCAGATGGTAAATGATAAACTCAGAGATGGAAAAGGTGCTGCTGACATTGTGTGAATGGCGCCCCCTGGAGGTGTGCGTGCACTCCACTGCCTTGCTCTGTGAAGTCTCAGATTTTGAGAACTGTGTCCTGTGAAACTATTGGAAAGTTCAGGTACAGGAGCTACAACTTTTATCAAAGCTTACTACGACTAATATAAAGGCAAGGAAGATGGGGAGAGTGGGCAAAAGAAGCAAAAAATAATTTGCCTTTTTGTAGTGATGGGACACTGGACTAGGGAGCCTCAGGTGCCTCCTCAGGCTTGGCAAAGGTGTGGGCCTCCTTACCTCTCTATCTCTGATGCCCCAGCTTGGCTCACTTCCTGCAGAGAAAACAATGTGTATTCTCCGTAAAGCACACCAGTCCAGTGATGGACTCAAAACTGGATCAGGACCTTACTATCTCTGTGTGATCTTAACCAAGTGGCTTACCTTTCTAGTTCGTTTCTTTCCAATTGTAAACAGAGATGGCAGTGCCCCACCAGCTTTTGAGGAGTAAATGAAGTAATATAGAAACACCTGACAGAGTAGGCACTATTCTTTCTTTTTTTTTTTTTATTTTTGAGAGACAGAGAGAGACAGAGCACAAGTAGGCGAGGGGCAGAGACAGAGAGGGAGACACAGAATCTGAAGCAGGCTCCAGGCTCCGAGCTGTCAGCACAGAGCCTGACATGGGACTTGAACTCACGAACTGTGAGATCATGACCTAAGTCGAAGTCAGATGCTTAACCAACTGAGCCACCCAGGCACCTCTATTCTTTCTTTTCCTCTATTAAATTCGTGGCATTTATAATCCTTACCAACTGTGAATCATAATTCTGAAGCACTTTAATCCTCACCCACTAAAATAAGATTTAAACTTTTTTAATTAGTAAAATGGTCTTTGAATAGGGCAGTCACTCCTTCGTAGCATTGAAATTAGAAGATTCCTACTGTGTTAGCAGCTGGAGCTGTTCTTTCAAGCACTCGAACTGGGCCAAAGTGTTACATAACTGCGAACAGTCACAAGCTACCGACTGAAGAGGATTTTAAGTTTGCAATGAAAACCAGAGGTACTTCTCATGGACTGACAGCTAGATGCAGTTTCCCTAAAAGTCCAAATTTCGAGATTAGCAGAAGGAAAGAAAGATCTTTAGCTCACATTTCACTAATACCTTTATGTTTTTAACTGCCTACATACTAGCATAAAATAAGAAACTGGAGGCACGATGGTCCAGAGTTCAGAGCCCGGGTTCAAAATACAGCTTTGCTGGGGCACCTTGCGTTCTCAGGCGGTGCACCGTGTGACTCTGATCTCGGGGTCAAGAATTTGAGCCCCATGTTGCGGGTAGAGTTTACTTAAAAAATTTTTAAATAAAATTAAAAACCGAAAAACAAAACACACCTCTACCACTTCAGCTCTGTGACTGTGGGCAGACTGCTTGATCTCTTCACCCCTCAGCCACCTCCTCTGAAAACAGGATATGAACACCTCCCATTCGGAGGTTGTTGTTTAAAATGAAGGGTTTTATGAAAACACTTTCAATATGGTACACATCCAATAAATGTTTTAAAAGAAATGTAAGCTGGAATATTTTTTTTTAACGGGCCTGAATGGTGAGCACTAAAGTATGATTGCTTAAATTCCCTGTCATTTGGGAAGTAGCCATCCTAAGAATACGCACCAAGTCAATACTAGCTAGAAAAAAGTAAAAGCAGAAAACCTTCATTGGTGTGGACTACATATTTCAGTTGACTTCTTTGCTAACTTTTGCAATTGTTCCTTGAGAATTTAAAGGTCGCAAACAGAAACATGCTTGGCCAGGGTTTTTTAGGCAGCCTTCAGATATAACACAAAGGAACAGTGTACTCTAGTGAAGGCAAAGCAGCAGTTTTTAGTGGGGGGACAGGGTTCCTACATTTAAGGCAGCCTTCAGAAAGATCAAGGAATCAATCTGGCAAGGTGAATAAGAAAAGGCCTCTTTCCTCAAAAGTCCTTGGAGATGAAAAAAAGTGATGGGCTGACCGACCTGGGGTGTATATATATGGGAAGCCAGACGTCTGTGGAGGTATATAGGGAAAAGTCTGCAGGGATGGAAGGTGCTAACAGTATGACATCAGTGTTAAATCTCCCGATGCCCATAACCATACTGATTATGTAAGAGTTTATATCCTATTAGGGATTGTACTCTGAAGGACTTAGAAGGTTATTTCCATAACCTCCCAAAGTCCTTGTGCAGATTATTTATTAATTATAGAGGGCAAAGGGACCTCTGCAGTAGAGAAATCTTGTACTCATCTCTTCAAATCAGGGCACCTTGGGCACAGCCAGTAACAAGACTAGTTGATCATCCCATGGCTGACGGGTGTGATGCCCCAAGAAGGAGATGACCCCGCCTAGTGACTACCCCACCCCAAAATTTAACCTGAACCTAATTACAAGGAAACATCAGACCAACATAAACTGATGGGCATTCTACAAAATTGACTTGTACTCTACAAAACTGTCAATGACACGAGAGACAAAGAAAGCTGAGTAACAGTTCCAGTCTAAAGAAGAATGAAGAGACGTATCAAGTATACATCTCCCAAATACATGATTTGGGATTGGGGTGAAAACAGCTGTAAGAATTTATAAAACAGTTGGGAGAATTGTAACTCTAAATACTATGCGTTAGATAATAGTATTGTATATCAATGTTAACGTCCCTGAGTGTAGTAATTCTATGGTGGTCGTATAAGGAAAGTATTCTCAGTAAATACATGTTCATGTATTTAAAGGTGAGCTGTCATAATGTCTATAACTTATTTAAAATTGTTCAAGAAAAAAATATTTTAAAGATACAATAAAATCATGAAGTGTTTAAAGAGATGGTATACACAAGCTGAAATCATCATGCATGGTGTTCTTGAAATGTACCTTTCCAAGAATGCTGATGGCACAAGCCATACCGACTTGTCCAACACCGACTACAGTGATCTTATTGTTTGGGACGGCTGTCTCTTCTTCTGCAACTGGTGCAATCAGTTTTTCCTTAAGGGTTGCCATTGTGCCCTGCAGGAAGAGAATCAAAACATTATACAACCAGATGGGAATAATCCATAAAACATTACTGTTGCAATTCTGAACTATGGCATGGTTGAAAACGGGTCTAATGATATTCTCCAATACAAAATCTGTTTAAAGAACTATGTAACCCACTTAATGGAGAATTTCATTAAAACAAAAACCTCCATGAAGCCATAAGAATTTGAGTTCTTCTCTTCAGCCTATGATTCTGTGCTAGTAGTTAATGAGTTGTAACAATTTGGTCTGGTGGCTCTTCATTTATTGGCTGAAAGACATGAATATTTACCTTTAGATTAGCCTACTTGTTTCCATTCCCTTCATAAAGAATTTATTTAGGGCCCCATATTAACCCATATGCAAGCTTGGTCTAAAAGAATTAATGGCCAGTCACGAATATAATTCCTACTGCTAATGGTTATTATCGCGCTTTGAAGATAGGGACTGGTTCTTCTACTTTAAATCTCACTTAAAACCTGTCACGGTGTACTGCACATATAATGTTTACTTAATAAATACAGTGAGTGGTACATATATACAATGGACTACTACGTGACAATGAGAAAAAATGAAATCTGGCCATGTGTAGCAACATGGATGGAACTGGAAGGTATTATGTTAAGTGAAATAAGTCAGTCAGAAAAAGACAGATACCATATGTTCCCACGCATAGGTGGACTTTGTGAGACTAAGCAAAAACCAGGGGGAGGGGAAGAGGGGAAAGGAAAAAAAAAACACAGAGAGGGAGGGAGATAAAACATAAGAGACTCTCAAAGACTAAGAACAAACTGAGGGTGAGGGGGATGAGGGAGGGGGGAGAGGGGGTGATGGGCATTAAAAAGGGCACATGTTGGGATGAACACTGGGTGTTATATGTAAACCAATTTGAAAATAAACTATTATAAAATTAAAAAAAAATACAGTGATAGGCAAATGGTGATGAATGTTTACATAAATCTTCAGAAATATTGCTCTCAATTCCACTTAGTGCACCTCGGAAGCTAACTAGAAGGTGGGTACATACTTAAGACATTAATAGATTTTCCTTTTGGGGAGTCCCATTAGGAGAATCAGTTTCTTTCCAGCCATTTGAAAGGAAGGAAGGAAAGAAGGAAGGAAGGAAGGAAGGAAGGAAGAAGGAGGAAAGAAAGAAAAAAAGAAAGAAGAAAGAAAGAAAGAAAAGAAAGAAAGAAAGAAAAAAGAAAGGAAAACCTGTTGGAAAACATTCCATTTTGGTAACACCAAATTTATCTGTGACATCAGACAGTCAGATGCATCTTCTGGATTACTAAAATGGCGAAAGTCACTGAAATAAGCTTCACAATTCTGTGGCAACTTAGGACCTAAAATATTCTGCCCTGACTTCTTTAACAGAGAGGGTACAGATCACAACGATGCCCTTTCTTCAAATATAACACTTATAATTGTAACCTATATTAGTTTAGTTTTCTCTTTATCTTTTAGGCTAGATCGTCACGCCCACTGCACCTATTTCACGATTTCAAACTGTGCCCTGCTTTCCAGTCTCCTTTTTGTTTCTCATCTGCAGTGGACTAAGGAACAATATCTCGTTTAGTAACTGTATATGTTAAGTAATTAAGTTGGTAAGGCTCTAAGTTGGTAGAAAGTACTTGAATTTGGAGACAATTATGTAACAACTATTTTGTTCTATAGCTATTTTTCCTCCTCAAAATACTGCCCCCCATCTGTAGGAACTAAATTTAGAGATTATTTTGCAGAACACATCTGCAGTTTTCTCACGGGTGCTAGAGAAAAAGAGTCAACCTAGTGCAATTGTCTACACAAATGGATGGCCTTACAAAGAAATTCACACACGTCTTGCATTTTGGGCAGAATCTGATGAAAACCACATCTTTTCTTGTTGAACAGAGACACAAAATGCTTACGTTTTCTCCATTAGGTCTACTTTCCTTAGCTGGCTTAAGATCCTTATATATAGAAGCCAATAAGCAGTGGAAAAGAAAAATCCCTAAACGGCTGCTATATACACATCAGTTGTTCAGACAAACCTTCTAGGTTAATTTTGGAAACTTCGGAAACTACAGTTTAGAGACTCAAGCCAGTACTTATTTTCTTTCAGATCTTGCTGGAGAAAAGGGCTTTAAATTTTTTTTCCTTAATAGGAGTTATAAGAAATTAGAGAAAATGTTCTATGTTCTCTATTATATATGCAGGCCTTTGCCAAGATCTGAGTGGTGGCTGCAAGGAAAAAGAATGATAAACAGGATTGGGGCGCCTGGGTGGCTCAGCTGGTTAAGCCTGGGGACTTCAGCTCAGGTCGTGACCTCGTGGGTTTGTAGGTTCAGCCCCACGTGGGGCTCTGGAGCCTGGAGCTTCAGATTCTGTGTTTCCCTCTCTCTCTCTCTGCCCCTCCCCCTGCTCGTGTTCTCTCTCTCTCTCAAAAATAAATAAACATTAAAAATTGAAAAAAAAAAAAAAAGAGTGGTAAACAGGGCAAAAACCTGACTCTTGGTCCTTTCCATCCCAACCTCAGGTCCAGCGCCTCCGCTGGTGGAGAGCCTCCCCACCCCCACCTCCTCCGTGCGCATATAAATCATTAGGAATGAGCCAATGAGCCAGAGCTTAAGTTCAAGAACAAAGATCCTCTTTGGAAACCATCCTCAATTTTAGCCGGTTAAAAAGCACGTTTTGCCATAGAATTCCTCCACGAGACAAGTGCCAGCTCGCCCCCGCCTACTCTCCCGGGGCTCTAATCGTAGCTTGCGTCGCTCGCCGCCCACAGGCCACCTCTTCCTCCCCGCGCGGGCCCCGGGGAGAGCAGCAGGTCACAAGCGAAGGCAGCAATCATAGAGCTCCCGGGAGGTCTCCAGGGAAAATTCCAGCCCTTCCTTACTCTCAATACCCAAAGCTGGCCGAGTAAACAAAGCACCCGAAGCATGAAGAAAGGAGGCCAGAAGAGAACAGGCCTGCATCTCCAAGAAGGCCCGGACCTGTGGCCGGGTGAAAACTGGAGTGCAGATCATCCTTCACCCCCAGCCCCGCAGAAGCGGGGGCATCTGTCCATTCCGGCGCCGGCAGATCCCAGTCCCCCGGCTCGAGACCAGCCAGCCCTCACTGCTGTCTGGCTCCCTCTCCGGCCCCCAGCTCCCCAAGCACGTGTCCGGGCTCCGGCCAGCAGGCGCTGGGGGTGATGCGGCCGCCATAAACCGGTCAAGGGCACGCAGAACCCGGCTTTTAGCTGCAAATGCAACAAGTCTCTGCGCCGATACAGCACAGGCTGGAGGCGAGCTCTGCGGCGGGCAGGACGAGGCCCGCGGCGCAGTGGCAGCCCCTCCGCGCTGCTTCCTGTTCCCCCGCGGAGGGCACGGCCTGGCGCCCCGAACCCTGGGGTTGGGCCAAGGCCCAGCCCGGATGCTCAGGGCGAAAGGCCCCCAAAACGCGGCAGTCCTTCTTGGTCCTTCTGCCTAGTGTCGCTACGCAAGGACTACCCTGCACGTCCCACCCGGGTGTCCCTGAGCCGGGATTCGGGGTCCTGGGCTGAAACCTACCAGACAGAAACGGCTGTAAAAGTCGCGCGAAGAAGACAATGTCAGCGGCAAGCGTCTCCTTCGGCCCAGGATCTGCAAGGAGAGAGGAGGAGGCGGGGCCCACACTCCCCGCAGCCTCTCAGCTTCCTCTATTGTGATTGGAAACCCGATCGCCGCCTACCCCTCCCCTCGGCTCGCTCAATCCCCTTCAAGGACAAGGGCTCCAGTGTGCTCACGCTCTGTCCCTCCCCACGTGAGGAGGTCACCTTCTGATGGCAAAGGCGGTCTCTGCTCTTTGCAGCCTCACAGTTTACAGATTCTTCAACACAGAGGCCCCGTTATTCCTAAAACTTGCCCATCTTTGGCTGTTCTGCACTCCCATGCTGTCGTTTGGATGCATTTAGAGCAAATAGATTAAATGTTCTTTTGCGTTCCAGGTCAACTTTAGAGGACCACCGTTCTTAGCCAAGATGTTGGTGGCATGCTGCCCTGGAATAATACTGGTGCTTCCGAATGTTTTTAAAAATAAAACTGGAAAAAAAAAAAGAAATGAAACCCTGAATTTGCAATTTTTACCTTTCTTGGTTGTAAAGTTCATTTGCTACAACAATGACTACCCCGCCGCCATTCCTACCCCCCCACCCCGCACCTCCAACCTTACTTCAGCAAATACCCGTTCATTTCCTACTAGTTGTCTGACAAGATCTGTGAGGCTTGGTGTCTGCCTTCTGAAGTTCCTCTAGAAATCTATATCCTCTCAAGGGCAACTTTGCCATCAAGGAAAGAAAATGGGGTACCATGCTTTTTCTCTGTTAGTCCCTGAGCAACTGCAAAGATGAATGTTATTCATCTCTATCTCTTTAACACCCAGCCCAGTGTCTAGTCCGATACTGTGTTGGTGAATGAATGAATGGTTAAGCAGTTGAAGGCATCCTGAAGATTTAGCTTCAGGGTGTGTGTGTGTGTGTGTGTGTGTGTGTGTGTGTTTTAAAATACTTTCAGGTATAGCAAACACCCTGTATGTGAAGGGGAGTTTTTTGTGTATGTTTTTATGTAAATGATCATGAATTCTGTAATTGCTGCTTGCATTTCATTTTTGTGCCAGGCATTGAAGGTACGAAGATTAATATAACACTATGCTCCCTGAGATGCTCTCAGTTCAAAGGAGACAAGCAGGCGAATTCTTTCAATCAGAATACAATGTAGTAGGTGGTAATAGAGATTTGGTTAAAGTACAATAAAAAATCAAAGAGAGAGGCCACTAAGAAAGGGGTCTGTCTAGAAGAATTGAAAAACCTCCAACTTTCCAGGATTAGGGCAACCAGTTCCTGGTCCAGTTGCAAATTCAAACTTGAATAATGACGGAGAGGAAGAGTTTGGTGGATAATCTCAAAAGTATTCCATTCACCTTGAATCCAAGTTTGAAGTCCAACTTGAAAATCATCCTAGCAAGACTTCTTTCTCACCTACTTTCTGAAACAACCTACATGTCCTGTAGACTTCTAAATATCTCCCTATTTTCTCTCCTTCTTGTTATCTCTATTACTGTGTGTGTCTTTGGGTGGAGAGGAAGGGGGACAGAAAAAAAAAAGAGATCTCTATTTCCTTCCTCTATCCTCATCTTCATATCCTCCACAATCAGTCACTAATCTGATTGATCAAAGTGAGTTCTCCAGTATACAACTCTGAATACCAGGCCAGCACACAGTACCAGTCGTAAAGATTTTTGAGAATTATATAACTAGTTAACTTATTTTTAAAGTGTGAGGTATGAGGGATGCCTGGGTGGCTCAGTTAGTTACGTGTTAGACTTTGGCTCAGGTCACAATCTCCCGGTTCATGGGTTTGAGTCCCAGGTTGGGCTCTGTGCTGACAGCTCAGAGTCTGGAGCCTGCTTCAGATTCTGTGTCTCTGTCTCTGTCTCTCTGTCCCTCCCCTGCTTGCGCTCTGTTTCTCTGTCTCTCTCTTAAAAATAAGTAACCACTAAAAAAATTTAAAGTGTGTGAAAGATATTTTTATCCATGCAATGATTCAGACAATGTACTCCCCTGATGGGGTTCAGGACATGCTACCCCAAAATATGACATACTGAATATCTTAAGCTGAAAGAAGTCTGAGATAACAGCAAAAGCAGAAGGTCACTCTGACCTCTGTCCACCCTTGCCCTTGCCCTCCTCCAGAAATCAGGAGATAAATCTTCCACGTGAAAGGTACCCTCCCGGTGCCAGGAGAGAGATATTCTTGTCACCAGAGACGGAATTTCTGGAATTTCGACCAAGAAATTTGGTGAAACAATTCTATTAAACTAACCTTTGTCTTCCTAGTTACTTCTTCACCATGTACTTCCCCTTAAACCTCACGCCTCTTTGTCCTGTGAAATTCTTCGCAAATTTATTGTTTCTTTGTGTGAAAGATAGAAAAGCTTCCTTCCCTGATTACTTCTTATGATCTTCATTCTTTTGTGAAGGCTCCCATGTTGTGTAAAAAAAGTAGTAAAATTTGCATTTTTCTCTCCTGTCAATCTTCTCTTATCAGTTAACTTTTCAGTCCCAGCCAGAGACCCACCACCCTCGGAGGGTCAAGGAAAACTTTCTCCTTCCCTACACCCCATACCATTCCATTCTTTAAGAAATCATTTGGAACTATATCCCAGCTCACTGAAAAATAAGCAAAATTAGGAATCCAAGAAAGGGGGAAGTTATGCATGAAGTATAGGCAGTACGGTATAATAAGAAATACCTTGGGTCTTCATCTGATTCCCGGGACAGAACTCCTAAAACCTTATAATTTCTTAAATGGTAGGAATATCTTTTATTCATAACAAGCCCTTACAGCCTACCCGAGTTTATGCTAATTGGTGATTCAATGTGAGGTCTCTATGTGGCAACAGGACGGGGCCAGTCTCCAGAAAGACCAGGTAATTAGAGGGGGAGAATTTTCAGCTCATCCACCAACCTCTGGAATGGAGATTAGAGACTAAATCTACATAAAAAAAAAAAACCTCGTGGGCAAGATCTGATCAGATTCTGGGTTAAAGATGCTGAGAGTGTGGTTCACCCTACTTCCATGGGTCCTTCCAGACCTCGCCTACGGACCGCTTTATCTGGCTGTTCACCTATATCCCTTACAATATCTTTAATAACAAAATGATAATATCGTAAGTAAGCGCTTCTCTGAATTCTGTGAGCTGCTCTAGCAAAATTAATCCAACCCAAAGAAGGAGTCACGGGAACCTTTGATTTACAGCCAGTCAGTCAGAAGCACAGATGACAACTTCGACATGTGATTGGTATCTGAAGTAGGTGGGAGAGGGCAGTCTTGTGAGACCGAGCCCTTACTCAACCTGTGGTATCTGATGCTATTCTAGAGAGAGAATGTCAGGAATGAGTTAAACGTGTGGGGCACCGGGTCAGCGTCTGTTGAGAACTGGAGACTTGCTCGGTGTTGTGGTAACAGAGGCAGTGAATGCTAAGCTAGTTCATTCAGAGATAAAACTAAATACTTCCCAGAAATTTGGTTATAATACTGAATGCAAAAGTCAAAAACCATCCAAAGAGAAGACTGTTTCTTTCAAAAAATATTTATTGAGACATATGTGACAGGCATTGTTTCAGGGATCAAGACAGACAAGATGCCCTTGAATGGTGAGTATATGTCGTGTTAATAAACAAGGGAGTAAAAATGATAGAATACAGAATGTAAACATAATAATATACAATTGCACTGTCTGCGCTTCTCCTACCTGTGGTCCTTTGTGAATAATATTTTTTTAAATTTCTTAAATATATATTTATTTTTGAGAGAGAGAGAGAGAGAGAGAGAGGGAGGGACGGAGGGAGGGAGGGAGAGAAACACCAGCGGGGGAGGGGCCGAGAGAGCGGGAGACACAGAGGCCGAAACAGGCCCCAGGCTCTGAGCTATCAGCACAGAGCCCGGCGCTAATCTCACAAACCGCGAGATCATGATCTGAGCGGAAGTGGGACCTGAGTCGAAGTCGGATAAGCCACCCAGACGCCCCTGTGAACAATATTTACCAGCGTCATGAAGCCTACTGTAGAGGGTAGAGTGCTTTGTTTCTATAGTAAATTACCGCAAACTGCTGATCTTTTCTTTCTTTTCTTTTCTCATCTTTAAAAAAATTTTTTTTAATATTTATTCATTTTTGAGAGAGAAAGAGCATGAGCGGTTTTTTTTTTTTTTACATTTTATGCCTTAAAAAAAATTATCTCCTGTTGTCAGATTGACAACTCTTTTAAAACTATATTCATGGAATTTTAGAATAGAATAGGAACTCTGACATAATCTAATCCAAATGAATACCCAGCATTTGGGTGCCTGACCTCATATTATTCTGTGAATTATCAGTAGTTCCAGAAATAGTTTTTCCCCGTGTACCTGTGGGAATTCTTTTAATTGGTTTTTCATTTTGTTGTTCTGTGGTTAGATTAGCTAAGCTTACTATAAAACTGTAAATTCCTTCAGCGTATTTAATTCATCTTTATACCTCCAGGTAACACAGTATCTGACAAGATACTCTTGTCTCTTCGAGAAACACATTAAGGTTAGGGCATAATGTACACAAATGAACTCGGTGAGATAGGATTTGAGAGGCATCTCTTGGTTCATAGACGCTTTTATACCAGTTTTTTGTTTGTTTGTTTGTTGTTTTTTGCAGTTTTCCCCCCCACTGTCCTTTATTTCCTAATTGTTACATTGTTTCAGATAGCTGAGGTTCCTTGAAGCTCAGTTCTGATGGACGACTTGTTACTCAAGTTGAAACTCAAATGGCAATATTTGCTTATAAATGAAGAACTGATGATGGTAGGTATCTTTAATTACAACAACAAAAACAACAACAACAAAAAATGAGGCCTTCAATTATTAAAGGAGAAAGTAGTGAAGGTTTAATGTCTTGGAAATCTATTAAAACAATTAGACTTAATTGTCTAACTGTTCACTGGATAATTTTAACTTAGAGTACCTTTTCTGTGTACATATTGGCTATTCCTTTTTGTTTGTTTTAATTTTTAAAAAATGTTTATTTATTTATTTTTGAGGTAGAGAGAGAGATCATGTGGACTAGCAGGGAAGGGGCAGAGGAGAGAGAGAGAGAATCCCAAGCAGGCTCCAAGCCACCAGGGCAGAGTCTGATGCAGGGCTCGAAACCACCATCCTCAAGACCATGACCTGAGCTGAAATTAACAGTTATTTGTTTTGTTTTTTGTCCCATTCTTTTAATGATGTTTCAGAAAAAAAAAAAAAGAAAAAAACTTGGACACTCAACTGACTGAACCACCTAGACACCTCTTTATTTGCTTTTTATTTTAAAAATTTTTAAGTTTTATTTATTTATTTTGAGAATGAGAGAGCACATGCAGATGAGGGGCAGAGAGAAGGAGAGACAAAATCTCAAGCAGGCTCCATGCCATTAGCACAGAGCCCATTGTGGGACTTGAACTCAAGAACTGTGAGATCATGACCTGAGCTGAGACCAAAAGCCAGACACTTAACTGACTGAGCCACCCAGGTGCCCCTGTTTTTAATTTTTTAATGCCTATTTATTTATTTATTTATTTATTTATTTTGAGAGAGAGAGAGAGAGAGAGAGGACGCACAAGTGAGAGAGAGAGAGAAAGAGAGAGAGAGGGAGGGAGGGAGGGGCAGAGAGAGGGAATGAGAGCATCCCAAGCAGGCTCTGTACTAACAGTGCAGAGCCAGACACAGGGCTCAAACTCAAGAAACTGTGAGATCATGACCTGAGTAGAAACCAAGAATTGGACCTTCAACCTACAACCTCCAGAGCCACCCAGGCGCCCTGAGCATGCATGGAGTTTTATTTCTCTTGTCCTTGTGTTGCAGGTGGGTGGGAGAGATGCTGGTCCTTGTCTCACGGAGTGGAGGAATAAATCTGCAGACAGCAGAGGGTGAGCAAAGTGATAGTTTATCGAGCAAAAGTACAAAGCTCTCAAGAGCAAGAGGAGTCCTGATTGGATTGCGGCCAAGGATTTTTGCCCTTGACTTTTATTGAGACCTTATCAGGAATTGGATAACAGTTTGGGAGACTCCGTTCATGGCACCTAGCATGGGCAGGTCTGTAACATGTTTATCTTTTTTTTCCTCCCAAAAAACGGCCTCTGGTGCTGCAGGCTCCCACCCAAAGCTGCTGTCAGCCTCCCAGAGGGTCCCTCATCTATCCCTGCCTATTGTTAACCCTTTCCCTACTCATTTGGAGACTGTTTTCTCTGGGTGTCTGAAAAGCAGCAGTGGATATCGCTATGACTAACATGACCCACTCATGAAAAAAAAAAAACGCCTTTTTGCTCTTGCCTACTGGGGTAGATGATAAGTCTTTGTAAGACACCTCAGGTGAGCCTTGTCTTGGCGAGGGATCAGTCCCTTTAGGGTGATATTGAGGAGAAAGTGTTCACACAGTGAAATATACAGCAGATTAAAGTTCACAATTTTTGTCCAGAGGTGAACTTCAGGCAGGCTGACTCCGGCAGAGTCCATCAGAAAGCAGAACTTTGAGGTGCCTGGGTGGCTCAGTGGGTTAAGGGTCCGACTTCAGCTCAGGTCATGAGCTCACGATTTGTGGTTCAAACCCCACGTCAGGCTCTGTGCTGACAGGCCTGGAGCCTGCTTCAGATTCTTTGTCTCTGTCTCTCTCTGTCCCTCCCCCACTCGTCTTCTGTCCGTCTCTCTTTCTCAAAAATAAATAAATATTAAACACACACACACACACACACACACACACACACACACAAGAAAGCAGAACTTTTCTATTGCTTTCAGTGGGGTGTTCTTGAGGTTGCTGGGCAGTGCTTCTGGGAACAGAGGTGTCCATCCCCCATTGTCCTCAGGACATTGCAAAGATCTTCCGTGTGAGAAGTTCTCGATAACCATCAGTATTCTCCATTCCTAGAACACTGGCCTCTTATTCTTTCTAGTGCCAAGTTTTCTTCTGTAGCTTCAGATATTTCTCTTCTTTTAGAGACCATGAAGAAAATGAGTAGTTTTTTGGTGCTCTGGTCCTGCACATTTTAAAATACTAACTTTTAAACATATATATTTTATTTTTGGGTAATCTCTACACCCAACATGGGGCTCGAACTTACGACCCTGAGATCAAGAGTCACATGCTCTACCTACTGAGCCAGTCAGGAGCCCCTCAAAATACTAACTTTTTATTTTTAGCAAATAAAAGATTAAGAATCAAATAGAATGAAAAGGGTCTCAGGAAAATAAAATAGTCTCCTCTCCTTTTCTCTCACACTAGCCTAGATCTTCAGAGCAACCATTTATTCTTCCTGACTTTTTTTTTTTTTAAACGTTTATTTATTCTTGAGAGACATAGAGACAGAGCATGAACAGGAGAAGGGCAGAGAGTGTGGGAGACACAGAATCTGAAGCAGGCTCCTGGCTCCAAGCATCAGCACAGAGCCTGACGCGGGGCTCGAACTCACAGACTGTGAGATCATGACCTGAGCTGAAGTCAGCTGTTCAACCAACTGAGCCACCCAGGCACTCCTCTTCCTGACTTCTTGAACTGTAATGTGAAGCCCTGGAAAGTGTTGTCACTGAGACTTTTTTTTTTTTTTTAATTTGTAATTACATTCTACTTCCAATGTGGGACTTCAACTCACCACGCTGAGATCAAAAGAAGCATGCTTGATAAATGAAACCGGTTTCATTTATTGTAAAAAAGTGAATGTGGGGCACCTGGGTGGCTCAGTTGGTTAAGCATCCGACTTTGGCTCTAACTTATTACTATTTATTTGGCTCTAACTTATTATTATTTGTTCTACTTATTTTACTTGTATCAACTCAGTCGTCATTTCAATCCTATAAGACACCCTTATAGTGAGCCTGGGTGGCTCAGTTGGTTAAGCGTCAGACTCTTGATTTCGGCTCAGGTCATGATCTCATGGCTCATGGGTTTGAGCCCCGCATTGGGCTCTGGGCTGACAGTGTGGACCCTGCTTCAGATTCTCTCTCTCTCTCTCTCTCTCTCTTTCTGCCCCTCCCCAACTTGCTCTGTCTCTCTCTCTCTCTTCCTCAAAATTAATAAATAAACTTAAAATATATATAAGGCAACCTTAATATCCTCATTTTACAGATGAGGAAACTTAGGCACAGAGGGTTGATTCTCTGCCCAAGATCACACAACTAGTAAGAAAACTGTTTTACAATCCAAGGGTCATTCTTAAGATCCAGGTTTATGCATGTTTATTTCCTTTTAAAAAATACTACAAGATGGGGTGCCTGGGTGGCTCAGTTGGTTAAGCGGCCGACTTCAGCTCAGGTCATGATCTCATGGTCTGTGAGTTCGAGCCCCGCGTCGGGCTCTGTGCTGACGGCTCAGGGCCTGGAGCCTGCTTCAGATTCTGTGTCTCTGTCTCTCTCTCTGCCCTTCCCCTGTTCACGCTGTGCCTCTATGTCTCTCAAGATAAATAAACTTTAAAAAAAATTAAAAAAAAATACTACAAGAAGTCAGGAAGGTGACTAAACATTCAGTCATTCAGAAATATGACTCATTTAACTATTTCAATATTTAGAGACATTATACTTTTTACTGAGGTAAATAACATTGCATAAATATCTTTGTACAAAGTGATCATCGGTATTTTTTATTCCTTCCTTAGGATCTCTGACGGTGAGATTACTGGGCCAAACCATAGGAGCAGATTTCCAGAATTGTACCCTTTTAGCTCTCTGCCATGTTTATCTTACTTAATTTTTATTTTTGCCAGTTTATTAGTTGAAAATGGTACTTTCTTTAAGTTTGTATAACTTTGATTATTGGTAAAAATCTATATCTTATACCTTTTAAATATTTATAGAACACTTGCTTTTTTTTTTTTTTTAACTTTCCATTATCTGTTCACCTACTAGAGTAGATACTTGTTTTGTTTTTTCTTAGCAACGATTCACCTTACTTGTGAAAACAGTCAGGAATTCTGTTTTCTCATTTTTTTCTCACCTTAGAGACACTCACTGTAGCTTCTGGAGAGAAGAACCTGTCTGAAACTGGAACCAGCCAAGAGAAATAAGAACTGGTGGAAGGCAGGCAAGAGAGAGACCAAGTGATAGCGCTTGAGGTTCTTCTGGACTTTGTCAGGTAAGGAAATCACTGACCACAGAAAGGTCCTCACCGATATATTCTTTTGCCCATTTTTACATCACAGTGTCGTTTTTTGTTTCAAACCAAAATATTACAAGTATGAAGGATTTTTAAAAACTTATTGTTTTCAAATAGTTTAGACTCACAAAATGTTGTAAAAATTATTTGGAGAGTTGCCGTGTTCTCATCACTCAGCTTCCTTCATGTAACACCTTAGCTACTGAATACTGTTAAAACCAAGAAATTCAGGGGCACCTGGTGGCTCAGTTGGTTACGGGTCCAAGTCTTGATTTTGGCTCAGGTCATGATATCATGGTCATAATATCACCATCATGAGACTGAGCCCTGCATAGAGCTCCCCACTGAGCGTTGAGCCTGCCTAAGATCTCTCTCCTTCTCCCTCTGCTCCCCCCTTACCCTCTCCCCAAAAAACAAAAAGTGAGAAATTGAAATTGATACACTACTATATATAAATCAAACTATAGACCTTATTCATATTTCACCAGTTTTCATGAGTCAAATGTTCTCTAAAAATATATATACTTCTTTAAATATACACTTCTTTTAAATTTATTGATATTGAACAATTTGTGCAACATGCAAAGATCACTTTTCTAAATAGAAAACATATAGTATAAATATTTTAAAATATATCCAGCACTGTGTGGGTTTTTAGGCAGTGTCTATGGACTCAGGAATTTCTTTCACTTTTTGATAGAAAATGTTGCAGAGAACATATGCCTCAGGCATTTTGGCTGCAGACTGTGTATTTAAGTTAGTTATTATGTCTTGCTCATTATTTAAGGCAGGTTAAAATGCAACTTCCTGCAATGGTCTTGTGTTCCACAAAGGAATTTGTTTCTATCAATCACCCATCACCAGTGCTTGAAATCAGCTAGCTTAATGGGTTTTTGAAAGCCATTTCCCTTGCAGCTGTGTTTACCCTTCACTCCAAATGCTCTTTGGAATTTCCTAGGCGAAAATACCAAAAGGAGTACTTTTCTTCTCTGCATTTGAATATAAAAAAGTCCCCTTTTTAGTTTCTCATTCTCTGATCTTAGCCTTAGGAGAAAAAAAAAAAAAAAAAGGAGCAATGAGAGAGGCCTGGCATCAGTAGGTAGAGCAAGCCACACTTGATTTTGGGGTTGTGACTTCGAGCCCCAAGTTGGGGGTAGAGGTTACTTAAAAAAATAAATTGTAAAGAGAAGGAACAACAATAAAAACAAAACCGATAAAGAAAAGTTATAGAAAGACAGAGGCGGTGTGCCAAAAGCAACTGCTGAAATTCCAGAATCTTGATGTTGCTCATTAAAATGAAAATGGTACATAAGGGAACTAATATTACTGAAACCTGCTATATGCTAGATGTGCTACTGGTATTTTAAATGGCCCATTATAATCTCGACAGTATACTCAATGACGCATTGATGCTACTGACCTTAAGACAATTGTCTAATAGTTCTTAATGTAGAAGGGTAACAATCTAATGAGGCAACAGAATCCTTGTAAAGCCAGAGGCAGAATAAAGCATCAGTCAGTTTCCTGCTAATTAAGTGATAGTGTTGTGGGGTCGCGGAGTGCAAAGGGTCAAGAAAGAATTTTTGAGATGTTGTATTGCACAACGTAGTGAGTTTATTTGAGTAGCACAGGGACAGAGCAGAGGGAGCTGGGCAGAGGGAGCTGCACTTTTGCTGTGTGAAGCTGTGGGATACTGCTTAGCGCTCAAGGGGGAGGGGACACGAAGGGGGTGTTAGATCACAAATGTTTTCTTCCAATTTCTACTCATAAAATCACTTTCACAAGATCTCTCTGGTGCTTACTCAGTTCAATGTTAACTATCGATGAGATATCAGGCAGTCGTGAAACCCTTTAAGAATGCAGCAACCAGCACATATTTGACCCTTATGGAAATTACATAGGCTGCAGGTCAGCCTTCTGGGGTAAAGGTGAACATTTTTCTGCTTCTGTACCTCATCAATAGTATACTGTCCGGTCATCTCTTTTTAATTTCCTTAATTTTATTCTATAAATGGTCCATGATTTTAGAAAGATTTGAAAATATATAGAAGTATATAAAATAGAAAGCAAAAGTCCTCAGTTTCCCCATCTCCCATTCTCCTCCTTAGAGGTAATTAGCGTTAACAACTTAATATGCATCTTTCTGTCTCCACATTGTAAAAGGTATTCTGATTCAGCATATTTTGACTTACAGTTTTTCAAACTTATAATTATGCAAAAGTGATAAGCATTTAGTAGACGTATTTCAAATTTTGAACTTGGAGCTTTCCCCAGGCTAGCCGTGTGCAGTATGATCTCTGTCATGATACTGGGCAGTGGCACGGGATCGGAAGGGTACAAAACCCTAAATATATTTAACTTCTGCACCCATACAACCGTTCTATTTTTACTTTCATACAATATTCAGTAAATTACATTCGATATTCAATACTATTATAAGGTAGGTTTGTATTAAATGATTTTGCCCAACCATAGGCTAACATGAGTGTTCTGAGCACATTTAAGGTGAGGCTAAGCTGTGATGTTCAGTAGATTAAGTATATTAAATGCATTTTTGACTTTTGATATTTTCTATTTACGATGAGTTTATCAGGTTGTAACCCCATCATAAGTGGAGGAAAATCTGTAGTTGAAATTTTTATAGTATACAACATGACTCTAATAAATTCCATTCCTTCTCAGAAGTAAGTTATTTATTATTCATAATAATTGTTTTACTTTTAACAAATTATACTTTCCAGTTTAATATATTGAAAGTCTTAGATCATCAGTTAGGAATAATTTACCGTGATCAATTTTTTCTCTTACTTGGTTGGTATTTAATAAAAATTGTTAAAATTCATCACAGTAAGTGATTATTATGTGTACCTAGTTCCTTACTTACATCAACATATGTTAAGTTTAATTCTCATGAGAATGCCTTAATCCATGTGTTATGATTATCCCTATTTATAAATTGGGGAAATCGAGGCACAGAGAATTCAAATCAACTGGCCACTTGATGCTAGGGGTGGTAGTAAGAATTATGGCTAAGAGGGCTTGAAATCATCAGTGCTCCAGGGTCCCCCACCCAGTAGGCGCCTCCCCCCGCCCCCCGCCTTTTTTTAATTTTAGAAAGAGAGAGTGCATGAGGACGGGAGAGGAAATAGGGAGAGAGTGTGTGGGAAAGGGATTCTCTGAGCTTGCACAAATGGGTTAATAAGGCATAAAGTAGTGGAATGCTATGGGATGAACACACCCAAAAACAAGATTAGGTAACAAAGATTAGGTCAACGGGCAAGGGCCCCCAGTATAGGACAAAGTTATAGGAATAGGAAATCTCAGGATGTACACATTCAAGATTAGGTAAACAAGATTAGGTATTCAGGGCAGAAGTGCCCCCCCCCCCAACTAGTACAAGGGCAGAAAGCTGCTTTCACAGGAAGGAAAGACCAAAATAGATAAACAGGACCCCAGAGCAGAGCTAATTAGCAAAAGAAAGGTGCCTTGTTGACCCTGAGGTGCAGGCTCTGTCTTTTTTGTCCCCCTAGGCAAGTTTAGGTAAACAGTGGTGGTGCCTCTTGTCTGCTGTAAACAACCTTCTGCCCAGCAGGATTTTGTTTCGTATTGACCCCAAACCCCTAAGGTCGCATATCTTCAAAACCCCCTTTCCCTCACTCCCACATTATTGTCTCCTTTCGAGGCAAGCGCTGAGAAAAATTCTCAATCTCCTACTATATCAGAATAAAATGGGTACCTCCAGTGGTTAAGATATGGACTGATACTTATGGCATTGTGTGTTTAGAAGCATTCTGGAAGATTTTGGATTTTTGAATTTTCAGCAGGTAAAGGCTGGTGCTGAAGAGTCTGTGCATTTAATGAACATCCGAGTAATTCCGATTCAGATTTCTATAGCACACATTTTGTGGAAAACTGTTCTAAACCTCTAAAAAGTCTCAGAGCTTACCTTTGATCCTTTTACTCCTGAAAGAAGGCACATACAGTTCATTGCCAAATGCTTTGATCAGGTAACAGGCAAGTATAGGAGGCAATAAGGGTGATGATCACAAGTGTATATTCTCCGATCATCTGGGCTTGAATCCAGGCTTTCCATTATTGGCTATGTCAAAGGTAGTAGGCAGAGTAATCTTTATGCTTTTTCCTCTGTAAAGTGGACATAAAAATGGCATCAGATTGTTGTGAAGCTCAAAGTAGATACAATATGTGCAGGATATGCCCTGTAACAGCAACAGGTAGAGAACGTTAACCCCAGGTCTATAACTTTTGAAGTCTTTTCTAAACCCAAACGGAGGAAGTGTCCCTCTTATGGCTTCCTCTCTACTTTGTGCATGTGTGGGCAGCCCCACTGGTGCAGCTGTGCATGTGAAAGGGGCCCCCTGGAAAAGTGCAAAACTGTATTCACTTACACTAACAGGTAGAGTCTGGGAATTTATCAGTGAGCTGCACACTTGTAGAGACCCATCTTTCATCTCTGTACTCTCAGAGCCTAAAACAATTTAAGGCATAATGTGGAAAATAACTTAATGATTTATTTTTACTTTTAAATAGATACATGAATGGGGGCAGCTGAGTGGTTCCGGTTCCTGACTTTGGCTCAGGTGGTGATCTCACGGTTCATGGGTTCAGGCCGCACGTGGGGCTCCCGGTCGGCAGTGAGGAGCCTGCTTGGGATTCTCTCTCTCTCTTTCTCTCTCTCTGCTCCTCCCCCACTCATGCTCTGTCCCTCTCTCAAAATAAATAAATAAACTCTAAAACAAACAAACAAACAAATAAATAAATAGATACACAAACGAAAATTAGATGAAAACATGGAAGCCTCAGACCCTCTTGCTGCTCCTGCTGCTGCTGTTGCTTTTTTTTTCTCTCTTCTTTCTCATTTTCCTCTTCCTCCTTCATCTTCATCTTTGGATTGTTTTAGCAAGCTTTCCCTATTGCACTCCTGGCCTTGCTTTCTAGGCATGGGTTTTGAGCAGGTCCAGCAGTAGGTGTTTACAGGGCTTTCAAAATCGTCGCAAGTTCAAGTGGATGATTTACATATCAGGGCAACCTGAGACGGATGTCTCCACTTTGAATGTTCCACCAATGTGAGGAGGAAAGGTCATCTTAGGGCATTCTCTTAGAGTTACAATTGAGACAAGATATGGACCTGCAGAAGGACAGAACAAGAACCTTTATTGATCATTGTTATATTCCCCTGGTCCTGGCACACAGTAACCACTCAATAAATATTTGATAGATTAAACTTTTTTGGATCTCTCACTGTGCTAATGATACTTTCTCGAATCTCTGTCTCTATAGTATCCTACAGGCTGACTTCTGTAGTGCATATTAGTGTAATTTAAAATGTCCACGGTACAAAGTTGCCCGTACCTTGATGTTTCAAAATCAACCATTATTAATTTATCACTGCTATAGACTGAATTCCAAAATTCATATATTGAAACCTAATCCCCAGTGCGATGGTATTTGGAGGTGAGGCCGTTGGGAAAGCATGAGCTTGGAGCCCGTCATGAATGGTATCGTGTTCTTAATAAAGACATCCCTGAGGCCTCCCTGCTCCTTCTCCATGTGAGGGCGCAGAAACAAGATGACAGCCCTCTGTGAACAGGAAATGGCTCTCACCAGCATTGGATCAGAGTACCTTGATCGTAGGCTTCCTAGCCTCCAGAACTGTGAGAAATAAGCTTGTCGTTCACATGCTACGCAGTCTTGGTATTCTGTTATAGCAACCCAAACTGACTATATAATCCTTAACTGGTCCTTCCTGAGTCTGGTTATTAGCTCTCCTTGCATCGTCCTTAGTATTGGTTCTTCCCAGGATTCAGTTTGATGCTGGAATTTCACCTCCCTCTACTGTGCTGCTTGGGCTATTAGCATCATTCCAGTGACATAAACAATTCCTATCTGTGATCTTTATCTTCTGCCCAGAGCTCTCTCTGGGACTGCGACCTCTGTTTCCATCTATCTCCTGGAGAGATTTGCCTAGACCCCTTCCAGACACCTTCGTCTCAGTGGGTCCGTGAAGATCCTCCAGACCATGCCATTCTTTCCTTTCAACAGTTGTCAGAGATTGAGAATGTTTTAGCCACGAGCAAATTCTTTCTCTTGATGTATGTCTTCAAATGTAATGGAATATATTTTTATACACTTAGACTATGACTGCTGCTTATGGTGGTTGCTTTTAGGGAGGGAATTGAATAACTGGGGTGGGGCGGCAAGAATAGTTATTTTCCACTGTATATATTTTGGTAGCTTTTAAAAGTTTATGCCATATGCTGTACATCTGTTTAGGGAATAATAATGGAAAGTGTAATGGAAGGAATGAGAAATGTTTACTATAAAAATTATCGAAAACTGATGCTCAGAAACTCACCCTGAAGGAGCTGCCCCATTCCTTTTCAAAGTATGCTTTGCTGTAAGCAAGAGAAGATGAGATAATTTATTCATGGGTGTGTGCTGTTTTAAAACAAGCCTGTTCAAGGCAGGGATATTGTTTCAAGTTCTTCTGAAAACAAGTTCAAGGGTGTCTAAACTTTAAGTGCTTACTCATTTATTCAAAAACATTTCTGAGTTCCAAGCACTGCGTTGAGACCTGAGGGCACAAAGTTAAATCACTCAGAGTTCCTGGGCTCAAGCTGCTTCAGGTCTAGAGATCATCAAATGGTGTTGTGCTAATGAGCAGGGGATATTTGAGGCTTCTGGCCTCGCTGAGGAGTAGAGGTTTTAGGAGATCGGGGAAAGCTTCCTGAAAAATGGAGGTCTGTCTTGACTTCTAAGATTGAGTTGATGAAGCTTCAGCTCAACTTTAGGAGAGAAGAGGAGAGGGAGGAGAGGAGAGGGGCAGGGGAGAGCAGTGAATCAGGGCAAAAACGCTGAGACGTGAAATGGCAGAGGGTAAGCTGTGGAGCAGCGAGTGATCTTGAGTCATCGGAGCACGAAGTACGAGGCAGCTAAATGGTGATTTTAGACACAGCCTCTATCTTAACCCAACTCGGTGTTTGAACCAGGGAGGATCCTCTTCCCTAACATTCCCTATTTTCTGAAAAGTGCTTGTTTCACCTTTTACACTGCCTAAAATTGTATCCATTGATGTAAATTTTCCTAACCTTTCAGTAAACCCATTAAATTTCTGAATTTTTACATAAAATTGTGTGTCCACGCACCTGCACATTTTTCTGAGGGAGGAAGGCCAGGTATCTCATCAGCAGTTTCCAAATGGGTCTCTCTCTCTTTCTTTGACAATCTCTCTCTCTCTCTCTCTCTCTCTCTCTCTCTCTCTCTCACACACACACACACACACACACACTACTCAAAATGTAAATACGTGTTTAGTTATAAGCTTTTATTTATTTTTTAAAATAATTTTTTAATGTTTGTTTATTTCTGAGAGAGAGAGAAAGAGAGACAGAGAGAAAACACAAGTGGGAGAGGGGCAGAGCGAGAGGGAGACACAATTTGAAGCAGGCTCCAGGGTCCCAGCTGTCAGCACAGTCTGACTCGGAGCTCGAACTCATGAACTGTGAAGAACATGACCCGAGACACCTATTCCAGCAAGCAGTTCCCAAATATTGAGCAATTGCTGGCAGCGGGTGAACGTCGCTTTGCCCATCTGAAGAAAATTTCTGGTGCCTCCATATTGGGAGATTAGGGCTTCCTAGATGCGCTGACCGTATTATTATTTTTTACCTTGTAGCCACTCACAAATGCATGTAAACTGTTGAATCTAAAGGTGCTTAGGGTGCAGAGCTACGTGGTCCCACAGAACCCCTGTCATTTTTGCGCAGCCGCAAATCCTTCTAGCTGCCTGGGACTTTCCTGTGCAACTACCTCATCTCTAGCTCTGTGTGGGCTGCATAAACTCAGCCTGGTAACACATATTTAAGAGTTAGTAGGTAATCTTGGGGGAAAATTATACCACATAAATTAGGTCAAAAGTTTATTTCTTTCCTGCCTAGACAACACTTAGTTTCTTTCAATGCTAATTTTTTAAAAAGCACTTTTTGGGTAGTTCTATTTTTAATTTTTTTTTAGCAATTACACTACTAGGAATTTATCCAAAGGATATAAAAATGCTGATTTGAAGGGCCACATGCATCCCAATGTTTATGGCAGCGCTTTCAACAATAGCTAAATTATGGAAAGAGCCCAAATGTCCATCAACTTATGAATGGATAAAGATGTGGTTTATATATACAATAGAATACTAGTTGGCAAGGAAAAAAAAAAGGAAATCTTGCCATTTACAACAACATGGATGGAACAGGAGGGTATTATGCTGAGTGAAATAAGTCAGTCAGAGAAAGACAGATATCATATGGTTTCACTCGTATGTGGAATCTGAGAAACTTAACAGATGAACATAGGGAAAAGGAGGAAAAATAAGATAAAATCAGAGAGGGGGTCAAACCGTAAGAGACTTTTAAATACAGAGAACAAACTGAGGGTTAATGGAGAGAGTGGGGGTGGGTTAAACTGTGATGGGCATTAAAGAGTGCACTTGTTGGGATGAGCACTGGGTATCATATGGGAGAGGTGAACACTGGGTTCTCCTGCTGAAGCCAAGAGTATATTGTATGTTAACTAACTGGAGAATTAAAAAAAATCCTCTTTTCATTTCTTTGTTTTTGTCGTTGTTGTTAGTTTGAAAAAAAGTTACAGTATTATTTCTAGTTGAAGATTGGGTTTTTCTCCATAACATGTGCACCTACAGGGAAGGAGAAATGAGAAGATGTATGAGACGGACAAATGCGTTATCCAAGAGATATAATGAGCACAGGTCTTTTCCCAAATTAATTGATTCTTAGGTTCTTCCTTTACTAAGTCAGTTAATCATGTCCGAGCACTTTAAGTTTACTATGATTCTATTTGTCCTGAAATGAAACAGACAGAAAATAGTGCAATGATAGTTTAATTTTAAAAGATACTATAGTAAAGAAGAGTATAACAGACTTCCATCGTAATGAACCAACACTTTCCTTCTTTGGTAAAATCTTCCTTTCCTCTTTGCTTGCCTGTATTTATGACACAACTTTTATTATCAACTTAACTTTCTTTTTCCTTCTAAAACACCCCAAGAATGAATTGCCATCTCATCGATTATATTGATTTATGAAATATATTTTTCTTTAGGTAGAGTCTGGTGATTAAGAACTGGGTCTTTGGAGTAGGAGAAATCACATTATGAGTATCAGTTTTGCTATTAACTGTCTGTGTGGACTTAAAATGTCATCTTCCATGTTATATTCAGTTTCCCTTATCTAAACATTAGGAAAATGAGAGGACATAACTCCTTAAGGTTGTTGTGAGAATCGCATAAATACATAGAGATGATGTATACTCCCTAGTTATGTTTATTTTGAAAGAATTTATGCTTCTATTACAAGTAAGCCACATGATTTACACATTTTTAAATTAGATCTGAATCTATGGTGTTAGAAGTTGGGGTAGTTATCAGTGCCTGGGTGGCTCAGTTTGTTAAGCTTCCAACTCTTGGTTTCAGCTCAAGTCATGCTCTCATGGCTTGAACTCAGGCTCTGGGCTGGCATCTCAGAGCCTGCTTGGGATTCCCTCTCTTTCCTTCTCTCTGCCCCTCCCTCACTCTCTCTCTCTCTCTCTCTCAAAATAAATAAATGAACTTAAAAAAAGAAGTCAGAGTAGTGGTGAAAAGAACTGTAAACAAAAGGGGTCCTGGTTCTGATATGCTCAGACCGTATCTAGGTTTTGGCTACAGGTATGTTTACCGGTTTATCCTCTGTATGGTTGTGACTTACACACTTCTTTGTATGTATATTATATTGCAGTCACAAGTTTGTACAAAAAAACAGCAACAAAAGAAAAAGGAAGATGGGAGTATTATGCACTTTGATTCAAAGTGCCTTGCAAACATAAATTCTGCTCTTTGGAGGAAAGCCCAATTCTGAGAGAAATGCAAATTCTAAAGATATTTAAAAATTTTTAGGTGTTTATTCATTTTTGAGAGACAGAGAGAGTGAGAGCACGCTCAAGTGAGGGAGAGAGAGGGAGATGCAGAATTTGAACCAGGCTCCAGGCTCCGAGCTGTCAGCACAGCTGGGACTCCCAACTCGTGAACCATGAGATCATGACCTGAGCCGAATTCGGACACTTAACTGACTGAGCCACCCACGTGCCCCAAATTCTAAAGATATTTAATTTGAGAAGTGGAATTGGCCACAAATGACTCTTTGGATACATAAAAATCTCAGAATAGTTTTTAATGTGTATTGAGTAAATATTGAATTAAAAAATTACAGAATAAACATATATAAAATCTACATTATGGGAATATGGATTTCATAAGTTCTGAGAAAATGTACAGTGAAGATACAAAAAAGGAGCATAGAATTAGGAAAGAATGTTTTTTTTTAAACATTTATTTATTTTTGAGAGACACAGAGCACAAGTGGGAGAGGGGCAGAGGGAGAGAAGGAGATACAGAATCCATAGCAGGCTCCAGGCTCTGAGCTTCAGCACAGAGTCCCATGTGTGGCTTGAACTCACAAACTATGAGATCATGACGTGAGCTGAAGTCGGACGCTTAACCAACTGAGCCACCCAGGTTCCCCAGGAAAGAATGTTTTTTGAAGAGCATTTTGAAGCAAGGGAGGTACATGGATTGAGAGAGAATGAAGCAAGGAATTTTTTAATAGGAAGGATTCGAGTAAAGTTTTGGGGTGGGACAGCAATGTGCACAGAAAGGCAAAGGGTTTGTTAGACTGTGTCGAGGGACGAGTGCTGCAGAGTGATGAGAAATGTCGACTGTGCAGCAGTTTGCAGAAGGCCTGAACTGTTGGGAAATGTGAGAGTTGCTTTCGTTACTAGGCAAAGCGTAAGTGTTCTTAGTGATGTTTGTGCAATGTCAACAGAGCCTGACCCTGTATTTCACACATCGCTTTGAAATTTGAGACACAGTACAAAATAATAGTCATGCAGATACGACTCCATAGTGTTTTCCCTCTTTACAAATTGAAGTGTAATTGACATCCAGTGTTATATTGGTTTCAGGTGTACTGTATAATGATTTGGCAATTCTGTATATTACTCGTGCTCATCATGATAAGTGTACTCTTAATCCCCTTTCTCTATTTCACCCGTCCCCCCACCCACCTCCCCTCTGGTAACCAGCAGTTTGTTCTCTATAGTTTTTGTTTGTCTCTTTTTTCTTTGTTTATTGTTTTTGTTTTTAAATTTCATACATGAGTGAAATCATGAGATTTGTTTTTCTCTGACTGACTTATTTCACTTAGCATTAGACCCTCTAGGTCCATCCATACTGTCACAAATGGCGAGATTTCGTTCCTTTTTATGGCTGAGTAATATTGCATTGTGCCTGTGTGCATGTGTGCCACGTCTTTTTTATCCGTTCATCTGTGGATAGACCCTTGTGTTGCCTCCATATCTTGGCTATTGTAAATAATGCTGCATAAAACATTCATATGCATACTAATTGAACACTTTCAATTAGTGTTCTTGTTTACTTTGGGTAAATTCTCAGTACTTATTGGAATACTTTTTTGTTGTTGTTGTTTTTTTGTTTATTGGACTACAGTTGATTATTAGCCATAAGAAAGAATGAGATTTTGCCATTTGCAACAATATGGATGGACCTAGAGGGCGTAATGCTAAGTGAAATAAGTCAGTCAGAGAAAGAAAAATATCGTAATACTTCACTCACATGTGGAATTTAAGAAACAAAACAAATGAACCAACAAAGGAAAAGAAAGACAAACAAAAAAACCAGACTCTTAATACAGTGAACAAAATGGTGGTTGCCAAGAAAAAGGTGGGTGTGGGGATAGGTGAAATAAATAAAGGGGATTAAGGGTACACTTAGAGTGATGAGCACTGAACAATGTATAGAAATATTGAATCATTATATTGTACACTTGAAACTAATATAACACTGTATGTTAATCATATAATTACTAAATAAATAAAAACACCACTATGCAGCATGGCCCATAAAATTTCAGGGATGGAATATGTTTGGAACAATTTCAAGAGCCTTACACAGAATTACCCAAATAAGAGTAACTAAATTTACTGTAGTTTATTAAAGTGTTCATGGGGCGCCTGGGTGGCTCAGTGGGTTAAGCGGCCGACTGGCTCAGGTCATGATCTCCTGGTCTGTGAGTTCGAGCCCTGCGTCGGGCTCTGTGCTGACAGCTCAGAGCCTGGAGCCTGCTTCGGATTCTGTGTCTGCCTCTCTCTCTGCCCTTCTCCTGCTCGCGCTCTGTATCTATGTCTCAAAAATAAATAAACATTAAAAAAAATAAAATAAAATAAAGTGTTCTTTATCTACAAGGTGAATGGCGAACTCCAAATTAAACAATTATATGGAAATGGCGATGCTTTAGCTTCTGAACCTTTCTAATGACAACAAATAAAATAACTGGAAATGCAAGTATGAGCCAAAGTTTAAGGACTTTTGTCTGACACCCAATCTCTTTGCAGCAATAGCTGCAGTCAAGTTGTGGCTATCAGTAATGTTTTTAAACACTGTCACCTACTGGAGGTTTGCTAGAAACACTGATTACAAGTTCAAATTAGAATTCCCAACATTTTCCGTATTTCATTCTGACGGCATTTATCTGTTTCTATCCTCCCCATTGAACCAATCATGACTGGAAGCTAAGGGGACAGGAGTACGTAGCAGCAGTGCTGATGATTTGTATTTTTCTGTTCATCTATTTTTTATTTATTACCACTCTTAATAAATTTAAAATTGCTGATGCTTTTCGTATTTTCTCATTAGATGACAGAGTGCTAAGAAGATGAGTTTTAGACTGAGACAGATCTGCTTTAACCAGAATTCTGCCACTTTAACCACTTTGTTGTTTTACATAAATTGCTCACTCCTTCTAAATTTTTTTGAGAGAGAGGGCACAAGTGAGTGAGGGGCAGAGAGAGAGAGAAATGGGGCTCACCCAAAGTGGGGCTTCTGTTCACTGAAGCGAGGCTCAAGATTACCCAATGTGGGGGGCGCCTGGGTGGCTCAGTCAGTTAAGCGGTCGACTTCAACTCAGGTCATGATCTCACGGTCTATGAGTTCAAGCCCCGCATTGGGGTCTGTGCTGACAGCTCAGAGCCTGGAGCCTGCTTCGGATTCTGTGTCTCCCTCTCTCTCTGCCCTTCCCTTGCTCATGCTCTGTCTCTATGTCTTTCAAAAATAAAATAAAAATGTTAAAAAAAATAAAAAAAAAGAAAAGATTACCCAATGTGGGACTTGAACTAATGAACAGTGAGATCATGACCTGAGCCAAAGCCAGATCCTTAATGACTGAGCCACCCAGGCACCCATAAATTGCTCAGTCCTTCTAAACCTCAGTTTACTCATCTATGAATTGGAACATTGCCAACATTAGAGCTAATATATATAAAGCACTAGTAAATGATATGTTTTTAATATATAATGGTTATTTATAGAACCATGATCATAATAAATATAAGTACAATGGTTTGGATGTTTAAATCAGCTTTTATTAAGGAATTCATTTGGGATCTTAGTCCAGGTTCTTTGGATTTTTTAAATAATAGCTTCCACAAGGCCAATATGCCTGGGAGCATTGACTGGGGAGCACCAGGGAGAAAGTGCTGAAGCAGCAACTATGAAGTGGTTATGATGTGCAAGAAGCTTGTTAATGCTTTTCAAAGACCTGCGGGGGTGGGGTGTGGGGGTTGACATCTTTTCCAGGAACCATATATAGGCAGCTAACACAGGCAACATTTTGTTTAGGGCAAAAAGAGAACTTTTCTTCACTCCATGCCCAGAGAATACTTAACTTCCAACATGAAAGAGAGTTGTGTTTTCTGTTCCCTGTTTATGCAAAGGAATGATAGGGTGATGTCTTTAAACACCAACTCCTACCCTCTTCCCCAATCTCAATGACAAATACAAAACAAAACAACAACCAGTCAATCATCCTGACAGTACAATGTTTCTCCATGTCCTTGTGTATATAAAATTTTTAAATATTTTTATTTACTTTTGAGAGAATAGAAGAGAGAGAGCAAGCAGGGGAGGGGCAGAGAGAGAGGGAGGCCCAGAATCCAAAGCAGAAACCAAGCTATCAGCACAGAGCCCGACACGAGGAGCTTCATCTGGGGACAAGATGGGGTAGATGGAGTCTGACAATTAGCATCATCAGTTCATAGATATTGAAAAAGAAAATTAGTTGAGAAGTTCGTCCATATTAACCTCTTTGAGGAAGATAATAAACATGGTTATTTCATCTTCAGAGGAAAAGACATGAGTACTGAAGGGAAGATTTAGAAAATTTTGCAGTGTTTAGCAAACAGATTAGTCATGAGGAGAGTCTGGTTCGAATTCATGGAGAGGAAAAAAATGGAAAGGTATGTAGGAAGAGAGGGTGAGAATCCAAAAAGTATAAGTTGAGAGAAAATTAAATGCAGTGTGAAGTGATGACTTGTTCTGGGTAATGTCTTTTTCAGAAGCAAAATATATTTGAGCTTGTATTGCTTTTTTGACTGCTCAATTTCTGTAAAATTATTTTTTGTTGTTGTCATTTCCTGGACATTTTGGAGTATATAGTTTTCTCAATGATAAAATGGGATGATAACATGTCGTACCTCACAGAGATGCTGTGAGATCCAAGTAGATCGTGTAAGAAAAAGCCCTAAATTTGTAAGTTGTAATCTTACAAATCTTCTGTCTGATAAACATAGCCCATAATGGGACACTAAAAAAGAATCATGGTAGAGCTGGACTAGTGACATTGGTTTACTGCCCGTCCTCCGGTTTATTCAGATTTCTGAGAGAGGTGATTGTGAGTTTGAACATTTTGTTTTATTTTTTATTATTTTTAAATGCTTATTTATTTATTTTGAGAGAGAGAGAGACAGGTGGGGGAGAGGACTAGTGGGGAAAGGGCTAAGAGAGAAGAAGAGAGAGAATCCCAAACTGGCTCCATGGTTCAGCATGCAGCCTCACTCAGGGCTCAAGCCCATGACCCTGGATCATGACCTGAGCCGAAACCAAGAGTCAGACATTTAACTGACTGAGCCACCCAGTGCTCCAACAGTTTGAATATTTTAAATTATTTTCTCACTTTGACTTCATAACTTTGACTTCATACAGAGACATATCTGACTTTCTATCGTGTGATTAAATGGAATATTAGAAATGATTAATCTTTGGTTTTTATTTTTTTTATTGTTTTTTTCATATGTTTAACTAACATTTTACTGCTGAACATTTTGCTTTTTTCTATTTTAGAGAGAGTGAGAGAGAGTATGTGCTAGTGGGTGAGGGGCAGAGGGAGAGAGAGAATTTCTTTTAAGTTTATTTATTTTTGAGAAGGAGAGAGTGCACATGCGAGCAGTCATGGGAGAAACAGTGGGGGAGAGGCAGAGCAAGAGAGAATCCCAAGCAATCTTTACACTGTCAGTGCAGAGCCCGACGAGGGCTTGATCTCACAAACCATAGGATCATGACCTAAGCCAAAATCAAGAGTTGGTGCTTAACCCACTGAGCCACCCAGGCACCCCAGTATTTGTTTTTTAGAGTTGCCTGTTCAAGAATGTAAAAAAATCTAGAACATGGTGAATCCTGATAGAGATGCAGAGCTATGGGGAGTTTGAAATGGGAAAACAGGATTTAAAGTTCACTTTTAAATGAGAAAGCAGGGCAGCCTGGATGGCTCTGTCAGTTGAGCATCCAATTCTTGATTTTGGCTTAGGTCATGATCTCAGGGTCTTTGGACTGAGCCCCATGTTGGGCTCTGTGTTGATCATGGAACTTGCTTAAGATTCTCAATCTCTCTCTCTCTCTCTCTTTCTCTTTCTTTTTCTCTATCTCCCCATCTGTACCTCTCCCCTCCTCAAGCTTTCTCTCTCTCTCTTAAATAAAAAATAAAAATAAAAATAAAGAAAAGTGAAACAAGAGTATAACAGTATAGAAGACCACCAAGCCATAAGTTGGACAAGACCCTACATTATAGTCACTGCCTGGCTCTGCCCTAGGTTAGCCCACTTCACCTGGTTATATCTTGTTTGCTTTATCTGCTAAGCAAAGAGCTTCACTAAATCATCTCTCAGAAAAAGGCCCAGACTACAATTTAGTAACTCTCTGATGGACAGTTTCAATGAGGTAGACAGTGACAAAATTTTATGATTCTAAACTCTTATTTGTATTCTTTTAAAAATGCTAGATATCCTCAAAGAAAGAGAAGTAAAATTAAGGTTACATTGACAACGTGCTTTTCACATTTTGGAATGTGAAATATAAAGAACTTTGATGTTCCAGTGTGCTGGTGATGGCACAGGGAAATTGGGTATTACTGGTAAGAGGGTGATTGGTTCATCTTTTGGAGGGCAAGTTGGCAACCTTAGTATAAGTACAAAACGTGAATATCATTTCAGACACCATTTCCATTTCTAGTAAGTACAAAGATGGTGCAAAAATTCAGATAACAACCGAGATGCGCACCAACAGAGGATTATTTAAATAAAGTATTACATTTCTATATAATGGAATACCGTTCGGTATTGTCTGAAAGACAAGCTACCTTTATATGAGTGCACATGGAAAATTTTACACATAAATGGCGTAAATAAAGCAATTGATACAAGAGTGTGCTGCATTTGTGAAACTTGGCTACATGCATGTGTGAACATGCACGTGCTTGTGTCTAGGGGAGCCAGCTGTTAGAACAGCAGTAAGAACACATATGCTGATATCAGCCCCACTCACCCACACGTTGCGTATTTCCCAAAGACGCTTAAGCAACTGGTTTCATTGGTTACCTCTGAGAATAGAACTTAGGTGACAGAGAGTGGGGAGGACGCTCACTTTTCTACTATTCACTTTATTTTTTAACAAAGGACATTTGTTGCCTCTTCAAAAAATAAAAGTTATCTTATAGAAGAAAAATGTATATGTGTTTTGATAACACAATTTTATATTTCATATCTTTATATTTTAAGTTTTATGGGTTTATATTTTATAAATCCCTTTTCTGTTTTAGTATCTTGATTATTCATTAACTTTAAAAAGATGAGTTTTAAAAAAGATATGTTCTGGTATAACATTCATCATCTGATCACTTCATGGTACCTGGAATTGTGCCTTTTTGCTAAGTGAGGATATTTTTAAAAATTCCTTTAATTTCGATGCCAGATTTGTACAGATAAAGCTTCTCAGTTTCTATGAGCCAACTTACTTTATATGCCTTAACTTATATGGATGGAACAGAGCAGACTTAATAGAATTCATTCTTTGATATCGCCATTTTCTCATAATATAAACGATCTTCTACCTAGACAAAAGAGAAACAGATGATGCGAACCTTGGCTTGTCCATCTTTGAATGAAAGTGACTACCATAGTGATGGCAAAGTGGACAGGGGTGGTCTATTGAGCTATTTTGTCTGTTTAGAAAACTATGTTTTTGAGGATTTAATTTTCATTCATCGCCATAATAGCACAAATTCTGCAGAGTAAACTCAAGTTCTGGCCTCTGGAGAACCTTGTCTCCATCCTCAGTTCTTGTACACTAATCTTTTATGGACACCGTCAACTATGAAATGTGGTTCGCGGGAGTTTGAGGAGAAAAATTGTTGGTGAGAGAAGGTAGGAAAATCCTTCGCCCCACCTTTCAATGAATATCTCTGGACAATCGACTTCATGATAGAGAAAAAGGTACCTTGTCTATGCTTAGAAATCATGACTGTTTTGTTCAACATTGTGACTCCTCTGACAAGCACAGGGATTGGCAAACACAAATGTAGTTTTTTGGATAAATGAGATGAATGGTGTATGGCGTTAACAGTCCCCTGCCTTTTTAGAATTTTTTAAAGTTTATTTATTTATTTTTTTAGTAATCTCTACACCCAACATGGAGGTCGAATTCATGACCCCCGAGATCAAGAGTCACAGGCTCTTCTGACTGAGCGAGCCAGGCGCCACACCTCTTGCTTTTTTAACACAGCACAATGGTGGCCATCGTTGATCTCTGCATCCTTGCATCTCTTCACGCTGGGGTTCTCTGACCTCATTCTAGCAGGGGAAATGGTCTCTTCACTCATCACTTTTCTGAGAGTGCTCTCCCCAGCATGCCTGGTACATCCTCCCTCCCAGCCACAGATCACATGTGGAGCTATTCTTGGGTTTTGGAACTATCATCTCCTGCCAAGGTGTGTGGAGCAGCTGCAGAATTATGTAACTAACCGTGTTCATCCCCTTCCTGTTGCAATGTGCCCTTTGTCTTATCCTGTTTATTTTACAGCCAGATTTCTACAACTGGCCCTGAACACAGAGTAGAATTTGACTTGTGTCATTATAAAAGGAATCCTTGTGGACAAGCAACATCCCAAATTTATAGTTGTTCTCCCCATTCCTGCTTGTTTGTCCTTTTCTACTTGATTGAAGCACTCTTGCCTCTTCACCCTTGAGCATCTCGGATAGGCCTCACTGAAGCCAGCCTCCCCACCAGTCTACCTCAGCTCAGTTGCCTGGCAATAAAAACCATTGGAGAACACAGTGCCTTTAGAAGAGTTCTAAAATTTTGTTAAGCATTATATTCCATTCTCATTTCCACGATGAACTAAATGGGAAAGAGCTATTGTTCATCCATCATCCTGGTATACCCTACCTTTAAAGGTATCATCTGTAATAGCTATGAACCTCAACCCTGGTGCTTGTTAATGCTGATGTCCGGGGTCACTCAGAGGGTTGGGCATATCAGTCAGGGTAGGACTGAGGAGATTTTCTTGTTTGAAACTCATCTCTGTGGTCAACTCTTGATTTAAGTTGGTCTTGGGGATCTCTATGGTTTAGAGGGCCTGCCACAGGCCTAGAAATATAGAAATTAGTAGAAAAAGGACAAATAGAAAAATTATTGTTTTCTTTAGTTTCTTATGTCCATGGTAAAGTCTTTTATAAGTTTTGGGACATTCACTGCCATTATTTGTTCAAACATTTCCTCTGCTTCATTCTCTCTGGACAAAGAGCTTGATGATGTATTCACAGAAAAGAAATAAAGTCAGAGACGCTGGCACAAAACCAGTGAGGAATGAGTAGTGAGATAAGACTGGAAAAATTGGCATGGACCAGGTTATATAAGTCCTTGGTGCCTAATGGTAAGAGTTCAGATTTTATTTTTACTTTTTATTATAGAAAATTTCAAATATGTACAAAACAAGAGAGCCGTGCAGCTATTTCCCATATACTCACTACCATTTGCAATTACCAATTCATGCTCAGACCTTTTCCCTTTATGCTCCTACATACTCTCCTCCAATGCAGCAGATCACTTTACAGCAATATCTAGACACAGTTTTTATTTATAAATATTTCAGTTTTATTGAAAGATAGGACTACTTCGTGACATAACCTGAATACCATTATCACACCTGAAATATTAACAATTATTCTTTAATATCATTAGTGTTCACATTTTCCCCATTGTGTCAATTTATTTCAAAAAATTTTTTTAAAAAGGAAGCTCTAGGGGCGCCTGGGTGTCTCAGTCGGTTGAGTGTCCGACTTCGGCTCAGGTCATGATCTCACAGTCTGTGAGTTCGAGCCCCGCGTCGGGCTCTGTGCTGACAGCTCAGAGCCTGGAGCCTGCTTCGGATTCTGTGTCTCCCTCTCTCTCCGCCCCTCCCCCACTCATGCTCTGTCTCAAAAATAAATAAACATTAAAAATAAAAAAAAGTAAGCTCTAATCGCTTCTCGGCCTTTTGGCTAAGATCAAGTGTAAAAAGTTAAGCTCTATACCTAACATGGGGCTTGAACTTATGACTCGGAGATCGAGAGTTACATGGTCTACAGACTGAACCAGCCAGGTGTCCCTCAAAATTATTTTGGTTTGAACCAGGTTTTAAGTAGGACTCATACACTGCAATTGCTAGTATGTCTCTCTAATCTTTTTTAGTCTGCAGGGCTCCATTACATTCTTTCCCTTCTTGTAACTTATTTGTCGAGGACACTAGATTTTGCTGATTGTATCTCTGTGGTATCATTTTGTATATTTCTGTAATTTCAGTAAACTGAGACTCTTAATGATTTGGGTTTAATCTTTCAGGCGAGAACACTTGGTAGATTTTGTGCACTTACCTCAAGAGGCATCTATTACCAGCCGATTCCCTTTTGGGGATTTTAGAAGTCATTATTAATCATGGTCTAAATCCATTAACTCATTAGAGTTTGCAAAAGAGTGATCTTAGAGTATCACTATTCCACTATTCCTCTTTTTAAATTAACTGGAATATTTCTATTTAGAGAATCTTAGCCTCACTAACCACTTACTCTGAAGGATAATTTACATAGAAAGAGCAAGATAAAGTTTGATTCCTTTTCTTTATTAACTAGTTTTCAAAATGGCTTTATTCCCTATCATTCTAAAAAGATGGCCAATGAGTTTGCTTGTTTGCTTAGTCGAATATGATTTATAAGTCGTGAATCTATTTTACAAAGTTGAATTTATTATTGTTATTGATATTCTAATTGTTCAACTTTGAGGCTGTGGAACATTTTTCAAGTTGCCTCATAAGTCCTTTGGAAATGATCTTGGCAGTGTTTCTTGTTTTCTGATCCAACAAGATCGTTCAAGATTATTTTGTAAATGTCTTGCTCCAGATCTGGAAACTAGCCATTTATCCAAGAAGCTCAGGTTCCTTCTAGTGGAAAATAATGTTCAGAGACCACAATCTGGGCACTAAGGGTACACTTACTATTGTGCTGACCATTATTTCTAGGTCTTTTCAGAGGACAGAGTTAGAGAATCCTTTAAATCCTTTTTTATTTTTTTATTTTTTTTTAAGAATTCAGCTTTTTATTTATTCAAAAAGACCAAAGTACATGTATAGACCTCTCTGATTATTTTTTTTTCTTTGCTTCCACTTTCGTCTCCTCAGCCGGGGCAGCTATCAGGGGAGGGAGCAGGACCTCCTGCTGGTGCAGAACCAGCTTCTCACCCAAAGCAGAGCTCAAGTTCAACCCATGTGGAACTCAAGCTCACCAACCCGTGAGATTGTGACCTGAACCGAAGTCAGATGCTTAACCAACTGAGCCACCCAGATGCCCCTAAAATATTTAAAGAATTCACATGGTTCCCAACTCAAGTTAATGGAATGAGCTATATTGTATTAATTTAATTTAATTTAATTTTTTTAAAAGAGAACTTTTAAATTAACTTTTATGTACAGAAAACTCAACAGTATACACTTAGTCCAGTTTGGTGGCTAGTTTCAGCCTTTGCCTTTTCCACTTGACAATGTGAGCCCCCAGCTTTGGACCCAGGATGTTGCCTCCCCTGTGATGGCAGATCTTATCATATCTGTCATTGTAATTGGTCCCGATGGCTTCTACCAGCTTAGCCAGAACTCCTCTGTCTTCCCAGCTAACCTGTGTGAAGGCAGCAGTGGTGCAGGTCTTCCTATGGACCCAACGCCCCAGCCTGATCTTCCCCTTTGTGATGCAGTAGGGAACCCCCATCTTACCACACAGGGCAGGCAGGAAAACACCCAGCTCAATGGGATCCCCATCATGTGCAATCACTACCAGCTGAGCCTTCTTGTTTTCCACGGAGGTGGTGACAGTATGTCCCCCAGCTCGAGGGACATTCTGCAGCTTTCTTCTCAACCCAGGCCAACACTCTCTGCTTCTCTTGCTTTGTCTCTGGTCTGTATCTGTGGGCCAGCTTCAGCAGCTGAGTACCTGTCTTGTGTTCCAAGGGCTGGGGGAACTGGTTAATTGTGGGAGGCACTTTTAGACATTTATAGAGAACAGCTCTTTGCTGCTGCAGCTGGATAAAATGGAAGTATTTGACAAAGTGGGTGAGGTCTCTTTTGAGTTTGATGTCCTGTCCGATGCCAGAATTCTTAGGCCTTTTCTCAAGTAGGGGATTGATAACCTTCTTGGCCTCCTGCTTCTTCAGACAGCAGGGACCAGGGCCGCCTTCTTCCCCCTAGCCTTGTTTCCTTTTGGCATCTTGGATGGTAGAGGAAAGCTCTTTATTTATTTATTTTTTAAGTAAGCTCCAGGCCCAATTCGGGGCTTGAACTCATAACCCCAAGATCAGGTGTCATATGCTCTACTGATGAGCCAGCCAGGCACTCCAGAATAAACCATATTTAAAGAAGACTAGCTTCTCTTCCTGTTTTCTTCCACCCTATATTCCATACTGCATGCCTAGTGGTAAGTATTTAAAGATTTTTGTGACTTATTTTTCTACTGGTGTTTTAATATAAGTATATATGTGTAAGACAGTAGCTTCACTTGTGATGAGTATAGGATAATGTATAGAGAAGTTGAATCACTATGTTGTACACCTGAAACTTAGGTAACATTGTATCTCAACTATACTCAAATTAAAAAAAACCTTAAGCATATGTATATATATGAATATCAATACATATAATTACACATGCACACACATGTATATATCCTATTTTTAAATCAATGTACTCTATATGTTTTTCTCTACTTCAGTTGTTCTCACTCAATCATATAACTTTCATAATCCATAGAAATGCATGGAAATATTTCTCACTCCTTTTTTCACTCAGCAGTGTACTCCATTATGTGAAGATATATTATTTAAACAACTAGTCCCATTTTGATGGACATTCGAGTTGTTTCTAGTATTTTGATATTACAAACGACATTGCAATGAATAATTTTGGCAAATGCATTTTTTGGTAGTATATCTTTGGTATTCGTTTCTAAAAGTAAGATTGCTGGATTAAAAGTTAAAAGATTTTTTTTTTCTAACCTCAATGGGTAGTCCTTGAGGTGTGTAACCACTGCCATGGGCATGGCAAGGATGGGCTTCTCAAGGCATTAGTGCCCATGGCAGTGGAACAGTAGGTTAAGAAGTGATAGCACCTTTATTTTTTAATGCCCTTTATTTATTTTTTAAGTTTATTTATTTATTTTGAGAGAGAGAGAGAGACAGAGATACAGAGAGAGAGAGCATGAGTTGGGTAGGGGCAGAGAGAAAGGGAGAGTTCCGATGTGGAACTCGAACTCATGAACCATGACATCATGACCTGAGCTGAAATCAAGAGTTGAATGCTTAACTGACTGAACCACCCAGGTGCCCTGAAATGATATCACCTTTAAATACACACACACACACACACACACGCGCGCGCTACAAACAACTTTTATAAAATACCATCCTTTAAACAGTAATTTGGGAATATTTTTGTCATTTCCTAAGATGGGGGATAATTGCTGTTTCCTCCCAAAAAATACCATTACAATTACTTTTCCAGAAATAGAAGAATTCTTTCAGGGATTGTTATTCTACTTCCCTGACAAAAACTAGAAAGCAGGAAGTATAAACTTTAATCTGGATTTAATTTCTGGAATTTATGTGGTTTGATAGTTTTTGTGCTGCAATTCCTTTTTATGCTTGTATAGTTAGGGAAAAGTCAGAAAAAGCCGGTGTTGAGAGGAGTTGAATTCATTACTGTGACTTGCAGGAGATGGACAGGAAACATGACAGTCTTGGGCGGGGCTCCAGGACAAACTGACAAAGCTGCCATTTTCACATGTGGAACTTCCCATGTGCCAACTTGGAAAGCCTAAGAGATGGTGCCCTCTGCGTTTTCCAGTTTCTAAAGATGCTCCATGTAGATCTCACATGATTTATAGCCCATATAAAGAGCCTTGTCTTATTATTCTGGTGTTGCCATTCAGAGCCATCCAGTAAATATTCTGAGGATAAAGAAGAGCTCTTTCCTTTCATGAAAGCATGACTTTCACTGAAAATAGTGAATCAACAGTCTGACTCGACTCTGCAGTGTGCAGAAGGAACAGAAATCCTAAAAACTAACCTTTATTGATTAACACATAATGGACATAATACTAGGTAAGCTCTTTTCATGGATATCTCACCTCATTTTCAAAAAGGCCTATCAGTGGTTTGGAGTCTAACATCAAGCATCTTTTTATTATCTATTTATATTTTTAAGTAGGCTACACGCCTAGCACAGAGCCCACCATGGGACTTGAACTCACAACCGTGTGATCAAGAGTCAGATGCTTAACTGACTGAGCCACTTAGATGCCCCACGCATCTTTTGAAATACCGAACAGCTGGTATGAGGTAGAATGTTGATTGACTTAAGCATCCACAGTCTTCATCAAGAGAGACCATACCACTTGCTAATGTGGGCTAAAAGGAAATGTCAGGTATTACTTCTAATCATTCATGCCCTGTTGAGAGAAACAGATCCAACTGCACAGGAAAGTGATATAAAAATATATATGTATGTACATATACACAAATATGTACACGTATACATATATATCCATATATATATGTTCCGAGTATACATATATATGCTATTATTATTATTAAATGCAGGTGTGTAATTAGTTATACAAAGCTGTGTATGTACATGCACATTCGTAGGCACATACGGAGTAGGTGTAGGTGTGCTAAGGAGCTAACAGAGCGTTTAAAAGGAAAGAATGAGTTTAATCTTTACTTTCGACTGAGCTTGCTTCAAAAGCTGGTTTCTCCACTCACTGCTTGTGTAAACTTGGTTAAATATTTACTACTCTGAGCCAAGATTCATCAACTCTTAAATAGGGATAATAACTCCTCAAGTTTTTCTGGATTTGGAAATAATAATAATAATATATGTAAAAATGTTTGAAACAGCGCTCGATGCATAAAAAAGCAAAATGATGATGTTAGTGATCAGAACCACGTGTAGATAATCTTTGAAGCATTTTCAAGGTGGTCAGTTTTGAAGTTTTGGCAAGGACCCAGGTAGTTGCCTGGGATGCGGTGAGAAGAAATATAGGTGGAAAGGAAAGGAAATATAAAGATTAGAAGCAGAAACAAATGAACTGTGCATTTATATAATGAAAGTTTGATTTCCTGTACAGAGTTTAGCACTCTGTGAAGTGGGAGACTACATTGCTTGGTGTATGATAGAGGCTTTGAATGTTTAGCTATGATAGCAGTGACCGTGGAATCCCCCTGTAAGTCTACACCATTCAAACAATGCTATCCTGAACTTTTTTTAAAAAACTTCTTTAATTTTATTTTTAATTTAATTTTTTTTTGAGAGAGAGAGGCGCACGTAAGTGAGTGAGAGGCAGAGAGAGATGGAGAGAGAGAGAGAGAGAGAGAGAGAGAGAGAGAGAGAGAGAAGCAGGGCTCCCCTGAAGCAGGGCTCCAGCTCACAAACAGTGAGATCATGACCTGAGCCGAAGTCAGATGCTTAAGACTTAGTCACCCAGTCACCCCTGGTATCCTGAATTTTGCCTGATTTTATCACACTGATAACTTCCTGGGAAATATAGGAACCTGATAGATGTAAATAGGTATTGAGATGCCCCCTTTGAAAGCTACACCCCTTACGTAGTATACCTGTCACCTCTTTTGTTCTCCAGGATTTAAAGTTTTGGGGCAGCGTCTCACGGGGAGGGGAAATGGATGCAATGATTATTACACCTCGTCTGTGGTTCTTAGGCCTTAGGCCTGAAAACTCCGAAAACCTTTGTGTTTCTGGATATTGAGAAAAAGAATGTGGGTTAGAACACCTCAAATTCCAACTGATCTGGGTTAAATAATTAACATAGAACATCTGTTAATCATTTTAGAATTCAACATGTTTGGACATTTTATAGAGCAGTGCTTTTTGAAACCAAACTAATATTTTGACGTCTTGGAATGTTTTCTCCTGTATTTTTGCATCCTTGCCACCAGATGGCAGTAACAACCCATTTATTAATTACTCCTCCTTTTCCTCTCCCTTGCTTTTCCTCCCTCTCCTCCTTTTTCCTCCACTTTCTTTCTCCCAGTCATCATTCTTCTGCGTATGTTATTCTAGAAATGAATCAATCAATGGCTCTAAGTTAAAATCAATGGCTAAAAATTCCAACTGGATTTCCTCTGACAAATAAGCATGCCAGAGTCATAGTTCCCTAGGGTTAAAAAAGGGTGGGAAGGGACACCTGAGTGGCTCACTTGGTTAAGCATCTCACTCTTGGTTTCAGCTCAGGTATGATCTCACAGTTTCTGAGTTTGAGCCCTCTGTGCTAATGAGTGGAACCTGAATGGGATTCTCTCTCTCTCCCTGCCCTGTGAAGCGCTCTCTCTCAAAATAAATAAATAAACTTAAAAAAAAAAAAAAGGTGGAAAAATGTCCATTGTGGCAAGCAACAGTAAATAAAATGCTCTTGGGTAGAAGTTGAAATGCCCTTAAATAATAAATACCTCTAGTAAGTAATAAAAGACTACCTTGGATTGTATGTATGAGAAGTATAGATAAAACTGTGTGTGTGTGTGTGTGTGTGTGTGTGTGTGTGTGTGTGAGTCAGAGAGAGACAGAGAGAGAGAGAGAGAGAGAGAGTGTGTGTGTGTGTGTGTGTGTGTGTGTGAGTCAGAGAGAGAGAGAGAGTGTGTGTGTGTGTGTGTGTGTGAGCAAGTTCTTTTGGGGTTGTGGTGTAGGTTGTATACAAATGACTTCAGGAATCACTTGTCATAACAACCCTGTCACATCCTAGGCATGACTCCATTAAGGATGAGAAAATGAGGTTATCCAGAGGTGACGTGGGACCTTACATGACCCTCGTCTCTATTCCACTTAATCACTACTTCCTTTATTCAGTTTGCTTAAATATGACATATTTTCTCTCTCAGATATTTTCTCCAAGAAAAATTTTCTTGTTCAACTATCCTGGACTCATAAGTACATGTTTCAATTTGGAAAGAAAAATTGTTGTGTGACTCTTTTTTTTTTTTCATTTCTTAAAAATAGCTATAAAAACCTTCTGAAGATTGAAAGAAAGTAATAGTTGTGTTGAACCAAAGGCTGCTTGGACATACTTCTTTCAATTTTGTTTTTTTTTTAAAGTTTATTTTATTTATTTTAAGAGAGAGTGAGTGAGCAGGGGAGGAGCAGAGAGAGAGAGAGGGAGAGAGGATACTAAGCAGGTACCACACTGTCCAGTGCACAGCCCCACTCAGGGCTCTTTCTCACAAACCGTGAGTTCATGATCTGAGAAGAAATCAGGAGTTGGATGCTTAACTGACGGAGTCACCCAGGTGCCCCTTGATGAGACTGTTTTTAAACCAAACATGCACACTCAAAATTTAAGAGACAGGGAAATAGGTTTTTTATCCATTTATCCATTTTAGTTAGTGAGGTTTATCTGTACCATTTTCAATAGCTTGGAATGATTAGTTGATATGATTTTAGCTGCCGCAGAGAAGAGTAATTTTCAGAGTCTCTTCAGTGACCAAGGATGTGGGCACAGAGTCTGGAACGCACTCTTTATCAGTGAGATACAATTATCTTTAACATTATAATCTATAGGTCTGGCTTTGATGTGTGTCCTTTCACATACCAGATTTATGGATGTGGGCTTGTTTTCTATCCTCGTGTATAAAATGAGGATAATAACGCCCACATGGGGACTCACCGAGGAAAAGCCTGTGAAGTGCGGCTCTGCGTACAGTGTTCGACAGAGAAGTGTTCTCTTTCCCAGTCTGCCCCCAGGATAGGAGTATACCAGCTCTAGCTTACATCGCAAAGCGGCAAAGCCCTTCTGCGTTTGTCACTCCCGGAAGTTCACTCTGTACACATTCGCTTCCATGTCTGTTTTTGGTTTGGAAATTAAAAAAAAATTTTTTAAATGTTTATTCATTTTTTTTTTTATTTTTGAGAGACACAGAGACAGAGCGTGAGCAAGGGAAGGGCAGAGAGAGAGGGAGATACAGAATCTGAAGCAGGTTCCAGGCTCTGAGCCCGACGCGGGGCTCGAACCCACAGACCGTTAGATCATGACCTGAGCCGAAGTCAGCCGCTTAACCAACTGAGCCACCCAGGCGCCCCTGTTTATTCATTTTTGAGAGATGGAGAGAGACAGAGTGCGAGTGGAGGAGGGACAGAGAGAGCAGGACACACAGAATCCGAAGCAGGCTCCAGACTCTGAGCTGTCAGCATAGAGTCTGGTGAGGAGCTCGAACTCATGAACCATGAGATCGTGACCTGAGCTGAAGATAGACACTTAACTGACTGAACCACCCAGGGGCCCCAAGAATGTTTTGTTCTTGTGCGAATCACAGTCCTTAAAGTGTCTGTGGGCATCTACCTACTGAGCACACCCTCAGCACTGGACCAAATTTGTGAAAATGGGAGGACGGAGGAATAGAGAAGATGGGACTAAAGAAATTAAGTTTCTTTTCTTAACTGAACAAGGAATGATGCTACTGGTTACAATAAGTTAGTGAAGATTAAATAAGCTAATTAACAGGTCAGTGCTTTGAAATGTTCTGTGCTGCTAGAGGGTCAGAGGGAGTTAAGAGCATACTTTTTAATATAGAACGTTTTCTAAATGCCTGTGTCTTAGAGGGGCCTCTGATAGTGGTCTCTGCTGAAGAGCTTCAAACTCTAGCACATATTTCTGTGAGCTGTGAATCTGGTTTCAGAGCCCTTGTCTTCTCAAATGGCACAGATTTCTAAAGGCAGGCAAAAGCCTCAGTTCATCCTACAGTTTCAGCACTGACTGACTGACATTTTATTTCTGAATAGCTTTAAACTTTATTTTTGAAATAGAGGATAATGTTCCCATGGAGTCTTGGCATTTTAAAGAGAGAGCTTCTGTTTGAAAACCATGCTCAGGGACATTCAAGGTATTAGGAACTCAAAAACCACATGGCAGTTTGGCAAACCTTTGTGACCAAATTGTATTTGTTCAATGAAAGCCTTGGGTTGCCTTATTCTAAAATGCTGAGTGCTTAATGCTTCAGGACCTTAACGTGGTGCAGTTGGAAAACTTTCCATTTGGGAAAGAGTGATTAATTTTTATCTTCAGTGGCAATACAGCAATTTGCCCTTGTGGCAGATCTTCCTTTTCACCCAGGGGATTCCAGTGCTGAGGTAGGATGAATAATAACCTCCTATCACTCTTAGAGAAGCACTGAAATCCAGGGAAGAAACCAAAGGGCAGTACCTTCAGATTGAGGCATGAGCATTTTGTTTTATAATATAAATTGTACGTACTGGCCGAACTTTTGTCTTTGCAGAGCTGGAGATAATTTCCCCTCTAAATTTTATTTATTTATTATTTATTTATTTAGTAATCTCTACTCCCAGAGTGGGTCTTGAACTCATGACCTCAGGATCAAGAGTCACATGCTTTCTACCAACTGAGTCAGCCGGGCACCCCTCTTCTCTCTAAATTTAGATTTAGACTGCCAAAAGCCTGAAAAATACTGTTTCAGGGAGAGGTACAGACACTTGCTCTCCTCCTTTTCCACCCACACTTCACAAGAATTTCCTCCTGGAGATGGGGAGTTGAGACTGTTGTCATCGAGCGATGGAAAACCTAAGTGTCATTTGGTTTGAGGAAGTAACTGGGCTCAGTGGAAAGGACCTGAATACCCAAGACTGGTATCAAGGAGCTTTACCATCTATGTTTTCTTCCAGTTTTATGTTTTCAGGTACTATGTTCAAGTCTTTAATCCATTTTGAGTTGATACTTGTGTATGGTGTAAGATAGTGACGTAGTCTGTGCCCTCCACCCCCAACTTTTTTTTTGCAAGTAGCTGTCTGGTTTTCCCAAGACCATTTATTGAAGAGACTGTCTTTTCTCCATTGTATATTTTTGGCTCCTTTGTTGTAAATTAATTGACCAAAAAAAACATGGGTTTTGTTTGTTTGTTTATACTTACACTGCAACCACTTTCTCCTACTTTAAGAATCCTGGTTCTCACGAACACAGTAGACAGTAATATTAAAATTTTCCACATTGGCACTATTACTTTATTCCATGTTACAAACATTAGACTTGAAATAACCATACTAAAATCACTGTGATTTAAAATAACTGAGAATTGTTGAAGTGTTTTTTTTAATATGTTCTACACACTATACCCAATTTTTTATTACTTACTGCCTAGCTTAAATATAAAAGCTACACTATGCATTACACTCTCTTCCTTCGTTCCTCTCTTAGTGTCAGTTTTACAATTAACCATATGTTCAGTACTCATCAGTCTTTATGTTGATGATTCTTTACTCATTTGGGTTCTATAAAATACATTTTGTATTTTAAAAAAAGATTTTTTTAAGTAGGCTTAGCATCCAGTAAGGAGCCCAACACAGGGCTTAAACTCATGACTCTAAGATCAAGGGTGCCTGGGTTGCTCAGTCGGTTAAGTGTCCAACTTCAGCTCAGGTCATGATCTCACAGCTCGTGAGTTCAAGCCCCACTCGGGCTCTGTGCTGACAGCTTAGAGCCTGAAGCCTGCTTCAGATTCTGTGTCTCCCTCTATCTCTCTGTCCCTCCTCTACTTGTGCTCTCTCTCTCTCAAAAATAAATAATTAAACATTTTTAAAAAATTACAAAAAAACCCTACAAAAACACAAAAGATCAAGACCTGAGCTGAGATCAAGAGTGGGATGCTCAGGGCACCTGGGTGGCTCAGTCAATTAAGTGTCTGACTTAATTGAGCTTCTGACTCTTGATTTTGGCTCAGGTCATGATCCTTGGGACATGGGATTAAGCCCTGTGTTGGGCTCCTCACTGAGTGTGGAGCCTGCATGAGATTTTTTTTTTCTCTCTCTCTCTCCCTCTGCCCCTCTCCCCATCTTGCACACACATGGGCTCTCTCTCTCTCTCAAAGAAAAAAAAAATCTGATGATAATCTAATTTTCTTTCCCTTAGTCATTTCCTCTCTCTTTCTTTTACATCGATGTTTCCTGTTGACATAAAATAAACTACACATGTTTAAAAGGTATATGGTAGGCAGAACTCTTCTAGCTCCAAGATTCCCTCCCCTTCTTGGTATACATACCCTGTATGATCCCCTCTGTGGACTGAATGTGTCCCCACAAAATTCATATGTTGAAGTTCTAATCACTCGTGTGATATTTGAAGATGGGGCCTTTGGGAGTATTTAGGATAGATTAGGTCATAAGGATGAGGACCTCATGATGGGATTAGTAACCTTATAAGAAGAGAAAAAAAGAGAGACAAAAGACCAATGAGGACATAGCAAGAGACAGCCATCTGCAAGCCAGGAGAGAGCTCTCACCAAGAATCAAATCACTCTAATCTTGATCTGGAACTACTAAGCCTCCAGAACTGTGGGAAAATAAATATTTGTTGTTTAAGCTTAGTCTATGGCATTTTATTATGAGAGCCCAGCGGACTAGGATACCTTCCTTTGAGTAAGGGCGGGATCTGTAAATACAATGGACCATCACTCCCATGATTACGTTATCTTGAATAAGATTCTTTCAGAGCAGACTGGAGAGAGGTTCTCTTATTTGCTTTAATAAAGTAAGCATGAAGAAAGCTTCCATGTTGTGAAAGGGCGACATGGCTGGAACCTGAGGGCATCTTCTAGAAGCCGAGAGAATCCCTGGTTAACAGTCAGCAACAAAACGTGGACATTAATTCTACAACCACAAGACCAGAGTTCTGAGACCTGGAGTCTCATATAAGAGAGATCACAGCCTTGGCAGACACCTTGATCTCAGTCTGTGAGATCCTGACCCAGTTAACCATACTTGGACTCCTGACCCACAGAAATGGTGAGACAATGAATTTGTGTTATTGTAGCTACTAGATTTGTGATAATTTATTATGCAGCAATAGAGAACTAATATAGAGTGAAATATAATAAATTTCAACATATGAAAATGTGAGAAACCATAAGTAAATTAAAGATAATGAACATATCCATCCCTCCCTTAAGTTCCCTATTCACTTTTATAACCTATCCTACCAACTGTATCCCAGACCGTCCTATTCCTAGGCAAGCACTGATCTAATTTCTGTGATTGTAGATTAGTTTGTATTTTCTAATAAATGGAATCATACAATATATACTCCTTTTTGTGGAACTGTTTCACTCAGTGTAATCATTAAAACAATTTTTTAATACTTATTTATTTTTGAGAGAGAGAGAGAGCACGAGCAGGGGAAGGGCAGAGAGAGAGGGAGACACAGAATCTGAAGCAGACTCCAGGGTCTAAACTGTCAGCGCAGAGCCTGAGGCGGGGCTTGAACTCACAAGCTGTGAGATCATGACCTGAGCCGAAGTTGGACACTTAACTGATTGAGCCACTCAGATGCCCCTTAGTGTACTAATTTTAAGATTTATCTATGTCATGTTGTATAACAACAGTTCATACCATTTTATGACTGAGTAGTGTTCAGTCGTATGTATTTACCACAATTTATTCATCCAGTCAACTGCTAACTTACATTTGGGCTGTTAGCAGTTTTTCATTGTTACACATAATGGTGCCGTGAACATTTATGTATATGCTTTTGCTTAGATATATGCTTTTATTTCTTCTGGGTAAATACCTGGGAGTGGAATGCCTTGATCATATGAAAGATGTGTGTTTAACTTAAAACAATTGTTAAACTTGTTTTCCAAAGTAGGTGTGCCACTTTACCTCCAAAGCAGCAGTATGTGAACATTCCGGTTGCTCCACATCCTTGCCAACACATGACATGGCCAATTTAACAACTTTTAGATATTTTAATAGATGTGTATTGGCATCTCATTGCGGTCTTAATCTTGATGTCCCTAAAGGGCACTAATGTTGAAAATCCTTTTATGTGCATCTGTATATTTTATTTGGTAAAGTGTTTATTTAAATACTTTGTCCATATTTTAATTGGATTTTTCATATTCTTATTATGGAGTTTTGAGAGTTGTTAATATCTGGATAAAAGTCCTTCATGTGATTGGCAAATATTTTCTTCTAGTCTGTGGCTTATCTTTTCATTCCATCAAGAGGATCTTTCAAAGAATAGAAGTTTTTAATTTTGATAAAGTCCAATTTATCAATTTGTTATATGTATTGTGCATTTCATGTCATATATTAATAAACTATTGTCCAACTTAGTCACGAAAGTTTTATTCTATATTTTTTCCTAAAAGATTTATAGTTTTAGGTTTTACATTTAGGTCTGTGATCCATTTTGAATTAATTTTTGTATATGATGCAAAATATGGATTGAAGTTTATTTCTTTTTTTGCATATGGGTATCCAATTGTTCCTGTACCCTTTGTGTAAAAGACTGTTCATTCTCTACCAGATTGCCTTTTCAGCTTTGTCAAAAATCAATTGACCATACTTGTGTGTGCATCCATTTCTGGACTCTATTTTGTTCCATTGATCTATTTGTCTATCTTAACGCCAATATAATACTTTCTTGATTATTGTAACATTCAATAAGACTTGCAGCCTGGTAGATTAAGTCTTCTAACTTTGCTTCATTTACAGAGTAGTTTTGTCTATTCTAGGTCCTTTGGCTGTCATGACTATTAATGATCCAAATTTATTGCCCTTACCCCATTTATTGAATATCTACCTTTTCTCCTCTGATACACAATCCCATTTTGTTTCTTTCTTTTTTAAAATTTTCATTTATTTATTTTGAGAGAGAGGGAGAGAAAGAAAGAGAGAGACAGAGAGAGGGAGAGAGAGGCAGGCATGAGTGGGGGAGGGGCAGAGAAAGCGTGAGAGAGAATCCCAAGCAGGCCCCATACTGTCAGTGCAGAGCCTAATACAGGGATTGAACCCATGAACCATGGGATAATGAGCTGAGACAAAATTAAGAGTCAGACATTCAACCAACTGAGACACCCAGGTGCCCCCAATCCCATTTTCTGATAATTCAAGTTTATATATGTGAGGACTTACTATATTATTCCATTGGACAAATATCTAGTAATGCACCAATATTCAGTCTTAGTTACTATAGCTTTATTATGTGTTTTATTCTCAGGTAGAATGAGTCTATTTACTATGTTCAACTTATTCAAAAGTGAGTTGGCTGTTTTGGCCTATTTCTCTGGCATATAAATTTTAGAATCATTTTGTCAAGTAACTAAAAAAACCCACAAACTATTGGTATTTTTATTAGAAAGTTATCAATTCTTCTGATCCGTTTGGTGACATCCACCATTTTTATTTTGCTGTCTTCTGAATCATTTAGTATGTCTTTATTATTTTTATTTTATTAATGTTTAGTTTTGAGAGAAAGAGCATGAGTTGGGGAGGGGCAAGGAGAGGGAGGGAGACACAGAATGTGAAGCAGGCTCCAGGCTCTGAGGTGTCAGCACAGAGCCCGACGTGGGGCTCAAACTCACAAACTGTGAGATCATGACCTGAGCCTAAGTTGGACGCTTAACTGACTGAGCCACCCAGGCACCCCTAGTATGTATTTCCATTAATTTAGATAATCTCTGTGTTTTAATAAGGATTTATTTATTTTCTCTAATGGGTTGGCTTCTTTTTGTTGTGTTTATTCCAAGGCACTTGATATCTTTGTTGAAATTAGTAAGATTTTTTTTCCAATTTTAATTTTTTAAGTTATATACAGTCAATTTTAATTTTCCTAAGTGCATAGTTATATGAATTTTTAACATATGCATAGATTTGTGTAACTATCACCACATCATGGTACAGAACCATATACATTACCCAAAAAACTTCTTTCATGCTTCCCTTTGTAGTCAAGCTGTCCCTGTATTCCTGACTCCTAACTGATCTGTTCTCCATCCTGTAATTTCGCCTTCTCCAAAATGTTATATCAATACAATCATAGTAAGTAACCTTTTGAGACTGACGTTTTTCACCTAACATAATGCATTTGGGGTTTATCTGTGTTGTGTGTATTAATAGTTTGTTCCTTTTTATTACTGGTGAGTATTCTACTGTATAGATATACCACAGTTTGCTTATTCATTCCCTCCTTGAGGGATATTTTGGTTGCTTCCAGTTTGGGATGATTATGAATAATGCTATAAGCATTTGGGTACAGATTTTCATCTAAATATAAGTTTTTATTTCCTTAGTGTATATACCCAGGGGTGAGATTGTTGGGTCATAATATCCGTATGACTTTATAAGAAATTGCCTAACTATACTATTTTGTATTCCCAGATGCAACGAATAACTTTCAGATGCTTCACATCCTCAAGTATGGTATGAGGTCATGATATGGTCAATTTTTTTAATTAGCCAATCTAATAGATGTGAATAATATCTTTTTAAAATTATATTTTATGGGGCACCTGGGTGGCTCAGTCGGTTAAGCTCCTGACTTCGGCTCAGGTCATGATCTCGCGGTTTGTGAGTTTGAGCGGTTCGAGCCCCGCATCAGGTTCTCTGCTGTCAACCCAGAGCCTGCTTCAGACCCTCTGTCTTCCTCACTCTACTCCTCCTCCAGCCTCTCTCTGTCTCTCAAAAAGACATAAACATTAAAAAAAATTTAAAATTATATTTTCTGATATTACTGGAGCATAAGAATATAATTTGTTTTTTTTTTAAGTTTATTTATTTATTTTGAGAGGGAGAGAGAGAGAGAGAGTATGGGAGGGGCAGAGAGAGAGAGGGAGAGAGAGAGAATCCTAAGCAGGCTCCACACTGTCAGTGCAGACCCTGACATGGGGCTCAAACTCACAAACTGTGAGATCATGACCTGAGCCAAAATCAAGAGTTGGGCACTTAACCAACTGAGCCACCTAGGCGACTCTAGAATATAATTTGTTAAAATATATTTTTTAAATTAGAGGCACCTGGGTGGCTCAGTCGGTTAAGCATCTAACTCTTGATATTGCCTCAGATGTGATCTCTTTGTCATGGGATCAAGCCCCACATCTAGCCATCTAGCTCCATGCTAAACATGGAGCCTGTTTGGGATTCTCTCTCCCTCTCTCTCTGTCTCTCCCCTGCTCATGCATTCTCTCTCTCTCTAAATAAACAAATGTTAAAAAAAAACTTTAAAATTAGAGTATAGCATATATACCAAATGTGTATTTGTTATGACAACTTGGTGAATTAAACACATGTAGTAATCAGCAACCAGATCAAGAAAAAGAACATTATGAGAACTCTAGAAGCCTCTTCTATACCCCCTTCCATTTTTTGCCATCCTTCTAAACCAGATTCTGACTTCTAATAGCACAGATTAATGTTGCATTTTTGTACATCTTGTAAATGGAATCACACTGTATGTGATCTTGAGCCCTCTGGTATTTTCTTTAACCCCCTTTGAATTGTCAGCCAGAAGGAAATAACCCAGGAGAATGAAAGCCTTATGACAAATCATAATTGGTAGCATTTTCTTTGAAAATGTTTATTAGTAGTAATTGAGGTACACATGCTGTTTGCATGTTTTGCACATTCATTAAGATAAAGATAGATTTATTACTGAAATATCAAGAAAGGAAGCAGATTATTTGGACTTAGTGTTGCTATGGTTTTCTTTTTTATATTAATTTCTTTAATCGTGAATTTTGAGGTTATGAACGGAGACCATGATTTATGTTTCATAGTTTATTTGGTTGATTGTGTGCTTTTTACATATTTTTCCCAGTAGAAATGCTTTTCCCTTTTTGGAAATGGAGGCACATAACCCCTGTCATCACCAACTGAATTTTCATTAGTTCTGTCATTCACGGTCTCCACTCATTAGCAACAGAGTCATTACCCGCCATGGAGGTGGTGAAGAGAAATTAGGCAGCTTTTTAATTTTCTTGTAGCGTTTCCCCTCAAGGAAATATCATCATTCTTGTTCTTTCCTATCACTCTGGTGCTTTGTCATAATGGCAGAGGCCCATGTTGGCTGCTACATAGTAAGTTCACCACATGTTTTGACTTAATCTAAATTAGATATTATGAACGTGTCTTATTAAGTACATCAAGCTTATCAACATACATAGACACCTAAAACCTTACTGATTTATGTTTTTCCTTCCAAAATTGTTGATAAGAGGTCACAATTTTATCTGATTTCTACTATCTATAGTAATTCACATTTATGTACACCCATACACATACACAAGCATATAATACTTAAAGGCATACCTAACTTACCATTTGCACAATTTTTTTCCTTCATCTAGCCCATATTTTATGATAACCTTGGTCAGAACAATTGGTAATTACATTTTAAGAAACCAATACTTGTATGTTTAACAACTGAATCTGCTAATGGTGTCTTGATAGGTTTTGGGATAATTATTTAGTATTCATTTCTATATCAGAATTACATTTATTTATTTATTTATAGATTTTATTTTTGGGATGCCTAGGTGGCTCAGTTGGTTAAGCTTGATTTTGGCTCAGGTCATGATCTCATGTTTCGTGAGACTGAGCCCTGAGTTGGGCTCTGCGCGGACAGTGTGGAGCCTGCTTGGGATTCTCTCCCTCTCTTTCTGCCCCACCCCCTGCTCAAGTGTGCACTCTCTCTCTCTCTCTCAAAATAAATAAATAAACATTTCAAAAAATATATTCTATTTTTAAGTAATCTTTACACATAACATGATAGCTTGAACCTACAACCTTAAGGTCAAGAGTTGCATGCTCTACTGACTCAGCCAGCCAGGTGTGCCATTTAAAAGAAGTACTTTTAAATCCCAGCAATCAGACCATGTAATTTAAAAGCTAGAGAATATTAACAAGGTAAGAGGATCTAGGGTATATGTACATAATTCTCTTTTATGGGGTAGGGATCAATTTTAACTTTCAAAATACTAAAAAGTATTTGTAAAATATTCTGCACTAATATAATCATTGCCACCTGCTATGATGGCCAGTGATGGAATCTTTCCCTTCCGTGTCAGGACAAATGTTTCGAAATCTGCACCAGCAGAATTTCAAAGTGCTGAGTTCTGAGCCACATGGGTTGGGTTTGAGTCCCAGCTACATTTCTTGACCACTGGCTTTGTGGTCACTGTGCTTTTGTTCGATCATTTATGAAATTGGAATAATAATGGATTTTTATCTCATGGGGATATTGGAAAGATTAAAAGTATTCATATATACATATAGTATATGGAACTTGGAACAATTCTTGACTCAATAATTACTAACCATTATTATTTAATAAATGAACTAAAAGTATAACTCAGTTCATCTTCTATATCTCATTTTTATTATTAATCTGATAATTCATAGTGTTTTACAGCTAAAACGGGCTTTAGGAATTATCTGTTTCAACAGTCTCAGTTAAACATGAGGAGAGGAAAATGGAGGAAGGTAAAATCATTTGTGCTAAGTCATCTAGCTCACTAGTAAGAAAACTAGGACATTAACCAAAGTCTCTTAGCCTGTATGTTAAAGGAGAATCGAATAGTCTAATTATAACTAGGTTTACAATGAAAAGAAAATACAAATTTAAAGTAGGAGGTCAAAGCCTGAAGAATAATTCATGTTCCATGAAATAGAACTTTATGTTTCCTGTCTCCCATATTATCTAGGGCATCATACTTATTATGCATTTTGCTGGTTTTAGGTGCTTTGAAATATTTAGTAGCTTCTTGTATGATTTTTAATTTTTATTGAACACTATCATACTCAGAAGAGCAGATATCAAAGCCTGTTTAAGGAGCTTTGTGTTTCTTAGGTCATCTGAGATATCATCCAATTAGTTCTTCAACTTCTTTTGCTTCTTTGAGAAAAATGCCAGCCAAAGACATTCTGATCAGACAGGTCCAAAGGATGCTTAACTGACTGAGCCACCCAAGCACCCCCTAAAAAAAGGTCTTGATCGTGTCTACATGAGTGTGTGCATATATTTGTGTTTGTGTGTATGAGAGAGAGAGAGAGAGAGACCAAATCCCCATTTTCTGGAAAAATGAATTAAATGCTAAAAATTCAATAAACTTTTATTACCAGTTTATTAGGTGGCAGGCCCTTTGCTAGGCACTCACCATATAGCAGTGACTAAAGACAACATGTCACATAGCCAGTAAGTCACAGGACCAAGATTCAGCTCAACCCAGCTAACTCCGACCTGTGCTGTCTTAATCACTATTTCTTAAAAATCTTTGCTTACACAAAACTATGATTTATTGGTTTCTTGTGAATGGTGAGTGAAAAAAATGTGTCATTGCTTCCGCACCAACATTTAGCATGAAAGTGACTCATGCTGATGTCTTGAGGTTACATCCTCTGTTCTACAAAACATCGCAGTGAAATCTTAAAATAATGTTAAAATGTGGATTTTTCTAGTAAGTTGTTATTTGGTTGTGTTTCAGTTTCTACACTATATTTCAGATGGGCAATTCAGTATGCTTTTTTTTTTTTATGATATTAGATCTTTCTTAGCACTTATTTGGGAAGTACTTAGGCATTCTTAGCCCCAGCTGGGGTCCCAGCTCCTTCCCCTTGGAGAAGGTAGAGCAAAATGCTTAAGAGCATGGCAGTGCCCAGTTCACATCCAGTTGTACAATAGAAATACTTGTTACGGCTTTCCTTCCTGTGGTGAAGGAATGAATCATTGATTATGTGACTTGTTATGTATTCTCTTAAACACTGAAGAATAAAACATTCACTCCTTTACAAAAAAAATTAGACATGGTGCTGGAGTGGGCAGACCTATGTTCAACTCCTAGCTCTGCCACTTAGCTGTCTCATCCCTGACAAGGGACTTAATTTCTCTTACACCTTGAGTTTTTTCATCTGTCAATCATTTCATACCTTATATGGATATCATTTACCTCTAATTATTATTTACCTTATAAATAAAGTACTGTTTACCTCAAGCCTGTCATTAGATCGCATGCATCGATGTTAAGTATTTTTTGAGTAAAATGCACTGGTCAGGCCCGGAGGTTTCTAGCTCTAATGTAGAATTTATTGCCTTGTGGACCCTAAGGCTTCTCCCTGGTGGTCTAGAGGGTGTTCTGCTTTTTTTAGACTTTCCTGAATTCAGTTGGGATCTTCCAGTTGAATATTCTGACTAGTGCTACCAAACAGCAGCCATCTTCCCAGCCAGATTAGGACGCTTTTTAATCCACTTTCAGACCTGATCTTCACATTGTGAATAATGCAAGTGAAAACCCTGCGAAATTAAGTATGAGATGCCATTTATCTAAGATGATTATCAAGGTAGCCAGAGTTCTGATTACTAACCATTCACGCGGTACTCTTCCTGGCACACTGCATTGCTTCTTCATAAAAAGGTCCAGTGAGAACAAGCCATTTTGTTAGTACACTAAAAACATTTATGGGAGAGGCTCCCATAAATCTCTTTAGTGCATAACAATGGGATAATAAAACTCAAGGATTTGGAACTCACTTTGGTTCTCATCTTCTCTCCGGACCTTTGTGATTTAGAAAGTCCATATGTTAAAATCTCAGAGAGGCTGATTCAGAGACCTCCTTTAATTTGGAGGCTGCTGGGGACCTCTTATTTATTTGTTTCCTCTTATTATTTTTTTTTTCAAACTAGGATTTTTTCACAGGACTTCATATAATTTTTCCAGCTTTTCTGGTATAAACCATCTGTGGTCATTTTGCAGAGTCTCTAGGTCATGGGAAAGTTCTGTCTTTCCTGCATAGCACATATATGAGTCCTGCTCACCACAGCCACTTTTTGTAGTGGATAGTTGCATTTGTCTCCAAGGAATTTAGATGTAGTCATAATGCCAAACTTGTTGCCGATCTAGAATTGTGAAAAAATTTTAGAATGCTCCTACATTTAAATAACTCTTTCATCAGTTTTTTTAATGTTTATTTTTATTTTTATTTTTGAGAGAGTGAGAGAGAGAGAGACAGTGTGAGCAAGGAAGAGCAGAGAGAGAGGGAGATGCAGAATCGGAAGCAGGCTCCAAGCTCTGAGCTGTTCGCACAGAGCGGGGCTTGAACTCACGAATCATAAGATCATGACCTGAGCCTTAGTTGGACACTGAACCAACTGAGCCACCCAGGCGCCCTCATTCATCAGTTTTTTAGATGTGTTTTACCTCTTCTTCAAAGATAGAGGCTATTACAGAAGATCTGTTAGAAAATGAAAGTGGTCAAATGCTGTATTTGGTATGTTAGTAGTATATTTATGTTGGTTTTCCAGAAAACTTACAACTTTAAAATAACCATTGAATGGATAGAAAATATGAGATGTATTGTCACAACCAGTCCTGTATGTTTCTTTTCAAGTATTTATCACTTATCTTCTCATTATACAAATTCCTATCTCCCTTCCAGACCCACCTCAGGTATCTTTCCTTGACTTTGTACTCCCCAGTGCCTCTGCATTTCAGAAGACAAATTATTGCCTATTTTGATATTTGAATATACCCTGTCATATGTATTTAAATTTTCTTTTATGTATGAACTTGTATGGAGTGAAACTATAAGCTCCTTGAGGACACAGACTACCTCATTTAATTCTAGTCAAGTCCAGACATCATCTGCCTAATGGCCGCACATGCGGGTTACTTTAAATAATACAATTTCTAAAAACAGCAATACCTTCCGTGGATATTCTGGGAAAACCAAGATAGAAAAGAAAACCTGAAATAGTCAAAATATTGCAAGAAATACATTCTTCTATTTTTCTGGGATCTTATCCTTTGAAAATGTGTGTGTGTGTCTGTGTGTCTGTGTGTGTGTGTGTCTGTACAACCTGTGATCATATTAGATATGGTTCCGATGCTTGTTTTTTTTTTAATAGCTCGTCGTGATCTTTTTGCTATGAAATATTATTCAAATGCACAATCCTGTCAGCCGTCATTTATTCAACTATTTTCTTATTGTTGGGCATTTAAATTGTGTCACTTTTCATTTTATTTTAAAAAATATTTTGATAAACATGTATATTTTTCTTCCAGAAAACTTTACCAATTTAAAATTTCAACAATCTATTATAGTTCCCTATCCCTCCATTTTTGCAGCTGTCAGTATTGTTGTAGACTGTATATACATATATATATATTTTTAAAATTTTTAGAGACACATTTTTATTATTTTAAATTACATTCTTTGCTTACTAAAGACATTTATTTATTTCTTATTTATTATCTATTTCCATTTAAATTTTTTCTTTTGTGAACTGTCCCTTTGTCATTCTTTCTCAATTTAATTTGGTATGTCATGTGTTACTCTCAGGTTCATAAGAACTCATTGTATATTAAGGACATTATCTTAGTCCACATTTGTTGAATTCAAATTTATTTTTCCTTTAATGTTTATCTTTCATTTTGATATGGCATTTCTTGATAGTTCTTGCAAAAGATTAAATTTAGCATTTTTTTTCTTTGTGAGTTTTTCCATGTAAAGCATTGAAAATATTTATTTGTTTTTTCCTCATTTAGATTTTTCTGCTTCGAAGTTTTAATATTTAACTTTATAATGTACTTAGAATTACTTCTTTTTTTCCCTCAATTAATTGATCAATTTCCTAGACCCATTTACTGAATGTTTTTTCCTGCTTATTATATGTTTTCTTATTCATTGCATATTTTAATGGATACTACATATTTTCTTACTGATCATACATGTATCATATACCAGTTTCATGTGTATTTTTGGGCTCTCTATTATATTTCATTGATCTCTTTATTCTTGTTCTAGCTCCACAGTATTGATTATTATAGCTTTATAGTAAATTTTACTATAAGTTATGCCATAAAATACAGTAAATTTTAACATCAGGCAAGACAAATTCTTCATGTTACTGTTTTTTATCATTACAAAAATTCATTGGTTTTTCTTGCCCATTTGATCTTCTTAAAGAAATTTAAGATTATTTGCCAAGTTAAAAGTATCTATTTGGGATTTTGCATAGCATTGCACTAAACTTTAATATTCTTTGAGATACACCGACAGAAAACATTATAGCACCCCGTATGTTCTTTCTTTCAAGTCAGACTATTACTCTTTTTATGCTAGAAGAGAACTAACTGCTAGCCTGCACCATAGTCCAAGCGTATAAGAAGTAGGATGTTAACCGATGGTAACTTACATCTGCAAAGAACATTTTCTGAAGAGACTCTCCGAAGTAGTTCTCACAGCTATTTTACTTATCTGATACTTTTCCCTAGAACACAGCCATTAATTTTCTCCATCAATAAATCTCAAGCAAAAATTTTAATCTTGAGAATTTTTAACACATTGGCATTTCCTATCAAAGCCAGTGTTTATTAAAATACTGAAGTAAATACCCTGAACAACTTTCATACTCACATGGCATTTAAAAAGTTATCACTGGAAAATTTCCCTAAATCTAGTTTTAACACTGTAATACAAACAACAAAAAATAGTTTTCACTCATTTAAACCTCCTTATCTGTCTATTGTTTTTGGGTTTCATTCAGTTTTTCATAGTCTCAAATGCATGTGTCCTTGTTTCTGGTGGGAATTCTTGCTAAGTGATATGTGTCTTTCTCTCCCTTTGGGATTTGAACTAACCCAGGACCATCTTTTCTCTTTTTATTCCCATAAATTCTGCTCCTTGGATGACGGTGTCCGTGTTTGGTTTCACAAACATCTGAATAAAATGTGTTTATTTTCCTTTAGAAATAGGCATTGTAAACTGAGTGTACTTTCGTTTTTAGAAAAGTACAAGGTGATAACTCAAGGCCTAGATAGACAGAGGATTTTTATATTCAGGGCAAGTTAAAGAAGAGTAGTCTTATTTTCCAAAGATTTCTGTGCTGAACAGCATCTTGAGATGAGAAAGAAATTTAATTAGTTTAGATAATTTTGTCTGTCTAGTTATTTGGCTTTTTATCAACAATTTTGAAGCAAAGATTGTCTTTTATTACAGAAGAAGATTTTTCTTAATTCTTATTTTATGTTCTTATCAGAACAGTAATCTAGTAGCAAATCAAACATTTCTAACTGATGGTGGCAGCAGAGTGGTGCTTGGGAGGTGTTGAGTGCAAAGCATTTTGTGTTTGGGGAACTCATTACAGTCTCAAAACTCCCTTTATTTTCTATGACGATTAGGAAAATTAATAATCTTGACATTTTAGGACAACTTCAATTAGGTACGCCAGGAGGAAGCTTTTAAAGACATAATTTAGGAGCACACAAGGGATCAAGTAACTTCAGGAAAGAAACTTGCACTTTAGTTTCAGGACAAGCTATGAAGCTGAAAATTTTATGATACTAAAATACTAAACTTGAGTAAATTATAGGCATTGATACTTTAGTCTGAACATATGTTCAGAAGCAATCACCACCATCAAACAGTGACTGTAGACACATGCCAGTGGGTTGGATTGGTGAGAATCATATGCTTTTCATTTATTTTTGAGCTAACAACTTGAGAGTTTCATAGCAGTGGGAGTCTGACAGTATTTGGAGCAATCCGCCGCTATAACATCTATATAAAGATCCATGTGGATTCCTAGGCGTGACGTATATTTGAGAGCCTGAGCTCATGTGCATCTTCTATGATTTGTGAAACTGGAAGTAATGACCATTTTCTTTATTTAGAGAGAAATGTTAAAAAAAAAGGGTTGCTAAAGTATTTAACTTTAATTTTACCTTATTTTAAAACATCTAACATGGATTAGGTTATTATCCAATTTGATTCAGATTCAATTCAATTTTTGTTTTTTAAGAAAGTAATTTGGGGCATCTGGGCGGCTCAGTCATTTAAGTATCCAACTCTTGATTTTGGCTCAAGTTATGATCTTACAGTTTGTAGGTTCAAGCTCCACGTTGGGCTTTGTGCTGGTAGTGTGGAGCCTGGTTGGGATTCTCTCTCCCCGCTTTCTCTGCCTCTACACTGCTCACACATACTCTATCTCAAAACAAATAAATAAACATTAAAAAAATTTATTAAAAAAAAGAAAATGCAATTCAAAGATGCCAAGTAGCAAGAAAAATGCCCATAAGCACAAAACATGAAAAAGATTGATTATTGATTATATATTTTTTATGAAGAAACTCTACCGATGACCACTAGCTGGATTTTCTTTTTTCAACAATATAATTTTGTGGTAGAAACTGCTGAAATTTCTACCCAAACATGGACAATTACTTCTTGAAAAATATTGTCATTTGCTACTCATCAACCCATGACAGAATATAGAAAGAGACAATTATACAAAGAGAAATAGATTTATGTAACATTCCATATTTATTAAACTGTTAATTGACCATCTACTAAAATTAAACATTAAACATTAAACAGAGAAGTCTTTGCCAATAAGGAGTTTCTGTTCTAGGGGCACCTGTGGCTCTGTTGGTTAAATGTCCAACTCTTGGTTTTGGCTCAGGTCATGATCTCATAGTTCATGAGTTCAAGCCCTGCATCGAGTTCCATGCTGATAGTGCAGAGCCTGCTTGCCATTCTTTCTCTCTTCCTCTCAAAATAAATAAAAAAATATTTTTTTCTAAAAAGAAATTTCCATTCTAGAGGGTGAGTTTAGGAAAGAAACAGGTACTATATAATGCAGATGTTGAGAAACTATCCCTCAAAGACCAAATATGGCCCACCACCTATTTGTGTAAATGTTACTTTTATTAAAATACAGGCATGCCCACCCTTTTGCATGTTAACCAGTGGCTGCCTTTGCACTACAATGGCAAAATTAAGTAGTTGTGACTGAGACTTTAGCTCCCAAAGCCTAAAATATCCACTATCTGGCACTTCACATAAAAATTTGGCTGACTTCTGCATATAATGTGTTGGTGGCAATACATGATTTTAAAAGGCAGGGTGAATTTTTGTGTAGAGTGATCAGGGAAGTGCTTTCTGAGAAGGTAACATGTGAGTAAACCTGAAGAAAGTGAGGAAAAAAGCAAGAAAGCTCCGCAGATTTGACAGAAAAGAACCCTGAGGAGAGAACAGGAAGTACAAATGAAGTGGGAGTGCGCTTGTCATGTCTGAGTAACTGCAAGGAGGCGGGGGAGGCCAGAGTGTATTGAGCAGGGACACCATGATAAGAAGGCTGTCAGAAATAGTGGAAAGGCAGATAATGGAGGACCTTGTAATCCAAATAATGACCTTGTTTTTACTCTAAGTGAGACAATAAATCACAGGGAGATACAGAGTGGAAGTGATATGATGTGTCTTATATTTTAAAAGTAAACTGTCAGCAACAGGTATAGGGAAAAATTGTAGGGGAATAGTGGTGGAAGCAGTAAGCTTATTTGGAATGCTAATTGCAACAGCCCAGGTGAATGACCATCGTGGCTTGGACTAGGGTTGTGGTGGTAAAGGTGGTAATAAGTACTTGGATTTAAGACACATATTGAGAGTAGCTAGCAGGATTTGCTGACAGACTTGATGTGATGTGTGAGAAAAAGACAGCCACAAATGACTCTAAGGTTTTTGTTCCAAGCAATTGAAAGAAGTAAGGTGAAATTTACGATATGGGACCTACTAGAGGAATAACAGGTTATGTTGGAAGGAACAAAAGACAGTTTCCCTTCCCTTCGTTTTCTGTCCTTTCCCTTCCTTTCCCTCCCTTCCCCTCTCCCTCTCTCCCTTTTCTTTCTTTCTTTCTTTCGTTTTTCCTTCTTTCTTTCTTTCTTTTTCTCTTTCTTGATTTCTTTCTCTTATCTTTTCAGACCTTTTATTTTTAGGTCAACAAAATCAGATAGAAGCTTGCAAAAAAAGAAAGAAAGAAAAGAAACTTCTTTAATAGACAATGTGAAGACATTGGAAGCACTTCCTAGAGCAGCAGGTGATGATTAACTCATATCTCACTCTATGACTTCTAATCAGCTTCAACACACTTTACTTGAACCCCTGCCTCATCTCCCTTCTCTTTCATTTCAGCCTAATGCATCTGCTTCTTCTTCCCTTTCTCTTCATGACTCCAGCTGCAGCAAGTAGGCCTCATGGACACGTGCCCACAGCTGCTAAAGTAGACTTTTGAACTCACACATTTTGAGATGGCTGTTAGCATCCAAATGATCATGTTGAGTAGGTAAGTAGATACCTGAGATAAATTCAGAGAAGTAGCCTTGGCTGAAGAAAAAATCGGGGAATCATTTGGGCATAGAGATCCTAGGTCATGGGACTGTTGGAGACAACCCGGGAGTGAGTGTATAAAGAGAAAAAAAAAGTGTAAAAATACAAGGATTCCCAAACACTATGTTTAGGATGATGAGGAAGAACCAATAAAGAGAATGAGAAGATGCAGCTGGGCAGGGAGGAAGGGAACCAAAACTCCTGGTGTCTTGGAAGCCAAGTGAAGAGGTTGACTGAAGATAGAAAGAATGGTGCATTGTCTCAAAGGCTGCTGAGGTCAAGATGAGGAGTGGGAATTGACCTTCTGATGTGGAAGTGTGGAGGTCATATAGGAGCATGTAAAAAGCTATTTCAGTAGAGGGACAATAGCACAGTTGGAGAGGCCTCAAGAGAAAAAGGGGGATATTCAGGGAAATAATGTATCTGCGGAGCAAATGGAGAGAATAAGAACAGGTAATCTTGTGAGAAGATTTTCAGTAAATTCAATCAGAGAAACAAAGTAATTGCTAGTGAAGTTAAGGGGTCAAGAGAGGATTTTTTTTTTCCTTAAACAGGAACTATTACAGTAAAATTTTATATTAACAGTAATGATTTATAAAAAATAGAACACAGCCTGAATGAGGTCCTTAAGTAAGCAAGAGCAGTAGGATTCAGTGTGCAAGTGGAAGAGATGGACTTACACAAGAGCACAGGAAGTTATCCCCAGAACGAGAGGAAAAATCAAGTGCAGAACCATCCAGAAAAGATGGTGTAATAGGTTTTGTAGTAGACCTATGTGGACGTACTCTTGTAATTTGATTCATATTTTTCAGCAGAATAAGAATCTGGGTCATCAGCTTAGAGTGAAGAGCTAGGAAAATGGGTAAGTGAATGAATTAGGGAATGAGTAGAATTTTCTGGCAGCATTAAGGGTCTACTTGAAGTTAATCATCATTTTAAAGTGAGACCAGTCAGCATAGTCGAATGCATTTTTTTTCCAACTCTGTTCTCCTCCTGTGGTGCATAGGAAAAGTAGACACAGACTTGTATTTAATCAGGTGTGGAGTTTTGCCAGAGGACTACTATGGAGAGAAAAAAGGGTGAGAGAGTATGTGTAAGGGAGTAATGGTACTGATAGATTGTAGAATCTAAGCTGGATGAGAAAGAAGTGAGAACGTGAAATGGATAAGGGACAGCGAAGAGGTTGTAGAAAAATCAGAGGTCCAAAGACAGGTGCAAATAAAGTTGAGTACCTAATTGTTAGAATTAGGAAGAAAGGTACACTATCATAAAAGGTAGGATGTGGAGGCTGGAGAGAGGTGCACTTGAAACTGAGGTTGGGGAATGATATAGTTATTGGTAAAACATATGGAGGGTATCATTATGCCAAGGTGAGTTAGATAGAGTTAAGGACAACCACAATTCAAGGAAAGAGGAAAGAATCTGAAAGGACAAGATAATGGAGGGCTTGTCTACCTGGATAGGAAAACCACCAAGAATTGTGGCAGAAGTCCTTTTGGACTGACTATTGCTGATATCTTTTAGGAATGAGGGAGGCGGTCCTGGACATCCACAAATGACTGGAATAAAGAGGTATAGTGAATGATATTGTCTGATGGCATGAGCTAAGAGTTTTAGAGATCAGCCCAATAAAAGACTAAAAAATGTGTAGGCCAAGGTTCCCAAATTTTGCCACATCTTAGAATCACCTGGGGATCTTTAGAACACCTGGATCCCCACATAACAGCCCATACTAATAATATAAGAATATATGGGGATAGGAATATACCATGAGTATGTCTTTCCAGATTCCTGGGTGATTTTAGTGCCAGCAAAGTTTGGCGGCCACCGCCAGCGTCAACCCTACATTATATCGTTTGGTGAGAATTAAAATAGGACAAATTGATCTTGGCTGAAAGGCTGATTATTTTTTCTGAAAATATCTCTGTGTAAATGGAGAGCAGGAAATGAAAACAACATCGAGAACAATAATAAAAACAGCTGTTGGAAATCAGCCGGAAATGGTGAGGTTATTATGATAAGAAAGTTGACAGTTTGAGAATTGGAAGGGGTGCTTTAGTTTAGATAATTAGCTTTAACATCCATGTGGCCATGTGCCAGGTACTTTGTCCTCAGTCTCCTCATTCGTAAAATGGAATCAAAATATATACCTTTTGACTATTGACAGAATATGAACATCCTGGCAGAATTCCCTTACTGAATTCCTCCATTGAGCATTTTTGTATCTTCTGCATAAATGCCTATGTGATATTTTTTTTGCTACAGATTTTTTTGTGTTTTATATATATACATATATATGATTTATATATGTTATATGTAATTTGTGATACATGTGTATGTATTTATGCATCTATCAAATAATATCACAGGACAGCAAGCACTATGTGTAAGAATTTCATTAGGCTGATGCCAGGTTCAATTCTCTTCTCTCAGAGTTATTGTTTGATAAAATATGAGTATATGAAGCTCCTCATCTTTTCTTGCCTTGTGAAAGGATTGTAAATAACATTTCTGGAAGTGGGAAAGGGAAAAGAGACCATCACTTGCCTTCTAGCTTTGCTCAGACCATGTTGTATGGTCCATGGTTACAATCACAGTATAGAGTCAGGCATGGGACTAAGGTTTAGTTGTATAGTTTTTTGCTTAACTTTTTTGAATATTATTTTAGAGCTGTTGAGATAATATATGTGCCAATTGTATAAATTAGTAATTGGCCCATAGTGAAGAGGAATATATGTTCAATAAATGATCACTATTACTATTCATCATTTTTAGCCACTTTATTAATTTATTAATTTATTAAAATTTTTAAAAAGTATTTATTTTAGAGAGACAAAGCACACAAGCAGGGGAGAGGACCAGAGGGAGGGGAGAGAGAGAGAGAGAGAGAGAGAGAGAGAGAATCCCAAGCAGCCTCTGTGCTGTCAGCACAGAGCCCGATGTTGGCCTCGATCCCACGACCCTGGGATCATGACCTGAGCCAATATAAAGAGTAGGATGCTCAGTCGACTGAGCCACCCAGGCACCTCTAGCCACTTTAATCAAAGTCATTTACAGTTTTAAAGTCAATGTTACTATTAGAAGAATTCAAAGTAATGTGTGAAAAATACAAAAATTCCTAATGTTAGACAAATTGGCATTTTGTGGGTTTTGAGAATTTTTATGACACTTTGTTTACACAGGACATAAAGATTGCAAGGACAGGTATTTAATTTCCTCTGATACAGAGGCTGGCAGGAAGTTGAAAAAAATTAACAAGATGGATTGCTCCATAAGGCCTTGATGTTTCTTAAGACACAAATGCCTCCAGGATAGAGACCTATCTAGGGAAATGCTATTTTTTAATTTTTTTGGTAAGCCAATGACCTATTGTCCCTTCTTACAATTTGCTGAATGTGATCTTTGCTCAAGTTAATCACAGAGAGCCAGTTTTTCAGGATTCCAACAGCAGCCTTCCAGTGGTGAAGAGCCAATGGCAACATACTGCAATACTCGCAGGAAATCCACTGCTTTATGGGTGAAATAGGCTCTCCAAAAGAATCTTTAATAGCATGGTGTTGTTTCACATGAAGCTATTAAACTGTCTACATGAGAAAGAGACCTTCACTCCAAAGGTCTCTCTGGTCCCTTTCACTTTGATTTTTCTGGCTCTTATGTATAAATTCAGTTTGAAATTTTCAAATCTTGTAAAAGGCCCAGAAAATTTCAGACCAGGTAACAAAACCCAGTTAAGCAGTCTCTTGGCACAATTCTTTAATACTTAACAGGTTTCTTTGGGCCATAAATTAAATAACCTCTCACAGGAGTTTAAATAGCTTATGAGTAGGATGGGGTGGGGTGGTGGTCTTTGACAAAGATAGCCAAGGAAGTGATATATTGATTTAAGAAAAAGGTATGATTTCATGTCTTCTTAAATTTTCTTCTTAAGTTACCAAAACCTGTATTCCACAAAATTATTTGATATGTACCAATAGTAGCAGTTCTTGGTAGATAATGTGTTGCCATCTTCAGAAAGTGATAGTGTTTGATTGCAAAGTTCTTATTCTGTTGACTGTATAAATCATAAAGAGCAAGAAGGGATTGTTTTTCTCTGCAACTAACTGAGAGTTGGTAGGAGCTTCCAACATGGCTTTGAAAGGCAAACTTGGCAACAGTCGTTTCCACTTTAATCAGAGAGTATAAATCTTCTAAAAATCTGTATTAAAGAGTCATGCAAAGGGGAGAAACTTAAGTTAAGATTTTTTTATAATAGTTTATTTTCAAATTGGTTTACATATAACACCCAGTGTTCATCCCAACATGTGCCCTCTTTAATGCCCGTCACCCCCTCTCCTCCCTCCCTCACCCCCCTCACCCTGAGTTTGTTCTTAGTCTTTGAGAGTCTCTTATGTTTTATCTCCCTCCCTCTCTGTGCCTTTTTTTCCTTTCCCCTCTTCCCCTCCCCCTGGTTTTTGCTTAGTCTCACAAAGTCCGCCTATTCGTGGAAACATATGGTATCTGTCTTTCTCTGACTGACTTATTTCACTTAACACAATACTCTCCAGTTCCATCCATGTTGCTACACATGTCCAGATTTCATTTTTTCTCATTGCCACATAGTAGTCCATTGTATATGTGTACCACATCTTCTTTATCCATTCGTCAGTTGATGGGCACTTGGTCTCTTTCCATGATTTGGCTATTGTCGAAAGTGCTGCTATGAATATTGGGGTACATGTGCCCCTATGCATCAGCATTCCTGTGTCTCTTGGGTAGATTCCTAGCAGTGCTATTGCTGGGTCATAGGGTAGCTCTATTTTCATTTTTTTGAGGAACCTCCACACCGTTTTCCAGAGTGGCTGCACCAGTTTGCATTCCCACCAACAGTGTAGGAGGGTGTTAAGTTAAATTTTTGACTCTATTTTTAAGAACTAAAAACTTATATCTATGTATCCTATGCAGTGGTCCAAGTCCTTTTCTTTCTTTCTTTCTTCCTTCCTTTCTTTCTTTCTTTCTTTCTTTCTTTCTTTCTTTCTTTCTTTCTTTCTTTCTTCTTTCTTTCTTTCTTTCTTTCTTTCTTTCTTTCTTTCTTTCTTTCTTCCTTCCTTCCTTCCTTCCTTCCTTCCTTCCTTCCTTCCTTCCTTCCTTCCTTCCTTCCTTCCTTCCTTCCTTCCTTCCTTCCTTCCTTCCTTCCTTCCTTCCTTCCTTCCTTCCTTCCTTCCTTCCTTCCTTCCTTCCTTCCTTCCTTCCTTCCTTCCTTCCTTCCTTCCTTCCTTCCTTCCTTCCTTCCTTTCTTCTCTCTCTCTCTCTCTCTCTCTCTCTCTCCAGAATTCGTAGCAGGCTCCAGGCTCTGAGCTGTCTACCAGAGCCCGACACAAACCATGAGATCATGACCCCAGCCAAAGTCGGACGCCTAACCGACTGAGCCACTAAGGCACCCCTAAGTCTTGTTGCTTCTAACTAACTTACAAATGGTGTGATGTTTGGCAAACTATTTTAACTCTCTGAGCATGTTAGCCTTTTTCGAGTAGCCATAAAGACTGAATGAAATACTGTGGGTAAAATGTCTAGAACTTAATAGTTGCTCAATAAATGTTTACTCCTCTTTCCCAAATGTTGGCTTTATAGGATCTACCATTACTAGAAAAGTACGGGTATCTTGCTGAATTAGTTTGCTCTGCTTATTTAATGTATTCTTTCTGCATCTCAATTTCCAAAAAGCTAAAATGAAGGTGGAAAACTGAGATCTTGTCTGCTATAGGTGGGCTCTCTCTCTCTCTCTATTCCCACTCATCTAATGGTGGGAATCTTTTCTAATACATTACGTGTGTTGCAGGTTGATGTCCCTGAGAAACAAATTCTAAGATGGACATCAGCATGCAGGAGGGATTTTACAGGGTGCTCTTAGGATCAATGCTTGTGAAAGAGAAGGTGAGATAGAGGAAAAAGTCTAGCTTCAAGGCAGTCTTAACACCAGACTCAGTCAACATTATGGGAAGTTCTGAAGGACATGCCACCTCCCTGAGTGGAGATGAGAGAGAGGGGCCTTTCTAGTCCCATGCCAAACAGTGTTTGGGTTTGGTCCATCCTTGAAGACAACTTGACTTAGACAAGATGGCTCTCTTCAGTTGACAAAATAATTGAAGGAAGCTGTTTCTGGGAGCTGTCTGGAGGCCATACTCCCAGAAGCAGGAGGAATAAGTCTTTCATTGTAGCAAGAGATCTGAGCATATACCACTAGAGAACTAGTGCCTGGGCCCATTCCAGGAGGGTTCTGAAAGCCTGGAATGCCTTCAAGAGCAAGCTCATGCCATGACTGTGCTAAGGTGAGCATGTGTGCTTCCTTATTCACACAGGTTTATGCTGATGCAAACACAAGCAGATACTTATTCCTTTGCATAATGAATGGTTAGGAAATAGACAAGATTAAATGTCATGTGTGAAATTTATGGATAATGTATAGTGTATTATCACGAATGTTTGTTGAATGAATAAGTGTAAGTGAAGGAGATTCTGCTGAGGTCATACTGTCATTGAAGGTGACATTGAGGAGTGAATCTAACCCAGGGAAGCTGTGTGGAGGAAACAGTAGTCACAGACAAAGGGCTAAACTTGAGTATGTTTTTGGACATACATTTGGCATAGAAGTTCAAAATAAGAAATGTGAAGTTGTTCAAGAGGACTGAAATTGAAAGGCTAGAGGATGACCTTCTGCAGATTTAAATCACAAGGTGAAGGAAGCAGTGTAGAGTGACTTGGTGAAGCACTTTGGACATATAATTTTAAGGAATGGATCTGGGCACCATAGACCAAGTAAGGCACATGGGATATGGACAGTTGCATTCATTTTACACACAGATGAAGCAAGGAATGCTGGAGACTGAGATTTGGAGAAGGGGGTATTTCAATAATTGCATGAAATGATTAAATTAGCTGAGGTAATAATAGTGAATGAAGCAGAAGTTATAGGCAGGGATAATTTAGAGAATTTGTCCAGAGGTGAGTTGAATTTTTCTTACTTAGAAAATACTGTACATAGGACTTCAAATCATTTGGGGTGATATTCAGTTTGTATGTAGCTATGAAGACTGAGTTTTGAAAAGACATGTACTGTATTTCTTTTTTTTCTCTTTAATGACACCAGGATAAAAAACTGCATATTTGGAAAGAGCTGTAGAGATTATTTATTTCAGCTCTTTCATTTTACAAGTGAGAATAGCAAGGTGGAGCAAAATTAATGACTCTTTCATTGCAGTAGTGGAGTAGTGCAAGTGGGGCCCTCTGATACCTGGGAGATTTTCTTACCTACAATTCCACACTGTGGTACTACATTTACAAAAGGTTATTGAAAAATCAAACAGGTAAAAATATCTCATACTAACCCTGTGTCATTATAAAATATACCGGGGCTCCCTTCCAGGTTCCAATCACAACCATCTGATGGGCTTTTAAAATTATCTAGTTTTCAAAGTATATATTTTTAAGTTCTACAAGTGGTTTTGTTTCTGAAAAGAAAGGTTTAAAATGTTAATATCCTAACAAACCAAAATGTAAAAGTAATAAATCGAAGATACTACACCCACAGGAAAAATTGTATTATGCATGTGAAAACCAAATGGAATATGTTTTATATGTATATTTGCGCATTCTCTGAAATCTTTTGCTTGCATGAAGTTATTGGCAGGAATCCTGGCTCTACTAGAGTATTTTACAGACAGACACAGATTGGCTCAGTGCCCTCTGCACTGTCTCTTTGGGAGACTAGGGAGGGTGTAAGTTTTATGACTCCTCCAATGTAAAATATTATACTTATGAAATATTTAAAATAGTATATTTATGCAAAAACACCATATACTGAGAAGAACCGGTTGTTGGTGCATATTTAAAGATATGTAAGGTTTTCCAATATTTTTCTGTTTGGCAGTTATATGAATCAGTGTCCCAGCGTTGGACAGATGGCACATTCAGATCAGAATCATGTGAGGATGGTTTAAAAATGGGTCTATTTACATGGCGTGGGCAGGGTGTAGTCGAACCACAAAGGAAAATGCAATTAACCTTGCTAGGGTCAGCAGAAGTGTTACCAGTCTTTAACCCAAAGGAATGAGGGGAAGAAGTTACTAGAAGAGTAGAAGAGCATGGAGCAGGCCACTTCAAAAAGAGTAGTGAGTGACCTTAGGTCAAGGAACACAACTGATTCACGGTGACCTTACAGGGAAGGAGGGTGTCGGGGATTATGTGCTCTGGTCTCACTGTTCTCTTTCCAATCTCCTGTCACCGCTGTCCACTGGCCAAACCAACAAGAAGTCAGAGTGCAAGGGAAGGGAGTGGAGGCGGTGGAGAATGGTTTTGGGGAGCAAAGGGAAAGTATTTAGCACAGGAGTTGAGGGCGGGCAGCTAAGGCCTTGGAAAGGTGAGCATCTATTGATGACATCATTAATTTGTTCAGTTTGCATGTACGGAGTATTTGCTATGTGGCGGGCACTGTTACTTGTCATTAGGACACAAAGGTAAATAACACCAAATCCCTGACAGGAAGGAGCTCACCTGCTTCATGGAGAGAATCGGAAATCAATGCAAGAGTGAAAATACCTGCAAGTGGAAGGTTAAAATCCCATTTTGAAGAAAAATGGCAGCAACTGCTTAGAAAGGATATTTTCCTCCTAAGATTCCTTAAAGATAACAGGAAATCCACTTCCAGGAAGAACCTTGAATCTCACGGGTGATCTGAGAGAAGAAACAATATCAGGATGTTACATCAAGACCTGATAGCAAGCAGTGACGTTGATAAAAGTCCAATTAGAGAAGTTCTGAAGCAATATGAGAGTCTTCTAAATCTGGGAAGGTTTGCATGTGTCTGTGTATAGGGTAGCGGTGCACTTACACAAGGAGTGTTAGGATGGAAGGACAGGAAGCAGATAAGTGTTTACGAGAAACTTAGATTCCGTGTCAAATGTCATCATGGAAAACTAAGGAGATTCCTTGTGTAATTCAGACACCAGTGGGGCCTTCCGTGTCCCCTCAGTTTACACAATTTCTCTTTCCCTCCTGTGTCAGTCAACCTGTACCCAGAACTCAGCCCCTTCACCAGTTTCTATATACACTCAGAACTTCGTTACGGTGGTGTGCGGGATAATTATGAAAAGTGTCTCACAGTCGACCATCATGCTTGCCTTCTTTTCCCTTCTCCTTCATTTCTTCTCTCTTTATTCTTCCAGATTCTTCCCAGGCACTCAATTAATTATTTCTCTCTATCATTGTTAATTAGTAAAAAGGGGCGGTTCCCAAACTTTAACATGATCACAATCCTCTCGAGGGTTTGTTAAAACACAGTTGTCTGGGGCCCAAGAATTTTAATTTCTAGCAAGTCCCCAGATCCTGCTGTTGATCTTTGAATACCATGGCCTTAAATTCTAACACCACACATCTGTGGCAACCATTTTAATCTTCAGGTGATTTTGTTTCTCTGTTAACCTCTCAAGGATAGGTGTAGATGGATGCTTTCAGAAATAGCTCTGGGAACTTTGGGAAACAACGTCTGTTTTCACTAGACTGAACAGAGTCCTTTACTCTAGGCATCCTGAACATATCGTGTCAGGGCATGGTCCTTCTTTAGTTGGGACTTACTCAAAAGCCACGTCTATAACACATTCCTTGATTTAGTTAGTTGCACAAGACTCAGGGGAAGACAGAGAGAGACTGGAGATCATTACGTGATTTTTAGTATTAGTCTGCCAGTCAATAGAACCAATATTTGATGTAACTTGTGTGTGTACTTTCATCGTTTAAAAAATAGACCGTCAGGGGCGCCTGGGTGGCTCAGTTGGTTGAGTGGCCGACTTCGGCTCAGGTCATGATCTCACGGTCTGTGAGTTCGAGCCCCGCGTTGGGCTCTGTGCTGACAGCTCAGAGCCTGGAGCCTGCTTCAGATTCTGTGTCTCCCTCTCTCTCTTCCCTTCCTCTGCTCATACTCTGTCTCTTTGTCTCTCAAAAATAAATAAACATTAAAAAAATTAAAAAAAATAGACCGTCAACCTGAAAGCAAGTGTCAAACATAAGAAAGCTAAATCCACCAAAAACATGTCTCAGTGTTCAAGTTACCCTTTGGTTTGTTGTATTTTATTTAACTAGTATTTATCCATTCCCAGTATATGGAGAGTGCTTCCCTGTCCTGGAAGGAATATAAAATTTAGTGGAGGAAACAAACATACACACAGGAAAGGGAACAAATAAATGATAGAAAGGAAAAACATTGCATTATGTAAAGAAAGGAAATGGCTGACCTCAAAGTACCTAGCCAAACCTTGATTCTGTAACTTGTGAATATTTAAATCTTTGATGGCAAGTGTTTGGGATACAAGAATAGACCACTGTCCCAGGATTAAGCTGGACTCCAATGGCCAGTGTCTATCAACAATAGTATAAATAAATGAGGATTTGTTTTCCTTTCATAACAAGTTGTCTAGGAGTAGGTAGTCTGATGTGGGTTCAGGAGTTCAATTTCATTGCCAAGATTTGTTTTGTTTTGTTTTGTTTTAGATTTCCCCTTATGGCTTTAAAGTGGCAGCTGCAAGTTCCACTATCCTTTTGGTCACATTTGGGACAGGAAGAAAGGAGGAAGGAAGATTTGGGTCAGTCTTGTCCCTTGTTTCCTTCTGGGAAAGGTTAGAAGCACAACCTTTCCCAGAACCGCCCTGCAGAATTTAATTTACATATTATTGGCCTTGTGTCATGTGGCCAGCTGTGGCAGCAAAGAAAGATGAAAGAAATATTTAGCTAGGTATGTTCCAACCCCAAACAAAACCTGGCTTCCATTGCAAGGGGAAAGGGAGACAAGTAATGTTTGTTCCAATGAGGTATCTTTGGGAAGCTGTTTGTAACTGTCAGGCTGATAGTACCTGCAACCTGCCTGTTCCTGCTGTCCTATCAGGATTAACACTTGGGGACATAGAGAATATAGTTAAAATCTCCAGCTCTAGCATCCTATAGCTCTGTGGTTTAATCCAGGGTTAGATACTAATAAGCTGTGTGACCTTGAGAAAGTTACTTGCCTTATCTGAGCTTAAATTTTCATAGCTGTTATACAGGGATAATAATATTAGTACCTTCTTCCTCAGGGTAGGGGTGATTTTAAATGAAGCACCGTATGTAGCACCCTTCCTTCGGGGCCTGACTCATAGTGATTGCTCAATAAGTTAGAGACTTAGAGTTTTAATTGCTGGAATCTATCTCAGGGAAGTGAAAGCATGAATGTCTCGAGGACGGCTGCAGGAAAGGATTATGGTAGGATGCGAGAATAAATGATAGGCTAACCCATAGCTCATTACAGTCTCTCAAATTATTATAGTTGTCTACATAAGCAAATTCTTTCCAGTCTACTTTTAGCCTGGCACTGTTCACACTACTAAATTTTACAGACTTGAGTGTTTATGTGAGCCAATGAAAATGAACTGGAACTCAGGAAATGTAACTAGAAGAAGTTCAGTGCGCTATTGTAATGTGCACGCAGTAAGCTGTCGGATTTTTCTCTGAATTGTGTTCTCTTCTTTGTGGAGCACAGACGGTGAGTTCTTAGGTAGTTGTAAACAACTTCCTCCTCCTGATTCAGGTCACTTACATGACTCTAGGATCTGCTTTTATAATTGTGCTTGGTATTATGAAAAAATGAGTGCCATATTTGTCCTGGTAGTGTAGAAGATTGCTTTATGCCAACCGCCATTATAAAACAGCAGGGCCATTCGTGGGGACTTTGTAGAAGGTCATGCGAAGTACGTAAACTGAGGTCTCCGCGACAGAGTTCCGAACGAAGCAGGAATGTACCACGTCAGAGCCCAGGGGCTCTTAGAGCTGTTGGGGTGAGGGGAGGAAGGGAGTTCCTTGTGGAGGCCAAGGGTTTGGTACTGAAGAGGACAAAGTTAAAGCCATGCCGAGTGGGCAGGACAGGACCACGGGCTCAGGGGGTCCGTCTCAAGTAGTGTCACAGCAGCACCTGGTGCTGCGGAGCCACGGAACCTCCACGGCAGAGGCGTCGGCTCTTCTGCCCTTGTCGCCGGACCCCCTTCTAGAAGGAAAACCAAATGGCTCTCCTCCCCACGTCACCTCCTAAAACTTATCTTGATTAGTCCAACCCACTTTTCCTTTTTATTGAATACATGGTATTGAAACCTTGCTGTGTGCCAGACACTGCTCTGGGCAATTTGAACTCGCTGTTCCCTCTTCCTGGAATTCCTGCTCCTCAGATATCCACATAGCTTGCTACTTTAAATCTTTCTTCCTTCAGGTCTTTTATTCGAGTATCACATTCACAGTGAGGACTTTGCTAGCCTAGATCTTTGAAATTGTACCCTTCCCTATTATATATTTCATAGCATATGGCAAATGTGCTATGAGATTTACTGATTTGTGGTGTGTGTGTGTGTGTGTGTGTGTGTGTGTGTGTGTGTGTGTTTCTCTGAAGAGAAGGTAAGCATCACAAAGGTTTTTGCTTGCCTTATTTGATTTAAAATCTGTTCTGTTACTGTTGCATCTCATTGGCCCCCCAAAAGTGCCTACCGCATAGTAAATTCCTAAGAAGGATTTGTTGAATGAAAGAATGAAATAAACTCAGATAAACCCCTTGGTAGTACAGTGTTAAACAGTCTGTGCGGGCATTATTTTGTATATTTGGACTATGTACACTCTACTTCGACTTTGGTTTTGATATGGGGTTTTGGTGATAAGCAGCACCTTTTAATAGGATATGATCCTAACAGGATTGTGTTCTAATGGCGTGTATGTACCCATGTTACATTCTCCGGATGTACAGAAGGGCCTTCTTAGTTCCTGCAGTTTCCAAAGTAAATGACATTTTATGTTACTTGACTTCCATAACTCCTTTGCTTTCTTTTTTTCTTTCTTTCTTTCTTTTTTTTTTTTTTTTTTTGAGAGAGAAGGCACAACTGAGCGAGGGGCAGAGAGAGAGAAAAATCCCACAAGGGGCAGAAATAGAGAGAGAGAGAGAGAAGTAGGGCTTACCAGGGGCTCACGTATTCTACCCAAAACGGGGCTCAAGCTCACCTGACATGTACTCCAACTCAGGAACTGTGAAATCACGAGCTGAGCTGAAGTCAGATGCTTAATGACTGAGCCACCCAGGTGCCCTCCACAACTCCTTTTCAAAGTGCTAACCCTAACCTTATCTCTTATTTCTACCCTCCACTGTTGGAAGGATATGAACTTTACCTTATCTCACCAGCAGAGACAGATCCACCATGAAGCTAATGAAGTTTAAGTTCCTATGATCCTTATGTGTATGGATCCCATCTACATCACGGTATTTAATTGTGTATTAAATATAACTTATATACTATATTACTGTAATATTGTGTTAATAAGTATATATATTATATATTCAAAAGAGAACCTCAAATTGTTATCAGTTTTAAGATCCACAAAACCTATATCTACTCCTATTCAACAGCTATGCTCTTTTCAGTGAATGGGTGCTAAGCGAGAGAATCGCTTCTCATGGAGTTCCCTCTAATCCTCATGCTCTATGTCCCCAAAACATAAATGCTTTCATTTCCTTGAGATTTCATTGTAGATAATTTAAAAATATATCTGTCAGCTCTCTTTTTCATTATTTTTTCTAGCATGATAAACTTGGACAATGTAGACACTTGATGATTATTTAAATAAATATGGTATTAGATTATCTTATTTAAATAAATATAGTATTCGGTAATAATACTCACTCCCTGTTATTGTTTACTAAAGATCCCCTGTTGTTTTTGCATTGTCCATATATTAACTAATTTAATTCTCATGACAACTGTGCATTTCTCCCATTTAACAGATCAGGAAACAAAGGTTCCAGAAGGGTTTTATGTTAGTCAAAGTCTAAATGCCACCTAATTTCCATAGCAAGGTAAAGACTGAAAATTTGTCAATTGTAGGATAGCGTAGGTGTCTAATCACAAAGCTGACTATTTGTCAAACTTTTAGCACTGTTTAGAAAAGTGACAAGAATAGTATTTGAGGTTTTTGGTTCTTCTGGTTTCTTGAAACAGGGTGACGTTTATATCCAGATGATTGCATATACAATTTACTCTAAAAGGAAAATAGGAAAGGAAAAATTAATCTTACTGGCTCTCTATTCTGTGCATCAAACAAAGCCAGTGATCATGAAGACAAGAAGAAATAGAAAGTGGAAATTAGTAAATGAATGCACACAAAGAATTATGCTTAGGAATTACGCTAAGCATCATTTGCTTTTCGTGATATCATGCAATAAAATGTTTTATATATACTTCTGCTAAAAATGCATCCCCATGATTGCTAAATGTCAAAAATCTGCTTTCAAAATTCAGTCAGGTGGCTAATTCTGGAACTGGATTAATAATATGCATTGGTAATCTTTATGATGAGTATTTCTGGTATCTCCTAGTTTTTTATTGCTTAGAAAGTAAATCAACATCAAAATTCACACCTGTGAAACTTATATCATTTTCTTAGCTGTTGTGGTTTATGATTTATAATTTGGTTATTTGTGTGTCTGGCTAAAATTGGGAGTTCAATGGCTGGGATCCTATTATTCTGGATGCCTTGCCTAATGTTAAGCATACTGTTGGCTCTCAGTAAGAAATTATTTCAGTCATAACCACTAACATTCTTGTCTAGACAGTCTTCCATGTGGCACACTTGTTCTTATTTCCATATTTTCATCAATAATAGCAGAATGAGTTTGAGGTTTAGATGCAGATTAAATAATTTTTTTAAAATGTTTATTGATTTATTTTTGAGAGAGAGAGAGAGAGAGAGGCAGAGAGAGGGGGTGGCAGATATCCCAAGCAGGTTCCACACTGTCAGCACAGAGGCTGATGCAGAGTTTGGTCTCATGAACTGTGAGATCATGACTTGAGCTGAAATCAAAAGTTGGACGCTTAACCGACTGAGCCACCCAGGTGCCCCTAGATGCAGATTTAAAAAAAAAATCACAGCTTCTCCAAATAACAAAGTGTGAACCATTCTGGGAACCATATTTTATAATAAAGAACATTTTAGAAAAACACTAATTTTTATTGTATATATATATATTTTTTCAAGTTATTTAATGTATGGTGTAGTCTTGGCTTCAGGAGTGGAGTACAGTGATTTGTCACTTACATATAACACCCAGTGCACATCCCAACAAGTACCCTCTTTAATGCCCATTACCCGTTTTCCCCACCCCCATCAACCCCTAGTTTGTTCTCTGTATTTAAGTCTCTCATGGTTTGCCTCCTTCTCTGTATATATCTTATTTTTCCTTCGCTTCCCCTATGATCATCTCTTAAGTTTCTCAGATTCCACATTGAGTGAAATCATGTGATATCTGTCAAGAAAAATCTAGTTTGGAGATTTTCTATTTTTTTTAATGCTTTATTTATTTTTGAGAGACACAGAGAGACAGAGTACGAGCAGGGGAGGGGCAGAGAGAAAGGGAGACATAGAATCAGAGGCAAGCTCCAGGCTCTGAGCTGTCAGCACAGAGCTGACGGCAGGCTCAAACTCACGAACTGTGAGATCATGACCTGAGCCAAAGTCGGATGCTTAATTGACTGAGCCACCTAGGTGTGCCTAGTTTGGAGAGTTTTAAGAGTCATTTTCATATCAACTAGGTTTTAACAAATAAAGTCTTTATGGTACAGAAATCTGAGGCCAGGATAACCAGTTGCTATCTTTCTAATTGATTCTGTTTAATGATTAATGCCTGGGCTGCTTCCACATAATGAAACTTCTGTTGTTTAAACAAGGACTCAGTTTCATTAAAGGTCAGGCCAATTAGTTTTAAGCAATCTTTAGAATTCAGAATTGTTGATTTGTATTTCCAAAGGCACAAAACTCTGCAACTAATAACTTCATTCTTCCTATATGTTGAAGTATATTTAAGAATAGTGGAATGTTCATTAAAACACAGCTATCATTTATATCTATAACTGTCAAACTAGACATGACAGTTTTAACGCAACAGGATTATGTGTGCCATATAAAGTATGTTGCCAATCACTCAAAGATCCCAGAAAAACATCCCAGAAGAAACTAAGATGTTTGTGGTGTTCCCTTGCTCATTTGGCTCTGGAAGCCAGCTCCTTTAATTTGCTTAGTAAATTATCCTTCAATTTGAACATGAAAGTCTTGATCTGAACTTCAGCAGAGGGCAAAAAAGATAAACAGCCAAGATAGGTCATGTGAGGATAGTAAACTTGGCTGAATACTCTCTCCTCTTCTGGAGTTTGATCAATATCTGTAGGTGAAAATAGTTCTTATTAGGTCATTAAAATGTTTATGAGCTAGCTGGTTTCAAGTTTTCTGCTTTCCCAACTTCCTGGCATTGTAAACGTTCAGTAATTATCTAATAGTGACTTTTTTTTTTTGAAAATCAGATACTGATTAAAAAAAAAGACTTATTTGGGAATCACATAAACCCTGGAACTTTCACGATCTTTATCTTCACAAGCATATAAACAAATATTGATCCCATACCACAGTCATTTAAAGACTATTGAATTTCAGTCATACGTTTGGCTTGCTGGTTTCCTTCTACATTCCTTTCTTGATGCCAAAAACCCCACTTGGCTCCAGTAATTCCAAATTATTCCAGCAACTTCTTAAGATTGATAAATATTATATTCAAAAACTATAAAGGCTAAGAGGGAGAATAATTAATAAATTATAACTCATTATTAAGAGTGTTTGCTATCTGAGTCAAATCTATTAGTTACCTAGAGGTTATTTTTTTAACCTAACGTTTTGAAGACTTATTGTGGCATAAAATAAAGTCTTTTTCAGGATTTTTAGCTCCTAATGAATAACAGAAGTTAGAATTATCACTAAAACACTTGAGATCACAATTAATTTCTATATGATGTCCATATGTGTTACCACATTTGATCTTACAACAATCTTGTGAAATGATATTTTGATTCTACAGATAATATATATACATGTTATCTGTAGAATTGAAATTTTTTTTACAGGTAATATTTTTATTTTTATGTTTTTAATGTTTATTTTAAGAAGAGGGAAAGTGTGAAGGGGGGAGGAGCAGAGAGTGAGAGGGTGAGAGAATCCTAAGCAGGCTCTGCACTGACAGTGTGGATGTACTGGGCTTGGTCTTGTGAACTGTGAGATCATGACCTGAGCAGAAACCAAGAGTTCAATGCTCAATCGACTGAACCACCTAGGCGCCTCGCAGAGACTATTTTTAAAAGTATGTTTACATTTCACAAATTTGTCTTTAGAAATTTGGCTGAATAAGTCTCTGGTTGAATTTTTAAGGGATTCTACAATCTGGTTTTATTAGTTTTAAGATGGTTTCACCCATTCTTTCTTCAAATATTGCTTTTGACCATTGCTTTTCTCTTTCCTTCTGGGACTCCAAATGTAAGTATTGCCATTGTTAGACTCTCACTCTATCTCTATGTCTTCTCTTTTCTCTTTTAGATTATCTACCTATTTGTCTCTTCATGCTTCATTATGGATTTATGGTTTTAACTTCAGAGCTCTCTTTCAGTTCAGTAATTCTCTTCCTACTCTTTCTTATATGCTGCCATACCCTTTAATTGTGTTACGTGTTGAGTTCTAATCTGCTGTTAGAAATGTCTATTTCTAATTCACTGCTAAGATTTTTAATCTCGTCATTTCCTTGAACCTAATGAGTACTGTTGTTTTAAAGTACTTCTCTGATAACTGCAGTATCTGGAGCTCTTTTGGGTCTATTTCTACGGTCTGTTATTTCTGCTAGTTTATTCATGTCATCTTGTCTCCTTATGTATCATCATTTTGTTTTCACCTGCACAGAATTGGTGAATTCTTCTAGTAAGGAAGTAACCTTAAATTCTAGCTCATCTTCCTAAGCCTCCTTCTTTCCATGGATTTCATCTCATAATTCTTTACTTTATTAGCTCTCTGATGCTTTCAGCAGAATTAAAATAAAATACTTCACCAACTTTTTATTGTCCTCAATATTCAAGAGAATAGTTTTAATTATTTAGTCTGTGATTGCTCAAAAGCAGAAGACTTTAGTCATTTCTTTGCATATGTGTTTACCATGTTTATTTTATAGAATAATTTGAGAAAGAATATGTTTTTAAATATATAATTAGACTTGGGTGCATAGATCAGGCTTATTTCAGAAAATGTGTTTGTGAGTTGGTTATTTGAATTGAAATGCATTTTTTAAAAATTAAAAGCATATATGTCAATTAGGTTCTTAGGCCTATTCATTAAAAAAAAAATCTGTTTTCCCTGTGTTTTGGGCGTATTTCCTAGAAGCAAAGCCAGATCTTGGGATTCTTTTGCAGGTCATTGAGGTAGTTCTCTCAGAGGAAAAACCATAAAAAAACTGAGGGAAGCAGGGTAGGGCAGGGCGAAAAGCCAAGGAAAGATCTTCAGGTACAGTCTGACCTCATCAATCCCATGCAGAGTTCTAGAGTTTAAAATGTGCCACATATTGTGCCAGATGGAGAAAAGGGGCTGGACTTTTATAACCCTAAATTAATTATTCATTGCCCACAGGCTACCCCTAAAGAGGGAGATTGTAATTTTGCAGGCATTTCCACACAAGGTAGTTCCTGTCAGACCATGGCAATTCTGGGAGAAAGGTGTAGTGGTGAGCTCTTAGCAGGCAGCTCACATAGATGAGGGATGGGTGCCCTCTTCCAAGGATCTGGGCAGGACATCAACAGCAATCTTTTACATCTCATAAGCCACCTGAAGTATAAGGGAAGATTTTCAATGTTATGGAATTTAATTTCTAAGAATAATAGCATTTGTTTGAGAATATGTATTTAGATTTTATGCTTTGAATACCTGCCAGACTTTTCTCTCTCTGCTGGACTTGAGCAACTTTTTCCACACGTCTCAACTGCCAGACAGAGAAATAAGGATTCCTTAAACTACAAGCCATGATGGCAGCTCCAGTATCCTGGCCAGAGTGACCTAGAAGGAAGATAATGGAAAAGTGAGAGTCTTTAGGGAGCCAGATAATGAGTTTTGGGTGCTCGCGAGGAGCTAGAGAATGAGGACTATTCTTGGACTTACTTTCTTTCTTTTTAGATTTGTTTTTAATATTTACATATCTGTAAATACATATTTCTTTTTAGATTTGTTTTTAATATTACATATTTACATCTCTCTATTTGAGAGAGAGAGTGCACAGATGAGGGAGGGACAGAGAGAGAGAGGGAGACACAGAATCAGAAGCATGCTCCAGGCTCTGAGCTGTCAGCACAGAGCCTGATGCGGGGCTTTAACTCATGACCAGCAAGATCATGACCTGAATGGAAGTCGGACACTTAACTGACTGAGCCACCCAGGCTCCCCTTTAGACTTTCTCATTTCCTGGTTACCTTCTGTTATTACCCGACCCCCCCCAACCTGACCCCATTGATTTTATTTCTTTCTTTTCTTGCCTCTACGTGTTGCTTCCTCACAGGGCTTTTTTGTATGCCTCCTAATCTTTTGCTGAGATTTGGACATTTGAAAAAAAAACACCTCTCCTTTTCTTCGCATATTGACTTTCTGCAGAAGAAGACCTTCACCAACTTGGGCTAGGGGTTCCAGGACCTCTCAAACATTTTTTGAGCTCTTGTTTCCCTGGACAGTTGCATGTGAAACTGCACTCTGATGTGCTTGGTTACAAGCCTATTTCCAGCAGCTTCCATATTATGCCACCAGTCCAGTCAGCATTTGGCATCAGAAGAGACAAAAATCAGTCCATTTAGGCAGACCACAGGCCAGCCAGAACATTGGATGCATGGTCTACTCTTTTGTTTTGTCCAGAAGGGAAAAGCCCCGTTATGGAGAATCCCTTCCCAGTGCCACACTAGCATTATGACCCATAGGGAGGGAGGCGTGGACTGATGTGCAAAACTTGCCAAATTTCTACCCATTTTCCTGGAATCCTTTGTTGGTTTTACATTGGCTTGAGTGCTATACCTTCTCAACAGGTCTCTAGAGGTCACGGAATTATTCTCGTCTGAATACATTTGTTAACTCAGTTTCTCTGTGAAGGAAGGAGGGCTTGGCGCTTCTAGTCTGCCATTTTGCCGATGTCATTGTGTGGGATTGTGTTTCATAACATGAGTGACTACCCCAAACTCATTTGTTTTATAAATTCTTATTTTTATAAGTTAATTTTTCTTAAAATTGAATATATCACCATAAGAATCATTGCCTCCTGATCTTTGTCTCTCTCTGAGGAAGCTGCACCTGGACTAATAGTAATATCTCCCCAGTACAGTTATCTGCTCTCTTTCTATATTACAAATTACAGGTGAAGCTGCTGGCCAATATCTTCTATGTCAAGCTATACATCCTATCTATTTGGAAGAGCCTTCTCTTGCGTTAAAGTCACAACTGCAAAATATGTTTTTAAAAGTTGCTTAAGTGCAAACTTCTTTTATTGAGCTTTTACTTTTCAAGGGTTATGAAATTTGAAATAAAGATAGTCTGTCGTCTTCTGCTATTACTTTATAAGTAGGTACAATCATGGCTTACACGATAGATTCCTGGTTAACTTATTTGATATCTCATATCTCAGTTGGCAAATCATAAGGCATTAAGTACATTGCCCAGACATTGAAAGAATTTGAGTAGTTCACTAAAGAAGCTATTTTTTTCAAAAATAAAATATTACTTATTTGTGTTTTAACATTAATAAATGCTGAATGCTATAAATATAGAACTTGAAATAGGACAACGCTTACCTTTGAAAATCTATTTTACCATAATAACTCCACCTGTCTTTTGGCCTACTTGATGTAGTTGGAAATGTGCTGTAATTTTTGTATGGGTAAGTCACTCCTTTTTTTCTTTTTGATCATTAGGGGATGGGACTTGTATCGATTTTTTTTCCCCTGATTATTCTTCCAGTCAGAGCGTCTTGAGTAAAATTTCCAGGAGAATGGAGTTGTGACCTACAAATTAGAAGTGTGTGCAAGAGAGGCCTGCTTCCTAACCCGAGGCATGCCTAGCAAATACCTACTTAGTCATTAGTGTGCTGAGAAGGGAGATAAGAAGGGTGTCCTAGAGTGACAACAGGTTCTACATTTACGGAAGATCAAGCCAAATTTGCTTTCAGCCCATCCCCGGTGTCCACTCTGTCTGCAGGAGGCTTACCTCTTGCCTTGCTTCACATTCACTCAGGACCTGCAGAATCACCTGAGTTTCCTTTTGCTTCAAGAGGATTGTGACCTCTGTCATCTGTGATGCACTGGAAGGAAAAGGCAATGCAGTGATGTAGGTCAGCAGTTCTCAACTGGGATTTCGGACTGGTGGCAGGGGCGGGGAGGGGGGAGGGTTAAAAGTTTTCAATATTCCTACTTTGATTTTTTAAAAAAAATCTCTACTGCAGTGAATGATGCTAGCTGAGTATAGGCTGCAATTTTGTCTTTCCAGACATGTTCTAGAATAAGATTCCACAGTGTAAGAAGCTTCCCTTGGGCCTGAGATGAAAACAAGGTCATTTTCCCAGGGGAGTAACCCATCAAGCAAGCGTTTAAAGTAAACAAACTGCCTGGCTCTGGCTTGAAATGAGTTGTAGTTATCAAGATTTATTACAACTGACTTTGGACCTCATCCAAATGCTGAATTAATACAAACTTCTTATTAACTAAAATGGAGTCTCCCTTTTGGCAGATGCAATAGGAAAGTTCCTTTTCCCGGATTCTGGAAGATTCAGTTGCCCTCTTACTCCCAACATGGGTCACTAAGCATTGTAAATGGAGAAGCAAGTACTTTTGGTAAGGATTGTATATGTGGTCTGATTTCAATGCTCATAAAACAAAGTAGCACAATTCATTTATAACATGCAAAATTAGGACCTCCTTTCAAGTTAGTTTAAAAATGTAGCAATTCAGTTAAAATCGCATCAAATATATGGTGTAATTTAGATAGTGTAATACATGTGATACCTATTATTTTGATAAATATGGTGTGACTTTGATATTTCTGCCTTTCCCCCCCAAACAACTACATTACTATACAGTGGAGAAGGTAGAATACTGAAATCCAGGCGAATTGGCTTGACCCTCTCCTAAATGACTTGACCTTTAGGATGCTAATTGACAGAGCAAAGAGAGTTGCCTTACATAACCTCAGAGCTTCCTTTTAATCTTAATTTTCAGAGAATCTATAATTCCTCATTCTTCTCTGGAAGATGAGAAATAACTTGGTATTTCTAAGGAACCCTTCTGTGCCTGCCCTGCTAACAGGCACTTAAATATAAGTATGCAAAAATAGAAATGCGATCCAGGCTCAGATTCCAGTGTCCTCAAATAATTGAGGTTTTGAGAAGAAGATGAAGTCGCTTCATTTTAGGGAAATAGAGAGAGAATGACTGAGAGCACAAATCCTAAACTAAAACAGTAGGCAAAGTAACCACTTTGAAAAAAAGTTGTGGTGCCTGGGTGGCTCAGTTGGTTAAGGGTCCAACTTCGGCTCAGGTCATGATCTCATGGTTTGTGAGTTCGCGCCCTGCATCGGGCTCTGCGCTGACAGCACAGAGTCTGGAGCCTGCTTTGGATTCTGTGTCTCCTTATCTCTCTTCCTTTCTCCACTCATGCTCTGTCTCTCTCTGTCTTTCTCAAAAATAAATAAACATTAAAAAAAAAGTGAATTAAAGATGTGGTGTGGTAGGATGCATGTGAAACGGAGCCAGTCTTAGATCAGCTACAGGGGTCCTGGTTTCTAGGTGGATGGTGTGGGGAAGGTTTTAGGAAGTGCCCACTTAAAGCTCTTCTCAGTCTTGGATGTGTAAGATGTGTAAGATGATGATTAGAGGGATTTTTTCTTTTCCCAGAATTGGCAACTGGGGCTCAACAGTGAGAATGCTACATACCTCATGTCCTATTTAATGTTGGGAACCCCATAGCCTTTTCACCCCCACCTCTGGCATTTATAAGAGATGACAGAACCCACCTCCCACCACCAGCCACAGTCTCAAACCTGTCTGTATTTTCTGTGCCTATGGAAGACGATTGTGGGAAGAGGAAAAATGGCTAACGTCACATGTTAGTGTGGGTTCTGTGGCTTTTCCTCCCGTTCTGTATGAGACAGGGCTCCAAGAGAATCCCTCGTACAGTCTAGGGTTGCCTGCAAAGTGTGAAGACTGCCACCTCATTCTCTGGATGGATGTTTGCTAAATTGTCATCCTCTCAGCATGGAGTGCATGGATGACTTTTTGGCAGTTTTATTCATGCTCCCTTAAGTTTTCAAGGCCTTTATGAATACTAAGTCTCATTGTTTGGAGAAGTCTGGAGGTATAAGGCTTGCTAGAATTGATTGTGACAATGGGGTGAAGGTATTGTGGTATAATGTTTCTGGGAAAATGAGAGAAACCCCTTGCCCAGACAGATTCTCTGTGGCCTTTGAAGGATGCAAGAGTGGAACTCAGTTCTTTCTGAGGCTCCAAGTGTGGGAGTTAGGGACAGAGGCTGGGGCAGGAGGGTGGTCCAAATATCTATGGCAGGTTGACTTTAAAATGGCCTTCAATGATCTCAGCCTCCTAATATTCATGCCCCATGACTTCTAACTAGTAGAATATGGCAAAGGTGATGGAATGTCACTTTCGGAATTTTATTGCTAAGGTTGTAATTTACGTCTTGCTAACTTACTCTCTCCATTGCCTTCTTGGCTTGCATGCTTTGGTGAAGCATCCAATCATTTTAAGAGGCCCATGTGACAAGGAACTGAGAGTGGCTACTGGCCAGCAATCAGCCAGGAACTAAAGCTCTCAATCCAATAGGTCATATGGATCTAAATCCTACCCACATCCACAGGAGCTCAGAAGCAAATCACCTTCCAGCCAAGTGTTCAGGTGAAAGTTGTTTGGGCCTCATTAGAAACTTTGAAGCCGAGGACATAACTAAGCCATGCCTGGATTTCTGAACCTCAGAAACTTTGATATAATAAATGTATGTTGTTTTAAGCTCTTAAGTTACATGGCAACAGATAACTAATACAGACGCAGTGAGGGCATGGCCACTGGCAAAAGATGAATGAAGAAGAGTGGGAAAACCCTCACTGAAGGGGGTACTCGGTAACATAATGGTGAAACTATACTCACCCCAAGAAAAATACACATACGTCATGTTGGTAGAGACCATGACACTGGTGAAGGCTCCTAGCAACACATGGAAACGTACTGGGCACCAGTTACATATTTTTCTACTATATGGCTTACTCCCTCTTATCTCCCAATACCCATGATGCCAAAAAGGAAGAGGCAGGAGGGGTTCTAATGATAGACCATTTCTCCAAAGTGAGGAAAAGGGAGGAAGATAAAAAGAGCAGGCCACATCCACTCATTTATTTTTAGTCCCCTGGGCTACAAGCCTTTCTAGTGACAGGAGAAAAAAGTTATTAATCTGATACGTGGTTGGAATTTTTAAGTGGACAAGGTTTTTGGAAATTGTGCAAAAGTTTGTTATGAGATTTTCTTCCCCACCAGAAAGGGAAATTTGACATGGTGTACATAAGACAGTGCTTGGAGAATATGTAATCTGTTACATGTATATACTCACACCACTTTTAGACTCCATGAGATGGGTAACACATTAGTACAGCTAAGAAAGCTTCTGAAACTCTGAAAACTGGAGATTGCCTTGGGAAAGGGGTTATAAGCTCTGAACTGTGAGAAAATGCTTCAACATATGAGAAGCACCAAGATATCTTTAGCTGCTAATATGGAACCAATCGACTTAACATGGAAATTCCCAAGTGTCTGATAGCACTTTGTCAATACCTGTATGTAGTCTCTGATGAACCTCTTGAATCATATATATCTGGGTCAAATCAGGATAATGAATCACCTTAAAATATGATTCGAAAATGACCATAAGGACTTACAGAGATTTATTTTCCTAACTTTCTCTGTCACTTCCATACTATTGCTCATTCCCATCCTTTGGGGAGCTCTCCTATGTTAGTGATTTTGTGACACATTTCCCAGGTTTTTCTTTTGTTTTTCTTATAGTTCTCTATCTTTTTTATAGACATTCCCCTTTTCTATCTCTCTAAGTAAAGTTTGGCAAGTTTTCTTCCTGGCTCTACTTAGCATTTCTCTCTTCTCTTCCCTGGCAGGAATATCCACTTCTGGGGTGTCATCTGAGTTGTCTCTGTAGATGCCTTCCAAATACACACATAAACACACATGCATGACTGCACACACACACACACACACACACACGCTGCTCCTCATCCTGGATCTTTTGAATGATGAAGAAAACAACATAGATCATACTTACTCTTCTTTGATCCCTGGTCAACCCTTGTCTTCCCAATAAATCAGCTTCTAAATTTCATAGTTTTCCTTTCCCACAACGTCCTGTGTATCTAACTCTTTTTACATTCTTCCTACTCTAATCCTAGTTCAAGCCCTCATTACCCGTTGCCTAGGCCACTACAATTTCTTTCAGTCTGATCTTTGTGCCTCTCCTTTCTCTGAATCCTCCAACAAACTATCTACTTTATAGTTTTCATTAAGTAAAACCACTATTTAAAAAATTTTTTTGATGATTTTTATTTTATCTTTTGAGAGACAGAGAGAATTCGAAGTGTGAGCAGGGGAGGGGCAGAGAGAGAGGAGACATAGAATCCGAGGCAGGCTCCAGGCTCTGAGCTGTCAGCACAGAGCCCAATGTGGGGCTTGAGCCCATGAATGCGAGATCATGACCTTAGCCAAAGTCGGATGTTCAACTGACTGGGCGACGCAGGCACCTCAAGTAGAACCACTATATGTCCTTTGTTTAAAAAGCTCAAAGACTTTTTCTTTCCTTCAAAATTAAATTCATACTCCCCATCCCAGCACTCAAAGCCTCCTATGATATGACCCTAACCTACCTTCTGAATTCAACCTTCTTCCTCTCATTTATTTCTCTCATAAGACTTCATCTTATCCTTTCTTGCTATTCTCCAGCAAGCCCCTTTGTTTACCACTTTGCTCACAGCCACCAGAGTAAACTGATCAAATTGTGATAATCTGTTTAAATCCTTTCAATGACTCCCTATTGCTTCTAGAATAAAAGTGGAGGTCTTTTGTGCTGACTCTCCAAAGGCCCTTTCCCTCAGGCATAAGGCCTTTGTTCTATTTCTCTGAACAAGACCACCTAAAGGGTTGCCCTTGCCCACCCAATCAAGTACATCACCCTGTTTTGTTTCCTTCATCACTTTTCATATCCAGGTGAAATTATCTTGTGGTTTAGAAAAAAATTACAGTATTTATGTTATATTTATTATATATTATGCATTTATTATATTATATAGTCAATTATAATATATTATAAAATGATAATATAACACATATATACACATATATATAAATTTTTACTTTTTTGTCGTTTGCCCTCCTTCACAACATGATAAATCCCTTAAGGTCAGGAATTTTTTTTTTTTTAGTTTATTTATATATTTTGAGAGACAGAGAGAGACAGAGCATGAGTGGGGGAGGGACAGAGAGAGAGAGGGAAACATAGAATCTGAAGCAGGCTACAGGCTCCAAGCTGTCAGTGCAGAGCCCTAGGCTGAGCTCGAACTTGTGACCCGTGAGATTATGACCTGAGCTGAAGTCAGACACTTAACTGACTGAGCCACCCAGGTGCCCCTGTTGACTAGTCTCTACCATTTATGGTCCCTTGATGGGCTAGATATTCTATACCCTGCCTAATAATTCTAATTTCCTTATTGCTACCTTGTTGTGTTATTGGAGATATATATATATAAACTTTTCTTTTCTGCCAGTTTTTATTTCTAATTGCCACTGAGGATAAGCTTTACTTTGGCTGTGGCAATACTAATTTTGGACCATGCTGATGACATGAAGAGATTGTTGTTAGTTTTGTTCTGGGTGTGATAATTGTTTGTAAAGATTCCATATCTTTTTAAAGTTTCTTTATTTTTGAGAGAGAGAGAGAGAGAGAATCTTAAATAGGATATGTGCTGTCAATAAGGAATTCATGAACAGTGAGGTCATGACTTGAGCCAAAATTGAGTCGGACACTTAACCTAGTAAGCCACCCAGGCACCCTCCATATCTTTTTAGATATGTAGGAAAATATTTATAGATAAAAGTATATGATGCTGGGAGTCAAACAATGAGAGGAGACAAGGAAGCATAGGGAGATAAAAGAGGAAACATGATTGGTCCCAAGTTGGTCATTATTGAGGTGGCTGATGAGTAAGTGTAATTCATTATATTCTCTCCACTTCTTCGTATGTTTCAAATTTTCTCTAGTAAGTTAAAAAGAGAAAAGAGTCACATTTTCCGCCAGTGAAATACAATTGACTTTACTGGTATTTGCAAAAGGAAATCAGGGACAAATAATTTTATTTTAAATAAGCACACAGAAAATCTTCGATTCAAATGCCAGAAATTTTATTTAAATTTGATAAATTCTGTGTGTTAACTGAACACTTGTTCTTTGTTATGATATTTGCCATTCCAGCATTCCATATTAAGCTCTAGACATTGCTTTCTCTGTACATTGTTTCTATTATGACACACATGTCCACGGCCACTGCAGTGTCCTGGAAAACCTAGTTTTAGTCTTGAAATCATCTCGCGATTTCTCCAAAATGCAGGGTAATTCCATTCAATTGCAAAGAACAAAGATCCACCAGAAATCCTTTCTGCCTAATGTAGATCCACCTAAAATGGAAATATAGTAACTTGATTTACATTCCTGGGTGATTATTTGAAAAGATTTAATGTCTGTATCAAATGTAGCTCCTTTCGAAAATGCCAAAATTGTGATCTGTCAAAAAGTATATCAACATACATAATCTTTAAACATAAATTGTGACCAAATGTTAGGAAACTTCAGAGGATATTGAATAAAACTTTTAATCCTTGGATTAAAAAGATCCTCTTCTTTCTCTCTGTATTTCTTGTGATGGCCCAAGTTATCTGCAGGCCCAAAGCTCCCGCGCCCTCACTAGAAACCTCAGGTAACAGATGCCTAGTTACTTACAGTACCAATCATTGTCTGCAGAGCAGCATGCATCTGCACAGACCCACACTGTCCCCATATCACTGTCTGCTCCTGCTTCTGTTCCCAAGCCCCGACTGTCTCTGAACTTTGGGTATTTCCTGATCTTTGTTGCAAAACTACTTGTCTAGAGACTCTCTACCTTCTTTTGGGTGAATCTGGGCAATTGACTCAGCTCTGACTGATTGTCCCAACAACTCCGTTTCATCTTTCTTAAATTTTCCAGGGACTTCTTGGGTTTTCTCTCCCACTGATAGAAAGATCTCTTATTTATGGGACTGCAGTAAATTAATTCTGGTTTGACTTTTTTTTTTTTAATTTTCTTATGTCATTGACAAGAGGACCCGCTTCAGGCATAGTTTATCCTTTTGCCTTAAACATCCTACTCCTGCTCACTCAGTGTTTTCATGATTCTTTGATCCTCAGCCACATATTGAGGAGTATGTGCCAGTTACCTCTGACAAAAGAAGGAGATTTGATAGCCTCTCTATTTCCTCCTCTGCCTTTAAACACTCAGGTCTAAGATATGCATGTTTGTGAATTAGATGCATAACTTGGGGAGGAGGGACTTTAGGAGCTGATGGCCTAGTAGCCATTTTCAGTGTCTTTGGTGGAAGGTGGATGTACCCTTCATCGTATTCCTGTGCAGTCATAGTGGTTATTATAAGAGGCTTGAGGGCGTTCTAGAATAAATCCACTGTTCTTCCCTTTTCATGGTTTCTTAGTGCCTTTTCTGCTTAGAGATTCTTTTTCTTTTTTTCTCTTCTGCCCTTTGGTTAACACTACTGTGGGAGCGCCACCATGCCGTTCTGCTGCTGCCAAAATAGTAGTAATTATAGTGATATGCTTAAGATTCATCAAGGGCTGGGGCACCTGGGTGGCTCAGTCAGTTAAGCGTTTGACTCTTGATTTCAGTTCAGGTCGTGACCTCATGGCTGTGAGATGGAGTCCTGCATTGAGCCTGATGTTGAGCGTGGAGCCTAGCTAAAATTCCCTCTCTGCCTCTCCCTCTGTCCTTCCCCTGCTGTGCACGTGCACATGTTTGCACTCTCTCGCTCTCTCTCAAAATATGTAAATAAGCATTAAAATAATGATTCATTGAGGACATAAACTGTGCCGAACACAAATTCTTTCTAAATCCTCACAATAACCCTATATGAAATATGTTTTATAAAATAAATAATTGCTATATTGTAATTATATATAATTGTTTATATGATATAACTAATTACTGTGTATAACTATATATACTATATAGCATTATAATACATATACATTATATGTCTTATATGTCATATGTATTCTATATGTTAAATATGTTATATAAAATTATATATTATGTATATAATGTATGCATTGTATGTGTATAGTATGTATTATGTATACAATAACATAACAATAATATAATTAAATATAATCTGTTAGATTGTAGGCACCTTGTGATGACTTCATTATCATTTGTGTTCCCACAGTTTAACCCAGTCTCTGACACTGAGTAGCTGATAAATAAGTAATAGTTAAATGAATGATTGTATTCAGGTTCCAGCATGAACTGTAAATCTAATAGATTGTGATACCAATGGAGTTAAATGCATTTTAAATAACATTAATTTTATAGACTCTTATGATAGTCAATCTAGAAAAAGTCAGTGCATTTACCACATAATCAGAAAAGTGGAATTCTATCAATGTTGATTAGTTTTAAGAGATTCATTTTTTGCCTCTCATTCTTTTTTTCTTTAATATATTTTGCTTGCTTAAGTTATAAATTTTATTGAATGAAACTGTGTATATAAAAAAGTGCACAAGTTATGATGTACAGCTCAATGAATTTTCCCAAGGTAAATATACCTAAGTAATTTGCACACTGTTCAAGAAACCAAACCTTAACAGAACCACAGAAGCCCCCTCATGCTATCTTCCAGGCACTAACTGCCCTTTGCCTTTCGTCCTCCAAAGGTGAATGACATCATGACTTGTAAACACCACTTGTGTAGGCTGTTTTTAACTCTTTTGATTTGCTCAGCAGTGTGTTTATGAGATATCTTCCAATGTGAGTAGTTGAAAATTATTTATTCTCATTGTGCTATAGAATTTTATCATATAACTGTACTGCAATTTATAATCCATCTTATAAACATTTGGGTGGTTTCCCATTTGGGGCTATAGTAATGATACTATAAACATTTGTACATGAGCCTTATGAGAATGTACCCAAAGTGGAATTGCTAAATCATAAAGTTTCTTATATTTAGTTTTAGAAGATTCTATCAAACAGCCCTTTAAGGTGCTAATGGCAAAATAGCCTCTGACTAGTAGTATATGCAAATTCCTCATCTTCCCCAACACTTGTTTTTTGTTTTGATTTATATTTACTAGTTTTCATATAATAAAGGATCCAGTAAAGGATACAGATGAGCAGCTGGATGAAGGGTCGGATTATATAGGGTAAGGACTTAAAGGGTCCTATGCACAGGAGCTTCTGTCCCTGTGAAGTTGGGATATATAACTCTCTAGAATGTGGATGTGTTCACCAGCCTGGAAACTCCCCCAGCCCTGAGCCCCATACTAACAGAATTTTTGGGGGAATGCTGCATATCGCTTATATTTTTTTTAATTTTTAAAATGTTTTATTTAGTTTTTGAGAGAGAGAGAGAGAGTGTGTAAGCAGAGGAGGGGCAGAGAGAGATCCAAAGTGAGCTCTGCACTGACAGCAGCAAGCCCGATATGGGGCTCGAACTCATGAACTGCAAGATCATGACTTGAGCTAAAGTTGGACGCTCAACCGACTGAGCCACCCAGGTGCCCCACATATCACATATTTTTTAAAAACATTTTTTCCAGTTTTCTTGAGAAATAATCGACATAGACTACTGTATATGTTTAAGGCATATAGCACGATGGTTTGATTTACATATATTATGAAATGATTACCACAACAGGATTAGCCAACATCACCTTTGCATCTGGATACAATGAAAAGAAAGAAAACAAGAACAAAGAAAAAAATTTCAACTTGTGATAAGAACTCTTAGGATTTATTTTCTTAATAACTTTCCTATATATCATACAGCAGTATTAACAATATGTTATACATGACAACCCTAGTATTTAGTTTGACTGAAGTTTGTACTTTTTGACCACCTTCCTCTGATTCCTCCTCGCTTCACCCCTGCCTCTGGTAACCACAAGTCTGACCTCTTTTTCTATGAATTGGGTTTTTTTTTTAATAGATTCCATATATAAATAAGATCATATGGTCTGTCTTTCTCTGTCTGACTTATTCACTGAGCATAATACCTTCAAGGTCCATCAATGTTGTCACAAATAGTAGCATTTCCTCATTTTCTGTGGCCAAATACTGTTCTATTGAATATATACACCACAACTTCTTTACCCATTCATCCACCACTGGACACTTAGGTTGTTCCCATGTCTTGTCTATTATAAATAATGCTCTTTGAACATGGAGGTGCAGATATCTTTTCAAGTTAGTATTGTCATAACCTTTGGATATATTTCAAGAGGTGGAATTCCTGGATCACATGGTAGTTCTATTTTTAATCGTTTGAGGATCTTCCTACTGTTTTCCATAGTGGCTGCACCAGTTTAGAATCCTACAACAGTGCACGAGGGTTTCCTTTTCTCTACATCTATTCCAGCATTTATTATCTCTCGTCTTTTTGATGATGGCTGTTCTAAAAGGTGTGAGGTGAAATCTCATTGTGATTTTAATTTGCGTTTCTCTAATGACTAGTTATATCGAGGATTTTTTCATGCTTGATATCACTCAGTTTGATTTTTTGAATATCTTCTTTGGAGAAATGTCTATTCAGGTACTTTTTCCATATTTCTTTAACTGGGTTATTTGTTTTCTATTCAGCTCTATGAGGTCTTCATAGATTTTGGATATAACCCCTTATCAGATATATGATTTGTCTATACTTTTCCCATTTTGAAGGCTGTCTTTTCGCTTTGTTGATGGTTTCTTTTAATGGCAAAAGCTTTTTAGTTTCATGTGGTCCTACTTGTTTATTTTTTATTTTGTTGCTTATGCTTTAGGTGTCATATCCAAAAAAATCATTACAAAGACCCATGTTAAGAAACTTTGTTCCTATGTTTTCTTCTATGAGTTTCATGGTTTCAGCTCTTACATTCAAGTATTTAATCTATTTTGAGTTAATTTTTGTGAGTGGTATAAGATATGGGTCCAGTTTCATTCTTTTACATGTGACTATCCAATGATCTCAGAACCATTTATTGAAAAGACTGTCTTTTCTCCATTGAGGATTCTTGGGTCCTTTTCAAACATTAGTTGACTGGGTTTATAGTGGGTTTTTATCTGGGTTCTTGATTCTGTCCCATTTTTCTATTTTTCTGTTTTCATGCTAGTGTAATATTGTTTTGATGACTAGAACTTTATAGTAAAGCTTGATATCAGGAAGTATGATACCTACCTCTGTTACTTTTTTTTTTTTCTTTTTCAGGATTTCTTTGGCTATGCAGGACCCTTTGTGGCTCCATATTGATTTTAGCGAATTTTTTTTTAACTTCTGAAAAATTGCCATTGGAATCTTGATAGGGAATGCACTGAATCTATATATTGACATTTTTATAATATTAATTCTTCCAGTCCATGAACACAGGTGCCTTTCCCTTTATTTGTGTCTTCTTCAATTTCTTTCATCAATGTCTTGTAGTTTTCAGCATCAATACTTTTCACTTCCTTAAATTTATTCCTAAGTATTTTATTGTTTTTGATGCTATTTGTAAATTGATTCAATTTATTTATTTCTTTTTTGGAAATTTTGTTAGTATATAGAAATGCCACTGATTTTTTAATGTTAAATTTGTATCCTGCAACATTATGGAAGTCATACGTCTAACAGTTTTTTTTGGCTGACACTTAAGATTTTTTATATATAAAGATATTCTTTATATATGGATTTTTAATATATAAAAATATTTTGAAGATTTTCTCTATATATAATCATTTTGTCTTCTAACAGTGACAGTTTCACTTCTTTCTTTCTAATTCTGATACATTTTATTTCATTTTCTTTCCTGATTGTTCTAGCTAGGACTTCCAGTACTATGTTGAATAGGAGTGGTAAGAGTGAGCACCCTTGTCTTCTCCCTGATCTTAGAAGAAAAGCTTTCATCCTTTCACTATTGAGCATGATGTTAACTGTGGACTTGTCATATATGGCCTTTATTATGTTGAGATATGTTCCTTCTATGCCTAATTTGTTGACTTTTTATCATGAATGAATGTTGAATTTTTTCCTAATGCTTTTTATCTGTTTATTGTTTACTGAGATTACCATATGATTCTTTTCTTTCTTTCTGTTATTAATTTGATGTATCATTGATTGAATTGTGTATGTTGAACCATTCTTGCATCCCAGGGATAAATCCTACTTGATCATGGTGAATGATCCATATAATGTGCTGCTGAATTCAGTTTGCTCGCATTTTATTGATAACTTTTGCATCTACATTCATCGAGTGTATTGGCTTATACAGTTCTTCTCTAGTGAGTCCTTTTTTGGTTTTGGTATCAGGATAATGCTGGTCTTAGAAAATTAATTTTAATTTTTTAAGTTTATTTATTTATTGTGAGAGAGACAGAGACAGTGGGGGAGGGGGAGAGGCAGGGAGAGAGGGAGAGAGAGAATCCCAAGCAGGTTCCTCACTGTTAGCACAGAGTCCCATGTGGGGCTCAAACTCAAGAAACCGTGAGATCATGGCCTGAGCTGAAACTGAGAGTCTGACACTTAACTGACTGAGCCACCCCCAGATGCCCCAGAAAATGAATTTTAGAGTGTTCTCCCCTCTTTGATTCTTTGGAAGAGTTTGAGAATGAGTGGTGTTAATTTTTTGAATATTTGCTGAAATTCACCAGTGAAGTCATTTGGTGCTGGGGTTTTCTTTGTTGAGAGATTTTTGATTACCGATTCAATCTCTCTACTAGTAATTTGTATTTAGATTTTTTATTTTTTCCTGATTCAGTATTGATAAGTATATATGTGTGTGTGTGTATATATATATGAGAGAGCACGAGTTGGGGAGAGGGGCAAAGGGAGAGAAAGAGAGAATCTTAAGCAGACTTCACTCTACATATGTAGAGCCCAATGCGGGGCTCAGTCCCACAATCCTGGGATCATGATCTGAGCTGAAATCAAGAGTCAGACACTCAATCTACTGAGCTACCCAGGTGCCCCAATAAGTTGTATATTTCTAAAAATTTTTCCATTACTTCCATGTTGTCCAGTTTGTTGGCATATAGTTGTTCATAGTGGCCTCTTCTGATCCTTTGACTTTCCATGGTATCAGTTGTAATGTCTTCTCTTGCATTTATAATTTTGTTAATTTGGGTCCTTTCTCTTTTTCCCTTGGTTAGTCTGGCTAAGGGTTTGTCAACTTTGTTCATCTTTTCAAAGAACAAACTCTTAGTTTGGTTAATCTTTTCTATTGCTTTTATGTTCTCTATTTTTATTTATTTTGCCTCTAATCTTTATTATTTACTTTCTTCTGCTTACTTTGGACTCAGTTTGTTTTTCTTTTTCTAGGACCTTAAGGGATAGAATTAGGTTGTTTATTTGGAACTTTCTTGCTTCTTAATACAGATGTTTATTGCTATGAACGTCCCTCTTACAACCGCTTTTGCCGTATCCTATAATTTCTGGTATGATTGTGTTTCCATTTTCATTTGTCTCAAGAAACTTTTATTTCTGAGGCACCTGGGTGGCCCAGTTGGTTAAGTGTCTGACTTCAGCTCAGGTCATGATCTCATGGCTCGTGCGTTTGAGCCCTGTGTCAGGCTCTGTTCTGAAAGCTCAGAGCCTGGAGCCTGCTTCCGATTCTGTGTTTCTTTCTCTCTCTGCCCCCCTCTAGTCTCATGCTCTGTCTCTCTCTGTCTTTCAAAAATAAACGTTAAAAGAATTTTTTTAATTAAAAAAAGAAACTTTTTATTTCTTCTTTAATTTCTTCTTTGATCTTTAGTCATTTAGGAGAGTGTTGTTTATTTTCCATGTTTTTGTGAATTTTCCAGTTTTCTGCTTGTTATTTCTATTTTCATGCCACTGTGATAAGAAAAGATACTTGGTATGATTTCAGTCTTCTTAAACTTGATAAGACTTGTTTTGTGACCTAACATATAGATTGTCCTAGAAACTGTTCAGTGTATGCTTGAGGATAATGTGTACTACTGTTGCTGGCTAGAATGTTCTGTATATGTCTTACATCTGTGGTGTTCAAATGTTTCCTTATTGGTTCTCTGCCTGTATGATCTATCTGTGTTGAGAGTGGGGTATTAAAGTTTCCAGCCATTATTATATAACTGTCTATTTCTCCTTTTAGCTCTGTCAGTTGTTGCTTTATATATTATATATTTATATTATATTTATATATGATAAACATATACCCAATGTTGGGCATGTAAATATTTACAGTCGTTAAGTCTTCTTGATGTATTGACCCTTTTATTGTTGTATAATGACCATTTTGGCCTCTAACACTTGCTTTTAGTTTTTTTCATATTAGATTTTCTGGTGGTATAAAATGGTATTGCATTGTGGCTATCATTTGCATTTTTGGGTTACTAGTGAAATTGCAAATACTTTGATATATATATTGGGATTTCAGATTCTCTGTTTTGTGATATGCTTTTTAATGTTGCCTGCCAATTATTTCTGTTTGGCTGTTTGTATTTTTTATTGATTCATAAGAGTTCTACATAAATGATAATTATGAGCCTTTTGTAGCATATGAGGATGGCAAATGTCTTTTGTTATTCTGTGGGTTGTGAGTCCACTTGATCTACTTTAGCATTGTATTATTTAGGATAAAAGCTAAACTTCAGTATAGTAGTAAAATATACAAACAAGCAAATTTTGAACAACTAAAAAAACCCCACTAAGATTTTATATATATATATATACATACATATATAAATATATATATACATACATATACACATATATATGAAATACATATTTCTTTATTTCTCATGTACCTAACTGTCCAGAGGTAGATAGTACAGGCTAGTGTGACTCTATTCCACAAAGTCATTTAGTGTCACAGGTTTTTTCCATCTTTTTGCTCCTTGGGTTTTGTCATCATTAGCCTGGCGAAAGCTGATCTCCACCACAAATGTGTCTGGTTCATGGTAGGGAAAAAGGAGGTGGAGAAATATAAGCTCAGGACATGTTCTTATGATTTATTTAGTATTTATTTGAACGTTTTTGAAAATTCACATTTTAGTTAGTTAATGTACACTGCAATATCAGTTTCAGGAGAAGAATTCAGTGATTCATCACTTACATACAGCACTCAGTGCTCATCACAACAGGTGCCCTTCTTAATATCCATCACCCATCTAGCCCACCCCCCGTCCACCTCTCTCTATCAACCTTCAATTTGTTCTCTATCATGAATAGATTCTTGTGGTTTGTTTCCATCTCTTCTCTTTTCTCACCTTCCCATATGTTCATCTGTTGTGTTTCTTAAATTCCACATATGAGTGAAATCATATGGTATTTGTCTTTCTCTGATTGACTCATTTTTCTTAGCATAATATAATCTAGCTCCATCCACGTTGTTGCAAATGGCAAGATTTCATTCTTTTGAATGGCTGAATAGTATTCCATTGTGTATATATACACAAGATTTTTACCCCTCTTCTTTATCCATTCATCAATTGATGGACATTAGGGCTCTCTCCATAGTTTGGCAATTTTTGGTAATTCTACTATAAACATTGGGGTACATATACTCCTTTGAATCTGTATTTTTGTATCCTTTGGGTAAGTACCTAATAATACAATGGCTGGATTATAGAGTAGTTCTATTTTTAGTTTTTTGAACAACCTCCATACTGTTCTCTAGAGTGGCTGCATCAGTTTGTATTTCCATCAGCAGTGCAAGAGGGTTCCCCTTTCTCTACATCCTTGCCAACACCTGGTGTTTCTTGTGTTGTTAATTTTATAAGCTCAGAATTTTTTTAAAGTTTTATTTATTTTTGAGAGAGAAAGAGAGAGAGAGCAAGTGGGCAAGAGGCAGAGAGAGAGGTGGAGAGAAGATCCAAAGCAGGCTCTGCGCTGACAGCAGCAGTAAGTTTGATGCGGGGCAGAAACTCATGAGCTGTGAGATCATGACCTGAGTCGAAGACGGACGCTTAACCTACTGAGCCACCCAGCTGCTTCTAAGCTCAGATATTTTTTAGAGTCAAGAAAGGGAAGAAGTCCAATGACTTCTGTCCATGGGCTGTTGACTCCAATTAAACACGTGACCACGACTAACTGCAATAGAGTCTGGGAAAGGTAATATCACTAGCTAAACAACTCTGTTGCTATGAAAGGAAGAATAGATTTGGGGGAAGGTAACTATCAATTTGCTGTTACCATTTATTTAAGGCGAGCACTGCGGTAAGTAGTTTGGGAACAGACAGCCTTTAATCTAGTTAGGAGAGATGAATATGATATCAAAACATTATATAATACCAGTTATTGTGAAATGACCAATAAACAGAGGTACACATTATGGGAATGAAGAAGTAATTAAGGTGGAGGATTTGAAAAGGCTTTGTTAAAGCTATAGTTAAGGTGGATAGAAAAAGCACAGATTTCAGCCTCAGAGACTTGCAGATTTGTGTGAGACTGAATGAAGCATTCAATAAACTTGAAGCAGTATAAGTTGTTGAGGAGGGGTGGGCAGGATTGAGGACAGAAGCTGGGAGATGAGGCTGGAAAGATGTGTTGGAATCAGATCACAAAGAACCTTGAGTATCATGCTTAAAGAATGTGGGCTTTTATCAACAGTCAATGATAATTAATTGAAGTCTTTTTTTTTCAATGAAAAGTCTCTTTTAACTTCACTTTTGCAGATAACTATTTTATCCTCTACATTTTCAATACTTATTTAATTCAAACCAAAGTAATCCAATAGTATGTAGAAATCCAGCCTTAATATTTTTGTTTTCTCAAGTGATTAAAATAAACACTGTGCAAAGTAATAGTTTCATTTAAATTACCCCAGAGAGTATTAGAGTTGGGGGGAAGGGTGTCATACAGTACTGCCAAGAAAATCTTCATGAGAACTAGGACAACAATCAAAAAGAGTACTAATGAAGACATGAATGATCTGACATGAAATTTGGCTCCCATGTGATATTTTGATCTGAAGTTAAAGGCTGATTAAGATTTTCATGAACTTAAACTTGAGTCTGTGCAGTAAATTATCAAGGGGTGTAATTAGAGTCACTTCCTTCCTAGCTCTGTGGGGAAATTCCCATCACCATTGATGAGAATTGTGCGTAAAGATCATGGGAAGAGCATGGCCCTTGGGTTTCCTCTTAAACAGCCTGTAGGATTTGTTATGGTTATTTTCATGCACTGGTCCTTAGAGACACTAATTTCAGATCTGCCTCTACCTTCGACGTGCTGAAAACAACAAAAGTTGGGAGTGGGAACCCCAAGAGACATGGAAAACTTGTCATTCTTCTTCATCTATAATTCATTTATTTTAAAGAGGAAACTTCTTGCTTCTTAAATGCCAAATTATTAAACAACAACAACAAAAATGTTTCATATCAATGGAGGGGAAAGAATACTGCCTTGTGTTGACTAAGTGGCGAGCAACTTCTCTGGGAGTTACACTTTCTTTGGGAACTGAGGTCATTTCTTTAAGTCACTGCTGGTTCTGAGATACTTATGTGCCAAAACACTTGGCCAGAGCCATTTAGAAATGTCTATGGCTTGGGAAACAAGATTTTTACCCAGAGAAAGTTTTGAGCCAAGTGGCAAATGATGAGAAATTGTAGAATAAAACTGACATTGGGATAAGGTAAAGCAGGAAAAAATGGTAGTTCTAAGGCTGAACAACGTTCTGGTTTCTCATGCAGCTCTCAGCAAAGCCATATGTGCAACAGCTCTGGATCTTCTGTTGTCTTCCCATGCCTGCTTAGTAACTAGGGGTAGGTCTTAAGTTTGATTCTGAGATGGAAGTGTCTTTTCTGTAATTCTTTTTTTTTATATTTATTTATTTATTTTGAGAGAGAGAGCAAGTGTGAGTGGGGGAGAGGCAGAGAGAGAAGAAGAGAGAGAATCCCAACCAAGCTCCGAGCTATCAAGGCAGAGCCCAGCGTGGGGCTCCATCTCACAAACTGTGAGATCATGAGCTGAGCCGAAACCAAGAGTGAACACTTAACCAACTGAGCCACCCAGGCACCCCTCTTTTCTGTAATTCTGGTATATAAGCCAGTGTTTCCTCATACTTTCCATCTTAGATTACTTAAGAGCGGAATCAGCACCTACCTTGCCTATAAATTTCTGGTCCTTTTTTATAAAAAGAAACACACCTAGCTATTTTTTGCCTGATGGTAAATGTCAGACATTGAAAATATATTACCAGATGAATAAATGAATGATAACTAAATGATGTAAAGCCAGAAAATCCTCCGTATGTAAAGTGTTTCCTTTTATACATTATAGTGTTTTACACATCATACTATTGGATGCCAGGCAAGTGGCAGGTATCAAAGAATCAAGAAACGTAATAACTGGAAGTGGGCAGGTATAAGGTCTCTGCTGCAGATTGAAGAGATTAGATTTACATTGCAAAATCTTCTGTCTCTGTCCTAGAGAACTAATGTACTGCAGTGAGTTACTCGTTTACTAAGAATGCAGCTAATTTCAAGGCAGTTCTTCATTTCAAGATTTTGTTCTGGGCAAACAAATTAAACTCTTCTAAGCCCTTTGTACACATTCTCTTACTTACTCCTTACAAAATCTTATGAGGTAGGTACTATAATCATTCTGCTTTTATGCATGGGGAAAATGAGGCAAAAAATTAATTTGTCAAGAACTTACAGATGCTAAGTGTTAGAATTTAAATTAAGAGAGTCTGTCTGCAGTCTGTTTCCTTAACTATAATACTGTATTGTCTCATGAGATCACACTCCAGTCGCTAAATAATGACAGGAGAAACCGATGAGGCTTTCTGGGGATGCTGCTCTAGGTAGAAGCAAACCCATGATATGAAAAAGTACGTATGGCTCCTTTTCAAAGAAGAGCAGGCCAGTGTGGTAGAGAATGGACATGGTTGAGGGGAAGAGTGATGAGATGTAGTGGCTTATGGGCTTTGGGAAAGATTTTGGTTCTCATTGTTAGAAAAATGGAAAGCCATGAGAGGTGGGATGGGAGGTTAAGCAGAGGTGTGATGTAGTATTATTTAAAAGAATATTGTGGCTGCTGTATGAAGACTAGGGTGGAAGTGGAGACTCTAAATATTTAATATAGGGGCGCCTGGGTGGCTCCATCAGTTAAGTGTCCGACTTTGGCTCAGGTCATGATCTCACCATTCCTGAGTTTGAGCCCTCCGTTGGGCTCTGTGCTGACGGCTCAGAGCCTGGAGCCTGTTTCAGATTCTGTGTCTCCCTCTCTGTCTGTGTCCCTCCCCTGCTCATGCTCTGTCTCTCTCTCAAAAATAAATAAACATAAAAAAAATTAAATATTTAATATAAAATAATACTTAAATTCAATACATAAGTCAAAATTACACACACACACACACACACACACACACACACACAGTCTTCTTGTTTCCTAAAACTAAACTAAATAGTTCCTGAAACTTTTTAGCCAGTTAAATATATTTGAACAAACATAGGTTCTCAAATCATCGTACTACTCTAAAACGTTTGTATATTTTTAGGAATTAACAATGTTATCTTTTCTTTAATGTGGCTGTCATCAGCCAAATGGTGTCCCTGCCTGAGCTACGACTTGACATAGGAGGCCCCATCAAACTCTTCGATTGGCTTTCCCATTGAACTGATGGTCGTTAGGTGTTTGGCACTTAGCATTTGGTTGCAGCTGGAAGGGGCCCGGGGGAATTGCTCATGCTCCATAGCTAGATTTGCTCCAGTGCCAGGGAATTCTGTATCACGCGGACTCAAAAATCCTGCATTTCAGTCCCCCTGACTATGCCCAACACTACCTACCCTGTAGCCTGTGTCACCTCCACTAGCATTGGCTTGTCATGCATATTCTTATTGTTGGTGTGGCAGCTACCTTCTGGGTCTCCTCAGCTGTTCAGCTGCCCCGGGTGAGAGTGGGGGACCTGCATCTGTACCAGAACTACTACGAAGTCTGATACCAACCTCTGAAGCTTCTGTTGGGCTAAATCTTACTTAAATTTTTTCCTTTGGCATCCTTTTCAAAAACAGTTTAATATTCTAACAATTGGTATAGCTGCTGGGAATGAGCACCCAGCTTGGGCAATGGGGAACGTGGTAGAGGTAGAGAGAATTGCTCATACTCTGGATCTATTTTGACTGCAGATTTAACAGGTTTTGCTAATGGATGGCATGTGAGGTATGAAAGAGAGTTGTCAAGTATGATTCCCAGGTTTTGGCCTGATTGGAAGAAAGAGTAGGGGGTAGGTTTTGTTCATGGAAGTGGAGTGTTGGGTTTTAGGCACATTTTAAATGCATATTGGGTAACCAGGTGGAGTTTCAAGTACCTGCTTGCTACATGAGTCTGGAGTTCAAAGGAGTGGTTAGAACAGAAATGATTAACTTAATAACCTGACAAACAATTTCCATTCACCTGGTTAGAATCATGAGTCTTTTGTTTAATTTAGGATTTTAATATATTCATGATTACCTGCCTATTTCAAATGTTTGTAAGTGAAATAAATACAATCCTCCAAATCTGTATTAAAGGCTGTACAAGAGTTCAGCTTTCTGATGTTTCTGATGTAAAATAGAATAAACTCAGAGCCTCTGAACCAAGTGCTTACCTTTGTGCCGTCATCCCATCCTCGAAGAAACAGGAGCTCAGGATGATTAAGTCAAGCTTTGATAGAAAATCTTCCTTTAGCAAGTGAAATAGAACTAAAACTATGTATGCCAGGCCTGAATTCAGGAAGGAAGTATAGTTTTAAGATGGGAGGTTGGAGATTCAAGAAAAAGGTTGTAAGATTTCCATGATATGTCAGGCTCAGATAGAAGAGCTAAGAAAACTTTTCTAATCTCGGAAGGAAATAAAAACAAAATGAAACAAAAAAACGTAGTGCCCTTGGAATAACCAATTTCAAAGACAAAAAGATCTGATAGGTATTATCACTGTATGGTATCTCTTTCACATGCCTCTAAAAATGTTTTTTTTTTTTCCCCTTGAGCTTTGAACAGGGATAATATTGTGAAAGAGAAATTACAAAACTACAGTGAATACAAAGAAAATATTTTAATAAAATATTCAATACAGTATTTCCCTGTGGGGCTTGTAAGAAGTACGAAGCCAAAAGAAGTAACTGTCACTTTTGGGAATCCAGTCCTAAATGAGACAGGAATGTTCTTAGCTTTTCTCCAAAGCTCCTTGCCCAGTTCCGCCAATAAGCTGCCATCAGGAAAATGAGGAAAACTGCAGAGGTCATTGTGAAGAAGTAACTGAACAGAACCTGTTTAGAAGGAACTAGAGACAAGGAGTTTTTGCCTCAGGCTTCTTACCAGGTGCAGTATCTGGAAAAAGGAGAAGGCAACATACTGGTTGGTATACAAAAAATGTTAACAGCAAAATTTTGGGTTTCTGCCCCTCATCCTATTTGCATTTCCAGAGTGACCAATAGAAACAGAGAAATCTGTGGTTTTAACGTCTAAACATTTCAAACGAATCATTCCTTGGCCAACTTTTGTATTCAAGGTCTATTACTATTAATGTAATTCTTGGGTTTCAAAGGGAGAAAAATGAGAACATACTTTTTCCCATAAAAATAATACAAGCATATCACTGCAAATACTGCATGTATGAAACAAATGTCAGCCACGAATCCTCCATGTTGTCTGTTGCTGTTTATGGACACGGAAAGTGCTGTTGCTTGAATATGAGTATCATCCGGTGCAAGAAGATTTAGAAGGACAAATGACTGTGTTTACGCTCTCGTACAGTCTGACGGTGCTTTGCATAAACTATCAACAGTTGATAAAAGACTTTCTTGAGATTGTCTTGCTGTCATGATTCTGAAGTGTTTTGATTTCCTTCTGGAGTCATAAATTGCACCTTTGGCACGATGAGGGATGAGTTGTTCCTCCGGATAGAGTTGTTTCTCCTCATAGAATTGTTTCTTCTCATGGAATTGCGCTTCCTCAGAGAATTTTGATGGGATAGTTCACTCTTTTGGAGCGTCTGAATAAGGATAGAAGGCTTCTCATCCAGCTCTCGGGCACTGCACCTTGGAGCAGCTACTTTAACAGTGTTGCCAAATTTGGAGTAATCCACAGAATACACTCCTTCCTCCTCGGTTACAATGGACACAAAGCGATGGCCCCATTGGATCTCTTCAGCGATATAGGAGGTTCTTGCTTGTGTGGTAATGCCAGTCGTTTCGACCACTCCTTCGAGAATCACTATGACCTCTAGGTCTTGGTTGGCAAGGTCACTTGCTGAGATATCATACAAGGGGCTGCGCTTGTCAATCACATGGCAGATAATCAAAGGGGCTACCAGAAAAATGTTATTACTCTCGATGGGGTTATCAACAGGAATGTCCAGCTGGTGAATAGGCACCACCTCCCCTTCAGGTGTGGTTGTTTTCTTGACCACCTGGATGCGCACTGAGGCACTAATGATCATGCTCTTCCTCAAGTCACCCACTCGGAACATGAAGCACAGCTTGCCATTTCGAACAGCAATCACAGCATGGCGGCTGAAAATCAAGGTTTCCGCCCTTCTGTGAGCCTGAGCTGTTTTCATGAAAATGCAACCCAACATGACTGCATTGATGATCAAACCCACAATGTTCTGAGAATCAAAACTGTGATGGCCAGGGGGCATTCCTCTGTCATCATTCTCCCTCCAAATCCAATGGTCACTTGAACTTCAATGGAGAAGAGAAACGCAGAGGTGAAAGACCTGTCAGGAGTGATATCAGAAAACAGTGCCATCAGATCAAATTTTGAATAATGAAATAACATGCCAAGCTGAATTTTCCCTTTTCTTCCTCCAAAAACTATTAAATGCTTTCGGAAACACTTGGCAACTTAACTTGTCAAATGTCTGATTCTAAACACAAGCACTTTCTCCCTCTCTTTCATCAGAAAGAATCTATTTCCAGACTTCTGGGATGTAATTCTATTGTTTACTACATCACGTAATGATGGGTCTACTTATATGAAAACATTAAAAGAATAAGTTAATATAATAAACACATACTTGTATCTATAGGCATATTTACTTTGTGAAACACTTTCACAAAGGCATAGTTTACTTGGTGAAACTTTCTACCAGGTAGATATTTATTATTTATTGCATATCTGTGTTTAAGTGACTGAGTCATATGGGAAGGTATTGAGTAAAAAATGAACTTTTTATTAATTACAACCCTTAAAATCATATTCATTGGCTAACACTTACTGTGTATCTTATACAGACAAAGCATGGTGCTTAAAGGTGGTACAAAACACATCACTCAAAAATACTAGTATTTTTAATAAAAAAAGAATGTTTTGCTGTTTGGAATGAAAACTTTTTTTTAATTGATTGTCTCATTTTTTTCTCTCATTCTAGTGAATACTGAAGCCATTAAAGGAAAAATTTGAGGTAGATATTAGTAAGTGGCTGTGTCAAGATCACATAATTAATGAGAACTTGACTTCTGTCACTTCTAGCTTAGTGCTTTCTTGAAAGAAGCAAAAGGAAAGAGTGGACGAGTGTCAGTATGATCTTGGGAAGTTTTTTCAAATTGTACATCTCTTCCATAAACACTCAATGTAAACACTGATTTGGTTAAGTTCAAAGTCGACCTGGGAAAAACTTATGAAAAGCTCTCAGGTAAGTCTGGTTTGTTCCCCTGGTTAAGATGCACCACATTTGGTTATTCTTAAGATTAACTTAACCACATATTCACTTAACCACATATCCTATATTGCTGTGGCTTCTTAACAAAAACAAGGTTAGTCCTGTGTTTGCCCCCAATGCTAGTTTCAAAGTTCTTTAATTTTATAGATTAGCCATGCATAGGCTGTCAAAGTATTATCTATCTATAAATGCCATGCACAATGAGTGGGCACAATGCTTAAACATTTGAATACTGAGTATACGCACTGCCCTTTGGTGCAACACCATGAAAGGTAAATGTACATGATTCTTTTGATTAACTTTCCAATGGAATGTGAAAACTTGCCCTTTTAACCCTTTTGTTGCTAAAAAGATTCATGGCAAACCGCAATAATTGCTTTTTGCAGTAGCTACACAGAAGATGTGTTGTATGATCCAAAAACTCACAAAGAATAAGAATGGACCCCAGAGGAGCTTGGATACAGCACTGATTTCTAATAACGTGTATGTACTTCGTGAAGCAGCCTGATGGCGAATATTCCCACATGTTTCATTTTAACGGCATGAGAGATTACTTATGTGCCATATCTTATGTATTGTTTATTTTATGAAAGAATTTAGTTCTAAATATTATGTGGTGCATGACCCAGCCTTTTATGGACACCTGTCACACTAAACACCCTCAAAAGATGAAAGTGTTCAGCTACTCCTTTGTTCTGGTACAGAGGGAGTTAGGCTGAATGAGAGAAAATATGTTGGTTTATTTTCTGACTCATGTTGGAAAGTCATCCACGTGAAAGAGAAAGTGAGCCATCCTAAAGTGAGAAGGGTAGATGTTATTTGGACATATTGGTGAATAACCATCACTATAAGTTGTTTCTAATTTTGATGACATGGTGGGACATTGAACTTCTGAAAGGCAAGGAAATGCAAAGAATAAGAAGTATTATTAGATATCTTTTAATCCTCTTTGGAAAAGAATGGAGATTTTTCCGATTCTATGTTTTTGGTGAAAAAATTTTTATTAAGTACAGTTTGTTATGATTAAACTAAATGTTGAGATAAAGCATAAATAGTACCAAAACATTAAAAATAAAATTAGTAAGGTTTTAACCTTAAAAGATTTCAAGCAATTTTTTTTTTAGGTAAGAAGCACAAATAAAAATGCAAACATTGTCATGCTGATGAGATCAGCTTTGTCTCGCAGTGTTTGAGACGTCATTTCTCACACTAAGTGGAATGTTCACACCAGCAGGAATGCATCAGGGGAATGAACATGCTTCAGAAGACATCTTGTGAAAAATAAAAGCTAGCAGTAAAACAGCTTTTAACAACCAGTGCACTCTATAAAGTTCTTTTTAAAAAATCATTGACAGGATGTCAGTTTTGATGTTCTATCCTTAGTAAACTGGTTCATGACTTTCACAGGAAAAGCCAATTTATTTGTCTTGTAAATAAAATCTGCCATTTATTTTTGGGGTTTATCGTTTTTGTTTCTTTTATCTCTTTTTATGTGTATCTACTGCATGTTTGTTAAAAATTTATCTTAGTATGAAATTGGTTCACCAATATCAGTGTCCATAAATTTCTTAAAGAGAAATATTATAGATAACGATATTTGGCCTAAAAATACCTGTTAAACACAGTGTTTTGTTTCTTTTATATCTGTATGCTGATGTTCACCGACATTTTTCATCTATATTTTCTTTCAGACAAAAGTTTTTGAAAAGTTCAAGACACAATAATATCTACTTGATGATAAAGGCAATAGATCAATTCAGTATATTTTTCTCTCCTCAAAATTCGATCTGAAATCTGTGAGGTGTGATCTCTGCCCACAAATGTTGCATTCCTCCCTGATACGCTGGCATTGCAGTTACTTAGGAAATGGAAGGACGGATGAGGACAAGTTCACAGTCTGGGCTTCTGCTTCTTGCAATGGTATGCTAAGTTCAGAAGATTTCAGGGTCAGTAAAGGTCTCATGCTTTACAGCTTCCTAGCAGAATGGTGCTTGTTCAAGTTGCTTTGCTTTGTACACTATGCGAATTTGGAATATTACTCAGAAAATATCCTGGCAAAGTTTCCAGTATTATATTATTATTAATATTATTATTGTTTCACTTCAGAGTGACTATTTTTGCAGTGGATAGAAATGATTTATTTGCATCTTCCAATAAAACAAATTAAAAGACAGATCACCCCATCTAAATGTACTTAGGCCATGTGAAAATATGTTCTTAGACCAAGTGAAATAAAATTCACTCTACTTACCGTTGAAACACTTATAATGACAAGAGAAAGAAGCAAAAGTTAGGCAGTCTAAGGACTGCCTTGTTCCTCTTCTATTAAAACTTGTAAAGAAAATCACAACATTAAGACGTTTCTATATAATCCCTTCCATGAAAAACTTGGACCGATTTCCATTAAAAATTAATTTCTTTTAGTTCTGCATCTTAGCATAACTTTTAATTTCAAAATCCAGTGCTAGCAACCAGCTATTATATAAAGATAATCTTGATAAAGAAGGGCTTGTATCTATTTATTTCAATTTTAGTGGATTTTTAATCTGGGACACCTCTCTGCCAGTGTTTTCCCATTTTCCTTACTATTTCTGAAAATGTCATGGGCAAGAGAAGTCATGGAACAATATTACTAGCATTTACACAATATTTTTTGTTGTTCGGAGATATTTACTCCTGGACACTGGAACTATGGCCAGCAGGTTTTTTCATACTGAAAACTAAATATGTGCTTTTTCCGAGTGAGGCACTCTGGAGAATCCTCTGAATCAGAACCATTTTTAAAATAACCAGTACAGTAGTTTTAAAGCTAGCCAGGAGGTTTGAAGCTCCACATTTTCAGAGACTCCTCATCCATAAAGCTTCCTTTAAAAGGATTTTAATGTGTCAGATTAGTTTTTTTTTTTTTTTTTTACTTCTTTGTGTCCGAAGGTACTAAAGCAAATGCTTTATTTCACTTTCAACAAAAATAACTGTAAGAGGAGTGCAAGGGCAAGTCTCGTAGTTTTTCCTACTCCGTTTTCAATCCCTGCCTCATCCCACTGCATCCTTACCTGACGTTAGTCACACAAACAGTGGACTCCAAGCCACTCTTCTCCATTCCACTTTTCTCCATGTAAGCGTAGATGTCCCCATGGGCAAAGGCCACCAGCCACCACATGATGGCGAAGAGCAGCCAACTGCAGAGGAAGGACATGGTAAAGATGACCAGCGTGTGGCGCCATTTCAGGTCCACCAAGGTAGTGAAGATGTCCTGAAGGAATCGCCCCTGCTCGCGGATGTTCTTGTGCGCCAGGTTGCAGGCCCCGCTCTTGGCGATGAAGCGGGCTTTGGGGAGGCGGTCTCGCACGCGCGGCTTGCGCAGATTCTCGGCGGCGATGCGCGCCAGCACATACTCCTCGGGGATGATGCTCTTTCTGGCCAACATCGTCCTGCCACCATAGCCAGCTTATTCACCTGTCTCTGACCTGCCTCCTCTTCCCTCGGCCGTCCTCCTGCATAAGGGAAACGACGATTTAAAACTTTCCCCTCCCCCATTTCCTCACCTCTTCAGTTCTTGCATTCAGGGATATGTCTATACGTTCCAGGTGACTTGCAAAGCTAAGGTATGATTTTATCAATCTAAACACGAATCTAGTTTGTGCTTGAGTTCTGGGACCGCGGAGAAATTATTTGCTATGAATCGGAACTGTTTCAATTTTCCGTATTGCTATGAACACAGATGGGCAGACAGAGCCTTAGTTAAACAGAACCAGGAGCCGTCCTGTAAACAGCAGGCTCAACGATAATTCTGAGATTAACCGCGTCTGTAGATTAGTGCAAAGATACAAACACGCGGCGCCTATGGTGGAAATTAAAGCCAGCTGGGTATCGCGGTCTATTTATTATTTAGACGATATAGCAATATTAAAAGTACAGAGAGGAAATTCTCTGTTATTTTTAGAAGTAGGCAAAGAAAAGGCGGTGGCCTCTTGCGCAGTATAAATAACATGTTTAGTGAAATTTGACAAAGTAATAATAAGCCATGCGCTATGTAACTTGAAAACGAGGAAGAAGTTTTTTAAATTTTAAATAAGTATGAACTGCATTTAAAAAAAGAAAAAAAGTTTCCACTGCAATTCATAATATTATAAGTTGAAAACTTTACAACGAAGGGATCAAACATACCAGCCGCAGGAAAAACCCGGACAATAACCTGCGAACTGCAGATAGAGTTCAAAGAGTGTGCCCCGAAAAGTCCATGCAGTACTGTAAACCTCTGTTGTGTTTGGTATTTTAAATCATTTGCGGGGGTGCAAGCAGCCTCCCCCTCCCCTCCCCGGGAGGAGCGTTGAAACTTACAGACTCCGGGCAGCGGGTGCGGCAGCTGCACCTCCCTACACAAGCCGGCCGGCCGCGGGCAGGTCCCTCGCTCTCCCATCCCGGCGCGCGGGTGCAGGGACCGCGAACGCCGGAGGGACAAATCCGGGGACCGCGTGTCCTACGGAGAAGAGTTAAAATAATCAAAGGTGCAATTGAATCTGAACGCGGGAAGGCTAGCGGAAGGGGGATGGGTGTAGATCTTCCCCTCCCCGGGTTCAGCTCTACTCCCCGGGCCGTTGCAGTGCACGGAGGAGGGGCTGGGGGAAGAGGACCTCGGGGGTGATGCTCCACAAATCAGCCTCCCGGTTCAGGCTTTGACGTGCGCCAGATCTCTGAGGCCGCCGGAGTTGGCGAGAGGGAGAAGGGAGGGGAGTGGGGGAAGGCGCAACCCGCAGAGGTAGGGAGCTGGCCAGAGGGAGGGGAAACAGGAGGGGGGGGGGCAGGGCGGGACCTGTAGGGCCAGCTTTCTTCCAGTAGCGCGACCCCCGGCCTCCAGCTTGACACGCGAGTCTTTAAAAGGCTCCCTGCTCAGGAGCGAGAACTTGCTGAATCCAAGTTCACTGACGTAAAGAGAATTTACTTTTACGTTTTTTATTTTGTAATCTGGGTCGATAACTGGGCAATATAAGATTGAATAAAACCAGGTATAGAAATCAGAAGACAGTTTTCCGAGATGTTCAAGCTGTGTGCACACATATTTATATACATTAAATTTCCATCCGGTAGGGATGATACAGGTGGAAGATGTTCTGAAACTCAGTAAACTGTTTCTTCACCAGCCAAAGCTAGCTCTCTGGAAATCAAACGCGAGCGCGCGAACAGGCACACTACTACGCACCCCCCTCCAAAAAAAAAAAAAAAAAAAAAAAAAAAAAAAGAGAGAGAGAGAGAGAAGAAAGTAAAAAAAAAAAAAACACAAAAATTCTGTGGTTTCTTCCAATGAAAAAGTTTACCTCCAACAGAAATCGCCGTCAACACTTAGAACTCAAACAGCCTTTCTTCAGTAATTGGTTGCTTTCTGAAATATTGCAGCTTCTCTCTCTTGTCGAGATGGTCTGACTGATAAAACAGAGCAATTGCGCACAAGAAAGATTATACAGTAAATATCTTTCTATAGCTTTTTGAGTAGGAGCCAGCAAAGACAAATGTGCTTTCTCCCACAGGTCAGGCCTCCTGATTTGGCACTTGTGTTAATGGAAACTTTAATTCTTGGAAGTTTCACGTATTTTCCAAGACTCAGGACAGAAAGTGTATGGGCCATAAACAGTGTGTTCATTTAATTTTCAAAAGACCTAAAATTAGTGTTTAATAAAGGCAAGGAAGAATTTTTTCCCATTGTGGATAGATCTACTTAACCCCTTTCAACCTGGGGATGCTGGTCTGTTAGTGATAGCTAACACTCCCTACTGATGTTAATTTTTCCAGTAATTTATGTCATAGATTTACTACAAGTGTGTGGGGTCTATTTATATAGCTAATCCCCTCATTGTTCTATTTTACAATTGATTTTGGTATACAACTTATTCTCTATTATTATTTTAGCTCGGGGAATATTCATTGAACACCTAATTCGTAAGGTTTTTTGTTTTGTAGGTTTATATGTATACAATCCTAGTTGCCTGTTCTGAAGAGGCAAATAGTTGTAGTAAGAGAAATGGGACTTTGATAATAAATGCCAATACAAGCAAGGATGTGATCAGAATGAGAAAAGGAAATACAACCAAATTGCCATAGGAATTCAAATGAGAGATACTAAGACAAAGACAATTAAGGAAAGCTTCATGGATGAATTGATTTGATTGAGTCTTCGGACCAGATATATTTAGGGTATGCAGAAAGGCACAGACCAGACATTCCACAGAGAAGAAACATCATGAACAAAATTACAAAATACTGGCAGGAGTGGACTCTGGTTTAGTAACAGAAACTAAATGAATGACCATTGATGGAGCAAGGTCAACAAGATGGCAGGATTGGACACTTGCGTTCAGTGTTGCCTGGGCAGCCTTGGTCACCACTCTTCTCAACACATGGGTTATTCATGTACTTCTCCCCATGCCACTCACCCCCCATGAAATGAGAACTGCTAGAGGGCAAGGCTGGGAGACCTTTACCTCAGGGTCCTAACTAAGCCTCTAGCCTACTACGGCTCCAATGATAGAGGTGCTAACAAAATATTTTGGAATCAAAGTGTGGAAAACGCAAGGCTGAAAACCATGTTGGGGACTTGAAAATAAATGCATAGATGGCCGTAAATACCCAACAAAGGAGTCTGGGCAGTTTTCAGTGCATAAGGGTAAGCCATGGAAAGATTTCGGCTAGAAAAGACACAGTAAGAGTCTGATTTAGTAGGATTGATCAGGAAGCAGGGGCTATGATGGCTTTGGGAGTTGCATTTCTGAGTAGAGTTGCTCCAAAACTCTGTGATTGGCAGAAGGGGATACTGGAAACTATTATATTAATTAGAAAAGGAATTGCGGTCTGGGGCTAATAAGCAAATGTATACAAAAGGAATGTTACTCAGAATCAGTAGTAGGAGCAGGAAAAGTCAGAGCTGACTATGATACTGTGGTGACAGAGAAATATGGTTGACACTTGAACAGCATGGGTTTGAACCGTGCAGGTCCACTTCTGGGCAGCTTTTTCCTGATAAATACAGTACAGTACTGTAAATGCATTTTCCTTGTGAGTTTCTAATAACATTTTATTTTCTCTAGTTTACTTTATTGTAAGAATACAGTATATAATGCATATAATACACAAAATATGTGTTAACTGTTTATGTTATGGGTGAGGTTTCTAGTCAAACTAAATGATTTGTAAAGTTTTGGGGGGTGTCCAAAGTTATATGTGAATTTTCAACTGTACATGGGGTCGGCACGTCTAACCCCCAAGATGTTCAAGAGTCAGCTGTGTTTATTCTTGATTGATAGCTAGTTTCTCTCCTTTTTGATCTTCCTCGTCTCATATTACAGCCTAAATAGTGAACATTTAAATTTACCTTTGAGAAGTTTGTTAAAGAAATCAATTAATGTTTTAAGAACACATTTACTATTTAAGGCTTATTTTATTGTTTAAATAAACAATCTGCTTGTTTAATCATTATTTTACTGTCATCCACTAAAAGTTACATGTGTTTTCTTTACTGTTCTATAATTTTTTTGTTTGTTCTTTGATTAGTGAAGGCTAATTTGTGCTCCACTCTTGAGGAGACCGGTATAAGTTTAGGACAGAGCTAACTTTTAAAATCTTGTGATTTTCTTGACTTTAAGATGTTAAGAATTCTGTTAGAATCTGCTCATGTTGCATACCAGAGGAATTTATGCGACTGGGAAGCAATTCAAGGATATCTGTTCACTTTTAAGTAAACATCTGTTAGGTTCCTTTTAGACCCTGTGAGCATTTTATTTGTGAATAAATAAGTTTCTGCAATTCCTAATTCTCCTAAAAACAAAGTTTGTCAGGTGCCTTCAAACAAGTGGAGAAAGTATTAGGCTGATGCTTTTCCCAACTGTCTGCGGCTTTGATTATCAAATATAAATCAGTGAAATCATTGAAAGTACTCTCTAGATAAAGGGTGAAGTCCTTGCATTTAATGAGCTTGCCTTTGACTAGACTTGTGAATTTCAAACTCTTGGATTTCCTGAACTATAGTAGACGTAAGAGTTTGGAGAGTCTTCAACATGACAATGGAAAGGATTCATGTTAGCAGCCCAAGTAACAGTTGGTCTATTTGCTTGGTATGCTGCCTTATTAGTGTCCTCATATAAACCACTTTGGAACACATTGCTTGGGAATCAGTTTAATAAAACTCTTACATAAACTAGTAATCAAAACAGCATGTTATAAACTCACTTTTTTTGAGTTATCATGAAATGGCAATGACAATATAACTCATCTTACTTATCTGTTCCAATGAGTTTAGAGACCATTTCTTTTTGAGATATGTATCTGTTTATGTACAAAAAAGCCTCACTGTCCTTGAAATTAGTACCCATTTCTTCAAGGATATCCATCAGCACTATTCATGAAAAAGAATGCACCTACCTTGCACGCTCAACTCCTCAAACTTATGCCTGCTCACAGGTGTGGATCTGCAAGTCAGGAAGGGAGGCATTCATAATAAGAACTACCTTTTAATACACATCGAGGTGAACAAAACAGAGCCCCTGCGCCAAAGCATTTTTGGGGCGGAAGCTGTTAGCAAACAAGTAACCGAGTAATACGTTGTGTAGTTATCAGTGGTGTCAAGATTTATAAGGAGAATAAAACAGGATAAGTATTGAAAGTAATTGGAGCCAGAAATTGACAATTTTACACATGGCTCAGAAAAAGCCCCTTTAAAAAGGTGAAATTTGAAGGAAGGATTAGCCAGGTGGTCAATGGGGGAAAGAGTGCTTCAGCAGCTCAAGAGCAAGTATAAAGGAAATGACTTGGTATATTGAAAGAACAGGAACAAGATCAAATATAGAGGGGAGAAGAGGAAAAACAGACGAGTCGGGGGGGAAGTGACAAGAATATTCACTTATCCAGCCCCCTGTCCATTTACCCAAAGAATAGGGAGTCTGCATATATTAGACTCTGAAAAACATTGATCTAATCCTTGATACAGCTGTGCTGGGTTGTTTTCTTCCTTTTACGCACGACTCTGTTAAAGTATGGCTAAATGACTTACCCCATATCAAATACCTAGTAGATGAAAAGTTACAACAAACTCAAAACATCTGATCCCAAATCCTGTGCTTTTCTCACTGGACAGTATCTCAAAGGGATGGTTGTTATTCCATCATCCAGCTACATGAGAAACACCTGGTAACATTATTTTATGCCCCTGTAGGCTTTTATTGAGCAAGGATAGAATAAGATATAAAATCTTTGGCCCCCAAATGGAAATATCTTTAATGAGAACATTTAAATACTTCTAATAAAATAAAGCCCATTTAAAAGTTCCCCTGGAGATTCTCTTGCCCACTCAGGTATAAGAAACTCATAGAATTGTTACGAGGACAAGGTGACACAGTCCATATAAAGTACTCAGTGACAAGCCTGTTATAAGTACATATTAAATGCCAGTTCTTATTAATGTAGCAATGCTGATTTTGGTTTGGTAATGGTCGAAAAGATTTCAGAGCTGGGTGTGGAGGTGGGAAGGTATAGACCCACAGGTTCCTAATAGTTAACTATTAGTGAACTATTTTCCCTAACCTAAGACTGAGAAAGGAAGACATGCCAGTGTCATTTTATAGACTTGAGTATTATTTTTGAAACCTCACTGACCTTGGTGTGCTAACTGACCAACACTTGTACTGGTGTCTCCTTAACTCTTGAATTTAATCAAGACACTGGGAACTGAAAAGAAGTCAGCCAAGACACTAATAAAATAAGGACCCAGGAAATCAATATGTCTGCTTTACTACAATAGTGTCTCCAAGAGAAAAGTGGTTCCTTCAATCAAGTGGAGAGTACCCATGGTAATTATTTTCTGCCAGTAGGGCACAAAATGGGACTACTAAATAAAACAGGCAGGGTCTTTTCCAAGAGAAAATGAGGAATAATGGCTGTCACTGTTCGTTTTTCCAGACCTTAAAATTATGCTTTGATATTCTTGTGCCAAAGAAAGGCAAGTTTGCCAGGAGCCTGGGATCTGTCTTGTATAGGAACTCTTCACACGCTTCTCTGAAGCTCTTAGGGAAAGAGCACTTCGCAACAACGTCCCGATCTATTGCTAAGCTTTCACGTCACAATGTTTTGAAAAATCAGTGACTCATACGGTGCTTGGAAAGGGAAATCTGACATTGTCCAGGACTCTCTGTAGGGTGATTCCTTATTGCTGCCTTTCAAAAATGCCAGTCGCAGAAGGGATTATAGAGGTTGAAAGTTTTAAAATGATATTTAGACTCCACGATCATTTGCCAGGATTTTTTTTTCCTGCTATTAAGTGACCTGGATTTTCCTTTAGGTAAAAATTATCTGTGCCAGAAAAGCTTTCACAAAGTCGTTTTTCTAAACAGGTTCATATCAGAATTAAATAGTTTGTATTCGTTACTAATTTTAAATGCCAAGTTACCTCATTTATTGTTAGAATAAATGGGGTTAGGGGCACCTGGGTTGGTCGGTTAAGTGTCCGACTCTTGGTTTCAGCTCAGGTCATGAAGTCACGGTTCGTGGGTTTGAGCCTCACATCTGGCTCCTTGCTGACAGCAGAGAGTCTGCTTGGGATTCTCTCTCTCTCCCTCTCTTTCTGTCCCTCCTCTGCTAGCTCTCTCTTTCAAAATAAATAAAAAAACTTAAAAAAATAATAAATGGAGTAAATCTATAGAAATTTATTATGCTGTTGGGTCAATCTTTTTTTTGATAATTTTTTAATGTTTATTTATTTTTGAGAGAGAGAGAGCATGAGGAGGGGAGGGGCAGAGAGAGGGGGAGAGAGAATTCCAAGCAGGCCCTTCGCTATCAGCGCAGAGCCCGATGTGGGACTTGAACCCACAAACCATGAGATCATGACCTGAGCTGAAATCAAGAGTTGAATGCTTAACTGACTGAGCCACCAATGCACCCCCGGGTCAATCTTTTTTTTTAGGAAATTGAAGAACTGGCGAAGATGCATGAAATATACTGTAACTTTTTAAGTTCACACAGTTTTAGAGTCAGAAAGATGTGGGATCAGTTGCCATATTGCCTCTTCCTTCGCTGGTGGCTTTGAGCAACATGCTCTATCACTCCGAACCTCATTTCCTCTTCTGTAAAATGGAGAAACGAACCCTCTTAGAGTTGTGGAGCTGAAATTAGGTGAGGATGTAAAGGATTTAGCACAGGCCAATACACTTAAAATGTAATGTTTCTAAAAACTTTATAACCTCAAGACAGCTTCCTTAATTAGTATTTAATTAACTTTTCACTATAACTATTTTAATATTTTCTTAACCTGCGTTTGTTAATATTTTTCGGATCAAGAGTGGACAATAATGATGATAACAGATACGCTCTTCTCCTTAGTGATTTTGAGACAATGGTTCCAGAGTATGTATTTGACATAGGTATCATTTTAAGGTAGATAGGTGCTCTTTCTACTTTTCTAGGTTTTTAAAAGTTAATAATGGCTGGTGAATTATATAAAATGCATTTTTAGCAAATGTCAAAGTTATCTTTATGTTTCTTCTTTGGCCAATTAATTTGGTAAATTAGGCCCCCAGATTAAAAAAATGTTGAATTATTTTTACATTCCTGAGATAAACTGCACATGGTCATGGTGAATTGTTATTTTGATACAATGCTGAATTATTTTTACTTATGTAGGATTTTTACATAAATGTTTATTTATGGGAGTGAGACTGGTCTGTATTATTCTTTCTGTGTTCTCTCTGCCTGGGTTTGGATGAATGTTACGAGTCTTTGTACAAAGAACTGATGCATTTTCCTTCTCTCTGGATCAGAATAGTTTAAATAGAGTAAAATAGAACTTTCAAGCTCCTCCTTGAAAGTGCAATAATTTTGAAATCATCTAAGTCTCATTTTTTTTTTAGGAATGGTTCTTGGCTCTCTAAATCCTCTTCATTCTTTGTTTGTTTGTTTGTTTGTTTCCCCTCTGAGACATCTATTTCAGAACTTCTAATACTGTTCTCCATATTTTCTCATTATACTTACTATTTTCTGTCTGCTTGTTCGGGGCTGCATTCTGGGAACCTTCTAGATCTGTTTCCAATGGAAAGAAGTCCATCATCTTAGCTTAATTGCTATTTAATCTGTCTATTGAATTTTTAATTTAATTTAATTTAATTTTTTTAAATGTTTATTCATTTTTGAGAGACGGAAAGAGACAGAGCATGAGTAGGGGAGGGCAGAGAGAGAGGGAGATACAGCATCTGAAGCAGGCTCCAGGCTCCGAGCTGTCAGCACAGAGCCCAACATGGGCCTCACTCATGAACGGTGAGGTCATGACCGAAGCCGAAGTCGGACGCTTAACAGACTGAGCCAAACTTGGTATGCCCCAAGTTTTTAATTTTAATGGCTCTTTTTTTCTTTACTAGTTCTATTTAGCTATTCTAAATTAATCTACTTTCTCTTACCTTTTAAAAACCTGTGCATACCACCATGTAACCCCTGCATGGATCACAGATTAAGTCATAAAATTTGTCTATCACTCCAGAAGATTTCCTGCTGCTCCTTTCCAGACTGTAATTGCTCCCTACCAGAGCTAACACTATTATGACTTATTTCATCATTAGTTTGTTTTGTTTGTTATTGAGCTTTGAGTACATGGACTTATAGAGTAAGTACGCTTCAGTATCTGTCTTCCTTTACTCATTTTTTTTGTGAGATTTGGCTATGTTGTTTTACAAGTGAGTATTTCAATGTGTGAATAAACCTCCATTTATTTATCCATTCTCTTGTTGATGGGCATTTAGGCTGTTTTTGTTTTTTTTTTTTTTGACTATTATGAATAAAGTTGCTATGAACATTTTTGTACAAGTCTTTTTGTGGACATAAGCCCTCATTTCTCTTGGATACATGCCCAGGAGTGGAACTGTTGAGTCCTGGTATGGGCGCATATTTAGCCTTATTAGAAACTGCCCATTTTCCATACAGGTTGTTCCATTTACATTTCCTTAAGTGGTGTATGAGAGTTGCAACTTCACCAGCGCTTGCTATGGTCAGTCTTTGTAGTTTTAGTCCTTTTATTGCTAGTCTTTGTAGGTTTAGCTGTTTTTATTTGCATTCCTTGATGAGGAATGATGTTAGGCACATTTTCACATCCTTATTGGCAAACATACGTATTTTTAAATCTCTTATAGATTGTTTTAATATTTCTTGTTCTTAGGGCACATGGGTGGCTCAGTTAGCTAAGCATCTGACTCTTGATTTTGACTCAGGTCATGTTCTCATGGTTTGTTGGTTTGGGCCCCGCATAAGGCTCTACACTGATGGTGCGAAGCCTGCTTGGGATTCTCTCTGCTCCTCCCCTGCTTATGCTCTCTCTCTCTCTCTCAAAATAAATAAACTTTAAAAAATAGTATAAAAGTATTCTAATTCTTGTGCTAATATTTCTATTCGTTGTGTCTCTTGCTTCTCCTCATGGTGGTTCGTTTCTCAGGTGGTTTTAATTTTGAATGTGGATTAATTTTATTGTTTGTTTTTCATTTCCAGGAGATCTAGGTTATACCCCAACAGACTGATTCTGCATTTGCTCTTTTTTCAGAACCCCATGGCTATCGATATTCTTGAGCCATTTTTATATAATATCTCAGCTTGAATATGTCATCTCGCCATTGTAAAGTTGGAATCATATCAATTTTTTAAGAGGGAAAGAACTTATTTTGTGACTTAAAAATAATCCCACATCATACTATTAAGATGTGGTATGTGTAGTGGATTCTCAAGACTAATATTTCATGTCAGAATGTGTTTTTCAAATCATAAAATCCTTTTACCACCATTTAATTAGAAATTCACAAAAACTCCATGAAACTGGCAGAGTAGTTATCATGCTTTCGTGTGTGTGTGTGTGTGTGTGTGTGTGTGGTTGTAAGTGAATACATGGAAACTCAGGCTTTAGATGATTAATCCAAGGCCACACATCCAATATGTGATAGACCCAAGACTAGAACTTAGGTTTTCTAATTCCTGATTCAGTTCTTTTTAATGTATTCTCTATAAGCTAACATGTTATTCTTTATTATATATTATAGATCATGTAAATCACTTATTTCAAAGAGAAGTTCATGGATGATTCGCTAGTTGAATCATCAGTCTAATATAGTGCATGGCCAGGAGTGTGGGCCTTGAGGTCAGGTTGCCTGAATCTCTGTTCCACTAAACCTTGGGTAAATTAGCCAATCTGAACCTCAGTTATAAAATAGTGATAATGTTTTCCTCGTAGAATTTTTGTCAAGATTAAATGAGATAATACTAAAAGGCTTATGTCATATCTGCTCAACCTGTTCGTTGTGATTATCCTTTCATCAAATTTTTTAATGAAATGGTTTAATGCGATATGCATTCTACTGATATCGGAATTGATTTTACATTGCTCTTCTCTTCTTTTCCCCTGGGACTTTGCTTCTCTCATGTTATTTGATACAAGATGGTACCAGACATTACAGAGATCGATATTTAAATCATAAGTCATTGTGTCATCTCTCTGCTTTGTTGGCACACATAGCTAAGCTTTATTAAAATATTCTTTAAGCCAAGAATTTCTCATGAAATATTAGCCTTGCTAATTTTTTCCCTACGTTTCTGGCCAAAAGCCTAGAAGCCTTGTGTTTCCAATATAATATTTTACTGAATTTAATATATGCTAGAGGTCCAGTCAAGTGCAAACAAAGAAAAGGAACTCCTATTTTCAGGTGAAATCTTGTCTCCCAAGTCACAACATTTTGCCCCCTCTCTTTTCCAGTTTGCCAATGACACAGCAAATTCAGTGGGCCTGGCCAAGTGCTTGGCATTTGTAAGTGTCTGAGAGTGACAGGTCACTGGGAGGAATTGGTGCCTCTATCTAAAGTATGCTTGTGCTTGTCATATGTGTTGAGGATCCTAAAATGGATGAGAGAGTGCAATTCTAGGTGGGTGTTACTGCTTATTTTGAATGGGTGGTTGTGAGAAAGTGTCTCACAGGCTGTGAGCGATGCAGTCATTCCCACAGGGAAATAAAACTTGGGCTGAAAAAGTCAATGTTTGGAGGTGATTACTTATGGCAGGAAGTTTTGTTTTGTTTTCTTGGTTAAAAGAAAATTACATTCTTTTTTGGACTTTCCCTGTCTCTCTGGAGCAAAGGTAGGGTGTGGGACCATGTAAGGAATGTCCAAAGGGATTAGTCAACCAGCTCACTCTACTGCTCATGTGATAGAAGAATGGGTCTCCCTCCCTTCAGTTTTTTTTTTTTTTCCAAAGGAAAATAATCAGTAGCCAGCTTGGTATCATCACTCTTTTTCTGAAACTACTGGTTGTGATTTTGGTTTGTATTCTTGCTTTCATGTCATTCTCCAGACTGTGTTAAATTTTCCTCAGCATAAGAACATTCCTTCCAATTGGCATATACTGTCTGGCCAGAGTTTTTTAGGCCAGAGGTCAATCCCTGACCCAAAGTGAAGTAGTACAAAGTTGTCTAGTGGTGCATAAGATAGAAAGATGAGCTGGACAAAGTAGATTCCTTGCTTGATACTTTGAAATGGACAATTCGAGAAGTGGAGATAACTGTGGGCCCGAGTGCTAGAAGCCTTCATTGAGATAGGAGTGATTGGTAAAGGCTACATGCAAAGTGAGAAAGAAGTGGAAGGAAGGATAGAATGCACAGAAGGGTAAAAGGAAGCTGAGAAGTTTGAGACAGAGAGATGGAATTGAGGGCGTGGACTGTCTCTAGACAGGCTGTTAGACCTGGCTCAGTCTTCACTTCTCCTGAGAACTGAGAACTCTACTTTCCCTAGATTCCAATGCAGATGTGTGTTTTCAACACACCCCTGTCTCTCCGCTCCCCTCCCCTGCTGCTTAAAGTGCCATCTCTGGAGATAGATCAGTGATTTGGGGGGTGATTCATTTAAATTTTAATCTCAGCTCCTTATCTGTAAAATAAGTAAAATAAAGATAGTTATTTCAGAAGATTTTACTATTTTTAGGGGCACTTGGGTGACTCAGTTGGTTCAGTGTCTGACTTCAGCTCAGGTCATGATCTTGTGGTTCCTGGGTTCGAGCCCTGCGTGGGGCTCTGTGCTGACAGCTAGGAGACTGGAGCCTGCTTTGGATTCTGGGTCTCCCTCTCTCTCTGCCTCTCCCCTGGTCACTCTCTGTCTCTGTCTCTCTGTCTCTCTTTCTCAAAAATAAACATTAAAAAATTAAAAAAAATATTTTATACTATTTTTAATATACTATAAAGCTTTGTGCTACCATGAAAAATAATCTCTTTGAATTGAACTTTATTTACTCAAAAGTCAACACATAGCAGACATTCATAGCATTATTACTCAAGATGAAAAACTAAAGTTTGTTTTCATGTTGCATCTCTTCATAAGGAGATAGCCACCTTTCTTTCACAGATGCCCTGCCCAGTTCATTACCTTTATGACAACCATTATCATCTCTTTGTTGAGCTAAAAAGAGCCTGCTGAGTATAACCCAGCAATATGTTGCCATCGTTATCTTTAAAAATAATAGAAAAAAAATGTAGAATTTAATACCACTGGAAACTCATTTAATGATTTATCTAGAAGTGAAATGTCCTCCTAAGGTGGCATTAGGGCTAGAAGATACACTTATAGATTATTGTGATTATAAGAATCTCTCTTTATGCCAGCCATTGTAAGCTTATCTATGCATTTGTAGTAGTATGTGATGTAAAAGTGAACTCAACTTTATTCTTCTTTAGGACAGCAAGATAAAATGTGAACATATATGTGCACATGGAGGGTCGCATGCACATGTACTGAGGAGTTGGAGGATAGGTTGTAACCTTTGAAAGAGGGTTAACAGTACACTTAAGAATTTAAACAGATGAGAATTCTATTTATGTCTACATTCAGACTCGATAAACATTTTGGGTGTCTGAAAGATTAATTTTTTTAATTGCTCCTTACTTAACTAGTGTTGGAACAAAGCCCCAACTACTATGGGTCAAAGAGCAAATACCTAGATATGGAAGAGCTGGTCTAAATCCACTTGACTCTGATAATATTAAAGGTCGATCATCTTTCACTTAACAATAACTGATAATGTGTATAAATAGTGCCTACTGTAGCTCTAAGAGAAAAACGGGAATGGACGGCATTAAATAGTGTACTATTGCTGTATATGAACACATTCCTTATTTTATGCAACGGGCAGAGTAAGTGATAAAAACAAACGTCTTTGTCATTAGTGTGCAGTGTATAATTGGAGATGATCTTCGATGGTCGGTGGCACGAAGTTCACAAAGATCATTCTTCTTAGAGCCAGTTAACTTATTTAGCTAAGTATGACTCCTTTGACTTTTGGTCAGTTTAGGAAGGGGGCGCTGGTGATCATGGTGTGAATGGCAAAGGGAGATTTGCTACTGCCTACAGAAAAAGAAATAATTTAAATCCTATGTAGCAGATATATAGAATGAAGATATCAACCTTTATATATCAGCAATGATGACAAACACTCGCAGAAAAAAATGGAAGATGGAAAGGGGAATACTCATCACAGATAACTCACCTTCTTTCCACAGTGTGAAGCATCAGTAGTGAAACCTACCCAAACTGCTCACATTTGTGGACTGTGAACATTTGGAAATATGATCCCGAATTCAGCAGAATAACGTATAAGTGATTCAACACCTAATTCAGATGTAGGGAGGGGAAGCTTTGCATTTTCGTGAAGATGTTTTCCCCTTAGATTCCATATTGCTGATTAAACCACAGAACAAAAGAAAATAGCATTCAGAACCCCAGCTTGTATCTTCTCAGGTAAGGTTCAGTTCATTTAACTGTATGTTTCATGATGGAACTAAGGAGTTCACTCAATGACACAGAGAGTCATTGGAATAGGGTAATGTCAGGAAAGAGAGGACGCATGTGAAAATCACCTTCACTATTCTCTGGCTCCCTGTTATGGATAACAAAAAGAAACTACAGTGATGAGTGAGGTGGATCAGTGATTCCCAAACTTGGCTATTTATGAATCTCATCTGGAAACACTTGCCAGAATACATGCCCTTTCTTTGGAAAGTTTGACCCAAATGACCCTTACTAGTGCTTGAGAAAAACCATTGTGAACGACGTGTAATTACTAAAGAAGAAATCAAACTTAAGTTCTAGGATCCATCCTCTTGACTACTTTCTTATGCTAAAATGCTAAGGTTAGAAGATCACCTTTAACTTTAGATAAGTCAATAGGGAATTATCATAGTACTCTAAATCACAGAACTCCAAAGAATGAAGTGCAAAATAAGTGATAAATGATAAACTGGAAGACAGCTATAAAAATTGATAATAAACCTTAGGGAAAAGTCCAGGCATCTAGCCATTTCATTAGAGATGTCATAAAATTTATTGATACAGCTGTTTCACTTAACGGAAACTTCCACATAGGACCTACATGTAAAACCAAAGAAGCGCATGTCTGTGGCAAATGCGAAACAAAATTGTCAAAGCAGGGTATTATCTCAGCAATTGGTGTTGATTTACATCTATTGATCACCTTGGTTGATACCTAATGATATTAAAAGTGAACAAATGATAACACTATTTCATCAAGCAAAGAAAAAGAGTAATTTATTACATAATACCAAGCCAGTATATTTTTACAGTAGAATAAACATAACGCAGAAGGTGGAGAGAATAATCAATAGTACTAGGCACTCAGCCAGTGGTGAGATAATTAATGGATCAATCATCTACACTTGTGAGCTAGACACTATTAAGTGCAAAGGGCAGAAATACAAAACAGACATGGTCCCATATCTCAGATATCAGTTACGTGAACTCAAATACCAGTCTTCTGGTATCTAATCTGGAGCCAGGTTGACTTTTAAATGGATCATGAGTAGTAGCGTAAAAATAGAGGATTTACAATCCTTTAAGAGAAAATTTTTAACCTATCAGTTACCTTGTTATTTTTCACATAAATCTTTATGTATTTATTGCTTTTATCAAATATGAAGGAATTAAAATTTATAAAATTAAGTTTGCTAATTAAATGTAAAGTTTGTGAGTGTAAATTTTGATCTGGTTAAGTCTTATCTTTTATAGATACATGCCTATTTAATAAAAAATTATTTCAAGATAAGTCATTTCTATATTCAATCGATCATACATATAATATAATAAATGATCAAACAGTTAACAGTTAAAAAATCATCCCTGACTTTAGTGAGTCAGTTTAGTTTTGTAAACAAATGCTCAACTTAAGTGACCAAAAGTTATGAGGGAACCAGTGACCACTTGGGTGTTAGAATGATAAACGTGATTCTTGGTTTAGTGTAATTAGCTAAGGGTCTGTTGACATTGCTGGTACAGCAGTATAATTTACAAATATTGTGAGGGATTACTTTTATGGGTCAGTCCCCATTTCTCTGTGAGAATGAGCTATATAGGTTGATTCAAGCACCATGTAAATGCAGCCTTGTAAAACATTTCCATGCCAGAAATACTTGGAGGAGGAAGATTGGTAGACTTTTTAGAAAATATTTTCAAGATAGATTTAATAGTTATTGACTCTGTTTTGTTTAGGTTTTAGTGAACAGTAAGAGGATTTTTCTCCTGGTGAAGTTCTTTGTATACAATGGGTGACAATTCAAGAGAAATAACATAGGACATTTTGTCTATCCTCATGGACCTTACTAGGTGAACATCAGGACTCTATATTCAGGTGAAAGCCCGGTCATATATTTTGGATAAGTGAGTATTACAGATTTCCCAAGAGTGAGTACACAATACAATAAACGGAACACAAGAACTATAAGGAGGGAGCATAGATTCTCTTTCTCCATCAGTCATAATTCTTCAAAATCTAGCAATGCACATGGATCCTCACATGAGAATCAATGATATTTATATAAGGTGGGCACAGAATTAGAGTAGAAAGCTTTGGCTGCTAGCATGATAGTGCAGATATATTTTGGTCTTTTAAAATTTGTTAATTTATATTTAAGCAAAACATTACACTAATATTCCATACATTTTTGATGCACTCCTAACATATTAATGTTAAAATAACAATTTGATTCCTTTTTACATGTACATTAAAATTAGAGCAAAATGAATACATGCGTGACACCACTGTGCATTAATGTCAAAAAGAGGTATACTCTTTCACCTTGAAATAGGCACTTGTTTTATATACATTTATATAGGCAAATATAAATCTGAATCTTGAATAATGTGAAATTTGAGGGCTCAAAATCATAAACACATCTAATGATGAGTTAAACTACAGAGAGCATTAGCGGGCCTGCCACGGAAGGACTGAATCTATTTACTCTTTGAACTTTACTCTGGAAAAAACACATTATACCTGATACCCTAAGAACTCTCTCCATACTAGACAGGGAAAAATGGAACCCTGAATATAATTTTTCAAATATCTAATCTCTATAATTTTTCAAATATCTAATCTCTTTTCATGATCTTTCCAGTTAAGTCTTTGGCTTTACAAAGCTACTATAAATGTGGTGACTTCTTAGTAACAGGAAACAATTTAGATGAGGAAAAAAAGACTGGTAAAGGAAGCATCAGTATTACTAATATTAAAGAACACAGAATATTCACATACAGTAGATAATGAATTTGAGTGTTTTATTTTCTCACTGATTAGAAAACCTGTCCTTTTAATCCTTTTCCAATAACATCTGGAGACACCAACAAAAAGGAAAATATTTTCTTACAAACAGGAGTATAACAATACTGAATACTCATGATAACTTCTATGCCTGAGAGATATTTACCAGACTTAAAATTATGAGAAAATATAGCTGTCGACTCACCACTTAAAGTAGCTTACATGTTTTAATATGACCTGCTATTCTTAATGGTAAAGTGGCTTAATCATTAGAAAAACATCAGTAATGAACCTAAGCAGTAAAGTCTTGGAAAGAAAAACAAAAAAGGAAGTATCCACATAGGAAATACAGCATTCATTGGTAAAGTGACATTGTTACTAATTACAAAGTCCCAGACACATCAAATAAGCTTTACGAAAGTGTAAAAATTTAAGATGCCACTTTCTGAAGGTCGAGCTGATGGTCCATTAGTAGGTTCGGACTGTGTTATTTTCAATCCACGTATTGTTTTAAGACATTTCTTCACATGTCTGCACGGACAAAAGAAGCAAAAACTCCATCTTCTCTAGCCAAGAGGCTTTCCGGAGTGTCATATTCTAAAATATTTCCTCGCTTCATTACAATAACTAGGTCTGCCGTCAGAATAGTGTGAACCCGATGCTGTGAGTGAAGAAAAAAAAAAAAAAAAGACATGTATTTGTTACAGATTTCAGGGCAAAGGCAAAGCTATGGAATATGTATATTTCACCGATTATTCAGGGACAGTTCTTCATCTGGAGTCGCTAGGAGGTGCAAGAAACACAGCCTCATTTTCTGTCTTATTTAACATATCATTATTTACATACTTTTAAATGCTGGCCAGTGTGACTGGGTTTTGGATGGGCTGTATTAAATTGAGTGTAGCTAATATAGTAGTTTCAGCGCTTCCATGGATGTGTAAAGAAGCTAATTTTGTTTGTCAAATAATTAAATGATAAGACCCATCATGGATCAGTTGGGTTATAGTTTAGTCTAGACTAAAATGGTCTCTTGTGTGGAGTCAACTAATTTGTGGGCTAACACACATCTGAAGAATCTTGGAAGGTGGTTCAATTCTGGGGACACAATAGGACATCCATTCGGGTCTGCAGTATCAGAATGAATTATCCAGGACTGTAGACATGCCGTGTTTTAGTCTTTAGACATCACTGCCACACACTTGTTCTCTCTTTCCACCTCGTACCCATTGGAGAGAAGCTTTGGGATTAGTAATTACTAGTAATAAAAGCTATCACTTACGGAGCATGTGCTATACATTAAGTGCTCCACACACATACTTGTTAATCATCAAAACATTTCTCAAATGTGAGTGTTATCTTTCTCTGCTTTATATGCAAGACCATTGTGGCTCATAGAGATAAAGCAAAATCAGGAGATCACATAGGTAAGAAGTAGCAGCATTAAAACCAGGCTTATTAACTTCAAAGCATGAGAAGTTATCAAACTGTTTTATAGGGAGTATCTGGTACCTTAGAGGATTGTGCATCTACCATTATTAGTGTTATGGTTAAGCCCACAGACTTTGAGGTTAGACTGGACTTGTATTTTGGTTTCATCATCTGTTTGTGTGTTCCTGATCAACAAACTAAACTTTTGTATGCCTCAAGTTCCACATCTGTAAAATGATGGTAATAATATAGTATCTGCCTCGCAGAATGGTGGGGAGGATCGAATGTGATTATCTATGTAAAAAAACATCAGCACCTTGTCTGACACATACAAGCAAATACTAAATGTTGTCACTATTATTTTTTATTTTTAAAATTTACAAAGGAAAAATCTGTGCTGTGGGTTTCTCTCTGCTCTTGGTAAGATAGTGCTGTGAAATAGAAGTATAATGTGAACCACAAATATAATTTTAAATTTCTTAAAAACCACATTTTAAAGCACAAATAAACAGGTGAGATCTATTTGAAGTTATATTAAATTCAGTTGATTTTTTTTAAGTAAGCTCTACACCCAATGTGAGGCTTGAGCTCATAACCCTGACATCAAGAGTTGCATGCTCTATGGATTGAGCCAGCAAGGCATGCCATGAAATCCATTTTAATGATATATTTTACCCAATATATTCAAAATATTTCAACATATAACCAATTTAATAATTATTAATGATATCTTCTACATTAAAAAAATTTTTTAATGTTTATTTTTGAGAGACAAAGAGCGAGTGAGAGAGAGCACAAGTTGGGGAGGGGCAGAGAGAGAGGGAGGCACAGAATCCAAAGCTGGCTCCATGTTCTGAGCTGTCAGCAGAGAGCCTGACGTGGGGCACAACACCACAAACTCTGAGATCATGTCCTGAGCCGTAGTCAGTGACTTAACCGACAGAGCCACACAGGCGCCCCTCTTTTACATTTTTTATGTAAATACTAAGTCCTTGAAATCCAGTGTATTTCACACTTACAGTATCTCTTAATTTGGACTACCCACATTTCGAATGCTCAATAGCCACACATGGTTCGGGGCTACCATACAGGACGTGGACTATGAAGGTGAAAACATCAGCATGCTGATGGGAGTGCCGGACCCGGGAAAACCATCTGTTTATCTGATACACAGTTTTCCAAAGTTCCTTCTCCTTACAACCCAGAATCCAACCTAAAACCATCCTCAGAGCAAAGACCTATCTTCTGCCCTGGGCCATGCAGATGGAGTAGTCTCAATGCTTACGCTTTCAGAAAAGCAAACAGTCATAGGTGAACAGCTAGAGGCGAAAAGAAAGACATATATGGAGTATAATAAAGATGCCAGCTTAGAACGTGTACCAGTATTTCCAACATCCATAACAAACCTATCATTCGTTGAATATTGGTAACGAATGATATATATTTAAAAATTACCAAAATCTGTAGGATAATGCTTATTTATCTTTGAGAGAAGATCAGAGTCACCTGTACACCCATGTACTTAGAAAAAAATAAACTTAAGTTTAATAATTGTTTAATATCTGCTGTGTATTTTCCCTCCCAAAAAGATTAATTCTTCAATCATCATATCATAGATGCTAAAAAAAGAATTGCCTCTAAATCCATAAATAGAATATTATAAACATTGCCTTGTTTTACTAAAATAATGTTTACTTAAAAAATAAAAATAAAAACATGGAAAAATCTTGGCCAATAGAAATAAATATATGTGGTGTCTATTCCATTAATCAAAATTATTTTTTGCTTGAGAAAGTATGGTGTCAATTAAAATAGCATTGATGCAATTTTCAAAATGCTCTAGAGAAATTAATTAGGAGTGAAGAATAAATCACTTTCATAAATAAATGCCATGCACTATTTTGGTGCATGAAGGTTTCCTTTTAGAAGCCAAAGAAACTTATCTTTGGAAGTTCTTTCACTATTTTCAGTTACAGTTAACAAAACTAATAGAACAGCTTTTAGCAGGGAAGAAATAATACCAACTGTTAACAGAGCTGAGAATCATTCTACAAGGGTTCTGCCACAAGTTGGTGGTGTTCTCTTTCTGTTAAGAGCCTGTTAAGATAAGTTGGTTCCACGGTAATTCATCCTACCTATGGTTTTCTGTGTTCCAGCGGGGAGGTATCCTAGTGACCACATTTGTGGTCTTGAAATGAAGAATGGATGAAAGATACAGAAGTCTGTGAAAAGCATTCAGCGAATGTAGGCAGGTGAGAAAGAGAACATAATTTTTTGGTTAAAAATACAAATTATGCTGTGGGACGTCTGGTGGCTCAGGTGGTTGTGTGTCCAACTTTGGCTCAGGTCATGATATTGTGGTTCATGAGAGCCGCATCGGGCTCTGTGCTGACAGCTCAGAGCCTGGAGCCTGCCTAGGATTCTGTGTCTCCCTCTCTCTCTGATCCTCCCCCACTCGCACTCTGTCTCTCTCTCTCTCTCAAAAATAAATAAACATTAAAAATATTAAAAAAAAATAGTATGCTCAAGTAATCTAGGTGTGAACTAAATGGGGCCACTCAGCAATACCATGCTTCATGCAGAAGACAGAAAACTAGTCTTTTGAGTAGGCAAGGGTCTGCTTCCCCCGCCTCTTTGCCTGCCCATTTAGGGGCAACAGGAAGTTCTTTCTCCCCTCCTCCCCTCCCCACCCCCCAATATCTCCTTACCTTCTCCAGGGAGAATTTTCTTGAAAATATTAGAGAACTATTTTTTAAGTTGGCTAATTCTCTCACCCATTAATAAATCCTTCACACTCTAGTGTGAATGAATTAATCAGGTAACTCTCCTCCAGAACAGGATTCATTGGGAAAGTGAGAAAAAAGTAGCTTTTTCTTTACCTAGGTCCAGTGTACAGAAGGTGGGCCCTGACGGGAGTCATTTCCTGCCACTCTGAGAAAAGCTGCACTTCAGAGAGTGCTCTTTGCCCATGCATCATTCACAAAAATGGAAGCACACAAGCGCTCCACACATGGCTCCCAGTACTCAACGGTTAAACATAAATAAATGTGTAAATCAAATAATGCAGTCTTCAGGGCAGGTAAGGAACATGGACAGTGTTTTTAAGGACACTTACAATATATCCTCAAAGAATAGTGAAATTGTCCTTAGGATAGAGATAAATCTGGTTCTCGGGTTTTCATAAATACTCTCTCCTGCATATATATATATTTAAAATTATGCATGTGTCTCACTGGGTTTTGAACATAACCGAAGCAGCAGGTTGAGCTGATTTGCGTGAGAATACCCCATAGGCAGTTCCCTCACCAGATGCCCTCCCCTTCAGCCCCCGCATTGGCCCTGCCTGACTGAGGGGACGCCACTAAGATAACTACCAGAGACGGGCTAGTTGGCAGAGGAGCTGATGACTTGTCTACTTGTTGGTCATCACCAAAGTGGAAAAGAGGCCATTCTTGTGGGCGAGCAAGTTTGGAACATTATCACACTCCACTAATATACCCTCAGAGAAGACTAAAACAAGACCTGCATCCAAAATAGAAGAGACACGGTGCTGGAGAGAAAAGAGAAATGGAAAGACAAGGGTCAGCAAGAGGGAAAATGTCCAGGTGTTTCATTTAAAAAAGTTTTTGTTAAACATTAAGCCTAAATGTGAGCAAGAAGCCATCCATCTGCAGAGAGGAAGAAGAAAACCATGGCCTACATTAATAGTAAGCTATGACAAATACAAAGATATGAGCAATCGTTCAAATTGATTGGTGCTCAGAGCAAGTATCTGCCTCAGCTCTATCTCATTTCCTTCTTTCTTTTTAAACAGTTAAATGAATAGAAACAGAAATTAAGTGTAAGTAGTAGCAGAATTGGTAGTCATTTTGAAGAATTTGTTTCTGAAACTGCTCACCAGATGATTAGATTATTGAAAAGAAAATTATCCCATGTGACGTGCCATCTGTGTCTGGTGAAAACATACAGGCATTCCTGCCAGAATGCTTAGATTTAGGATATCCCGTCATTAGCAGAGGTAGGTAGAACAGACAGTTTGGCTGTCAGAGCACAGCTGCGTGTGTGTGTGTTTCACAGATACAAAAGCATTGGCCGAGAAATACATCATTCAACATATGTATACCTGAATTGCCCAAAAGTAAAGATTATTGAATCTTGGAACAAAGACCAAAGAGGAGTAAACAACTCTGTCTCCAATACTTACAGCTATTGTAACAACGGTGCGGTCTGCAAAAGCTGTCATTACCACTTTCTGCAAAATGTTTTCCTGTCAAAAAATAAATAAATTAGGTCTGAATTCTCTCTGGACTTCTTTTTCTTGCCATACTATTCTTCCCCAAGAGCAAAGACCCCCCAGACTTCTGAGAGCTCCCAGTTCCTGTCTTCTGAGAAAGGTGTGACAGGGGGCAGTGCCAGCAGCAAGCTTATGCTGGGTTCTGTATGTGTCTTCAAAAGGCAAATAAAACTCAGTGATCAACCCAGAATGACTGATAGACTTGTTCACCAGGGAACTAAATGGGGAAAATGAAATAAAATAGGCATGGAAATGAAATGCTCACTTGAGTTATGCCAAACAGTATGTATTCAAAACCAACAAAACCTTAAAATGGTATTAACTTTTGGGTTAGAAAAGGGAAAAAATAAAATACATGCCCTAATTTGGATTTTGACCCATAAAAGAAACATCTAGGCAAAAACCATTTTTGTCTCCACCACAAACTCTTACCAGTATACCTTGAAAGATGTTATGGGTAATGATTATCTCTCTCTCCTAGAGGAAAACTTGATTCCTAACTCTTAAGTTTGTTTATTTATTTTGAGAGAGAGAGAGCAGGGAAGGGCAGAGAGAGGGGGAGAGAGAATTCCAAACAGGTTCCACGCTTTCAGTGCAGAGCCCCATGAGGCTCGATCCCACAAATTATGAGATCATAACCTGAGTTGAAATCAAGAGTCAGACACTTAACCGACTGAGCTCCCAGGCGATCTAATTCCCAAGTCTCCTAAAGACTTCCTTCCAGTTAAGGTGGCCTATTGCCCGCTAATTCATTCTCCCTTTCTCTCTCAACTCTATTAAGGCTATATTATGCTTATGATAATCCCCAATATTGTAAATCCTTAGTAATTAGTACCATATAATACTAATTTTGATGTAGTTATGCTTATTTAGTGAATTGGCTTAATTAGAAACTATTTTATCTGCTTCAAATTATGTTAACTTTGAGAAGGAGATATCTTTCTGTAATTGATTAGAATTACTAGAAAGAAATGATATCAAATTAGCATCTCCATGTATAATTGGCTCTTAATAATCCTGAAACTGTTTCACATGTCTGGATATTTTTTACCCAATCTAAAGTGTGCAGCAAGAGAACACCATACATTTGTGGATGTTTTTTATTTTAGTCCTTTCTGATACCAAACTTCTAACATCAAGTTAGCTTGTATAAAAACAACATTAATTGCTAGCTCATAAAGTTTGTGGTTTAATGTGACATTTTCTCCACTCCATCACAGTCATCTAGACAGATCCTTCTTCGTCGTATTTAACAGTTTTAAATAATTTCTTTCAAAAGGCAAAGTTTCTGGCTTGTTCCCTTGAGCACACTGAGAAGACCATTGTTAATTCTAGTGAATCCTTCTTCAAATTGCTTTAGAAAATAATGATTGATTTTGGTTATCAATTTCTATTAAATAGAAATTTGCATACTTCATTTTACAACTTCCATGGCATAAGACTTGAACACCTGAATACAATACAGTACTCTTGTCAACTGAGCACTGGAATTTTACTGCTTTAAGAACTTATAAAAACTGGGGCGCCTGGGTGGCTCAGTTGGTTAAATGTCCGACATCAGCTCAGGTCATGATCTCATGGTTTGTGAGTTCGAGCCCCACATCTGTGCTGACAGCAGAGACCCCACTTCAGATCCTCTGTACCCTTCTCTCTTTGCCCCTTGCCTGCTCTCTCTCTCTCTTAAAAATAAATATTTTTTTTAAAAAAAGAATTCATCAAAAAGGGATGGCAAATTTATTTTATGTTTACTGGCAATAAGAATTCCTTTAAAGAGGTCATGTCTCCTTTATCATAATTTTCAGTGTGCTATCATCACTTGATTAAAGAAATGAATGAGAACACACTGGAAACAATACTACTGAGGATTCTGAACCCAGTTGGGAAAAAATAAGTTGTAATTTTTACATGCATCTCTCCAGCTCTTCAATTTAAAAAGCATAGATAATGTACTCACCGTGGCCATGTCAATGGAAGCCGTCGCTTCGTCCATGATGAGAATGCTGCTTTTGCGGACAAAGGCCCTAGCAAGGCAAAACAGCTGTCTCTGTCCGACGCTAAAGTTTTCCCCACCTTCAGTGACAACTGCATCTACATCAGAGAGAGAAGCAAGGATTTCACTAAAGAAATGCTACTGATATTTTCCTTGAGCAAAGCAGGGAAAAATAGTTATGTCCCACAAGAGCATGCTAGACCTCACTGCACTGCTGCGAAGATTTCCTACTAGGAGGGCAAAGAGGACTTTTACTTTGGAAAAATGAAGATGATCCTGGGCCATCTTCTTTTTGACAACAGATTGTAAATACCTCCTTATACTAGGACACAAAATACGTTAGGCATTTTGAAGACTGGAAGACCTTAGAGGTTATTTAATTATAATATGTAATTATCTAAGGAGATTATTTAAAATAATTATCTGAGGCCCAAAGAAATGAAGTGGGTTGCCTGTGATCACATAGCTCATTTGTAGTAGAGCCTGATAAGAAACAGAACGTTCTCGTCTCCAATATCCATTCTTTTTTCCTTATACCATCCCACTGGACTGTAAGGTCCATGTGGTTAAGGACTGGGTTTGTTTTTGTCCATCAGTGTGTCCATCTGACATAGTAGCTGAATAAAGCATTGTACAGATAAATGAATGTTATATCCTCATTAGCATTTTTTTGTTTCCATCCACGTCATAAACTGTTCTACTGTGAGGTTAAGATAAATTCTGTTTCCAAAACATCTCTTTTATTAGGATTCACACACTTCTTTGTAGAGTCCTGGAGGTAAATTTCTATTGATTACATTTCATTGCATCAAATTCTCATAGTTTTTCATTCTTGGGGGCTATGCCTTTATTCTCCAAATTTTAATTTACATAATAAATAAGGAGGGTGCTGGAGATGATGAATATTCTTCATCAGAGTTGGCCTGAACCAGATCTTTATCAAGCAGTTGATGTAATCTTTATGGGAACAATGAGCATAAACAACACTCAGTGACATTGTGTAAATACAGTCCCCTGTTGCATACACTGTACCATAAACCCTGGAACATTATGCCCACGATTTGAAACAGGTGCATGCATCTTTCATGAGTGAAGAGGACTATAAAGCTTTCATTGTCTGTATTCCCAACTACTAATGGTGTGAGTGTCTCTACCACGAGAGAAGGGTCTATATGTGTTATCAATTTCTCAAGTAGACTTGCTGGGCTCACCATGGGAGACATCAAAAATTATGATAGGAAAGTTCATCAAGATCTTTGGAATTGCTCCCACGGTCTAACATTGGCAAGGTCAATAAAACATCCCTTGAAGTTGTGCTATCTCAATTTCTCTTGGTGGGATGCCTTCTCCTTGGAGCTTAATTAAAATAATATTGTTTTTGAATAGGTCCTCCTTCCCAAATAAACTAACAAATAAACACAGTTTTATTTTGGAGGCTGATTTTCTTTCTAGATGCCAATACAACACAACCAATATGGCAACTACATATTATTTATTAAAATTAGAGTATCAACCAGCTCTGATCTTTCTGATTGCTTTCTTTAATGAGTTCAGATTTTAAGTTCAAAACTATAAATATTCATTTTTATGAATTAAAGACTGCCTTCTGGACTTTCTGTTGTTTTGTTAATCAAGTTCTTTCATTATTCAAGTTGTTGTTTTATTCTGTCATCAGTAATTTGCCAGAAGTTGCCTACCTTACTCTGGAGCTATATTTATATTAGTGATTACTCCAGTACATGTTTTATCCCTTACACGGGTGGCTAAAACTGATACTGCAGCAAGGTCATAGAAAATAATGTCTTCACAAAGTTTATGTTACATAAATATAAGAAATAGACCCTCCTGGAAACAAAGAAAATGGCTGCCAATGTAGAGAAACTGCCTGCTCCTAAATGGTACCTCCTACTTTGAACCTGGCAGCCTCTTCAATCCTCTTACTCATTTACTGAGGGTCAGAGGTCATGTAGATCATGTGAGTAGAATGACCACAAGGAAATATTCTGATTCAAACAAACTGTACCACTAAAGGTGAAAAGACTAAAGAGTTAAATGTATTAAGTGGAATATTTTGGAGTGTTTATACAGAACAGAATTTGTTACAAGTTTCACCCTTTTGCATTCCGTGCAAATCATTAGATTTTAACTGTCCTAATGACCTTTTGGAAATTATTTTAAATGTAAGGGGATTTAACAGGAATTATGTAATTCTAGCATAAAATATAGAGATATATAGAATTAATTGCATATGTTAAAATAAATGTATTCTTTAGAATATATACCTAGGCCTCCTGGCAGGGATTTGACCATATTCTTCAGCTGAGCAATTTCTAGAGCTTCCCAAAGTCTGTCATCTGTGCATTTACACTCTGGATCTAAATTAAATCTGTAGGGGAGAAAATAAGTTATTTAGTCAATAAATAAAAATAAAGGAACTTTTATATATGTTTGCTTACTGCTGTTTTTTCCTAAAAGTGTAAATCCTGGGGTACCTGGGTGGTTTAATGCATCCGACTCTTGATTTCAGCTTAGGTCATGATCTCAGGGTCATGAGATGGAGCCCCTTGTTGGCTCTGTGCTGGGAGTGGAGCCTGCTTACAATTCTCTCTCACTCCCTTTCCTTCTACCCCTGTCTTGCCTCCCCCGCCCCTTGCTCCCAACATGTGGTGTGTGTCTCTCTCTCTAAAAAAAATGTTAAGTTCTGTTTGTTTTGGTTATTGCTATCTCCCTGGTACCTAGAATAGTGCTCAGAATAAAGCAGGCATTCAATTCATGTTTGATGAATAAATGAATGACCTCAGTGTTATGATAAATGTTTTTCGATGATACAATTAGATTTATATGTGAGATATGACATGATAAAATTCATTATGTGGATATATATACTTTCATATTATGTTTAATGTAACTTGAATAGTGTTTAGCAAAGAGTTTCCACGGAACTGATGATTATATGGGAACATATATGACGCTATCTTAGGTGGCTGTGCTGCACCAACCACAGTAGTAGTATTCATCATAAATATACTCAGAGATAGAAATTCACTATGGTATCAGTAAATAACTTGATACATCCACAACTTTTATTTCTTTAAAAATTTTTTTTAAGGTTTATTATTTTTGAGAGACAGAGTGTGAACAGGGGAGGGGCAGAGAGAGAGGGAGAAACAGAATCTGAGCCATCAGCACAGAGCCTGGTGCAGGGTTTGAACTCACAAACCTTGAGATCATGACCCGAGCCGAAGTTGGATGCTTAACTCATTGAGCCACCAAAGCACCCTTACACGACTTTTAATTAAAATGATTTTACAGGTGACTATTGAGCAATCTTACATACATTTTTCTCTTCGAGACAAAAGGAGGTGGAAAATACTTCTTTGTAATTAAGGTAGAGGAGGGGGACCAAAGAGAACAAAGGATGTGTGGAATGAGAGACGTGACCTGGTGAATAATGCCATGGTGGGGTTTGGAGTCAGAAAAACATTAATTGGAATTGGAGTTCTACCATTTACTAAGTAGATAAACATGGACAAGTTAGAGCTTCTCTGAGGTTTAAAATTCTCATCTGTAAAATGAGGATAGTAATATGTATACTAGAGCAGTGCTTTGAAGATTTAATGAGGCAATATATTTAAAGCACTTAGCAGATAGTAAATTCCTAGATACTGCCATTCTTTCTTTCATTTTTTTACTGTGGGAAACCATAAACCAGACATGGAGAAGATTGTAGCAGCTTCTTAAAAGCAATTTTGGCTGAAAGAGTAATTGTGAGGGATAGGGGAGTCAAGGGATTCACTGAACTTAATACCGGCTGAGCCTACGCCAGACGCATAAGTGATAAGCAGGATACCTGTAAAGGTGGAACACCTTAGAAATGTCTGTCAATAATCACTGCTCCAAGTATAGAGGAAAAAGTAGTTTTGTGGAGTCAAATTGAAAGAGCAGAGCTCCTAGAAAAATGTAAGGGACTGGCTTCTATAAGTTAATTTAGCAACTCTAGGGTTTCCCAAACCAAACTATTGGTCAGAATATTTGATCTAATCATCTTTATTTTGTTTGTTTGATTGTTTTTGTATTTTTAATTAATTTTTTTTTTTTACTTTAAGGGGGTTCCACATCCAAAGTGGGTCTTGAACTCACAACCCTGAGATCAAGTGGCTGCTTTACCCACTGAGCCAGCCAGGTACCTTTGATCTTATCATCCTGATAACATCATTCACACCTACCTGAAAAACAGTTCTGAGAAAAACCCTCCTATGGGCCAAAAGGTAAATCCTGAGGCATACAGGTTTCTGTTGAATACATCACCTACCTAATAGAACCACTGAATAGTATTGGATCCTGCAAAATGATTGAAAGTCTAGAACGTAGTGTGTGGAGTGGTAGTTTTGAAATATCTATCCCATCAATGACGATCTTTCCTGTTAAAGAGAAACAAAAATTACAGGCATGTAGTAAAATCAAAAGTAAAATATTTGTTTACAAATTGAAAGTACTTTCCTGGTTCAGGGTTGAAACTCAGAAGATAAAGCTTTCCATTTAAGTATTAAAAACATCATTATGCATCTCTAAGAAAAATACACATTTTGGTGATATTTTCTCTTTCTTATGTATTTTCTCTTAAAGAGATTCTCAGTTTTTATTTAATTTCTATGGCTCACACAAACCAAAAGTACTTTTTCTCCTTAATGGCTCTTTTTTCTTCCAATATTCCTTTATCCTCCTTCCCTGCTTTATTTTCTTTCACAAGATATTCTGTATACATTTACCTGTCTGTTTTAATTGTCTTTTTCTCCTGACTACAATAATAGCTCCTTGAAGACAGTGATTTTTATCTAAATTATCCACTCTCGTATTGACTGAACAGAACAGTGCTTTGCAAATAAGAAAGGAAATTCTATGACATAGAAATCAAATTTTAATGAATTTCTACATACTGTGTTTAGACTTATCAGAGACTTATGCAATCTGGATGTTTTTCCTCAAATTGATAAGCTGTTTTATCATATCACTTTATGCAAAGACAGTAATGCCCTACGAAATGAGTGGCCAGGTGAAGAATGGCAGGTGGTGTCCCTTTTCCAGCTAGATTTAGATTCAAGGAGAAGCCAGGTGATCAGCTTAAACTTTTTGTTTTTCAGGAATAACACATTATCTATTAAAATCTTAATAGCCTAATGCTAAATAAAAGAATCAGTCATTGATAGTTCACCTGGGGCCTGAAATCATGTTTCTGGATTCGTGAGGAAGGAATAGGCTAATCTAATATGTCCAGTTACAGCCACAGAGGTTTTTGAATGATAAGTGTCAATCGTCTTTGGATCATGTTGCTGACTTATAACGCAAATCCACTGAATGTCCTCAAAGTACCTGGGTATTGTCACTCCCCATGGAAAAGCAAGCTGCTGACCCAGTGGCTGATGCCTACTCTGCTCCTGAATCTAAACCCCGAAGAGACTATTACTGTTCATCCTTGTTGTTCGTAAACTGACCTCTTTATCTCACAAAGCTCTTGTGTCGATAACATTAAATAATATAAACTGTCAAGTATGGTAAAAATGTGAAGCCCTATAATTGTCATCCTAGTCATTTCGGATAATAACAGGAAGCACTTCCTTGAGCTAACGATCAAGCACATTGTTGGATCCCCTGTTATTCAAGATGCCTTATGTGCTGGGCTATTTATAGGCCACTTGATAGACTAAATAATGGGACATATTTTTTCTAAAGAAAAGATTAAATTATTTCCACTTATCATATTATTAGTAATTTTGTAGATGCATAAATATTTTTGTATATTTTCAACATGTGCTTGGCACTTTGCAGCTGGCCACCTCACAAAATGTTCAACATCATTAAACCATGCTATTAGTATGATAGTAGGAGTCATGCAGCAAAATTAATGATGTAGATTACTTATCTCCTTGCATTTTTTTCCTTTGATGGAAATGGATGTGTTTTTAGTTTCTTCTGTTCCTTTCTCTTAAAATGCCAACAACATTTACTGCTGTGCAAAATGGGTGGCATTGTTTTCGTTTTACCCGTTTATTAGAATTCTTTAACGACAGTCTTTAGAGCTGAGTTTAGGGCTAATAATTTTATTAACAATTCTATGTTCATTCTTCACTTCTAGGGTGTTTATCTGGGACACCTGCCTCAAGCCAGGGGCTGTAGGACACAAAGTCCTTATAAATATTTGCTTGTTATTTCTGCAGGATTAGGTAAGTTGATGTTGCATTTTTTTAAGGAAAATCACCACACAGTCATGGAAAAAAACTGAGTTAGTAACTCACCATCAAATATATCAACCATTCTGAAGAAAGCCAGAGATAGTGATGACTTCCCACTGCCAGTACGACCACATATGCCCACCTAAAAAAGCAAAGGTTACCCAAAGAGAAGAGAACTCAGAAAATGGGCACAAGTAGTTTTAATTTAGCCAAGATACCATGGTGAAACTGCATTTCGATTTAAATAGTTATAATAAATCCTCTTCTTTTCTTAGGGCTCCTTTATGTATTATCATTAAGATAAAAACACAGAATCCTCACCAATCGTCAATGACTTCATTCTAACTCTTTTTATGTGTATATGGTTGTGTTGTTTTTCCTTTGTGGCTTAATTTTTGTATTTAGTATATTGTTGGTCTAATAAATAAGTATTCAATTTTATCTTAGAAATGATTATATTATAACAAGACTGATTCCATTTTTCCTACACATTTTCTCTTTTTAAAGTAACTAAAACAAACCATTTTGGGACTAGAGCTAGTACAAATGCAAAAGTTCTCAAGGGGATGTCCGATATGGCTTTGAGCCAGAAGCCAGAAATTTGGAAAAACACACATATTTTGATTTCCCTGATATTCGTAGGAGACTAATGAATGGCAGTATAACTTAGAGAACACGTATTTTATCCTGATCCTGCCTCTTCTCTCTTTTATGTAGATGATTTGACCTGTGAAGTGCTGGGAGTGTTGTGAGCCCAGTGAGAATGAACTTGGCTGAATGTCTAAAGAGCTTAGGTAGTGATAAAGTGACTCCATCAAAGGTTTTGTATGAAACAAATGGCAATGAATTCCATACCTTTTGCCCAGGTTTGATGTAAGCCTTGACATGTTTAAGAACAGGTTTCAGATTATTTTCATATCTGACACACAGATCGTGAATCTTGATCTCTCCTTCCTGTGGCCAATGTTCTGGAACTTGAGATGGGTCTGGGGGGTGAGAGTGGAGTAGGGGAAGTCAGAGAGAGAGGGAGAGAGTGAAAGGGAGGGAGGGAGAAAGGGACAGAAAGAGAAAAAAGGAAGGAGAGAGGGACAGAAAGAAACATACACATACTGATATACATTTATACATACGACCATATACTTTTTTGGTAAATTTAAAGTAATACTGACCCAAATGCTATGTCTTTTTAAAATTAAAATTACATTCAGAGTAAAGGCCTATTAAGAACTTTCAAAATAGTTATTTTGTGTTTGTTTTGGAGCACGAACTATCATGTCTTTTCTGCATTCCATCACTTGATTCTCTTCAAGATAGTTCATCTGCGAGTTGATTCCTTTGTTCAGTAAGTCATGAAATATTTGAGAACTTAAAATGTTAGAGGTGTTGTGCAAGGTGTTGGGAATATGGAGATGAAAGCCATGCCTCAAGGTGCTCACTGTGTCCTGGGGGAAGCATACAAGTAAGTTGGTATCTACAATACTGCAAGGAGAGTCAGTGATGGAGGCCAACCCAAGGTGCTCTGGGAGCACAGATGGTGGTAACCTGAGCGTTCCAGAAGGGTGTCCAGAGGAGATGGTGGCTGAGATGAGTCTTAAAAGGATAAGGGATGGTGAAAATTGTTTCAAATATATATATATATATATAAAGAGCCCAAAGATAAAAAGAAACCAAGGTATGTTGGTATGGCCAAAGTAAAAGGTGTATAGATAGATGATGAGAGATGAGACTAGGGTAGGTGGGCAAAGATTGACTAATGAAGAGTCTAGTGGTCTTAGCTAACTTATCTGGATTTTGTCCTTGAAGACCTGGATAGCTATTGAAGGATTTAGGCAAAAGAGTGCATTTTAAGCATGAAATTAAGAAAGATCATTCTGTCTTCAGTATTGAATTTCCTGCCAATTATATTCTAGCAAAGCCGAGAATCTCAGTGAGTAGTTTTAAGATCCAAGTTTCCTGACATCTAAGTTAATTTGATCTTGAGAAAGAAAACACAATAGTTCATAGTTTAGGTTGATAACTAATGTAATAAAGTCCATATACTTTTTATAATTCTCTTTAAATATTACTAAATAATATCTATTTGGATTCTGGTTATATCCAAAACTTTTCAGGCCTAAATAGTCGTATTATTTCAGGTATACTTTATGAGGCAAAGTCAAGATGAGAAGGGATTCTCTGGATATTAAAGTGGAAAACAAAAGCCAAAATGACAATGTGTCTGACACACAACTATTATTTACATAAAATAAATATTTAAGTGAAACAAAATAATATTCAGAACAGTACCCATGGTGCCGTCATAGTTCTCAGACTCCATAGTTAAGAAGCTGTTCACTTTCTTCACTGCCCCCATCTGGACTTCCAGGTCAGCCAAGTTCCTCACAACCCAATTCAAATAATTGGTTATCTGTGTCAGGTGACAAAAAAAATTAACACGTTTAAGATAAAGTAGCAATCTTTGTAACCACTGGATATTTTAGGATAGGATGACTTGGACAGCTAGTGTACATCATGTGCTACGACTTAAATGTGCTGCAAGATACCAGAGGCCAGGGAGGGTATCATGGGACAAAGCAGGAAAAGAAGGGGTCCGCTCTTCTTCAAGGGTCCTCCAATGTCAATGTTGTGTAAACTGTCCTCTGATTTCCCTGCACAACTTGTATTACCTGTTTGTACTTCTCTCATTTATATTCATATTCATTTTAGTTTCTCCAAGTGGGTTTGAACTTAGGACAGGGATTTCACACCTTGGGAGTGCTCTCACCATAGATTTTGAGCAGTTTCTAAAAACTGACTCACAGTACCAGAACTGAATCCACACTGTCCTAAAACGCTGAGTTTGCGCCCCAGTCTACCATTATTTGCAAGATGACATTTCATTATGAATTTCAACCTGCTCCTGTAATGTCCATGAATAAGAACCAACAACGACTATAGAAAGTACTACATGAAAGAGACATTTTCATCCATACCTACCGTAAGTGCGTACAGGAGACCCAAGCCCACCAATCCAGAATTGGAAGACCCGCTGATGGATGCAATGGACGCAGTGAGGACAATGCAAGCTCCCAAATAATCCTAAAAAGGAGCAAGTAAAAACAAATGTTAAAAGATTTTCCTCAAGTTCTTAAACAAAAGGTCCCAATCAATTTAGAGGTGATTACTAACACACTACACGTCACTTCTTGTATGTCCTGTTGAATTTCAGAGGAAGGCTACCTAAGATGTGGATGAATGACAACTCACAATATTAGGGCTAGAGTGGGAGTAATTCAGCACTCTCAGCGAATCTATGCAGAAATGGATTCAGAGAAGTTAATTAACTTGCCAGGAATTAAGCTGCAGTTGGTGGCACAACCAGGTTCAGACATACGGTTTCTTTTTCTTCTCCCCCACCCTTGCTACAGCATTGTTTTGCCAGACAAGTAATTATTCAGGAACTTGATTTACTACCTTAAATTTTATATGTGCTTATGTCAGGGCTATGATCCAGCTCCCTTGTGCTGTATAGTAAGTAGTAAGGGCTTGGCAGAAATTTGTATCTGGTTAACTTTAGATTAGGTTTAAAACTCTAGGCTCAGAGTTTGGGACATTAAATCTCCAGATTCCATGTAAAGAAGAGTAAGGTTTATATTTGCTCTCAAGTGGGAAGTGTGGGTCTGTCTTAGCGCATCTGGATGTTCTATGACTCAATGATAAACTGTTTTGTGAAATTTTAAAAATTCACTGAGAGGCCAGTCTTTATCTCTAACAAGAAACAGGGCACATCTATCCATTTTCAAACACCTTCTTCCTTCCCCATTTCCCAGCACTCTTCATCATTATTGTGTCCTCTCATTTGAAAAAGAAATCTTACAAACTTTTCATGCTGATAAGTCACATGTTCCAGAAGCAGGTAGCGTTTCAGGCAGGAGCACTTCTACAGTTATTTTAAGTCTCATCTCCCTTGCGACCTTTCTGGTCTAGATACATCTCTGATCCCTCACAAACACAGTTAATAACTGGATGGTAAGATGTTAATGACAGTAAAAAAAAAAAAGACTTTAATGACAGTGATGGAGTGCTTAACATGCTGGAGTCAACAAGTGATTTTGTTACTCAAATCAGCTCCCATATGCGCTTTCCTAACTCTTTTTAAAACCGCTCCAAAGATCTAGCTCTTGAGGAGCAATCAGTAATCCCAGCCTTGAAATCAGAGATCTGGGCTCAGACGCTGACTTTGCCAATTACCAGACAAATAATTTAAACCCCTTTGAGCTCAGTTTCTTTGGAAAATAGAAAGGATACCTAATTCAAAGACTTTGAAATGACTAAAAAAGATGAAATGCCCATTAGATTTCACCACCTCCATGTATCGGGATGTCTTTTTTCCTCTGGATGATTTTCAAACATTTGAAGCAAGCTTAAAAGTTTATGTGCATCATAAAACATCAAAGGTTAAAAGAGGCACTAAAATTTAATTCCATAATGATTCCCATGATATTTATAAAGAATAAAGAAGGAAATCATGCAGAGTTACTCTCTTGAGGCAGTAAATTCCACAGAGGTAGTAAGTGCTCCTTGGATTGCTTCCTCCAATGGGACCATGTGTTAACAACTTGTCACATCCCAATTAGACAGTTATTCTTCATATTTCCTTTATTTGAAGCAACAAGTACATAGATGCATAATCTAACCAGTCTGGGCCACTATTACATCTTACAAATGCCAACATGCTCCCAAAATACTTCTAAAATATTTACAGCAATATGAATTTTTCCTTTCAGCCCTCTGTGTAAAGTTAGTACTTTTGAAATTATGCTGTATGTTTGTAATTTCTATATTATCTTTCTAAAAAGACTCATAAAAAGTTTCTGTGATAAGTACCAGAAAGCAAGTTAGTATCATGGGATACTTCAAGCAAGGTCCTCCTTCTCAGCTTGCTATAAAGAAATACTCCATTCAGCTTCTGAGAAATTTCTGTGAGTAATGTACCCATTAATGGTTTGAAACAAGGCACATTTTTTATTAATTTCTATTCTCTACTTCCTCATTCATTCATTCATCTATCTATTGATTTGTTCACAAATTCATTCATTCATTCATTCATTCTTCATTCATTCATTTTCAAGTTTTTATTTAAATGCCATTTAGTTAACATATAGTATAATATTAGCTTCAGGAATAGAATTTAGTTATTCATCGTTTACATACAACAACCAGTGCTCATTACAAGTGTCCTCCTTAATGCCCATCACCCAATTAACCCATCCCCCTACCCATCTTCCCTCCAGCAACCCTCAGTTTGATCTCTATAGTTTATAGTCGGTTTTATGGTTTGCCTCTCTCTTTCCTCCACCCCCACCAGGTTTATCTGCTTCATTTCTGAAATTCCACATATGTGTGAAATCATATGGTATTTGTCTTTCTCTGACTTAATTCACTTAGCATGATACACTCTAGCTCCATCCACGTTGTTGCAAGTGGCAAGATTTCATTCTTTTCTATGGCTGAGTAATATTGCACTATATATATATATATGTCTACCACAACTTCTTTATCCATTCATCAGTTGATGAACTTTAGGGCTTTTTCCATAGTTTGGCTATTGTTGATAATGTTGCTATAAACATCTGATGCATTTGTCCCTTCAATTCAGTATTTTTGTATCTTGTGGGTAAATATCTAGTAGTACAATTGCTGGATCATAGGGTAGTTCTATTTTTAACTATTTGAGGAACCTCCATATCATTTCCCAGGGTGGTTGCACCAGTTTGCATTGTCACCAGCAGTGTAAGAGTGTTTCCCTTTCTCCACATCCTTGCCAACATCTGTTGTTTCCTGTGTTGTTAATTTTAGTCATTCTGATAGGTATGAGATAGTATCTCATTGTGGTTTTGATTTGTAATTCCTTGATGATGAATGATATTGAGCATCTTTTCATGTGTCTGTTGGCCATCTGGATGTCTTCTTTGGAAAACATGTCTTCTGCCTATTCCTTAACTGGATTATTTGGTTTTTAGGTGTTGAGTTTGACAAGTTCTTTATAGATTTTGGATGCTAACCTTTTATCCAATGTCATTTGCAAATATCTTCTCCCATTCTGTAGGTTGCTTTTTTGTTTTGTTGATTGTTTCCTTTGCTGTGCAAAAGTCTTTTATCTTAATGAGATCCCAATAGTTCATGTTTGTTTTTGTTTCCCTTGCATTCCTAGACATATCTAGTAAGAAGTTGCTATGGCCAATGTCAAAGAGGTTGCTTCCTCTGTTTTCCTCAAGGATTTTGATGGTTTCCTATCTTATATGTAGGTATTTAATTTGTTTTGAATATATTCTTGTGTGTGATGTAAGAACGTGGTCCAGTTTCAGTCTTCTGCATGTTGCTGTCCAGTTTTTCCAATACCATTTGTGGAAGAGACATTTTCCATTAGATATTCTTTTCTGCTTTGTCAAAGATGAGTTGACCATATAGCTGTAGCTCCATTTCTGGGTTTTCTATTCTGTTCCATTGATCTATGTGCCTGTTTTTATGCCAGTACCATACTGTCTTGATCACTACAGCTTTGTCTAGAATTAAGATGCTTCTAGCTTCGTTTTTTTTTTTTTCAAAATTGCATACATTCTTTTAAAAATATAACAATAAAACAATACTGAGTCTCAACAATGGAAATTAGACAGTAGGCCTAACATTATAAAGGAAATGTAAGACATTATGCACTCAATCTCTCTCCTTCTCTCTCTTTTTCTATCACCCCCCACCCCATTAAATTGACTATGGAATCTTTATATTTTATATTGGGGCCTTGATTCACTTGTTATATAGAACTAAATGGTAGAGGCAATTAGATGATAATTTAAATTATTTTCTATTACATTAAAATGGTAATTGTGGTAGAAGATTGCTTACCCTGGCAATAGAGCCAGCAAGAGAAGTAAAAACAGATGAAGGGAGGGAAAGGAGAAGGCCAATCAATAAGTTTGAGTTAATCTATATTTTCTGGCTCTCTTTCATATGGCTAATGTTTTTTAAAACTACTTATAAGGTTTTCAATATGATAATTAGAAACTATTATTTTAATTATTAGTACAGTAAATAAAATATGCCAAAATTTACTTATAAGAGATAATGTTTTTGGTTTTTTGGTTTTTAGAGATAATGTTTTTGACATCTCAGTGATAAGGCATAGCTTCTAAAGTACATTTATAGCACATTTTCAGTGGATGAACCCATTTTCAAAATCTACAGTCTACTAAATTCAAATAGATATGAGAGCTTAAAAGCCAGGATGTCTGTACCTATATCAAAGCTATATCAAATTTATTTTATGTATTATAAAAATATTCTTTATCTTTCTTTTTAGAAAGTACTCTCCATGTTGTCTTCTGGTTGTACCAAACTAGATATTTTCAGCTCATTCCTGGATTATTACCACTGCTCAAAGAAATTTTTTGATAGTCAATTTGGAATTTTTGGAGGCATTTAATCAGAATTTTACCTTGAGTTGCATAAGAAAGGAAGCTCCTTTGTGCACAATGTTTATCATGAGAACTTACAGCAAAATCACTAAATTCTATTAACTTCGCTTCAAATAAGACAAGAGTATAGGTATGTGAAACTGATGGATAATGTAAGAGCTTATATTAGCTCCCTATTTTTTACTTCCTTTACCATTAAACTTAAGCAATGTAATGAATTACAAAGTGATTCTACAGTTACACCTTCTTTTCTTTCTTTGCAAGTATGTGAACAACAAAATGGCTTCAAGACAATTAAGAAAGGAGAAGCAGCTGGTCTGAATAACTGACATAGGAGAGCAAACACTTAGCACTTAGGAGTCACTAGGGAGCATTTATTCTACTGCTGAATCCTTACACATCCTAATCAATTAATTCACTGAAAAAAAAGCACCTGTGTTCAAAATGATACAATGGAATGACAAATTCAGCTTAGGAAATAGAAGCTACTGCTTATGTGAACTGCCAATTCTCAAAGAGGGCCCTACTACAGGACATTTTATCTGTCTAGTGATAAATTATAACTTCTATCGAGCTTGTGAATTCAACACTCCCCTCCAGAGGAGAAGCCTTGGATTTTCAAAGTCAAAAGAGAGGCCTCTTCTTGGATTTCTAGTTATTCAATGGCATCTGTCTATTTATAGGATTATAGTGAAAACCGTAATTCTATAAAACAGACTTGCAAATAGTTAACAGCGATGTAATCTCTTTCCTTATGCAGCCCTCAGAAGTACCGATCTATGGTACCACTGAGTATCCAGGAGAATATATCAGGGCCTCCAAACTATAAATCAGTGCGAACCTGTCTGTTGTGGAGTTATGAACACACACAAAAAGCTCTATGTTGTTTCATAAAACAGGCTCTCACGCAAGCTCACCCTGAAGACTATTTTCACTTTTGCCTGTTGATTCTAAAGACTTTTTTTTTTGGCTTCTTGATGTGAATTTTCTTTTATCCTTTCACCACACAGCAAGACAAAGCCTTGGAAAGACAACCTTTAGATAGAGTTACACAATTTTCGCAAATGGAAACCCCGGAGCCAAAGAACTGGAAGTGTTTAGTGCAGAGGCCGAAGAGAAAATGCCGTGTCGAACCAGAGAACGTAAGCAGCATTCAAAGGCTAGGCTGTAGTGACACTGCACACAATCGTGGCCCTGTCCACTTGGCACTCACAGGAAAAACGCTCCCCTCTCTGCCATGCGACCTGGGTAGTCACAGTCTTGCTACTTTTCCTCCAGCCAAATTATTTTATTCTTTTAGACTCTTGTCCTTTTTCGACATGAATGTATGGTGACCTTTATCTTTTTTCCTGATTCAGAAGGAGTATGAAATGAATATGGTGGTCAGAGCTACATCAGCTGTTCACTCAGAGAAGGGGAATACCTTGTGATTGTCTTCACTCTCACTTAAGTTGACCAGGGGAAAAACAAGAGCCATATATTTAAAATAAATTAGAGAACAAACAAAAATTGGATGGGGCTCATGGATCTTCCTGAATCCCACAAAAGGCTGGTTTTCCTTCCTTTCTTCTTGAGATTTCCTGTCCAGCAAACCCAGTGGAATTCCTTCCAAAAGCTCCAATTGAGAATGAAGAGAAAGAGGTGAAAAACAGCCACAGAAAGCCATGCATGACCAATTTTCTCCCCTTTCTCTTCATTGAGGTGATGAGTCCATGAATTAGAGTTGAAATCCCTAGATCTGCATTAGGATCTCCCCTCACACAGGAGAGCAAACACTTGCTTCTTTTGATTTATGCCCAATGTCTCAACCTTCCTTGTACCACTTTAGTTGTGTTTCTGCTCTGAGAACTTCAAGAATATTTTCTATAAGCAAATATTTTTGTTAACTTCCTGAGTAATATGACAAAGAATAGAGAAAGGAGGAGTTATGTCAATACTGTGGGTTAAGTAAGATCAATGCAGATTCACTGGGCCAAATAGAAGTTTTCATTACTTATTTTTTTAATGACTTACGAGGCAGAACATGTCCACAGCTGTGGGGGTCAGAGAACAGTTCACACCCTAGTCTCCAACGTCCTGTATCTCAACATTCATGTTTCTGACACAAAATCCATTTATTTCAAACTGAAATTGTGTTTCCAGTGATGTGGACATGTCTACAGGAGCACAGTAGTAATGAGGTCATTTATATGGGCACGATGAGGAGAAAGGTTATTTCTTAATAGGAAGTGTCTAGTTAATTTATTCAATACTCCTACTGTAGCACATGTTCTTGGATTACAGCATTTACATTCAAATAAATATTCTGGTATTTACATATTCTAAGTAACATCCTGGTTCTAGTGAACACCCTCAATGTACTCAGAAAAAACAGAGTGAATCTGACTAGTTTTCAGTTGGAGCACTGGAGACTGTCTAGAGGTGTGTGTGTGCGCATGTGTGTGTATTCATACCTATGTAAATTTATTGACACACACAATTAGGCAGAGGAGACAAATCATACACAAAAGACCGTGAAACTTGATTTCTGTCTGCAGATATGCCTGGAATTTTGCAATAAATCAACAAGTTCCTTACAAAATTTACCTTTCCCATCAGAAACAGAAGCAAAAGATTCCTTATTTATTTCTGTGTTGGTTTTTAAGGGAGAGCTCTGGTAATGAGACTAGACAGCAAATCTTGGAAGGATTAGAATACACAGAAAACAAACACAAGACATACTAACAAATGTATTATAAAGGAACAAAATGGATAGCAAAGTCTGCCCTTCCTGTTTCAAATATCAGTATTTTCTTTCAGTTTCTACTTGGAACTAGAATTCTTTCACATTCAGGTTGGTCTGCTGCCTTTTCACTTGGGGGTTAAATTTATGGGCCATGAGTCAAACTGAACTAAGCCATTCTGAATCTGGCCACTCTTCCTCTCTAATTTTCCTGACCTCCCCTTTTTTGGCAGCCTGAAGGCTCTAATATCTTGTCTTCTGGCTATGAGAGCAGAACATATGGTTTGCTTGAAGATTCTTGTTAAACACTTGTCCATTAACCTGACAGTAGGAAGTGCTAAAGAGCAGAAACAGGAGTCGAGTCAGGCATTCACCTCAAGTCCAAAGCAAACACACTTGCCCCCTAAAAAACATGCTTGGTCTCCAAGTTAAGAAAAATCAGAAAACAAAGGTAACTACTGATATTTTCCCTTGTGATTTGGGGACATTCTTTCATTAAGCTATTTCATAATTAATTCTGTTATTCAGATATGATTTTTTTCTTCCTTAGAGAAAAAAATTGAAACAAATAGAAGTTTAAATGAGGAATTAGGGTCTGGATAGGATCTAGAAATAAGGTCTTAGTTTAGTTATAAATCCTAAGCAATATTTCATCTGCCTTCATGCTATCTATATATAGGTAATTCAGAAGACATTTTGTCCAGCCCCCACAACTACCTGGAAGGAATTTCTTATCAACAACAAATGTTTCTATCTAAAATTCGTAAAATATAATTGTCTTATGTCACTGAATAATTTCTATATTATAACAAATATAGTGGAAAAGAATATCTAAACCAGTGGAAAATCATGACAACTAAAGCTCACAGAGGGGGGCTCCAAGAAGCTATATTGATCTGTATCTATCCATCCGTAACTCAAGATTATAACCTGGCCTCCTTCATTTCAACCTTATCAAATTCCTTTCACTATCTGCCCTTTCTGGTCTATTGAGTTTTGAAAGCCTGCATACAGTAGGGATGTTTAATTAGGAGACACAATGTCCTTACAATAGTGCAGATAAACTTACTTTTCTTGACAAATGGATAAGTAAGTATTTTTTTAAACATTACAGACAACTCATGATTACTACCAAAAATAGTTTATTTATAGTGCAGATTATGCAGACAGTCTGCAAACTACATTTCCTTCCATTCTGGAACTTGTATTTCATTCGTCTCCTGGTTCATACTCCAGCTGGTTGGCTTATGAACCACTTACCAGGGTAGGTGCTGTTTTCATTCATTTATTTATTCATCCATCCATTCAAAAGACACTTGTTGAGTGCATTTACTAATGAGTGAACTAGGGGACTTACATTATTATTTTTCATCCCAACATCCCCATATTCTTGTTTCTATTTTACAGATGAAGAACAGGAGTTAAATAAATTAACTAACTTGTTATATTCAGGCCTGTATGATGCCAAAGCGTGTGCCTGTTCTCCTACTTCATAAAGGATAGAAGGCAACAGATGATTAACTGCAGTTTTTTTACGTTTTGTGCTAACGTGATCCTCCACTGGCTTAAAACATAGAAAGTTACCATCTCTTCCAAGCTTGTCCTGCTCAACGAAGGAAAACGAGCACATCTGTTCACTTGTCAAGTTTGCTCTTTCGAAAAAAAAACTGAAGTTATACAAACATTTGCAGTTCCATTAACTTATGTAATCTAGAGACTAATGAACACAAAATGAATTTTTGCTTTTTGGGCTATTTGTCTTGCCATTAGCTAAAACATTATGACAAATTTCATCTGTAACATAAACAAACCTGAGCTATTTTAATGTCCGGAAAAAGTGAAGTTAGTGCTAAATCTCAGTGCAAGACTAATTTTTACAACTGTCTCCCTCTTTGCATCAGCCCCCTTTTTTTGTTTGGTTTCCATTTCGAAATCATGAAATGAACGTACCGTTCTGACCTCTAGCCATCTGTTGGCTGCTGAGAGAAATAAGTAGGCAATGTTGTTTGTGTCCGTCAGTTCCAGCATACGTTGCTTAAATCTGGTTTCGTGCCTGTAGAAAACAAAAATATTATCATGCTAGCCACACAACAGGAGAAATAATAAGAAACAGTCACACTTACTACTACACTATTTACTCAACATAGTGACAAACTGATAGGATGGAATGACTAGTAAAAGGAGTCTGACTTCAAAATAAAGGCCAGCTGCTACTGCTTTGCTGCACGCTTACTGGAGAGGGTGTGGTTCGGTGTTTCTTCCTTTCTCGGACCCCTGCTATGAAAAGGAAGTTTTTGGATGACAAATTCCTATTAAGGATCATTTCATGAATTTCCACATAATTTTGTAGCCACGAAAACAAGGCATGGCCTATGTTGCAAGGGCCTTACAAAAACCAGAGTAAGTTGTACAGAAATGCAATATGCCTACTTTTTGTTGCATATTTTACTTCTCCCAATGACACAGAGTTGGGTGGGAGGTGCTGGATGAGGACCAGGCAAGATAGGAAACTATGCACGTGTAACAGGAAAATATATACTTTTAAATATCTTCTGCTGCCCAGTATTTCTGGGAACCAAAGAAGGAAACTGGGTGGCAAGAAGTAGAGGATGGGGGTCCTTGGAGGTGGCAAATGTTCTTGCTAGATGAGGTATCTTATGCTCAAGATTCTAAAATGTTTGTAAGGATGTCACTGCATGGAAGGAACTCTTAGTCTATGGTACTAACTGGGTTTTATGACATATTCAGTTTAGATATTGATCCCTGACCAAATTTAAGTTCATTCTTGGAAGTCAACACCATCAGACCAAATTCTGTGTAATCCATGTTGTAAATGAAACTTCTAAGAAAAATCTTATCCATTTGAACATGTGAGCTACTCTCTCACAGAACTCATGCTACATGGTGATAAATCTAAATAACAAAAACAGTCTCTTGTAATTTTTCAATTATTTTCCCCAAATAACCAAAGCAAGGGAAAGCTGGATAATTTAAGCAAAATAGCCAGTTTGAAGGTTGGAGGAAATGCCAAATCAAAATGTGGTCTATTCACCCTCTGTAGCCATGACTGTTCTTATATGGACTGCTCGACTATCTGTGGTGTTTGTGAGGAATAGCCAGATTTCATTTGACAGCCCAGCAATGATTCCTGTTTGATAAAAGATCATCCTAAGTTTCCCCAAATCTTCAAATCAATTTGCAAAACTTTATATTAAACCATCACTATATCAAAGAATGAAAAAGTCCTGGATGGGGTGTTCGCTTGGCCCATGAAGCCATCTATACAGGCCAATATAAAGCAGACAGTTGGTATCTGTCCAATTGATCTGATCATTCCAATATGCCAAACCAGATAAATCAGATAACTGAGTCAAACAGCAACATCTGATCTACAGTAATCAAAGGATTTGGCAATCAGAGCCAAATAATTACCTCACTTTGAGTTATGAGTTTGCAGCCTTGATCTAAATGCCATGTACAGGGGGACCTGCCCTGAACAGCAACACATTCTAGGGAGACTGAGCAGTCTGAGGAACATGGCTACCTTGTCCTGTGATGACCCTTTTAGAGATGAATAGAGTGAATAATGAAAAGATAGGATGGCTCACAGAATTATAGGATTTACTGAGATAGTAGATATAAATTATAAAGAGATATATCCATGTAAGGGCCAATGTTCCTGTGTTTGTAGTGTTAGGTCGATTTTCATCCATCCATTCAGAAGCACTTAGCAAGCACCAACTTTAAGTGAGACATTAGAATATCTACATGAACAAGTTGTAACCTCTGCCTTTCTTTAGTGAAGGAGGTAAACATGGTATTAACAAGCAACGGTGGCACAGCACAGAATCGAGTTATAACAACCCTGTGCACAAAATGCTACTTGAGCTTTAAGGAAGGGGATGAATTGTATTGACCAGAGGGTCAGGATGGCAGGGAATGAGGTGAAGGATGGGGAGAGAAGGAGGATTAAGCAAAATTTCACAGAGCACAGGGGGGATGGTCTGAGTGAGGTTTTAAAGGATGAGCTGAATTCTTCAGGTGAACAAGGGAGGACAAAGCACTAGAAGCAGTAGAAACAACATGAGCAAAGGCACAGAAACAAGAAAACTCATGTTCCGGGGCTCAAGACAGGGTTCTCTTTCTAGAGGACAGTGGTAGTGGAGAGATTGGAGGTGCGGCCCGTTGGACCAAAGCCACTGGGCTACGTTTGAGATAAACATCAAACACTTTATTCTGACAAAGTGCTTTGTCTGGGACTCTTCTTGCTCTTAATTTAGTTTTGGGATATTGTTTCAGATACACTCTTAAAGAGTTTGTAAATGGAATTGGCAATGGTCTGAAGCAGCAGCGAGAGGGGAGGGGTGGAAATGCAGTGAACATTCTTTCTGTGTGTTTCTATTTGGCAAGAAACCTTCTGTTTTCCTAATGGAAACTTTGACACACTCAGTCTGTATCTTTTCATCCACATCCAGCTCATCTTCTGAACATTCTTAGACCTTTATTCTGTTGGACAAAAAAAAAAAAAAATAGGAAAGGTCACTGAAATCTCAGTCTAATTTAACTGCGATACTTTCATGGTAAACTACTTGAGGGAGTACACTGCTGCATGTGAGTACACCGCGATCCCTGAATGCAGGGGAGGAAAAGCAGCCTAATCAGTAAATACTAACTTTCCAAAAGAGCTGAAGACTCTGGGGACCTGGGAAGCCTGAAAGAAAGGAAGAAATGAATGGAAAAGAACATGTTTGATTCTTGACCACAGGCACCAAATGTAAAGACTCTAGAATTTTATTCACGGCAGCAGAACTAGCCCCACATTTTGAAACTCCCTTTGGTTTAAAAATGCTGATACTTGTGGCATTTAATATTTACTTTAGAAAGGAACCCTGGAAGATGTAAATCTGGATGAATATGATGCAGATACTTCTACATAAAAGTCGTGTTTTGTTTCTTCCAATCATAATTCAAGCCGTGAAGGTTTAACATGTAATATTTGGTTCTTTTTACAACTACCTAGACTTCTCCTCAGGTAAAATTAGGACTGGTCATGCTAAATTCTGTCATTGTGTATAGTGATGAAGGTAAATGAAAAGCCTAAACCTTGACTCTTGGTCAAGTTCCTCTCATTCTGAACTGTCATTTCTTTCATGACAATTTACCTGATTCTAGTCCTCTCCCTCTTAGAAAATAACCTCACCTTGTTCAGAGAGAAAAGAGAGGAGGGGCTATTTTATCTTGAACCCTGTTGTCCTACTGACCAGCTTGCCTGAATCCAGTCACTTCTTGCCCCGCATTTGCCACGCCATCTTGTTTTCTTTATGGTATTTATCTGGGATGGAAGTGGAAGGCCACGTCTTTGTCATCTTTAAATATCCACGTCAAGAGTAATACCAAGCATATGTTCAATACTCAAATAAATTAACTTTAAAGGACTTATTTGGTGAGAAATGTAATCTTTAATTTAATGTACTTATGAGTACTGCTACCATCAGGATACAGATTTTGTCTTAATATCTGCATTCAATGTCAATAAATAATTTTGCCATCTCCAATAAGAGGCACTCTGAGGGGAGAACACACCACCGCAGAAAATGTGAATGCTTCATGATGAAGTCTATGTAGATTTATGTAGAAATTCTGTGATACACGTTGTGGATGGTTATATCTCTATATTCTACTTTTTTTTAAAATTTATTTATTTATTTTGAGAGAGAGAGAGAGAGTGTGTGTGTGTGTGTGTGTAAGCAAACAGGGGAGGGTCAGAGAGAGAGAGAGGTAGAGCTCCAAGTTAGGCTCCACACCATCAGCGCAGAGCCTGATGCGGGGCTCAAACTCACAAGCTATGAGATCACAGCCTGAGCCGAAGTTGGACACTTAACCAACTGAGGCACCCAGGTGCCCCTCTATGTTCTCTTTGACTCTAGTTTATATATATATAATAATATAAATATTTCTTATGTTAGAAAAATCTGTAACTGAAATCGTTACATATTTGCATTTAGGGTCCGAGAAAACATAATACTTTAAGATGTCAATTTCAAAGATTAAATGAAATATTCAGTGGTGCCTCCTTCTTTTTTGAGTTTCCATGAACAGGGAACATAGGGGCAGATAATTTTTTAAGTGTTAAGCAAACACTCTTGAACAAAGCTTGGATTATCACTATTTACCACCATTGAAGAAATAGAATTGAGTCTTAAAATTACCTTGATTTAATATTTCTTTTATTATTATCAAAATACATTTATTTTAACTTGTTTACTGGGTGCTTCTTCACTAATCACTGTGGTTAATACTTCATATGCATTTGTCAATTAGCCCAAGGACCCTAAGAAGCACAGTCAATTTATCCATTTCACAGATGAGGAAACTGAGGCCAAGGTTTGCTAAGCATGGTCTACATTATACAGCTAGTGTCTTCCAAATATGGTGTTTCATTGTTTCTTTATTTTTGTTAAAATTTCAGGTGATTAAACTAACCCTGAACATTTATTGCCATATTTTTCTTTCTGGTAGTTTAGAACATTGCTATGCACACAGCGGGCATCCAAAAAGTGGCAAATAACTTATCAGTTATTTGAAGATTAATATTTGTTGATGATGTAATGGCCTAATCAAAATGAAAACACGTTCACTCACCTAAATGCCCGAATGGTGGTGAGTCCTTCAGCTGTTTCTGAGAAGTGGCAAAGCAGAGGGAGCTGGGTACTGTCATCAAGTTCCTGGAGGTCCCTAGAGCAGAGAGAAGTGCAAAAGTGACTTCTTATGCATTCATGCTCAGAGACGACTGTGTTCATCCTCAAGTAGGGTTTTTATTTGTCATTGTAACTTACTTCTTCCAGAACCCAGTTAACAAAAACTCTAACAGCTTATAATCTAAAAATGAAGAGAAAGTTGGGTACATAATGAATTTTGGTCCAAGCCAAATATATAATGTGTTGTTACAAAAACAGACAAACAAACAAACAAACAAAAAAAAACTACTTGTGGGGCACCTGGGTGGCTTAGTCGGTTAAGCATCTGACTCCTGATTTCGGCTCTGGTCATGATCTCAGGGTTGTGAGATGGAGCCCAGCATTGAGTTCCATGCTGGGCGTGGCCTGCTTAAGATTCTCTTTCTCCCTCTTCCTTTACCCCTCCTTGCTTGCACATGCAAGTGTTTTTTCTCTCTTCATCTTTCTCTCTCTCTCTCTCTCTCTCAAAAAAAAAAACAAAAAAACAGCACAACTATTTGCTTGGTATAACAACTAAAGTAAACTGCTATGGGGACACAGAGGAATGGATGATTAATTCATACCTAGAAGATGAGTAATATTTTTTTTGAGAAGGTAGAATTTAGGCCAAATCTCATCGAGCTTTGAGAAGGGCTTCAACCAAACAGTCACGAAGTACATTCAGCTAATGGTAACAAGAACAAACACAGGAGATTAAAGAACCTAGCAAGTTCAGCCTGGCTGGGGTCCAGAATCTTCTGTTAGTGCTAAGGTGGAGAAAGGTTGTATAAAGGATAGGTGGGACTAGATGGTAGAAGATCCTGGATGGGCTGGAGAAAATCACTGAAGACTAGAAATAAAATGATCAGGCTGTGCTTAAGCAACATAACTTGAGAGGCTATAAAGGATGAAAGAGAAAAGTGAATTAGAATAGTTTATCTTAGAGATTTTTTAAAGTTCTGAATTACTGTGATGCTAGTGAGATTTAAAATAGGGGGAGAATAGTGAGATCGTCTTCCAGAAGTAGGTTTCTAAACTATAACAATCAGTGAGTTGTAGCAGGGTGAGTAAGAGAGAAGAGTCAAATATGGCTTGGTTGTTTCTAGCTTAGCAGATTTGACAAATGACACCGTTATTTATCAGGGCGGGGGACACGAAACAAAGCAATTTGAAGAAAAAGACAATGAGTTTCCTTTGGCCATAATGAGTTTGATTCTCTGCTTTCATGGAACTTTTATTCATAGGTTCCAAGGACCTGTATAATATCCAATGTATGTCTGGTAGACAAACGCCTGACCATCCTTTTCATAAAGATGCACACTACTCATGAAAACATTTCCTTAAACCATGTAAGCTAGTATTTCTTGAAAATAGGCTAAGAGTTATACTATATGTTTCAAAACATCCTTTTTATTTTCTTTCAGTTTTTTTTCTGCCTTTTTTTTTAGGTTTGGGGGATCAAGGATTTAGAGCAGTGGCATCAACAATCACCTTCCAGAGTCTACTGAATTATACTGTTACTTTAATCTTCAACAGTTAACTTTGGCCATTCTGGGCAGCATGTATGGTTCCACAAACAAGTGCAAATTTATTTTGAGTCTTTACAATGGATTTATTCACATTAGAAACTGCAGAGGAGGGGAGACAAAGAAACAGAGAAGGGAAAGAAAAAAAGGAGGAGGAAAATTAATATGAAGGAATGTGAGTAGTTTGCTACTTTTTAAACATAAAATTAAGTGGCTATTTATAAATCTGACACAACAGGTGGTCACTACATTTGAGGTTTGTTGTGAAGGGAAAAAATTAGGAAGGAGAAATCTTTGTTTATATGACTACATTTTGTGAAATGAAAAAGGTGAGGGTAGAACTTGACCTTGTATTCTTGTAAGTAGGAAATAGTTCCTTACAGAACTAACCACACATTAGATCTTTGATTTCAGATATTCCAAATTCCATGACATTTCCTGTCTCCCACTTTAATTCTTTGTGGTGTTTAGAAAGCAGTCTGTTAAGCTGCTTGAGCTTTTCAACATGAGTGAGTCCGGCGGAGCCTCAACAACTAGATTTTTTGTCTGAAATTTAGTGTCATTGGCCATATTTGCTCACTTTCAAAGAATTTCAAATAAGAATGGTTCATAATCCATTATTAGTGTTAATTCTTTAAAAGTGGTCATCTACTCCATATTTTGGTCATGTACTACCAATGCTAATAACAGATTATTCCTTCTTATAATGGACAGAATTCACAATTCCAGTTTATAAATGACTAGGAATATTTGCCTGGCCTTTGCACTCAATTTGTATTGTGAATGGGGCAATAATAGGGCCAAATGAATATGTGCCTGAAGCAGGACATGACTGTAATATTTAATGGTGAGAAGCAAGGACAGATTTGGAAACAGTCAGAAGAAATGCAGTAACTAAACTCTATGCCCCTCTAGCAAGCAGCATGCGCAATAGTACTGGAAGAAATTGAAGAGTGAATTGATGACAAACTTCTCCCTTTTGGTCTGAATTTGCTACAGGGAAATAGGATGAGACTGGCAATGAAAAAACACTGTAGACTTAATACAGATCTAACATTTGAAGGACCCTAACTCATAGCCCCTAGGGACATTTTTTAAACTAAAAAATATATGACATACCGAGAGGTTCTCAACTATAATCTTGGCTTTTCTTGTTACCTTCCCCAAATTTTCATCACCTTCCTTGCACTCAAGTCCTATTAAATATTTTCATTTTACTGAATAAACTCAATATCTACCTTCTTATTCCAGCACTTATACCACACACAAGGATTACTATGTATATGCTTTATTTTCCCCAGATTCTAAGTTTCTCAAGAACAGGTTCTTGTCAGGTGGGTCTCTTCATTTGCCACATGGCTTACACAAGTATTTTCAACACATTAATGCTTAATAAGTGTTCGTTGAAATAAGTGATTATTGCAATGATATAAAATTTAGTATGCTATTTATACCAAGACTTCGAAGCTAAACTGGAAATTTTAGAACAACTGGTGCTACATTTATCTATGGTACATCTCAGCAAATGATAAATCTTATATTAACAGAAGAATTTAAGATTCATGGCTACTTTTATTTATATCCGTCTGGGTACTCAAATATGTGTTAAATGATCCAATCTGAAAAGTTCCAATCTCTTAAATTTACAGCTCTTCTATCAGACACTCAAAGTTACCTACTTTTCTAGTCATCACTCTGACTTCTCTCTTTAACTTTTTAAAATTCTTCTAGTCTTTTACAGAATGTATTTTAGCATTTTACAGTATTGTATTCCTTTTTCCCACTTGTGGAACAGAACAATATTAAATCACTTACCCTTTGGAACTATGCTTGATCTTACAAATTTTCTGTCAATGCTATGTTCAGCAAAAGGACCACAGAATGAAAAATTTGGCACAGTTTGTGGATTCAAAACTCAATAGGTCAAATCCACATGTTAATATATATCCAGAGCTATGGAAGGCTTACACAAACGATTATAGAAACAATTGTAATAGATCTCCAAATGAAGCGTAATATAGGTTTTGTCATGTTAAAAATAGGTTACATTTCCAAACTCCATACCTAATCTTGAAAAACACTACAGCAAATCTGGATCACAAAAAGACTACAGTAAATCAAATATATAGGTTTTTGAAAATGAACAGAACTTTGTTTTACTTACTTGGAGGCCACTCGAAAGTATTTCTGGATAAAATAAAAGGCGACCCCAAGAGGCACAAGAGCAACCAGGAACACAGGGGTAGCATAAGAAATCATGCCAATGGCAGACAGGCAGAGCAGTGTTGAGCGAGTTAGAGATTCCAAAGTTGGAGGGATGTGCTATTAAGAAGGTAGTTTGAAAGGAAAACGTTTTAGATCAAAGAAAATTTTGGTTACAATGCAATAAGATATTCATCTTATATTCATGTTAAGTTATGTAACTAGTTACAAAAGTAGTATATGAATATTTTGATTGTAAGCAAGTCTTCAACTTCACTCACTTCCCATAATTTAGTAGATTTATCTATTTATCTACCTATCTACTTATCATTGGTCAGTGTATCAGTCTATTTATCTTGGGAATTTCATGTAAATGCCACTGTACTATAAATCTTATTTGTCCACGTGTTCTTGTTTTATTTTACTGAACAATATAGATTATAAATCTTCCCACATAACAATATACAAATCTCTCTTTTGAATGGCTGTTACTATTAAAAAAACAGCTATTTCTCTCTGGTAAGACATTTACATTAATCTTCTGTAACATCTTGTTCATATCCTTTGCATGTTTTTGATTGGATTATTTATCTTCCTTTTGATTTTTAGATGCTTTTTATAGACTATAGATGTTTCCCTCTTGCTTTATATATGTTACCAGCTTTTCTCCCACTTAATCTATTATATTTTAAGTTTGTCTTTGATGTTTAGCTCAATAGAAATTTAAAATTTCTTATAGTCATTTCTCTTGACCTTCTTTTCCTTATTCAGTTTTGTGTATTACTTAAAAAACCCTTTTGCACTCCAAAATTCTAAAACCACTCTCCCACATTTTATTCATAGCTTTATGTTTTTATATGGCTATCTTTATTTCATATGTCTTTGCTTTGTATTTTATGGATAGCTAATTGTCCCAACATCCTTTATCAAAACAACAATCCTTTCTTACTGATCCCAGATACCACACTTATCTTATGTTAAATCTCTCCATATGCTGGTGTTTCTGAGTTCTCCATTTTGTTCTTTTGATCTACTTGTTTTCTGTGATCACCAGAGTATTTTATTTTTACACTGTTTTCTGGGTATCTGAACTGGAAATTCTTTCTCTATATAGGATTTTTAGGACTTCCAGGATTGTTGGATCTCTTTTCCTCATATAAGGTTTCTCTCTATTTTTGTTTTTGTCATTATTATAAATAGAATTTATTTTTCTTTTAATGTTTTCTTGGTGTAGAGAAAATTACTGAATTTTATTATACACCTTATGCAGACACTCTTCTGAACTTTCAATTGGTTTTTCACTGTAACCATTGTCTTGGACCCTCCAGGCAGCAATAATGTCCAAATAAAGGTTGTTTTATCTCTTCTTTTCCCATATTCATTCTTTATGAAGAGTTTTAGGTGGATTGTGACTGACACCAATGAAAACATGAAAAGTTCTCAACATAATTGTAGTCAGCTGCATGCATCAGGCATTCTTTTTCTAAAGTGAGGATAACTTAGGTATTCCTAAGGCAATTCAGAAAAGACAAGTGCTAGATTTGATGGGTTCTTTTGTCCAGTTATCCTAAGGGGTCTCTTCTTGGAGTGATCTAGCTTTAGAGTTTGAGGACTTTAATTTCAGGACCAATTTCTAGAGGCATAAGGATCTAAAACTAAACTGAGAATCTCTGCAATATTTTCTAAAATATCACACCATTGCCTCATCCAAGGGCCCATCTAATTGAAGTAAAGGACTTCTAAGACAGCTTGGAATTCTATCCTTTGCTCCTGGAAGACACTCTGCATCAATACTAAACTTTTAATAACTTTATTATGAATGGAGATGTAACACTGACAAAATTATTCCTTTTTAATAAAAAATTATATGTTTTTTCTTTGCTATTTCTCTTTATTTCATGCTAATTCCCTAAGTATTCTCTTCTACCCACACAAATTATCTTGAGTTAAGGTTTTCCTTTAACTTTTTATTCTAGAAATCATTTATGCATATAATATTGATATAAATATGTAAAGGCTTTCATTTAAGTTTTAGATATCCTCTATGGTTAACAGGAATCATGGTTTATCTTAAACGTTACTTTGCTTATACTGAAAAATTTATTTTTAAACTTGGAAGTAACTCAGGCACTTACCTGATCGATGATATTTGTATCAGCTGAGAAGCGATTGAGAATCAGTCCCAGGGGGGTGGTATCAAAGAATCTAGGCAATAAACAACACATTGGAATGTATGATAATACTAAGCTATCTGGAACCTGAGCACTACTAATGGACACCTTGGAGTCAAGTAAATGAGAAAGTCCTTATTCATTTGTTCAAAGACTGGACAAACTCACTATGATTTCACATTTCACTTAAAGATGCATGTTTTTATGATTTTGTGTGGAGGAGTAAGAAATCAGTTACTTTTTTACCTTATTGGTCCAAGAATTATCTTATTGAGGAGATTGTGGTGAAGATTTTTGGCAGCTGTGAGACCCATCCATTCTACAGTGAGAGATGTAACAAGGCAGAGGAAAATACCTGCTCCGCAAAGTATGCTAAATCCAGCGACATAGTAGGTCTGAAAAACAACCAACACACAAAAAGGCACAGCTTTTTCTTACTAGAACACCAAATATCGAAGTTAGACAATAAGACTTCATTATCTTGCGTCAATTTAAACAGTTGGAGAGCAGTTTTTGGAGAACTAAAGATAGTACTGCAAACCAGAGTCTGAAAGTCAAGTCCCCCACCTATTTCCTTCACTCTCTTTCCAAGGTTTGCCTGAGGGAAGGAGAAACATTAGAGTCTATTTTCAGGTTTGAAATATTCTTGGCTTTCACACAATAGAGCTCCTCCTTCCTATCCCTAATTTCAGAATGACCAGCTAATACATTGGCATACGTAGTTAAAATCAATACCATCAAAATAACAGCAAAAGTCCTGTGTATAAGTCACACACACACACACACACACACACACACACAACATATGCATATATGTCCCCTAATCCAAATTCAAACATTATCATTAAGTGTTTCTTATAATAAGCTTTAAAACAGAAAAGTTATCATAATTAATTCCATTTTGACAGTTCATCCTATTTCAGGTCCTGTTCTAATTAACTTACTGCATCATTACAAAAACCCTATGACCTTTGGGCTACTAATATCAAACTAAATAAAAGGGTGTCACTGTTAATCTCAGCATTTATTTCCTTGATGATTTAAAAACAGAATTCATGATACCTGATCAGCTTTCCCAGTATTATTTATACTGTACTCTGAAGTCCATGTGGCCAGCCAGTAGTCTATAGCCACAATGACTGAATGTTTCAAAAGCTTAGAAAAAATCATCAGGAAGAGCAAGAAGAATCCTCCAGAAGTAAGGTACCGCCAGCAGGTTTTCCATGGCATTTTAGTCCTGAGCCTCATTACAGTGGACATATTATCATCCTCATCTTCCTCCTCTTCTTCCTCTGCAAACAAAATATTAGTTTAAGCTTTACTCAGTCAACAGGTAGATAGAATTTGTATTATCCCACGATAAAAGAACACAAAAATATCTCTCAAATTTCTAGAAATACAAATGTTAGTCTTAGAAATTTTAAGTGCTTTTAGCAGGGAAAAACTTCTTTTAAAAATGGTGAAGAATGAATGAATGAGGGGCGCCTGGGTGGCTCAGTCAGTTGAGCGTCCGACTTCGGCTCAGGTCATGATCTCGTGGTCTGTGAGTTCAAGCCCCGCATTGGGCTGTGTGTTGACAGCTCAGAGCCTGGAGCCTGCTTCGGATTCTGTGTCTCCCTCTCTCTCTGTCCCTCCCCCACTCATGCTCTGTCTCTCTCTGTCTCAAAAATAAATAAACATTTAAAAAAAATTAAAAAAAAAAGAATGGAATGAATGAATGAGCACAACGATAAACAAGATCTATATCTGGATGAGATAATTTGCCAATTTATTACACACCAAATTGACAGAAGTGTAGACTAGAAGTTTACAAGGTTTTTGAAAGAATTGTGATGCCAATAAAACCACCTTTCATAAAACTTTACCAGAAAATAGACTCTGAAATTTGTGGATAGCCCAAGAGAGCATAATCTATGGTCTCTACAGCCCATTTTAGATGCAGTCATGGAGGAGCATGAGCAAGAAGAAACCTTCCAGAGGACAAAGTCAGGGGACAGAGGACAGTAGGCAGGGAATTCCTCTCAGATGGTTAAACCACCTGGCAACCCCAAGATGGCTGTCCTGAGAACACTCCATTATGAAGACAGGGAATTTTGGCATTTCCTGATCAGCAAAATGTGATTATTTGTGAGGTCCAAGGACTGTGTGCATTTTCCATCCTTTCTTTTTCCAAAGACCATTTTCATTGCAGTTATCCAGTTATACATTACACTACTATATATTGACCAGGTTGTGGGCAGGAAAGATAAATAACCTGTCTTTGGTTTATAGGTTATCAGTCCACAGAGATCTAAAACTAGACACTATGGGAAGATTGAGCATCACCAAAGATCCTAATATTTTGAGCTGGATGCAGTAAATGAACAGATCTCAGATAATTTGTCCTTTGGTAGAGGGAGATTCAATGTGTGGTGGCTGGAATGGACATATTGACCAGGACCAGGAATAGCAACCTAGTGGGAAATATGTACCGCACTGGGCTGTTGAATATGCATTACCTCATTTTATTTCGTAAGAAAGTAGTACTATCTTATTTTATCCCTGAGACAATGGATTAACACAAGAAGCCTAGGGTACAGTATCCAGCCATATAGTTCCCCCTGGAACACTGGAGAGAGTAATAGGGCATGACTCCACATTTGGAGTGCATTAGAAATAACTGGTTTAAAATTCTAGAGGCCAATGTCTGTTTATAGCACCAGACGTTCCTTAAAAATATTTTCAAATCTAAGGAATTCAAGTGCAAAATAAATTCATTCATTTGTTCATTCATTCATTCTCTCCATGAGTATTTGCTGAAATACTAAATAGTTCTCATCTGAAAGTGTAAAGGTAGCACATTTGGGTGTTCTTTGGCCTGAAATTACAATTTTCTCCGTTTCTTAATTGGCTCGAGAAATGCAGTCTTAAGCAAAAACTGTATAGGAAACATGAAGTATAGTGTATTTACCTTAAGGACTTAAATGTGATTCCTCTTATAAACTTCTTGGCAACAAATGTCAAGGCAATGTAATTATTTAATCTCATTCCTCAATTTTCCAGGAACTCATTTTTTTTCCTCTACTGTACCTTAATAGATCCAGAAAACTGAAACATAACAAATGGCTTTTGTGGAACTCTCTTATTCTTTATTGTTGTATTGTCATGAAAACTCCACAAAGATTTACTGAATGATTCAAATATAAGGATTTCAAGATAATATTTTCTTCACATTCTCCATTTATTATTTATTTCTGAAGGACTGACCTTTTATGAATAACTTGATTTGGCCATTCTACTAGACCTTTCCAACTTATCTGAAAAAGAGCCTACATCTACTTAGAGCCTTTTCCTTTCAGCTCTCTCTCACACAGCACAAACACCCTGAGACACTCTTAGAAACCACCCCTGATGCCTGTTGATGGATTGAGTACACCTTTCCTTTGCTCCTTTTCTTTTCATTTTCAGTATTACATATTTGGTTGAGCTCTTTCCCCCCTGCGAAGTGGCTTGATATTCTTCATGGCCACAGTCGTGCTTCAGCTGTCAAGGTAAAACAGTCATGTCCCACTTAAATGTTTCAGATATAACAGAAAGATCTACCTTCATCTTCATCCTCCATTTGGGCTTTGGCCTCTCTTGAATACATGGCTCTTCGGAGGGTTTTCCTCTCTAAAGTTGTTTGGTCAGCTTCCATGTCCTACAGTAAACATGGAGCTATCATTCAAGAAGCTCGCAACCACAGGAAGATTTTGACATACCAGTCAGTGACCCACACGTACCAATCATTAGTTACCTTTGTCAGTCTTGGGCTCTCTGTAGGAGAGCTACAACTCCTAACAAGGAGTACTTTGTAAGGCTTCAGAGCTTAAAGGTGTTGGGCAGTAAGAAGGCAGGAAAAGTAGCAACAACACAATGGAACTGACCCCAGGCACAGGGACACCTCCTCCCACCTTAAACTGCAATTCCACCAGTGCTACTTCTATCTTTACATCACTTTCAGATACTCCCTGTAACTCTCTAACTGAAAATTTATTCATGGTAATAAATAACTTCCTTTAAAAATGCGTGCAGTTCTAGACTGGTTAAAGTACTATCACTCATCCCCTCTTATTGTATATTATTAAATCAGAGTGAGTTTCTTTAGCATCTCACTAAGGTAGCTGCACAAAAGAAAAGGATTTCAATAGGCATTGAAGGAAGGTAGGTAATTTTGAAGGAAATGAAAAATGAGGGTACTTAGGTGCCTAGAAGTTTAGGAGAAAGCCCCAGGAGGGGGAAGTATACAGAAAGAGAAAGGAAATGTGCTCTGAACAAACTCTGAACTTTTCGGGGTTGCTTCAGACTTGTCCTGTGCTGGAGAAAGGGAGGAGCACTTCACTTTCTCCACTCCTCTGCCTTGAACACCCTTGTCCTCGTGGTTTTGGAACTGGAGTAGTGGTATCTGTTCTGATAACACTGTGGGTTAAATCAGTTGCTGCAGGACAGTTTGGGAAACTAACCATATCCTTGTTTCTACGGGAAAATGCATTCTGAGTTCCAAAAAACTGACCCACAGACTTTTGAAATCTGTAGTAAATTGAGGGCTTTCCTCCCCCTCTCTGACACACACACACACACACACACACACACATACACTTGCAGTTTGACTGTACTTCAGTAAACCAATAAACCCTTAGTGATCAGTCAGTAGTGATCATGGTTTTGTTTTTGTTTTGGCCTCTTATACAACTGCGTGATATAGGATACTTGCTAGAAGGCTCTATTGCTTCCAGATTCTTGGTTAAAGAAGAATGCAAATTAAAGTGTCTCTTGAATAGTGTTTTTTTTCAGAGACAATTTCATATCATCTTGAACTTTGCCTAATGATATGAAAACTAATGCTTGTACATGGGATTAAACACAAAGTTAAAGATGACTTGATCCTTCATGTGTAGCGTAATCAAATTGGGAAACAGATGTGGTTCTTGTTCAACTCTCCATGCTGTGTGAGCAAAAAGACTTAACATCTCAGATGCTTTAAAAAAATCTTTATTCACTTCTCTGATAAGTAAATGCCTGTATTAAGCTCATTTAAAGTTAAATATTTTAAATTATGTTGATATTTGGCTTAAGTATATGTGAATTTAGTTTCATTTATCTAATAAATATTTATTGAATGCCTGTTAAGGATCGGATCAAGGTGAGGGCGAGGAACTAGGGAAGGAAACACCAAATGATGCTAACTTATTTTGCTTAATATCATTATGAAGATAATGGTTGTCATCCAACCTTGAATTTCTAATAATATTTAAGTCAGATAAAACAGTTCTCTCCTTCTCTCTCTTGTAGTTTTCATCGCTATCCTTTTAACATATTCTTTAGTTTCCCCCTTACCCCTTATTAAACTGACTGTTCTGTCCAAGCCCAGTGACAGGATGCTTTGTTTTGCCATCCTTCTCTGCTTGCTTGATCTGCTTTGGCTCTAGGTTAGTGTTTCTCAACTTTGGCACTATTGACATTTTGGCCAGACAGCTCTTTGTGATGGGGGCCGCACTTCAGGATGAGCTAAGCAGCATCCCTGTCTTCTACCCACTAGATGCCAGTAGCACCTGCCCCTCAACTGTGACAACCAAAACATTTTTAAATGGTCCCAAATAGCCCCAGAAAGCAAACTGGACCCTGGTCAAGAACTGGTGCTCCAGGCAAACACTCGATCCTGCCACACAACAAAGTGAGTAAGAGACTGTTTTCCCCACAGCGTGACTCTCCCTGCTTTGGGATGAATTTCAGGTGCCTGCCCTTCCCTAGGTGGAAATAACCATCCTCTAACACCAGGTGAGGATTCTGGACAGGTGCATGGTTCATACTGGCTTTTACTGGCCACTGTTCAGCCTCATAACTGCATTCGCTCTGTCCACACTCTAACTTGGTCCATATCTCTGTCAGCTGATTTATAACTCTGTAATGTGTCTTTAATTATAGAGCTATGCTATCTCAAGTGATCACTTCATTTCTAAATACAACTTAATGGACTTTCTTCCTGGCTTGTTTAATAGTCAGTATTACTATAAAATCAAGCCAACAACTTTCTCCCTCTTTCTTTTTTTTTCCAGAACTTTTTTACAAAGTAAACCATAAGTGGCCCCACTCCTTAAGTTCACGTCATATTCTTTTGTCCCTGGCATCTAGGTCACTGTAAAAAAATGTCATTTGGAGCCATCCCAGTAAGTTTATAATCAAGTTTCTCACAGTATAATTCCTAAGTGGGCTCTTGCTGATTGTACCTTATATATATTTTTGATGAATTATCTTCATTGCAATGGTTCTGTGATTTTTCCTATTCTACTTAAAGATTTTTACTTACATCTTTTCTTCCTTAGGTAATTTGTTTTTTAGATCTTTGGCAAATCCACAGACGACAGAGAAATGCTAGGGTCTGACGTTTTATCTTCCTATCTCTATGGAAACATAGGTCCTTTTATTCTTTTATAAAATAAGGCATTTTAATTTCTTGATATTCTCAGAAATTTGCTGATACAAAAATTTCATTTTATAATGCTCATTCCTGGCCAGGAATACAAATTCTGGACACTTCCTAGGCTCAACTCAAAAACACTTCAAAAATTTACTAATATAATTTATAATTTCACCCATCAACTACAAGTTGTTCTATTGCACTCAGTCTGGTTTCTGACTCTGTTATCACCTCATTCAATGTAATATTACATCATACATACTGGAATTACATTGACTATTTAATATTACATCATACATACTGGAATTACATTGACTATGGACTTGGGTTTAAATCCAACTAGTACCACTTATATGTACTATACAACTTATAAGTTATGTAACCTCTCTGGGCTTTAGTTTTCTCATTTTTAAAAGCAAGATCATATTTTCCATTTTTTATTTTTTTTTTTCTGGGGATTTGTGAAAATTAAATGAGATTGTGTCAAAAAGGCTTTGTGGACTCGAAAAGGAGTACCAGCTCTTGTGTGGAAGTCAATTTGACAAAAAATTATATTAAAAAATAAAAAAATAATAAAAACATAAACAAACCAAAAAAAAAGAAAAACTACATCAATATAAAAGTTAATTTCTATTTCCTCCTGATCACCTTCCTTCACTTTCTAGACATGCTTGACAATTTCACCTACAGCTCATAGCTCTTCCTTCTCTCAAAATCATCTTAGATTTTGTTTTGATCCACTTGTAAATGGTGAGTGAAAATACCCTCATATTGCATTGGAAGAAAATGAGATACACAGAAGGAAAAATAAGATATAATGATATACCATGCTTTAGCAAATAGTTTTTTTTAAACACACATAATTATAATATGGTTCAAATTCAAATCAAAATCCTCTAAAAACCTGAGACTACTTCATTCAAAAATATCATTAGAATTTTATGGTTTCAAAAAAAGAATTTTATAGTTTCTAAGAGCCTTTTAATTAATTACATGCATGCATATACACACACACAATAACGTTGGGTTTCAAACGAGGACCATTATATCATCAAATATTAAATGGTAATACTTCTTTAGAAGAATTTTTAATGATTATACAGTATATTTATGACTCTTCTGAAGTGGACTCTGCACTCTTATGAACTATGAGCAATTACCTTTTCTAATTCTTGATCTTGCCGGTTCATAAGTGTTTTCCAGTGTTCATAAAGCTCAACATCTTTGGTTTGAATGTCCTTCAAAGTCCCTTCTCTTAGCACACTTCCATCCTTCATGGCTATGATCTAAGCAAAGCACATATTAGCAGAACTATGACAAAAAGCCCTAATCGGCCAAATGAATTACTTTAATCTCAGACAGCATATCTTAATGTGCCTATTTATTTATATGACTATAATATTAAAACTAATGACCTTTCTTTTGTTTTCTTTGTTTCTTTAAATTTATTTATTTTTAATTTACATCCAAGTTAGCTACCACATAGTGCAACAGTGATTTGAGGAGTAGATTCCTTAATTCCCCTTACCCATTTAGCCCATCTCCCCTCCCACAACCCCTCCAGCAACCCTCTGTTTGTTCTCTACATTTAAGAGTATGACATTCCTTTTAAATTCTTACCCAGTCAGCATGTGTGAGATACTGTAATTTGTGGGTCACAAGAACAAGGGTCCTTTTGTCGTCTTGGAGAAATTTCAAAATCCCTTCCTGCATTAAGTGATCACTCAAGTGAATGTCCAGGGCAGAGAATGGATCATCCTATAACCAGTAAAATAGAAAGAATATGAAACATTTTCTATATTCTGGATGTAACTCAATTTCTCTAGAAAGTAGAAAAACAAATAACTAAGAGCAAATTATCCTTAATATCCAATTGATAGAAAAACAGATTGTATATGTTTAAATTGTTGGGGAAAGGTATTAAATTACAAATAAAGCTTTTATTTTCTCTTTCACCTTAAAAATTATTCAAAAAGTAAATAAGACTATCTAAAGTGGTTTGGATTATTATATGTAGGATCTTCAAGGTCAAAAAACAACACTTCTTGACAAACTTTAGCAATAGACCAAATAGGGGTGCCTGGGTGGCTCAGTTGATTTAGTGTTTGACTCTTGATTTCAGCCCAGGTCATGATCTTGCAGTTTGTGGGACCAAGCTCCACATAAGACTCTGCGCTGACAGCATGGAGCCTGCTAGGGATTCTTTCACCCTATCTCTCCCTCTCTGTCCTTTCCCCACTCATGTACACTCTTTCTCTTTCTCTCAAAATAAATAAGTAAACTTAAAAAAAACCACACAATGGACCAGAGAATAAAAGAATTCTAGTAGTTGAAATTTAGATAATAAAAACAGGCATAGACTCCAGACCAAGATGGCAACATAGGAGGCTCCTAAATTTCCCTCCTCTCATGGATGCTCTGACTATGCAGCTACACACAGAGCAATTCCCTCTGAAAGAAATCCAGAAACTAGTTGAGTGATTTCTACACATTGGAAAACTGAAAAAATACCCCATTTAAAAAGGCTGAGACAACTCTCATCACAAATCTTACCTTCTGCATAGCACTATACAGTTGGAGGGAATCCTCAACTCCCAGCTTCTCTCTGAGGAGTGAAGGGTTGGGACCACACATCTAGTGCCCTAACTTTTATGGCTGCTATCCAAGGGGTAGGCTCCCAAATCACTTAGCTTTGAAAGCCAGTGGGGCTTGCATTGATAAGTCCCACAGAAATACAGGAAGCAAAAAAGCAATTGTTAATAGGCACATGAGCACTTACTACATCCATCCCTCCAGGGCTCAGCACAGAAGGAGCAGGCAAGAAAAGCGCTTTTCCCAGTCTTTACTTGAGTAGAGTTTGCATACTTTACAAGCTGCTACCTGAGGGCACAGCTTCTAGTTAGCATGAATGTGGTTGCTGATTGTGAGCCTCCTGGTAGACTGAAAGATCTATTGGGCACTTCCCCTGTCTTTTCTTTCCATCCTTAACAATAAAACCAAGTTGCCAATATCTCCCTGAGAGAAGATTCTCTAAACATCTTAGTTCCTAACTGTTATGGATGCCACTCAATGTACTGGCTTCCATCACTTAGCTCTGGTAGACAACAGGGCTTGCATTCATGAGTCCCACAGGAGTATAGTAAACAAAGAAGCAGTTTTTAAAAAGGCATAGGAGCACCTGCTCCCTAGATCAGAGCATATGGAGCAGACAAAAATACCCATCTCCTAGTTTCTCCCTGGAAGGGGTCTGACTAAACATTTTCCCAGCCACTGGCCTGAGTGTCTAGCTTTTAAACAACCTCCATTTAGGTGCTGACTGCAATCTTCCCCTTTGGGACACTGATGGGTCTTATAACACCATCAACTACTGAGAATCAGTAAGAATAAAGACAACATCTTGGACAGTCACAAAATTTTGAAAAGCAACTAGAAACTTGAGTCAGACCGATTAATAAGTTTCATCACCTCTAGGAGACCAGTCTGTCAAGGCTGGGAGAGCTGTCTACTTTACTAATGCACAGAAACTAACACAGAGAATCAAAGGAAATGAAGAAACAGGGGAATATGTTCCAAATTAAATAATAAGATAAATCTCCAGAAACCAATCTCAATAAAATACAGGTATGTGATTTATCTGATACAGAGGTCAAAATAATCGTCATAAAGATGCCCACTGAGGTCAGGAAAACAATGCATGAATAAAGTGAGAATTTTAACAAACAGCTATAAAATATTGAAAAATACCAAACAGAAATCATAGAGCTAAAAATATAAGAATTGAACTGGAAATCTCAACAGAGGGGTTCAACAGATAACTAGATCAAGAGGAATAAAGGGTCAGTGAACTGAAAGACAGCACAGTGGAATCAATCTAATCAGAGGAACAAAAACAAAAAAGAATGAAAAATACTGAAGATAGCTTAAGGGACTCATAGGGGTCCCAGAAGGAGAAGTGAAAGAAAGGGAAGAAACTTTACTCAGAGAAAGAATGGCTGGAAATGTCCCCTACCTAGGGAAAGAAACAGATGTCAAGATCCAGAGAATCTCAAAAGTACAAAAAAGATGAACTGAAAGAGAGCCAAATCAAGACATATTAAAATTAAATTGTCAAAAGTTAGACAAAAAGAGACTCTCAAAAACAGCAAGAGAAAAGCAATATACAAGCATTAGTGTATATCTGCATAAGTGTATAAGATTTTTCAGCAGACACCTTGCAGGCCAGAAGAGAGAGAAGTGATATATTCAAGGCACTGAGAAAAAACAAAAAACAAAAAAACAAAAAAAACAAAACTACCAAATAAGAATACTCTAATCAGCAAAGCTGTCCTTCAGATTTGAAAGACAAAGAGTTTTCCAGGCAAATACAAGTTGAAGAATTTCATCATCACTAGACTGCCCTTATAAGATATGTTAAAGAAGTTCTTCAAACTGAAATAAAAAGACTATTTAGTAAGAGGAAAACAAAGGAAAGTATAAAACTTGCTAGTAAAAGTAAATATATAGTTAAATTCAGAATACCCTAATATTGTAACAGTGGTGCTAAATTACTTAAAACTCTAGTATTAAGGTCAAAAGAAAAAAGTATTGAAAATAATTGTAATTACAACGCTTTATTAATGAATACATAATATAGAAAGATGTGAAATGTGGGGTGAGGGGAGTGTAAAAATGTGGAACTTTTGTATGTATTTAAAGTGTTATCAGCTTAAAAACGACTACTGTGGGGCGCCTAGGTGGCTTAGTTAACCATCCGACTTCAGCTTAGGTCATGATCTCAGTTTGTGGGCTGAGTCCCACGTCGGGCTCTGTGCTGACAGTTCAGAGCCTGGAGCCTGCTTCAGATTCTGTATCTCCCCCTCTGCCCCTCCCCTACTTGTACTCTATTTCTCTCTCTCTCAAAAATAAATAAACATTAAACATTTTTTAAAAAAAGACTGCTTCACCTATGTTTCAGTAAATTTCATGGTCATAAAAAACCTATAGTCTATACACAGAAGACAAAGGACTAAAAGCATAATGCTATAGAAAATTATCAAATTGCAAAGGAAGAGGACGAGGGGAAGAAAAGAACAAAGGAACTACAAAACATACAGGAAGCAATTAACAAAATGGCAAAACTAAATCCCTACCTATTATATTTCTTTAACAGTAAATGGACTAAATTCTCCAAACAAAAGACATAGTGTGGCTGAATGGATAACAAGAGAAGACTTGACAATATGCTTCCGTGAGAGTCTCACTGTGGCTTAAGGACATACATAAACTAAAAGTGAAGAGATGGAAAAAGATATTCCATGCAAATGAAAACCAAAAGAAAGCAAAGATAGCTATATTTACCTCAGATACACAGTCTAAACCAAAAACTGTAACAACAAAGTTCATTTTATAATGATACGGGGATCAATTTATCAAAAAGATATAAGAATTATAAACATGTATACAACATCAGAGCACCTAAGTATATAAAGCAAATATTGATAGATCTGAAGGGAGAAATGGATAGCAATAGAATAATAGTAGGGAACTTCAATGCTCCACCTTCAACAATGGATAGATCATCTAGACAGAAAATCAAATCAAATCAAATAAAGAAAATCAATAAGGAAACATTGCACATTTTACAAAGCCAGCATTACCTTGATATCAAAAGTAAACAAAGATATTAGAAGAAAATTATAGACCAATATCCCTAATGAACATAGATGCAAAAATCTTCAACACAATATTAGCAAATCAAATACAACAGTACATTAAGAGGCATATACAACATAATCAAGTGGGATTTATTTCTCGATGCAAGGATGGTTCAACATATGCAAATCAATCAATGTGATATATCACAATAACAAAAGAGCTTAGAAATAAATCCATGTATATATGGCCAATTAATTTTTGACAAAGGAGACAAGAATGTACAATGACAAAAAGATAATTTCTTCAATAAGCTGTGTTGGGACAATCACAAAAGACTGAATGAAACTGGACCACTTTTACACAGCACACAAAAATCAACTTAAAATGATTAAAGAAAAGAAAAACCTGAAATCATAATAGTCCTAGAAGAAAATATAGGACGCAAGCTCTCTGACATTGGTCTTGGCAATGATTTTTTTTGGATTTGACACGAAAGGCAAAGGCAACTAAAGCAAAAGTAAACAAGTGGGATTACATCAAACTTGAAAGCTCTGCACAGAAATGGAAACAATCAACAAAATGAAAAGTCAACCTATAGCATGAGATAAAATATTTGCAAACTGCATATTCAATAAGGGGTTAATATTCAATACATACAAGGAACTCATACAACTCAAAAGCAAAAAAGCCCAAATAACCCAATTTGAAAGTAGGCAAAGGACCTGAACTGACATTTTCCAAAGACATACAAATGGTCAACAGGTACGTGCAAAGGTGCTCAACATCACTAGTCATCAGGAAAGTGCAAATCAAAACCACAGTAAGCTATCACCTCACATCTCTTAGGATGTCTACCCTTGAAAAGAGAAGAGATGACAAAAGTTGGTGAAGATATGAAGCAAAAGGGAACTTTGTACACTGTTGATAGGAATGTAAATTGGTGTAGCCATTATGGAAAACACTATGTAGATTCCTCAAAAAAATTAAAATAGAACTACAATAACTATCCCACTTCTTCATATATGTCCAAAGGAAATGAAATCATTATCTCAAAGAGATGTCTGTTCTCCATGTTCATAACAGCATTATTCACTATAGCCAAGGTATGGGAACAACTTAAGTTTCTGGCAAAGATGGATAAGATGGATGAATAAAGGAAATCTTTCTCTCTCTGTCTATCTCTGTCTCTCTCTCTCACACACACACACACACTTGAGTATTATTCAGCCATGAGAAAAAAATACCCTAACAGTATTATAAACCTGTAGGGCATTATGCTAAGTGAAATAAGACAGACAGAGAAAGATAAATACTGCGTGCTATCACTTCTATGTGGAATCTAAATTAAACAAAAAAAGTCAAACTCCTAGAGAGTAGAATGGTGGTTGTCAGAGGCTGAGTCTGGGGATAATAGGTAAAGCTGGTAAAAGAATATAAACTTTCAGTAATGAGATGAATAAGGTCTGAGGATCTAATGTATAACATGGGGAATATAGTTGATAAGCACTGTATTATAAAACTGAAATTTGCTAAGAGAGCAGAACTTAAGTATTTTACCCTGCCCTCTCCAAAAATGTAAATGTGTGAGGTAATGGATGTTTTGATTAACTCAATGATGAGAATCCACTCCCAATGTATATGTATATCAAATTATCATGCTGTACATTTTAAATATATTACAAATTATTTGTCAAATCTACTTCAATTAAAAATATAAATTTCAGGTGGCATTTGACTCTAGCTAAGTTAACTTCCTTTGCTAGAAAAAATCAACACTCATAATAGAAAACTACTAAGAATGTAGAGGCTCTACAATATACCACCTACAATATACAGGATACAGAAAAATATTAATAGATATATAAAGTAACAGGAAAGTTTGAACTATAGTAAACAGAAAAAGCAGTCAGTGGAAATGGACTCTGGCTCAATATGGCTCAATTGTAAGAATTAGTAGCCCTTTGAACAGTTATTATAGATATATTCAAGGACTTAAAAATATATGGTAAGGGGCGCCTGGGTGGCTCAGTCGGTTGAGCATCCGACTTTAGTTCAGGTCATGATCTCACAGTTTGTGAGTTTGAGCTCCGCATCAGGCTCTCTACTGTCAGTGCAGACCCTGCTTTGGATCCTCTGTCCTCCTCTCTATCTGCCCCTCCTGTGCCTGTTCTCTTTCTCTCTCAAAAGTAGAATAAACATTAAAAAAAAGAAAAAAATATGGTTTAAAAGGCATAAAAATATTAATTGGATTAAATGAGATAATACAAATAATGTACTTAGTATATTGCCAGGTAAATAATAGACACTAGATAAATGATAGTTATCATTATATTATCAGTAATAACAGTAGTAATGACAAGAATATCGTATCTACCACTGACCTGACAATTGCCTTGGGAAGAAAAGAAGCTTTCATGTACCAAGTGATTAAGTCATCTAGAAAATGATTTAGGGAATTATACTAATTTACTGGTGATGACATTCCTATTAATTATTTTAACATATTTTTATTTCTATAATGTTACATGCAGCATCAAAGTAGATGCTTGACATTTTGGAATTCTTAAAAGAAGAAAACTAGAAAGTACTAGAGAAAACTGGAATGTTTCCAGAAAACAGTGAATTATAAAGCAAAGGGACCTGCAGAGAGGATGGTGAGCAGATATGTAATTACCAGTTGGAAGCACTACTCATGGCAGGGGACTGAGAGAAACTCAGGGAGTGCTAAGGGCACGAAGCAGTAAGAGTAGAGGTTTCTGGTAAAGAATTAGGAAGAGCTGTTGGAACAGTGAAAAAGGAATTCATAAATGTCTTCTTCATCACACTTATTTTTTTGCTGTTCTTACATATTGCATTTGCATGCAATATGAAACAAATTTGTACTTTGTCATATAGGACCAAAAAAGAAGTCTACTCATTCTACTACACATAGCGAAATAGTTAAAAATTATAACTGGGGAAACTTTTCTAAACAATTGAGTAAGCATGGTCATAGTGTATATACAGACAAATTGCACTGGCTAATTATCTGAACAGTGAAAAATAAAGGCAATTTCTATTGAGACAGAAATTGTTATCTGGAACTTAGAGTAAATGCATGTATGTGGTCATTATACCAGTGATATGATTAGCTCAATAATTTCACAAAAGTCTCCATCAATCTCTGTCTGCATCAACAGAAGCTATAAGCAAGATGGCTTTATTATAGTACGTAGGAGAAGCCTGTATGAAAAAGAAATATTAACGAGGCATTTAGATAGCTAAGGGGTGATTTAAAATTATAACAGCTTTTAAAAAATCAGTTTGCTGATTTCATAATGATAAATACAGAGGTGATGTAATTAATGTCCTCAAACAGCTTTAATGGAATACATTTAACAACAGAGACATGCCTACTGTAGTCTCATTTATTTAAATCACTTAAATAATGCAACATTATGGACAATGGAATACGTAAGTTGACAAAGTGATATCAATACACACACGTCTATACACATATACATACATATCTTACTGTCTGTGTGTATATGTATTTTAAACATGATAATTAAACACAATGCGCTTAACGACACAATTATCTTGACTGTCTTGAAATTTCTTTGGAGGACTTGGGACATATTTCAAAATCTTTCAGAACCTATGGATCATCTTAATGAACGTTAATTATTTCTGAAATGTTCCAAGAAGTATGCATAGGAGATTTAATTAGCTTTCTACTACTGTCCAGTGAGTTTCCTTTTTGAATCATCACAGACATCAGCTTTTTGTCATTTTGCTTCTTTTAATAACAAGAGAAAAATCTTATTTGAATTTTCTAATTGTTAGATTTTGGATAAGTGATAGAAAGATCAACTACTATTATATGGAATTTCTTTTAACATAAAGAAGTTATGATGGCACTAAAGAATTACTTTAAAAAGGAGAGTTCAGGTATCAATATAAAGTGATATGGGATAAAGCAATGTTTCCACAGCAGTGGAAAAAATACCATTAGTATTAGGGTTATACTGACGAAGTTTTCTCTATCTCCATTTCCAATAAGATAGCAAGGATATAACTACCAAGACTTAGCTATCAGCATATCATTGATTTTCAAAAATCAGAAAATGATTATAGAGGTAATCTGATTGTTTCTGAAACAACTTCCTGCCTCTGATTCCAATAAGAATGTAAGACTCCCTTGTGATACAAAATATTCCTAATAATTCTGAGAATTTTTCACATAGAAACAGGAAATGAACTGGAAATGAGTTTTTAATAATAATCAGCTTGCTTTTCTAAAAAATTCTGACTTTAAACGTATAAGATAGTAAGGCATAATGCAAAGTCCATTATCTCTAACTTAAGACTCAAATTTTAGTCATGACTCCACCTCGCTGATGCTGGGTAATTTTTCAAATTCATTTGAAATTTTCAAATTTTATTTGCAAAATGGGGATAGTAAAGAGACTTTTCAGAGGGTGTATAAAATTATTGCAAAGATCAAATAAAGTAGTGCAGGAAAAGTCTCTGTGAAGTGTTGTAGAAGTGTTATTTTACTATTACTTTCTTATAAATAAAGCTGTGGTAGAGTAATACTTTGCTAATCCCTTTCAAGCATCACAATGAGAGTTTAGCGACTTCTAGGAATCTCTTAATAAGGAAGATGGTTAAGAACATAGGCTATGAAATCAGGCTATCTTGGTTTGTATCCTCGCTTCACTATTACTATCTACATGACCTTGGATAAATTATCCTCCAAAGCTTCAGTATCCTCATCTGTAAATAGCAGTAGTAATAACAATAACGATAATGATAACAATAATAATAATAATAGAAATAATCCTAAACCTAATAGGGTTGTTCTAAGAATTAAGTGAGCTAATGTGTATAAAGTACTTAGAATCAGGGGCGCCTGGGTGGCTCAGTCGGTTAAGCGGCCGACTTCAGCTCAGGTCATGATCTCGTGGTTTGTGAGTTCGAGCCCTGCATCGGGCTCTGTGCTGACAGCTCAGAGCCTAGAGCCTGCTTCAGAATCTGTCTCCCTCTCTCTCTGCCCTTCCCATGCTCACGCTTGTCTCTACGTCTCTCAAAAATAAAATAAAAATGTTAAAAAAAAAAAGTACTTAGAATCATGCCGACATCACAGAAATCCCTTAAGAATGGTTGCTATCATTTATATGCCATAGCTTCATTATGGGGCATCTTGGTGTTACAGTCAAATGTAATCTTTTATACAACTTAATAAAAAGCTAGGTTAGATGGGTTGAGAATCATTCCTCAAGATTCAGTTTGTACATTAACATTTTGGGGAGATACTTTTTTTAAAAGATTTATATATTTATTTTTGAGCAGGGCGGGGGAAGGGCGGAGAGAGAGAGACAGAAAATCCTAAGCAGATTCCACTTTGTTAGGGCAAAGCCCAATGTGGGGCTTGATCTCACAAACCTGAGATCATGATCTCAGCCCAAATCAAGAGTTGACGTTTAACTGACTGAGCCACCCAGGCACCCCACGGGAGATACTTCTTTTAAAGAAAGTAAGACAATTTGCCAAAAGACCAATTCAATGAGTAAAAGATTCTTCATTTTTCAAGGGCATATTATTTATTTTTATATATATATACACAGTTCTCACTAGTATATTCTTCTTATATTCAAATATATATAAGAAGAATATATTCAAATATGTAATATACATATTACAATATATGTAAGTGGTATATATTTCTTTGCATGGATATATTTTTGGAAATAACTTATAAGTATATTCACTGATACAGCACATTGGTAGATGCCATAAAGCTTCAAAAATAACCAGTATACTTCATACATCATCAAAATGTTTCCATTTGGCTTTGATATTTTGTAAAGGCTAATGTGATAAAGTTTAATTACAGTAAAACAAAACGTCACCCAAATAATTGCTTGTACAAGATCATGAAAGATAGGAGAAACATCTTTTTCTCCTTTGTTTCTTCTCTCTAGCACAGAAGATGGCACTGAGGACATTCACTAAATATTAATGAATGGGAAGAAGGAGGGAAGGCAGGAAGGGTGGAAGGGAGGAAGGGGAAGGGTATAGGAAAAGGAAGAGAGGGATGGGAAAAGGGAAGGAGGAAGGTAGGAAGGTAGGGAGATAAGAAGGGGAAAAGGCAAAAGGAAGGGAAAAAAGGACAATACAGGTGGTAACTGGTAACTTGACAGTAATAAATTTTTTTAGTGTTAGAGATTCTTAGTTTTTTACCCAGGATATATATGAGGATCATCCATGCAGCTCTTTAAAGACCCAGGCTCTAGATTCTGCCCTTATAAATTATGATTCAGTAGGTCAAGGGTGGTACCAAATATCTATAGTTTTAGAAAGCTTCACAGTCCAAGCTTATGCAGAGTCTGAGTTGCACACCACCAGAATGGAGTACTATGCTTACTTACCCCTATGTCCACCTTGAGTGCATTTTCTAGCCTCTCTTTCTTTGTCAACCAACATAAATGAGAAGGCATATGATTCTGTCCAGTTGATCCAACACTATACAGATTTTTTCATTAATGATCTTCATGGTTAAGAAACTCATATAAGCAACAATTTAGGGCACCTAAGTCACTTGGACACCCATCTTCATACCCCAACCCTCACTCTTATGTGTTGATCTGATTTGTACTGTGAGATTTTGTTTCCCTTATATTCTTTACTATTTCAGAAACCATCTTTCCTTGAGTTATTTGACTTGTCTCTTTAAAGGCTCATTTGGGAAGGAAAAATGAAGTAGAAATAAAGGTCATATTCTCACCAAAAACACAATGTTGGTATTTTGATAGAGAGCTCGTGCCACACAGATTCTTTGCCTCTGACCCCCACTCAGGTTGATGCCCTAGAAAAGAAATAACCATAAATATCCACCCTTTCCAATAACAAATGATCTGATGGTTAAAAATTCTCTTTAAAATACAAACTTGTTTTTCAAAATTTTTAAATTAATGGTAATTTATTAATTCAATTGTGATAGTATTAGTAACATAAAATGAAAATTGTCTGTTGGTCAATACTTGAATCATATTAAGATAATTTTTGAGTGGTAACATGAATCCTTCTTTCACTCCGATAGACAGCTCTGCTGCTCAAAAGCATTAATAACCAAAACACGTGGTGAGTGCTAAACCCTGCAATTCCAAAATTTCTACCAGTTTTGTGAATTGTATCTGTAGTTTACTTAACATATACCTCTCAAATTTTATATTGCCAATTATGTTCAACAGATCAATACAGCAATATGTTTTTATAATCAAGTACTAATTATAACAGTTTTTAAAATGGTATTTATTGAGCACTTAAGATGTGCAGGCTTGTGTGAATGCTTTTACATTCCTTATTTCTTTTATTTATTATAGCAATCCCAATATATAGGTATTATTCCCTTTACTTTACACACAAGGAAACTGTCTCAGAGAAGTTAAGTCCATGCTCTTAAACACTGTAATATGCTGCAAGAATAGCCATTAAGAACACTGACTACAGGGGCGCCTGGGTGGCTTAATCAGTTAAGTTTTGGACTCTCGATTTCAGTTCAGGTCATGATCTCACAGCTGTGAGTGCTCTCTAAATAAATAAATAAATAAATAAATAAACTTAAAAAAATTTTAGCCAAAATTGTTTTAAAGATTTTATGCAGGCATAAATATTTTTTTGCTGCTCGGAATAGTATGACATCACCGTAAAACGTTTACATAAGAAAAAAAGGATACTTTAAGAAGAATAAATAGATGTTGACAAGAATGGAAGAAGTTAGGAGCAATCTCAATTTCAACTCCAAGTAAGTAAAAATACACTTGATCAAAGGCAGGAACTGCTTTATTTTCCTCGAGAACTCTCTAGTAGCTAGCACAATGCTAAGTATATGGAGGTCACTCAACAAATACGTAAGACTGGCATGAAAGCTCCTGTGCTCCTGTTTCCGGAATCTGTCACTAGGACAATGCACGGCCCCCAAGCTCTCGGATTTCATTGTGCTCCATTAAAGGTTAAAGACAACTAGAAGACTTTTCTAGATGTTTGTTTATTATTTAATTAAACTGTACATAGCTTACCCTCTCTCCAATTTCAGTTTGGTCTCCAAAAGGTAGTAAGTCAATATCTGGTTGAAGAGAACAGGCATCTGTAACTGCTTTGTACCTTTGGGAGAAATTGTTTTGAATTTTTAGATCACTATTAATATACTACCTATAAAATAAGTCCCAAGTTCAATATCTTGGAAGCCAAAATACCACCTTGAACAATTTAGTATATATTCACCTCTACATTAGGTTTGTGGAAACCAAGATAAATAGATATTGATTTACTCTAGTAAATGGAGAAGACTGATAAAAGAAACATATAATAAAATGGATCTCATTAGGTGTTACAGCAGAGGTAGGTGGAATATGCTCCTAAAATACATAGAAAGAAATGGCAGACCATTCTGAGAAGTCTTTGCAAAGGAGGTGACACATAAGCTGTATCCAGAAGGATGAGTTGTAATTTGCCAGGAAGAAAATGATGGAAAGGAGGGAGGCTTAAGGAGCTGCATGAAGGTGAAAAGGTCATGGTGCATCTCAGGGACAACAGGAGGCTCACAAGAGCTAAAACACAGCTTGTGGGTGGGTGTTTGTGCATATTATTATGAATGCTGAAGGGAAGAGAAATGGAAGGTGGTGAGGATTGATGATACTCGAACAGATAGAAGGCTAGGACTGGAAACGATAAATTGCAAGTATAGGAGATAGGGAGCTCTGGGGAAAATATCAATAATTTCGTCTCAATCACCTAGTCTTAAAATATTAAAAAGTCATCCTTGGTTCTTCCTTCTTCTCCCTGCTCTTATTTTTCCATTCTTATTCTAGACTCTTTGTTTGTGTGTTTTTTTTTTTTTGGTCAACCGTCTCTTTTGCAACGAACATTGCATGCCTGGACAATTATTCCAAAAAATATCTAAATGTCTCCTTGCGCCTAGTTCAGATTCATCCTCATGTATCTATCATTATACTTTCAGATTAATCATCACATTTACTTCATTATTCCTCTTTCTAAAACTTGCTGTGCCTCCCCAGAACGCATAGAATTATATTCAATTGGCTTTTAAGGCATCCACTATCTCATCTCAGCTTTCATTTACAATCCACTTTGCCACTGTGAATATACATAAATCCCTTTCTGTCTGGTTTGTTTCCTGGCCCCAAATGATCCCACGTAACTTAGGTTCTTCTTCCCACACCATCTGCTTTCCTCTTCCCTCCCTTCCATGTGCCTCCCCCTTGAACTAATCTCCTTAACTTTTAACGTTTGGTTTAGGGTTTTAAAACCCAGCGTTGTGAGGCTGCCTTAAGGGCCATGCCTTTGTATGCTCTGATGGCATTTAAAGGTGGTTGAGAGATGGCATATTCTGGCTGCTCTCAGTAACTAGAACCTCTCAGATCCCACATTCTTCCTCTTCTTTCCACAGGTAACTTTATTTCTTCCTTGGATTTTTCCTTCTACTTACCAATAACCTCAGCACCGCCCCCCCACCTCAACCACCACCACCCCATTTCAGTAGCTTAGTTTTGGTGTACAGTAAGTATACAGGATGGGCTGAAACTTCCAGTCAGACTTCTCTTTAAAAAGTTGACTCAAAAGATCTGGTGCTGATGATGGAAGCAGAGCATGCAGGGAAAAAAGGGAGGCATGGCTATACAGGTTCCAAAAACCATGGACCAAACATAAACATTAGAAATAGTTGTGCATTTAGTTCTAAATTTTATACATTCAAAATTACCTCTGTTTATTGAAAGGGCTTCCAAAGGTAATATTTTCTTCTACTGTAGCATTTAATAGCCAAGGCTTTTGAGCTGCGTAAGCCACAGAATACCTGTTCCTACTGGAAAATGGAAAAGAAAAACAAAACACCAATGTTATACAACGGTGTCGTGCTGTATGTGTATTTTAGTGAAACTAAGGAGAACAAAAGTTGATGAGATATCTTAAATACAGAAATGGAAAACTTCTAAAAAAGAATGTTTTAATAACCACTAAACTTATTATTTAATGGTTAAGTATTTGACCTAAATTAGAAAGACTAGAATTTAATCAAAATGTCCCTCAAAGTGCAAAATTTGATTTTGCTATGCTAAAGAAGTGTTTAAAGGTATAAACTATAAATTGAAAATTTATTTTCTAAAATGACTATAAGTTTTAAAATAATTAAAAGATCAATAGCAGCATACTCTCTCAAATAGCCACAGATATTTTACTTTATATTAAAAGTACTTTATATAACTCTGAATTTTAGATGCAGACCTTAGAAAAAGACATGAATTGGAACTAATTGTCCAAATGTGTGTCTGTGGCTTAATCATACTAACATGTTTTAAGGTAGTAGATAATATATAATTATTTCAAAACAATAATGTATTGAGAAGTCCATTTCAATGTTGAAATAACTACACATTTAAAAGCTACATATTTTAAAACATATTGGAATATCTTATTTAAAAATTATAATTTCTTCCTCCTCCCCCATTTTTTTTTGGCTTACAAATTCTACCAGATGTATATACATCAGACTTTAATTTGCAGTCACCAGGAAAATACATGTGAGTTGAGGATGAAGAAGATGATAGGATTGGGGTAGGTAATGGGTCAGCTTAAAAGTCACACTTCCACAGTTAGTTCATGGGTCTGTAAGTACTAATTAAGGAATCAAGGTTAAAAGATAGTAAGGTTAAGAAAAAGAGTAATTAGAAATCTTCAGATCATCCCGAAACATAATGACTTAGGAGTTTAAAAGGTATGATGATATATAGTATGCTAGTAGTCTTTGAGATAACTGTATGTGCAGTAAAACAGTGGTTCCCAACTTCTGACATGTCTTCTTCTTCTCCCCGTGGTCTTTCCAGCTCTAGCTTATGGACAGATCCCATCACTGTTTAACTCGTAAACAATATACATATTCTTGCATTTTTATTTTATGAAATCCCAAAAGCAATTTATTAAGAACAGTTTGAGTTTCGGCCAAACTTGAGACATTTGTGACTCAAAGAGGAAAACCGTTGACAAAGTGGGCCATTTTGTTTGGCAAATTAATATTTTTTAGCAGCCTGTAAATGTTGGGAACCACTGCTATTGGAAATATGTTGGCACATTTTAATAAATAAATTGGTACATCATCAGAATGAATAAAATGACTAGGAGTAAGAGACTGAGTATTAGGTAAAGTCTGAGGAAGAAAGTTATTCTTATTAAATGCAGATTAAAATAGAAATAATACCTTCTGGTTGCTTCAAAAGAAGGTTCAGATTCATTTACACTGCAAGTATGGCAAACAATGTTCATTAATTATGAAATATAAATATAGAATGAATGTGTGCATATATGAGGTAAAAAAATAAATAAACATTGGACATATTAAGGAGCTATGTCTCCCAAATGGTTTTTGATATTAACTTCAAAGACAAACCAGACAAATAATAATTTTCTTCTATGTCTTCATCAGTGAGGAAATAATTACTTAGTAAGCTTCCAAAAGATAGATAGCACTGTTCTATTTCATACAACATCGGGGTTATTACAGTGACCTGAGTTCTCTACCAACTCTGTTCTAACTAGTTGGGTAAATTTAGGTAATCTTCCTAAAATAGCTTCCTAGTCCATATAAGGATTTGATATCTCCGAAGTCTCCCTACCTTTAAAGTTCAAATCTAATCTATTTAAATTCCTAATTAGCTATTCTATGGCATGAAAAGAAGAACTATGTTTGGGGCTCTAAACTTGAAAAGTTTAGACACAGCTTGGCCCTTAAGGAACTCATAAGAAAGACAGACATATACAATAGGTCAACCTGAAACATTTGGGAATAGTTATTGTTTGATATGATTTATCTACAAAGAGATGTTCTCCTAATACCATTCAGCTATGTCTCTATTATGGGGGAAAAACACCTGAAGACTATTTACTTTATTGTTCTAAATTTGAACAATGTAGTTGAATCCAAGACCTGAATTCAAAAACCACACACCAAATTAAAGTCCAGTGGAACTCTAAAGTAGAGCTGATTTGGTTCTGGAAAGCTCCATATGCTATTATGGAGAAAATATACCTAAGTATGTTGTCTAGTGATGTTTAGCTTAGAGATACTAATGATAAGATTTTCAAACTTGCACAGTGCTAATGACAGCTTGGTATGGTTATCTGAGTCAGGGAAAAACAATTTCAGACTAAAAATCTTCTCTCAATAATAATTATTCTCTGACCTACATTGCTCACACACAAAAAATGATGAAATATACAATTTCCCAAGTGATATTTGCATATAATATGCTTTAGTATCAAGAAATTTGCTTTTATTTTTTTTAATGTTTATTTACTTTGAGAAAGAAAGAGATAGAGAGCAAGCAGGGGAGGGGCAGAGAGAGAGGGAGGAGACAGAGCCTGACACAGGGCTTGAACCCACGAACTATGAGATCATGATCTTAGCTGAAACCAAGAGTTGGACGCTCAACTGACTGACCCAGCCAGGTGCCCCAAGTAATTTGGATTTTTTTTAAAAGATAAAAATTCAATGAATGACCTCAATGATTTTGGTTAATTTAAGGAAGACAGAAAACAGATGAAAAGAAGCAGGTGTATTGCAGAAAATAATGGATTACTTTGTAGCTTGCTTCATAATAGAACAATGGAATAGGACCAAATAGAGGAAACTAAATTCATTGAAAGTTATCTGCTTGCCCAGAGAGTATATATAGAGGCAGAAAAGAAGGGGATAAAGTCAGAACCTGAAAGATATTACTAATGGCTAAGGAAGAGAAACCTGAAGAAAGGACCAAGAGGAGCAGGCAAATGCATTGAGATAAACTCAACTGTGAGTCAAAACTAAGCAAGGAGACATTTTGAAGCAAAACATATGGGCAACAATGTCAAGGGACCAAGAGGTCAAGTAACACAAAGATCGAAAAATACACAATGAATTTAAAACTTAGGATTCCACTGATGGACTTAATATGAATAGTCTCAGTGGAGTGGCAGTGGACTGAGGCAAAAGGAGAATAGGAGGAACTAGAAAGAATGAGTGAAGATTTTTATTATCTACAAGGGGAAGGAGCCAGGGTGGTACCTGGTGGGGGGAGGGGGGGCTTGAAATTAGAAAGATAGACAGAAACAGGATAGAGATAGAGACAGAGATGGGAGTGTGTTGTCTTTCCACTAATAAAAATGGTAAAGAGACGGGCCTGGACTAGATGTGAAGCAGATAGAGAAAAAGACAACATGCTTTGGACATAGGGTATATCGGTCTACTAAGGAAACCAATCTACATTAGTTACTTAAACATAGTTCAGAGGGGCCAGAAGAAAAGGTACATTTCAATCTACCTAGGAGAATGAGAGAAGGCTTTGTCAAACAGCTAGTATCTAATTGGACACAGAAAAAAAGTGAGGCTAACTATCTAAGGAAGGGAGTTACAGAGGAAGAGTGTGCATTTTAGAAATAACTTGAAGTCAGAGATACTGGAACACAATGATAAGGGTAGGGGGATTAGAAAGGAGCAGATCATGAGAGGTCTTGGTATAGTATGCAAAGGTCTTTGGAGTATTTCTTGTGTGATATGGGCAGTCAATTATGAAAATTATAAGCAAGAGGTAAGTAATTAGATTTTCATATCAAAAATGTAAATCTCATAGCAGTATGAAGAAAGGTGAGGGAGTTATTACAGTGAATACTTCACATATGCAATTCTCCTGAACTAGGACAATTAATATAGGCATAGAAATGATAAGGACAGACATAAGAAATGTGATTGGTTGGACCGTGTGGACAATGGAAAGAGAGAAGAATTTAGGTTGAATCTTTGAGCACGGACTTGGGCACCCACCAACAGATTCCAGTGGGTAGGGACACATTCCTGCCAAGACACAGGAGAAGTAGGTATTGGAGATAATGAAGGATATGAGCTTAGTTTAGATATGTTCAATATGCAGCTTATATATAAAGACTTTCTGGAGGACCTACTAGGTTTTCAGAAAAAAGATGTTGGCCAGAAGTGTACATTGGTATGTTGCTAATACTTAGAAAGGAACTGAAGTCAAAGATAAAAGGCCAAGTAAACAAAGAGGTTCCTACAGCAGACCACAGAAAGACTGAAGGAGAATCAGAATATTCTTCCTCACCTTCTATCTCCACTTGTATTACAGCTCTTTACTTTTTGACTCATTTATTTTGGTTTATCCTTAAAATATAAGTTCAAATATCATTCATTTATGCATCCTCCTATAAAAAGCCTTGTTGACCCCACAGACTTGACTCAGTAAGGTTACCTATTATTTGTCCTTATAAAACCTTGTTCTTCTTCCAAGCACTTGTAAAAACTTGACTAAATGATTACTTATGAAATTATTTTCTTACTTCCTTGTGGCTTTCCCTGCTAAGTAGTAAGCTTCATGAAAACAGTGTGTTTAGTTTCCCTGCAACAACTACCACAGTGATTTGCATGTCAAACATACACTAGTATATACTGAGATATACTAGTCTCAGAGTAAGAAAGATATAGAAGATATTGGTCCATTTGTAGGTAATCATCCTTCAGGTACAAATAAGAAGAAATCCTACTCTTTCATTTTTCATGAGTAATATTAGAGTCCTTAACTTCTAGAGACCACCTCTACAATTGTCTCATACAACAGCAGTATGTTTAATCCAATTTAATGGTGAAGGATTACTTTTTCTCTTCCAAAGTAAATAGAATTGTCTCTGAATTCCAATATCAGATCTTAACTGATTACATGAAAATCCCTGGGTCCATGTCCAGACCCATCTCCACCATTCACTGTGGTAGTGAACAGCACTGAAAGCAACAAGAGAAAACAAAGAGGTCAGACAGAAAATTCCCTTGTGGAAAACAGATTTCCCTTCTCCATGCAGGACTTGTGTGTATTTTCCTTCAAAAATAAAAATTAAACGTGGCAGCTGGCAACTTTCAAGTAACATGGTTGATACTTGTGGAAGGGGAGAGAGTGACTTTTGCAAGCTTACATCAGAAACAATATTTAGAAGAATGGGAGCTAGCTGTGGAAACAAACACACTACATTATACCTAATCCAGGAAAGCTGACTCAATGTGTTATTTTCCTGCATGCCATGCAACGTCACATGAAAAGGAGTAACTCCTCGATTCACCTGTCTTAGAATAATTGAACCAGTGTTATAAAGCTGATTACATCAAGACGCTAGAAGATAGAACATCAGCACATATGAGGTCTGACAGTAGGATGGTTGACAGCCTGGGCAAGAGGGAAAGAAAAGGAAAGGAAACCAAAAATAAAAATGATGGCTGTGTCTCACATGATTTCCACAACTATTACACAGTATAAACTCTCATTGGAACCACCCATTAGGTAGAGAATTTTAGTTCTAGCTCCTAAGATGTCAGTAGGAATTATTGTTTATCAAGAAAACTAGAGAAGGACAAATTCATTCAGGCAGAACATTTGCTTTTCAACAAATATAGAACACACCCAGATTTAGGAGTAAAAACCCTGGCATTCTAACAATTTTGGAAAAATTTTTAGTCCCTTCCTTCTCTCTCTGACCTTTCTCTTCTGAAGCTACAATATGGCAGACTAGGTCAAAGGTAGCAATTTCCGAAGAAATGTCTTTAGAGTTCTTTGTGCACTGGTTCTACCCATGTAGGTGTGTCCTGGGTGAGCAGCAATACCTTCTCTCCTGCCTAAAGTAACTTGTATTGCCACAAGAGGGCAAAGTACTTATTGGACTTTGCTCATGCCAGTCTATGAGGGCACATTTAAAAATAAAATTCATGCAACCAGAGATACATGCAATGGTGAAATAATGGCAGGAAGGCACTTGGCACCTTATGCTAACATTTAGTTTATTGAGTGTTTTTGAGCTTTCAAAAACATCAAACAATTGAGTCTGCTGAAGGAAAGCACTTCTTAGGTTTTGTACATCATCAGCCAATCAATATTGGTAACTTCTAAATTAACTTTGCTCTAGTAACATTTCTATGCTTTTCCTTATTGGACAAGGCACAACAGCCTTTTACGAATGAAGAGTAATTACAGATAATTTCTTTAAAAGAAAGGCAGTATCTTCTGAATATTACTGATGTGAAAATATGTTTTATCAGATATTAAGAATACTAGAGAAGAAAAAGAAGTAATTTTTGTAATTAAAGGAAAATAGAATTTGTGTTAACTTATCCAATCTCTTAGAGGCTTAGTTTTTAAGCTGTGTGTGTGTCTAAGCCAACACATTTTTTGAAGAAATTCTTAGTCCTTCTGCCATTAAAAAATGGGATTCTTGTGTATGAAGGTAGTGTTCATAAAAAGATGATTTTTAAGTTATGAGGATTTTAGAAATACTTAGAATTAAAATTAAAATCCTTTTTCACACCTTCATCCTATTGGCGCCATCTCTAAGACATAATCGTTTGTTAGCTTATATTGTTGGGATCCATGAGATTCCTCCCTCCCTCCCTCCCTCCCTTCCTTCCTTCCTTCCTTTCTTTCTTTCTTTTCATGGGAGAAATTTCTTAACCTCTGTTGAGTAAGTGTATGTTTTTATCTCTGGTTTCCTCTTTGCCTAGCTTTCATGAGGCTCAGAGTGGAATCTGTGGTCCATATTTTATTAATACACAGGACTCCAGAGCATGCCTTTCTACCTATTAACTTCTCAGATTATTACTTAAATCTTATTTTTAACTTGATATCTTTATCTTTATTTTTCAAGCTTTATTACACTATGTAATTTTAAATAAGATAATTCCCTACCTTTGTGAAATGAGGTAGGAATGCAAAAAAAAAATACTAGATTATGTAAAATACTTCCCTAATTCTCATATTATTTATTGGTCCATTAGCAAAATGATAAAGATTATTAATGATAATATTGGAAGTCGATCTAGCTAAGTGGAATCTTAAATAACACAAGGGAAGACTATATTAGAAGAACATCCTAGAGGCCTGAAAATAAAATTTCAAGCTTCTTCTGTCACTGTTTCCCATTCTTTCTCTCTGTTTCAATGACAGTTAAACAAAGGTAAAAATAAAACCCAAATAACTTGATGATGGATGTACATGTCACACAATAGAATTTAATCCAGTAAAATCTATTTCTTAAAACCTCTAGCCATCCTAGACGGAAGGAGACAGTGGTAGGGCAAATTGCCTAGTGCCTGATCTTAGTGATCAGTGACTCTTGTCATGAAGCAAACTGCAGGTAGCCATTATTTACAAGCTCTCTTCTGGAGATTCACTAAACAGTTTCATGTCTACTGTCTTTTAGATTGGCCCAACAGGAATAAAATGTACACTCAACATTTCCCAGCCTCCTATTTTCATTCATGATACCTAAAATAGGATGTTTCCAGTTCAAATTTTGCATCCAAGCATTTCCGTCTCTTAACTGGAGTTTAACACAGACTCTATTCTAAAAATGCCCTTAAGTAGTCTTTACTCATTCTTGAGACATATCTGTGTATGTACACAGCAGAGTAAGCAACAGTAGTGTTCACAATGGTAGGTGCAAAATATTAACAAACATCTATAGATCTAGAGAAAGGTTTCCCAACCTTGACACAACTGATATTTGGGATCAGATGACTCCTTGTTGCCAGGGCGGTCGGGAGAGGGTCCTGTGCATTGTAAGATGTTTAGTAATATCCCTGGCCTCTACCAACCAGATCAGGAAAACCTGTTTCCCCAGTGTGACAACCAAAGATATCTCCCCTGGGAGCAAAATCATACCTGGTTGAGAACCACTGGTCTACAATCCAATTTCTTAGTTAAGCTGTAGCCAATTGCTTCATAAACTGCTAATGGGGAATCTACTAGGTAGGTCGAACTAAGTAAATTGGTTTAACTCTTTATTACACAATTAGAAGATACTATGGTTCTGAGTCACTTTATGTTTCAAAGGTTACCATCAAATATTCCAGAAAAGCACCATGCTAGATACCTTATTTTTCATGTCTTTATGGTGGCACAACACACCACTCTGACCTATCCATACATCTCTTACTAGATATTTCTAGTGCCTACTTTAAGTTAGGTGTGGGGGCGCCTGGGTGGCTCAGTTGGTTGAGCGTCTGACTTCGGCTCAGGTCAAGATCTCGCGGTCTGTGAGTTCGAGCCCCGCATTGGGCTCTGTGCTGACAGCTCAGAGCCTGAAGCCTGCTTTGGATTCTGTGTCTCCCTCTTTCTCTGCCCCTCCCCCACTCATGCTCTGTCTCTCTCTGTCTCAAAAATAAATAAACATTAAAAAAAATTTAAAAAAATAAGTTAGGTGTGAAAAGAAATGGCTGATTTCTCACCCCCTTATGAAGATTTTGGAAAAGATTATTTGGTATTTTTTTTACTGAACAGTGAACCATTATGGCTTTTTTTGCATTTAAGCTTTATGAATAATGTAAGTTTTCCATAACTTCTTTTAATAAAGGATAAAATTTTAAATTATTTCTTTGAATGTTATTCATTTAACTTTGAAAAGCTATCTTTATAATCCCAATCATACTCGTTTATACCATTATAAACCTCTGTAAGAAACCATTTTCTAATTTTTAATTTATGACATTTAAGGTTTTCACTAATTTAATATTTTAGAAAGCTGCACTTATTTCTGAGGGGATCCTCAGGTTCCTAATATAGGAATCTATTGCTCTAATTTCTTCCCTTTGTAAGATCACCAGATGTATGATAGAGCAATAGAAACCAATTAAAAATACACATACTTGCTCCAGTGAACTTTGCCTTCCAGTGTCTGCATTTCACCAAGGATAGCAAGGAGAAGAGAAGACTTCCCACATCCCACTTGGCCCACAATCATAGTCAACTGACCTAGAGAAATTAAATAAAGGATAATAGCAAGAGGACATGGAATTCTCCTAGTAAAATAAAACCAAAATACATTTAGAAAAGGCCAAGGTTTCAAAATCAATGGCCTACATTTGGTCTCCAGCAATAAGGTATTCTAAATAGCTCCTCTTTCTGATACATAAGTTTTTTTGAAAAAGGAGAGAAAAATTAAAAGATACAGGTCTTGATTTACTGTTTTCAACTATGGGAATAGCTAACATTAGTGAAGACAGCAATGAAATAATTGCCTAAATAATCTTGATTTGTTCTAACTATATATTATTCAATTCATTCAGGAGAAGAAGGTCATTTTGACTCAAACTGATAATTGGGAATAAAGGGATTTTGGCTGGCATTAAGACATCTTCTCCAATTTCTTACTTTGATATGCATGTAAAATAGAAAAATCACAACCTACTGACCATCAGGCTAGATCAAAATTTTTTTTTTATTCAGATATCTAGACATTTTAACTAAAAATTATTGGGTATTTGAGCCTAAAATAACTTAAAAACTTTAGTTGTTTCAGGGATAGAAAATAATTTTCTTATATAGTCTTTCTTTAAATCCTTTCTCAAACAACATGAAAAAATCAACTGCCCATTACTTAAATGGACAAATCAGCAACCAGCTCTTATCAGCTTATCTGGACAGTAAGTAACTGTCCAAACGTCTACACACTTTGTACTGAAAGGCAAATCTTATTTCCAGTCATTTCCACAATGATACATATACTGGCTCATGAGCTACTTGATGCAAATAAACAACGATAAATAATGTTAATAATGTTTAAACAATCTTTTTTTTGTTAAGATCAATTATCTTGGAAATCCATAGTTGTCATAATTAACAATAAAAAATGAATAACAAATATCTCTCACCTGTTGGAATTCGAATGTCTATATTAGATAATGTAGCTAAACCACTGCCCCATGAAAAGTACCCATTTGTGACCTAGAAAAGAAGAATACGTAAGTTAAATTATAAAATTATGTATTTATTTTGTGTTGGAGAATAATTCCAATTAAAATACATTTTGTCTTTAAAGCACTGGAAGACTTTCAATATAAGGTAGAACACACAGTGGTGAAATTCTAATTTAGAGTTAGCTAGAGTTGTAACTATTGAGAGGTAGTATACATGAAAAACAAAAAAGAATGGAAGTGAAAGGAGGATCTTTGAAGAATTAATGATATTATTAAAAGGCTAAAAATTATAATTTTCTCTGAAAATTTGGGATTACTAGATCATTTACATGTGAACCTTCCTGAAAAGTAATCATCCCAAATATTTTCCAGTGTAACCTCAGCATTATTTTCTCACTGCTAGGCAATTCCCAGAAACCTTGTGATGCAAAGTATGGAGTGGAAATAATGGCAAATTATTCTAACTAAATGACTCTGTTAGCCAAGGAGGAAGGTTTTGTAATAAGGTTTTGAAGTGTGTGGATTTAGTACTATTCAATGAAGTTCAAAGAAAGAGTAAAAGGAAGAGAGGAATAAAACACACAAATGAGGTAATATATCTTGGTGGGATAAACTTCAACAACCAGCAAAGATCACAAGACCTATAGTCATCCAAAGCAATCTATTTGTATTCAGTATTCAGAGGCGTGAAGTGGACTTGACAGTTTATGTGTATATATATATATATATACATATATATATATATATATATATAATATCTATATAAAGTATATATATATATATAATATCTATATAAAGTATATATATATAAAGTTTATTTATTTATTTTGAGATAGTGTGTGCACTCCACCATCAGTGTGGAGTCCGATGTGGGGTTTGAACTCATGAACCTCAAGATCATGACCTGAGCTGAAATCAGTCACTTAACTGACTGAGCCACCTAGAGCTCCTGGACTTGATAGTTTTAATAGTTACAAAAATGGGAAATGAGAAGTACAAAAGAACCCAAGAATGAAAAGATTAAATTGTAATTTTCCATGTAGGTCTTCCCTAGCTTGTAAAATGTGTGACATTTAGTACTATCTATCACATAGATGTTCAAGAAACTAGCCTTGGAAGGAGGGTGGCATGGAAGGGTTGAATTACTGATTGCTTTACAAATATTTGCTGAGCACCCACTCCGTGTGAAGTGCTGTGTTAGTATTGATGTAAACTACAAAAAAGGTACCGTGTATCCCCCCTGCTTGCTTGGATCTTGCAAACATTTGAGTAAATAAACCATGGACAGAAGCAAATACAACACAACAGATATGGAAGGAGGTGAGAAGACAGAGCTACCGAAGACTGAGGAAACCAAAGCTGATGGGAGGCATCTTAAGGATTGCTGGGAATTACTGAAGGATAGTGGAATGGGGAGGGCATAAATGTGTGGCTCTGCCAACTGGTACATTGTGTCATTTCCTCCATAGAGCTCAGCAGCCTGTTCTAGGAGCATCGAAGGCACAACGTTGGATCTCTTACGGAAAGCGCTGAAAGACTGAGAGAAAAGGAAGGGGCTCAAGTTGCTGGAGGTCTCAATAAGCAAAGGTGAGGCCTGAGAGAGCTGGAGGTAGGGTTCTGGTGTTAGCGGCTGAGCGACATAATGGAGTTTATGATTTTGGAGGAACGGCAGTTCCAGATGGTGGCCAGGTGTGACCATAGGCAAGATTGTAGAAATGGAGTGAGAGCAGAGTAAGAAATTTCTGGGCTGGGATACTAGAAGGCTGGGCCCTTGGAAGTTTAAACCATATCCATGCATGGCACCAAGTAAGCTAGAGAGATTGACAAGGAAACAGGCACCCAAATCTTCAGCGATGGTGCAGAGGTGATGACGAGGTCCTTTGAGAACAGATGTGATAAAGGTAGACAATGTCAAACCTTCATAGGATGCAGGAGAAAAGGTATGGTTTGAAAACAGCAGAGAAGAGCTAGAAGAATGCAGTGTCACCTCTTGATCTGGTGCTACAGAAAAGTAAAAGAGAGAACAAGCTTCCCTCAAGAGGGATGGAGGAGGAGGGTCAACGTTAATCTCTCCTGCTGCAATCTGCACTTCCACTCCCGCCTGCCTTTTACAAAATAGTCTCAGGCTTAAAATCTTGGTTTTCCTAACTAGTTGTTTGACCTTCGAAAATCAGCTAATATATAAATCTTTGCAAAGGTTCAGGGGCGTCTGGGTGGCTCAGTTGGTTAAGCGTCCAACTCTCGATTTCATCTCAGGTCATGATCTCACAGTTTGTGGGATCGAGCCTTGCATCGGGCTCTGCGCTGATAACACAAGTCTGCTTGGGATTCTCTCTCTCCCTCCCTCTCTCTGCCGTTCCCCTGCTGGCATGTGCATGCTCTTTTTCTCTCTCAAAATAAATTAAATTTTTTAAATGTTTATTCATTTTTGAGAGAGAGAGACAGAGCAGAGCGTTAGCAGGGGAAGGGCAGAGAGAGAGGGAGACACAGAATCCGAAGCAGGCCACAGGCTCTGAGCTGTCAGCACAGAGCCCGATGTGGGGCTGGAACCCACGAACCGTGAGATCATGACCTGAGCCGAAGTCAGATGCTTAACCGACTGAGCCACCCAGGTGCCCCTCAAAATAAATTAAAAAAAAATATTTACAAAGGTTCATAAAAGGGTAAGTACAAAAATGATCATCTTAGCATGGTCTGTGATAGCAGGAAGATGGAGGCAAACCCAGTGTCCATCACTAGGGGATAAGGAAATGCAGTGACTCATACTACAGAACACAGTAGTCCTGTGAGAAGTAGCAAATCACGATAAAAACATTTCAGGAGACTGAAAGCACATGGATGCTTATCACATAGTTTACAAAGATATGAGTATATTTAGGCACATATATTGAGCACATTACAGCTGGTACCAAAATGGCAGGGGAGCAGTACAGAATGGGAGTGAGGATCAGCGATAAGGGGAAAATGTATTAAAAGTAAAGGAAGGGAAAAAGGAAGGAACCAGATACGAGTTACCCATTGCACGATCCATTTATATAAAATATCCAGAACAGACAAATCCACAAAGACAGAGCAGATTGGTGGTTGCCGGTGGCAAGAGAAGGGGTAAATGGGGAGTGACTGCTTAATGGTATAGGGTTTCCACTTGGGGTGATGAAAATCTTTTGGAATGGAAGAGAGGAGGTGATTACACAAGATTGTGAATGTACTAAATGCCACTGAATTGTTCACTTTACAGTGGTTGATTTTATGTTATTTGAATTTTATCTCAATTAAAAAATTTTTTAAGATTTAAAGGCAGGGTCTTACATGGACCATTGTTCATTTCCTCCCGCTGAAAATAAGTAAAAATGTTAAATAAAATGTAGTTTATAAAAATGGTCATTAAAGCAAGGAGTAAGGAAATACCAAGTCAAAGTATAAAGAAAAAGACAAATTCAGAGCTGTAAGTCCTGAAACACATAAGCCGCTTTCCCACAAAAGGGACAAGAAGAGCTATTTTAGAAGAAAAACAGTAACATGTAAGAACGTGTCCTAAGAGATGCCAATGTTTATTAGAAAGTTATAGTGATCATAACAGTGGAATTTAGGACAGAGAAACAAATGAAAGAAAGATAAATGAAGGCCAGCAATCAATCCAGACTTATAAGATCCCTGATGCGTGTATAAGACTACACTGAATGTTGGTGGGGACGGTGACCAATATATGGGGCAAGGGCAGCCAGATATCATATAAAAATTGAACCAGACCTTACTGACTCACTACTAAATGTAGTGAAATTACTACCACTACATTTACTCCTGCTAAATTTACAAACCAAATTATTTGTTACTGATTTCCCTCCTACATCACATCCCTACTTCTTACCAAACACAAAAATGTATCGTAGGTCGATTAAAGAACTAAAAGGGAAAGGTATAGCTTCAAAGATTTTAGGAGCTACTATAAATCATCTATGACCTCTGGTAGGAAAACTTGTCTTGAATGAGACAAAAAACAAAGCATCAGCCATAAAGGAAAACACTGAAATGCTACACGGCGATGAGAATGAATGAAATCTGGCTCCACAGGACGATCTGGGTGAATTATACATACATCATGAGCAAAAGAAGCAAAACACATGCACGTACACGCACATAGTTAAACTTAAAACAACTACAGTGTGTTTTTAAGGAGGCGTGCATAGCCAGGGTAATCAAGGAAATGATGACTATAAAAGTCAGCATGGTGACTGTTTCTCAGAGACGTGAGGGAGAACAGCAAATGTGTGTGTGGGGAGGCCCTTCCGAGGACACTGGCGATGTTCTTTTCCTGGTGATGGTTGCATACGTGTTCACTTTTTCTCTTATTGGTACATATACATCTTATGTACTTTTCTGGAGGCATGTTCTGTTTTTATCTAATAAAAATGATTCAAAGCACATGAGTTATTACTAATTTGAGAATTTCCACCATGAATAAAAACTTAAAGGCCTGCTTAGTGGGCCTGAAACTGTAGGAGCCATTGCTAAGCAGTTTTTCTGTTTCGTTTTGTTTTGTTTTTGCAGATTTGTGTGTGTGTGTGTGTGTGTGTGTGTGTGTACACGCGCATGAAAGGTCAACTTTAGAAAAAAAAACAGCCTCCATTTTTTACATTCGCAATAAAAACAAATTTAGCAAGGCACATGGAAAAGATATATTTTTAGATTCTTACTAGATGGAACAGAAAATGTTAATAAAAAATACTGACCTTGTTTCTTCAGTCATGCATGCATTACTTGTTATCTGGGCATCACTGGAAGTAAGAAGCACAGAGGACCCTTCCTAGTCTCTCAATCCATACTTTGTCATGACCTAGTACTTCACACCCCATCCACACTTTATAATTGTCTAGGGAAATACTAGAGCTATTTATTTATTTTCTTGTTAATATAATATTGTCAAATTGGCTAACATACAGTGTGTAATGTGTGTAGAGCTATTTTTTTAATGATGCCTGGGTTATTTGTATATGCAGCTTTCTAAGAGATTCTCACGTACAGTGAAGGTTAAGAATCACTAAAGCTCTTTAAGATTCACATGTGACATAATTTAACCTTGAAACAACAATACTAAAATCGTATCTCTACTTCAAGATGGTCAAACCACAGCTCAGGGAGGCAAAGTAATTCGCCCAAAAGTCACACATCAAATCGAAGGTAGAGGCTGGGCTAGCTAGCATTCGCTTATTCCATCAATAACACATTTTCTCCAATTGCTAAGTGCCTTTGTGGGACAAGCATTGTGTCAGGCAATACAGGGAGAGAGATTTAAATGTAGCCCTTGGCTCTGTTATACTCCCCAGTGAGGCTCCCCGACTCTCTGACTGGCCTGGGCAGCACAGGGAGTTGGAGAGTTCTAGCAGTCAACGTAGCTAGTTTTCTAAAAGGGCTAATTTCCAGGACTCTGGCTGCACCAATGTCCAAAAGCCCTTGACTGCTCAGGCATCTGTTCGTGCACAGCACTGACCCCTCCTTGGATCTTATCCCCACTATCAGTCCTCAGCTGGTGATTCCCCGGTGGCCTGTTGTACCTAAGCACACTTGCTTGGGAGAGTACAAAACGCTGTTTGAAATTAGATCAGAAGCACTTACTGGGAGGCTGGGTGAATGCATGAACACTGGTCTAAGCCTCTCTTAGCTGAAGACAATTACTGTCTAGTTTATTTCCTTAAAAATTGGATTTATACTCTTGGTGTTCTCTATAAATCAATTTATTAGGTAGAGGAACGTAAGAGTATGAAAGGAAATACGTTGGATGCTAGCTTCTAACGCAGATTCAGAAGAAAGGCACTCTCCAGCTATTAAAACCTACTGCTGGAGCAAGGAATGTGGTTGTGAGGTGAGAAAGAACTGAGAAGTAAACCCATCAGAACACTTCTCAAAATGTTATGAGGATTAGTGATCACTGTAAAGAGATTTTAAAGGCACGATTTAGGACCCTTATACAGAACTTCACCACAAAATAGTAACACGAATGTTTCTATTCGTGCAAGAATCCAGGAAATAAAATAACCTTTATTGCAATATCCTCTGTCTCTACAGGACGGAGACGCCGTGTTGATTGCTCATAGCTGTCCAGGTGATATCTTCCAGGCTGCTTCCTGTTTATAGTTTTCGGCTGTAGCATTCCAAGTGGGAAAAAACACAAGTTGAAGTTTCATATATAAAAAAAAGAGGTTTTACTAAACATTGTCATATTGCTACTTCTCCACTTGAATTCCAAGAAAAAGAAGTAAAGTGAGATTGATATTTTAATTATTTCAATGGCTTCTCCAAATAAAAAAGCAAATAATAGCAAAAAGTGTTAAGCTACAATTTTAAACCTAATTCACAAGCCTTTTAAGAAAAATTAAAAATACAAAAATGTGATACTTGCAATGGATGGAATTTAAAGTGCGGAGTCGTAACTAGGTTTTGGATCCCCTTTATCCAGCTCTCCAGATAAACATGCCTGTGCAGTAAAAAACTGCATGCATGTCAAAGGCAAACAGACTAACTCAGGTTAAACCAGAATCAACTTGTAAGACCATTGGACTTATACGTGTTCCAACAGTACATTTTTGATCACCCTCTGAATCAAGAGGATTTCGAGTCTCCTACACTCATAAAACTCAGATCAGGCTACATGTCATCCAAGCATCCGCTCTGGAGTGAGAAAAAGTATAACGATTTAGAATTTCTTTTGTCCAAATAGGCATGTATGTTGTTTCCTAAGTATATAAACATTATATAATGCTGATGTAAGCATAACAAAATGATCCAGTCTTTCCCAAATGTTATAGCATTGTTCCTGGTCAAAGGACTAAAGCATTCATTATACGGGATGCCAGTCGAGGTTGGACAGTCCTCACATGCTTAAAATGAACTTGAATTAGGTCATAGAGATTTGTTATTCTCTCAACTTGACTTCAATTTTGTGTAGATAGAGACACCTGGCTAAAGAGAAGGTAGAAAATTCAGCTCTGTAAACTTCTAATTTAGAAAAATTTATAAGTCAAAGTTGCACCAGGAATCTAGTGAACAAGTATTTCAACAAAAATAATTATCTGTCTTACTTAACCACCTTATAGATTTTATGAAGGCTAACTAAGAATACACTTTAAAACTGTTAAATTACCTATAAAAGCAAAGTATTCTAGAATTATGAAACTTTTTTTTTTTTTTTGGCCTGGAATTGCAGGTTTAGTTTTTTGAAAAATTCACTGAATTCTACTATGGGAATTAGAAATGTCCTCAAATAATCAGTAATTTAATCCAAACAAGATATTGCTCTTCCAATTTCCATCAATTGTTATATCAACAGAACATCAAATTATCAAGTAGTACATTGCTAGGCTACATGCAAATAAATACACAGATTAAAAAGGTACTGAGCAGAACGAGCAGTGATTCTATCCCACAGAAAATACTGAATGCATTTAACTTAAAAAAAATAGAGATTTTTTTTCCAAAAATCTTATTTTAGTTTTGTTTTTCTTTTCGTGATCTCACAGATGACCCTGGAAGTACATCACATGAGATACAGAAACTCACTATCCTTTAAGCTAAGTGTATCTTTCTCACGAGACATGTCTATGCCTTTACATAAATCCACTGTCTTCTAAGTCTTTAATTCTATAGTAGTATTGCCCCAGAGGTCCAAAAAGAATGACGTCATGTTCTTCATGAAACCAAGGAGAGGGTGGGAGGAGGAGATGTGTTGACAGAGATTTGAGTCGGAGTTCCACAGATGTAATTTGAAGAGACTTTGGCTCTAGAATGTCACTAATTCTCCATGGAGATTCTACAGCCAAAACCACTTAACTCTAAGCTTTTACAGAATACATAGCATCTTAAGCTCTCAAGAAGAAGTTTCCATTAGTGTTATTTTCAAACACACAGCTTTTTTCACTCCATTTAAAAAAGTTTGTCGTTTGTGGTTTGGCCCATCAGCAGTGATGAATGACCCTGAAAGACATCAGAAGTCCAGTCTGGTTTCAATAACCCTGAAGATATTGAATGTACTTGAAGGGGATTCTTTTTTCCTTCCAACAACCTTTACTCAGTTCAGTTTTTCTTCTATCGCTCATCTCATGCAAAAGGTTCTTCAGATTTCCCTAACTCCAAAAACCTGACCTCCCACATCCCCATTCTGGAGCTCATCCACTCTACTCATTTCTATATCTCTGAGAGATGATCTAATAAATTCTATGGTTATCTCCTACCATCTCAACGGATGACAACGCCGGTTCTAATCAAATACTTGACTTTCCTGCTGCCTCAAAGTGTAGACATTCTATAATGTGTTCTTGTCTTTGTGTTCATGGCCACACAATAGCAAATAGCATTTGGAGGCATTATTACTCCAGCGTATATAGGCATGGGTGGTAGTTCCTTCTCAGACAAAATCACACTTGCTCAATAAAATAATGGAGAGTAAAGAATAACTCCAAGAAAGCAGAAGAAAACAGCAAGTCTAAATATAGTCGAATGTTCATCTCAACTATTCTTAGTAGTTTCAAACATGATGTAAAGAAAAATTTATTACAGATTGACTTCCTGGTAAAAAGACTTTCCAAGCCTCAGTTAATTCCAGTCAAGAGATTGCATTTGCAATATTGTTTGGTTACATATTTAGTATATATGTGTATATATATATATTCATATTTTTGTCTAACAGTAACATGAATAGCTAATATTAATTACAATTTGACTCACTTTAGAATAACATCTTTCTATATTTTATTGTTATGAAGTATACATATAGATTTTAAAGACTTTCTTCAGAATTTTTCAGAAACACCTTTCAAGAAAGTGTTGGAATCGAGTCTCATTCATTTAAATATTAACTAATGGTTAATGACTCTTAAGTTTACGTCTCCAATGCTGACTTCTCTTTTGAGATATCAATCAATATCTCAAAATTATCATGTGCAAATATGCCTTTTGATTCTACCTCAATGCCAATCTACTTACTTCTTAGCCTCCCTATCTATTTGATCGGCAAGTTTTTGTCAGCTCAACCTAAAACACATACACTGAATTTGATCACTTTCTCACAATGTCCACTGCAACTGCCACAAAAACTAACTCTATCATCTCTTGTCGCCTATGTGATTATAATAATCTCCCCACTGATCTATCTGTTCTATTCTTGTTCCCACTGATTACTGTCAACCTAGTAGCCTACTAGCCAAAGTGATCTTTTAAAAATACAACCAAAATCATATTAGTCCCTACTTTAAAATGCTCCAATAGTTTTCTATTGCATGTCAATATAATCCAGACCCTCAATCCTTGTTCCTACCATGTCTTATCTCTCCATTCTTCACCAGACTTCAACAACAGTGTCCCTCTGTTCCTTGAGCACACCGAATTCATTCTCTTCTTAGGGTTTTTGCATCTACTAGTTCTCTGCCTGAAATGCCTTTTTTCCCCAGATCTTTACTGAGCAGGCCTCAGCCCAAATGCCAGCTCTTCAGAGGGGGCCTTCTGGGAAATGACCACTCTGCTTCCAGTATCCCAGTCACTCTCTCATACCTTATTTTCTTTTCTTCAAAGTGAAATTATCTCATTTTTTAAACTTATCATCTGACTCCTGCCTCAAGAAAGCAAACTATGACAAGGACGAGGTTGTCTGCTTTGTTCATAGCTACATTCCTGAAGTACAGGGTAGCCAATAAATCTAGAAACACAGGAAAATACATGGTACATGTCACATTATGTGTAACAAATATAGAACAAAATAATATTGACCATGTTTCTGGGCTGTATGTAGATATTGAGTAAATATTTGTGTAATGGATAAATAAACTGGTTTAGGAGTTACAAGATGCAGGTTTTAATTCTGGCTCTGCTGCTTACTAACATGGCTTTATTCATTCCACATAACACACACACCCAATATATTCAGTTGGAAAATAAAAATAGGTAATGTAATGTAATGTTACATTGTGAGTCAAAGATATAATTCTTTGAAAAGCACTTTTTAAACTAAAAAGTGTAGCTCAAAGGTATTAAAAGAATATGGCATGGGAGCTGTTAAGCTCATTTAGTATTATATTTATATAAAGTCTCAGGTAGACAATGCTTTTTTAGTGTGGGTTTATTTTTGAGAGAGAGAGAGAGCGAGCGAGTGCATGTGCACGTGCTAGTGGGGAGAAGGGCAGAGAGAGAGGGAGAGAGAATCCCAAGCAGGTTCCACACTGCCAGCACAGAGCCCAATGTGGGGCTCAATCCCACCAACCATGAGATCATATCCTGAGCTGAAATCAAGAGCCAGATGCTTAACCAGCTGAGCCACCCAGGTGCCTCTGGGGTAGACAACCTTTTAATTTTTTTTTTCAATTGAACATGTGTTGTCCCTTTTGGGATAATTCTTTGATGATTTCTAATGTCAAGCCTTATACAATATGTTTATAAATTTTAGACCTTTGAAGTTCTTTGTAGAAACAGGTGGCCATTTTTCTTCATATAGGTTAAAAATAAAGCTTACAGTTTCTTCTAATTGTACTCATTGAAAATCACCCAATCTTGGGACTGTTACATATTCACAGCGTTTGTAACAAGATAAAGCACCTACCACTGCAGTGTGTTTCTTACAGGACTCAAAAGGAAGAGAGCCTTCACCAGTTCGCCAGCTATCCTCACCAATCTCATCACTCAAGAGAAACTCATTCAGCTTTTGAACACTGTGAAAACCAAACAAAAAAAAAAAGGAGGGTTAAACATAAAAGTGCCAATGATGAAGTTCTACCAAAATAAACAAGTATTTCCTTCACCAATTATCATGTTGAGCAAGCCACCTCTGAGAGTCATTTCTCAACGCCAACTTGGAGGAACAAGCATCCTAACTAAACTGCCCAAGAATGATGGGCTCCCAGGACTGGGGACTTTCAGTGCTATAACTAGAAAAGTATCAGAAGGAGTAGAAACAATTTGTCACCCCCTTAATTTCAGTCAAATTTTTTTGCACTTTTTTTTTTTTGCAATTATGTTTCTTGTTCAAAGCCAGTAAAGTTGAGGAGGAACTTGAAACAAAGAGGTTAAAAATAAAAAATAATAAAGCCAATGAGGTAAGGACCCATTATTCTAATTTTGCAAATGAGAGGAAATAAGTTATAGAGAAGCTAAGTAGTCTGCTTAAAAGCATTTAGCATGTAACACACAGGTCTGGGGTCCATGACCATTCCACCATCTTGCGTAAGCAATATTCACTACACATATTTTCTGAACCTGGCAATAGAGGGGCCTCTGGAGAGTTGCTGCTCTGTGTTGGCAAAGGACCAGCAGCAGCAGCAGCATCTAGAGCTTACCAGAGACTCTCCGGCTCCACCCAAAACCTACTGAATCAAAATACTCATTTTCACAATATTCTGAAGTACTTCATAAGCACATGACCACTCTAGAAGAGTGGTTTGCAAACATTCTTTTCGATGGTCTTCTTGGGTAGGGTATGAGGCTCCTTGACCCGCGTACCACTCCCATTCTAATTTTTTCAAACCGGTGTTCAACAATTAGAAGCAAAAAAAAAAAGAACTAAAGAAAACAATAGCATGATTTCAAAGCATCTGCATATAAATAAAACAATATGCTAAAGAAAAGTCTGTGAAGCTGCAGAGGAAAAGAAATGATCCTTTTAGCATGCTAGGATGCTGAAAGTAGACACACTGGCTTGGCATGTGTAGCATCAACCACAGGAGAAATACTGCCTTTGGTAGGACTCTAGGAAATAAAGATTTGAAACAAAAAATGTATACATTTTTTTCATTTGAGCTTGTAGGCAAGTGCTTCCAAATAGGTCTGCAAAGCTTAGGTTGTGTGTGTGTGTGTGTGTGCGCGCGCGCGTGTGTGTGACAGAGTAATAAAATGAAGAAAAGTAAATTTAACTCAAACTGTCCCCATCATCTTTAAGTCTGGTGGCATTGCATGCCATAAAAACTGCTTCTTTTCGTTGGAAACATAAAGGTAAATAAAAACCATTGCAGCAGTCTGATTGTTAGCTTCCAAATGCATTTACAGAGAACTAAGAAGGATAACTGTTGAAGAAAAAATTGTGGCTGAATAATACTCCATTGTCTGTATATACCACATTTTATTTATTTATTCATCCATTGATGGACATTTGGGGTGTTTCCACTTTTTGGCTACTGTGAATAACACTGCTGTGAACATGGGTGTGCAAATATCTATTGAAATTCCTGCTGCTTTGAATTTTGGGGGTATATACTCAAAAGCAGAATTGCTGCATTGTATGGTAATTTTATGTTTAATTTTTTGAGGAACCATCATACTGTTTTCAACAGCACCTGCACCAGGGTTCTGGAATTCCTGACTCAATGTATTAGAGTTATGATAACATGGACGAATCTTGAAGACATTATGCTAAGTAAAATAAGCCAGACACAAAAAAGACCTCATAAATATTGTATGATTCCACCTATATCAAGGACCTAGAATAGTCAAATTCATAGAAACTGAAACTCAGTGATGGTTTCCACTGAGAAGAGGCAAACGGGGAGTTATTGTTTGATGAGTGTAGATTCAAATGCAAGGAGCTGAAGAAGTTCTGGAATGGACTGTGGTGATCACTGCACAGCAATGTGCACGTACCTAATGCGACAGAACTATACACATAAAATGGTTTAAGCAGTAAGTTTTATGTTATGTATATTTTACTGCTATTGAAAAAAGAATTTAAGACCTCTCGAAAAAAAAAACAAACAAACCAAAAAAGAACAAAAGAAAGGAAGAAAGGAAGGAAGAACAAGAAGAGCTTTAGTTTGTGTACTTTGAGTCTTTGTCAGCAAATATTGACCTTATAGAACTTATAGAAAGATGACTTAGAAATGCCTTATGAAATGGTAGTCTATACATCTTAAATGGCAACTATTTCTTCTGTACTCTTTAAATTGAGGTATCATTGACATATAACATTTATATTAGTTTCAGCTGTACAACATAATGAGTCAATACTTATATATATAGCCATCTGATCATCGCAATGTCTAGTTAACATCATCACCATACACAGTTACAATTTTTTTTCTTGTGATAGGAACTTCTAAGATCTACCTCAGAAGTCATAGTAAAAGATCTTCTTTACCTTAATAGATTTTAGTTGTCATTCTGTTCTTATGTTTTGAAGAGTGGATTTTAGGGAGCATAGCTTTGCCATTTAAAAAATACCTTTTAGGAGTGTCTGGATGGCTCAGTAGGTTGAACATCTGACTCTTGGTTTGGGCTCAGGTCATGGTCTCACAGGTTTGTGAGATCCAGCCCTGCGTTGAGCTCTGTGCTGACAGCATGGAGCCTGCTTGAGATTCTCTCTCTCCCTTTCTCTCTGTCCCTCCTCTACACACACACACACACACACACACACACACACACGCATGCATGTATGTGCTTGTGCTTTCTCTCAAAATAAATAAGTAAATAAATAAATTTTTTTTAAAGAATAATTTTTAAACAATCAAACACTATGTCTTTGCATACTAAGGAAGCCCAGAGGCCAGGCCCATTTGCCTTTGTAACTCTATGTCCAGCTGTTCCTGGCATATATTACTCAATGAATGCTCAATAAATCAAAGAAGAAATAAACTAATGATTCAGACATTTAAGTGAAGTCAGTTGATTCAATTCTCCGTCTCACTTTTCTAGCACACACACAAATCTTACTGAGGCTTTTATGGAATTAATGAGCCCCATCCTTGTCAAACATCAGGAAGCAGTGGTGTCTGAGCATAACTGGGGCATAGAGAGAACTTTCTTTCCTCTCTATAACATCCCACTTTAGAACTCCCATCACCATGAGCATCAAAGGATCCCAAGATGAACAGTTCTCTGAAACTCTCCTTCCTTTCCCTGCCTCTTGCGCCATCATTCCAGGCTGAGGGTCCTTGGCATTGCTGTTTTGTAATTTTTTGTTATCATCTATCTCTTCCACTACACTGTGAACTCCTTAAGAGCAAAGATTTTCATCCTGTGGCTCCAGCCCCATGCCAAAAATACAACATAGTAATTTCTCAAAAAATGTCTGGTGAATGAATAAATGGATAATACAAAAAGCATTTCTTATTCATATGAGGTCCTTTCAGAAATCACTGAGGCAAACCAATTATGTAAATTGCAGGAATCCTGACCAAGGGTGAAGTAATTTCCACCATGCTGCCAGGGTTATATATTAAACACCCATTCTTCTCCTTAAAATAACAAATGGCACCCCTTTGCCTTCGGTGTCCTTAGATCATTTACAGGCTGATCAGGATCTTACTCTCCAGCTTCATCCACTGTGACTTTGCACATCAGAAACTTTCACCAATTACACTCAATTCCATTTAGTTGTCTGAACGTACCAAGATCTCTCACCTACTTACTCATCCCTTCACCGTGAATATGTTGCTCTCTCAGATTGAACATGCTTTCCCTTTTCTTCAACTGACCGAGTCCTACCTATTCTTTGAGATCTTACAAAGGAACCACTAACTCTTTTAAATCTTCACTGACTAGACTGTCTGCCTTCTCTCTCAATGAGCCTTAGTGAGCCTTACATATGGGCCCATGGCATTCTGTGTAGAGCTCTGTAATAGCATAACACTCCATATTGTATGTGCTTGGTTCCCCTTCCCGGTCTCTCCAGCTAGACTGTGGGTTCCCTGCAGATTTCACTCTACCTTTCATCTTTGCAATTCCGAATACCTAACAATGTATCTGAAGTATTAACAAATGCATGTAGACCCACAGAAGATATCTCTCTGAAGCACAAAGTGAGGATTAATAAAATGGGGGTAAATTAGTAAAACAGAAATTGGTAGAGAACTAAAATATTTAGGCAATGTGCTAAATGAGCTGTTCATATCCTATCTCATTTAATTGTCTCAATTGCCATAAGCATGAGCTATTATTGTGCTCAATTGATAGGGAGGAAGTTGAGCTATTAAGACACTAAATAACCTGCTTGAAGTTGAACAATGTGTATTCTATGGCAGTCAAGGATTTGACAGCGGGTGTATTTGATACCAACCAATTTCCTAGCCTGCCTCTGCCATTTTTATAGTTCATTGTTTTCGGATTATATATATATATATAGAGGGAGAAACTATATATATATATATATATAGTTTCATGTATTTGGATAATTCATACAAGTATTTAAGGTTTTAATTACACATGTCCATATTCACTTTTCAAGTTTCACTTTGGGTGTATACATACAGCTTAAGTACCTTGGACAGGTGCTATTATGTTCATTGGGAAGAAATGATTTTGTACTGGCGATTGTGTGCTTTTCCTGTAGGAACTATGAAATTTTTGTAAACAGTGACCAGGTATGCATGCTCTATGATCAATATCAGTAACAGTTTATTTGATCAAATAAAACTAGAATGGACTAGCCAAGCTTACATTCCTTTCCGAGGTACATGAGAGAAAGGATACAAAGTTATTTTCCAACACAGCAATCAGTTTTACACATTTTTCTTTTAGCAAATAATATTTTTGGACATAGATATTGCATGATACATCAAATACCAGAAACCTAAACTGAAATTATTTGTAAAGGATACAACATATCAACTTATATTCTCCTCAGAAAAGCAAAAAACACATAAATTATTTCCTTATGAATAAAGCAAAGTGGAAAAGTGAGGCAGGCATCCTGGAAAATCACTCTTACTCAAGTATTTTAATATTTTATTTTATTATTTTTTAAATGTTTATTTATTTTTGAGAAAGAAAGAGGGAGACAAAGGATCTGAAGCAGAGTCTGCACTGAGAACAGAGAGCCTGATGAGGAGCTCGAACTCACAAACTGTGAGATCACGACCTGAACTGAAGTCAGATGCTTAACTGCCTAAGCCACCCAGACACCCCAAAGTAAACATTTTTATTTTTATTTTTTTTTATGTTTATTTATTTTTGAGACACAGAGACAGAGCATGAGCAGGAGAAGGGCAGGGAGAGAGAGGGAGACACAGAATCCAAAGCAGGCTCCAGGCTCTGGGCTGTCAGCACAGAGCCCGACGCAGGGCTCGAATTCACAGACTGCGAGATCATGACCTAAGCTGAAATCGGCCGCTTAACCAACTGAGCCACCCAGGCACCCCTATTTTTATTTTTTAACGTTTATCTATTTTTCAGAGAGAGAGAGGGAGAGCGCACACAAGCAGGGGAGGCGTGGCGGGGGTGGGGGACAGATGATCTGAAATGGGCTTTGGGCTGACAGTAGCAAGCCCCGTGTGGGGCTCAAACTCATGAACCATGAGATCTTGACCTGTGCTGAGGCCAACTGAGCCACCCAGGCATCCCCTAAACTAAACAGTTTTAATAGAAAGTGTAGAATTTTCACGTAGAAAAGAATTTTACATGGCATGGAGTTTCCCTACAACAGAGTTTATAAGTCTCTTATAGGCATGCATAACACGAGTTTGGGAGTATGCTGCACTCCATTCTAACCCACTGAATTTCAGAATGTATTTAATAGTGCAGCGGAGAACTTATGACTTCCACGGTCCTGAACAGGAGGTTTCAAAATCAGCTCACCAAAGTCTCCGATTATAAACAGGCTGCTCAGCTCATTGTGGGCCAACTGGCATCAAAGACTGGTCACGGGCTCCCAGGCATAGAAGGAAATGCCAAGCCCGGTCAAAACTGGGAAAAATCTCATTTGGGTTCCCAGAATCAGCACACAGCGGGGAAAAAGGCCTGGCCTCCCCTCTTGGTTGGTCATCTCTGTAGGACCCACAAATCAACCACTGAGACTCATTTTAAAGAAGCAAGTGTTTATAAGCTGGTTCTATTCGGCCTATGGCTTGGGAAATCTGGAGCTGAGCCCTGAAAACAGACTGGTCTTTATCAAACTGGCAAATGCCTTTCTCTGAGACGTAACGAAGAAAGAGTGCCAGGCAGAAACATACAGCGAGTATTAACCACTCTCAACTTCACCGGGATTTACTACAGCAGGATTGTATACTATGAAGTGGGAAGGAACGCCTAGGTCTTTTGATGGTGTTTTTTTTTTTTTCTGTTATTATTTTGTTTTCAAATATACTCTTAAAGTCCTTTTGATGCTTGGTAACCTTCTGACTTCACAGAAGTTATCTAAGTTATCAACTAACTTTTCTCTATCCCCACTTGTGGTACAAAGTCAAATTCCAATTAAAAATGAAACCATGAGAGGGATAGCTATTAAATGAAGAAAATGAAAATAAGGACCAAAATAGCAGATTTTGGCCATTTATCAATTTTATTGTTTGAAGTAGCTTCCCTTCCAGAGCACTGCCTAATTTGGAAGCGGTGCTACAAAAATCAGTCAGTGTTCTGCACAACTGTTTCAGAGGCAGAACAGTAAGAAAAGAAAATGAGGCAGATGAGGCCAGAGGGTCTGATCTTTAACAGTTCCGGTATTGGTTACTAGTGACACAGCTTACAGAAGAGGACTGAAATCATTTCGTGATACTACTGTAACCAATCAGATCTTAGGTTTATAATAAGATAATGCATACGTATTTGAATGCTTTTTGGTAGTAAGCCATTGTTAAACCAAAATAAAGTATTGCCTAAACTGAAGATTTTGATATTTTAAGTATCAAATACTAGTTTTCTTAGTAATACATAGCCACCGGAAAAATTATCTCCTTTAAAAGACCTTACAAGAAATATTCAACATTGCTATCAACGACAACTCCAGGCTTCATATAATAAACGCCTCCGTTTTCCAATATCTCTCAGTATTCTAAAATCTTGACATTACTTTCAAAAGCCAGATACGATATAACTGTTTATGAAACATGCTGAGGTTTTATGAAGTTTACATGATCTTATACAATAAGCAAAATACAACTTTAAGACTTTCTTGTTTGTAATGCAGCATAAGATGCAGTACATTGTGGCACAAACAGCATTATATGATATAGTTTGGTAGCATACTAATGGTCATTATCATATCACATTTATTTTTATTGTTGTGCATTGTGGGAAACTGTAAATCTGAGACACACTATACACTGGTTGAAAACACTAGAGAGCATATTTAAAATGAGCAAAATGTGGAGTGGTTTTGTAGAGTCTTTCCATTTGCAGAAGCCATGAGCCTTAAACTTTGGTCCAGATTAAATTAAAATTAAAACAGTAACTGTGTGCTGACGGGAAAACTGTCCATCACTGTTAGTGCAAATATAAACTGACACAGCTTTTCTGGGAAATATTATGGGCATTTTCATTAAAAAATCTTAAAAATGTGTATACATTTTGATCTATCACTCTCTAAATGTAAAGCAACATAGCATTATTCATTAAGACCTTAAAAATATGCTTACTGTTTATACAATTGAACACCAAAAAAAAGTAATCTAATGAAAAAAATGGGCAGAAGACATGAATAGACATTTCAACAAAGAAGACCTACAGATGGCCAACAGACACATGAAAAGATGCTCAACATCACTCATCATAAGGGAAATGCATATCGAAACCACAATGAGATTATCACCTCACAGTGTCAGAACGCCTGAAATCAAAAACACAAGAAACAGAAAGTGTTGGTGAGGATGTGGAGAAAAAGGAATCCTCTGCACTACTGGGGAGAATGCAAACTAGTGCAGCTGCTGTGGAAGACAGTATGGAGGGTCCTCAAAAAGTTAAAAATAGAACTAACCTACAATCCAGTAATCCCACTACTGAGTATTTACCCAAAGAACAAAAACATTAATTTGAGAGGAAATATGCACCCCTATGTTTACTGAAGCATTATTTACAATAGCCAGGTGATGGAAACAGCCCAAGTATCCATAGATAGATGAATGGGTAATATATATATATATATATTGCAACAGTGTAGATGGAGCTAGAGTGTATTATGCTAAGCAAAAGAAGTCAGTCAGAGAAAGACAAATACCATATGACTTTATTCATATGTAGAATTTAAGAAATAAAATGAACAAAGAAAAAAACTAAGAAAAGAATTCTTAACTATTCAGAACAAATTGATGGTGGGTGGGTGGAGGGGTGAAACAAATAAAGGGGATTAAGAGTACACTTATCTTGATGAGCATTGAGTAATGTATGGAATTACTGGATCACTTTATTATATGCCTGAAATTAACATAACACCATATGTTAAGTATAGTGGAATTAAAATAAAAACCTTAATAAAATTTTTAAAAATATGCATACTGTTTAAACTAGTATCCCCACTTCTAGAAATCTGTCTTAAGAAAATAATCAAAGAAAAGTTTAAAGATAAAAACAGATGCTTGTCTCAATGTTAGTTATATTATTTATGTTAGGTAGAAAATAGAAACATTCCAAATGCCCAATAAGGAGGTAATTATTAAATAAATTAGAGTATAGAACTTCAAAATAGACTATTGCATAGCCAATAAATATCATGATCTTAATGAAGGGAAAAAATAAAAACAGTAAGTGAAATAAGGAGTCAAAAGCTACATAAATTCAAAATTTTTACTTTAAAATCATAATTATTTTCATCTAAAAATAATTGTAAAAGGCTGAAAAGTAGCATATTAAAATTTTAACAATGGGCAGCAATTTGAATGTTGGTTTTCATACTTTTTCAAATTTACGACCATGAGCATATATCATTTTCATAATTAGGCAAAGAACTCCAGACATTCCAGTGCATACCTTATGATGGCTTTGACTGCAAATCTGACCACTGTAGAGAGCAGGAACAGTGGGGTGACCAGGATATGAAAGAGAGACAGCGAAGCAAAGGCCTCTGCAGGTTTTAGATTGTTCCCGCTAGCATACGCGTGGGTCACAAATGTCTGTGCAAAGAAAGAAGTTCTTTAGACAAAGCTGGAGAAACTTTCACAAATGCTTACATTCAATTTTAGAAAACTAACATATTCTGCTACCCCAATATGTCCATTACAAATATGAAAACAATTGCTTTATCCAAATTACTCCCTAGGAAAAATAATACTTGTTATTGGTAGAGTACTTAATGGTTTACACGCCATCTTAGGAAGAAATTTTGGATAAGGGCATAATAGATTCTATTTACAGATGAGGAAACTTGACTTCTGTCAAATTATTGAGTAGGAGGAGTAATTGTGAAGTGAACCTAGAGTTCTTAACAACCAGTCAGGTTCTTTCCAACCAATACTAAATTTTCTAAGAGAAAAATAAGATGTTCCATTGCTTTAGGGTCCCTATTGTGTATCTTTACTAAAATCGCCAACATTAGTGTTTGATGCAGATGTATTTACATTTCTAAACAAAATACGAGCTTCCAGGTTTGTCCTTTTAGTCTGAAATATAATGTAATCTTCTGGTTGTTGATCTAGCACGATTCTGATAGAAGAATGTCTAGAAACCAGGTCATGGAGATTAGAACAGTTAGTTCTTAACTACTGTTAATTTTGCTTCCCAGGGCACATTTGGCAATGTCTAGGGAGGGTTAATGGCCTCTAACTGTTAGAGGCCAGGGATGCTGCTATACATCCTCAGGCAGAGGAAAGATCCTAACAACAAAGAATTATCTGGGCCAAACGTTCATGGTGTCACAGTTGAGAAACCCTGGATTAGAACTATTACGATGGGGACTGCAAAGAGAAAACTGGCAGAGGTGAAGTAATATATGTTACCACCCACAGATTCCTGCTCATGAATCATTTCTAAACACTGACTCAGTTCCGTGTTCAAAAGAAGAGAAAGTTTCTTACAGCAAGAACAGCTGCTATGGGGATTGCTGCGTTCATGAAGACTGTGGAAAGAAATCAAATACATTAGGTTCGCTCAACTGTGAAACATTTTCAGTAACTTTAATTCATCATCTATTATTACTTTAACTTCCCTTGAAGACAGAGAGGACCAAGTGCCTTTTGTCTAGAGTCCACAAACGTTTCCCAGTTGGTATTTCCTTTTCTCAGGTGTATAAGCTCCCCCCACATGAGTCTTAATCAGAAAACATTCTCTCTTACTGAAAAGCTGTTTTTTATAAAATGTAATGAGCCTCGAAATTCAGATAAAATGCTCTTTTGGTGATGCAAATTATTCGACTTTAACAAATGTGCATTCCTGAGAGTATTTCCCGTCTATATTTCATGTGGTCCACTAAACTAACTTAAATGTATGAAAATTAAGCTATTACAAGGATAAAAACAAGAATTTGACATCACTTCAAATTCTCCTTCCAAAAGTGATATTTATTTTCATGTATAGACCTTTTGCTTAACAAAATAACTCCATATCCTGAACCCTCTGCTAGTTTAAATGTCTCTCCAGAAATATGTTGCACTAATACTTGATATGCATGATATGCTTAACTGAAACGAAAACTCACAGTTTAGGCTAAAATACTAGTATTTGGAGGTCACGGTAAAATTATAAAGCCAAACTGATAATTTGTAGTTATATTTTTTATAAAACATAGAATTCTAGGGACCGGGGGGCTAAGAGATTAAGCGAACTACTAACAGAGTGAGAGCTAGAACCTAGTTTTCTTGACATGCAGGAGAGAATCTACCCACAAATAAATCAGTCCTCATGATCCACTCTCATGAACTACCGTGACTGCTGAACACAGAATCAGATTACGCTTTTGAAGGTCCAGATGTGGCTTGGTTATCAAATCCAAATCCTTGTATAATAGTGGGAATCCAAACACTGCTCTGAGTTTTACAACAGCACAGAAGGGGAGCCACGTTTCTGCGTCCACCTTCTTTTTCTGCCTCCACCTTCTTTCTCTGGCTATTGTCATCCTGTTCTCTAAGAGTATTTCCTTCTTTTCTCCACATCATTGTTTATAATTCATTTTTATAGCCCACATCCTTGAATAAGTAATCTCCCCTTGATGAGGAAGAGCAAGAACAACTGCTATTTGATTCAAAAAACCATTTATACAGCAATCTGCACCAGGCAGATGTAGTAAGGTACCCTTCCTATCCCATTAAGAAGATAAGAATGAGAATAAGAAGCTCCATATCATACAGATGGAATTCAAACCGATGAAGTCTGGCCTCTCAGACTGCTTGCTACCACCTTGCTCCGCTACTAACAAGTCACCATCATTGAGGTATGATAAGGGTGCTTTACATATATTCTCGTATTTGATGATTACAACTCCCGCACACAATAATAAGGAAGCAGCTTAGGAAGGGTGAGTAACATACAAGATTCCAAACTAGGGGGTGATAGAGCTTGGATGTAAACCCAGATCTAGCAAAGTGAAGAGAAAAAAATATATAATACTGTCTTTTCATCTTTTACCAATGGATTACATCCATAAATAGCACACGACCACTTGGCGACGGAGACTAGGAAATTAACAGAATTTCTCTTCCCCCCAGATATTATCTCAACTGGCAAGAACACTGATTCACAAAAGCTAGATCTTCTGTTCTACTAGTAAGTGTTCTGTTTAACTTTGCTTTTCAATATTTTCAGATACCACTGATGGAGCACTTTTATGTTTCGGGTACTTTCAGAACACTTTATCCACATTGTCTTATTTAATTCCCCAAGATCCTCTTAATACTTCCCAGCTTCCTGATGAGAAAACTGAGACTTTACTGAAGACTGACCAAGGCTATAGAGCTGCCACGTTGCTGAGGCATGGTTTCATTTTCGGTCAGTTTGCCCTGTAAGACCCAATAGTAACCAATTTGTTAGACAGTTGACGTTTTTTCTTTCATTATTTTTGTCTTCTTATGATGTTCTACAGATACTATTTATAAAATGTTTTTAACAGTTACTGAACAGTGTTACATGCACTGCCTTATTTGATTCTTACAATATACCTGTGATAATGATTTTATTATTATTACACCAATTTTTTTAATGTTTATTTATTTTTGAGAGAAAGAGACAGAGTGTGAGCAGGGAAGGGGCAGAGAGAGAGGGAGACACAGAATCTGAAGCAGGCTCCGGGCTCAGAGCTGTTAGAACACAGCCCGATGTGGGACTTGAAGCCATGAACCGTGAGATCATGACCTGAGCCAAAGTCGGACGCTTAAACAACTGAGCCATCCAGGTGCCCCCACACCAATTTTAGATAAGGAAACTGAGGGATGGAGGTTGGTGAGCACTGGACCATTTGCCAGGTGCTTGGTATGAGGTAATGACTATGAAACACTTGGCGTCGTGCCTGGAATAGAATCGACAAACCAATCGACATGTATAGCATGCATTATTTTAATCTTTACTACAGTCCTACATGGTGGATATTATTATCATCTCACATTACAGATGAAAAAATTGAGGCTTGGAAGACATAAGTAACTTGGTCAAGCTCATACTGCTACGAAGTGGCAGAGTTGGGATTTACACCCAGTTTAATGCTTCAACCATAGTTCAAGCTCCTAATCACCAAGAATACTGTATTTAACCATATCATAAAACCTAGGGGCACTTGGGTGGCTCAATCAGTTAAGCGTCCAACTCTTGGTTTCAGCTCAGGTCATGAACTCACAGTTTGTGCGTTTGAGCCCCATGTCGGGCTCTGGTTAGCAGCATGGAGCCTGCTTGGAATATTCTCTCTCTCTCTCTCTCTCTCCCTCTCTCTCTCTCTCTCTCTCTTCCCCACCACTTGTGTTCTCTCTGTCTCTGTCAAAATAAATAAACTTAAAAAAAAACTTTAACATGGTCCAACTGGAATTTTACACCATTGGCTCAAGAATTCCTGCTGCCTATCATATATACATACATCTGCATTTTTACCCTCATGATCTATTGTTTTCTCCCGTTATTGCCTTTTCCATTCTCTCTTTTGTATCTGACATTCAAAAAACAACCCAAATCTCATGTCTGGAGACAGATAAGCTGGATTAACAACCTAACTCTAACATTTAGTAGGTACATTATTTAAAGGAAGTTCAAGTTACTTAAGCTCTCTCCACCTTAATCTTTTACTATCTAAAACAGAGTTAACAGTAGAATCTAAATCATTAGAATGTTGGGAGGCTTAAATAGAATGATACATGTAAAGCCACTTATGGCAATAATTGGCTGACTACCTCAATGCATTTGTATTATTGTCATTATTTTTGGCTGCATCCATCCTTCTCATGAGTATTTCAGTCTACTGCACAAAGGAATGTGTTGTCAGGGTCACCAGCTTAGAATATTATTCTATAAACAAGTGGATATTGGTCATTTCATCTTCTAGCATTTTGACACCATATTAGCAGTGGTGCAGAGCTGGAAGAGAAATCTTCCCATTTCACTTCTAATGCATCAGGCATTAGGGCTAGAATAAACGAGCTATACAAACCAAATATTTTCTCTAAATTTATTTCACAAAAGAAGTATTTGTAATCTCTAAAAACTAAGTTTAGAATTCGAGAGGATGCAATGTATAAATCTACAAACCTTTAATTTGTTCAAGGTCTTGGGAACAATAGAGATAAGCAAAACTGACACATAAACCAAATCAAATGTTGGTGGGAATAGTTCGGCTAAATTCGTAAGAAATGTACTAACATAAACATAATTATTCTTGAGAGTACTCAGTGTCACTCTGAGGAAAAGAAAACAAATTTTTAAATGATCGCTTTATAAAAATTAGAGTTGAAGATAAAAATGCTCTATGTTTTAAAGTTCTTGAAAATGTATTGGAAAAGAGGGTTTTATGTGAATGTGATTTTGGAAGCGTTGACATTTTTTTCCTCCTCGATTTTCAAAAATAGCATTCTAAGTATAATTTTCAAGAAAATACAGTATCATAAGCTACCAGAGAAATAGGTAAGACAACTGCAGATAATTTTTAAGGATCTTTGGGAATAAGAGGTCAATAATAACACAGTCAAATCAACTTACATAAATAAATTTTTACTGAAAAACCTACTATTCATCCCAGCTGTAACTGATGATGATTATGCTCATCCCATTCCATTTTACGGATGGAAAAAAAAAAAAAAACAAAACCCAAGGATTTCATATGTAAAGTAACATGACAAAAGCACACATCTTACAATGAATCAAATTTAGGTCTACCTGACTCTAAGCCTATGCTAATCCTGCTCTTTAGTTTAAATTTAAATGGGCTCATGCGGCTAGCGCACACCTGTGGAAAATAAATGGGCTTCCTCTAATGAGTAGAATGTCTCAGTGATCACCGCCTAAGCTGAATAGACTGCATGTTTTTTGGTGGTCCTTGTCACCACGGCAACTTACTGGAGAGTGATGTATAGAGTGCAAAGGTTTTGAGACTGGATAGTTCTTTCATTCTTGTTTCTTCTACACTTTTACAAAAGATGTGCTCCCAGGCATACAACTTTAGAAGTTTGATGCCTTTCAATATTTCATTTGTTTTCTTCAGTCTCTCAGTAGAATAATCCTGTAAAACAAAGAAATAGAACACAATGTACGCTGCCTCCAAGTGAATCAAACAGGCAGGGCCATGTATATAACAGACAGGGATGGACCAGATCTTGATTTCTGCCTGGCTCTGCCAGGGATTGTGGTTTTGAGATCCCCAGGAGAAAGGGTCAAATCCTCTGTGCTTCCACCTCCAATTGTAAAATGAAGAGTTGAATGAAATGGCTTCCAATTTCCTTCCACCTAAAACCTCTCACGCTTCTGTTACTTTAGGTTAAATAAAAGCAGTTTCTTAAGCCTCACGTAATTTCCTTGAATAATGTCTGCAGATTGCAATTATAAACATTCAGGGAAATGACACGAAGACTTCCAATGGTTCCTTCTAACATCATTTTATTCTCTCTTCAGCACTATCACTCATACTTAGAAGAAGAGAAAACAATGAATGTAAGAAAAGTTAGTTTGCTTCATATTTAGGAATGTTAGGGTTGTGTATGTTCACATGGTGTGTGTTCACACTGTGTCTTCGTAATACACTTCGTGAAACCAAGGCTATTCCCTTTAACTTCAAGAGATTTCTGCATACTTCTTCATGAGCTCTTGTTTAAGGCCTAAATTAGATTTACTGATTACTAACAGTTTGGGTTAAGTGTAAAGAGAGTTTTAGCAGTTACAAGAGCCATAATTTACTCAACCATTGCAACTTCCACTACCACCAAATATTAGAATTTCCAGTAAGGTACATTATGACCTATGAACTATCAAAAGGAGCAGTGCAAGTGGCCAAAAGGCAGATAAGAAGAAGAAAAAGTAGCACATGGCTTGATTTTTATTCACCTTCTGGTCTCTACAGGGTCTTAGATGACTATCAAATGATTGTTACAGGAGTAAATGAGTATAAAACAGTATGACCAGCTAAATGAAAGATGGATGTTTGAGAATAGTTCTGTCTCCACTTTGTGCTCCCCTTCCTCCTCTCTCTGTATTCATGTCCTAAAGTAAAGACGGGTAGATGGCTCAGACAGAAATAATGAGTAACCTCACCAGAAGTAGCAGAAAAACAAGTGATAAAAACCACCTGCATGACCCGCAACTTGCTTGTCGCAGTAGAAACCAACTTGGGAAACAGTTCTGTCAGTGGCAGCATCCCTACATGTTACGCCTGATTTACAGACAGCCTTGCTCATATTTAACAAACTTTATTTCTGAACATGCTGTCAACAATTTTATTATTTGCAAATATTTCTTGGAAAGAAGCCAATTCTTGCTCAAATAAAATGATTTCATGGCAAACCGAAGCCAGAAGGGGTCAATAATTGGACTTTTTCTTGCTTGCCAAGTTGACCATGAACATATTCAGCCAGAGCAGCTGCCGCTGAAATATTTCAGTGTAACTCCGTAGATCGTCATGTGGTTTGATTCAACTCTAGGGATATTTCACTTCAGAAACAATAAATCTGATGCTTCATTTGTTCTTTGATCCAATTCTCCCATGTCACTAATTAACATCCAGTGGGCTCAAAATAGACTTAGGTACGTTCTCTAGACCAATGATCTAGAAGAAGATTCAAAGCCTCATCATCTCATGGCACTTAAAACCATCAGGAATTGTGATTCTGATATTTTGAGTTTAAGATCATCAAGTCATACATTTCAAATCCACTTTTATAAAGTGCTTTTGCAGGGCGCCTGGGCGGCTCAGCTGGTTAAGTGTCCAACTTTGGCTCAGTTCATGATCGCATGGTTCATGGGTTTGAGCCCTGCCTTGGACGCTGCATTGACAACACAGAGCCTGCTTCAGATTCTGTCTCCCTCTCTCTCTCTCTGCCCCTCCTCTGCTCGTGCTCTCTCTCTCTCTCTCTCAAATAAATATAAACATTTAAAAGAAAAGTGTTTTTGCAACACAGAAGAAGATACATATTTGCTGCCTAAGAATTGAAATGAAACAAAATCATTTCCAAATTATTCTGAGTGGCATGTATTAATTTCCTATTAATTTGAAAATGAAACAGCTTACTAGATTTTCCTACTAAAGTTTCCAAAAGATGTTAACTTACAAGAGTGCTCTTCTGAGCCTCTGCCAATTTTGTCGCGATGAAGTACTGAATGGGCGCCAGGAGCACAATGACAGCTGCCCCAACCAATGCGCTTGATCCAAGTAAATTATAGAGCAGAATCACTCCCATTATGATCTAGAAAAGAAAACATATGGAAAAGGGAAAACGAACAGGGGCGTGGCCACTGCTGCATGAAAGGAAATGCATTTTGGTGAAAACATAGGATTTCTTAATTCTTAATTAACTAATACATTTACTTGGAAGTCAACTCAACTATGAACAGTTAGGTTTTACTATGAGTTATTTGGGGAAAGCTAAGGAGTCAGAATTTATTGTTAGGATGATAATCTGTGCAACCGATGTCAAACCAATTTGCTGCATGAAACTACAGACTGGTCTTGTGATGCTTCTGACTTTCGAAGCCAGTCTTCACATTTTTAAAAGGACATGAAATGTTTCTTGAAAATGTTACCACCCTCCATAACTTTGATATTCCATGTTTTCATGGAATTGTACCAACTTTTCCTGGTGGAAAGGATGGAAAGCAGGAGGCGACATCATAATGTAAGTGAGTACTGGATGGTTGTTTGCAGACCAGAGGAATAATCTGAATTCCTCACATCCTCAATGACCCCAGAAGTCACTTGATGACATGAAGGCTAGGCTTAACTAAAACTGCAGAGAAGCTAAAGGTGACGCCCCATCATACCTCACTTCCCTTTTTTTATTTAAATAATTTATTTTCAAATTGGTTTCCATATAACACCCAGTGTTCATCCCAACAAGTGCCCTCTTCAATGCCCGTCACCCACTCTCACCCCTCCCACACCCCCCTCACCCTCGGTTTGTGCTTAGTCTTTGAGAGTCTCATGTTTTGTCTCCCTCCCTGTGTCTTTTTTTTCTCTTCCCCTCTTCCCCTCCCCCCTTTTAAAATTTATTTCCCACGGGCGCCTGGGTCGCTCAGTCGGGTAAGCAACAGACTCTTGGTTTCTGCTAAGGTCATGATCTCAGGGTTTCGTGGGTTCGAGCCTCTATTGGGCTCTGTGCTGGCAGTAAAGAACCTGCTTGGGATTCTTTCTCTCCCTCTCTCTCTGCCCCTCCCTTGCACATGCTGTCTCTGTCTCTCTCAAAATAAATATGTAAACTTTTAAAAAATAAAAAATTTATTTCCGAAAAGCTAGAACTGACTCACATAAGCCAACCCTCTCTGGTTTGTCACTTTCTTCTTCCTTTAAAATTTAGGATTTGACCCTGCAATCTTCTCTCCCTGCTTTTCCCCCACAGTAGCTCAGATTATCATGGCTAAAAATGTCAACTAATGAACTATATATCCATGCAGTTAAAGCATTTAACTCTTGAGTGTATGTATGCCAATGGTAACAGCTTAATAGTGGCCTTTTGGAGGTGAGTGCACATATTATTGACGAACCAACTGCGCCTTTTAAGAATTCCAATCAAAATGAAAGTTTCCTTAATGTCACTCATGACTGCAATCATTCAGAGGCAGCCTGGGATTTTTGGTCCACTTTAAATTATACCACCGAGGCAGCGACCTACTTGACCTGTACATAAGTACATTTTGATAAAATGAGACCGAGCATATTTTATATCTCACTTTGTGTCAAGCACTGCACATGATACACACTTTTGTTTCACTTGGATTTCCATTTAAAACTAAAAAGGTGAGGCGCCTGGGTGGCTCAGTTGTTTAGTGGCCGACTCTTGATTTTTGGCTCAGGTGATGATCTCAGGGTTTGTGAGTTTAAGCTCCGCATAGGGCTCTGTGTTCACAGTGCAGAGCCTGCTTTGGATCCTCTGTCTCCCTCTCTCTGCCCCTCCCTTGCTAGTGCTCATTCTCTCTCTCAAAAATAAATAAATGTTCAAAAAAAAAAAAAAACTAAAAGGGCAAATAATAAATGTAAAAACTGCCATATCTTCTTTATTATTGCACGCATTTTAATAAACATGGTATTCAGGGACGTAAGTGACAGACCGGATCAAATAAAATCTATACTTGGGGCGCCTGGGTGACTCAGTTGGTGAAGTGTCTGATTCTTGATTTTGGCTCAGGTCACGATCTCATGGTTCATGAGTTTGAACTCTGCATTGGACTCAGCACTGACAACATGGAGCCTGCTTGGGATTCTCTCTCTTTCCCTTTCTCTCTGTCCCTCCCCTGCTCTCTGTCTCTCAAAATAAATAAATAAACTTAAAAAAAAATAAGATCTACAGTTTAAGCTCTATCTACAGGATGCAAAACTCAAGATAATTAAACATATTCAGCATCATACAGAGGAAAGAGCTGAAAACATTTCTTTTGCTATTTTTACCCAATTAGGGGGGAAAATGCCTCTTTCTAAAACGCTATTTTCCATAAAAATAGCTAAATAGCCCCCAGCTTGTTAGTGTTCTTACCACCTTATAAAGTTTGACATTTTATAAAACATCAGCTATTGAAACTATGGGATGGATTACAACAACCATTTTACTTTAGAAATGCTATAAGAGAGTGTGTCAAAATGAAAGAGGTCAAGCCTTGGCTCCGTGACTTGTATGAATTTGGTCATTAATGATAACAACTAACAATTACTGAATGCCCAGGAAGTGCTAGCCACTGTGCTAAATGTGCTACACATATTAACTCATTTAGTCTTGATGATGTCAACAATTCTACAAGGCAGATACCATTACCATCCCAATTTTAAAGTTAAAGAAACTAACATTTTGGGATTTAAACACTGGCAAATGGGTAGGGCAGATATTTGAACCTAAGCAGGAGAATTTCAAACCCCACTTTCTTAACCTGCCCAGGCATTTCTGAGTCTCAGTTTTCTTCTCTATAAAAAGGATATATGGGGCACCTGGTTGGCTCAATCAGTTAAACATCACTCTTGATTTCAACTCAGGTCATGATCTCACAGTCATGAGATAAGGTCCCATATCAGGCTCCCTGTGGGTGTGGAACCTGCTTAAGATTCTCTCTCTCCCACTCCCTCTCCCCTCTCTCTCTTTCTCTTAAAAAAAAAAAAAGTGTAATAACATTAGCACATTCAAAAAGTTTACCTTTACTGAGCTAAATATTTCATACTCCTTTTCTTTTGTTTCCTCTACAAATGTGAATATTATTTATATTTATTTACCTGAACAGGCATGGCCCATAGATTGGGACACAGGAACAAGAACCACATGAGTTGATTGGTTTCAATGGCAACCAGGTTATTGATCTGTCCCAGGGTCATCTCACCCATGGATAAATTAGATGTAGACAGCCTAAGAATTTTATTGTATATCATGGCCTGCAAAAAAAAAAAAAAAGTGTTTGAAGCTCTAACCTTAATCAACACTACGTTTATTTACTTCCATTAAAAATATGACATTTAAAAATTTTTTTTGGAAAAAAATCCTTGTAATGACATATTCTTCAGTCAATCACTATTTTCACTTTAGCATAGTTACATTCAGTCTTCGACTAAACACAAACTTAACCCTCTGGAGACAAAATCAAAACATACATTCAACTTTAAACACAAGCTCTAGAACAAATTGAAATACAGATAATTAAAGACATTCTTAATATATTACTATAAAAGCTTTTTAAAATTCAGTGGGTCTACTAATTAGTTCTGTTTCTTTTATCGAGTAGCTCCTAGAAGTGTCGAAGGTGTAGTATCAAAGTCAAAACAGAAAGAAAAACAAAACTGACCTCACTACCCTTCCCATCATTGAATGGCATATGGCATTTTCAAGAAACAAAAATCATTCAAAGCTTGCACATACCAGCAGGGCTCCACGGAGGTTAATGCCAGTCTCTATGGTTACATAGTAGGAAGCCTGCAAAAATGTCCTTTGTAGAATAAGGGCCAAGAAAAGAAGAACTGCTAGTACATAAGCATTTTCAAGAAATTCCTTTGATGAAAGGGTTTCTGAAATCTTGTCCCAAAAGAAAAAGACATAAATTAGAATTGGTCTTTTCATATACATCAGGTGTACAGCTCACATTTATCAAATGATACACAATTTTTAAATATTAAAACTCAGCGTCTTTATAATGCAGCAGGGGAATGAGCTATAGCAAGGTAATTTTGGCTTTTCTTCATCATGTCCACAGATATAAATTCAAACTAGTTCAATGCATAAAATCCCAAATTGATCATTAAGATTACTGGAAATGCCTGATTGTAGAAAAAGGGTAACTTTTAGTTTAAAAATGTAAGTACATTTTCTGGAAAGATATATTCCATCTTGAGAAGTAGTAACTGAAGATCAAAGTTAATTTGGACTGTAATTTATAAATAGAAACCACAAAACTGATAGTTGGTCACAAGACCTATGGAAAAAAAGACAACTTCTATAGCTTTACCAATTTAAATAATTCTACAGTTGACTTAGTCTAATATTCATATATCTTAATTTATATTGACAAAATAAATGATATTATGAAATATGCAATTTGGCTATTGATTTCACTCACGGTGATACTTCCAGTGACAAAACACAACTTATAAAATTGTTTCAGTAGGAATATGATTGAAGTCATCATAAAGATATACAAAACTGATTGCTTTTTGTTTGGAACAATAGTATGTGGTAACTTGTTGGTTAGAAGTGAGAGAAAGGTAACACATAAGTACATCATGTCAGTTTGGGCAATACTCATTTTTTGTGGGTTAGATCCATTAAATTCTACTTCTGGTACCTTCCTTTTCTTTAATGGTGATACATACAAATGTGTAAGTTCTGTTCTTTCTCAGAAAAATGTGTGATTAATATGTGTAAGGGAGAGGGATGATAGAAAAATTCTATGTGGAATTTATGGAATATAATGAGACTAGTAGAGACAAAACATCACAAAAGTTCATTCAATGGTGAAAATATCTGGTTCACTTCAATAATAATTGAACACTAATATATGCAAGGAAATGAGCTACACGTTGTGAACACAGATGTGAACAGCTCACAGTCATTCTGTTTAAAGAGCTTACTACCTAGAAAGATAAGCATATCCATAAATAACATGCTCCCTTATAAATAACATTTACAGCAAGTGCCAAGATGAAAACAACAATGTGCTGGAGAGTACGAAGGAGAGTCAAATTCCAACCAGAACAATCAGAAAAGCTTCACCGAAGAGATAGCATTTAATGTAGGCTTTGAAAAATGCATGAAAGTTTAATAGGTGAAGAAAAAGGACAGGAAATCAGATCGAAAGAATAGAAAAGGAAATTTGATTTATCTAGATTAGATTTTTCTATCTGTGAAACTAGGTTAATCAATTATTATCTTAGAAAGAGACTAGGAAGTTCATGATGAGACCTTCTTAAGAATAGAAAATAAAAGACTATAACATCAAATATATAGTATCTTATACCATATAGCCCCCCAAATAGTAGCATAATATCTAATAAAAATATCATAATGTGACTTGCCCAGATCATTATGAATCAGGGTGATGGCATTTATCATATTAGAAAAGAAAAATGTATTTAGTACAAATCACATTGCTAACATGATTGGTCATAGGTCTCTAAAAAAGTGACTCGGCCACCCCTCATGTACTCAGGCATGAAAATTCTTTGAAGGGTTGCTGGAAAGATCAAAGAAAATAATCAATCTGAAATTTCTGAGCATGACTTCTGGCACACAGTAGATACTTATCAAATGTCTGTAGGCTCTGAATCTGAGAAATAATTTTGTTGAACAGATCCATTCAATGAATACATAAACACATGATTTTTCTCTACAAGGAAAATTATTGTTTTCTTTGCTCTAAATGCATTCAATTCTCTGTACATAAGCCTGTATGAACTGTTCATAAAACTGCATTAATAAAAAGTAACAATTACAATAAAATCTGCCAATAATATGTTCACTTTGAAAAGCACCACAGACTTACTCCTGTTGTGTTATTTGTCCCATTCTGGGTTTCATTCACACGCTGAACTATCCCAGATATACAGAGAGGTCCAGCAAAACCTAGTAAATCTGCAAGATAGCGGAATGTGCTACTAAGCAGAATTGGTCGCCCAAAAGCTCTGTACATTGCTAGCCATATAGATGGAGTCCGGTTTGGATGATCTGCTACTTTTTTCTGAAAGAAAAAAACAGATGAACCAAAATAAAATTACTGGAGCAGCATTTAATGTCGCCAACATGGGCAATTCTTTCTGATATTTCTGATATGTGAAGTGTACAAGTAAATATTAAGGAGTCCTTTTAGTATAGTATGTATAATCCATATCCTTGCACTCTGCAAAATACTGCCTTTTAATGGAATAGAATGAGGAGTGAAAAGGCTAGATTTTCAAAGACTTTGCATTATTTTTAGTTATCAAAGGATAACCCGAACGTCTTAAGGCCAAATTAATTTTTTAATTCTCTTTGGTTTGGAAAATGTATTTCTGTCATGACAATTACCAAACACCATTGTATGGAAAAGGAGATAGTAAAGAACTAAGATCAAGATATTGAAAGATTAGTCAAGATTTCTGGAGTTACTAGATCACAAGAGATTTACTACAAGCTAAAGATATTTTACTACAAGCTAAAGAAAACAACTTCAAATTATTTCTCTTCCAGGTTTTTCCTATTTCCATGAGTAGTAGTCAGTACTTTATAAAGTTCTGTTAGACCTGTGTTTCCTAGTATTCAACAAAGAAATGAAAAATTGCAGAATGGCATATATTCTTAAGTCAACTCATGGCTTCACACATATGTCGTTGGTTGTTTAAAGGATTTTATGACCTGAATAATCATAATTAAGTTTTAGAGAAGAGGTGGATAAAGTTTTTTCACTGTGGTGAAAAATACAATTCAATGTTAGATAATTCAACTCTGTCTCATATTCAATTCCCTGTTAGATGAATAATTCAACTATTTAAAAAAATTTTTTTACACATTTCTTTTCTTTTCTTTTTTCTTTCTTTTTTTTTTTTTAACATTTATTTATTTTTGAGAGACATAGAGACAGAGCGTGAGCAGAGGAAGGGCAGAGAGAGAGGGAGACACAGAATCTAAAGCAGGCTCCAGGCTCTGAGCCGGCAGCACAGAGCCCGACGCGGGGCTCGAACTCACAGACCATGAGATGATGACCCGAGCCGAAGTCGGCCGCCCAACCGACTGAGCCACCCAGGCGCCCCTAATTCAACTATTTTTAAAAGTTTATTAATACAAGACATTAACACACCAAGTTCAAGCTGATCTCTATAATAAAGAGTACTTGGAACACTTAAACTATGTTTAGGCTATACTCTAATCTTTACTTTAGCAGAGAAGTTTAAAAAATATTATGCAATACTTTTCCCAGAGGTGAAACCAAAGAGATGACTCAGGTTCATTTGTAGTAACCATTTCCTGCAATATTAATTTCATAACACACATTTTTGACACAAAACAGAGGTCATTTTCATCATTTACCATAAATGCTTTGTTGTCTTGATTTAGAACAGACAAAACTCTCACCGATTCACCATACCCTAATCCTTTCCAATGTTACTGTGAATACCAATAATTTCAATTACAATAATATCTATAGATGATTACAATACAAAATATATCTACTACCATGTACGGTATACATGACTATATAGAATGATAACAAGACAAACTGAAAATATCCAAAAACTATCATATTTAAAGTTTTTAAAGTAATTATAAATGCTCAAAGAAAGTACCAGAAGAAACCAATTTTGACAGACATATAAGAATGGTGGATAACTTTATTTAATTTGGTTTCCCAAGTTTGGAATATGTACTCCAAATTTTAGTCAATAATTGATTTAAGGATTTTGGTTTCTTAAACATGGTTATTAATGATATGATCTATTTTACTGTTGTATAACAAAATTATAGACAAGATATTTGAAAAATCTTCATAACAACAATTCCATGAGTTATTAACATTATATGGTAATAAGGATCAGATATACATGATCATTAAGCTTAATTCTAACTTTCTAGTTGTTTCCAGAAAAAAAAACAAACAGTGTTCCCTCTATCCCTCCTCATGTATGAACTGGGCAACTAACACAATATAACTTTATTTCATTGGCTTTTCTGGTGTATGCTCATTGGCCCAATTCACGCGACTCAAAACTACTGGGAAAGATCGATGAAAAAAAATCTGCTCTTCCTTAACCATAGATATTTAATCTTAGTGGCTTTATATTTAATAGGCTATTTTCTACAATTATGGACATGAAAAACACATACTAAATTACCTTTTGTTCTTCATATGCATCTTTCAGGCAAACATAATTAGTTACTGCCCTCATTGCTATTGGCAATTTTCCAATTGCCTTCAGATCAATAGGCTTTTTATGAGCGGATATGATAAGCGTGTTCATCCACCAGTATGTTGCTTTTGACAATAAATTCACAAACGGTTGAAGAAATCTCACGCCCAGATCCTGGAGGTCTTCAGGAGGCTTTACTTTCTGAGGATTCATGAAGAATACATATCTCTGTGGCAAGAAAAATTCCACAGAATAATAATTAACCCAATTCTTTTCCCACATATTAAAATAAAATTTTAACCTTTTGTACATTTTCAAGAGGCAAAAATGTATATTTTACTACCTCTTTCATTTCTTTGGAAATATTTTTGAAATACTTCCTTTTGTTGTGACCAGATTAATTGAATACCAGAATTTCACATTTAATCCCACTTAGGGACAATTCTAAAAAATAGATTATCCCTTTAAAAGATAGTTATTGCTAAGAATCAATCTTTCATGATATACTGTGATACGGTCAGCTAAACAAAGACTTTTACATTATTTAGTTTTTTAAAATGTGTTGCCACCATTATTGAGTCACTCTCTGATAATCTGTGTTTGGCTGATGTTCACTAACTATCCTCCACTATTCCTTACAGCTTGTAGCTTGCCATTCAGAGCAAACTCAAAGTGCTCTGGTAGAAAATGAATATTAAAAAATCATTCACAAGTATGTCATACAACATAACAGCGTTATGTGATGCAAAGTACAACAGGTTTATAATCACAGACCAGGCATGACTCTTGGCTATGTGACTTTGGATACAGCTAGAGTTCTCTCTGTAGAAGTTTCTTTATCAGTGGAATGAGCAAACTTATTATCTCCTTTTCACTTTGAAACTTCTGGGAATACAATAGTTTGGTTAATATAGGTGTGTTTGGGATACATCATGGATGATGTAATTTACTGATGCAAACAATTTCATTTATAATATGAACTGAGATTAATGTCTGGCACATAACAATCATTCAGTCAATATTTACAAACGAATAAATAGATGCCAGGGTTCTGAAATACCAATGGTCTGAAACCTAGTGATTAGTTCAACTTTATACACGTAAAGGATACACATTTGTTTATCCTCTTAAATGTGAATGATTTCTGGTTGACTGTAATCTCTAATACTGAAGTCTTGAATTCTGATAATTAAACAAAAATGATTAGATACTTACTCTGACTCGAATGACATTGATCTCCACAGCCATCAGGAGTCCATTCAAGATGACCATCATGCCAGTGATGCAGAAACGCAGGTCTGATACTCCCCAACCAAACTCCCAGTACTTGACCAATTTTATGGTTTTTGTAATAAACGCCATTACCCAATACAGAAATAGGGCTGGAAAAATAAAAAGCAAAGGAAAAAGATGCAATTTTTTCCCTGATTTGTTAAAAAACTTCAGTGAAATTTCAATATAAATATAGTGCTCTTTAAGAACAAATATAATTTTAAATATTCTATTTCCACATAATTTTATTTTTTAAGAAAACAATATGAATGCCCTACTGCACTTTTGGAGTTTTGAACTAAAGGTATAGTGATGACTTTAAAATGCTAGTGTTTCAAGATGCCTGGGTGGTTCAGTCAGTCCGACTTCAGCTCAGGTCATGATCTCACGGTTCGTGAGTTTGAGTCCCACACAGGGCTCTGTGCTGATGGCATGGGGCCTACTTGGGATTCTGTCTCTCTCTCTCTCTCTGCCTCTCCCTTGCTCTCTCTCTCTCTCTCTCAAAATAAATAAAACTTTTTTAAAAATGCTAGTGCTTCCACTCTGATTATACATAATAGATGGGCAGAGGAGACATGTAAATAGGAATAACCTATACTCCAGAACTTCTGTGTAATTCTGTAGACTTTAAAATTGCCTCTTGTTTTTCTATGAAGCCCCAGTTCAAAAGTGAAAAAAAAGAAAGAGGCAAACCAAGAAACAGACTCTTAACTACAGAGAACAAATTAATGATTACCAAAGGGGGAAGTGGGTAGCGGGAATGGGTTAAATAGGTGATGAGGATTGAGTAGGGCACTTGTGATGAGTATGTATGTAAGTGTTAAATTACTAAATTGTACACCTGAAATTAATATTACACTGTATGTTAACTAGAATTCAAATAAACACTTGAAAAAACAAAGAATATTATCAGAAATTTTGCACACTTTTAATAATGACAAAGGGTCTGTCAATTTTTCAGAGATACAATAAAAAAATACACATATGCCTAATAAAGATTTAGAAGACCTGACGCTATCAACCACTCTGAACTGTTTGATATTTATAAAGCTATATAATACTTAGTATTATAAAAATACATCCAAAAGCCTGCAGAATATACATTCTTGTTAAGTCTATGTGGTCCTGGCATAGACTACATACTTAGAAAACAAGAAAAAATAAACTTAGAATGACAGAATTCATATAAAATATGTTCTCTGATCATAGTGAAAATAAATTAGAAATCAAGACCAATAAATATACTGGTTTTCTATTGCTGCTAAGCAAATTATGAGAGAGGTAGCAGCTTATACCAACACATGGTTATTGTATCACGGTTTCCATGGGTCAACAGTCTGGGCATGGGTTAACTGGGTTCTCTGCTTCAGGGCCTCACCAGGCTGCAATCCAGCCCTTGACTAGGGCTGCAGTCTCAACAGAAGCTCAACTGATTTGGTGTCTTCATCTTTGCCATACTCTATTGGCTAGAAGCAGGGCACAGGTCTCACTCACACTCAAAGGTATACAGGGTATGAACACCAAGGACAGAGATTATGAAGGTAAACTTCAAGTCTTTCCACACAATAAAATATCTAGAAGTCTCCAAATATTTGGAAGTTAAACAACATAGTTGTAGTTAACCACATGTTAAAGAAGAAATCACTAGGGAAATTAGAAAGTGTTATTTTTAAATAAAAATATTACATATTAAAAATTTAAGGATTGCAGCTAAAACAATACTGAAAAGAAAATTTATGGCTTTAAATGTTTATTTTAGAAAAAAAGACAGATCCAAAATCAATGATCTAAGTTTCCATCTTAAAAACCAGGGGAAGAAGAACAATGAACAAAATAAGTAAAAGGATGAAAATGATAGCGATAAGAGTAGAAAGCAATGAAATAGAAAAAAAAATTTGAGAAAACGAACAAACCCAACAAAGCCAACAAGGTTGATTTTTTTAAAAAAAGATGAAGAAAATTGTTAATTCCTCTACTTCCTCAGCTAGACTGATTAAGAAGGAAATCATAAATTGCGAGTATTAGGAATGAAAGAATTATCCCTACACATCCTGTACACTTAAAAAAGATAATCAAGAATATCTTAAACAACTTCATGACAAATAGAAAGACTTAGATGAAAGGGAAAATTTCTTGAAATCTGTAACTTACCAAAACTGACATACTAATAAATACTCTGAAAAGTCTATGTCTAATAGAGCAGTAAGTTTATAATTTAAAATCCTCATTTAGATGACAGGGTATGCAAGAAGAACATATGTCCGTGATAGAGATATGTACTCTGAATAAAAGATTAAGACTGAAAAGAAAAAAGATCGAAAAGGATTTCTACACCCTGGAAAGATTGAATCTAGCAGAATGAATTTGTACATAAATGTAAAACTGAAATTTTAAAATTGAAATGTTGAAATTAAATATTGTATGTGTGTTAACAAATAAATAATAAAAATAAATAAAATCCTAACTTAGTTAAAACCCCAGGCCCAGGGGCACTTGGATGGCTCAGTTCATTGAGCGGCCCACTTCGGCTCAGGTCATGATCTCGTGGTTTGTGAGATAAGGCCCCACATCAGGCTCTTTGGTGTCCGCCTGTCAGCACAGAGCCCACTTCTCATCCTCTGTTCCCTTCTCTCTGACCCTGCCCCGCTTACATGCTCTCAAAAATAAATAAACATTAAAAAAAAAAAAAAAGGCTCCAGGCCCGGATGATTTCACTGATGAATTATTTTCAACATTGAAGGAAGAAATAAAATTAATCATACACAACGTCTTTCAGAAAGTAGAGAAATAGAAAAAAACTTTCCAATTCATTTTAAGAAGCCAGTATAATCCAGCATATGAAAACCTGACAGACATTACAAGAAAATAACAGATGAATATGCTTCGCCACATAGATCTAAAAAAACCTCTCAAACAAAATCTAGCAATATATAGCATGGATAATAATATCATGACCATGTATAACACAGCCCAGGAATTCATGGTTATTTTAGCATTTGAAAATTCAACCAATTAATTTAGCACATTAACAGAAATGTAATTGTCCCAATGGATGCAGAAAAAAATCTTTACTAGAATTTAACATGTATTCATGATTAAAAAAAACAACAATTCTGAGAAAGCTTTGAATAGAAGAAAACTTACTCGCCTGATAAAGGTCATCTATGAAAAGCCTATAAATAACTTTATAATTACTTATGAAAAGTTGATGCTGTTTCCTCTAAAATTGGACCCTAGACAAAAATTTCACTCTCCCCATGTCTATTCTGTTTTACTGGAGGTCCTGCTAGTGCAATATGATGAAAACGCATAAAGTTTAAAAAGAAATAAATGTAAATATAACAGTCTGTATTTCAGATGATATGTTTGTGAATATTTATATATATATTTATATATAAAATCCCAAGAAACCTATAAAGCAATAATGAGAAGTAGTAAGGGATTTTCCAAGGTTTCAAAATATAAGGTCAATATAAAAAATCAACTGTATTTTATATATATGGCAAACAACTGGAAAATGAAATTTACAACACAAGTCTATTTATAGTAGCAGTGGGAAAACAAAAAAAAAGCTAGTAATATATTTAATAAGACATGGAAGACCTCTACCCTGGAAAATATAAAACACTGCTAAAGGAAAAAAAAGAAGACTTAAATAAATGAAGAAAAAGTTGTGAAATTCAATATTGTTAAAAATGTCAATTCTCTTTCAAATTGTTCTAAACATTTGGTAATCCCCATCATCCCCCTACTGAGATTTTTTGGGGGAAGAGTAGAAATTGACAACTTGATTTTAACCATATATGACAATGCAATAGAACTAGAATTTCCAAGGCAATCTTGGGAGAAAAGCTAAGAATACAAGTTGTATGGTATACTATATGATTTCAAGACCTCCAAAGCAATAGTAATCAAGACAGAATAGTAATCTTACAAAACTCACAAACAGATCAAAGGAACAGAAACTACAGAGCCAAGAAACAGATCATACTTAAATAGTAATTTAATTCAAATATGTTACAAGGTTTCCAAAGCAACCTAATGAGAAATGGAAAGTTTATCTCACAAATTATGCTGGAATACATGGATATCCATTTCAGAAAAAAAAAAAGAGCCTTGGCACTAACCTTACACCATATATACAATTAATTTTAAATGGATCACAGTCCTAAAAATAAACACTAAAACTATAAAACTTCTTTTAAAAAAAAACTAGGAGAATGAAGGAAACATATTTTAAACAGAGGCAAAAATTTCTTAGGACCCAAAAAGCAATAATTATGCATGAAAAAATGATAAATTATGTTACATCAAAATTAAAATCTTCTGCTCACCAAAAGACCCAGTTAAGTAACCGAATGTGCATGCCATAGACTGGGAGCAAAATATTCTCAAAACATATACCCAACGACATACTAGTATCTAGTATACACAAAGTATTCTTGTAACTAAATAATAAAATGCAACCCCATAAAAATGGGCAAAATATATGGTGTAGCCACTTTACAAAGGTTACACATGACTAATAAACTTATCAAAAAGTACTCCAAAATCATTAGCCATCAGGGAAATGCAAACCAAAACCGAATGAATTATCAGTACACACCCACCAGTATGGATAAATTAGAAAGATTAAATCATCAAATGTTGGTGAGCATGTGGAAAAACTGGAACTCCTACACATTATTCACGAGTATATAAATTAAACCACTTTGGGAAAAGAACTTGTGAGTTCCTTAAAACATAAACATACTTACATCCCTATGACCCAGCAATTTCACTCTTAGATATTTACTTAAGAGAAATAAAAACATATATCCAAGGGCACCTGGGTAGCTCAGTTGGTCAGCTTCTGACTCTTGATTTCAGTTCAGGTCATGATCTCATGGTTCGTGGGATGGAGCCAGTTGGACTCTGTGCTAACAGCACAGAGCCTGCTTGGGATTCTCTCTCTCTCCCTTTCCCTCTGCCCCTCCCCCAATCATTCTCTCTCTCTCTCTCTCTCTCTCTCTCTCCCAAAATAAATAAATACACTTAAAAAAATACATCTATCCAATCGCACATGAATGTTTATACCAGCTTTTCTTCCATGATAACCAAAACCTGGAAACAGTCCAGGCACTTATTGTCAAGAGAATGGAAAACTGTGGTATATTTTTACAATGGAATAATACCCAACAATTACAAGAAAAAAAAAATACTGATCTACACTACATTATGGATGAGCCTTAACAAATCATGCTGAGGGACGCGTAGGTGGCTCAATTGGTTAAGTGTCTGACTTCAGCTCAGGCCATGATCCCGTGGTTCATGAGTTTGAGCCCTGCATGGGGCTCTGTGCTGACAGCCTGCAGCCGGCAGCCTGCTTCAGATTCTGTATCTCCCTCTCTCTCTGCCCCTCCCCAACTTGTGCTCTGTCTCTCTCTCTCTCTCAAATATAAATAAACATTAAAAAAAGTAAAAATTCATGCTGAGAGAAAGAAGTGGTTACAAAAAAGAATTTATACTGTATGATTCAATTTATGTGAAGTTTATGATTCAATTTATGTGAACAGGCAAATCTAATCTATGGTGGGAAAAAAACAGATTAGATTTTGCCTCTGTGGAGATGAAAATGAGAGTTGACTGGTAAGGGGACACAGGAAAACTTTCATGGATGATGGCACTGTTCTATATCATGATATGGTTATACATGTGTGTGTATTTAGCAAATTAAGATTTCTATACTTAAGTATGTAAATTTTATCCTCCAAAAAGAACTGTAGAAAAATTTTAACTCTAGTTAACGATATGTATGATGAAATAATTAGGAAGTGAGGTGTATTAATGTCTGTAACTTACTTTAAAATGTATTAAAAATAATGAAAAATAAATATTCATTCCTTTCAACTTTCTGTATATTTGGTGATGTTCATAATACAATGTTGGGACAAAATCAGTAGTTTTGTGATCTAAAAATAAGTATAATTTTTCTAGGCCCAGATATTTCTCTCCTAAAATAATAAGAAAGATAGACTATCTTTTATCTCTGTAAATCCTTCCAACAATATGATCAAATCGTGCCCTCTGCCTTGTACCTACTCTGATCTCCAAGCCAGACTCTGATCATATCTCCTTCAAAATATTAAGATGCACATTTCCCCTCTAATTCTATCATATAACTCATATCTTATTCATCACCAGTTTTTCAGAAACTTAAAAGTCTAGCATATTGGATATCCACATATATATATATATTTTTGCTACTGGCTGTTAAAAATTTCACTCTTTTTCTTGGCATCGTCATAAAAAGATTTCCGTGATAACATCTGCCTATCATGTTGTACTAAACAGCTTTCTAGGAAGATCATTCAGACTTTGACAAGCCTTTTAAATTAATATTTAACCCAGTCTACTTATTTGTGTTAGATTGCCTTTGCCCAATCATCTGATGTGGTGCAACACAGAATTAACTAATCAGTATTTTCCACTAGTACATTTAAAATTTTAATGTCCTCTGGACAAGCAAATAAAATATTTGTACGGTTTAATTATTACTTTCCCAAATTTCTGTATCAGTAATCCACGTCACTTTCATCATTGAGCAATTAAGTGAATTCTCTGAACCTTATAAAATTGTAAGCATTCACACACACACACCTTTGCCTGCTATTTTAGGATATTTACAAGTCCTTGAAGCCCAGCCATGATCCATGGTCTACACATTCATCTTAGCTCTCTTTATGAAAATGTACACCAGGGCACCTGGGTGGCTCAGTCAGTTAAGCGTTCGACTTTGGCTCAGGTCATGATCTCACTGCTTGTGAGTTCGAACCCTGCATTGGGCAGAGATTCTGTCTCTGTCTCTCTGCCCCTCCCCTGCTTACAATCAGTCTCTGTCTCTCTCGCTCTCAAATATAAAAATAAAACATAAAAAAATGAAAAAAATGTGCACTAAAGATTGGTCTGAGTATTAAATAAAATTGGATACATGATACTATTTCAATGTGAGGCAAAAGTGAAATTAGAACATTTTAGATAGCCTCTTATTTCCATAGAACGAGGAAGCAAGAGAGGCTAAAAAAGAAAAGGTTAGGCATGAAGCAGATGTGAGGGGCCGTGCTTCCGGGTCAGTACAGTTTTTAGCGTGCTGTGAAGCATACTTTGCTGCACAGAGTCCCCTGATACCTTGGCAGCAATACTATGAAAAGTGTGACATTCCCCCTCCTGTCAGTGAAAGGCTGGGACCTTCAGAAAATGCCTCAGGACTCCAAGTCAAGGGCAGAAACACACAACTAGACTCACTGCCTTGCTGCTGGGGCAGGAGGGCACAAGGGTTCCGATTTTTAGAGTCCAGCCTCTACAAGCCAGAAGGCTAGCACACCTGTCCACTATGCTCCTGCCTCTCATCAACATATCACCAGGGGCATCTAGTGGAGAACGGATGTCCAGGGGGTAGAGAGTTTTCACAGCCTAGAGCACTCAGTGTAATTTCATCTCCCCATTCACCAGGAGACTAGGGAAGAATGAACTATTGTATTTTCCCCATGCTTCCCAGTCCCAACCCCCCACGGACAGAGTGTACTAGGAGGAAAAAATAGCTGTGGGGTTGAGGGGGACACTTGATCATACTTACCTAAAAGCAACTTAGGAAAATTCGATGTCTCGATATTATGATAATATACTATTGATGTTGTAGTGGCGACAAATCCCATCACCGCTGGCATGAAGAGGTGGAGATGCCGAGACTCCCGGCGTCTATGGAGAGCGGTACAGTATCAGTGCCTAGAGCTGATGGTTCCAGATTCTCATTTTGTTTCCATTTGTTCGTTAAAACTTTCTCTTAATAACAAGATATTTAATATACAGAATGTAGTAGTAGTTGCTAAGAGAACATCCAAAGGTAGACTATGTTGGGAGACATAATTCTGCTCAAAGGGTTTATGCCAACACAGAGGAGCAGGTACCACAGCCCAACGAGATCTTAAAGACTCACAACAAAAACAAACATGTAACTACTATTCCGAAGGGCAGAACTGCTGAAATAATTTAACACCTAAAGCAAGTAAAAACAACCAAATGAATATGAACTCTAATGTATGTGAGAAGTACATTTATTCTTTTGATAGCTTTCCTAAATTTTATGGCCCTTAGTGATTTCTTCATTTCTATTAATTCGTTCAACACAAATGTGTTTGCTGTGTCCAGCCACTATTAGCTGTTGAGATGCAATGATGAATGTGGCAAGATAGAGTGTCCATGGTCATAAAGTCCAGAGCCTGTTGGAGACGGCAAGAATAAATAGGAAGTTATCGCCCAGGTGAAGGGACCATAAGTGCATGCAGAGTTAGAGTCTAAGGAAGAAAAAGCTGTGTGATGGAACCGACTTCTGAACTGAGGCTCTAGGAATGAAGAAGTGCTGTTCAGCAAAGGAAGGGAGGAAGACTGTTTCAGGCAGAGGATCCAGACATGTCTAAGGGTGTTACGGGCAACTCAGTATGATTGAAAAGAGAAGAGATTTTATTCTGAGGGCAGTAGAGAGCTTCATGAGGATTGGAAATAGAACAGAACCAGATTTACACGGTGGACAGCCCTCAACTCCATTTACATTAATAATGCCACCTGGTAAAACATTTAACTGTTCTCAAATTACTTATATACATTCATACATAAATGGTACAGACAGTGATAGTGAGAGTGGGGGGAAAAAGGAGCATTTGGGAAAGTCACTTCAGAAGAGGTGCAGTTGACGGTGGAAACAGAAACATGAAAACGAATCCACTAGTCAGGAACGTAGAAGAAGAGCATTTTAAGAAGAGAGAACAGAATGTGGAAATACATAGAAGCAGGAAACTATATAACATTCCAAGTAGTTTAATATTCAAAATTCCAAGTAGTTTAATATTCTTAAACAGAGACTTCGGGACAGGCTATACGGTGAAAGGCTCTGTACACCATGGTAAGGAGCTGGAATCTAATCTTTTCGGAAATCTAAATAATTTAACAGGTAAGTGGCATGGTCAGATTTTGGGGGGTTTTAGACAAATCAATCTTGAAATAACGTGGATGATGCCACTGATAGGTAGTGTGCGCACCTGAAGAGAGGGGAGAGATGTAGAAGGAAGAAAAGCAGTCAGCAAACTATGGGTATAGACCAGGCAAGAGATGCTGGAAGCCCGAATTAAGTTTTGGCAGCAAAAACATGAAAAAAACACAACATCTGGAAAATATTCATTGTTAAAATGGACAGGACTTTAATAGTGTTCAGGTATGAGGGTGATGGTGATGAAGACATAGAGAATAATTACCAAGGTGCCTGGATGGATGGTGGGTAACCAAGTAAGACTCCAGGAGGATGAGCAGATTGGAGAAAGGAAGCCAGTAGGTTCCAGCAAGGCCATGCAGACTGTGAAGGCGGCTAATAAACATGCAAAGGGACTTGTCTAATAAGCTAAGTGTATGCAGAGATCTGGAATATGACCGGTGATTTTCCTGGAATCATTATTATAGACGTGGTAATGAAAATTTTAAAGTACCATGATAGCATAAAACCGGGCTCAAAAACCACCTACCCTGCCCCAGGAATACTTTAAAATGGTCAAAAAGTAGGAAATAAATGTATCATTACTACAGAAATTAAGAAATGCTTCCAGCATTCTTTTACTACCGAATCAAAGAAAAAAATCACTTACATAATATTTAGGAAATTTAAAAATGATCATACTACCTATCAAGCCTGTAAATAATGTTGTCAAAACCATCCTGAGAAGAAAGTTTATAACCTTAACCATTTTCAATAGGAAAACATCATAATAAATAAATTCCGTAGTCAATTCAAGAAGAAAAAGAATGACAAAGCATCATTAAGAAAGCCAATAGTAAAGGGTGAAGTAAGACAGTAACAGCTACAGTAAGGTTTTATATTTATTGTGACATTTCTTTATTAGGGATTGGATGTGTCTTTTAACTATGCTAGTATTTGTATTAGGATTGCTATTATATTGTCAGTTGTTTCCTTACAAGGTTGTACAGGTTTTGAGTGGTGTCCCAACCCTATTTTTTCCCTTAAGCTCTGTTATTTTTAGAGTATGACTCACAGGTATCAAGGTTCTGGTAGATGTACATATATCCCATTATAGCAGAAAATCTTTACTCACAAAGTAAAGAAGAAAATCAAAATGCATCGATTTTGTCTTCATCATGGAGGAGAAAAAAATAATTTCAAAAAAGAAAAAAATGATAAAAATAAAAGCTTAAATAAAAAAACGCAATAATAGTGGAGATTTTAATACAAACTTTTAGAATTTGATGAATTAAATAATATAAACAGAATCACCACACAGGACTTGAGTAATCTAATCAGTAAAGTCAATAAAATGTTGTCTCCAACAAAGAAAATATATTATTTTCTAGTTCTAATTAAAAACATATAAAGTAATCAAATATTTAACTATAATGAAAATGTTAATACCCAAAAGGTATTTAACAAATTACATGCTCTAATAATAAATCAATCTTATTAGACTAAACAGCAAACCAAAAATGATTCCTAGACTTAGGAGAGTACCTAAACCAGAACCACAAGCTCTTTAGATAGAAATATAAAAGAGGACATTTCTTATAAAAATCCATGCAAAACAGATAAGGATGTTTGTTTCAAAAGAAAAAATGAACAGCTTTAATATTATTACTAAAAAAGAAAATCAAATATTCAATTAGTAAAGTCCTTGCATTGTGTCACTAATTGTAATGAACATTTGTTATATTTAAGAAAAGAATAGGGGTGCCTGGGTAGCTCAGTTGCTCAGTCGGTTAAGCATCCGACTTCAGCTCAGGTCATGACCTCGCGGTTTGTGAGTTTGAGCCCCGTGTCGGGCTCTGTGCTGACAGCTCAGAGTGTGGAGCCTGCTTCAGATTCTGTGTCTCCCCCTCTCTCTGCCCCTCCCACGCTCATACTCTGTTTCTCTCTGTCTCTCAATAATAAATAAACGTTAAAAATTTTTTAAAAAAAAGAGAAAAGAACAGTTCACAAATATTTCGATAAAGAATAAGAAGGAAGAAAGGATCAGCGGTGTCAAATGTAAGAACTATGATTAGGAAGAAAAGGTGTACATCAAGGTGTCATTAACATTCACTGGGATTCTTGTAGAAGCAGTTTCCAGAATAGGACAAGGCAAACAAGAAAGGAAACTAAATTTTGGAGGTCAGGAACCATTGGAAAACTACTTTTTGAGAAGCCTGGATGAAAAGGGTAAGGGAAAGCAGTCTGCAGCTAAAGAATGGGAGGGGGAAACACAAAATCAAGAGTACATTTCTGCTCGGGTTCAGGATAGGCCTCTAATATCACCACTACTATAAAACAAGTTTCCGCCATTAGCATACATCTTCATCACTGTTAGCTCGGCCTCTGTTCTAAGTCTCTAACTGAACCTATACATCAATCATGAAGCGGAAAAGGAGGAGGCATCCTTGTCCACATGTGTCAAGTGTTTAGGAAATGTTGGACTAATCTATCTTTCACTTTATACATACACACAGAAAACACATAGAGTCAGCCTGTATGTTAAGGGAATAAAAAATGAAGACTAGATTTGGCTATGTTAATACAATATAATACAAATACACAGAAGGGTTTTAAACAGTAATCAGTATGATAACAGTCAATTAAGCTTCTTTTTAAAACATATTTATTTATTTGTTTGTTTGTTTGTGGGAGGCCTAAAGAGAGAGAAAATCTGACGCGGGGCTCGATCCCATGAACTGTGAGATCAGGACCTGAGCCGAGATCAAGAGACACTCAACCGACTGAGCAACCCATGCACCCTGCCAATTAAGCTTCTAAAATGCTTGGAGGCACGCAATATCTTCAGAGTCCCTGATTTTTCCTTTTATCGGAAACTAGGATGTGCGTATCTATGAAAAGAACTGTCATAAAACATTACAAAATAGTTGGCTCAATGACAAAAGTTTAGAAGTTTCATTCCTCATTAATTGCAACAGAAAAACGTAAACAGATGTCAGGGGAGGTCCTTATTAGATAAAAGGAAAATGATTTGGGGGCTTTCTTTAAAAAAAAACTTTTAGGAACTTTCATATCAATTAGTTAATTAAAAGTGTACCATTTAGGGGTGCCTGGGTGGCTCAGTCAGTTAAGCACAGGTCATGATTTTGGCTCAGGTCATGATCTTACTATCATTAACTAGAGTCCGAAGCCTTGCCTCAGGCTCTGCACTGGGTGTGGAGCCTGCTTAAGATTCTCCCTCTCCCTTTTCCCCTCCCCCACACACTGACGCACTTGCCTGTGCACTCTCTCTCTCTCTTAAAATAAAGGTCTACCATTTATCATAATTTCAAAATTCTATTTGATACTGCATATCAAAATTATTTTCTATTTTTTGTTTGTATGAGATAAAACTATTTTCTCCACATTATGTTCAAGTTTATAAGTAAAATTCACTATATTCTAACAGCCAAATCCAAGCTTCTTTTTTTTTCATTCTTATAAATGACAAAATTCTGGGGCGCCTAGGTGGCTCATTTGGTTAAGCGTCTGACTTCAGCTCAGGTCATGATCTCGTGGTTCGTGAGTTCGAGCCCCACATTAGACTCTGTGCTGATGGCTCAGAGCCTGGAGCCTGCTTTGGATTCTGCGTCTCCCTCTCTCTCTGCCCCTCCCCTGCCCACACTCTGATTCTCTCTCTCTCTCAAAAATAAATAACATTTAAAAAAAATAAATGGCAAAACTCCTTCAAAAATATGGGCTTTATGACAAATCCTGATTTTAAAAGAGTTTTATGTTTTGCCTCAATTTGTGGCTATATCCTTACTGGTTCTCAGACGTCTTTAATGTCTGCCTCATCTATCCTTGCTTCTTTGTAAAATAAATTGAAACACTTGAGAACTGGTTATATATTTATATGTAAATACATAGCTCTTAGAGCTATATGTCAATAGAGACAATCTTTATGTATATTATGTTGATAAATAAGGTAAACATCAAAGTGTTTAAAAGGAGAGAACTTGCTGCAAGGGCTACATGAGTGAAGGAACAAAGAAACAGAAAGCACATGAATAAGCGCAAGCCACAGAGATCTGAGTTTTTGTTATCAGAGAAATTATGTAGCAACACAAAAATACGGACGAAACACATGATTATCAAACGCAGTGAGGAATATGTTCCAAGAATTCAGGGGAAGCCTGAACTCACACATAGTACCGAATCCCATATACACTATGTTTTTTCTTATACATACATACCTATGATAAAGTTTAATACATAGATTAGGCACAATAAGAGATTAACAACTAATAATGATAAAACAGAATAATTATAACAATATACTGTAATAAAAGTTAAATGACTCTGGTTTTTCTCCCTTTCTCTCAAAATAATTTATTGTACTGTATTCACCTTTCTTCTTCTTGTGATGATGTAAGATGATAAAATGCCTACATGAGATGAAATGAGGTGAAGGACATAGACACTGTGACGTAATGTTAGGCTACTATTGACCTTATTGACCTTATGACCGTACATCAGAAGGAGGATCATCTGCTTCCAGACTTTGGTCGCTCATAGGTAAATGAAATCATAGACAAGTGGGACTACTATGAAATGAGTGACAGCTGCTGTTCCTAATAAGTCATAACTAAAAAAGTTAAGCCTGACCTGGTATGCTCTTAACTCCCTTTGATATCAACATACTCACTAGTACAGTGTAATGATAGTAACTATGTTGAACCACTTACGAATCAGAAACGATGCCTTCTGCTATTTCACAAACATGCACGAATAGAAGAGCAAAGGTAAGGATCCATCTCAGGTTATGCCCAGGAAAATGAAGCCATGTGTTGTGATGAATTTGTACTTTTGAACTTTGACTTCCCCACCCTGGAAAAAAAGAGAAGAAATAGACGAAAGTATTACTTATAATCATGGAAATAACTCACATTGTGGTATCATTTGGGGGATGGGTGGTTCCCCAAACAGGAACAAGATGTGCTTTCTCGGGGAGCTATGAAAATTCTGCTTTATTTTCATTATGTTAAAAAACTAACAATTTCAATTTTTACAACTGCCTCGGTTAACACATTGACATTTGTTGCACTGCTCAAGAATAATACCATCTCTTGGTGATAACACAGTTAACTCATGCTAATCAGAGCTCTGACAGGTCCCTGATACATTCAAAAGAAACCAAATTAATGATGATGTTAATAAAAGCAATTTGGTGTCTAAACTCTTTCAAAACATGGGATCTGTGGGGGGACTAATGAAAAAAGCCATATTTGGTAATGAAATGTAGAACTCATTAGTTGAGTCAACTCAATCATGTGCATATCATGTGAGAAAAATTATAACCTATGAGTGGGTCAGCACTATTCAACAGTGGTAGTAATTTTTTTCAAAGAAATTTTTTTGTTTGTGGAGAAGCCTCACATACTTCAAGGGGTTTGCGCTCAAAATATTGCAGGAAGGAATTTCTGCAAAAATAAGTGGGACCCCTGAAGCAATCTTTGAAAAGCAAATTGATTCATGTCTTAGTTGTTCCCAAATGAACTTCATTATTGAAAGATTAGTTACATTTAAAATACTGAACTAGGGGCGCCTGGATGGCTCAGTCAGTTAAGCGGCCGACTTCAGCTCAGGTCATGATCTCACAGTCTGTGAGTTCGAGCCCCATGCTGGGCTCTGAGCCATCAGCACAAATGGCTGATACTTCTTTAGGATTTATTTATTATCTCTCACTAACTCAAGGAGCCAATGTTATAGATGAACAGTCTGCATTTTTTCCCACCCCTTTGACAATGTTCATTCTGATTCTACTTGATTCAAATATCTTTTCGCCGGCCTGTGTTTGAGGCTCTAGGTGCAAACAGCCAAGATTGTCACAGTAACTACTCCGAAGAATCTGGCTGAATGTCAAAAATGAATAATTAACTGTTGAATTGCAATAAAAAAAATACAGTCCACTTTTGGCCAAATGGCATTGTTAATGTCTTACAAACAATACCATGTAAGCAACAACTTGTGTTTCTATACATGGCCATTCTAGTCCAATATTCAGTGTCTATCTATTTGTTTAACATACATAACTATCTACCAAGAGTTACATTGGCCTCTGCATGATAAGATACATAACAGAAATTCTGTGATCACTATGACAATGCCAGGTACATAGTAGTCTCGCAATGAATATTTGTTAAATGAAGAAATAAAAATCATACAAATTATTTTTAAACCTTATTTTAAAGCAGATTATTAAAATATGCTAACTTTTTAAGAAAATCAATCTGGGGCACCTGAGTGGCTCAGTCAGTTGAGCGGCCGACTTCAGCTCAGGTCATGATCAGCTCAGGTCTGTGAGTTCAAGCCCCGCGTCAGGCTCTGTGCTGACGGCTCAGAGCCTGGAGCCTGCTTCCGAATTCTGTGTCTCCCTCTTTCTCTGCCCTTCCCCTGTTCACGCTGTGCCTCTATGTCTCTCAAAAATAAAAAAACATTGAAAAAAATTTTTTTAAGAAAATCAATCTGGTAGCTTTTTCATTTATTTTTACAAGCAACATTGTGCATGGGAGTATCAAACACTAAAATCAGATAGTGGTTACCTCATGAAGGGATAGGAACAGAGGATGTAGGAAGAGTAACAGGCTCAGGAACTGTTACACAGAGGGATCCACTTATATTCTTACCATTAGATTCCTTAAGATGAGTGGTGATAGTCTCAATAGATGTTTATTATAGTAGTCTTTGACATTTTTGTACATGAAATGTATTTTAAAAAAATTTAAGTTAAAGGTCTATTTTGGTTGTTTTGGGAAGTTATGCAAGTTAAATATAATTGGTCTAAATAACTGGATTTTGTTATATGTAAACTGCAAAATAAGAGGGGAAACTGTATTTTTAACTCCTTTCTAAACAGTTCTCATAAGTATTCTTTCTACCTGGAACACACCCTTATCACTCCTACTTGAACTTGAAGTTCTGTGTCCTCAGGTCCCCAAACATGTCACTATCCATGCAATCTTCCCCACTAGCTGGTGAATTAATTGCTCTAGCAAGTTAATGTCCAGGACAATTTGCTCCTGTATCTAAACATGAGCTTACAATGTTGGACAGTCATTTTTCTCTTGACTTTGATACATCTGTTTCACTGGACAATTCCAATGAATATTCTAGGAAAGTACTGTGTTTACCCATTTTCCGTTCTCTTCAACCAGCACAAAGCAAGTGCTGAATCTATCTCACATAGTTCTCTTCCCCCCTTGTAAAAAACTGCTGCTATTACTTGAGGTCCATTTATAAGAAGGCATCTGACTTCTGTTTTATCTACAGAATATCCTATGCCAAGAACATAAATAATTGGGAATCACAAAATACTTGCTTGATCTTTTCTCACAGATTTACATATCAGTTTTCATGTTGGAAAAATTAAATTCACATTATACCAAATCTCAGCCTCTAATAAGCCTTTCGAAATAAATATGAGGTGATGAAATATAGGACAGTAGATTACTTACCAATAAACAATATTGGAAAAGTGATAAACAACAGAAAGACATGAGGGACCAGGTTGAGGGCATCCACAAAGCAGGGATTTTGTAATACGCCATCATAGATATTATATGAAGAAATGTTGTTACCGCAGAATGAAAGGCTCATTTCTTCTTATATAGTTTACTCTGAAAGCAAGAGAAAAGAGAAAGAGCCTCTTATTATTAAATTCCCTTTTATAAAATCATAACCCTAAGGAGGAGGTTTTATGATAAAATTAGCCACCTCTATTTTACAGTTGCGGAAATAGGAAGCTGTACGCCAAAGTCATTTGAGAGTTTCTTACAAAAGCCTTGTGCATTCTATAGATCGTTCCCTTACAATCGTTTTTTTTCAGAGAAAGATATTTTATTTTAACTCAGAAAATATATAATTATTAATATCTCCCCATGACGGTACCTTAAAGAAGTGTGTTTGACCAACATGGTTTCAAAGAACAAAAATGGTGATATATCAAGAAAAAGAAAGAAAAAATGAAATTACTCACTGATATTACAAAACAGTGTATATCAAATCCTTTTTCAGTTTCTCTCATTGAAAATGCATTAGCAAACAACTTAAGTTTGGTAAAATTTACCATCGGTTTTCATTGCAGGAAATACTAATACACAGAGACCAATGTGGCTGCAAACAGTAATCAGCCTTTCTCTGAAGAATATTAAAACCAAGTGCCTCAGACAAATTAAATATAACTCAAGTGACAATTTAACAAAATTACTCATGTCCCACAGTCAGAGAATATTCTTACATGAAATGCACCCTAATCAAGTTTTTAAAACTAAAAAAAATACGTCTTTTAATTGGAAATCAATATTCCATTAGAGTAGAAGTAGACAGATTTAGAGAGAAAACAAGAGAAACCAGGGGTTTTGCTAGCCATTGTTGAGACTCTGGCTTCTACTCAGTGAAATGGAGCCACTGGGGGTTTTGATCAGAGGACTGATGTCCTTTGACACATATATTTTTTTAAAGTTTATTTATTTTGTGAGAGAGAGAGAGAGAGGGCAAACATGCGAGAAAGGGGTGAAGGGTCGGAGAGAAAGGGAGAGACAAGAAAATTCCAAGCTGTACAGAACTCGATATGGGGCCTGAACTCACAAACCGCAAGATCACACCTTGAGCCAAAGTTGTATGCTTAATTCACTGAGCCATCCAGGTGCCCTCTGACTCACATTAAAAAAAACTTTTTTTAATGTTTTTATTTATTATCAAGAGACAGAGAGAGACAGAGCATGAACATGGAAGGAGCATAGAGAGGGGAAGACACAGAATCTGAAGCAGGCTCTAAGCTCTGAGCTGTCAGCACAGAGCCCAACATGGGGGTTGAACTCACAAACTGCAAAATCATGACCTGAGCCTAAGTCTACCGCTTAACTGACAAAGCTACCCAGGCACCCCGCTCTGACTTACATTTTAAATGAATTCCTTTCATTGCTGTGCTGAAACAGATGGGATAGGAGCAAGGGTTTGGTCCATCAAAACATTACTGCGAAATTCTGAAGAGTTTTTAGCCTTCTGAAAAAAATCTTTTATAATGTCTCCTATTTACTTAATACCTGCCAAATTCTGGGCACTTGCATACACTATCTTAGGTCTTTAGCGCAGCTATGTGATGTTAATTATTTGCATTTTACCAAGGGCATCGTGAGGTTCAGTGACTTGCCAACCAGTAGAGAAGCGGTGGTACACATCCATGTGTCTCAATTAAACTATTTTTCTGTCCCTGCATCATGCAGCCGCCAACCTATTTTTAAAAACATCTTATCTACTGTCATTAAAAACGTAGCAGTTAATGATTTTTTAAATTTTTTAATGTTTTTTTTTTTATTTATTATTGAGAGACAGAGAGAGACAGAGCATGAGCATGGGAGGAGCAGAGAGAGAGAGAGGGAGACACAGAATCTGAAACAGACTCCAGGCTCTGAGCTGTCAGCACAGAGCCGACGCGGGGCTCGAACCCACAAACCGTGAGATCATAACCTGAGCCGAAGTTGGATGCTTAACCAACTGAGCCACCCAGGCATCCCTTAACCTCACTGGACTTTGGAAAGAATTTCCACACATATGTCACACTGGATTCTGAGTTAGATTATTAAAGGTTGGCAAAAGTTTAAATAAAGAAGTACCTTTTCTCTCTTCCCATTCATTGAGATATGATTTAGCAGTGGCCACAAACAATATTTCTTCCTAGGAAAAAAACCAAAGAGTGTTATACAGAAAATATTGGCAACAGTAGGTAAACTATTGGAGAAACCAAATTTTAAGTCCAAGTTTTGTAAAGCATTATATTAGTAGAACTATTAAAAAAGCCTGTGTTTATAGTCTGTAGATACTCATCTGGAATTCCTCTCACATATTGTTTCTGGTAAGCCCTTTCATTGAACACCACTGATAGAATTTCTAGTTGAGACCTTTTCTATTTGAAAAAATTATATTAAAAAAACTCAAGATGAGGGTATGTACTTGGCAAATTCTTAGCAACTATTAAGGCTCTAAGCCTCATAGAATAATTAAAAAGGGCTTGAGGTTTTTTAAATGACAGTAAATCTGAATTTGTAGCTATATGAGGTGATGGATTTTAACTAAACTTACTGACTGCAGTAATCATTCTTTTTTTTTTTTTAACGTTTATTTATTTTTGAGACACAGAGACAGAGCGTGAGCAGGAGTAAGGCAGAGAGAGGGAGACACAGAATCCGAAGCAGGCTCCAGGCTCCGCGCTGTCAGCACAGAGCCCGACGCGGGGCTCGAACCCACAGACGGTGAGATCATGACCTGAGCGAAGTCGGCCTGCTTTACCGACTGAGCCACCCAGGCGCCCCTGCAGTAATCATTTCTCAATACATCTGAATCAAACTATCATGTGGTAAACTTATACCGTGATGTATGTCTGTAAAACTAGAAAAAAAAAAAAAAACAGGAAAAAAAGACCTAAAAAATAATACCTACTGATGCAATTCTCAGACTATTTCTTTTATTATGTAGAAATGATAAAAAGAAACTTGACCCCACTCTTATTCAAAGACACGTATAAACCGTTTCCTAGAATGAACATGAAAATAAGTTTTACTTTTGCTAATTGAATAATTTTATTCAAAATTATACTATTCCAATTGGCCACATTGATAAATCTTGACATTTAATCATTATCATTGCACCAGACACTAAAGTATAATTTGAATTGCAAAACATACACTTCATTGGCTATAGTAAGTCGGTCTGCTATATTTAGTCAATCCCCAAACCTACCAATCAAGTGACCTCTGGATAAACGTGTGTAATGGTGGAAAGAAAATATCAGAGCATGACTGCAAGCTGAAAAAAAGTCAAAGAACATTTCCAGTCATGTACCTGATGTCTGGGATTCTAGGTCATTAATTAACTGTAAAAATACTTATTGATGCTAACCGTGTGCTAGGCACTGGGAAGCCAAGAGTGCCCCTGACAGAAACAGTACCTGCGGTCTTAGGCTGTATAAACCAGACTACACTAATCCCAATAGTTCTTGGTATAATGTAAAGGTTATGATCTACCAGACAGGGAGCTAGACAATGATATGATCACACTAAAGCGTATACTTCAGACTCATAAAGCGAAAGCTTTAGAATGATTTCTTCCTTCTACCATAATCTCTAACCTCACATTCCCTGGGGCTCCCAATCTGTTCACTACCTCTCACAACATCTCTCTGCTTGTTTTGCTTCTGTCTCTTCCTCCTCCATCGTTTCCCTTTGACACTTAGCTTCTTTCTCCAACACACAGTGCACGTGTGGCACATTCTAACAGTCAGCCTGTACTGTGACAACTCAACGTGGGCAAAAAGAGGAAAGGACTAACTTGTAGACATGTTGATAATTACTGTGTTTACCAAAGGTATTTTATTCAATCAGGACTTTTAATTATTTTTTAAATCTCTGATTGTCATTCAGGGTTTCCCTCCCAGAACCCTGATTAAGTCAGGGACGCTTTGGGAAGCTTTGGGAACGTGTAAATTGCTGCTCTTGCTGGCCAAATTCTGTCACGTGACACCCGTGAGTCCTGCCCCTTCTGGAGCTGTCTAGTTCCACTAAGCACTGACAGAGGTCCAAGCATCCAGGAGGACGGAGAGGGAAAAGAGGCCAGATGGGAAGACATAACACTTTTCTCCCCACGTGCATACATCTACAGAAACATGCTCAAGCGTTTATGACAGCAGATAGGGTGGAAGAACTTGAGCGAATGAACCTTAAAGACAGATGTCAAAAGTGAAACTCTGATTCTAAGGATGGTCTGCACAACAGAAAACAGAAAGAAAATACTCTTGATGACCAAACTTAGGATTTCATTGCAAGAATCCTACCCTCGGTATTCTTATTCTTTGAAATACATTATATGAAGTTCCACACCCTCAGGAGTTATAAAATTGGGATTTAGGTGATGACTACGAAGTAAGTAAAAACTAGCCCTTTTTCCTGTGCATCCAGAAGGAAGTGTCAGTTTTCTAAAGGAGCAGCAGCCTCAGAGAACTTAAACATGCTGTTAACACCTGAAGAAAACATGCTAAAAGCAATATAAAACCTTACATTCTTATATACAGAATAACTCTGTCTTCAGTTATTCGGAGATTAACTATATGTTATGAGAGAGAAACATGACACTGTAAAGAATGTAGGGCATGTAATCTAATAACCTCTTTGAAACTTTTCATTCAGTCAGTGGTTCACAAAATATGAATAAAAGATGTCTATCTATCCATGAATGACAGATCCAAGTAGGAAAATCACTAGCAAAAATGACCACTGATCCCTGATTTAGTGCCTGTCTCAGTGCACCCGTTCAAGTTCTATCGCACACTAAAGGAATCGGTACTCAGCAGATAACGATTCACACATGCCAATGGGATATATTTTTTAATTCCGAACAAACAAGCAAGAAATAAATACCTTGGGCCGCCGCTTGATGCTGCTTCAAACCCCTACTCGTGCACTTGCACTACCTTCCAAACACCGGCTTCCTACACTGGTTTAAGTGTAAATTTCAAACCCAGACGCAGAACTCCTAAAAAGTAAAGAGTAACAAAAATTAAGCAGATAGAAAGCAACTTCATGAACAACACAGGCGATGTCTCAGAGGGAAAAAAAAAAAATAGTAAGAACTCTCTGCACTATTCCTGGCTGGTTTTAAGTCGGAACCCGCAGAGTTTTGTTAAGTAAAGCTGGAAACCTGATCGCACGCCCTCTCTTCTCCGGCTGGGGCCGGGTGCCTTAATCTAGAAATAGCGACCCTGAAGTCAGAGCGCCATGTGAGTTCGCGGGCGCCTTTGATTGCCAAAATCGACAGTTTACAGTTACTGTTAAAATGTTTAAATCATGTTTATGTAAAAAAATACGGACTCACTTACTCCGAAGGCAGTTTTCCTCCCCTAGCCGAAGCACGCAGGGCGCCGGAGCGGATTATTTTTAGGGTGGTGGGAGATCAGCTGCTGCCTCCTATCGGGTTTCTAAATTGCACAAACTGCTCTGAGCTGGGGCGGACACCACTCCGAGGCAGGAAACTGGGCAGAAGCCCCGAGTGCAGCAGCGCTGGGGACTGGAGACCCTCCCCACCCCCGCTCGGCCCTGCTTTCCGTACTGGAGCGGCAAACTTGGGGTGCGCGAGGCAGAGATCTTACAAACACGAGTAATGCGTGAGCCCCGAACTTCATGAAGCACGGGAGCTTGCAATGTGTGAGCCGGTGATTGTCTGGAGTCAGGCTTTCAAACGTCAAAACATGCAAGGTACTCAACTTGCACTTGTGCTTTCTCCCGCGGTTCTATATGCCTGTCGGTAACCACAAAAGGAAGTGGAGCTGGAAATTCACCGTTTCCCCCCTGAGCGGACCTGGGAAACGAAGGGCTCATTCCAGGCAGAAGACCCCGCCGCCAGGCTGGCGGGACGCGTGTGAAGATCTCACGGAGCCTGGCTCGAGTATCCGCCTCAGCGACCGGGAAAACTCAGGTTACTCCCCCGGACCGGTCGCCGCGCTTTTCCAAAGGGCCACCCCTTACCCCAGGTCCCCGAAAGTGGGACTTCGGCTCCCATGGCTGCACAAACAGTTCCCCCACTCTTGCTCCCGACTAGAGAGAACATTAATGCTCAAGGAGATAACGTGCTTAAAGTACACTCACCCCACAATAACTGCCCCCAGGGCGCAAGCCGTCAACTTTGTCCCCGGGCAACCCTCTTTAATGAACACTCGATTTTCTCGGGGGCCAGTGCTCAGTCAGCTTGAAGTAATCATTGTTCTCAACCACTGTCCTAATATGACACGGGATGGTAGGCACAGGCGGGCTGGTGCCTCCCAGGCTCCCTGCGCCACCGCCACGGGGCACCGCTGGCGGAGCGCGGGCCCTGGGAGCCGGTCCCCGGACCTGCGCCCGGAAGCCGGGCGGCCTCCCCACCTCCGCGCTGTGCGGACAGAGGCCGACCTCCGCCCTGCGAGCCCCGGGGATTTCCCGCGGGCGCCTCACTCTCGGGAAGGTCGCTGCGTTCCCGCGTGAGAGCCGGGCCTCCGCCAGCCCTTGGAGCTTGAACTCGCTGCCGCTAAAGGTCTGCGGGGCCTCGCGGGGCGACATCTGGGAGGGTCCCGGAGACTGTGGTCCTGAGGCTCTTGAAAGTTTGCCAACTGCACCCTGGAGCTGCCTGCCACGGCGCAGGCGCACAGAGAAAGCATGCTTCAGGAATGGGGATCCGGGTACTGTGGGTGGATCCCGGGGCGACCCCGTGAACAAGCCGGAAGGGGGGCCTAGGGCTCCCCAAGGCGGCTGGAGAGAGACACCTAGAAATAGGAGGTGCAAATAATCCCCAGATATAGACTCGGAGTGTCACTACAGAAAATCGGGTTGACTTTGAGATTTAAAAAATATATATTAATATTATAAAGATGCTTTATTTATATAAAGGCATGCTTATTGTAGAAACTTTGGAAATTACGGAAAAGTGTAAGAGAGACCAAAGAGCTTCCAAACTTACAAAACTGAAAACATTTTGTTACATTTTAACTGAGTAAAAGCATGGACCCAAGGGCGCAGCTGCTATCAAACCCTGCTACCTCATTTAGCTTAAATACTTTGGGCAAATTACTTAATCTTTCTGTGTATCAGTTTTCTCATCTGTTCGATAGGGAAAACTGAAAAACATATACGGCTGCATAGGCTTGATGTGAGGGTAAATGAGATAATCCCTAAAGTGCTGAGAGCGTGCCTGCCTTTTCAGTAAAAGCTAGTATGTAGGCCATCCTTATTTGTTTTCCTATACATATTTTATATTGTTGGCAATCACAAAATAATTTGTCTTCTCACAGTACCTTCTAAAACAATTATTTTCTGATGGAATTTTAAAATCTTTATAGAAATCATTTAAATGGCTGCATAATGCATTGTCTGGCTATACCATAATTTAAAATCCATTTTCCTATTATTGGACATATAGTCGTTGATTTTTCACTACCATATTTAATCTTATGATGAGTTTTTTGTGTGTTTTTTGTTTTTTGGGTTTTTTAAAGATGTTTAGAGAGAGACAGGACAGAGAGAGAGACACAGAATCCCAAGCAGGCTCCAGGCTCTGAGCTGTCAGCACAGAACCTGATGTAGGGCTGGAACTCAGGAACTGTGAGATCATGACCTGAGCCAAAGTCCTAAGCCTACCTGACTGAGCCACCCAGATGCCTCGTTCTTATGCCAAGCTTTTAAAATAAAGTTTCTTCTTTCTTTGCAGCAGATAATTTCTTTAAGGTACATTTTTGGAAAAGTAAGTATAAGGTCAAAAGTAGTATTTTTTTAGGGCTGTGGATATAGAATGCAAAATTACTTTTCAAAAATGTTTGTGTTAACTACCCCCAAACTGTATGAAATGGCCTATTACACTTACACCGAAATCAATATTGAATATTCTTATTTGTTTTTAAAAATCCTGAAATTTGAGGCACTTGTTTGGCTCAGTCAATTGAGCATCCAACTCTTAATCTCTGCTTAGGTCATGATCTCAAGGTTGGTGGGATGGAGCCCTGCACTGACAGCACGGAACCTACTTGGGATTCTGTCTCTCTCTCCCTCACTGCCCCTTGTTATGCTGCCTCTCTCTCTCTCTCTCTCTCTCTCTCTCTCTCTCAAAATAAATAAGTAAACTTAAAAAATATCCTGTAATTTTACAAATAACATGCAATTCTTTGTTATTAATCTTAACTTTTATTTCAAATGTTCATTCATCTTTGAATTCCCTCTGTTGTTGAATAGCTTATTCATATACTTGTCCATCTAATGGGTATTAATGAAGTTTTTTATTATTTGTATGAGCTTTTAATAAGAGTATATAATCTTTAAATATACATGACAAATATGTTTCCCAATGTTGTTTAAGAAAACAATCGTGGTGCTGCCTTTACAAAAAACAAAAACCGTTGTTTTCATACATTCTGTAAAGATTTATTAGAGCACACACACTGGCTAGGTCTCCTGGAGGTCACGGAGATTCGTGATGAGTCAGAACTCCAGAGTCTCTGCATTCATGATGCTTTTTTCTAAGGGAAAGTTTACTTAGGCAAATTTGGTGCCTTTACTATTGTGTTGTATTCCAATGCGTTAGTTAATAAATACTAACTTTTATTTATATTTGTTTAAAGGATTAAAAAAACTTTTTAAATGTTTATTTATTTGTGAAGAGAGACACAGAATGCAAGCGGAGGAGGGGTAGAAAGAGAGGGAGGCACAGAATCCAAAGTAGTATCCAGGCTCGAGCACAGAGTCTGATGCGGGTCTTGAACCCATGGACCGTAAGATCGTGACGTGAAGTTGGATGCTTAAACGACTGAGCCACCGAGTCATTTTTTAAAAGCCACCCATATATTTTTAAAAACTCCCTAAAGAGTTTTTGTGGTTTTTTTCTTAATTCCATTCTAGAATTTATTTTGGCATATGCTATGGGATGAGAACTTAAGTTAATATTTTATTTGTTACACCATCACCATTTAATCTTTTTCCTCTGCCCTGATGTGTAATATCATCTTTGATCTTTGTCATTTATCTATCATTATTTTATAATAAAATCTGTTTCTGGGTCACTTATTCTGTTTAATGGATCATTTTTTTCATATTTTTTAAAACTATATTATGATGATCTGATGAATTTCATTATTATAGCTTTAAAGTATATTTTAACTCTGGGAGTGCCAGTCTGCTTTTTACTTTTTTTGAAATTATCTGAGCTATTTTCTGTTAGGCATTTTATTGGAATTTTATTAAATTTAGGAAGTAATTCACAAAAAAAATCATAATTTTAGTGTTCTTCCTATCTGAAAACATGGTATCCCATTTACTTAAAGTTTCTTTTTATCTTACTATCAAATTTATATAGGTCTGTACATTTCTTGTAATGATTGATGATACAAATTTTTTATTTTTATTTCATGTTTTGTACTCCTATTAAGAATGCATTATTTGTTTATATTTTCTGATTATATATTTACCTTATATTTAGCCATCTTGCTAAGCTTTCTCAATAATCTTGGTATTGTTTTACCATGTTACCTTGACTTTGCAGAAAATATTTTATCGATGAATAGTGTTACACTTGTATTGTGGAGTATACGTTTGTGTTCCCCCCAAACTTCACGTGTTAAAATAACCCCCAGTGGGATGGTATTAGGAAGTGGTTCCTTTGGGAGATAATTATATTTAGATGAGGTCATGAGCCCCATGATGGGATTAGTGTCCTTATAAGAAGATAAGGAGACTAGTGTTTGCTCTCTCTGCTCCCTACTATGTGAAGACAGAGTGAGAAGATAGGTATCTGCAAACCCGGATGAAGACCTTCACTAAGAAACAAATTTCTTGGTACTTTGATGTTAGACTTCCCAGCCTCCAGAACTGTGACTGATAAATGTTTGTTGTTTAAACCATCCAGTCAACAAATTACTACCCCAGTGATTTGTTACAGCAACCCAAACTGACTAAGACAAATTACTTCCCACTTTCAAATTCTTATAGCTTATTTATATTCTATCTCTAATTTTAATCAACTCCAAATTTGAGAATGTTGTTAAATAATAAAAGAAGACAAATATGTTTGTTTATATTAGAAATATGTACATTATATTTTAAAATCAACTCTAAGTATCATTTTCATAAGATAAAAACAATCCACTATATATGTAAAATCTGAAATGTTTTGGGTGTAAAAATGACCACTCAAAAGATACAGAATATTTGTTATCTCCCTAGGAAGTTCTCTTGTGCTTCTGACTAGGCAATCTCACCATCACCCACTTATAGTAACCATTGATTTGAGACTACCCATAGAGATTAGTTTTTCCTAATCAAAAATGTCATGTAAATGTAGTCATACAGTATACATTCTTTTGTGTCTGGCTTTTTTGGTTAAGTATAATAGTTTTTTGAGGTTCATCCGTGTTGTCGCATGTATTAGTGGTTTATTCCTTCTTATTGCTGACAACTCCATTGTATGAACACACCACAATTTGTTTATTAATTCACCTGTGTATTATATTTGGGTTATTTCCAGTTTTTGATAATGATGTATAAAGCTTCAATTAAAGAATTATAAATATAGTTTTCATTCCTCTTGGGTAAATGTCAAACAGTGGACTTGCTGGGACATATGGTAATTGCACATATAACTTTATAAAAATTGCCAAAATATTCTCCGAAGAAATTGAAACCTTCCTTCATTCCTTTCAGAAAAGTATGAGAGCGCCAGTTCTTCCACAGTCTTGCCAATATTTAATTTTATCAGTTCCCTAATTTGATGTGCATAGTTTCCTCATTGCAGTTTCAGTTTGTCTCTCCCTTGTGACTAATGGTTTGGGGAGTATATCTTCATGGTGCTGTTGGTTCACACATCTCCAGGTGGTAGGGATAATTCTAAGACAGCATCATGACCTTTTGCTTCTGGTGTCACTCCCGTGATTATGTTATGTTACCTAAGAAAGGGATTTTGCAGATGTAATTAAGGTTACAATAGGTTAAAAATTAGACTAACATAGGCAGATAATCTAGATAACCCTAATTTAATCACATGATCTCTTTAAAAGCAGAGAGTTTTCTGAGGCTAGTGTGAGGTCAGGTAGATCTGAAGAATGAGAAGGATTTGATTTGAGAGAGGTTCTCCTTGCTTAGGTGAGGAGATCATGAGACAAGAACCTGAGAGTGACCTCTAGAAAATGAGCACAGGGGCGCCTGGGTGGCTCAATTGGTTAAGCAGCCGACTTCAGCTCAGCTCATGATCTCACGGTCTGTGAGTTCGAGCCCCGCGTCGGGCTCTGTGCTGACGGCTCAGAGCCTGGAGCCTGCTTCAGATTCTGTATCTCCCTCTCTGCCCTTCCCCTGCTCATACTCTATCTGTATGTCTCTCAAAAATAAATAAACGTTAAAAAAAGAAAAAGAAAATGAGCACAGACCCCAAGCCAACAACCAGCAAGAAAATGGGGATTTTCATTTCTACAAACATGAGGAGCTAAATTCTGCCAACAGCCTGAATGAGCTCGGAAGTAGATTCTTTCTCAGGGCCTCCAAATAGAGCCCAGTCAGGCCAACATCTTTATTTCATATTTGAGAGAACCTAAGCAAAGCACCCAGTTCAGCTCACCTGGATTTCTGCCCTATAGAAATATAAGACAATAAAAGAGTATTGTTATAAGTCAATTGTATTGAATCTATAAATAAGTTTGGGCAGAATTTGCATCTTAACAATATTGAGACTTCCAATCCATGAACACATTATATCTCTCTGTCTAGGACTCTTTTTATCTATCAGATATATTTTCAGCTTTTCAGTGTATATGTCTTACACATAGTTCATTGAATCTACCTCAAAATATTTTATCATTTTAATGCTACTATAAATGACATTCTTTGAATACCGTTTTTAATTGTTCACTACTAGAATATAGAAGTGACATTGTATCCTGCCATATTACTAAACTAGTGTTTTTGCAGATTCCTTAAAAACTTTATACATTCATGATCATGTCATCTACCAATAAAGAAAGTTTTACTTTTTTCCTGCCACTCTCCTGTTTCTTTTTTCTCACCTTATTGCACTAGCTAGTATGTTGAAAAGAAATAATGAGAGTGTGTGTATAATTGGCTTGTTCTTAATCTGAAAAAAGATTCAGTTTTTCACTATTAAGTGTGATGTTACCTGTAGGTTTTCTATATATCCTTTTTATCCGATCAAGGACATTTCTTGCTATTCACTTTGTTGAAAGAGTTTATCATAAATAGATGTTGAAATTTGTCAAGTGTTTTTATGCAGCTATTGTGTTGAACGTATACCTTTTCCCTTTTATTCTGTCGATATGTCAAAATGAATTGTTCAATTTTTTAGTATTAAACTGACCTTGCATTCCAGTGATAAATTCCTCATGGTTATGTAATCATCTCTTTTTTATATATTCCTAGGTTCAATTTACAAATACAGTAAAATCTTTGTTTGCAAGCATAATTTGTTCCAGAAACATGCTTATAATCCAAAGCACTTGTATATCAAAGCGAATTTCCCCATAAGAAATGATGGAAACTCAAATGATTTGTTCCACAACCCAAAAGTATTCATATAAAAATTATTACAATACTGTAACATAAGACAAAATAATAAAAAATATAAAATTATAAAGAAAAATAGAAAATTAACCTGCACTTACCTTTGAAAAACCCTCGTGGCTGGTGTGAGGGAGACCAGAGAAAGGAGGGTTATTGTGTAAGATGACTTACACTATCACTAATGGAAAAACTTCTATCTATTGGCTCAATGAAATCTTCTGCAAGAGGGGCATTGTATATGCCCACACAGATGTTGACTACAGTACAGTATTAATAAACTCTTGTCATATGCTGTATTTAATGTAACTGGCAATAAGGCAGCAGAGGAAAGGGTCTATATCCGCAGACAGCCTGACCTAGAATTAGGCAAAATTCCTAAGCTTACTCTTGCATGAAAAAGCAGAGGACTGTCCATAGGTGCTTGGAAGTGACAAAAAATACACTAGTGCCAGTTGTGGGTACCTTCTAACATTCTGAAAAATCACTGATTTCTGCCAAACACCATGGCCTGAGACCAAGTAGCCCAGCATGGGAGATTATCACCCACAATCCTGCAGTGAGAGAAAGAGAAGAACCGTTGTCTTAGATGTGATCATGTGATATTCAGTGTCACATACTACTCCTATTGTAAGACATCACTCAATTAACAAATTAAAATTGATTAGAAATGTTAGCTGTTTTGTAGAATACTCACAGAACAAGTTGCTCACATTCATGCTTTTGCTCCAGTTGTCTTAAATGCTTTTCCCTTCTTTGTCCAGCTATTGAACATGGCTTGTTAATTATAGTCTTTACACTCTATAATTGCTGGTGTCTGTATGTTTCAGTGAGCTGCATTTGCTTTATACTTATTTATGTATGTCTCTTCCAATGTGATTTTAAGGTTTTTGGAAGCTTGTTCCAGGTTTTCTTCAACTCTGTAGCTTCAATATCTTTTGCAATACCTGGCAAACAATCAGCAAATATGTATTGAATGAAATGTGATTTTTTTTTTTTTACTCCTTATTTTGCTATGTGCTACTTTAGGCCAAGTGAAGCAGAAAGGAATAGAATGTAAAAGCATGTCCTTTAGGGACAACAAGGAACCGCCTTGCTGGGCTGAATAGCGTGTAAACCTTAAGTCTAAGTCTCCTCTGAACTGGAGGATTCCTCATTCTAGGGAGGCCACAGTCACCACCAAAGTTCAGGTGCTTGTCTATAAACAATCAGAGAGGCATCAGGAAGCAACAGCATCCACTTTCTCACTAAAATTCTTATCTAGAGCGTATCCATGACACTGTCTTTTCATTGGCATGGTAGTAACTCTCAGTAATATTAATTTCATGAGTGTTGAGTTTTTTGAATTTGGCCAGGCAAATCTAAATATGCTATTTATAACTTGGTGAAAATTCGACATTGACTTGGTGACACAAATAAACAAAAATTATGTAAACGATATCAAGTATCGAAAATAATGTAGATTGAGGAATGGGACAGAGACTTCGTCTTTATTTGTCAAATTAAAGGGGCTGGGCGGGCTCCAACATTGTTCAAATTTTGTAAAGACAGGATTGCTAGCAAACCTAATTATCTCCACAATTACGATTCATACTTTTGTCATCAGTTATATGAAATGTTTAAGGAAACTATATATTATTATTTATTCAAACTTAAAATAGTAAAACTATTTTTGCTTCTAACATAATAAAAATAAATAAATTTAGACCTTGCTAATTCGAGTATTATAACAATTTTGATTACATTATTTACATTTGGAGTATTTTTGACAATAGCTCATCAGGTTAGTATTGTAAACATTTCAAGGATATCAATTACATGACTCAAAAAAGTAAACTGATTTACATATTTTAAAAGAAATCTGTTAATATGTTACACTAGTTATATGTATTTTCTATATAATCCTTTAAACAGATATCCAGAGATGTTACACTAAATTAAATCACATTAAAGTTCATGTAATTTTTTCCCTTTGTGAATTCTGTAATTAGTTTTATTAAAACTGACCTCTTTTTTTTTTTAACGTTTATTTATTTTTGAGACATATAGACAGAACGTGAGCAGGAGAAGGGCAGAGAGAGAGGGAGACACAGAATCCGAAGCAGGCTCCAGGCTCTGAGCTGTCAGCACAGAGCCCAACGTGGGGCTTGAACCCACAGACTGTGAGATCATGGCCTGAGCCGAAGTCGGCCGCCCAACCGACTGAGCCACCCAGGTGCCCCCAAAACTGACCTCTTTAATATGTTTAAATTTTTTGAGAATTTAGCAGGAAGAATTCTAGAAGTAATTTCTCATTGATGTTGTGTAATATGTCTGATTAACTAAATCTTAACATATTTTAATATAAATTTTAATACTTTTCTGGATTCATCTAGAGATACATGAAATTCCAGATGTGTATTTTGTGTCCATGTGCCTATCTATTCCATGTATGTTACATGCAGCTTCCAAAATCAAATCAAGGGTATTTTAATCAGTATTCTTCCGTATACCTAACGAGGCATTCGATTCAGGGTCAGGGTGCAGAACGGTAAAAAGGTATTTCCAGGGCTTTCCCAGTTTCTATTTAAACTCATAACAAAGAGAAAAATCATTCTTGCGCCACCAGTATTCAGAGGTCACAAGCAATTTTTTTGGGCCAGGAACTGAATCTAGTTTCAGTGAAGACAATATCTACTTCCTAGAGGCTGTCAAACTTTCACAAGTATGGCCGCTCACAGGCAGAGCAGGAATGTTAGATTGCTGTGCCTGCTCCATAAAGCACCTCAGGACATGTGGCTCTCATACTTCTACAGCTTTCCACTCTTACCTCCCCGGCTCTTCCCAAGAGTCAGCCGAACACTTGGGAAGAGTGAATGTATACCTTCATGGGCATGGTAGTTCAATCTGAAATAGGAATCCATCTCAAGATTGAAATTTCTTGTGGTTTATGCTTCAACTTAAAAGTACATATGAGGGGCGCTTGGGTGGCTCAGTCGGTTGAGCGTCCGACCTCGGCTCAGGTCACGATCTCATGGTTCGTGGGTTCCAGCCCCGCATCAGGCTCTGTGCTGACTGCTTGCTCAGAGCCTGGAGTCTGCTTCTGATTCTGTGTCTCCTTCTCTCTGCCCCTCTTCTGCTCGTGCTCTGTCTCACTCTGTCTCTCAAAAATAAATAAATGTAAAAAAAAAAGTACATACGAATGTTGCACTTTACACGATGGACCCAATACCACTACCAAATCCATATTCTAAATTTTTTTTAATATTTATTTTATTTTTGAGAGAGAGAGAGAGAAAGAGACAGAGTGTGAGTGGAGTACTGGTAGAGAGAGAGAGACACATACACAGAATCTAAAGCAGGCTCCAGGCTCCAAACTGTCAGCACAGAGCCTGATATGGGGCTCAAACCCACGAACCATGAGATCATGACCTGAGTCAAAGCCAGATGCTTAACCGACTGAACCAGGTGCCCCTAAATCCATTCTCTAAATCCATTTTCTAAATCAAGACTTCCCAGAATCTGATATTCTGCCTGAATGCAATAAATATTTATTGAATGACCAAATTATATATGCAAGTTGACTTCAGTGAGAAGAAAGTATATCTTTCCAAATCTTTGAGTAAAATCAACACACTAGGAATATGTTCCATGATTAGTCTGTTGTATCAAGAGCCCAATACCTACATCCCAGTTGGAGTAACATGGTGGCATAGTGGCTACATAACTGATTGTTTACCAGGATAACTTCCAGAAATATTTTTACATACAGGTAATGATGCTGTGTCATGGTGCCAAATATAGCTCTTGGTCTAAAGTGATTATAATTTAACTATATATCCTTATTCAGTTAGCCATGGGCTAATGAAATCGCTATTTAAGCAAATTAAATTGGTTTAAGTCACACCCAAACTTTCTGTTGCTCAGGTAGTTAGGGCCTCTCTTCTCTCTGCAGACTGTGTTAGCTCTTTCTTTGTCCAAACTGTGTAGTAGAATGCTGAAGCAGCCATCTTCATAACTTAGGTAATAGTAAAGTACTGGGAAATAGCATAATTATAAAGATTCTTTGACTGGGAATATACTCAGGAATATACTGGGAATATAATAAGGATTTTCCCTGCTTCCCTGAAAAGTGTAGAGAACACTGCAGAATAGAGTTAAGTAAACAAGCAATTGTAATGTGTTTGCTTCACAACTGCAATAAGGGTTAGACATAATTTTGGAGGTCAGTAGAGAAAACCCCGAACATCAGTGTAGGTCAGGAAAAATTTCTCCATCGCTTTAGGTTATTGGTAAAATCTAAATTCTCTTCTGAAATAAAGTGTATATTATTAAAGCCCTGTAGTCATAATAAAAATGTAAGTATCTCAGGATATTAGTATACTATATTATTACATATAGTATGCTCTTTCTCTGTGTAGTGTGCTCTTTCTCCACTCCTAAATTAGCACCACCTCTCAATTCTTTAATTAATTGCACTGGTAACTCAGATATAAAGCCTTGGGGTAATCATGAACTCATTGCCTGCTTTCTTTTACACTCCCCCCTCCATCCTCACAGTTACTAAATCATTTATGTTACACTTAGCAATGACTTCCATTCATCTCTTTCCTCTCTCTCTGCCTCCCTTCTCTCTTTGAGTCTCATTATTTATTGTATCAACCTCTTAATTGGTCTCTCTCTGCCTAAACCATTTTAACACATACATATTACATTCATCTTCCTAAAATTTATCTCCAAACACATCTCTGCCACACTCACACATCTTTCATGATTCCTCTGTCATTTAAGGTCCTCCCAAAGTTTGCCCCCTCCTCAGTGACCATTTCTATACCAAGAAAACTCTACTACTACTACAACTCTGGCACACCTCCTGTACTAACCACCTCAATATCCTTGCTTTTGCTCATCCAACTGCCCAAACGATCTCTCTTAGGCTTTTCCCTCTCCGAATCCTGTCCTGCCTCAATACTCTCCCTAAACAGCTCACTTCCTGTATCAACCAACTGTGGATCTAGCACGGTGTTTGCCACATTGAGGATATAAAACTGATTGCTGCAGCAGGTTTTTTTTCCAGTAATTTCAGTGATAGTGTCCCCTCCATGGTGGCATTTGCAGTGTTTCCTTCATATGGCACAAACTCCAGTTCCAGCCAGCACACTCCTCCCTAAGTTAAGGTCACCTAGAAGGCAGAGGTCTCAGTCGCTGCTACTCCTTCTCTTCTCCCTTCAAGTGCAAAACATGGATTACCCAGAGGACAAATGAGACAAGGCCGGTGGACTGTAGCCACACAAATAGTCTTTTATCATCTCCTTAAATCATGCCTGTGCTCACTAGCTCAGAGCAACCTTCATGGACACCTGGGTATTTTCCTACCTTAAAGCCTTTTGAAAATGAGAGCAGAGATTCACGTGGAGAGAACTGCAGAAGGTAAGAGCACTGAGCTGTGTTCTCGGAGAGATATCAGTGAGGGCACTTGTAGGTGTGAGCCCAATAGGATTTTGAGTCAAGTATATTGTCTTTAAAGCAATGAACTTTGTTCTAAGTCATGCTATCATTATGTGAGTTGAGCAGTAGAAACCAGAGAGCAGTTTCCCCAAAGATGGTTTGTAGGAATAAAGGATATTCATAATGTTTATTCAAAACAAAAAGCAGAAGTAAGACCTATATCTCCATTACTATGCGTCTTATAAATCTGGAAATACAGACTCATACACATGCATTTAATACTGAATATTCTGAATATTCAATAGCTCTTACTGAGGATGTGAGAACAGACAAACTTCCTTAGGAAATGCTATAAAAGGACATAAGGCTACAGTCAAAATTAAAAAAAAAAAAAAAAGCAAACAACAACATGATGTTGTTCCTGGAACAGCAGATCACAGAGGCTAATCTGGGAAACGGATCCTGAGGGCATTTAATAAACTTAGATAAGCCCTAACGATTACATGGGCTGAGTCACGTAATAACAGTTTTTTATTCTTCTGCACATGTGAACCTTGTAAAGAGTGCATTTCCTTTTTTAGTGATTCATTTGGGAAAAAGATATTCGTCTTAAGCCAGAGAAAGTACAATTCATTGGTCCTTGGTGAAAACAAAGTCCTGAAATCCAACAGGTTGACGTTCTTGCTTCCTCCAGCTCTACCGAGCTCTTGTTTCCTGAAACAAAAAGTATTGAGACTTGGCTTAATTTATCCTTTCAACAAATATTTATTGACCGTCTACTATGTGTCTCATATGTGGTTAAGAAAATAGCACTACACAAAATAGACATACCTCCTGTCTTTCTAGGACTTTAAGTCTAGCAAGGGAGGAAACTGTTAAATAAACAAGAAGAATCATTCTTTAAAATAAAATGGTGGTATTACAAGAGAAAAGTATACAGCGTGTAATTGCCAGACCAGACCTAGACCAGAGAGTTTCCCTATGGAAATTAAATTTAAGCTGTACCTTGGAGGGTGAGAAAGAGTAAACCAGGTGAAAGGTAAAAAACGTTAAGGAAGATAATTACGTTTTTGATTTTTTTTTAAAGTTTTTTTTATTATTTATTTATTTTTTTAAATGTTTATTTATTTTTGAGAGAGAAACATTAGCATGGGGGAGGAAAAGAGGGGAGTGGGCTCTGCACTGAGAGCAGAGAGCCTGATGAGGGGCTTGAACTCACGTGCGATCTTGACAGGAGCCCAAGTTGGAAGCTCAACTGACTGAGTCACTCAGGTGCCCCTTATTTTTTTATTTTTGAGTGACAGAGCATGAGTGGGAGATGGGAAGAGAGAGAGGGGGATAGAGAATCCTAAGGGGTCTCTGAGCTGACAGCTGTGAGCCGCATCAAGGGCTCAAACTCACCAACCAGGAGATCATGACCTGAGCTGAAGTCCAGATGCTCAACTGACTGAGCCACCCAGGTGCTCCATGGAAGATAGTTATGTTTTAAGATAAGAAAGCATGTACAAAGGACCTACAGTACAAGGGGCTGTGTGCCTTTGAGGAACTGATGGAAGACCACCAGCTGAAGGATGTTAAGTGCAAGGAAGAGTGAGGTAAGATGGCACAAATATGCCCGGCCTTGGAAGTCATGATAATGAGCTTAAATTTTATTCTAATATCAATAGGATGCCAGGCAGCAGGTGAACATTTTTTTTTTTTATTTAAGCCTATGTAGAGGCTTTTAATACTCATCTCATTTCTTGCATCGAATTATTTTTTAATATATTACTAAGAATCAACTTACTGACTTAAGTGGGAGAAATATTTTCACTTCTCATATTATATATTAATATCATACATGTTTATATCTTTGCAAAAGCAATCCCTGTGAGCAAATTATATCACTGCAATCTTCGGCATTATGATTTTTCTTTTGAGGATTTTGCTAATTTACTAAGTTTTCTAACCAAGGTAATGCTAGCTGCTTTGTCAAAGAGACCCCAAAAGCTTATTCCTTATTTATATTATCATTCAAAGCTTATGTTCCTGATGAACAGTTTTCCTCCATGTGGTGACTCAAGACCTCAGTTTCTTCCCACTGCTTACTGTGCTATCCCTTGGGATAAAGATTTCCAAGCTTTGCTGGAAGAAGGTGATGAGAATCACCTGAGAGCTTTTAAGAATCTTGATGCTGAGATTGTACCCCATATAAATTAAATCAGAATGTCTGGAGGGGGGAGCAAGGTACCCAGCTAGTGATGGGAAAAAAGATTGTGAAAAAGGCATACATGCTTCCTAAAAGTCTCATGTCAGAAGTGACACATATTCCACTGGTTAAAGCTAGGCACACAGTCATGCATTATCTGTAAATAGGGGTGGGAAAAACAATCTAGCTATGCGCCCAAGAAAGCAATAGTCAATAGTTTTTGTTATAGAAAGTATAGAAACTATCTCATTGTGGAGGCTGCTTTTAGGCAACAGGCTTGAGCAAAGGAAACTTGAACAAGGCAAAAGGGCCTACAGCGCCCACTGAGCTGAATGCAAACAGCCTCAAAATAGCCATAAGTCCTAAATGACCAATGACAACCTTGTAAGTGTGGCCTTCCATCACAGCCTTGTGGCAGAGTCTCTTCTTTGCTATCCTGCCCCCCTGCCCCCTTGCATGTATTCAGTAAACTTCCAACTATTTTGTTCTTCCTTGGGTGAATTCTTTCACCACCTGTGCCGCCAGCTCCCACCCAATTGGGACACCCAACCTTTGGTGCCCCCCCATCCGATTGGAGAACCCCACACTCATGAGTTGCTACTGCGTTAAGTCTCATTTTTTAAATTGCTGTTGAATTTGACTTTTCATTTTTTGCCCCTACATATCTGAAATTATTTCAGATACCTTTCTTTTTTTTTTCTGAGTTTGGCATCCAGAAAACCATAAGTGAGTATTTGCTTAATTTTATTGTATTAATTGATATTTAAGTAGATACGCAAAAAACCTTGAGTGATGATCTTATAACATGTGAACCCATTTATTTAACATCAGGGATGAATTCTGAAGTCAGAGTCATTGATTTTGATAGAGGACCAGCTCTTATGGCATACATTTCTCTCTGTAAGCAACACATGTGTATTGCTGTTTTTCAAAACTTTATGTGTAGTTGGCTCTCAAAATAGAAGTTTGGGCTAAGACCAACAGATTTCAGTTATCGAAATGTGGAAGAACACCTTGTAGCACTTGGAAAAACTAGCTAGCCAAAACCAGTCATGTAACTTTTAATGGTTCCTTGACCACAGGAGTCACGAGTTAATGTGTAGAAGGGGATTTATGAAGGGGACTTTGGGAAAAGTCTTTTAAAAGAGCCCCCTAAAGAAGAGTATGAGGAGTTTCCTCCTAACCTCAAGTCATGTGAGAGGGGATTTAAGGAAACCAATTGGTAAATTTCATGTGTCTCTCTTGCAGTTTGAGGGACAAAGTAGACAGATACTGCATCATCCGTGGTAATTGTACAAGGCGAGAGGCTGGGTGGAAAGGTGAAGTGTGAGACGTAGTAGAACCCCACTGTCATCCATTGTGCTTGCTGGTCTGTGATTTGTGACTGCTCTCAAGCAAGACTTCCATTTTCACATTCTATTACACATCATTTTAATCTTCTTAATACCATATAAACAGGATTCTGAAAAGTCCAAAAGGAACAGTTCAACTTTTGGGGTATTTTTATGCAAGATTAAAAAAAGATAAAGTAAAAGCCCTTGGCAAACCATAAAATACCATAAAATGGTAAGATGTTAGTATTATTTGGTGCTCCCTTATTATAAATACTTATTACACTGGAAATATACCTTATCAAAATATAATATAGGGATATGTAACCATACTTAAACCAAGTTCAGTTTGTTTGGGACTTTTCTATACTTAGTATCTAGTCAAGACTTCATGGGTTTAAACTTGGCAAGGAAAGTGAAAAGAAGAAAAAAAAAGAAAGCTAACTTAAAACATTTTCCATAATTCCTCTTCTCTTTCCATCCTTCTCCCAATTTTTTGTTTCTATGGAAAAACACCAGGGAAAATGTTTCAAGTAGTTATTTTAAAGGACAAAGAGGAAGTTAAATGGAGTGAAACCTCTCTTTCGAAACACAGTAAATAACACAATGGGCATAATTCTCATCCAAAAGTTGAACTAGTAAGTATAAAAACCAAGAGCTAATACCGCTCGTCATAGGAAAATGACAACAAAACTTAGTCAATGAATAGGAAAATATACCAAACTTTAAGGAAGAGAAGTATTACTTCAAAGAGAGGTAGAAGATGAGATATGATTAAAACTAGAAATTCTGAGAAGAAAGGGAAAATGTGTAAACAAATTTTGTAGTTCAGGGAATTTATTTTTAACAGGATGAAGAAAAAATAGTGTTTCGTCCATTTTACACATGTTAGTGGTAAATTCTTCTCATAAAGGAAAATAAAAACATAAATGTAACTAAATATGACCTCTGTCTCTGGAACTCTTGGGCGGATGTCTAATTGTTTTGCACATCAGTTATATATATCCAGGTTTCCATCCAGTGTGGGATCTGCTTCTAGGTCCGTCCTGGACTAGAAGGATGAAAAGATACGGGCTCATAGAAATTTACAACTTCATCAAGTTCCCATTGCTAAGCATAAGGCAAAGTTGGGATTCAAACCCAGACCAAGTCTGACTCCAAAATTAGATCTCTGGTAACAGTACCCAATTAACTCTCTGCATAAGAAATAATTAAGAAGGAAGGTCCTGGAAGAGAAGGATTCTGTGTTGCACAAGATATCATAACACAGAACTGTATGGAACAAGGAGAGTGCAGGATACCTTTCCTTTTGGACTCTAGAAAACAGATACCGAGGAGAGTCAGGAGTGCAAACTTTTGATTGGGAAGTTTAACACCTTAAAATAAAGGAGAAAGTAGGAGTGGACAAGGGGAAAGAGTCAGACCATGACACAGACCTGACAAAAGCTCTGCCAGCCCAGTGGCAGGAATCTCCCGAGCAAAGTCAAGCCCTTGTAGCCCCACGTTGTACCACTTTGCTCAGTCGTTGGCTGGGGAGCACGCTAAGGAGAACTTGACCTCTGTTCAAAAGCCCAGGCAGATCCCAAGAAAGTCGATTGCTGGAGACTTGTCAGCTCCCACCCTCCTCTCCTTGCAACTGGGTAGCAGGCCCTTGGCAGGGGATCTGAACAGCACGCCTCAGCGTCTGCCACATACACAGAAGAGGAGCAGAGTTTGGATGATTCAGGAAGAGAAAGCAGAACAGAGATCAGTCTTCTGACCATACATATGTCACCTATGTTTAATGAGTCATAACAGCTTGAATTTAAGAACAAGATGATAAAAACAAGTATTAAAAAAGAAAAAGCAGGTTGCCTGGGTGGGTCAATCGGTTAAGCATCCAACTTTGTCTCATGCCATGACCTCACAGTTCATGAGTTCAAGCCCTTTGTCAGGTTCCTGTTCTCAGCACAGAGCCTGCTTCAGATCCTCTGTCCCCCTCTCTCTCTACCCCTCCCCCATTCGCTCTCTCTCCCTCAAAAATCACTAAACATAGAAAGAAAGAAAGAAAGAAAGAAAGAAAGAAAGAAAGAAAGAAAGAAAGAAAGGAAGGAAGGAAGGAGGGAGGGAGGAAGGGAGGAAGGGAGGAAAGAAAGAAGGAAAGAAGGAAAGAAAAGAAAGAAAAAAGAAAGAATAATCTCACTTATTCCTTAAGAAATATAATATCCAAAAGGGCACATGTTGGGATGAACACTGGGTGTTTTATGTAAACCAATTTGAAAATAAACTATTTTAAATTAAAAAAAAAGAAAAGAAAAGAAATATAATATCCAGAAGACCTTTTCAAATAAATTTAAGAATATCCAGTGGGTGTCTCACATGAGTTGTTTTTTTTTTTTAATTTTTTAATGTTTTATTTTATTTTTGGGAGAGAGAGAGAAAGAAAGAGAGAGAGAGGGAGGGAGAGAACGAGCAAGGGAGGGGCAGAGAGAGAGGGAGACACAGAATCCGAAGCAGGCTCCAGGCTCTGAGCCATCAGCACAGAGCCTGATGCGGGATCAAACCCACAAGTGAGATCAAGACCTGAACCTAAGTCAGATGCTCAACTGACTGAGCCACCCAGGCGCCCCCTTCACGTGTGTTTTAATAACATTCTGCTGACTACCTTGGGGAAACCTACTATTTTTCTTATATCCTGGTCCAGATCACTGAGATAATGTGTCTGTCTAATTGTGCCTAAGTTAAGAGTAGCAGCTATGTCATTATTATCCATTGACAGTATCACTGCCCAGACACTGCCCCACTGACGATGCCAAGTAATCCAAGCCTTGATATCTAGTCAGGGCTTCTATTCCAGAGAATAGAAGGTGTTGAAACCAGCTCTTTCTTATTATCCATGCCACCAATGCAGCTAACTTTCTGTCGATGTGTACAGATACCACCATTTCCAGAAGACTCAACGTTTCATGGAGGTTGTAGAGCAACAGCTTTTTGAGATTTTGTTTACTTTTTTACTGTAGCTCCCTTGCTGTCAGGCTGAGGATGGCTGAGCCAATTGATAATCTAAGTGACGAATGCAAACGCACTCCCTTCTAACAATAATATGATGGACTTGACCAAACTTCTGTACTTCTATTTTCTCTTGCCTGGAGAGTTCTTTGTTGGTTGGAAAACAGACCCTTGCTGTGTTTTCCATTCCCAGTCTTCCAGACTTATGCAGATATGTTTATATCTGAGGGTGCAAGCTGAGATAACTGCAATATTTGCTTAAGAGTTTTCTCCAGTTCCTAAGGAATGGGAAACTAATATTAGAAAGGAATGGAGAAGTTGACAATTTTTACAGCATGATCTCTGTAAGAAACTGAATACGATTATCATCTACAGTGTAAGTCCAGTTATTCTCAACAGATCTTTTTTCTTTCTTTAAAAAGAGTTCAAAAAGTCTTCCTGACAGAATAGCAGGCCTCACGTGACCATGATTGTTACAGGTCTGTTGGCCAAACTGGGCAGAAGCAATACTCCTCACAAATAGTGTTCAATCTTTGTATTTGATTTTTCCCTGTGTAACACTAACACCAACCTAGAATGTTTTCAATCCAGCTGTTTGCATTTGAGGAAATCAAGAGAATGCTTAATACTTTGGAACTAACCTTGAAGTTCAGCGTCAGTCCTACAATCTACATGTGAATCATTTGTTAACAGCGGTCCTCGCTGGAAGCCTAAATGCTTCTTGTACCCCTTTCTCTGGGCTGCTACAATGTGAGGAGGGGCGGTATTGTGTCAGCTCTTTTGAGAAAATGCTGAAGAAAACCAACAGCATTTAAGACTTTAAGCATATTTCTTGTCATTCATTCAGCATATGACGGCTTTTCAGTTTCCTTGGGATAAAAGGGATACTGAGGCAAGTAGCATTTCAGTTTTTTTCCCCAGCTCTCTCAGAAACCTCCAATTATTTCCTAAGAAAAAGAATATAAAAGAGAGAATTCCCTACCAATTCTTTTCATGCTACAGAAATAACATACATCTGTAGGCCAGAGAGCAAACAGCTATGTTCACCTCCTCTTCTGGTTTACAGTGGTGACATGTTCTTCCTGTTTATCCTTCTTGAGGATATCAAGTTTTCCACACTTCTGTCTCTGGCACTCTTTGATCTCACAGCTTTGTCTATACCCTCTCTCCAACTTTTTTTCTGTCACCGATCTTAACAATTAAGGACAATTTGGGACCCCGCTGAGGATCTAAGACTACCGGGGTCCAAACCAAGATGGGAAGGATAAGACTCTTGCTTACAGTTTGAATGTGAAGTTCTTCCCACATAAAACTCATCTGCGAGAGAAAAGAGACAGAAGATCCACACTGAAGGATTAAGTAAGAAAAAAAATAAAAAAAAATAAAAAAATAAAAAAACAAAGAACAAAAGAAAAGTAAGAGCCATTTCATAGACACAGACCCGAGTCTCTAACAGCTGGTGTGCGAACTTGTATGCAACCCTCAGAAGTGGTAGGAGAAGGGTGCGAAGGGCTAATTAGACCAGCTAATACCCGGATCAGATTTTAATCCTTGCATAGAACATGATTAAGGTGTAGAACTGAATGAAACCTTGCTGAAAGGGCTTTTCTGGAAAAGCTGTCCCTAATGTAGAAGAGCTAGGAAAGAAAAAACGTGGCTCGGCAGCCAGGGTGTTGACACGGAAGCTCATCTCGGCTTGTATTTTGGGAGAAAACAAGTCTTAAATAAGAAACCCGTTCCTTTGGCCTCCAGTTTTCAGAATAGAAACCCGCGTGGTATCAGAGAAACCTCTAACTGAGAAGCAATTATAAATATTGGTCCTCAGACACTTATACTCTTAAGTGCTAAATCGAATGTAAAATCACCCTGCTGAGACATCTTAGCGGATTGTGTCAGTGTCTGTGCTTCACCCAGATCCCCCGGATCCATTTTTACTGTTTCTTGAGGCAGGGACTCCGTGTTGGGTGTTTTCCCAGCCAGCACCACTGGGCCTCCTGTTTCAGAGCGCCGCCCTCCAAGACACATTCTCCCATCCGATTTTCATAGCTCTCTAGCCTCAGTTGCAACAACTTGGCGGCACAACTTAAACTCCAAAGTCACCTTCAACATCAGCCTGAGATCATTTTCTATGGGACTTTGCCTGAGGTCACACCCTTGGTCAGATGCCTCCTCTTCTCTCTCCTGTTTTCCTCCACACCCTCACCCGTTTGCCTGGAACACTCCCTAAATACGCACTACACTGAACCCTCATTTCGAGTGTCTGGTTCTAAGGAACGTGACCCAACATACTCCCATGAGATTCTCTCAGGAAAATAAACAAGCACCTCTAAAGACAAACTGTCTAGAAAAAAATTACAAAACATACAAGGGAAAAAATCTGTCTGAGACAGAGTGTGCAGAAACAACAACAGAAGTATTTAGTGCGATTAAGGACTTCATGTAATAGAAAAACAGTTTGACAGAATATATAAATTATCCAGGATAGAGATGGAGAGAACTAAAAATGGAAAGTATGACAGAGAATTAAAGAGAGACAGGGAACCAATGAAAAGCTTCACCATATGTCTCATGATAATTCCCAAGAAGAGACTAGAAGGAGCGGTGGAGAGGAAACATGTGAAACAATAATGTCTCAGGAATTTACAGAAGTTGTGAGAGAGAGGAAACAACACAATTCCTATATACGACAAAAAAAGAAAAAGAGGAAAAGAAAAAGTAAATGCATCTGAAATAAACATTGCAAAACACAAAAGAAACAGAGAGAACATCTTAAAAGTAACCAGATAGGAAAGACAGATTAGCCACGAAGAAAGAATAATTAGACAACCAGGAGTAGATAATAATTAGACTACCAGGACAGCAATGACAGAGGCCAGAAGACAGCAATATAATGTCTTCGAAGTGGAAAATGGTCATCAATATAAACTAAACCAAACTAAAATATCACTAAAGAGGGAGAAATTAAAACATTTTCACACAGCGACTGTGAGATTTTATAACGTAATTAATAGCTTTTCACTAAAGAAAGAAGTTGACCCAACGGGGCAGATCTGAGATGTAAGAAACAGTGCAGAACAGAAAAATAAAGTGGGTGAACAGATATGGCTCAACTAAATTAGCATGGACACTGAAAACTACCGTCCCTGCAACAAACATGCTCACTTTGGGGAGGGGAGGGCTTAACAGCAAGACGAATTTCATAAACGATAACACGCATAGACCACTGTGGGGATTAGAGTTAATGCATTCTACCAATTTTATATCATCTGAGAGGAGAGTAAAATACTGGTCATCTTCACACTTTCTATGCCATATATGAACACTGTGAACGTACCCACTTAAAGGATAGAAAGTGAACACATTTCTGCCATACAATAATAAAAGAAGAATAAAAGGAAATTTCGGAAAAAAAAACAAACCATGATTTATCCAATAGGAAAAGAGAAGAAAGGAAACAAAGTGAAATATGGGCAATAGAAAGCCAGAATGACATGGCGGTGCCAGTGTATGTGGGCATATCGGTATCAGATGAAAGAGACCTTTGAGTGGGAAGAAAGCATTGTTATATTTTAAAAGGGTTGTATAAAGGAAGCGATTCATTAGGAAGATATACATCACTTTTGAACTTGTACATGCACATAACAACGTATATGAATTATGATTATGATAGGATAAAAAGATGGAGATTTACTAAAACTATAGGTGATTTGAACAACACAATTAACATACATGGTATAATACACATATAGAGAGACTTGTATTTAATAATTAGAAAGAAAGTACTTTGAAGCACACATGAAACATTTACAAAATTTGACCTCATATTAGGCTACAAAGCATTCTCAACAAACACCATGTGACTCGTGTCATGTTTTCTTATCATAACAAACCTAAAAACAGTAACCAACAGCCCATATATTTGGGAATTTAAAAACACATTTCTTAATAATTAAACTGTCAAAGAAGAAATACAAATTGATACAAATAAAGTCAAAGCAACACTTAGATAAATTTTATAGTGTTATAATCAGGTATTAGTAACTAGTAAACTAGTAAAATTAGCAAAAAAACAATGAATAAACTAAGTGTCAAAATCAATAAGTGAAAAAAAATAAACTCAAAATAAGTAGAATAAAAGGAATAAAGATAGGAAAATAAAACAATGGCAAAGTTTCCACCTGCTTTCGATGGCTTTCTACTATACCCTAGATCAGAATCTATAAAGTCCTGTCTTCCTATCTGACCGCATGTCCTACTGCTCTTCCTCTGGCTCCCTGGCCTACTTTGTGCTCCTCAAACATGCCAAGCTCCTTCCTTCTGTAAGACCTTTGCACTTGCTTTTTCCTCTGCCCGGAACACTCTGCATTTGAATTCCAAAAGCATCCATTGGACTCATGGTTGTATCAAACAAATGTTTATTGAGAATCAGTTATGTTCCTGACACTGTCCTTGGCCCTGGGAATACAGCAGAGAGAACAGACAAAAGTCTCTGTTACTACACACTATATGCCCTGGCAGTTTTATCATTTAGAAGGTCTTTCCTCATCACTGACCTAAATGTCAATGCTATTCATTTTTTTGTCTTCCTATTTATCTGCCTCTTCCCAGCAGTGTGTCACTTCTTTGAGACGAGCGACCTTGTCTAACTTTGCTCATCACTGTACTCCAAGGGCGTGGAATGATGCCTGAAACAATTATGTGTTCAGGAAATATTTGTTGAAACAATGAATGTTAAAATGAATGTTGAAAATTAATGAAAATCAATGTTGAAAAAGAATTCACGGAAGGTGTTTCAGAAGAGGAAAATGTTATAAATGCAATTGAAAAAAAAAACCCAGAAGAAACTGCCTACAACAAGGAGGTGTGTGTGTGTGTGTGTGTGTGTGTGTGTGTGTGTGTGTACAAGCAGAAAAAAGACCCTGTGTAAAGGCAAGAGAGTGGATACCATGGCTGAAGAATAAGAGGTTGGATGGTCAGACAGGCACCAGATCTAAAGTCTGTGTGCAGCACAAAGGAATTAACTTTTAATTTTACAAAAAGCAGTGTGTATGATGGCCACCTATTTTAACAAAAGATGGGAATTTTAAATCCATGTTTTGAGTTTTGATTTAAAAAGTAAAGAATGTTTTTGTTTTGTTTGAATAAAATAACCACTTTAGTGGATATAATTGTTTAGTTTTATGGACTCGATTTTAACTGCATAAGCTTATATAGCTTATATAGCTTAAAGATATTTAATTAATAATTGACTTTATATTTAAATTGTGTTGAAACATAAACATTGAAGAGGTGTAAATCAAGCATCGGAACCCAGTTATGTACAAAATTAGGATGTGTTTTTCCCTGACTGGTGTCAAATTTACCAGCCCACTTGTATCTGGGTGGTGACTGTCATCATTGCCATCATTATTATATCTAACATGTATTACTTGTTTCTTACGTCCAACACACTATTCTAATTCATTTAGTTTTTTCAAAAAATGTTGGTGCAGGGACAATTAATTGCTTTAGGTCACATAGCTTAGTGAGCAAAGTAGCCAGGGTTCAAATATAGTAGTTTGGCTTAAGGACTGAACCACTACTGAGGCTCATACTCAGTCCTTCCTGATTAATTCAATCCCACCCGCTGAAATTTATCCCTTAATCTTTTCGTGAAAATGTATACTGTCCAGCTTTAAGTCATCTTCTCATGGCATCCTTCTCCACCTCCCTGAGTTTTTCTGCCCACCTCTTATCTGTTCCTTTTCAGAGGCTTCTGCCACTGATGTGACCCTCCAGTCTGACCGCTGAAATTGGCCAAAGACAAAGTCACAGTCAGGTGCTTTCAGAGTAATGAGAGGAGCTTCCTGTCCTCCATCAGATTCAGTATGATGTCATTGGTTCCAGTGACTTGGGAGTCTCCATGTAGATGGCATATGGGGTTTTCTTAGCCAATGTACATCTCCCCCAAACCCTCATCTGTGATACATATATCCTTCTGGGTATACATTCTACTGAACAATAATCTAAGGGGCTCTTGTCTCTCTACTCCACTTTGGGCTCTCTCAGGTGGAATCTTGAATACTAGCTTCCATGTTGTCTATAAATAAGGATATCATAGTCCTTAATGCTTCCTCTTCATAGGCACTCTATGGAACTTCATAGGCACTGCTGGCCTCCTGCTTCTGTGAACCCACTCACAAGTGGGCTTTCTGCCTTCAGATGTCTCCAGAAGAAAAGTTAATGATATTCCTCAATTTTTAGAAGACAAATTTAGGAACATGCAAGTTTAGTGCCTCCTCCAATTTGGGGACTAGGGGTTGGTTAAATATTTCAGTAACTATACTCTCAAGAAGGTGACTATTTTTCTTTTTCCCCTCAGGGTTCTGTGGGAACCCACCACTTTGTAAATCGAACAATAGGGTGTCCCATAATTTAGAAGTAGAGAACAGAGGACATTCTTCATGCTTAAAAGGTGAACTCGGTGTCTTTTGTTCTCAGCTGTAAGTTTAGCATGTCCTGCTCACCAGTCACTAACGCCAGGGGATTACTGGAAAAGATCTGAGTTGGTACATAATATCCTCATGTCCACATCAACACATTCGTGTTATGAAACCATTGAAAGACAGTGACATCAACACCACCTGAATCAGCATAAGGAATTAGAGAGACTCTGTAGGATATTAGTGATTTTGATAATAAACACACACTCTTTATATACTCAGCTCAAATAAGTTAAGATTAAAACCACCACTTTTAAAAGTTAAGAACCATATGGGCTGAGCTTATTATTTGGGTAATAAAATATATAGTTTACTTTTGAAGAATTTATTTTTGTATGAAATATTAAATGCCAAATATTACAAGTTTTTCTCAGATAATATGCACTTTCAGAGTTTGCACTCAATTTTAAAATAAAGTTAACCATGTCTTTCTACTGTATTTAAAAAAATTTTTTTAATGTTTATTTATTTTTGAGAGACATAGAGACAGAGTGTGAGCAGGGGAAGGGCAGAGAGAGAGGGAGACACAGAATCTGAAGCAGGCTCCAGGCTCCGAGCCGCCAGCACAGAGCCCGATGTGGGGCTCGAACTCACAGACCATGAGATCATGACCTGAGCCGAAGTCGGCCGCTCAACCAACTGAGCCACCCAGGCGCCCCTCTACTGTATTTTAATAAAGTCTTCATCTTCTAAAGCTACTTGTCAAGGTAAAAAATAAAATAAAATAAATTAAATCAAATTAAAAAGTTAACCATGTTTTGTATAGATTCTGATCATATTTATTATATAAAAATATCATAGTGAGAGAAACAAATAATTAAGTATTAGTGTAATGGTTGGCTCCTACAGAGCCTGTGTTCTAATTTGAAAAATATGGTTGGTATAATCGATCTCATTATCATCCTAGAGAAGCCGAAATGGCAACGTATATAAAATCTAAGAACAGGTACTTCATCCAAGTTTGCTATTTTTCTGTTCTCAGTATTACAATCTATTTTTCCCATAATTCTTTGTCTTCGACTCAAAATTTCTTGAATTTTTAAAAAATGTCATTACAAGTAAATAACATAGCACATTCTCTGCATATAAAATTATCATTCATTCTAAAAGTCCTTTGTTTTAGGGGGTCTACTTATTAAAACCAGATCATAATTGCATTGCTCTTGGCCAAAATCTGTTCTACGTACTTGTCTTTGCCTTATCCCTGCTTATTAACAAAACTTGGCAGCACAGCCCTTGAAAGTGATATGTTCTAGTTTCCTGGAGACTGTTTAATATATGGACTCAAAAAGTTCCAGTCTTGGAAAAACTACCCTTATAAAGGTTTCAGTAATCCAAAGCAGCATCGTCAACCTCTATCATATAACCTCACTTAGAAAGCATTTTCCTGACTGGTGATGGAAGTTGCTCACCATTGCCGTTAGACATCCTACCACTTCTCAGCCATTCGCTTCTGAAATTTTGTAATTTTCAATATTCCTATAATTATTGTGAAACTCAAATTTTCTTTTTCTTCTGCAGTGTTGCTCCCCCTAGTGCTGAGTCAAGACACTGAATATTTGTGAAACAACCTAAGCATTTTGCTAAATGAACTAATAGAAAAGGTAACTGCAGAAAGAATTCTAGCATTTACACACTAAAAGTATTTTATATGCAAGTCAAGGATAGGGTCCTTATCATCACCGTATCTCCAGTAGGGAGTGCAGCATTAACTCCTCTCAATGTCCAAAGCAAATGTCCTTTCAACCAAACTGCCGAGAGAATACATAGAATGGGAAACAATTAAAACTGTCTCTACCTTAAATTTTTAAATTTAAAATTGCCTTGTATAGCGGCACCTAAATTTTTAGAAACATCTTATCGTACAATAGCATTATTTTACTAGCTATGAAAACATTGAATAATTCATTCTTTAAATTTTTCCCCACATTTTTCAAAGAATGAAGTACATGATTAAAATACACTCGGAAAGAAGCAACTTAACAGTTTCCAACTTAGCAATGAAGTAACTCTGATGATTGGACATTGCGTCCATAGACTTTTGAGGAATCCATCCGCATGTCACAGGCTAGAGCTACTGAAGAGCCATGAATCCCATGATCCTTTAGGGCTAGTGATAGCTTCTCACAAAACTTACTTTACCCAGTGAGACTTACTCAATGAGAGTTCTCCTGCACACTCTCAACACTGCCATTCACTTCCAATCTTTTCTTTACTTTTCATCTTTCCTCCCCAATTCTCCTAAATCTATGTTATTCCACCCTCCGGTGGACCAAACTTTTTGACTTGCAGATTGTGGACTGGGATCACTGGAACTGCCACTTCGCATTGGAGCAAGGACTTTCCTTTTGAAGTAACAGTGTTAGTAAAGGATATACAATTGGCCGATGAACTACTTAGGGGTTAGGAGACCCGATTTCCCCCAGGCAAAAACCACTTTAGAACTTTTGATCTCCCAAAACATAACTACTGTTGACCGAGGTCTTACTGATAGCATACACAGTTGATTAACACATATGTTGTATGTTACATTTATTACATACTGTATTCTTACAATAAACTAAGCTAGAGTAAAGACAATGTTACTAAGAAATTGTAAGGAAGGGAAAACACATTTGCAGTACTGTAATGTATTTATAAAAAAAAAATCCACATATAAGTGGTCCCATACATTTGAAACCCATGTTATTCAAAGGTCAACTGTATTTCTTATGTTAAATAACACAACATTTCAAGAGTATTACTGAGGTGCAAACATTTAAGAATGGCATACTTCTCTGTGTCTGGATCTTATATAGACAGCTTACACTTCAGCAAACATGCTTTCTGCATTGCAACTATCATATTAATCAATCCCAGAGAATTTTGGTTCGCTAATGCTCCATTTCATACTTTTAAATATAATTTTTTTTATATAGTGCTAGTGTAAGGTGCTCTTAACAGTTTTTCAGGATGAAGGAGCTGCTTTGGAAGAGGTAGTTTTCCTACTAGTAAGATATAACAGTAAAATATAATGAATGTGCATATGAGAGAATCTGTTCTAATGCTCAGTAGAAAGAATCATCACCAGTCTCTTCAAGATCCTGCCTGCTTCAGAACGCGGGTTCTGCATAGCACTCCGCGGCTGGGTTCCTGTGGCTTCTGATTCTTAAAAGAGTTTGGCGTATAACCAAGTGAAGTCAAGTCTGTCAGTTAGGACTGGAGTCAGTGTATATAACAGAGACCCTACTAGAGAAGCTAAACAACATGAGTTTGTGCTCATTTATGTTTAATAAAGACCAGAGAGTGCAACCCAGGCTTGAAACTGTGCCTCAGTGCAGTTGCAGGGATTCCGGAGAAGCACGGAGTTCTCCCATCCATCATGCTCGCAAATGCCTTACTTCTGTCTCATAGGCAGCAGGAAGGAAGAAATGGCAGAAAGGCCAAAGGGTGTACACCATCTGTCTTTTAAGAAAATTTTCTGGAAGTTACACACTTCCGTGTTCACATTATTGATGGTTCTGAATAAGATCAAAGTAGAAAGAGGGAGAATAGATATTGGAATAGGTAACCAGTAGTCTCTGCAGCAGAAGGTGGTAATGACACAGCATACAAACGCACCTTTAAATCTGTAGGTGAGTCATGAGAAAATATAGTAGTATAAGCACAGCAGTAATCACCTTTCTTTAGTGTAGGAAGGTGAACAATGAATCCCTTTCCATTACTCCCAATAAAATCTGTGAAGGATGTCACCCATGAATCAATGGCAGCGTGGGTTAGTGACTAAGATCTGGTTCCTCCTTCCCAGAGGCAAAGTGCTTAATTAGAACGATGTGTCAGGAATTTTAGAAATCTGACAGTGCATATTTTTTTCACTATTCTCCTCCCCTCCCACTTTTCTTTTCTTTTTTTCTGGCTTTCCCACCTATTTATACTTCCAAATGCATTTTAGAGTCATTTTTTAATTAAAAAAGTAGGATTTCAAAATTGCACTTTCTTTTTTGAAATGGATTAATAGCAAATCTTGGCTCATGATATATTCTTACTATTTGTTTGTGAATGGTCTGCTTCTGTGCATTTAGTTAGCTATTAATTTTTAACAATTAAATAAGCACTTGCAAACTACCACCCCAAACAAAAGCGAGCATCTTGACAACAATCCGTTCTGTCCTTGGGTTTCTTCCACCCAGAGCCACCATCGCACTTCTAATTACATTCAAAGATAGTTTTCTGCTTCAGTAAAATTTGATCTCTTCAAATTTTATTTTATATGCCCAAGAAAAAATCCTCAGTAGTTCTCAATATTATGTGTTCTAAATGCTTTTTATGGCAGTGATTCTTACTACTTGCCAACACTAATATTCATTGTCCTTTTTTCTCCTTTAATAAAATAATATCGGTTTGATTCGAGGTGTCTTCCTTGTAGCTAGGTGTGGCCTGTGGCTAATTTCTGGCCAGTGGGACAAAGTCAAAGTTGTTAGATGGCACTCCTGAAAATTTCTATTAAGGTGGAGACATACAGATAGGGTCCTTGTACCATGTGACCTTTACTTTCCTGCTTTTTGCTACCATGGGTGTGACGGCCGGAGCTCCAGAAGCTATTTGAAACATGGAATAAACTTGATACTAAAAAGCTGTTCTCTAAAAATGACAGACAGAAAAAGATAAGCCTAACAATTGCAGAGTCAGAGCGGCTCTGGGCTGCCAACCCCCAGGCCTCTTTTTAGTGAAAGATAAGAGACTCCTGTCTTATTTATTCAGCTTCTATTTTCAGTCTCTGTTACTAGCAGCAAAATGCATCTCATAACTGATACACTATTGTAAATGGAAGCCTTTAGAGTTTTATTTTATTGCTTGTGGTCTTTCTATAATAAGATTAGTTTATTAGTTAAAAATTAGACATCTTAACAAATTCTGCTGTTAGCAACAAAATGCAATACATAACTTGTATACTGGTATAAATAGAACATCTTGAAGTTGTATTTTATAACTTTTTATTTTTAAATTTGGGACATTAATAGCTTTGTACATTTGTTTTTATTCATTTTTGAGAGACAGAATGTGAGTGGGGGAGGGGCCCGGAGAGAGGGAGACACAGAAACTGAAACAGGCTCCAGGCTCTGAGCTGTCAGCACAGAGCTGGGCTTGAACTCACGAACCAAGAGATCATGATCTGAGCTGATGTTGGATGCTTAACCAACTGAGCCTCCCTGGTGCTCTAGCCGTTTATTCGTAACAAAACTGGGGAACTTACTGAGTTTTTGCTGTTGTCGTTCCAGTAGTTTCACTGTTGAATCCTTGAACTTTTTAGAGTTAGTCATTGTATCATTTGTACAGGAAAGAATGAGATCCTGACACATGGTTGGGATCATCTGAAATTCTTGAATCCCCATATTCCCCTCCCATGTGAGCCTCAGAAATAGCTTACTATTCCCCACTACGGGGAGGAGTAATCTCAGGTATCTTGTATAACCTTTGAAGATTATGTGGGAGTCCTCTTACAGCACAGTGTGCTGTATCCACAATCAGGATCTACCCCTCTCCCCCTGCCAGCTTCTAGGACAGCAGCCACTCAGCCAGGATATATTACACCTGAGAAAGGAGAAAAGGCACTCTGCACCAAAGAAGCTGTAGAATCCACATGGAGCTGAATTCAGAGGGTGGATCAAAAGGAGTGGGACATAAATTTGAATTCTCTTGAGAACACTTCCCTGAGACACCGGATATAAAACCTTGGCAAAGGGCAGAGAAGATGGTGCCAACATATTAGGATGGCTCCTTAGAAGCATATGATGGCCCACACTGCATGAGGTAGAAATAGATTTAGGAGAATTTTTCATAGTACTATAAAAATAGGATGGCCACCTATAAAAATAATAAATTCCATGCAACTGGAGCAATTGAAACTTATAAATTGGGATTATATAGTTATTTGCATGAATGTGGTTTTGCCTTTTGCAGTAGACTTAAAACTCCATGAGGTCAGAGACTATGTGTTTTCTTCAACATTCCATAGACCCAATGCCTAGTAGAGATTCATAGGCTCTCAATAAGTACCTCTCAAACAGATAAAAGGAGTGTCATTAAGGAGAATTATATATCAAACGAGAATAGACTAGAAAGAGACACGAGATATCTTTGAAATTTTTTTCTAGCTAATCTTTAAAATTTTTAATTACACAAAGAACTTTCTAGAATGTTAGTCAACATCTCGGGACACTTGCATAGAATGCTTTTGCTAGACCACCTCTCCCTTTGCCTTTTGTGAAGCATACTTATTTTGGGTACATTACCACAAAGTGTTATTTAAAAGGAGCCACAAGCCTTACGTGAGTTTTGATCAGCCTGAGGAGAGCACTTGTTCATGCAAAGTAATCAAGAACCTTTCTAAAAAGAACATATGGACAAAATTAGTTCTGTGGTACTTGCCCTCTTTCGGTACTTCTCTTCGTGATGGAAATGAGTAAAAATTTATATCAGTAGGAATGAGAAATACCTACAGTTTTAGCCCTTGAATGGCTATAATAGTGAAGATAAGTGTTTTATCTGCACAATAGTTTTTGGCACCTAGGTTTATCCTGTACCAGAGCTATTATGGAAATGTTTTCTGACTTGCCACATTGCCTGTGGTAATAAAGACCCATTAAAGACAATAAAGACTGAAACTGAAAGGCTCCTTCCATCTTGAGAAAGCCCCCAGAAAGGGCAGTAAGACAGAGAAGAGTTAGTTGAGCCTTGTCTCAAAATAACCAATGTGGGGCTACAGGTTGGTTCTTCTCTAAAGGTTTTCAGTAAAGAAGAATCTACTGTGACTAATGTATCCTTCTCACATTCCTCCCCACAAAATAAGATTTATATTAATTAATCAAAGTTTTTTTCTTGAATTTCAAGATTTTACGGGTTGTTGTTTGTTTTCCTCAATTCATGTGTTTCCATTACATTCTCCATATGAAAAAATCATCATATTTTTGCTACCGTGGGAATGTCTTGTTGCTTAAAACAGATGTTAATGACAATTTGATTATAAGGGAACATCAGAAGAGTCAAAATGACTGTGGGAAAGAGTGTTAATACTCTTTGGGGTTAGAAAAATATAGCTATGTTGTACTGACACACTTGGAGGACTAATGTCAAAAATCTTCCTTTGGTTATTTGTCCATGTGAAATGGGCTTGCAAAGCAATTCAGAAGCTTTCTATACTCACAGGCATTTTCCTAAATGACTGGTTTTGAGATTTTTCTGTGGAGGGATAGTAAAAAATATTCACCCCAGTGACTCTGGACTATTCTCTCCTGCCCCGTTATATTCTACACTTATATTACCAGATAGTCTGTGCACCAGCGATAGTCTGAGGTGTGGAGAAAGGACAGGGGAGATCCCAGATGGGGCTGAATAAAATATTTACTAAGGACCTAGATTTTGCTTGATTTTCTAAAATTCCCTTATTTATCCTACATCAGATACTCTTTTTTTTATTGTAATCGTTTATTTTCAAATTAGTTTACATATAACACCCAGTGTTCATCCCAACACGTGCCCTCTTTAATGCCTGTCACCCCCTCTCCCCCCTCCCTTAACCCCTCACCCTCAGTTTGTTCTTAGTCTTTGAGGGTCTCTTTGTTTTATCTGCCTCCCTCTCTGTGTCTTTTTTTTTCCTTTCCCCTCTTCCCCTCCCCCTGGTTTTTGCTTAGTCTCACAAAGTCCACCTATTTGTGGACACATATGGTATCTGTTTTTTTCCTGACTGACTTATTTCACTTCAGTAGAGATTCCATGGCACTGAGCTGAGGTGGAGGAAATGGGTCACGGCCCAAAGAGGTCACACCTTGACTAGATATAAGAGTTCTCCTCTAGGATAAAGCAGATACTCTTATATCTAGTCAAGGTGTGACCTCTTTGGGCCGTGACCCATTTCCTCCACCTCAGCTCAGTGCCATGGAATCTCTACTGAGGTCTTCTTATGGGATGCAGGGATTTCCACTCGAGAAATTTTGCTTGAACTTTACATGGATTCTTTCCTCATACTTTCTTCTCTTTCTTTAGCTGGCTTCTCACAAAGCTGAAGGTTATAAGTGGTGTTTCTCAGGGTCTTATCAGTTCCCCCTTTGCTTCTTGGATGAGGCTGCTGAGAAAGAACCCCAACCACCTCAATCTTTGGCTTCCATTATCGACAAATAAAATTTCTGAAATTTTGAAATATATGTACAATCTTTTCTGTGATTGGTTTGTTTTGATGAATCTTTGGCTTTGCCTATCATTATCATTTTTGCCTATTCTTATTTGGGTGTTAGGGTAGTGAGATTTGGAACTTCTACATCACTATGCTATCTTAACATGCAAATGTTCCTGCTTTACTCTTCACATGCAGGAAACCTCTGTGGGGAATTCTGGATTTGTGAGGAGAGTTTCAATAGGGGATCCAGGAGAGCACCTTGAGCCAGTAATAGTCTGCCCGGACCATGGTTCCTCTTGAATAAGATGATAAACTGAAGGTGTCTATCTAATTAAGTCTTCTTACATGGAAATGAAGAATAGGAGCAAATTTGAGTGTAAGAATGTCTTGGACTCTCTTTATCAGCAATATATTTTGGTACAGTTGGGTCAAATTTATATTATGTAAACAAAGAAAAATACTTATGAGCAATTATCAGTTGAATTTAGGCAATGAACAAACTATCTACTAATTATGAGCCTTAGCTACTTCCTTTGACTAAATTCATTGGAAAATTGCCCAACGCATTCCTACATTTAACTTGCCATGGATTTCTAACTAATTAGAGTCCAATTTAGATTTTAAGGGTCTGGGGGCACCTGGGTGGCTCAGTCAGTTAAGCGTCCAACTTTGGCTCAGGTCATGATCTCACAGTTCATGAGTTCGAGCCCCTCATCAGGCTCTGTGCTGACAGCTCAGAGCCTGGAGCCTGCTTCAGATTCTGTGTCTCTCTCTGCCCCTCCCCTGCCACGCTATATCTCTCTGTCTCTCAAAAATAAACATTAAAAAAAAGAACTCTTTAGATTTTAGAGGTCTGATGTTATACACACATTCACAGAAAGAGAGGATGGGGAATAGAGGGAAAAAGGGAGAGGAAGAGAGACTTTGACACTAGGAAGAAAAGTGAAACTATATAGTCCTTTTACTTCTTTAGAAGATAAATTTTATCTTAATTCCTTGCTTAATGACATGCAAAATATAGTAAAAATAACTTAACCCATAAAACTATTAAATTAGGAAAATATTAGCATAATGAAACTTTGTTTAAGTTCTAAAGACCCCTTCAGCATGTAATTTTTTATTTGCAGGTCAATAAAAGGATAGGATTGACTGAAGAAAACACAAAGAATTACCATTACATTTTGAAAACTTAATAGAATGAAGATTTTTACCTAACTCTTACAGGTAAATCTAGTAAGCTAAAATGTAGTTATGGGGCACCTGGGTGGCTCAGTCAGCTGAGTATCCAACTCTTGATTTCGCCTCAGGTCATGATCTCACAGTTCAGCTCATGAACTTGAGCGTGAGCCCTGTGTCAGTCTCTGTGCTGACAGCATTGAGCTGCTTGAGATTCTCCTCCTCCCTCTCTCTCTGCCCCTCCCCCATTCAATGTAAATAAAATAGAAATAAAAACATTAAAAATAAATAAATAATAGTCATAACTATGGACAAAGTGACACCCAAAGAAACTATGGACAAACTGAAATGGTAACCCTGCATAGAAAAGGGGTTCCTAAATTCAATTAGGAGTTAAGCCAACAGATGTTTTTTATTCTTTAAAGTTGCCAGAATCCATTTGCAAAATAATCTGTATCACTAAAAAGAACTGTTGCAATTATATTTAGGACCCTCTTAGTAAAATCTCTAGATGTGCAGGTATTAATGAGTTTAAGAGGGTCTTTCACAAGTTGATGAAAGGACTGACAACATTTAAAATTGTTAATTAGAGTGCAACGGCCCTTGAAAGATATTCAACATCCATCTAGTAACCCGTGAAAATTCTGTCCTATTTGGCCCACAAGTATTTATTAAACAACTGTTATATAGAAGGAACTTAAGGTTTAGTCTTTCCAATAATACCTATATTTATTTCTCTCATATGAATGTTCTATTCTTACTTGTCAACAAATAAACCATTCACCAAAAAAAATATATTTGGGTACCTAATATGTTTTCTCTTTGCCAGGATGCATGACCAAACTTGGAAACTGAAAACCTGAAATAACTAAGAAAAGTTATTGATCTAAATGAGTGATTTATAATTAATGCACATTTTGCAGCTGACTTTATAAAATGGTTGTCTTTGGGCACATTCTTCTAAAACTAACAACTCAGTTTTCAAGTAGATGCTGATTCTCCTTCAGTAGATCGTGTCTTTTGGTTTTCAAACACTTGGTGACGGTAAATGTCAACAAACATTAGCTGTAAATTACATATCCTTCATGAGTTATTCGATAATTGGACGTTAAGTATTTAACTTTTCAATGAATATGGACTTTTGTCTTTTGAAGCTCACAATTTCTTAAAGAGTTTATTACAAAATACTGAAACGTTATCAAACAATAAAATGTAAACAAGCATATTTTCACCATATAATAAATGACAAACCATTGGAGGAAAAGTGTTCAGACTGTACTCTGAGCGACTTAGGTAAGGACTGTTCCATCTACAATTGCCTACATATATTTCATGAAAAAGAATCTTTACTGCACACAAGTCACACACTACCTGATGAGGCCTTTACAGAAGCTAGAAATGAACTGGTGCTGGATTATTTTAATGCAACTATCAATAATAATGCTTATTTAGAAAATAAAAAATTGGGGCGCCTGGGTGGCTCAGTCGGTTAAGTGTTTGACTTCAGCTCAGGTCATGATCTCACAGTTTGTGGGTTTGAGCCCCGTTTTGGACTCTGTGCTAACAGCTTGAAATCTGGAGCCTACTTACGATTCCATGTCTCCCTCTCTCTCTCTCTGTCCTTCCCTCACTTGTGCTCTCCCTCTCTCTCTCAAAAATTAAAAAAAATATATATTAAAAAAAGAAAGAAAGAAAGAAAAGAAAAACTCTGAGACAAATGCTAAGCAGACAGGAGACCATGACCATGGGTATAAACTGGGACTTGTTAGGTAAACCAGAATATATAGCTTTATCTCTTACTTAGCACTGTTACCATGGAGTCTTCCAGGCTTTCTGATGTTTAGCGCCTGAAAACTACTTCATAGGCTGGGGCAATACCCTGTGTAATCCTTTGCTTCTTGGTCACAGAACTCCTGGAGTTCAGTGCTTTGGATGATAATGTTCTTATATTTATAAAAAGCTTTTTAGTTACAGAGGACAGAAACTCCACCTAAGCAAACGAGCAAAAAACACAACAAAACAGCAGCAGCAACAACAACAAATGGAAAGCCATGTAGGAGACCTCACTGGAAAGCCGTTGGGGTAGCTTTCAGAATTAAGGGTGGGAAGCCAGGCTTCTGGAAACAACGACCCTCAGAGTCCAGCTTGAGGACCCTCAGGGACTAGAATCAGGAATTCAATGCCATCAGTTCTATCTCAATCTCTCTATGTTTCCCTGTCTCCTTGTCTCTCTGTCTCCATCTCTCTCTCTCTCTCTCTCTCCCATTTTTGCATCCTTCTGTGTGTCAAAGGGAATTGTTTTATTTCTTCTAAGTGTTACAGAAGCTATAAAATGAGATAATGGACTAACTGAAGAGCAAATAGATTTCCAGAACCAGAGTTCAGAAACGAAGCTTATTTCCAGCTATTCTCATCCAACTTTAGGAGGGATGAAAAACAGAAAAGAGAGGCACCTGGGTGGCTCAGGTGGGTTAAGTGTCTAACTCTGGATTGTGGCTCAGGTCATGATCTCACGGTTTGTGAGATAGAGCCCCTTGTGGGAGCTCCGCACTCAGTGCAGGGCCTGCTTGGGATTCTCTCTCTCTCTCTCTCTCTCTCTCTCTCTCTCTCTCTCAATAAATAAACAGACCTAAAAATAAAACAGAAAAGAAAGTGACTATTTAGGACAGGCAGAAAGCTGATTTGTTTTGATATTCTGTCTTTTTAAGGGTTGTTTATATGTGTGTGTATTTTTAAATAAATGTTATGCTCTGTAAGATTTTATCACTGTATTAAAAATTGATTCTTACCTACACTTTTACTAAACAAATTCCTCACAGTGCAAAAACAATTTATACCATGGAAAAAAGAATAAAGAAGAATATTAAGGCATACAAAAGAAAAAGCATGTTTAGGCTTTGAGGCTAATTGAATCACATTATCTAACACTATTTTGAAGCCTGATTTCCTGTTTCCCATTCAGACACCACCACTAAAGTATCTCCCTTCTCTGGCTATTCTATAGCACATATATATTCTAGATATATGGTACTTTTCAGTGTCTTGGCAGAAATTGTATAAACAAGAAAGCATTGGTTGATTTCCCAGAAAAGGAAGGATTAAAAAAAAAAAACACAGATTTTTGTTAACATTCTGGCCTTCTCCAAATCATTCTTTAGTTTGAGAAAAGTATTTGACCTTAATTAGTACATTGATACAACCCTGTTCTTTTAAGTGGAATTAAAGCTTTGTTAAGCTCAAAGCGACTCTGGCAAATGCCAAGATATTTTCATTTAGCAGTTATACATAAAGCAAAAATGCTTTTTATTAACAAATTATATATTATTATTTTTGGTCATTGTTTATGCCATGGCTCAGAATCCCAGTATAACCACTTAATTGATGAATAACCTTGGGCAAATTGGTTAATCTCAAATAATTTCTTCCTCTGAGTAACAAGAATAATATCAGCTTCTTTAGAGAGCTGTTACCAAGAGTCAATAAAATGATCTATGGACAGCCATTTGATATAGAACCTGGCATAAAGTAAAATTCAATACATTTCTTTATAGGCTTTGTTGTATATTGAAGTCTGTAGCTCATAAGATAGCTATCAGAATTTTATGTGAAGTAGAGTAATCCCCATAGCATAAAAAGAATGAGGTCTTCCTCAGTCTTTGAGATATGAAGGCTTTGGGATACTATGGGAGGCTCTGATAGTATAATGATTAAAATAACAACAACAACATTTATCAAAGAAATAGAATCTCTCTTTGAACCCTTCCAATTTCACTCATACTCCAATTTTTTTTTCTGTTTAGAAAACATCCTAATTTGAGTTTCATAGGAGTATAATGCAATTGCACAATATAAATTATGTCCTGGAGATAGGTAAACTGTTTCTCTATTTCGATTTGCTTTGGATGGTTCATTAGTCTAGCCAGTTCATTCACTGAAATTGCTAATTCATTTCATCTCTGTGATTGAGAGTGGCCCACAGAGATAGTATCATTGTGTTCAAAGTGATTGTAAGACAATTGATCACTTCTACCTGTTGTAGGTATTCTTGATTTTGCTTTGTGAGGTACCATGTTTAAATTCTAGCCCATTTTTTTCTGTTTAGGCGGCAAATCTCATGGCAAGGACGGAATGTAACTCACCTTTGAATCTCCCACAACTAGCTTAGTTCCTAGAATATAGATCTTAACACGTGGTAGTTGACCTGAGCTGTGCCATAGTATATTCAGTATATCTTATATAAATGCCTATATCTATGTAGTTATATCTCTTCACCCTTTCTTTTGTATCACCAGGCAAATACGGCATGAAGATAATGCTGAGCCAAGTACCACACAGAACAATCTTTTCTCAAGTCTTAGAGATTTGGGTTTATCATTCTTTTCCTTCCTTTCTCCCACATAATGGCATAGAGGACTTCTAGGGTTAAATTACTTAGACTTAAATTGGCCCCTCAGCTGCCAGAAAATTGAATTGAGTCTCTTATAAGCAAGGAAGTTGTTCATGTGGGAAGTGTCATTCCCATGGGATCTTTTGTACAACTGTGCAAATTTTAAACAATATATCTAGGGAAAAGAAAGAATGTGGGAAAAATATAGTAAATTTTTCTTGTGTGTTTGTATAATTTTGACTTTTTGGCCAAAGGGAGTAATATGTAATCAATGGTTTCACATTTTTCAGTCCTTGGTCCCAAGCCAAATTGAAAAATAGCTCCTCTCCCACTGAGGATCGTCCCAAGGCCTTAGTGTCTCCTTTGTGTTGTGAGAACTACTTCCCAGGATGTTTCCCTTGTTCTGAACTGGGGAGAGTGGACGTGCAGACCTGAGCACTGGGCCTGGTCATTAACACTCACCAGCTGTCTCAAGACATGAAATCCCAAAATAAAAGGGATGTGAAACATCCCCAGGCCTAAAAAGTCACTTTACTAACACAGGGGCATGAGAGAGGAAAGAACTTTCTGTGACTCCGAGCTATAGTTAAAGTGCCAGGAGAAGAACACTTTTCCTGATGGTGTGGCTACAGAACGGGTGTGGAGAGATTATGGGTTCTGTCCCATCAGCAGCAGTCTCCAGAGATCTGGGTGTGGAGAGCTGATGTGTGAGCTAGGCAACCGCATTTCACTTCCAAACAGTATATGATCTTTGCATATACTTTGTGATTTGCCCTTGGAGTCATTATGAGCCAAGGTTGGGACCAGAAGAATGTACTTCGGAGAGAAGTATTTTGTCCTATAATTATTTTCCCATCCAAATTTAGGTCAGATGATAGGTTAACTTGGGGGAGGGGGTGAGGGGGTGTGTCAAAAAAAATCTATAATGGCTGTTAGAGTATAACCAGGCTGATTGTATCCTTCTTAGGATAATTTTACTGTATAGATTAAACTGCTTTGTTCTTTATAAAAGGACTAAAGGGTTCAATGTATAACATGACTCGAAAAACTCTACCTCCACTTATCCAGATCTAGGGTATGTATATAGAAACCTTACACCAGTGTTTCATTTTCATCTATTTTTTTCCTCAATTAAAATAAAATAAAATAAAATTCATCCTGGAACTAGGATGGAACTAGAGTTAAGTCCAGAAACTGATGTACCTCTGGGCTATAAATATTCAAGAATTACTGAACTATGTGATTTTTTTCACATACTTGGTCTTGGTATAATACATATTTAAACATATTTCCCTTTAAAAAAATAAAGGAGGCAAGGTAGCTCGTGTCCTAAAAGACTGTGAGCTTCGGGAGCAACGCTGGGTTTGAATCTCAGCTGTGCTACCGCTACTGTGTGATGTTGGTCAAATAATTTTAGGTAATTTTATCTTCCTGAGCAGAAACCTCCATGTCAGTAAAAGTAGGGCAGCATGTACCTCACAGAAATGCAAAAAAATAAATGAAAATATATAAGTGAAAATCCTATGCTGTCATATGTATGTTGATGACCAATTAATGTCCAAGTCCTTCCTTACTAGACAATCTAGATATTCAACTTCCCTTGAATATTAGGCACCTACTTAAGATACCTTCAGTTGTGTGAGTTACATTTTTAAGTAGGCTATTGCCAATTATTTTGGAATTTCATTCTAGTGAGTTCATCGTTGTTTCGATCAACATTAAAAGAAAAAATAACCCTATTATAACAACGAGTCATCCTTCAAAATTGTAGTTCATTATAAGCACTCTGATTCTATTCTGAACGAAGTGTGAAGCCACTGACTTTTGTGAGGCAGAGTAACATACACTGACTTGCATTTCGATAAAGCCACTCTGGCTGCTCTGCTGGATGTAGAATGGAAGGCGGTCAGGGTGGAGGCTGAGACACTGGTTGGAAAGCTACTGCAATACTTCACATGACAGACGATGTTTGATTGGACCAGTGTATTAAGAGTGGAAGTGGTGAGAGATGGGTTGAAGTTAGAGGAGCCAACAGGACTTCATGACAGGTTGGAAATAGAGGAGTCAAGAAAACTTTCAGTGTTTTTGGCTTCACCAACTGAAAGGATACAGAGTTGCCATCAACTGAGATAAATAAGATCATGGTGTAAGAGTCTTGGATATGGGAAGAAAATTTGGGCATATTTGAGATTTTTAGTGGATGCCAATAGAACTGGCAGATAAACAGTTGACTATAGGTCTGGAATTCAGAAAGTATGTCTAGGCTCGAAATACAAATTTGAACACTGTCACTACAGAGGTGGTCACTGTACTCAGGTGGCACACCAAACTCACAACACATCCCATGATTTTTTAGAATGTAAATATAACTCGATCAGTAATCACTACTCTTCTTCTGCATCAGGCTAATCTTAAAATAATGCAGCAATTCCTTTTATACAATTGAATCTTTTGGACTCCACCTAAAATGTGGACTTTTTACTTGTATTTAAAGTGACACACCTGGATGGTATCAGTAAGGAAATCAATGTAGATAAAAAAGGAAGTTAAACCAAAATCGGGGCCCTCCAACATTAAAAGATGAGAAAACGAGTGAGAAGTAAGACACGGCTAAGACAGAGAAGCAGCAGTCAGTTGGGTAAAAGAAAAACCAGGAGAATGTGGTGACCTGAAAGCCAAGAAAAAAAGACGTTCTCAGAAACAAGGAGCGATCAGCAGCATGAAATGCTACTAACAGGTCAAACAAAATGAGGCCGGAGAATAAATACTGAACTTAGCAACATAAAGGTCATTGGTAATTTTTCAAAAACACCATAAAAAATTCATAGTGAAAGAAAAGAATCATAACATAAGTTAAGGGAGGGAGACCAACCAAATTCTGATTTTGACAATGATACTTCTGTGATCTTTTTTTTTTTAAGTATCAAAATCTTTTTAACATGGGGGATGGGTAGTCTATTCATTGGTAGTTAAGGAATATATACAGTCTGTGGTTTAGATATTTCAGCACTGAAATGATTAACCCATCAAAATTACTCACCATGCTGACTTAAGATGTGAAAGTATAGACTTTATAAAAGGTCTTTATCAACATAAAAACCTTTAGTAATTTACAACTAATAGTATTTCAAATAAAATTGAATAGAAATGATGAATATATCAGAAATATATTTCTAGACAATGGTCCATTCCTTTTTGAACAGCATTAGGCACAGAAATTTCAAATATTAAATAATGTAAATTACATGTTGGAGTTTATTAGAAACTAATTTGGCCTCTAATGAGTGTATACTTATAGTGCCATCTACTGTTTGGTAGTGAAATCATAACGTGCTGACGACTGGGAAAAAGAAATAAATACAGGTATCTTCTTATTATCAGTAATCTCTTTCTGGAAATCAGGTATTCTGTGTAATAACACTAACTTGGAGAATAATCCCATTATTTCAACAAGTAAAAATTATAACTAACATGCTCCACATCACCCCAAAAATCAATTTTATAAAACATAACAAAACTCACTGAAGCATTTATATATGTATGCATATAGGGGTACATTATACAAACGTATGCACCAAACTATAGCTTAAAACATTACTTTCTGATTACCAAACAATTATCAATATGTTGTTTAACAAACAACTGTTTTGCATGCAGTAACATTTGTTGACCACTGATATATTTTTCAAAAAGTTTATAAGTGATTTCAATTTTATTTGGAATGCAACACCAAATCTGTTCCTTAATCATTTTGTTTAACATGTTGTATTTCCTATAGAACTGTCTCTAGGATATATTGTTAAATGGAAAAAGTAAGGTAGAGAGAATTGTGTATAATTTATCATTTATCTAGGAAAAGAGAGTGGATATCATGTATTATCATATTATGTATTATCAGGTTATAATTTTTTAAATGGACAGATAAAAAATGAAAAGTAATACCTTGTAGAATAAAGAGGAGATTAGAGCACAGAAAACAAGGATAGAAGCGAGGTTTCCTTAAATATATACCTCGTACTTGAGTAGACAGTACATAATTATAAACCACGATTAAGTACGAAAAGGAATTCTAATAAATAAAGTGAAAGGAATAAAGTTATACTGAGTTTTAGTAGTTTGAATAAAAAATTTATTCTTAGAAAAACATTATAATGAGGGATAAATATATTCTATGAAGTTAAGGTATGAAAAACCAGAAGTCATTTTTAATAGGAAAATATTAGACGGGGAAAGTTCTGTGGGGGTCTGCCTGTAAACTTTGGTTTACTGAGGAGACTGAGGACCAAATTCTGTAACTAATATGCGTTACACACAATCTCCTCATCTTTGATAGACAATGACCTGACCTGAATTCAAATACTGTCATTAAAATTCAAATATTCATGGACCTCTGCAAAATTTTATATTCAATGTCTTTTCTTTTTATCCTCTCCTTATTTTTATTTCCTTTGAAATCGACACAAAATATTATATTCATTTCATAAGATTAACTTATAGACTCCAGTAGGATATAGGTCTTTGTGTTTTCATAATAGAATGTCATTGTTTTACTGTTTTGTTTTCTTCCTTCTGTGCTTTAAGCACTCAGCGTCTGTAAGGAAGTCAAAGATCATCTCACCTGTCAACACTTCAATTATTCTATAAGTCATTTACAGAATGGTAAATGGCAAGCTTTAAAGATAAGGTTAATAAGTAAAATGAAGAAATTACAAAGGCAATTACCTTGATGCTTTCCTCCTTCCCTTCCTTCCTCTCCCCTATGCTTCCCTTTTTCAGGCACTCAAGTATTTATTGAATTCTTGCTGTGTGCAAGGTCTGGGTGTGCAATGCTGAGCGAACTTTGGCCTCATGGAGCTAAGCGTGTATCATAGGAATAGGAATGGCAAGGAGGAAACCGAGATGAAGCACAGAAGCTGATGGCCCTAGTAATTATAATATATAGTAATATGTACATATGTAATATACACATGCTATTTCTAAAATGGTAAGATAAATCATTAAAAACTTAAAATTAAACTAAGTCACCAAAAATAAAAATATTTGCAGTGTCTGATAGGTGATGTCCTGTCAGGTGCAGTCCCTCTGTAGGGCTTATTTCAAAAGGCTATATATATGCTTGAAATCTTTCCTGATACTCTGAACTGGAAGTAATTTGTTTTTCCTTTAAAGACCCCAACTCTAGGGGTGCCAGGGTGGTTCTGTCGGTTGAATGTCTGATTTTGGCTCAGGTCATGATCTCACAGGTTTGTGGGTTTGAGCCCTGCATTGGGCTCTCTACTGTCAGCATGGAGCCCACTTTGGACCCTCTCTCTCCCCTCTCTGACACCCCCCACTTGTTCTTTCTCTTTATCTCAAAAATAAATTAAAAAAATGAAAAAAAAAGACCTAAACTCTATTTTTTGTCCTTTGATACTTAACATTTCTCAACCCACTTTCTGTTAACTCTACTCATAAAACATCATTCAATAAATCCTTGAGGACAAAAGCTGCCTATTACTCATTCTAGTGTCTTCTACATAATAAGAGTTTAAAAAATATCGATCAGACTGCACCTTAAAAAGTCATAATGTCTGCCTACAACTAAATGTTACACAAATCTAGTGACTTGTTTACCACCTGTTGTCCTTTAAAGGCTTGGGAAAAAATATACTCAATTCAAAAGTGTGTGTGTGTGTGTATGTGTGTGTGTGTGTTTGTACATACTTATACATCATATAATCATTTATATTTCATACAACTATATATTGCATCTCATGAAATGGTCCAGTCTATAAACTACTCATAGTTTGTAAATGGATCCCTTTAAATTTACAAAGTCACTTCTTGAGTGACCTCAAACAGATCCCACTTGAACGAAATAAAGTCCTTTTCCAATTTGTCATCTTTAATTTATAAACTTTTATGAGGAAAAATTAAAGTTGTGATAAAATATTCTTTGATTATCTGAAACCTAGTAGAAGGTTGTATGCTCAGAGAGTGTGAGGCAAACAAAAAAGGGATGTGTATGAAAGAAATAACCAAAAGTAGACAAAAAAGATAAAAGATTTGCACAATTTTGTTTACTTGGCAAACTAAACAGTATTAGAAAATCTGTCATACCATCTAGAAGTTGAAGATAGGCAATAATCACCTTTTGTAGTCATCTCTGGGAACTGCTTCTTCTCAAATTTTCTACAAACAATGCCTGTGAAGTAAGGTTAATAAAAAGCAAGGAAAGTGGCAGGTTGTGATGTGCAAGGCGAGAGATATAGTCCAGACTATTAGAACAACTGTAAGGTGGCTAGTCCTAGAACCGAAAGGGTCTAACATGGATTTAGAATTGTAATCACAGGGACTACAGTATTGGCTAGGTAAAAACACGACCCCAAAATAAGTGCTTCCTAAAGCTGAAGAGAGTAAACACCTAGTGAGACAGCAGTTCTGGTCAGGCTTCTTCATTTTCATTAAAAGATTGACACAAATAACTTATAGTAGTAGTTTAGGATTTAGTTAATAAATTAAGACAAAATAGGAATTACATTCAGGGAGAAGGAATGATGAAGAAGTCCAAGAGTGTTGGAGATGACATTTGTAATATTTTCTGAACATTTGGGTTCAGATTTTTGGGACTTTGTTTTTAGTCAAACTAATAGACTTTTCTCTCTCATTTCACTCAATTCTGACTTTTCTATTCAAGAAGTCAGGTTATTTTGCCTCTTAGGAATTCAAAGCACTCTACCGAACAGTTTTTAACCGTAATATCCTTAGTTATCTTTGTATCATTGGAGTTTCTTCGGTATTGATCAGGCTCTCCAGCAGCAAATCAAAATAAGTTGATGGTAGATCATGTTTGTGGTAAGATATGACATAATGAAATATAAGGTCTGTATATAAAAACATTTACATATAATTTATAAATATAAGTAATCTGATAAGTTTATAATTTAAGTAACATAAATTAAAATGATTTTTTGTATCAGCTTGTTAATTAGACTCTAAGTACCTTGTCATTTTTTTTTAAATTTTTTAACTTTTTATTTTTGAGAGAGAGAGAGACAGAGACAGAGTGCGAGCAGGGGACGGGCAGAGAGAGAGGGAGACACAGAATCTGAAGCAGGCTCCAGGCTCTGAGCTGTCAGCACAGAGCCCAATGTGGGGCTTGAACTCCCAAACGGTGAGATCATGACCTGAGCCAAAGTCAGAAGCTTAACCGATGGAGCCACTCAGGTGCCCCCTTGTCATTTTTATATTGCTTACATATCTTGTATATACTCTCAATAAGTGCACATTGAATTGAATTGGTTTTTACTTAAAACTTAAGCAAACAAAACTCCTAATTTGGTTGTCTTTTCTTATATATGGTAATCAAATAATTCACACATATTTTTGGCAGGATTTGTGAGCAAAGTATAATCTGGCTATAGGATTACATTCTATATTCCTCCAAATTTATATTATCTCATGAATACTAATTTTGTTACTTTTTTATTTTGTTTCCCATAAAATTGCAATAGCCAATGACATAAGAATTTTATGATATTCAAGGTCTTGAGATTATGTATTATAAAAGAAAAAATATATACAGACATGGTCATTAAACCCCAGTCTTTGGAGTTTTGACCTTTATGCTGCCTGGTATTTTATCAAGACAACATAAAATATCTTTTAAAAACACCAGTGTGATACTAAAATGGATTGACATTGAAAAATAGACATTTGATGCATCTTTTTGGTATAGTGATAAGCAAATGTTAACGTTATTAGCTGTATTCATTATTTGTACATTCAGTTAAAGAGGATATTTCTTTATCATGAATTTAAGCAAGTCAAGATTCTGTAAACCAGGCAGAAGAAATTTCCTCAAGTAATCCAATGGTTTTCTGTGCCTCATCAGCTTTGTAAGTCTTAAAACTTTGGAACAGAAGTGATTTTATACATACCCAAACACATGAGGAAAATTTCACTCAAATATATTAAGAGACTTGACCAAGGTATAACTACTAGGTTGAGAACCAAGGCAAAGTGTTGAATCAATGTTCAGGTGATGAAGCCAAAGATCTGATACTCCCTGTTGACACTAGTTCTTTTTCTGATTCTTACAGCAAGAATGAGGAAATTTGCCTGATAAAAAGAAGATAATTTTAGGTGCTCCTGGGTGGCTTAGTCAGTTGGGTGTCTAACTCTTGATTTCAGCTCAGGTTCTGATCCCAGGGTTGTGAGATTGAGCCCTTTGTCAAACTCTGTGCTGACAGAATGGAACCTGCTTGGGATGCTCTCTCTCCCTCTGTCTCTCCGCCTCTCCTATGCTCACTGTCTCTCTCACATTCTCAAAATAAATAAACAAATTTTTCAAAAAAGGGAGTACCTGGGTGACTCAGTCAGTTAAGTGCCCAACCTGGGCTCAGGTCATGATCTCACAGTTTATGAGTTCAAGCCCTACATCGGGCTCTCTGCTATCGGTGAACAGCCCACTTTGGATTCTCTGTCTCTCCCTCTATTTGCCCCTCCCCAACTCAAGTGCCCACGCATGAATTCTCTCTCTCTCTCAAAAATAAATAAACATTTATAAATAAATAAATAAATAGTAGGTAGTTTTAAAGACCTAGATATGCCCTCACTAAGACCTTGGAAAATTGAAGAGAAATTAAAAAATTTAAAAATCATAAGATGCAAAAAACATGTTACGTAATAGCTAATTGCTGCAGTTTGAAATGATAAGCCCAAAAAAGCAGAATTTCTCACAAAACAGGCAAACAAAAAACTGCACTTCTATTTAGAGAAGATACCTCAATATATTGGTATGATTATAAAAATGAGTTTCCCCCATCAACCTTTTTAGGCAGAAAAAGTTCAAAGAAGAACAAAAAGTGTTAAATTATAATGCATAAGGGCACCTGGGTGGCTCAGTCGGTTAAGTGTCTGACGTTGGCTAAGGTCATGATCTCACAATTCGTGAGTGTGAGCCCTGCATCGGGCTCTGTGCTGACAGCTCAGGAGCTTGCTTGGTATTCTGTGTCTCCCTCTCTTTCTGCCCCATCCCTGCTCACACTCTGTTTCTGTATTTCTCTCTCTCTCAAAAGTAAATAAGCTTAAAAAAAAAATTATAATGAAGTATGCAAGCACTATTGGTTGCCTATACAAAATTAATTCCCTACTTCATTCATGCCTACAATATCTTGAGAATTTGAGTTCCTATGCAAAAGTGGGCATATCCCTAGCTCAGGAGTAAATCTTGCCTATCTAATGTATGAGGGTTGGGGCTGCCTATGGATATGTGAGGGAGTTCTGAGTGGAGGCTTCTGGGAAAGATTTCTCTTCCCTTAAAAATAAGAAACTGGATGAGACAATCTCTCTGTGTATTTCTGAATGTTGTGTATAATTATGATGCTTAGAGGGGCACCTGGGTGGCTCAGTTGGTTGAGGGGCTGACTTCAGATCAGGTCATGATCTCACGGCTCCAAGACTTGTGAGTTCAAACCCCGCATTGGGCTCTGTGCTGACAGCTCAGAGCCTAGAGCCTGCTTTGCATTCTATGTCTCCCTCTCTCTCTGCCCCTCCTCCCCTGCTCATGCTCTCTCTCTCCCTCTCCCAAAAAAAATAAAAGGTAAAAAAATTTTAATTATGATGCTTAGAACTGCTGCAGATATTTTTTGAAGAGAGGTAGCCTGGGAAAGAAGGCAATACACTAAGGATTGTAGAGAAGAAAACCAAACTCTAAAGAACCAGGGTCTTTATGGTATCATTGAACCTTTAACTCCACTTAGAACCTCTTTACCTCTGGACTTCATGCATGAGGTAATAAACACTTCAATGACTTAAGCCATTTTGCTTACGAGGGTTTCATTGTCTCAAAGCGAGAGCTCCCTTTTACTCACTTCTATTTCTTCTGGGAGTTTTGGGTTTGGATGCCTGACTACTAGGCCATGGATTGGCTGAGTAGATCCGCAAGGAACAGGATTTTTGTCTCTGGTCAGCTGTCTTCCTCAGAGAGAAGTGAATTGGTTGTTAGTTTCTGAGTTTTACCAAATAAAGTGGAACCCAAGAAGAAAGAAAAAAATATATATATATAATATGTACTATTATATGTAATATACCATATTAGCAACATATATAAGATATGTAGTATATATAATTATATACTAAATATATAGAATATACTATATTATATATTGCTAATATACTATATATAATATATAAAAATAAGTTTATATATGTATATTCATTAAGATATACTGCAAATATCTGTTAGCATAACTTATTTAAATTCAAATCAAGAAATGACATTCATTATGCAGGCACTATATTATGTGATGTGGATAATATAAGCTGAAAAAAGCCCTGCTCCTGTGTTTCAGAAACTGACAGGAACGGGGAAGGCAAACGCATGCACAACATGCAACAACGTGTGCAAAACATAAGTAAAAAAAAGAAAGAAGAATTTTAAGAGTGTAGAGAAAGGAGTGAATAACTGCAAGCGGATATTTTTAAAGGACCTCATTAAGCAGAACCTTGAATATCAGCAAATGAAGATGAAGAAATAGACCTACCAGGTAAGGGACAAAAGATAAAGTTATGTAATAAGGAAATGAAGAGTATTTTTAGGAAACAAATAATTTTGATGTTGGTAGAGAGTCCACCTATCAATTTATGGAAGGCCAAAGAGACTTTTATGTGTGTGTTGGTGAGCCATGGAGGTTTTGGAGGAAAGGAATAACACAATGAGATGTATTTAAGGAAGTTAACTCTGGCACAGTGAGTACTGGAATTGGCGTTGGATAAGATATCCAAGAATAATAGTTTATAGTATCCCAGTGTGGGGTCCAGTCTAGGGTGATAACAGTGGAAAGAAAAAGAAAAAGATGAGGTAGGAGAAATTTTGAATATAGAATGGACGAAAAGCGGCACAAATATTCTAGGATTTTCAGCTAGATGACCTGAAAGAACTGTGATGCCATGGACTAAGATCAGGAGCATAAAAGTACAGAGAAGGACAGTAATAATAGGGATGTGAAGATGACAGTAGGCAAAGGAGAGAATAATCAAAAGAAGAGAAGCCAGGGATAAGATGACAATTTGATGGTAATTCATTCAGATGAGACTGTGAGCACAGATAAACTACAAAGAAGAATGTGAATGGGGGAGGGGAACAAGGATTAGGAACATTTGAATTTAAAATAGAAATATCCTGTTTCAAAACAGTGGCATAAAATTGGCATTTCTGCCTTCCTTTCCTGGAAATCATCCAAAACCAATGAGGAAAAAGAGAAACAAAAACACTAAAGTCGTGGTTTTGGTTTTTGTTTTTTGTTTTTTGTTTTTTTTGGCGAAACTAGAAGACAGTTAAAACTCCAACCATAAAATAGGTGAAAGAGCTTTCAAAAGCAATGAGGATCAAGCAGGCAAATGCTCACAAAAAAAACCAGAGGGGGTTGGGGCGAATGCTGCAGTTGGATAGCTCAAAAGATCCAAAATAAAAGTACGTTTTCTGAAACAGAGGTGCACACCCAAAGGTACAAAAACTTATGTCTCGGGTCTGCAATAGTAGTTAGAAGGAACATGCATTAACTGCAGGAATTCAGTTTGGTTCCAAATATTGGCGCAGGCAAAGCCAAATGAGGAATCGTACAAAGGGGCCATTTTTAATGAAGCAATCTTTCTCTATAGTAGTACAAGAGAGATTTTACATTGTTAAATAAATAAGCAAACAAAACATATGGTTACCTATCTAGCTATTCTGGCACAAAAGCTAGGTCCTGTCTCACTCCCTAAGATTCCTGCAAACAATGGGGGGAAATGATCTGTTTCACTGATGAATTTTAAAAAGGAAATTTGTTCAGGAGTCCCATAAAGTACTAGATGGAGAAGGAGAAGAAGCAGAAGAAGAAAGGAAAAGGAAAATAGACTGACAAATTAAGAACACTCACTAGAATAATGTTACCAAGGAGCAAACAAAAATTACCGTCAGGTATTTAACATAAATGAGCAAACCTTAAGTAAGCCTCTAACAGAAGAACGTGGAGCAGAGATAGGAATAGTCTGAGAAATAATATCTATTGGCTTCCTGGATTTCACTGTATGAACTCACCACATATTCACTGTGGGAATAGATGTTGATACATGAGCATTTCACATCAGCTACCAGAATCATTGCTATCCCCACAGGAGTAAAAGTATTTAGCTGACTCTCCACCCTTCATGGAGGCAACATTAAATGATGCCTCACTATGCTATGAGCCCTAGGCTTTCTTTTCCTATTTACTGTAGGAGACTTACAGGCATTATATTAGCAAACCCTTCACTAGATGTTGCTCTTCAAGACACATACTCTGTACTAACTCACTTCCACTACGTATTATCAATAGGAGCAGTATTCGCTATTATAGGAAGATTCATCCATTGATTCCCCCTATTTTCAGGATATACTCTTCAATAACACTTGAGTAAAAATCCACTTTGCAATTATATTTGTAGGCATTAACACAACATTCTTTCCTCCACATTTCCTCGGATTATCCGGAATACCTCGACATTACTCCAACTGCCCAGACACATATGCAACTTGAAACACAATTTCTTCTAGAGGCTCATTTATTTAACTAACAGCGGTAATATTAATAATTCTTTTAGTTTGAGAAGTTTGGTGAGGAAATAGAAAGTGATGGAATATAATCTGGGAAAAATCAGAAATCAGGGAGATACAAATCAAAACCATAATGAGATACCACCTCACAACTTTTAGAATGGCTAAAATTAACAATTCAGGCAATGACAGATATTGGCAAGGATGTGGAGAAAGGGGAACCCTTTTGCACTGCTGGTGGGAATGCACACTGGTGCAGCCACTCTGGAAAACAGTATGGAGGTTCCTCAAAAAATTAAAAACAGAACTACCCTACAACCCAGCAATTGCACTACTAGGTATTTATCCAAGAGATATGGGTGTGCTGTTTCGAAGGGGCACATGCACCCCAATGTTCCTAGCGGTGCTATTGACAATAGCCAAATTATGGAAAGAGCCCAAATGTCCATCAACTGATGAATGGATAAAGAAGATGTATATATATATATAGATGTATATATAATGTATATATATATATATATTACATCTTATATATCACATATACAATTATATGTATATATTATATATAATATACATATACTTATATATGTATATTACATTATATACATATTATATATACACACACATACACATATATGTGTATATATATGTATACATACATACATACATACATACACACACACAATGGAATATTACTTCGCAGTCAAAAAGAATGAAATCTTGGCATTTGCAACAAAGTGGATGGAACTAGAGTGAAATTAGTCAGAGAAAGACAGATACCATATGACTTCACTCATATGTGGAATTTAAGATACAAAACAGGTGAACATAAGGGAAGGGAAGCAAAAATAATATAAAAACAGGAAAGGGGACAAACCATAAGAGACTCTTCAATACAGAGAACAAATTGAGGGTTGCTTAAGGGGTTTTGGGTGGGGAGATGGGCTAAATGGGCAAGAGACATTAAGAAGGACACTTGTTGGGATGAGCACTGGGTGTTATATGTAGGGGATAAATCATTGGATTCTACTCCTGAAATCATTATTGTACTCTATGCTAAGTAACTTGGATGCAAATTTTAAAAAATAAATAATTTTAAAAAAGAACCCTTGTGATTACACTGGCCCCACCTGAATAATCCAAGATAATCCCCCTCAGCTCAAAATCCTTAAATTAATTGCACCTGCGAAACCCCTTTTACCCATGTATCATATCCACATGTTCTGGGGATTAGGATTTGGCTTCGGCAAGCCTATATTCAGCCCACTGTACCTTCTGTCAGCAGGACACAAATGCCTTCATGAAAACACAGATAAATGAGTACTTCAAGACCCATCGCCATTTCAGTCAATATGGTTAAGCTTGAAATCAAATTAATAATAATTGTAACCTAAGTATCAGCTGTTTGTCAGTCCTCAGAGCCCTTGAACCTGCTGTGGTTATTTTGTACTTCAAGATTTAAATAAAATGTGCTCAAACTCTCATTGTACATAGAGTTCGTTATTCATTTTCCTTCCCAGTGTCTCCAAGGCCTCCTGGGAGGCTTCCATTTCTCCTGCTCATCACTAGTTCAGATTTCCTGCTTTTGCAGTATTCTCAGTCCCACTCTGCATGTCTCATCTTGTGCATTCTCTCCGTTTTACACTCTTTCCCACATGCTGGATGGACATGGCCCTGAGGCCACTCTCCCACTCTCCCAACCTATGCCCTGGGCCCTCACAGAGGCTGTGTGGATAGCTGACTCTAGCTGAAGACAGGAAGGCACAGAAGGTGTTAACAGAACAGCACAGACAGCACAGCAAGCATCTTAAATACGCTCTAACTCCAGCTCATCCAGGTCATGCTATTTACCTTTTCTACCCAAATTTTCATCTTTTCTACTCAATGAGCCTCCCGAGACACTGTGCCTTAAAAAATGATCAATAATCTTCTTATAAAATATGAAACATTGTGCCAACTCATGAACTAACAGTTTTTCTCTAATACATAAATATTTCTAAAATCCCACATATTGGACCTTTACCGTATGCTATTGACTATGCTAAATGTTTTTTACATGTTGTAACTTAGGCCTCAAAGTAATCTTATGATGTGGTCATTATTATTATCAAACTTATCAGATATCAGATGGAGGAGAAAATTTAGACTCATAGAAAGTAAGTAATTTCTCAAGGTCAATCTAATAAGTGGTAAATGGAAGATCTAAACACATAGACCCTGAGCATACAACATGACACTGTATTCTCTGAAGAATCTTTCAATCCCATGCAAGATCTTCTTCATCCCACCCGCACATCACATTGTGGTAGTTGGAGAAATGGGCAATGTGTTAACTGGGGCATTCTGGTATTTCTGGCTCCCTCCCAGGGTCATAGACTCCTACGTGCTTGAAGGGAATGTGCTGGTCATTCCCGTGCCCATGCAGAACAGAGGCAGTGCATGTGACCGGGACACTGGGCAACTTTGTGACATTTCCTGCAGATTACGTATCTTTGTCTATTGCCTCCTTTTCACAATCATGGACTCCTGCAGGAATGGGGCTGGACCTACAGCCTGGGCCCTATTGATTTGGGCTTATATGACCTGTGGCTAGCAGCCATCTTCTGCTCAAGGCAATATCCAGGAACAAGGATCTGGTCAGATGATCCATCCTTTTCATATTTTCTGATCAGGGTGGCATTCTTGTGTCTCTCCTTGCTGGGTAGCTCCTTTTGGACTACCTCCTTCTTGCCCTATCCTGGACTTAGTGTCTTTACAGCAAGTGTGCAGTGAATGGTGGAATTCTTCACTGAACCCCCTTCAGGAAATAGTTTTTGAGGACATCTGATGTTATCAGCACTACCTCAGTCCTAAGTTCTCATGGTTTCCATAGCTTTTCACCATTTTGCCCAAGAAACCCTCTATACAAGAGAAGTGACTATGCTACAGACACATTTGTTGCTAGATCCTGTCTATTCTGTGTCTGGGTGTCCTTTCCGTTCTCTCCTTTCCCCAGCAGGGCAGACTTTAACTAGTAAGTCATTCCAATTCCAGATTGGTTCTCATAACATATGGGGTTGAATCCAGTTTGGGGGGTTTGAGACTGCATTCAAATCTTCCCTAGCCCACTTGCCAGCTGTGAGATTTTGAATAGGAGTTAAAGTTACTTGGAGACCTAAGTAAGGCTCGGTTTCATTATCTTCAGTCAGAGGTGATGTCAAGTGGTCAAGGAGAGTTGTAAGGATGAGATAAAATAATGCATATAAAGACTCAGCACTCTGCGTGACACACAAATTCTCAATAAATGTTAACTATGATTAAGAATACATTCCTGTAGGAAATGGCCATTTTCCATTAACATTATCAAAGTGGTGGTCATTTTTAATTCACCACATTGCAGAATATTGTTCCGGAAGATTCTTCTTTCAATGTTAGGTAGGAACTTCTCTTATTTTGTAAGACTTAAATTTGGTCTTTGAGGGGCCAGTTCCATATGGAATACTAAATTCTGATTGCTTCCTGACCCACCCTGACATATTTTAATTTTTTTATTTTTTAAGTTTATTTGTTTATTTTTAAGAGAGAGAGAGAGAGAGAGAGAGAGATCATGGGTAGAGAGAGAGGGAGAGAGAGAGAATCCCAAGGAGGCTCTGCACTATCAGCACAGAACCCAACAAGGGGCTCAGACTCACAAACATCAAGATCATGACCTGAGCTGAAATCAAGAGTTAGATGCTTAACTGACTGAACCACCCAGGGACCCCAGCCCTAACATTCTCTAACAGAGAATGGCACCCCTGTCAGTTACAGTTAACCTGTTAACCTGCTCCCCCCGCCCCAACCTTCTATCCTGTGCCAGTCACAGAACAATGGTTGTGTGTGGCTGTAAGGATCTGATACTTTGTTTTCAATACCACAAGAAGCTGTACTACCTCCAGGCCACTCTTATCAACTCTTCCCACAGAGCTCTAAGACTGAAGTAGCTAAAGTTACTCCTGGCCCTGAGCTCAGCATTCTGAGGCACCTCCCTTTCTTTCTCCTCCTAAATCATTATCAGTAAGAATTTGGCAGGGAGAGGCAGATAAGGGTTCAGTGAGTCCTTCAAGTATTACAAATAATCCAACTTTCCACACTGGTATTTCCCTGCAGATTAACCTTTCTCTCGCTTGCTTCACACAAGTTTTCAAGTTTATTTTCTGCAGTTCTTTTCTACCCTGCTTTTTGGAGTAATTTTCCTAGCATTAACAAATCCATGTGTGTGTTTTTAATCATTTATTTTGATATAAATTCAAAAATGGTTATATTCATCCTAGGTATCAAATGCCAATTCAAATCTTAATCATTATAAGGCCATAAACACCATACCATTAGCAATTTTGTTTTCTGTGGAAGCCCTCTTATTCAGGATTCTTCACACTGTTTATTATCTCTGCTCAAGGGAGGTGCATCTTGAGTTATGTGCCAGCAATAGGGTCTGGCCGTGGTTGAAATTTCTCCCCTTCAGTCACTGTCATCACACTCCTGGGAATACCTACGATTTGGGGACCATGTTGGTTCCATCTTGGGCTTAAGAAATTTCTACTGATTTTTTGCCTATTTGGAAGTTTTTAATCTAGTCTTCTGGGGATCTTTCTCAGGAATCTGAGGTCAGGATGGACTTCTTCATTTCTTCAATAAGTAAAAAAGGAGGAAAAGAAGGAAAAAGGAAAGGAAGAATGGGAGGAAGGAAGGAAGGCCCATCTCTTGGGTTATGGTGATTTTGAAAATATGCCTACAAATTCTTTAATGTGCCACCCCAAAAGTAGAGCCCAATTTCCCTCCCCTTGAGTGTGGACTGGACTTAATGACTCACTTTTAACAAATAGAATAGAACAAAAGTGACAGTGTGCAATTTCAAAGACTAGGTAGGCCCTTAAAAGACACTAGGGTTTCCACCTTGGTTGCTCTGTTTCTCATTCTCTCTTGAATCACTTGCTCTGGAGAAAACAGCTGCCATATTGTTAGCTGCTCCAAGGAGAGATCCATGTGGCAAGGAATTTTCAGCAAAGACCTGAGGCCGTTGGTCCAATAGCCCACAAGAAACTGAGGCCTGCCAACAGTCATGGGGGTGGAAACATCTTGGAATTGGATTCTCTAGCTCCTATCAAGCCCTGAAATGACTGTGCCTCCATCTAAGATCTTGAGCGAAACCTCATGAGAACTCTGAGCCAGAACCCAGCTTTTTAACTCTCAGAAGCTGCGAGATATAAGTACTTGTAGTTTTAGGCTGTTATATTTTAGGGTAATTTATTACACAGCAACAGATAAACATAACTAATAATAGTTGCCAGCAGAACCAGATAATACTGAAATTTAATTTGGATTCAAAGAAAGATAATAAGTACATTTTTATCGAGTAATTTCATTGCTAGAAATCTGTTTCAGGAACTATCATTTACATAATTACCAACTTATATGCAGTTATTAGGGATTATTACCTTATATTAAAATGTTCAACAATAAGGAATTGTGAAATAAATTACATTATGTCCGCTTAAAGTGATTTTAAACAATGTTTAATGATAACTTTAAAGAGTTTGTAATGCAACATATATAAACAAAAACAGCATATAAAATTATAGATATATATATATAGTAATTATCACTCTGTAAAAATCTATACATTAAAAACCTAGTTACAAAGTGTTACCTTTGCTCAAACAATAGAAGTAAAGTCTCCAGGAGGTGTAGGTTTCTAGCAATTGCAACTGTAAATGACAGCCAGGAATTTTATTTTCATGAGCATATATAAGGCATTCCTTAGAACTCAAAGAAATACAAACAGAAAGGGGAATCCTTTTTTTTTTTTTAATGTTTTATTTATTTTTGGGAGAGACACACACAGAGTACAAGCAGGGGAGGGGCAAAGAGAGAGGGGAGACAAGAATCTAAAGCAGGCTCCAGGCTCTGAGCTGTCTGCACAGAGCCTGACGTGGGGCTTGAACTCATGAACCACAAGATCATGGCCCGAGCCAAGCTACTTACTGAGCCACCCAGGCGCCCCCAGAAAGGGGAATTCTTACAGGATTGGATTCTTTCATCCCTGGAGACTGACTGATTGCTAGATTCAGATGTTGGTATGACTTCATTCCTACCCACTTGCTGGTGAGATTAAACAACATTAAAAAATTATGATGAATCCTACCATTCACTAGTCTTTTGTGTTAGATTCCGGGTTAGGTACTTTTATGATATCTCAACTAATTCTAGCATTTAAAAAAAAATGGTCCCACTTAAGCCAGAACTGAAATTTATACATGGCTATTAGATGGTGCCATGGTACAGATTAGGTATTGTGCATGATATCCCATCCACAGTTTTTATTCAAGGTAAACTAACCCACACAGAGGCAGAAGGAAGCATCCGGTAAAAGAATCCAACTAGTGTCTGTGGTGGGGGTTCATTTACACGCACATGTCTGGGGGACTGAGAGGTGACTAACCAAGGGGACAGTCAGGCCTCTGAAACGAAATTCAACAGAAGCAAAGAATGAGTCTGGAAAGAAGTCCTTGGATTCTCTGATGGCCCCAGAGAAATGTTACCTTACAGGGCAAAGACTTTTCTCGTTGTGATTAAATTAAAGACTTGAGAGGAGAAGATTATCAAGGATTATCTGAGTGGCCCCAAATTCAGTCACAAGTGTTCTAATAAGAAAGAGGCAGAGAGAGATTACAACTTGGAGAAAAGAAGACAATATAACCAGGGAGGCAGAGTTTCGAGTGAGGCAGCCACAAGCCAAAGAATTCAAGCTAGAATTCAGAAACTAGAAAAAGCGAGGAATGGTTTCTCCCCTACAGCCTCCAGAGGGGGCCCTGTCCTGCTGACACCATGATTTTAGCCCAGAGATGCTGATTTCTGACCTCTGGCCTCTCGTACTGTGAGAGAATACATTTCTGTTGTTTTCAGCCACCACGTTAGTGGTAATTTATTAGAGTAGCCATAGATAACAAATACACTAGTTCTCTTAAAGACTTTTGTGTGTATATTTATATGGGATGTTGGTCTGTGTTTTTCCTAGGATCTCTTGTCTGGTTTTGGTACCACATTAACCCACACAGCGGGACATGTGCCCATAAAGTTCTCTGGAACTTTCATCTTCTCTCTGTTACTAGCCAAAGCCAGTCCTGCCATCTACAGTTAGATCACATCTCCTGTGGGCTACTAACGGACAGGCAGCAATTCTTCCCTCTTGCTCCTGCATCAATATTTTTTCCTTTTTCCAATTCCCCTTATCGCCATTCAAAGATGCTATCATTGCCCACCTCTTAACTTAAGAAATAAAAGCCTCTTTTGGCTCCATTTAACTCTTCCACTAATGTCCTTTTCCTCTTTTGTCCTTACCCAAAATTCTTTAGTTGCCTGTACTCACAATCTCTGCCTTATCTCCTCCCATTACCTCTTTCGTCCTCTCTGGTCAGGGTTTTGCCGTCACCAAGCCAGTGGACCTCTTTCCTTAAGATTACTAATGACTCCATATTGCTAAATATAATAGTCTCTGTTTATATGACCATCATGGCACTTGATATCATTGATCACATTTTCCTTCTCCAACAATTTCGCTCATGTAGATGTCAGGCTACCACACTTGTTACCTTTCTAAATTTTGGCCATTCTGTCTCTTGTTGCCTTCTTTTCCTTTTCTGAACTTCTACATGGTAGAAGTCCACCAGGCTCAGTCTTTGGACTTCTTTTCTATCAACTTTTCATTTTAGCTGATCTCATCTAGTTCCTTGTCTTTTCTATCTACTATCACCTGCTACATCCCATCTAGTATTAAGGGTTTGAATATCTGTATGCTGATAACTACAAAGTTACACTCTTCTCCTAGACCTCTCTTGTGAACTCCATATATTCAATAGCCCACTTTTATACTCTTAGACGACTAATATGTGTTTCAAAATGACATGCACAAAATAGGACTCCTGATTTTGCCTCCTAAATTGGTCCTTTTACAGTCTTTTTCCATCGCAGTTAATAACAGCTCCCTCCTGCTAATGCTCAGGCCAAACATCCTGCAAATTCATTAGTAGTCAGCAAATTACATTAGTTGTACTTTTAAGATATATTCAGATATTAAACTCTTTACATCGTCTTCAGTGTATTTTTCAAGTACCCAGAAAAGTACTGACACACAGTAGTCATGCAATAATGATTTTTTGAAAGAATGAACTAAGTCAACTATGTCGTATGCCAGCTCTCTATCACTTCCTTAACAAGGCTTGGCCCATAACACCTCGGTGTGCTGTAATCGGGTCTATGTGTTTGTATCTATTTGCACATTTTGTTTTTGTTTTTGTTTTTTGTTTCTGAGAGAGAAAGAATGAGTGGGAGAGAGGTAGAGAGAGGATCCCAAGCAAGTTCTGCACCATCGGCACAGAGCCTGATGTGAGGCTCGAACTTATGAACTATGAGATCATGACCTGAGCCAAAACCAAGAATCAGACACCTAACTGACTGAGCCATCCAGGCACCCTGCATGTTTTGCCACTAACCAGCAAGTATCGCTGCTCCAATTATAGTGACCTACTTCATGTTTCCCCATTTTTAATGCTCTTTCATTCCTCCATGCCTCCCGCAATGCTGTTCCCTCAGCATAGAACATTCTTAGGCTTTAACAATATTTCAAGAGTTATCTTAGCCAACAAAAATCTCATTCTCACCTAAATACGTCTTGGCCTACCTCAGCACATGCACTTCTGTCACTACAGAATTTGCCTGTCTTCTTATCAGAATTCTAAGCTCTGCGTCTTGGTCATCTTGCTTTGGTATTCCTAAAGTCCAGCACTACTTCCAGCTTATGGAGTAAGCTGGTCCATAAGCTTACTTGAACATGAACAAGTAATGAACGAAAGGACTCCTCTGTGCATCGAGTATGTTCATATACAGAACCATAAAACAAGAGTTAATATAAAAATATGTTCTGTCACTATAAATATGATTGGATTATTATTTGGCAGCAACACTTCACACCCATCTCTAAAGGAAGGATGAATCCGAATATTTGCTTTGAGGGTAGTTTATTTTTATTCCTCCAAACTAATCCAAAGGCAAGCTAACATTTTTTCCCCCTGGGAAATAATTCTTTCTCTTAAAAAAAAAGTTATTCTATTGTGATAAAAACACTTAACATGAGATCTATTGTCTCGACTTTTTAAGTGTATAATACATTATTGCTGACTGCAGGTACAATGTTGAACAGAGTTTATTTATCTTGCTTAACTAAAACTTGATGCCTACTGATTAGAGAGAAGAAAAACACATTAAATAAGCATTCTCTAATTTTATTGAAAAAAAATATATTTTTTTAAATTTTTTTAGCATTTATTTATTTTTGAGAGACATAGAGACAGATATGAGCAGGGGAAGGGCAGAGAGAGAGGGAGACACAGAATCCGAAGCAGGCTCCAGGCTCTGAGCCATCAGCACAGAGCCCGACGCGGGGCTCGAACTCACAGACCGCGAGATCATGACCTGAGCCGAAGTCGGCCGCCCAACCGACTGAGCCACTCAGGCGCCCCGAAAAATATATTTTTTAAAAAATGTTTATTTTTGAAAGAGAGAGAGAGAAAGAGTGCAGGGGAGTGGGGGGAAGGCAGAGAGAGAATTTCAAGCAGGCTCTGCACTAACAGTGCAAGGTTTGAACCATGACCTAAGTTGATATCAAGAGGAGGATGCTCAACTGACTAAGCCACTCAGGTGCCCCTAAAAAATATTTATCAAACTTCCATGTGCCATATATGGAACTAGAGGAATTATTTTCTACTTTTACTACCATGCTCTTGCTGTCTTGCTCTCTCTCTCTCTCTATAGATCACCTACTTCTCAAGTCTAACCAAAATTGTACTGTAACAATACAAAGAGTACAAAATGCTTTATTATCATAAGATTGCAACTATAAACAAAGGAATGTGTGGGCAGAGACTGGGAAAGCAATAGAAATGCAGTTCACTGACACTGAACACATACTCTGACTCACAGAGTGTTCTAGATGCTGTTACAAAGAAGGAACAGTCTTTCTCCTGGAGTAGTCCACAATCTCACAGCATTTATTCGAATCACTATAATCCTTTGATAAGTAACATCAGTGGCACTTGCCGTGTCCCCAGCTTGGAGGACACCAATGTGCCATAGAAGTCAAACTACTGAGGTGTTGGAGGTCCAATAGGGTTTATGGGACCCTAGGGAATTACTGTGGAGAATGTCAGCTGTATTGTTAGTGGGAACCAAGGTTGTTACTGAGGTGGAGAGGAAAAAGAGTTGGGGTGTGTAAGAAACAGTAGATGTCCTCCTCGCATGGTTACCAAACGAACAAACAAAATCAGTGTTGGAGTATCTGTGGCACAAGAACTCAAGAGTTCTATTCAAAGTGCCAGTGTGTGGGGGCAAACTGACCATTTGGCCTAGAGTTCTGGGATGGTTCTTGGAGCACATATCCCTTGCACTCATATGCCTTGCAGGCATGCACTCATATGTTTACAGTCATCCTTTCCCATACCTGCCAGGGCAGCACCTTCTCCCAGAACCAGTTCCAGGAAGAGTTAGTCCATCAGCCACTTCACAGGCGCAGAGAGGTGAAGTTTCCAGTGCCCTCCTAAGACCTAAAACCTAGAAGCTTATTATTTTCCTTTCAGAAAGAACAAAGACCTGAGAAGCACAAAGGCCTTTTTTACCCTCCTTGATAAGAACAACACTTACCATTCCTTCTGGTTGTGTTAGTCTCTAGGAGACAAGCAGATTCTCTGTATTTCTAGATACAGGCTTGCAAAAGTGATGAAAAGCAAACACTTTCAGAAACACTTTCCCAAAATTCTATAAAAAAGAGATTGTATATGCATGTGTATACATGCCTTTGAGGCTCCTGGATCGAGAGGTTTAAATGATACCATCGGGGCTCTTTCTCTCTTCTCCCTGCATGTCTTGGCCCTGCTTTCTTCTGTATGAACATCTGTCTCCCAGCCCATTTCAGAACAGCAACCCCCCTCCAGACCCCTTCCCTCATCCTGCCCTAAGGAGTCAGATTTACAGTGTTCTTAGTACCCAAAAACTCAGCAAGAGAAAAATCCTTTTTTTCTGGAGTCTCTGGGAAGGATTCCAATGGGCTCTGTTTGGTCACAGCTAAGTTCAGGAAGATGAGATACTATATTGACCAGCTTAGGTCACACACCCGCCGCTGCAATGCAGAGGATGTGAGTGAAAGCTCACCCAGATAATGCAAGTAACAGTGACTAAAAGAAAAAGACGTTTAGCAGACAAAACAAAAAATAACAACAACCAGAAAAACCAAGAACAGGTTATTACTACACCTTATGGGAATAGTTAAGGTTGATTTCTAAGCTTTTGATGCTAGATGTTTGGTGATGTTGATAGAAAACGCAGAGGTAGGAGCAGTTTGAGCCCATGTGGAGAGTTGAGTTTTTTAAAAATGTTGAATTTAAGGTGCCTGTAGGACATTCGAATGGGATTATCTCTTGGAATAAAGAGTCAGGAACCATAGCATAAAGATATATGTTTAAAACAATTTTTAAATACAAGGTTGATTTGTGTCAGGGTGCATCTCAGCGTGCAGTGGGAAACCCATTACAATTCTTAAGTGGGGAAGTTCTTTAGCAAAAACTCTATCATCTATGTTGCCTATTTTAGGCATCTCCTTATAGTATCAACCCTCTCCCCCTAGAAGCTGCATTTCTTTTCAGTCATCTCTCAACTCTCATCCCTTGGCGCGGGTTTGGGGTCGCCCTGCCAGAGCCTACTTGGCCTACCGGACGCAGGCGAGGCGGCCCCGGACTACAATTCCCAGCATGCCTCGCGAGGGGCGGCCCATGGCGGAGGCGGGGCCAGGAACAGCCACCCCCGCGAGCGGTCGGGCGGGGAGATCGGGCGGCGCCGAGCTGAGGTGGCGAGGGAAGAGCTCCCGGATGTGGAGAAGCTGGGGAGAAGGCGTGGGAGGAAGATGGACTCGGTGGAGAAGGGGGCCGCCACCTCCGTCTCCAACCCGCGGGGGCGGCCCTCCCGGGGCCGGCCGCCGAAGCTGCAGCGCAACTCCCGCGGAGGTCAGGGCCGAGGTGTGGAGAAGCCCCCGCACCTGGCGGCCCTAATTCTGGCCCGGGGCGGCAGCAAGGGCATCCCCCTGAAGAACATTAAGCACCTGGCGGGGGTCCCGCTTATTGGCTGGGTCCTGCGTGCGGCCCTGGACTCGGGGGTCTTCCAGAGGTGCGCATGTGCGAGAGTGGGCGGCGCGGCCTGGGCGGGGGTCGGGACGGGGAGCCGGGCCGCTGGCAGAGATGGGGCTCCCAGGGCAATTGCTGTTGGAAAGGGTGCGCGAGAGCCGGGGTGTCTGGGCCCCGTTGAGAGCCCAGGGAGGAAGTCCTCCAGCTTCTTCCTTGTTCCGTAGCTGCTAATAGTCTTGACCTGGGACAGTTCCTGTCCCTGCCCTTGAGAATGCCTTCCGCCCAAGGAAAGATTTCCCCTTTTCAACGGTCTCCGCAGCCCTGGTTGACCTCACAGGGTAAAGTAAAGGAGGCCACCCCTATGAGACGTCTGCGGTAGTATGTGAACTCTTGTCGACAGAGGCCATTGGGGTTCTCCTGTTGCTCAGCTTCTGATAACCGCTTGCTGCCGATCGATTAGAGAGCCATCAGGTTCATGAATGGAGCGAGGCGTCAAGGCTTTCTAGTTTCAAGCTCAGCTTGGAGATCCCTTTCTAACCTTTGAAAAATACTCCAAGCTATCTGCCTGTGAGTCAGCACAATCTAAAAAGCTACCTACATTTGTACATAGGTAAGAGATAGTGAGAAAATGTACAGCAGGCTGTTTTATGATATGCTTCTAAATGATTGTATCGTATCTTTGGAACCTCTTGCCCTAAAGACAGTTTTAATTGTTCATCAGTCAGAGCCATTGCCATATGCCATTTTGGTCAGAAGTTACAAGCTGATGTCATTCATAAAAGAAGGTAGAATTCTGTGCCAGGAATGAGTTTACACATAGTAACTTCACGCTAATTGTGCTTCGGTTTGTTACCGTGGAAAGTGAATTATTTTAACTTTTTGATGCTCGGGTTTTGGTTTTTAAAGAGATGATTGTTTTTGGAGCAAATTAATTGCCCACATTAACATAGGGATAAATGATTTTCGTTAAACGAGTCTTGTTTAAAAAAAAGATACTCCCAAAGTATAAATTTACGAATTTTCTTAATGTTTTAATCCAGATGAAGCCCTGGGTGGAGCAAGGTAAATAGGGGCAGGCAGCCAGAAGATAACACTAATGTAGTAATGTAGTAGGAAGTGTGCAAAGCAGAGATAGGGAAAGACTTGGGGATTTGGTTCAATTCAGTAAACATTTACTGAGCCCTAATTTCTACCATAGACATCCCAGGAAACACCACTCTGAAGTGACATGGCTCTTGTCATTGGGGAGCTCACAGACTTTTGGAGATTTTTTTCATCCTTACAAAGAGTGCTCACTGGGGGAAAAGGGGGACCAAGAGAGGTGCATCCAGGCCACAGTGATAGACCATTTTTGTGGAATGAACTAGAGATGAAAACTCACATTCACGGTAGATTAAGAACAAAACTCATTTACAGCTCTTAGTTGCATGTCAGGAAATCCCTTTCAGCCTGGCCTAACTAAAGGTAAGGTTTGTTTCAGGTTCAGTGAGATTTATTCATTCAGCAAATATTTATTGACTACTTACAGTGACAGGCACAGTTCTGTGTCCTTAACCAGAGGTTGTAACAGTAGCAATAGGTTCAGTCCCTAGTCTCAGGGAGTTTACATTATAGTGAGGAACAGGCAATATACAAACAATATATACTATATTGGGTGGTGATAAATAGTTTCAAGAAAAATAAAGCAAGGTAAGGGAATGGTGCCGGTGCCCTCCCATCACCAGAATCTTCCATTTTTTGGTTCTTCTGGATAGGCTCTCCCTTTATGATGTCAGGTGGCTGTGTTGAGTACCACAAAATGCTCTGCGCAGAATAACTTGTTCAAACTCTCAACTTAAGGCCATGTTCCTAGGATGATCTCAGCCCCCCCTTAAGATGCCTGAGAAAGCTCAGTGCTGCTAGGAGAATTTACTGTTTGATTCAGGGACAACCTGGTGATAGGCAGAGAGCCTCTGAACCCCCTCTCAGGACAATTAGTTGAGAAAGTTTTTAAGTACAACCCCCTTCTCCATCCTTCAGAATGTAAATCTACCATCCAAAACAGTTTCCTCAAGGAGCTGAGAGATGTCTCTTTGAAATGCAAACATCCTAGTAGATAACTCTCACTTTTTCCCAGTCCCTGTGGTAAAATTGGGGCCTAAATTCTATGGGCACATTGCTTCAACTTGCACCCCGCGGCCCATCCTGAAGTTAGAAGCGTGATTCCTATCTGGAGAAGCACCAGTTGACAAACCCAGATGGACTAGTCACACGGGCTGACCCTGTTAGCCACCCCCTCACCACAGTACCTTTGCCTTAACACACTCCCGCCTTTAAGAAGTCTCCAGCCTTTGTTTTGGGGGAATTCGAGTTAGTTTATGCCATAGTTAACACACCTATTATTGCCATAGTTAACAAATTAAACCTGTCCTTTTCTGCTCTAGTGTCAGCTTTGTTAATCCCCTTATTTTACTGTTCATATCCTTCCAGGTTTCAGTCTAGCCGAAAAGAGCTGCCCTCTTCGCAGCTTTAATGTCTCTTTGGGTCATCCTCGAGCCAGTCACTGGGGCTACAGCAGTGCTTATATTGGTACAGTTTAGCGGCCTCTTCCACTCTTGGAGCCCGTGGGGGAGCACCCCCTAAAGCACCGGGGGACAGTTTCATCAAGAGAGAAATAGGAATAAAATCACCCAAGGAGAATAGATGGTGGGAGTCAAGACCCAACAAGTTGCCATTATAGCAGACATAGGGGATTTTGGTACTACATGATGGGAAATATATGTATGTATTAAGCGGTGATTTTCCTGTTTCCATTTATTAAATTTCACTTGTACAAAATTCGTGAAAGAATAAATGATTCCCGAGAACTTTTTCTGTACCAGTTTTAGTTAATATATCTAGACTGGAGTATAAGCATCTCGACAATAGGAAGGTTATTTTATACTTCCAGCCACCTATGGTATCTGTTACTGTTCTAGTAATAGTGATTAGAAGACATAAAACCAGTATTTTCCTTAACCAGCAAAATGAGCATAACCTGTCTGACTCCTGCCTTCTCAGACTTACTGTAATAATGTGATTTTACTGCTAAGTTCACATAGCTGTCTGCTATGTGGCATCCTTTCTGGGATCTGGGAAGTTTAAACAGGTAATAAAATGGACTAGCACTGCTTCCTTAGTGAAGTTTTTGCTGATCCTCTCAGTGGAGAGGAACTGTGCCTTTGTTTTCTGTACATAACAGCTTTGTTCATACCTTCTTTTAGTGCATGCACTATTGCAGCAAGGTACAGTCCAGACCCTAGAGTCAAACTGTGGATTTCTAGCTTCACCACATGTTAACCGGAACCTTGGGCAAATATCTTATCATCTGTGCCTCAGATTCCTCATCTGCAGAATGGACATAATTATCTGCTTCATAGGCCTGCTGAGGGAATTAAATGAGGTACTGGTATATACAGCCCTTAGAATACTGTCTGCTGTATAGTGTGTGATCCATCCTTGATATTTTCCCCTTGTATTGAGGGTTCTTATAATCCTCATCTCTTCCATGAGCCACAGTTCCCTTACTTGTAAAATGGGAAAGTTGTAATTATCTTCAGAATTCTTCCTAATACTAACATGCTGTGACCTTGAAGAGTTAATGGAATTGTGGCTTTATTCTGTTTCAGGGGTCCACCCAACTTTTCCTGTAAAGGGCCACACAGTAAATATTTTAGACTTTGCAGGCTGAATGGTCTCTGTTGCTCAGTTCTGCTGTTGTATATTGTGAAAGTAGCCATAAATTACGTAAGTGAATGAACATCGCTGTATTCCATTAAAAGTTTATTTACAAAAGTAGGCAGGTGGTGAGCCAGATTTGGCCTGGGATGACCCTTGTTATACTAGCTTGAAGAGTTTCTTGTGAGCAGGTACTCTTATTTATCTTGGTATGCTTAACGTATTAGAACCTCAATTAAGATTTGTTACTTTGGACTTAATTTATTCTGAAGCTACAGTCCAAGTTTGAAGCAACCTTGCCGCCCCGACCTTCTATTTTCTTTGACAAATATTTACCCTAGGAAGGAATTGAAGAAAATTGTAGCTGCCTGATTGTGTTTTTCAGGCCTAGGAGATGCTTTGGAGATTATTTTGTTCAAAACCATCATGTGTTCGTTGAGGTAGATTTTTCTGGTCTGCGCAGAGTCAAAGCTAACAGTACTTTCCAAGTTACTAACTTTGCATAGGAATTTGGATAATTAACAGTTGAGAAAAATGCTGAGATAATTTTTTCAGTTAGTAAAAACTTATTGTTTGAGGTTAGTTTGTTAGAGCTTGGTTTTCAACAGTGGTCCAGGGCCGTGTTAGTAAACCTCAGAATAAACTGATTTTGTAAATGTTGCCTAACATACTCGTGAAGAAAGCAAACACGAAGTTTGATTTCATTCTAGGCTGTGGATTTATGATTAATGACAGGCCTATGCTGTGTGTCCAAAAAATGGCAGCTGAGACTTGAAATAATGTACACAGGCTCCAGGGCTGATACTCCTGTTCATGCTGTCAGCTGTTATATGACTTCATTTGAGGCTAAAGCCATTAGCACTAGGCTTTGACATTTACTCTGTACTTGGCTTTAAATTTTATTAGGCCTCTTTATTCACTCGTTCATTCTCTCTTTTTTGCTCTCCCTCTTCCGATTCCCCTAAACCAAAGGAAAATTATCTTCTTACGTAGTCCCTTTAATAAATGATGATCACTGTATTTTCAGTCTACATTGGGATGCTATTTTCATACATACAGATTAGACATTTGTACCTTTGAAGTTCTGAAGAAGAACTTCAGTTTCCCTTTCCAACAGAGTCAGTGTGAGGATTAAATGAGACCATGTAGGGGTGCCTGGGTGGCTCAGTCGGTTAAGTGTCCACGCTCCACACTGACAGTGTGGAGAGTGTGTGGATTCTCTCTCTCTCTCTCTCTCCCTCTCTCTCTCTCTCTGCCCCTTCTCCTCTCTCAAAATAAATGAACATGGAAAAAAAATGAGACCATGTAGATGTTCCTTTATTACCATCCCGGTTTTATTATATTGAATAGCTAACATTTATTAAGTATTTCTTGTGTATTGTGGTTTGTATTGTTATAACAACCCTATGAGGTAGTTACCTGTATTTTTTCTTATATCACCTGCATTTTAGTGAAAATTGAGGCTGAGGGGGATTATGGGTTTTACCTAGGTCATATAGCTAACATGTGATTTGAACTCATTCCTTCAGCTCCCGTGCTGTTAACCATTTGTTGTTTCATTTATTAACAAATACAGATTGAGCATGTTATGTAGCAGGCACTATAAAAATACTTTGTAAAAATAACGCATTATAGAGAGGTTGGTCATTGCTTTCTTTCTTCTCTTTCCTGATGGTTTAAAGGGAATTGTAGTACTGTGTTGGCCTCTGTCTCTACCGATAGGTTGAGAACTGAAAGTTTCTTAGGAAAATGGGCTGTATATCTCCAGTGTCCAAAATAGGACCTGAAACAGAATAGATACTCAATAAACATTTCATGAATGAAGAAATGAATGGATGATAAAAGGAAGAAAAGAAAAACAAGCAAACCTCTTCCAAAACCTCCATCATTTTTTTATTTATCTTTTAAGCATTTCAAAAATATTTGATTCTGTTGCGTTGAATTTTCATTACAGAAGATCAGGAAAATAAAATAAACAACTTTAGTAATCTATTTCAATTAGTGACATAATTTAGATTTCTTTTGCTTTTACTGTTCAGTTTTTACTGTATTTACCATTTCACCTTCACCTTCTCTATTTTAAAACTAGGTTTTCATTGGTACTTTGTTATCTAATTTTGACTGTGCATTTCTCCAGTAAAAACTCTGCCTCCAAATATTTCAGATTTCAAAATGGGGGAAAGCCGTGGCATCCGTGCTCTGCCTTGCACAGAGTGATATCAGTGTGAGACGCCTGACTCCTAGCTAGTGTCTCATCCTGTTTACGAGCTTTAAAAAAAATTTTGGGGGGGATAATTGACTTTAGGTTTAAATCCCTCTTCTGCAAACATTAAAAAGAATAACATTAATAAGTGAAATCTGGAAGTGTTAGAAATTTTTCTTTAGTTTCTAACTTTCTTTTCACTCTTGATAATTGAGCCCAGACATCTGAAACATGCAGTTCCTCTTACCCCCAGTAGATGTCGAATGAAGGTGATAAAAGAAAAATAAATGCATATGCCAAAGACTAAGTCGTTAAACGATATTTGTTTTGTTTTAATGTTTATTTATTTTTGAGAGAGAGAGAATGAGCAGGGGAGGGGCAGAAAGAGGTTGTGTTAGCACAGAGGATCTGAAGCAAGCTCTGTGCTAACAGCAGAGAGCCCGAACTCATGAACTCTGAGATTGTGACCTGAGCCTAAGTCGGACACAACTCACTGAGCCACCCGGGCGCCCCCATTAAAACGTCTTTGTATAAGATCACGATTAAAAACATTGTGGCTAGAGTAATATTCGCATCTTTTGTTTCTAGCAAAGGGGATTTATAAAGGTCCAGGGAGCTTAACTTCAATAGAGACTAGCACGTTTCCCCAAAGTAGCATTTCACTCCTGGTCATCATCTTAAAAAGTTTAAATGGTGAACCAGGTAAAATGTGATTAAAGGAGCGGTTAAGTTAAACTTCCCAGAGTCCATCAAGTCATGTTCCCATGTCTATAATTGTTGTCAATGGCCATAACTCAGTTGATTGTGTGTTCCTATATCTATTGTATTCCCATTGTTAGTTGGCAAAACAAGAGAGTTGGATTGCCTGATTATTTTGAGCCTAGACTTGGGCATTTAGTTGCTTCTAAGTTTGAAATTCTTTCAGCTTCAGTGTTTGACCAAACCAAATCCATTTTTTTCATAGCAAGCATATTAAAATCCTTCACCCAATAATTTGGATTTGAATGAGGAATAAGAAGGAGAATCTTTATTTCCTCTAGTTTTGAATTCTACCACTACTGTTTTACTTAATATACCAGTAGCCTTAAAAATACCAAGTATCATTTTTTTCCAATTTTATAAAACTGAATCTAGGGCTACATAAATAACATTTATAAAAATAATATGCATAATACAAATATAAATATTTCTATATGTAAACATAAATATTTCCATTAGTGACATAAATTAGATTTCTTTTGCTTTTACTGTTCACTTTTTACTGTCTTTACCAACTTCCCATCCTACCTTCACCTTCTCTAGTTTAATACTAGGTACTACATTTTTATTCAGACATTTAAAATAAAGTTTATTTACAAAATATAATTCTTCAAATTTTATACTACTTTAGATCTGCAACTAATTTTTGATGGCATAAAAACTATTCTCACATTATATAAGCTGTATTTTGGGGTTGCAGAGCTCTTTTTTATCTTTAGTGGTTTATTTTAATGATTTGGCTTTTTAATATTTATTTTTTAATATCCATACAGTGTGTGGGTTTCAACAGACCATGATGAAATTGAGAACGTGGCCAAACAATTTGGTGCCCAAGTTCATCGAAGAAGTTCTGAAGTTTCAAAAGACAGTTCTACCTCACTAGATGCCATCATAGAATTTCTTAATTATCATAATGGTATGAATTTGACGGTTTATTCAAGATGTTACATAATTTCTAACTTGTTAATTGTTTCATAAGACTTGTTTTCACTTTTCAATTCAAGATCTTTGTATTCCTTGCAGAGAACTTTGATGTTCTTTTCATTTGTTTTATCTTTTTAAGAGGTTGACATTGTGGGAAATATTCAAGCAACTTCTCCCTGTTTACATCCTACTGACCTTCAAAAAGTTGCAGAAATGATTCGAGAAGAAGGATACGATTCTGTTTTCTCTGTTGTGCGACGCCATCAGTTTCGATGGAGTGAAATTCAGAAAGGAGGTAATCTGTTATGTCAGTCTTTATTTTAACTTTTCTGGAATCCGCTTTTTCATATGTAAATATTCCTTAGGAATGAGGGGCAGTAAAAGAGAACACGTGATTCTTAACTGTAGTGGGTAATGACGTTTATAATCAGTTCTAAGTCTTGTGATTATTGAGACAAGACAGTGACACTAAATTCTTTTCTTCAACTTTTTATAAATGGATGTTTTAACACTATTTGCCTTTTGAGGCAGGCATGTCATTTTTCTCTAGATGCGAAATACTTTTTTTGTTCTAGACTTGGCTTGGTAAACTCCTAAATTATATTAGAATTGTGGGAATACAAATTAACCGAAAAGTTCGGAGGACCTTAAGAATGAATTGTAGAATTACTTTTCAAAATATGGAACTCCTATGTAAGAAGAGTTCCATAGTTTTTAGCTGGAGCCGAATTTCTAGCTAGATAAACTAGTAAGATATACAATAAAGAATAGGATGAGCAACCAATTGGTAAAGTTGTAGCATACATAAGGAAAGGCAGTGTGATTTCTGTTAGGTGCCCTGACATTTGTCGAATTAGGAAAGCTGGCTTAATTGTTTCTAACATGCATAACTTAAATGAGATAGTAAGGAAAATTCAATGAAACTGGAGACAGTACAAAAAAAGAGCAATTAAGAGGCTAAAGAAGGGCTGAACATAAGACTCTTCTATCTCAACATGTGAATGTTATCCAAACCAATAAAATGTACCAATAAATACACTTACTGATTGATTTCATTAATAAATGTTCACTGAGTGTCTTCTCTACCAGGTTCTGTGTTAAGCTATATGTATAAAACTTTGCACTTTTTTTACCAAATCTCAGAAATTCTTATTTCTTTTTTTAAAATATTTTTCTTTATTTATTTTGAGAGAGAGGAGAGTAGAGAGAGAATCCCAAGCAGGCTCTGCACTAACAGTGCAGACCTCACAAACTGTGAGATCATGACCTGAACCAAAATCAAGAGTCAGATGCTTACCTGACTGAGCCACCCAGGTGGCCCAGAAATTCTTATTTCTGAGGAAATAATTTCTAGGAAGAATCTATTAAAGCTTTAAAAACAAGTTTTTGAAGCAAATCAAGGAAGCCCAGTGTTAAACTGAATATTGAGATTCATATGCTTTATGATTAAAGAAGTTCAAAAAGTATGTATATTAAATAGATGACAAAGCCATGTAAAATAGATCCATAAGTATTTTTAAGAAAGTTAGACATGTTCGAATAAGTATCTTTTACATTGAGCAGTGAATGTGAGGGACAAGAGCTTTGTCTTTGTCATATATTTTCTTAGAACCACTGTAAAACAGAATGCTATTAGGAACAGGGATTCTAACCTAGAGTGGTATTTCTTATGATTCTGTTCTTATGTTCCTTGTTTATGAAATCACTACTACCTAAACATGCTCCTGGATTAATCAATATCTGAAAAATTCTTCTATTTCATATTTTATAACTTTTCGTATTCTTTTTTTTTGTTGTCATCACGCAGAACCTTACCATCTAATATAGTAACCTCTAGTATTGTCAACGCTTGAAATATGGTTAGTCAAAATTGAGATATGCATTAAGTCTAAAATACTTGTTGGATTTCTAGGATCAGTATGAAAGAAGCATACGCAATATCTCATTAATAATTCTTATATTAATTACATGTTAAAAAAACATTTTAGATACATAGGGCTAAATTAAATATATGGTTAAATTAATTTCACTTCTTTTTACTTTTTTTAAACTGTAGCCATTAGAATATTTAAAATTATATATGTGGCTCTCCAATACATTTCTATTCGACCACACTGCTCTAGAGATTACACTGTGTATCCTCAGTTTCTTATAGTCTGCTTGCATTTGTATTATCACAAGCAATTAAAAAACCTTACAAAAGTAAATTTCTGTTTAGCCCCTGCCTTTTGTACTATTATTGTCACATAATCTATTTCTATATAATTATAACTACATAATACATTGTGGTTGTATTTATTTTAAGCAGTTAATGGTATTTTAAAAATTATTTTAACATCATTTACTTCCATCTAGATATTTATCTTTTTCTGTTATTCTTCATTTCTTGCTACTTCTCTGTGCTTCTGTCTTACAGTGTGTATCTGTTAGTAACAGCTTCTCTCAGCTTTTGTTTGTCTAAAGATGTCTATAATTCACCCTTATTTTAAAAGATACTTTCACTGAATATAAAATTTTGATTTGCCTTTTTTTCCTTCAGCATTTTAAGATTGCATTTGTAAGATGTTATCCTTTTGAAGATGCGTCTTTAATGTGTCATTTCATTATTTCCTACCGTCCATTGTTTCTTTTAAGAAATCAGCTGTTTTTCTGATCATTGTTTCTGTTTTTTCCTTTTTTTTCCTTTTCCCCTGCTTTTAAGATTTTCTCTTTATCTTAATTTTTCATAGATGACTCCAATTTGTATTGCTATAGTTTGTGTGTGTGTGTGTGTGTGTGTGTGTGTGTGTGTGTGTGTGTGCGCTTATCCTGCTTAGAATTCTCTAACCTTCTCATATTTATAGGTTGATATCTGTCATCAGTTTGCAAAAATTTTGTGCTGTTATCTCTCCAAATATTTCTTCTGCCACATTTTCTCTCTCCTTTCTTTCTGAGACCCAGATTTAAGTGTATTTTAAACAATTTTAAACCTATATCTCACAGTCTGATCTGTATCGTTTGTTGATTTTCTGTCTGTGCTTCATGTTAAGTAATTTATATTGACATATTTGAGTTCATCGATCATTTCTTCTGAATTACCCAATACACTGTAAATCCTGTCCAGTGAATTATTTCAGATATATGATTGTAGAATGTACATTGGAGTTATTTTTAGAGAGTCCATTCTCTGTTGAAATTCTCCATATATTTTATGTTTTTCAATCTTTTCCTCTAATACTTTTAACACATTTATGAGAGTTATTTGAACATCCTCAATTGCAGGTTCCACCATCTGGGTCATTTATAGTTCTGTTTATACAACTGTTTTTCTCTAATTATGGCTAATATATTTGTGCTTATTCATCAGGACTCATATTTTGTCACGTGTGTGACATAGAGACTAGTGTACAGTTGACCCTCGAACAACACAAGTTTGGGTTGCACAGGTCCCTTTATACACAGATATTTTTCAATAAATACAGTACAGTACTGTAAATGTATACCATAAACATATTTTCTCTTCCTTATGAGTTTCTTAATAGCATTTTCTTTTCTCTAGCTTATCATAACAGTACAATGCATAAACAGAATATGGGTTAATTGACTATGTTATTGGTACAGCTTCTGGTAAACAGTATGCTATTAGTACCTAAGTTTTGGAGAATCAAAAGTTATATATGGATTTCCGGCCATGTGGGAGTTTGGTGCCCCCACAAGGGTCAGCTGAATATATTATTTTCCTCCAAAAGAACACACCCTTTCTTCTATCAGGCAGATGGGATATGGAGCTAGTCACTTTGATCTAGTTAGGAGTTGTGCTGGGTCTGAGCTTTAATTTCCCTTTACCTCTTAGTGCAGGTGTCTTGCCAGGCAATAGATCTTGTGTGTATTGCTGATATCCCCATGCTAACAAGACTTTGGGTTCTAAGCACCCCAAAACTATAATGATCTCCTGGCCTTGCAACCCATCCCTCGCTTCTTGTGCCAGAGTACACTCAGCAGAAGTCCAGTTGGGGAGTAATTGGGTGGGAGGAACTAGCTCTGTGTTTGGGTTCTAGAGAAGACAATCTAGGGTTCTAGGCTGCAGGGCTATGACAAACTCTTCCGGGTTCTCCTTACCCCAGTGGAGTCCCTGTACTTATGCCAAGCTTGATCTTTCTCTTACGTCTTCCTCAGAGTCAGCAGACATCCCCAGGGAGAGAAAGCAGTCAGTGATCCTTGTTCACTTAGGAAGGACTTGCCTCTCTTACTGCTTTTCTTCAGAGTGCCGCTTGAATTCTTTAGGCTGTTTATTGCCTGTCTCCACCACCAGACTGCACACTCCACGAGAGTAGAGAGAGCCCTGTTCATTGCTATTTATACACTGCCTATAAAACTATGCCATATGTAGCTAGCTATCCAATGTACTTTCCTAGATTATATCAAACACTGATGGGGCAGAATTGAACAGAGGATGGTTTAGTTAAGGAAGTAAGTAGAAGTTATTTCTAGAACCCGTTACACAAACGACAGCCAAAAGTAAAGAAAGACTCTGAGGAATCACCAGCGTTAAACATACACTCACAATCGTAATGCATATCAGTACACATCCATGAACGTAGTTTTGGGGAAAATACAAAGACAAGAGGATCCCTATTTCCCAGTACTGAGAGCTCCATCTATTACATTATGTTATAATCACTACTGCTGATATTGCTGAGCCTTCATTACCGAGGATTGTAATAAGTAAATACTATTTATTATTATGCTTAGTATATTTTTTAACTACTGGTAAGAATATGTAATACATAAACATCTTTATATATTACATCAAATATATACATCAATATAAAAGTTACAATGATTTAATGAGGAAAACTTCAGTTTTCTATAATACTACGAAAGTAATTTCTCAACCACATTATATAAACACATACATTGTATTTCTATAAAAGCAAATAATGAGAAATAGATTAAAGTGCTCAAATATTAAATAAGGATATTTTATGACAAGTTCATCAAGCTACCTTAAGGTTGCTTTGATGTCGTCCAGAATATATTAGTTTTTTTTTAATATTTATTTATTTATTTTTGAGAGAGAAAAAGAGAAAGAGAATCCCAAAAGGCTCCACACTGTCACTGCAGAGCTCAAGTGAAGGGCTCGAACCCAGAAACTGTGAGATCATGACCTGAGCCAAACTCAAGTGTCAGATGCTTAACTGACTGAGCCACCCAGGTGCCCCCCAGAAAATTTTATTTGTATAAATGCCTTAAAACCTCAATTATTCAGAATTCCTTTGTAAACTGCTTTGTTTTTCTATGATTAGATAATGATCATTATAAATAATTATAATTATTTTAAATAATTATAATTATTACACATTATTATTTAATAATTATTAAATATAATTAGCAAAGATAAATCATCAACATTATTAGAAATATTATTCCTTTAAAAATCCATTTAGCTATTTATCAAGATAGAAAAATATTCTACATTTTCAGTTTATTTTTACTTTTTAAAAATTACTAAATGAATATTCAGTGTTCAAGGCAATGTAGACTTACTATAGCTTTTTACTTTTAGTTCGTGAAGTGACTGAGCCTCTGAATTTGAATCCAGCTAAACGACCTCGTCGACAAGACTGGGATGGAGAATTATATGAAAATGGCTCGTTTTATTTTGCTAAAAGACATTTGATAGAGATGGGTTATTTACAGGTTTGTGCCTTCATTTTACAAAAATCTTTTAAACCTTTTTGTATGTATACTACCTCAGTTGTACGGAAGAATTATGGCACAGTTCATAAAGGAAAGTATCAGTCCCCAGAGGAAAGGAAATACTAATAAGATTTACCTGAGACATTTATCCTGTAGGTTTACACCAAAGTAATCTTTGGAGTCCATTCAGTAGATATGCAAGGAATTCTTCTGAAACTGAGAAATGAATCAAATATTAAATGTTTTACACCTGTCCCGATTTTCATTTTATTTCATTCGAACTTCTGTTTTTAATCCGTGGGTTGGTTACTGTCAGATTGTGGTTGTACAGTTGTATAAAAATCTATTGCTTTCGAAAAGAGACAAAAAAATATAGTAGATATGGAAGAGCACCAACTTGGGTGTCAGGAAAGCCAGATTATAGTTCTCTAACTATGTGGCTTTGAGTATACATTTTATCTGTTCTGAGTCTCACTGCTCTCTTAATTTATAAGGAGTTGGGAAGGTCTGTCATATCTTTAGAGCCTACATGGTTACATCATTTGCCATTTGTTTCTTTAGTTAATAGCAATTATTTATTCAGCACTTACTGTGTGCCAAGGACTATACCAAACACTTGATATAGATTATCTCATGTAATCTACGTAACAGTGGAATGAAGTAGACATTCCTGGCCCAGTTTTACAGAGGAGGGAATGACTGTTTAAAAAGGAAGTGATTGGCTCAGGGCATAAACAGGTAATAAATGGTACTATTGAGATTTGGATTCAGGTCCTTATGTTACTCAAAGCCAGTGTTTAAAAAACTCTCTACTCTCTGTAGTAAAAATTCCAACGTGACTTATGCTCTGTGGTAAAAGTATTTTTAACAGTCCTGGTAGTATCTAGGCAAACTGTAGACTCTTTAGTTAAGTTCGAGTATTTGGGAAAATTAGGTTTGACACATGTAGATACTACACTTTCCAAACTCTTTTCTAAGGGGACTGTTATTTGGCCCTTTCCTAAAGGGTGGAGAACAATCAAGTACCTCATCATAAGATTTATGAAGAGACTGAGAGTTCTAAAAAGTGAAATTCTCAGTAATTGATTTTGATATTCAAAGTATCACAGTCATAGGAAAGGCCTCCCTTCTTACCCCCAGACCCCAGAATCAGGAAACTGTCCCTCCCTTTGCCCACATGTGATCCAGGCGATTATTGCCCACCCCCACCTGTAGTGCAGGTGTCTCAGACAATTCTGTACAATAGATACTGCAGTTATTTTTCCTCCCCTGTCTTGCCACTTAGTTGCAAATTGGAATGTGACTTCTGAAAACCTTTATGCTGCTTTTGATGACAGGAGAGACTGTCAGAAAAAAAAGGGATACAATTGGTAGTTTCTAGAAAATTCTTCGCGGTCAGAATATTGGAAGATGGGTATTTTTGCTTTATTCAGTCTTAAAATAGAAATCTACCTAAAGAAAAATGGGAAGCTTGCATTGCGTACATAGAATTCGAACAATATGATAGTGTATGATTTGAATATATAGGAAACAAAAAGCTTTTCCCTGAAAACAATTATTTATTTCAGTTCACTGATTTTACTGGGTTATTTTTCTCAGTACTATAGAAATGAATTCACTGTTCTAAATCATAAGAAACTTTCTGATATCGTGAACGGATGTTAAAAACAGTGCTCATGGCATTTATACTATCTGTAGGGTGGGAAAATGGCGTACTACGAAATGCGAGCTGAGCACAGCGTGGACATAGATGTGGATATTGACTGGCCTATCGCAGAACAAAGAGTATTAAGGTAAAAACAAGACTTGCATAGCCTTTGCACCGGACCCTAAAAACAAGACTTGCATAGCCTTTGCACCGGACCCTGACATATTTTTAATAGATACGTTGGGTTGTTTTCCTAGACACTAATTTCTGATACTGCAGACATTTTAAGATCTGTGTAATTAGTTTGTTCATGTGAGGAAGACCGACGCATCAAATGTGCCTCTAGATGGCTTACTCCATAACTTGAGAAACACGTGGTCTGGTTAGACCTCTCTACTCAAAGTCCTTACTCTAGAAGCTGAAGTGTACATGTGAAGGGTAATGTTGGAATAACTGAGGGGGAATGGTTATTACATTTACTGGTCTAGCCAGTTGAGAGGGAGTGATTAGTATTTTACTTGTACTCAGAGGTCTATTTTGGTTTCTTTTAGATATGGCTATTTTGGCAAAGAGAAGCTTAAGGAGATAAAACTTTTGGTTTGCAATATTGATGGATGTCTCACCAATGGCCACATTTATGTATCAGGAGACCAAAAAGAAATAATATCTTATGATGTAAAAGATGCTATTGGGATAAGTTTATTAAAGAAAAGTGGTATTGAGGTATGTGCTCCCTGAATATAGTGATGTTTTTTAAGATGATGATTCAGGGTCAAAGAACGTGTAAGGGAAATAAGAGATTTAAATTTTTAGTACCATCTTTTAAAATATCTGAAATTTAGCCTTCACATGCCTAGAAAATTGTCATACTTTTAGATGAATAAAATTAGAAATTTGTCAATCAACAAGTAATATTTCTTGTTTATTTAGGAAGTATAACATTATTTTTAAATAGGAGCTATCTAGTAATTCCCATAGGATCTTTCAATAAGAAAAATTTCAGAAAAAGTAGGTATCAGCATTAAAAAAAAAGCAAATATCCTGTGGATTTTTAAGATGTAACTTATGATCAATAAATTTGAATTCAAAATAATTTAAATATTTGCAAAAACGAAAGCTAAAATAATGTCTTGTAATTCACTAGAAATCTTACATATGTGTTCCTAAGCAGCACAAGAGACAAGTTATAGACTTTCCTCTGAGTAAGTCGAATTATAGGAGAATCTTAGATTAGTATCAGACAATGTATGTTATATTTTTTAACCAACAGAATCCTTTCCACTGTAAACAGTGTCTTTTACATTTATTAGGCTATTAGGAATACAGTGTTGTAAAGATTCATCATTTTTAAATATCTGTGGATTTTACTTAATTGGTCTTTCAGGAGACTACTCATTTGTGACTTGTATTATTTACCAGGTGTTATTTTATTATGAAATACTTGTGTTCTTTATTTTCTCATTTTGCCCTTCTTCCTCTCTTTTCTTTTTTCTTTTAAGGTGAGGTTAATCTCAGAAAGGGCCTGTTCAAAGCAGACACTCTCTTCCTTAAAACTGGATTGCAAAATGGAAGTCAACGTACCAGACAAGCTAGCAGTTCTGGATGAATGGAGGAAAGAAATGGGCCTGTGCTGGAAAGAAGTGGCGTATCTTGGTTGGTATCATATTATTCAGCCATAATAAAGTGGGTGAGGATTTTTTTTTTTTTTTAGAAATAGAGAAATAATGGGGCACCTGGGTGGCTCAGTCGGTTAAATGTCCGACTTTGACTCAAGTTATGATCTTGCAGTTCCCCAGTTTGAGCCCCACGTTGGGCTTTGTGCTGACAGCTCAAAGCCTGGAGCCTGCTTCAGATTTTGTGTCTCCCTCTCTCTCTGCCCCTCGCTGCTCCTGTTCTGTCTCTGTCTTTCTTTCAAAAGTAAATAAATTTAAAAAAAAAATTAAAGAAATCAAGAACTAAGAAAGAAAATTCCCAAGAGCAGCATAATTGTAGGGAAATAGGAACTCTCTTACACTATGGAGGAAAGTATTAGATTGGGACAACCTTCTGGAGGTTTGTTTGATGGCACGTATCACGTGTATCCTAGTAGAATGGTTACTAGCACATGCTTTGGCGTCACACCACACAGCTGACTAGTCAGTTTTGGTAGTGTCTTTTACCCTTACTGTCTCACCTGCAAACTGGAAACGCCGAGAGTACCTGTGTCAGAGATCTCTAATTGTAAGAACCCATGAGATAATCTGGGTAAAGCACTTAGCAGATTCCTAACGTACAGGAGTGTGGGATGCCCATCCTATTCTACCCTATACCTGCCTAACATATAGAATACCATGGATAATTTTTGCTCTGTTAAAATGTATGTAGTGTTAACCCTTAAATTCCAAATCTAGGAAGGAAATTGGACAAATGCGCCGATAGTGGAAAACAAAAAGAACCCACTTAAATATCCTGCAAAAATAGAATGTGCCCAGAATGGAGTAGTGCATAACCCAAATGGACATGGTCAGATGTTACAAGATTTTCACTTCAGCATTTAGCAAATATACTATGTGCAGGCCTGGGATTTGTTGCTGGGACTCACTGCTTACAGAGCTTGCAGTCAAATGTCTACATTTTAGATATTAATGATGACAGGTTATTAAAATACCTATACCATAAGCCATGTAAAAATAAATATTTACAAGGGTATTGTGGGCCCCTGAAGAAGCAGCACGGAAATGCTGTGGGGGCACATGACCTGAGGACTTCAGGAATGGCCCCTGAAGCACCGGTGATGACTCAGTAGAGAAGCCTACAGAATCCTTGATAGAAAATGGTCCAGTGTTTGTAAGAAGAAAACAATTTTAGTGGAACGTATAACAGATTCCAGATGCACTTATTATCTACGTGACCTTAAGTGAGCTTCTCTAAGCCTTGGTTTTCCTATATATAATATAAACACAAATTTCAAACTTTATAAGGCTGTTGGGGAGAAAGTTGAAGATAATATAGAATCCCTAATACAGTGCCTGCAGATAGTAATAATAGTGCGTAACACTTATATAGTAAATTGTAGAATTGTTTATGCCAGAATATAGTGATTATCCATAAATAATTGTTAAGCAGAATGATACTGGTTTGCTTTATGCCTTTATTAAAAAAAAAAGTTACTACCAATAAAATGCATTTATATAACATTAAAATACATACACATATATATATATATATATATATATATATATAAAGCAGAGGTTAGAAAACAAGAAAATAGAGAATAGACTCCAACAAATTTTAATTTAATTTATTTATTTTTTTAAAAATATTTATTTTTGAGAGAGACACACACAGAGTAGGAGCAGGGGAAGGGCAGAGAGAGAGGGAGACACAGAATCTGAAGCAGGCTCCAGGCTCTGAGCTGTCAGCACGGAGCCCGATGTGGGGCTTGAACCCATGAAACGTGAGATCATGACCTGAGCTGAAGTCGGATGCCCAACCGACTGAGCCACCCAGACGCCCCTAAATTTTAATTTTAAAATCAGCACTATTCTGTATGGGTCACATAAATGTATAGAAATATATTTCTTAAAAATATCAACACTTGTATAAGTAAATTTTAATAAATACAGCTTTGTTTGAGGGGTATACTGTGCAAAGAAATACTGACTTTAATTTTCGTCATCTTTCAGTGAAAAAATTCAGATTTCAGCGCATTTAATAAATTTTAAAATTTCAGTAGATAAATGTGGAACAGATTTAAAATAAACTCTTTTTTAACCAGCATTTTATTGGTGTAGTTGGATGTAGTAAAAATTATACTCAGAATGGTGAATCTGAGGTACTGGGAGCTTCTGAAATTCATCCTGTCAACACAAAACAAAGGGAGAGAGAAGAGCAGGCAGGTTGAGAAAGGATGTAGTTTTGTCAGTGTGATGGTAATTCATCGACAAAGGGGTGACATACAAATCAGAGGGAACTATTATAGATTATAAGTACTTAAAAAATGTATATCAACAAAATGCAGTATGTGGACTATATTTGGCTTCTGATTCAAACAAATCAACTATAAAAAAGAAAATTTGAGACAACTGGGGATATGTGAACACACACCAAGTTACTAGATGATACTAAGGAATTGTTGATTTTGTTTGATGATATTGTGTCACTTTAAAAAAGTATTTACTTACCTGTTAGGTATATACTTATGTGTTAGAGATAGCTGCTGAAGAGCTTTGGAGTAAAACATGATGTCTAGGAATTCTTTAGCTCTCTCTCTCTAAAAAATGGAGGAGTGGAGAAAAGAGAAAAATATCGATAAATGATCCGAAACATTGAAAAGTATTCCATATAAACTTGGGGTTCTTGCATGTGTTTAGGATTTTTAAAAATAAATTCATAATTTACTTATAAAATTGCCAGTAATTCTAATATGCAGTCTCCAGTAATTATAACATGGCAATCAGAAATTATAAGCCATTCAAGAGAATGGCTTGAACCGATAAGAGTTTATTTTGAATGGCCTAGGAAAAACCTTAGACCTCATTTATACTTGTAAATACTTGGACATGTTTGCTCCACCTCATCCATGGTGTTCTTGTATGAGTGCTTGAGGACTTACTCAAGTTACCAGAATTTACTTGTTGCTTTTTGCATTAACAGAAAGAGTATTCTTTGTCTCCTTAAATATTCAACTGGTATTTCTTTTACTCGATAGGAAATGAAGTGTCGGATGAGGAGTGCCTGAAGAAAGTGGGCCTAAGTGGCGTGCCCGCTGACGCCTGCTCCACCGCTCAGAAGGCCGTGGGATATATTTGCAAATGTAATGGTGGCCGCGGTGCCCTCCGAGAGTTTGCAGAGCACATTTTCCTACTAATGGAAAAGGTTATTAACTCATGCCAAAAATAGAAATTACTGTAATGTTAGGAAAGAAAGTATACAGCCTTCTTCAGCCACTTTTATTTTTGATTAAGTACAATTCCATGTTGTAATGTTACAGAGAGTGTGATTTGAACTGTGATGTATCTTAATATATTTTAAAGCAAATTGTCACTCCAAAACATTCTGAAATAATTGTGCTCTACTTTTCTCCTTACGCAAGATAATTATTTAGAGATTAATACAGTCTTTCTCAGATTTTTAGTAAATGCAAGTAAGAACATCATCAAAATTGACTTTGTATTGTACCCTGTAAAACCGCGTGTTTGTGTGCTTTTAATGATGCTGAGATTTTATTTATTTGGGGGCAGCGTGTCTACTAGTAAGACATGCCCTTCTATTAATAAAATTACATTTCACAAACTTGATGAAAACTGTCTTGTTGCTATAGAGGAGATTTTCCAAACATTCCGTGGTTTCCTTTAAACACTGACCGTGCAATTGGCCTGAGAAATGAGCCATTAAATACCTGGCATAAAGCACCTGATTGTACTTCAGGTATGTATATGTGTAGCGGGCACTACATACAGACAGAGAGAGCCGAAAAAATTCATATACTGTGAAGATTGTATATTGATTTGGAGTAAATCATTTGCAGTTACCTCTGAGGTCAGAGTAATTTTATATACAAAATTTGACTGTCCCCACAATTTTACAGCCACCACAAAGTACTCTCCTATCTGGTTAAATTACAAAAACGAGCCATTATCTCATAAATGTGGACTCCGACCTAATAAACACTAACCACTTCCCGTAGAACATTTACGTCTATTTCCACTGTAAAAAGAATTCAATTCTGGCAAGAAGCAAGTCATTCAGGCCAAGTCATACAGGAAGCTCTTTTCTTCTATCAGGACTGGGTGTATTTGTACAGTTCAGAGTCTGACCTTATAGGCCAGACGTTGTTGGGAGAAAAAAAGAACCTCTTCTACCCTTCTGCCCTAATTTCCATTGTATCTTGTCCTGGGTTTTCTCCCGTCTTTCTGGCTTTTCCACTGCTGACTCCATTTTCGCCTATCCCCTTAAATGTACACATTCCCAAAGATTCTAACCCCAGTTCTTGTTCTTCCCAGAACTACACGTACATTCGAAGTTTAAGCTGTAGCCTCCATGCAGTGAGTCCAGAATCTAGTCTCTGCTGTAAGTTCTGAATGTACCTCAAATTCTTCGTGTTAGAAGCCAGATTCCTGGACCGCACCTCTCAAATTTCTGACTGTAACCAATGACACGTGGTAGCCTTCCTCCATGTCACCTTTTCATCTCTCGTCAGATACCAAATCTTGACCTTGATCATACCAGCCCAGTGTCCTCTCAGTCTATCCAGCACTTTTGCCAGGTTAATTGTTCACATGTTAGCTGCTACCCTTTATAAAATCTTTCTGTGACTCCATGCTGACCACAGAATTTGATAAAACATTTTCTAGTCCAAAGGTACTCTGGACACACCCTAATATTTCCAGCCTCGGTTCCTACCGATTCTTGTGGGTTCCAACACCCCAATCAACTAAACTATCCTGTGCAATTCTCCAGCAATGCTTCTGTTAGCCTCTTCTTCTTAAGTTCTTCCTTTAATCACCACACAAATCATTCATTCCTCAAAAAACTCCTGCCAGACTATCTCCCAAGCTAAATACTTTGCGTAATTATTATGCATAGTATATGATTATAGTACTACAATTTTATAGTCTCTGTTTCATTTTGGTGACCCATAGCCAAGTATAAGGAGACAGTTTAGTCCTCACTGAACTAGTTCCTGTGTTCCCAATAGTAGGGAATCTTAGTCAAGAAAATAAATGTTCGGCTCTGACATGTAAGGAATGTAGTAATTATCAATCCCTTCCTTACAAAAAGAAACACCGGACAAATTGAAAATCAATAACTTCACTTGGACCTCTCAGAGAACCAAGGTCAAACAGCAAACAACCACTCCAAAATCTGAAGAGATGGACACAACCAGACAGATAACAGCACCTGATATTTATTTACCTCGAGCAAAAGCTGCTGGGTGCTTTAAACAATTATGAACTGGTAATTTTTTTAATGTTTATTTATTTGTTTTTGAGAGAGAATCCCAGGCCAAGTCATACAGGAAGCCTGACATGGGTCTCAAACCCACAAACTGTAAGATGATGACCTGAGCCAAAATCAAGAGTCAGGTGCTTAACTGACTGAGGCACCCAGGTACCCCACTGGTAGTATTAAAAAATTTTTTTTTAATATTTATTTATTTTTGAGAGAGAGAGAGAGAGCACAAGTTGGGGAGGGGTAGAGAGAGAGACACACACACAAAATCTGAAGCAGGCTCTAGGCTCCGAGCTGTTAGCACAGAGCCCGATGCGGGGCTCAATCCCACAAACTGTGAGATCATGACCTAAGCCGAAGTCAGTCTCTTAACCGACTGAGCTACCCAGGTGTCCCCCCACTGGTAGTATTATTGAATCTCTGGAGGTTGACTACCGATATGATAAGAGAAACTGCTGTGGGTCCCAGTCACCGGCAGGGGTTGGGGGTGGAGATGGGAGTAAGGCACACTTTTCCCCCAAGAATGCCAGTACGTTCTCACAGGATGGATCTGAGGATCCAAGAAAGATCCCACTATGACCCTGGCAGGAGTAGAAGAATAGTCCTATTACTTCTATTTTAACCTTCCCAGATCCTTCCCCCTACCAAAGGTCTACTCTGCAGTAGAAAGCTTTGGTATAATAATACAGCAAGCTTACCCCAACTGGGGGAAGGGGATTCCACTTCACTCCAGCTCATTCCAGCCTTTCTGTGCCACCTACAAGGGGTAGAAACTCATAGTCAACAGGAGAGAGGACAGCAAGTAAATACAGCAAGAAAGCTACAGGTGGGAAAGACAGTAGGAGCACTTGAGAGAGAAGCTGTACCCATGGAGAAGGCACAGAAACACTTGTGAAAGCCACTTTCCTGACAAGCCCACTAAAAAACCAAGACACAGAAGATTTTAGAATGCTCCCTTCTTTCACACCTTTACACTGCAGCAATAACTCACCAGTTTAATAATGATTACAGCTGAAAAGGCTGTAAAACTCAGATTTTCTCTGAGAAAGCAATACCAAAAGAAGTCCCAAAGCCAAGGACACTGAAGGAATTTGAAGTCTTGTACATATATAGCTGCAAGAAGCGTTAAATACTTCTCAAATCCCAGCAAGATTAACATAAAGCTTCACACTAAAGACGTGTTTGTCTTGATACTGATTACTCAGTAACATGTCTGACTTTCAAGATAAGAAAATTATGAGGCATATGAAAGGCACATGAAAAAGCAGAGCCCAAGGAGACAATGCAATCATGAGATCCAAACTCATATATGACATAGAAGTTAGTTATCAGATAGGCAATTTAAAAAGCTGTGATTCATTAAGGAGGACGTTTGTTGGAATGAGCCCTGAGTGTTATATGTGAGTGAAGGATCACCGGGTTCTACTCCTGAAACCGATACTACTCTGTATGTTACCTAACTTGAATTTAAATAAATAAACCTAAAAACTAATACCAAAAATAAATAAAAAGCTATGATTAACATGTAAAGGGATGTGGTAGAAAAAGTCTGCAACATGAAATACCAAATAGGTAATGTCCATACAGAGATAGAAACTGTCAGGAAGAATCAGAATGAAATGCTGGGAAGAAGACACAGTGAAGAATGCCTTTGATGGGTCAATCAGTAGATTTGAAACAGCTGAAGAAAGAATGGGTTAGCTTATATATTTGCCTATTTTTTTTCTCTATACATTTGAATTACATATGTTACTTTTTCCAGCTTTATCAAGACATGAGTTGACATAAAACATTGTGTAAGTTCAAGATTTACAATGTGATAATTTGAAATATGTCTACATGGGGAAATGATTACCACAGTAAAGTTAGCACATCCATGACTCCATAGAGTTGCCATTCCTCTCTCTCTCTCTCTGGTTTTTGGTTTTGTTTCAAGAACATTTAAGATCTACTTTCTTAGTGGGGCACCTGGGTGGCTCAGTCGGTTAAGCTCCCAACTCTTGGTTTCGGATCACAGTTCATGAGTTCCAGCCCTGTGTTGGGCCTGCTTGAGATCTGTTTCTTCCCCTCTCTTTGCCTCTCCCACACTCACTCACACACGCTCTCTGTCAAAATAAATAAAATTTTAAAAAAAGAGGATGCTACTCTCTTAGTAACTTTTAAGTGTATATAACACTGTTGAATAGCCACCATGCTGATGTAGAATTTATCGTAACTGGAACTTTGGACTCTTTGGTCACCATCACGTATCTGTTTATTAATAGTTATTTCAGAGTCCACATATAAGTGAGATCATACAGTATTTGTCTTTTTCTGAAATTTTAGTTAGCATAATGCTCTCAAGGGTTTTTTAAATTATTTTTTATTATTTTTAAAGGTTTTTTTAGATTTATTTATTTTGAAAGAGAGAGTGCACAAGGAGGAGGGCAGAGGGGGAGAGAGAGAGAGAGAGAGAATCTCAAGCATGCTCTGCACCATCAGCATGGAGCCCAATGCAGGGCTCAAACTCATGAACCATGAGATCAAGACCTGAAACAAAATCAAGAGTCAGACACTTAACCAACTACTGAGCCACTGAGGTGCCCCACAGTGCCCTCAAGTTTTAACCATGTTGTCACAAACAGCAGGATTTCCTCCCTTTTTATGACTGAATAATATATATACACACAGACATGATGGGACACATCAAATGTACAGCTACACATGGAGCAATTCCCTTTGAAATAAATTAAATAATTGAAATAAATCCAGAAACTAGTGAGCAACTCCTCCACGACAGACAAGTGAGAACATACCCACACTGAAACTGTTAGGGAAGGCTGAGGCACCATGGTCTGGCCATAAACCCCATCCCTGGTATGGTGCCATACAATCAGAAACTCCAACACCCAACTCCCAAGTTCTCCATAAGGAGTGAAGGATTTGGACCCCACATTTAGTACCCCCAGTTTTATGACTTCCACCCAAAGGAAAGGCCCCCAAAACACCTAACTCTGAACGCCAACAAGGCTGGTGTACGCAAGACCTAAAAGACTATACAGAGCAAACAAAGAAGCAGTTGTTCCTAGGCATACAAACACGTGTCCCACTATCCCCCAGGGCTCAGTGCAGAGGGACCTGGCCAAAAAAACCCATCTCACAATTTCTCCCCAGAAGAGATTTTACATACTTAACCAGCTACTGTCTGAGAATCCAATTTTACTAGAAGGTATATTTCGGGAGTGTATCCATTTCTTCCGGGTTGTCCAATCTGTTACTATGTAGTTGTTCATAGTAGTCTCTGACAATCTTTTGTGCTTCTCTGGTGTCCACTGTAACACCTCCTCTTTAATTTATAATTTTATTTGAGTCCTCTCTTTTTTTCTTGGTTAGTCTAGTTAAAGATTTGCTTGGTTTTTGTTTTGTTTTGTTTTTTGCTTTCAAAGAGCCAAATCTTAGTTTTATTTTTTTCTATTGTCTTTCTAATCTCCATTTCATTTATGCTCTAATGTTTATTATTTCCTTCTTTCTGCTAATTTTGGACTTTGTTCTTCTTTTTCTAATTCTTTGAAGAATAAAGATAGGTTGTTTATTTGAGATATTTTTCTTAATGTAGGCATGTGCACATGCATACATCTGCATGCTACCTGCTTCCCTCTTAGAACCGATTTTGCTGCATCCCGTAAGTTATGATATGTTATATTTCCATTTTCATTTGTCTCGAGATATTTCTTTCTTCACCCATTTGTTTCTCAGGAATGTGTTGTTTAATTTCCAAATATTTGTGAATTTTCCAATTTTCCTTCTGTTACTGATTTCTACTTCCATACCATCATAGTCAGAAAAAATACTTGATGTGATTTCAATATCCCTAAATTTGTTAAGGATTGCTTTGTGGCTGAATTTATGCTCTCTCCTAGAGAATGTCCACATATTCTTGAGAAGAATGTGTATGTTTCTGCTAGTGGATGGAATGTTTTGTATATATTTTTTAGGTCCATTTGCTCTATAGTTAATTCGGGCCCAGTTTCCTTATTGATTTTCTGTTTGGATGACCTACCCAGGGTGATTATGGGCAAAGTGGGGTGAGTTGCTGACCACCAAGCCCAGGTAGAGCCATCAGGAGAGAGTCTACCTCCTGAAGGAAGAGTTCTATTTTTAATGTACTATATATGTTGATATGTCTGGGTTTGGGATTTGGAGAAGCTGGAAAAAGATCTGTTTGAGAGTTGTTATTGTAATTATTGTACATTTTGCATTTGGGGCAAGTTAGCCAACCTCTCTATGTCCTAGCTTCCTTACTCCAATTGAAGCTAAGAATGGTATCACACAATGGGATTGTGAAGATTAAATCAGCAAATATAAGTAGCATATTTAGAGGAGTATCTGGCTAATGTAGGGACTCTAAATGTTGTTGTTGTTGATGATGATGATGGTTGATTTAGCAATTAAGACATTTGTATTTTAGTTGCGACTTTGTCACAAACTAGCAAAGTAACACTTTTCAGATCATTTAATAAACTAGTGTATTTGACTGTGAGCTGAGGGGTTTGTAATCTACTGAGGGGTTTGTAATCTACTGCCTCTATGGTCCTTCTAATTCTATAATTGCCAAATGCACTAATGTTTAACTTAGAAGGAGAAATATTTTACACTAGAGAAATATATGCCATATTTATGATATATTTAGGTACTTAGGACTCTGGGAACAATTGGCTACAAGATCATAATACAGAAATCTAAATTTCTTAGTACATCTATGAACTTGAAAAGAAAATACTCTTTTTTACTTTTTTGTACAGTTCATTTATTTATTTTGAGAGAGAGAGAAAGGGAGTGAGAGAGGTGGGGAAGAGGCAGAGAGAGAGGGAGAGAAAGAAGCCCAAGACGGCTCCACACTGTCAGCATAGAGCCCAACATGTGGCTCAATCTCTTGAACTCTGAGATCATGACCTGAGCCAAAATCAAGAGTCAGACATTCAGCCGACTGAGCCACCCAGGTGTCTTGAAAAGTAAATACTTTTCATTAGACTCTATAGTTCTTTGAAGGAGAACAGCTATCAGTAATGAACTTTTATCTGTGGAGACTATTTGTATTTTTTAATTCAATAATGAAGGTTCTATCATATTAGACATTGAGAAGGAAAAAGAGATAAACAAGATACAAATTCACCACCTAGGCTGGCAGACAAACATAGGAGAACAGAATGAGAGATGAATCAACAGAAACCAGGTCAAATAGGGTCTTGTGAGTACATTAAGGGTTTATTCAGTCTATTCTCAGAATAAAGGTACAGAGACTCTTAAAGGGCTGGAAACAGGAAAAGTTTTTCAAGAAGACCTGAAACTTGAGCTGGGCCTTAAAGACTTCATAAAATTTCATTGATGTCCAAGAATAATAGCAAAGAAGCGAGGTTCACACGGTGTGTTCAGAGAACGGGAGATGTCCGTTGATGTAGGACCTACAGGATCTAGAGGGAAATGGTCAGAAATGAGACCTGAAATTTAGGACCAAATTAGGGGTACCTTTAAAAGAAAATGTTTGATTCCTATGTTGACATTGAAATACCCAGTGTCAGGGAGTCTGGGTGGCTCAGTAGGCTAAGCATACGACTCTTGATTTGGGCTCAGATCATGATTTCATGGTTTGAGGGACTGAACCCCAAGTTGGGCTCTGTGCTGACAGTGCGGAGCCTCCTTGGGATTCTCTCTCTCCCTCTCTCTCTGTCTCTCCCTTGAGCATTCTGTCTTGCTCTCTCTCAAAATAAATAAATAGGCATTTTTAAAAAAGAAAAAAAATACCCAATGTCTTTCAATCCAGCCTATTATATTAATAACTTTCTACGTTGCTCTTCCCTGATGCCGAACTGCTCACAGAATAAGCTAAACCCTCCCCAGCCCAAGTGTTAATCGCTTTCCTTTGTATTATCCTTGCCTTTCTACTCTGATGAGGAAACTAGTAGAGAGCTAAGCATTAGCCTTCCTCTTTGTATTCCATCTTGTATTCTCTTGAAGCCCAGTCTTCCTTCATAGTCCTGAGTGTTTATCTGCATGTTCATTGTTTCATGTGCATCTTTAAGTTCTCCAACGTCAGAAAGCCTGGCTGTTTTGTTAGCATCATGCAGTTTCAGTGTAGCGGGTGTTGTGATGGGCCGTGCAGATAACCGTCGAGACTGGAGGACTTATTCCCCTGACTACTGGGAGCACTGTCAGCAGACAAGCCTCAGAAGTCAGCCCTCTGCAGAACTGCTTCATCTAAAAGACAGTTGTTTCATTCATGGGCACTGCCTTCCCAGGGATCGCCCACGTCCAAGGACTGGATAGACGGAGGATAACGGTCCTGCCTTTTTGCCCCAAGACAACACTGAAGGACCATGTTAGCTTCAGAGCTCCCTGTCGGGTGAGCTGAAGTCCCCCATCTCCTCTCTCTGCCTGATTCTCCTTTTCCTCCACAAGCATCACTCCAAGAGCTCCCACTCATAACCCCACTAATCTCCCTCTCAGAGTCTGCTTCTCTTGAAATATTTCCTGAATGAATAAAGAAATGAATAAACAGATTGCATCCTATGCCAATTGGGGATGATAAGTAGGTAAAATAATTACTGTTACCTGAATTGTTCATTATTTCCTAATATTTAAAATCTTAGGTATGACTATTGTGAAGTTTTAATGGTCTCTGTTAAATTCTCCTATGTCTTCTTCTGTTTGTTTGATATGAATCCCTTTATCCAAGTGTGAAAGTTTTGGTTAGGAATGTCACCTTTGATGACCTGGTATGCTTGTCCATCTGAACTGTCTGGGAAAGTTCTGCTACCAAAGTAATACTAAAGAATTTCGGCTTGCTCACACTTCATTGATGGTATTCCTAATGCAGGACTATTTAATGCTTTTGAAATTTTAAAGACCAATTAGATGCAGTGTAGCATTGGTTATGCTGAGAAAAATACTTTATTTTTAAAAATCTCAGTGGTTAACATTTTGGCCACTGGGTGTCATCACAGAGCTAGCTTAAAAAAAGATGTCGTTTTAACCAGCTGATTGGAAGTAACAGAGTCTATTAAGATTTAATAACATACTTTCGTTGTTCAACCTTCATACATTGGACATTAATATCCACAAGAGGAAGTTCTTTGCAAAGTACAATTTCAGTATTTTTTAGTCTTTCTTCACAATAAATCATATAGAAACAAAATTTCTTCTGACAAGGTTTTGGGGTGTCTTGAGTGAGTGGGGAAATGGGGCAGGAAGACTAAGGTCTAATGAAGATATGGAAAGGGGTGAATTACAGTTCTCTGGTTAGAGAACCAGAGCGAACTAAATAGAGAGACATATTCCCAAAGCTACTCAATTTGGTCATCTGATTACCTCAGGGCATAAATGACCTCTCTCTGTTTTAACTTCTTTTATTTTACTTATTCTTATTATTGTTGTTAATCCTAAAAATCTTCATAGAGCAAGGACTTTTATTTCCTCCATTTTACAGATGGAGAAACTAAGGCACAGAGAAGTTAATGACTACCTAAGGTCAGATATAAGGTGGCCGATTATACCTTCAGTGAAGGCCTAACGGTCTTATCATAATGTGGCGGCCCCTTGGCCATCTTGATCAAAATTCTGTATAACCATAATTATATATAAAAATTGTTAACACATATATTCCAGCCACATGAAAGCGCTACTGAGTCAGGACCTCGGGGATAAGGTCGGGAATCTGCATTTCAATAAAATTCTGCCAGGTGACTTTTGTGCGCTGAGAGAATCCTTTAGTTAGACAAGTGGCAATTGGGAAGGCCTCTTTCCTTGGAAAGGGAAGAGAGAGAATGGGCCTCAGAACCACTCCTATCCTCTTTAACAGTCACTCCGCATCCAGTAGAGACTCTCCTGATTACCAGCAGGCCTCAGTAGTTCCGTCCTCCCTATCCCACCCTTCCCGGGGTGCACACCTGTTCGTCTGTGGAGAGCGCTGTTAACTCCGGGGTTCTCAACCCTAACTACACACTCGAGTCACTGAGGGAGACTTTAAAGTCAAACAGGTGTCTGAAACTAACCAATACCAATCAAATCAGAAGCTCTAGGTATGGGGTCTAGAGAAGAAATTTTTTTTTAAGTTTTTTTTCTTTTTTTTTTTTTTTTGTTTCATATTATTCTCTTGTGTAGCCAGACTTGGTAATTCCTGTTTGTGAGCAATTGTTCTCAAATAGAATCTTGAGAAAGTAACTTAGAGGTGATGCTCATGCAAATTCTGTACACTACTCTCTGAGAAACTGTCTTAAATAATATGAAGGTAGGGCAGTGATAAGAATCCTAACGGGGAAAAAATTTTAGTTTGACTGAGACCCTTCTAGATAATATTTAAGGACAATTTCTGTACTTTCTAAGGCTTTCTTCACAGAAGATCATATAGAAATAAACTTTCTTCTAACAATGTTTGGGGTATCTTGAGTGAGTGGGGAAATGGGGCAGGAAGGCTAAGGCCTAATGAAGATATGGAAAGGGGTGAATCACCGCTGTGTTAGAGAACCAGAGCTAACGGAGACAATTTCTGAAAGCTACCCAATTGGGTCATCTGGTTATCTCGGGCCATAAAAATGACCTCCAAAATAGCCATAAAGGCCATTTCCTACTTCTTCTCCTGCTAACTCCTTAGAAAGTTCCATCTAGGTCTGTATATATAGAAAAAGAATCAACAATTCTTTTGTTGAAGTGAATTAAAAATAAATAAAACCAACATGAATGTTATTTAAATGCTACATTATTCCTCTTTGACGCTGATAGTTAATATTTTATAAATGTGTGAATAAGCTCCTGGAAAATAAAAAAGTACCTCTATTTTACAATCGTACACATTACAAGGAAAAAAAACAATAAAAGAGTAAGGTTAAAAGCACACATACATTATGCAAACGCCCACAGACCTCTCCTCCAGATTTATTTACCCTGTAGGTGGGTGACAGCTACAGGCTATCTTTTTCATTTATAATTCATCGTTGCTTACCTTTACATTTGAAGGATGATGAATAAGGTCTTTCATTACATACCAAATGGATTAAGAGATATTAAAAAGCAAGAATCAATAGTATTTCATCGCTGGTTTGATTTGGAAAGTGGAGAGAAAACAAAGAATTAAATATGACTGTAAACATTCATGCCCATCGGATCAAGACGTTGAGCAGGTAGAGAGATAGAAATGTGTTCATTAGTTCCTTAAATCATTCAGTCATTCATTTATTCCTCCATTCAGCACATCTTTGTTGAACAATTTCTGAAGGCAATACGCTGCATCAGTCACTGAACAAGCTACCTACAGCCTCTCTGTAAGGGTATGAGAAAATTGGAAGGGAAAGACTCACATACTGTGGATAGTTAAGCAATAAAAGAGAATATATGATCGGGTTGAAAAAGGAACTGACTAATGCAGACATGAATTAATAGGGGAATACAAAAATAAGATCAAAGTGGGCGACCATACTGGCACTGAGTTTATTGAAAGGCAAGAAATTAAACTGGTCTGTGAACTCAATTCACAGTGAGCATTTGCAAAGCACCCGTTATGAGTACTATACCAGACTGGGTGCGGTGGAGGAAACCAAAAAGAACAGAACATGGACTTTAACTGGCAAGGACCTTACAAACTGGGATAGGAGGCAGACACTTACCTCATAATACAAAGTCCGAATGGTTAAGAGTGGGAAGGGAAGGGCCACTGGAGGGCCAGTGAGGGAAAATGGTAAATGACTGGAACACAGTATCAGAGCAGGCTTTCATTGGGGTGGTGTTCAACCAGTTATCAGGTAGAATGCCCTTGCGGCACCAATACATGAAAGCGAAAGAGTGACTCTAGTGAAATCTTAGAAGAGTCACTGGATTTAGCAGTTACTTACGGACTAGAGAGGAGGGGCAGAGAAAAGGAGGAAGAGTGAAAATTCAGTGACAGATGAACCAACTGAGGAAGAGTGAGAGACAATTTGGATGAGGAAATGTATATAAGTTGTTTTGTCAGCTCCAAGGAAGTGAAAAAACAAACCAGGATAGGAGGCAGGCATTTCAGGGGGAGAGATCCAGGATTTACATTTGAAATGGGGATGGGGCACACGTTATGTGGCTCAGTTGGTTAAGCATCCTACTCTGTATTTCAGCTCAGGTTATGCTCCCCTGCTCCTTTTCTATAAACGAATTAACTAACTAACTAACTTAAAAGAAAAGGGGAAAACCCAGGGGACATGAGTATCAGGGCAATTAGTCTGCAGCATGTCCCCAGCAATTGGTATCGCCATGCAGATACTCTTTTCCATAATGCTCTGTAAACCTACTGAACTGGCTCCACCTCCCACTCCCCTCCTCTCCCTACTGGGTCCAGGGAACAGCACAGCAGTCATCAGAGAGTCTTCTTTCCAACCAATTACCTAGTGTCTGATAGACATTTCAAACAGCCTTAGCAGAAGTCTTGATCCATAGCCCCCCAACAACCCCTGCCCCCCAACAAAATCATTCTGCTGTCAAGCTTTGAATCTGAATAAATGCTACCCTCAGATATGCCGTTGAGTAGCCAAAAGTCTAGGCTTGATCTACTTTTTTCCATCTTGCATGCCTGTATTAGGTTAACTGGCTCCATATTCATATTATATCTGAAATTGTCCATCTCTCTGTTGCATCTGCTACAACCACTGTCGCATGTCCTTCTTGTCTCACCTATGCCACTGTAATAGCCATTTATCCCTGCCTCCCTCCTTGACCCCCGGGTCCATCCCCATCTAGTTGTCAGAATGATCTTGTGAAAGCATCTGTCATCTATGGAAAATCCCCCAGCTAGCATGAAATCTGAACCCCTTGCCATCCCTCCGAGCCAAAGGAGCCCACTCCTCATTGGTGTTGAAACCCCTATGTCACCACGTCAGAATCCCCAGCCCAACACCCAGCTAAGGCGGCTCTGCAGTCTGTCTCCCACACTCCTGATGTTATTTTCTTTGTGGCACCTATCGGCCCTGCCAGATATCAAAGTTTCCTTTTCTTTAAAAAAAAAAAGTATATATTTAACGCCACTAGAATGTAAGTATCTTGAGAGAAGGGACTCTTTTAAGTTCATCATGTGAGTCTAAGACCTGGAACATGGAAGGTGCTCAAACAATAATTTTGACTGACTAATAATAATCTGGGAATTAAGGCTCTTGTTTACTCTCTTAGATGATTGACTTTAAGCAATTTTCTATCAAAATTGGATTACAATGATCCCAAAGTTACCTACAGACCTAAAATACTACAATCGAACAAAGACCCAGGTCAGTTCTTTGCATCTCAATGATCATTTCAAATCTTGTGTGAAGATGTTATAGCCCCATAGGATTTGCAGCACTTTCCACCACAGTCATTGTCTTCTGCCCTTGCTGTCTCACCAGATCTTCTTGTCTTACTTTGATGGTTTTGTCATTCTCTGTACTTCAACATCAGGGAAAGTGATGTGTGATTTTCGCTCCAGCATGGAGATGAACATGACCAAGATCATACCTGAATGCCTTTCTGGAATGCATTTTATATGTAACAGATAAGTATATGTAGGAGATTTATGAAGATCTAATACTTACTGAATTGTGGTTAACCCAATACAAAAGACTTCAATAGATTCGTTACTAAAATATAGGATTCACAATACACCGAGTACAAAAGCAGCACGTTTGGCTGAGTTAACTCACTCAATCCATCGGTTTGGGTTTCTGGCTCAGACTCATACACAATATGCGGTTTTGATTTCTCACCAAGCCTCGAGTTAGATGTTATGGCACACATATAAGCAGTATGATGTAGATGTTCGTAAATGGTATACTGTCATTTAGGTAAGAATCCTGAACTAAATTCACTGAAATTTCATTACAATGTTTTCTAGGCTAGAGCTACAAAATAATATTACTACAGGAGAGAGAGAAAAATAGAGATGGAATTAATCCTAAAAGGCTACTGGGAAAGCAGGGCACTTGAGTGGCTCAGTCGGTTAAGCAACAAACTCTTCATTTCGGATGATCTCAGGGTCGTGAGATTAAGCCCAAGTTGGGCTCCGTGCTGAGTGTGGAGCTTGCTTGAGCCTCTCTGTCCCACTCTCTCTGCTCCTCCCTCATTTACGCTCTTTCTCTCTCTCTTTCTCTCAAAAAAACAAATTTTTTTAATTGCTACTGGGAGAAAGAATACATATTCAAAATACTGGAAAAATCATAAACGCCTCACATTTTTCAAAACCAGAAGGTAAGACATTTGTAATTTAAAACTTTTTGAAGCTTATTTATTTATTTTTAAAAGACTGTGTGCACAAATGGGGGAGAGGCAGAGAGAGAGGGAGAGAGAGAGAGAATCCAAAGCAGGCTCCTCACTGTCAACACAGAGCCTACTGCAGGGCTTGATCTCACTAGCTGTGAGATCGTGACCTGAGCTGAAATTGAGTAAGTAGGTTGTATAACTGACTGAGCCACCCAGCACTCCAAGAAATTCTATAATTTAATTGACTTTATAAAAGATAAAGAAAATACTGGAATGCCATGCCAGTGTTACTTTCATGTGAAAGAGTATCTTTTCATTCTTCATTTCTACCATGTACCGGATTGTGATCATTTGATATAATCTACCTAGTAGGTATTCCATCTCAGTAAGATTATGTTTGTCATTGTTATGACACTGGAGAACATTTCTACACAGACACCAGGGAATGTTGAAATGAAAATGTTTATTTAGAAGTCATGATGTCCAAATGGACAGAAAATAAATACTTCTTAGACATTTGTTATTTTAGACAATTCCTCTCTGCTTTTGTTGTACATTAATGCAGTTTATAGAACACCCACAAAAATACGTTCTCCCTGAATAGAAATAATTTCCTTTACTTATGAATATCCTGAAAGCAAATATAAAATTCAGCCATTCCAAAATTGTAAACTTCCTCTTATTAATAATTCTCTGCTATCACCAAATATGTTAATAACAAGTCTCTCATACATGAAACCTTTGACACATTCATGAAGTGTCCATTCTCACTGAAAAAAATATCTGCTTTTCACATTGGTAAAACCTTTGACACATTCATGAAGTGTCCATTCTCACTGAAAAAAATATCTGCTTTTCACATTGGTAAAACATATTTATGTATTCCCCTAGTACTACATCGCATAAAATGGAAAGTGGTTTCATTTCCCATTTATATTAAAAGAAATCTTCAAAATGTCTTGCTAGTTCACTGTGTTTCATTTTCTCTGTGAATAGTTCATCAAATACTCTCTTCTGCTTTGAAGTAAAGTAGTTTATCCAATCACCCACCGCTCCTGGAAAAATTGGAAATATATCAGACAATCAATGTAAATGTATAACATTCACAAAAGCAATCTGTCAGATTTATAATAAAATGCAAGTGATTTCTTTTCTTGGTAATAAGATGATGGGGGCTATTCTTTTCTTCATTTGCTTATTTGTTGCTTCTAATTTTCAGAGTAATGATTGTATATTAATACGTACAGTTTAAAGTTATTTCTTAGGTTTTACATAGCAGGCAAAGAAATGTCTCACCTAAACTTAGCCAAAACATAAAAGCAGACAAAGTGGATATAATGATGTCACTTATTTCCCTGCCTTGTGCACCTCTGAAGTGGTAACTGTGCTGATAACATACCTGAGGGGTGTGTAATTGGTCTCTCTCTCTCTCTTTTATTATTTTTTTTAAAGTTTATTTATTTTTGAGAGACATAGAGGCACAGCGTGAACAGGGGAAGGGCAGAGAGAGAGGGAGACACAGACTCGGAAGCAGGCTCCAGGCTCTGAGCCGCCGGCACAGAGCCCAACGCGAGGCTCAAACCCACAGACCGCGAGATCATGACCTGAGCCGAAGTCGGCGGCTTAACCGACTGAGCCACCCAGGCGCCCCTCTCTCTCTCTTTTAAATTCAAGTACAATTAACATACAGTGTGATAGTGACTTCCGGTATACAACAATGGAGTCAACAATTCTATATATTGCTTGGTGCTCATAATGATAAGTGTACTTTTTAAAAAAATTTTTTTAACATTTATTTATTTTTGAGAGACATAGAGAGAGAGTATGAGCAGGGGAAGGGCAGAGAGAGGGAGACACAGAATCTGAAGCAGGCTCCAGGCTCTGAGCCATCAGCACAGAGCCCAGCGTGGGGCTCAAACTCACAGACCATGAGATCATGACATGAGCCAAAGTCAGCCACTTAACCGACTGAGCCAACCAGGCGCCCCAGATAAGTATACTTTTAATCTCCTTCACCTATTTCACCTTAATTGGTTTCCACTGGATTCCACTGAGCATCAGAACCTCCTCATTTCTCATCATTTTCTTTATTATAATCGCTCCTAATCACTCTGCTTCTTTCATCTCTGCTTGTTTCACCTTCCTTCATGCATTCTTTTCTAAATTCTTTCTGTTTTCCCTTCATCTTCTCCCTCCCAATCCTCCCATCTTTTCCTTGACCCTCCGATGTCATCTTGCTCTTGTCCTCCGTTTTCAAACTTCTTGGAAGACTGGTCCTTATTTGTAGCTTCCCTTCTTTCTCTCTTATCTCTTCAATTCCCTCAATCTGGCTTCCACCGACACCACTATGGAAGCAACTCTCAGAATTCATGAATGATATACAAACAACCATGTTTGATCCTGGCTTTCTTTGTAATTCTGGCTGATTTCCTTTCTTGGCTTGTCTTGGACTGTTTCACTCCCATCGATGTTAGGGCCCCTAGGGCTCCCCCTTCTAACCCTATCTCCACAGCCCTTTCCAATCACCGTGCATAATTTTACCTAATTCCACAAACTGCTGATGGCGACTAAACTGACTTCTGAGATGAGATCCACTCAATGGTGGCTCATTGCCACTACCCAAATTATGCCCCTCAATGTTTTGTACCTGGGCTATTACAACAACCTCTTACTGGACTTTCTGCCTATGGTCTCATTCTCTTCTAATCAACTTTCCACCTGACTCTAATATTTTCAGGTCCCTTCTTAAAACAGCAAATAGACAGAGGTGGGGTGGGGGTAAGACTCCCTTATAATATAAGGACCCCATCAGAGCTTTTGTTCTCTGGCCTCAATCTTTATTTCCCTCATTCTGCACTAGGCTGCAGACCTGAGGCACATTTTTCAAGTAACTTTATTATTTCCATCTCTTTGACACTGTTTTTCTCTCAATTGGTTCCTAACTGGGCATGGAAATCTCAATGTCTAGAAATAATGCAAGTCGAGAATTTCATTTAATAAGCATTCACTGAGGGATAATGATGCACAAATCCATTGTGCAAGAGATAGGGTGCAGGATGGTGAAATGAGAGATTAAAAATGCTAAAATGGAACTACTTCCAAATATAAGCCCCAGGCAAAGCACCACATCCCTTTAGACTTACCTTTCCTAAATACCAAGCTCCTATTAGTTGTGAGGGCACAGATGGTATGATTCGGATCACAGTTTTCTTTGGCTACATTGTTTTTCATTTCACTGAATGATGTTTTCCGAGTAATCTTATTAATTTCACTGTCACTCACATTTATACCAAGAAAATTAATTATTTTCTTTACGCTTTTAGAAAGATCCTGAGTAATAAGAAAAAAAAATTTAGAAAATGTAACTCATCAAAACACCAAATTAATTCCCTGAAACCTGAAAACAGAATTTATTTCTTTCTTGTTTTAACTTAAGTTTTGATTGTTGAAATATTAGAAATGACTTACTTTCTTCATTTCTTCATAGAATAGAAATAGAATGTTTTTATCATTTTTGTGCTCTTCCCAGCTTAAAACATGATCAAACCAGGATCCATATACAACTAGAAAAGAAGTGAGTTGTGTTAATACTAAGCATTGTGGCTTGGCGTCCCAGGGTTCTTCCCGGTTCAGCAAAGTATGCAAAGTAAGGCAATAGGTATCAGACTCTGGAGTGAAAGAGTTTTACTTAAGAATTTTTGAATGGCGGGGTGCCTGGGTGGCTCAGTCAGTTAAGCATCTGACTTTGACTCAGATTATGATCTCACAGTTTGTGGGTTTGAGCCCTGCGTGGGACTCTGTGCTGACAGCTCAGAGCCTGGACCCTTTGGATTCAATTTCTCCCTCTGTCTCTGCCCCTCCCCTGCTTGCCCTCTCTCTCTCTCAAAAATAAATAAATATTTAAAAAGAAACAACTTAAAAAAGCGTTGTTGAATGGGGGCACTTGGGTGGCTCAGTTTGTTAAGCAACCAGCTCTTGACTTCAGCTAAGGTCATGATCTAACAATTCAATTTGTGGGATAGAGCCTCACATTGGGCTCTGTACTGACAGCATAGAGCCTCTTTGGGATGCTTTCTCTCCTTCTCTCTCTGCCTCTCCCCACTTTGTGCACACATACACTCTCTCTCTCTCTCAAAATAAATAAATGTTTAAAAAAAAGATTGTTGAATCACTATATTATACATCCGAATCTAATATAATGCTGTACGTTAGCTACACTGAATTTAAAATGAAAAATAAAATGCTAATTATATATGTTAATACCATGTCTTCTTCAGTAACAATGTGTCATTCATTATCTATGAAGAAACATAATCAGATTTAATAAAACTCAGTAATTAAAATTAAATAAGATCTTAAATATTTCAAAAAAAGTTGTTCTTAGAAGAACTCAATTTTTAAAACACTATTTCAACTAAATACAATATTGTGAAATGAAGCTGGATGGCTATATCTTTTAATAAGGCTGTAGTGTTTTTTCTTATTTTTGGTAAACATCTTTTTGTAATCAGAAGAAATGATAGCAGAAATACAGAGATACACATTTTCCCAATAATTGTGTTCTGATAACCACTTTGGATATTGGGGAAAAAAAAGAAACATTGAAAATTTATTATTTTCTTCCTGTTGTCACAGGTTTTTTTTATAAGTTCTTAGCATAAAAACTTTATAACTTTCCTCAAAAAAAAAAAAAAAGAGAAAAGAGTTCTATTTACTCCTCTTAGTTCAAGGCTAAAAAATACAGTGTTAGGGATTTGTCAGTCGTTGATACTATCTCTTTACTGCTTTGTTAATTTGACAGTCCTAAAAAAAATCTCCAGGGCTTGAAAGTAAAATATTACCATGCAAAATAAATCATCATCAGGAGTGATGATAAAAAACAAAACACGAGCAACACGTTGTCACCACAGAAATTTGACTAGCTTGACAATCTAAAGTGTAAAACATAGTAATTTAAAATACTACGTATACATATTTCTGTATGTATCCAAAGATTTCCTATCCCTATTATCCAAAGATTTAATTCTAACTAATGCCCAAATTATAAAAGAGCCATTCTACTAGCAATTTTCTGAAGATCTACTGACTATTGATTCATTTAATAAGGATTTATTAAGCCATTAGTGTCTGCAAGACGCTGCACTATATAAATTTTGAACATTAAAGTTTTGAGTAAATTGAAGTGTAATTAACTCCAAACTAACTGCAATTTTTCAAGGCTTCAGCTCCTGAGGAAGTAAAGGGCAAGAAAATAACCATAAGGCATTCTTAAAACAAGAACTTCGGGACAACGATGGTATCATTATGGCGTCAGCCGGGTTTCCTACCCCATTGACCCAGAAGGCTATATAATAAGAATGGGTGTTTAGAAGGACTGTCCTAATACATCCTCAGTTATCAGCCTTCTCACTGCTATTTTAGGGGCTTACACAATACTTGATCTTAGAATTACTCAAATTACCTGAGTAAACACCCCAAGGAGTTTATCTTCTAAGAATGGCCAACCTTTACCCAGGAACAAACACATGGTGGGAAGAAGATTGATTCTTCTCTTATACAAATTTAGGAAGTTAACTAGTTTCTAGCGCTCCAGACTCTTCTCACAGTCTCAACCTGCTTCACTACTCCCTCTCAGCAGTTGCAGCCCATCCCAGCCCTGGTGGATGACATCACCGCCTAGGGTTGCTGATGCCATGGAACCCCTCAATACTGTCAGGGGAGCTGAGGCTTCTGTAATTTGCAGGCTGGACAGGAAAAGAGGCCCGGTGTCACATCTGGTGTTTAGGTGTAATTGACCTGGCCCATTAGGGCTTTTCGGCAGGAAATGCATTCCAACATACCCCAAATAGATTGAAGAATAATCTTTTGGATCATAGCCTGATCATCATTTGAGAGCCAACTATGCTATTATTAACTAATTAATTTATACTTCATCTTGTTCCAGAAAGACTTAAGCCAGCCAAAATTGTCTTAAAGAATTTGGCTGTTGTGCCTTCCTTACTAATAGAGAGAATTACGCTTTGCATTAATTCTTTAATCAGAATCCTCGTTATCCAGACCTATGGCCTTAAAGAAAAAATAACTGATAAAACAGAGACATGAAAGATGGGAAATACTTTTCTCCACATCCTCCACTTAATTACAGAAGTATACCACCTCCTGAGCTTAAGTGTTAAGCATCCAGTCTCTGAATTTCCTTTCAGTTCATGATCTCATGGTTTGTGGGATCAAGTCCCGTGTTGGACTCTGCACTGACAATGTGGAGCCTGCTTGGGATTCTCTGTCTCCCCCTCTCTCTCTCTTTCCCTCCCCTGCTTGATCTCTCTCTCTCTCTCTCTCTCTTTCTCTTTAAATAAAGAAATAAACATTTTTTTAAAAAGTCACTGAAGAACATCCCAGAAATAGTCACATATATTTAACAGGAAAACAGACAACCTTATCTTATAAATAGTAAAAAGTGAGGCTACTCTTCCCACCCAAGTAAATAAATAAAAGCTTTAGTGATTCAGTGACTAGATTATCCAATTGTATGATACACGGCAGATCCCTTTGCAATTAAAAATCTTAAAAGTTTACTAACACATATAAGAAGGTATAAAACAATCATCTGGAACCTTTTTTCGTCTACACTGCCTATCCCAGTATACTCTGCTATGACTCTGGGTAATGTGGTGGTAGCAAATGTAGATGTCTATGACAGCTAGTTTTCTTCTCGACATATACACTGAGTTGCCATCTTTGTGGCTACTTCACAGAAAAATAATCTCTACAACAGGAGCACTAATAGGCCTGCTTTTCCCTGCCCTAGTGAGACCATACCCAGAGGATGCTTTTTGTCTTCTAGACAAAACAATAGAGATATGGCCATATTAGAGCTCAGGCAGCAATGAGAGAGGTAGTGAGCCCCAGTGTGTAATAACCGGAGACAAACATGGCTTCTCGTTTCTTGAGGAAAAGCAGACTCAAGATCTGTTTTTTAAAAAAAATAATTTATGTATTTAAACTCTGCTTATTCCAAAAATGGAATTGAGGCAGAGTGAGGTATGCTAACTATCTTCAAATATTTAGAAGGCTATCATGTGGAAGAGGAATTAACAATCAGAGGAACAGCTTTCTTGCTTGATGAGTTATGTCTCAACACTAAGAGCAAAGATTTTGGAGCAGACACCTGAGTTTAAATCTGGGCTCTGCTCCTTATCAGATATGGATCTGGACAAGTTATCAGGCCTCCCAATATCTGCATTTTCCTCACCTGTAAAATGAAAGTCACATCTAGCTTCTGTGTCCTATTGAGGATAATAAGAGATCGTGTTGCATAGCACTTAGTGTCTAGATCACATTTTAAGATTCTTTTTCTTCAATTTTTACACTATTGAAATGGAATGTGCTGTTTAGGGGCAGGAGTTGGGGGTGTGAACCTGTTGCCCAAGTTAAGAAGTTCAAGGTTAGCCTGTAATATTTTTGGGGATCTTACAAAAGTGATTCAACGTCAGGTGGGTGTTTTAAATAGATGACCTTTAATAGACCTATCATTCCCAAAATTTTATGATTCTACTAACTGTTTGCGTAAGAGGAGTTGAAGTATTGTATATGCATATACAGTATGCTTATAGTATATAAGTATATAGTATACTATATACTATACATATATATATGTGTATATATGTATATATGTATATAGTATATATGCAAATAGTATATGCAAATAGTATATGCTTCAGTAGAGAATACAGCCAAAGGAGTGTTAAACTCTGTTGCTAGCGAGTCCCCAGTGTCTTCATGTTAAGGTTATACTTTCTTTGGCATCCCTTAAATTAACAGGTAAAAGATTAACAATTGGCAAGTGAAAAGTAGAACTAACAATTAAGAAAACTTACCTCTAATCTCATAGAGAGATAAGACCCTGGGGGCACACACCCTGTGGGCACTACATTCTGCATTGCCTTGGTATATTTTGGTTTAATGAAAGGCTTGGGAGGTCAGGCTTAGAAACTGGTGTGTGTGTGTGTTTGTGTGTGTGTGTGCGCGTGTGCGCGTGTGTGTGTAAGTGCTCCAGACACCAATGAGTCAGGGAAAAAGGAATAAATTCAAAGGTCATACATGGTCACGCAGAACCAACATGCACTGCACGGCTCAAGCAAATGACATACCATTGTGGTTATTTCAGGAGAAATTGCTTTCTGTTCATCTTTATAAAGCCAAGTATCAAGATGGCTAATTAACTTATTTTATTTGGGGAATGTTTTTTCCCTTTTGCGGGGAAGGGGGAGTTTGGGGGTTTTTGTGTATTGTTTCTGTTGTCTTTTTTTTTTTTTTTTGGAAGAGAGAGTGCAAGAAATGGAGGGGGCAGAGGAAGACTGAGAGAGAATCTTAAGCGGGCTCCACATACAGCATGGAGCCTGACGTGGGGCTTGATGCAGGGCTCAATCCCATGACCCTGAGATCATGACCTGAGCCAAAATCAATAGTCAGATGCCACAAAGCCACCCTGGTGCCCCTGTTTGTGTCATCTTATTTTCCATGTGGGTATACATAAGGCATGTTTCAGACTGCATGTCCAGGCTTCCACTGTACCTTGCTATACTCCAATTAATGCATAATTATTTCAGTGACAAGACTGATGGTATATGCAAAAAAAAGTGATACTTGATCAGAATTAATCTGTGTTTAAAACATTACAACCAGTTCAATAAGTAATTGCAAATACATACCAGCCATGAGTGATAAGAAAGACTGTGAGGAAGCAAAATGGGAAAGAATGGCTTAGAAGCAAAAGAATAATCTATTCAAGTGTATTTCTGAAAGTAGGCCATTAGGGCCCATTTAAACTTTTGGAAAATGCTTTCGCGTTGAGTGGAACTGTATATTATGAATAGAAATCATCGTTATATTTACCATCTCCTCTTAGGAAAAGCTCTAGAAATCCAGCCCAGGTTTCAATGCCAGGGAGATTGGGGTTATCTCTGTAGTAGTGGAATAAAGAAACGGCTGTATCCTTTGGATTCCTGACAATGTAGATAATCTGTTTAAAAAAAATCAGTGTATTTTTAGTTGGAATAGCCCAAAAGCAAAGCATTTTCTAAACGAAAGCAACTGAGTTTACCTGTACAGACCACAATTTTTTGCTAGCTTACTCGGATTATTAAGCACAGATTCAGGCCAGTGTTTCTAACTTAAGGTGTATAAGAATCATCCAGGAATCTTGCTAAAAAGCAGATTCTGATTCAGACAGTCCAGGGTGAGACCTGGCATTCTGCATTTCTAACAAGCTCCCAGGTGATGTTGGTGCTGCCAGTCCACGACCACACTCTCCCAATTTATGTGCTAACTGTGGCCCTATCTTTTTAGCCGCAGACATGAGAAACCCCTGTTAATTTGTAGGGAAAAATGACTTTTTTAATATAAAAACAACTTTTAACAGAAGAACATTTTAGTAATTTTATAACATGATTCAAATACACTAAGATTTCTTATAAATTGTTTATTATTATTTTAAGAAGAATGAGGTTTTGAAATTTCATTTTTCTACAATTTAATCCCCCACAGAGTAGGGAATCTGAGCTAGCCTCCTCATTGACACAAACACTGCAACTGCAATCTAATTCAATTTAATAACTATTTGTTTGGTACCTACAGTAGGACCAGGCAGAGTAGAATATTCCAGGTCTGAGAAATATGACAGACAAGACAGAAATATTACCAGCTCTCTCAAAACACGCAGTCAGGTGAGGGAATGCAGTGTCATGAAAGATACAATAGGGACATACAGAGTGCAGTAAAAGCATCTAAAAAACCTCAGGAAACCAGCAGGAGACACGGGCTATAACAGGACTATCTTCAACTACGGTCAGTGTTATATAAGTATCAGATGTCCCACTTACTTATAAATTGATAACCACGTGGACACATTTTATGTAGGTTACAAAGCATTTACTGAGTCGTGATAAATATGTAACTATCTTTCTGTATCGTGTCCATAGTCCAGGTATTGCTATGTAACTATCTTTCTTTCCGTATTGTGTTCATAGTCCAGGTATTGTGTAAGAGCCACATGAAGAACACATGGTCCTCTCATGCATGGCCACGATGCACAGAAATGAAAAGCCGCATTTACCTCCCCTCTGCCCCCATTATCTTCTCTTTATCTCAAGAAATAATCGTGGAGTAACTCGACACTTCAGCCTTTCTTTAATTGTTCTCTGCATCCTGAGCAGATTCACAGAACCCCAAGGCTCTGAAAGCAGTTTAAAAATCCATTCATTGCCTTAACAGAAAGAGATAAAGTGGCAGAATTTTAAACCTTAGCCATCCAGTTGGACGCTTTTTGTTTGTTTTGGTAGAGTGAAAAGGATTTTAGGGCCTTTGGAGAATACCCAAAGTTACATGTCAGCATTATCAATGGGAAAGACAAGGCCAGCTATTAATACATAAAACATATTATAAAATAATGTATTTTGGGGGCACCTGGGTGGCTCAGTCGGTTAAGCGTCTGACTTTGGCTCATGTCATGATTTCTCTGTTCGAGGGTTTGAGCCCCACGTCAGGCTCTGTGCTGACAGCTTAGAGCCTGGAGCCTGCTCTGGATTCTGTGTCTCCCTCTCCTCTGCCCCTCCCCCACTCACGCTCTGTCTCTCTCTCAAAAATAAATAAACATAAAAAAATATTTTTAAAAAATGTACTCTGTAATTATGTGTAGCGACACATTAAGTAGACTTATTGTGGAGATCATTTCACAATATGTACTAACATCGAGTCATGAAGTGGTACATTTGAAACTAATACAATGTTATATGTCAGTTTTACTCAATAAATAAAATATTAGGGAGTGGTTAAAAGATATGAAGGCAAGGCAGAATAGTACTCTGAGGAAAAAAATTAAATATTAATTAAATATCATGATGACCTAAAAGCATAAATTTCATGTAAGAGTTTGGGAACAAAAAAAAAAGGGGAGACAAAGATGAGGAAAAAAACATGGGTCTAAGTAAGATTGAGAGTAGAGAAAGATGGCAAGAAGAACTGACTGTCTGACAGACCCTGCTGAAGCAAGAAAGGTTTGCATCACCTCTAAGCTCTTAGGGCTAGGCAGGCAGCAACAGAGGACAGGTCATCATCTTGGGAAACCAGGTGCAACCAGAGACTCTCCTTCCCTTAGGGATTAAAGTGACAGATCAAGAATGCAAGCCCAAATTTATGGTACTCTCAAGCCTTCATCCTTACCCACCGACTTTACCTTGCATTGCTTTTGTTTAATATTCATCGGTAGCATGTTGTAGCTCAGATGTGTTGGAATAACTCTTCTCTTACGATACGTGTTTAGTTCTTCAAATTTAGAAATGTCTCCCAACTCGATAGGAGATGTTAGACTCATGCTAACGTTGGGAATGTTCTCAATGATCTCTGCAACCCAGTGAGTACCTTCACACACAAAAAAAACAAAATACGGTTTTAAATTAAGTGATACTCTTGATGAAATAAATATAGAAAGTTAACATGAGGTTATAAGAGCTATGAGTGCATTGATTATCCTATAAATAGTATTACCTCTTGACACCCATTGAAACCCGTTTGAATACTTGAGATGTTAATTCACTTTCCAGGAAGAATCACACTTTAAAGGGCATGAAGAGACCTTAGAACTGTATATGCTGTTTCCTCTGCTTGAAATACTCTTCTATGCTACACTCACCTCCTAGCATCTTCTCCAATTTGCAAATACACAGGTCTTTCCATGCACAATTCCTACTGGTCCCGCAGACTCATGCATCTTGCTCTTTTATATCCACTTTTCTGAGTCCTCACTCCCCTGGCAAAATTGTTTAGTCTCTGTGTCCCTCCAAAGTAGCACATACCAGAGTAGACATGACATTGCTTGTATTCATGCCCATCTCCCCACCCACCCTGGAAGCTAGACACTGGTCTTATTTTTGTTTGTGTGCAAATACAGAGTAGTCGCGTAAACAAAGCATTTGAACAATGAGCAAATGTTATATTTGAATATCATAAAGATACAATCCTATGCTACCATGAAGTCTGCAGGGAATATCACTCTATGTTTATATAAAGCAAAAGGGGATGTGGTCCAATGTTGTGGACAGCAGTAAACTGGAGGGCAGAAGTAGAAGTTTAGCGGGGAGGAGGCTTTGCTGATTTGAAAGCGACGTTACCAAAAAGTTTAAATCGGGCCTAGTGTCCATTTATCCCACTGTAATTCCACCTCTAAATTTGTTTAAATGTTAACTAACCTATAGCTGAATAAATATTTAGAGCTTAAACAGTGTTCTCATTTGGATGATAACATTTTAAATTAAAGACTATTTTAGATTATAATGTTAATAGGTCCAATATTTATAATATTCATATAAACATGACTAACATAGTAATGATATTGCTATCATTTTCACAAAACGTATTGATTTATTCTGCCAAAGAAGAGAGAATACAGTTTTGTGCTGCTGAAGGGGACCTCCAGAGCTAGTGAATGATGCCCATTTACAAGCACCAATATGTACAGTGGAAGCTTTGTATATGGTTGTTTATACAGGGTATAAAGTAGCCACCTGCTCAAAGAACCTTAAAAGTCTCATAAATTACTTTCTGAACAAACACATCAACTTAAGGCAAGGCATATTTATTCACAGAGAGACCTGCTACATAGAGAGAATACTGAGGTTTTCTGGAGGCAATCACTTAATTTCCATTTGCAGCAGGATTTTCCAATAAAAGAATTATATATGTGATTTGTGTTTATTCTTGGAAAACACCCTGGAAGACTTGGCCCTGGGTGGACTCTGTGAGGGCCTCTTGGGCCTGACTTAGAGTCAGGTAAGAGGACTAAAATACAAACGCAGTTGGAAAGGGTTTAAGCTCTTGGTTCCTGACCCAGGCTCGCAGCTGTATGCCCACATCTGGAAATCACAGCCAGCTGTTGGATATTACATATCCTGGTCCCCAGGATGACATTATTCATAACGGTCGTTTCTTTCATGTATGTGGAAATAAACTTTGAAGAATAAGGCATAAAATTTAACACTAAAAACACTTATGTTTGTTTTTATTAGCCGGGGAGAAAAAAATTATTCATTTGTAAATCAATCATTAAGTATGAATTGAACTACTACTATTTCACCATGCCTGGTATAAGTATGAAAAGAACTTTATAATGTCACAGATATCATGCTTATTATATATGTCAACATCTGTATGCTTTAATGAGTCAAATAGAAACAAGATCATAGCAAAAGCTCTAATTCCTCCAGTTGAATTTTCTCAAAACACACTTCTTGATTTCCTAACGTCAAACTGTTTCATTAAAAGAAGCATTTAGAGGCTCCTGGGTGGCTCAGTTGTTTAAGTATCTGACTTCAGCTCAGGTCATGCTCTCACAGTTCGTGTGTTTGAGCCCCGTGCAGAGCCAGGAGCCTGCTTCAGATCTGTGTCTCCCTCTCATTCTGCCCCTCTCTTGCTTGTGCTCTCTCGCTCTCAAAAATAAATCAATAAACATTTAATAAAATAAATAAATAAAATAAGCATTTAGGATACTTAAATTTCCTATGAAGCAATTTTGAAAAATAAATGTTTTATAAAATTATCATATTTCATCTTATTTCTTATATTTCACACATTTAAAAATGTATTTATATATTTAAAATACATTAAAATAAACCTTACCAGATTTTGGATAGGACACCAGAAACACATCATCTTCTCTTGCGTTGAAAAAATCCAGGGAATTTAGAAGTTCTTCTGAACACATCGAAGAATAGAGGATCCCCTTGAATTTATGAAGAACGTTTGACTGCTTCTGGAATGGCATCTTTCTTCAAGTCAATCAAGAAGTACGTACTAAACACTAACTTTACACAAGGCACAGAACAAGTATGGTCCTTGATGTTAATCCTACCTCGGTGGCAGTATAATCCTAGAATCGCTAAACTAGAGGAATATATATATATATATGCTTTGCAGCTCTTCACAAGAGTAATTTTTAAACCATAACTAAGCCAAAGTCTACTGTGAAAATAATGTTTTCTTGATAACACGTTACAGAATATTTTCTTGATAACACATGTTACAAAATATTGCCTCCCAACTTGACATCAGAATAGTTTACAAACAAAGCTATCAAGATTTCAGAATGTAATTATTAAACAAAAGGACTAGAGTTAACCAAATCCTTTGCTTAAAAAGGAAAGACTTCTAGTGGCTATCATGGATTACGTCACTGTGGAAAGGACTAGAAAAGTTGAACTCCTTGTTAAATATTAACACACAGTAGAGGAAGTAGCTAACATGTATTGCATTGCAGAAAGAGGAGAGGAGTGGCACAAGAAAATATAAATTTTTCTTAGAATTGGCAGATAAATGTGTGACTAAAGATAAACCTTGCAGGAAATTCTTTAGGAAAGATAATATGAAAATCGGGAAACCCAACCCAGAAAAGAGATATCTTGAGCTTTGAGAAGTTTATGGCTGAACTAAACAAATTTCTGTCTGAGTCATTCTTAGCTTTTGTCACTAACTTTGTTATATTCTGGATTCGATTAAATATGGCAACAAAGTGCCCAATTACTTCCGTGACCACAGTTGAATCTTTTTCGTTTGCTTGTCTAACCATAAAAAGAAATGTGTGTCAACAAAGAAATGGCCAGCACTTTAACCGAGCATAAAAAAGTAGAGGTCTACTGCGAAGAAATGATTGAAGAAGAGAAATATACGTGATAGTGGCAGAAATGAAATTCAGAATAATCATACACGTAGAAAATCCCAAAGAATCTACAAACAAGTAGAATGAATATGTAAATTGGGCATGTTTGCTGGATTATGAGGTCAATACCTGAAAATAAGTTGTATTTTTGTATTCTAGCCAAACCAACTGAAAAAGCAAAATTTGAAAAACACCATTTGTATTATGAAAAAACCCTCAAATCGCTAGAAATAAATGTAATAAAAGATGTTCAAAGCACTGAAAACTACAAAGTATTACTAAAACTGGTTAAAGAAGACCTAAGTAAAAGGAGACATATACCAATGTACATGGTATATTTCTGATCCACGAACCAGAAGACTCAATATTATTTAAATGTCAAATTCTCCTTATCGATCTATAAAGTTAGTTCAGTTTGATCAAAAATCCAATAGGTACCCATGTGTGTTTGTATGTGTGTGTATGACTGTGTGTAAACTGACAAACATTTATATGGAAATTCAAAAGCAACAGAATAGCCAAGGAAATCTTAAACAAATCTATAAGACTTAAATTATCAGATTTTTGATGTGGCTCAGTCGGTTAGGCGGCTGACTTCAGCTCAGGTCATGATCTCACGGTTATGAGTTCGAGCCCCGCGTCGGGCTCTGTGCTGACAGCTCAGAGCCTGGAGCCTGCTTCGGATTCTGTGTCTCCCTCTCTCTCTCTGCCCTTCCCTTGCTCATGCTCTGTCTCTGTGTCTCTCAAAAATAAAAAAAATGTAAAAAAAAAAAATAATCAGATTTTAAGTTTTACCATAAAACAACACTAATTAAAACAGTGTGGCCTGAGCTCAAGGATACATAATAGGTAAATGGAGCAGAATGAAGAGTACAGAAAAAGACCCACACATAAATGGCCACTTGATTCACGACAAGGTATAATTCAGTAAGAAAAAGATGGTTTTTAATGAATATTGCTTGTTCAATTGGATCTATGCAGGCGAAGAAAAAAATGTTAACTTTACACCATATACAAAGAAAAATTCAAGATGGATTACAGAATTAAATGGGGGAAAAGCTTCTAGATGAAAATATGAAGTATATTTTCAATCTTTAGACAGATAAAAGTTCTTAAATATGATGCCCAAAAGTGCTAACCATTAAAGAAAAACTTATAATTGTGCTTGATTAAATTAAGATCTTCTATCAATTAAAAGTCACCATTAAGAAAGTAAAAAAGCAAGCCACAGAACTGGAAAAAAGGTAGTGTAATTACATATATTCAACATTGTACTCATTTCCAGACTCTTTAAAGAACTCCTAGTAATCAAACAATTCAACATTAAAAAAAAAAAGACAATACCCCTGAATAAGCCTTTGGAAAAGTGTTCCACATCATTAGTTGCTGGGGAAATGCAAATTAACATTGTCATTATGGGAAGAACCACTCTCACAATGTTAGCATGAGAAGCTCTGTGGACCCACTCCCTGATGAAACAACCAGAAATGATGACAGTTATTTTAAAAGTAAAATAAACATTTAAAATCTCTAGAAATGGTTCAAAATCAGGAAGCAAATGAAGAAACATGCATTCAAGAAACTATTTGCAAATCATATATCTGGTAAGGGACTTGTGTCTAGAATATGTAGAGAACACTAACGACTCCATAATACAACAGCCCTATTAAAAAATGGGTAAAGTCTACATTGTCAAGTAGGAGTATAGTACAGGCCCTGGGAAAGGCTGAAAGGGAATGGTAAAGAAACAGGCTGCATCTTGGAAGGCCTTTGCACTGAACTAAGAAGTCTGAACGTTGTCCAGAGAGCTATGGGAACCATTAGAGGTCTTAAGCATCGAGTGAAGAGATCAGATTCCATATTAGAAAGACCCGTCTTATAGCAATATGGAGGTGGGCTGCAGCTGATCCAGACTGAAGGTAGAAACTGAAGCAGAAGCAAATGAAGATGAGAAAGGAAGGGCAGATGTGACAGCACTTTTCAGATAGAATCTCTAGGAATTAGTGGCCGAATAGATTCAGTGGGTGAGGCAGCAAGTAAAATCACAAAAGTGGCAATCCCACAGGCTAGCTTCGGTTTGCAGATTTTGTGTTTATTTTGCCATTTATAAAGTTACATTGAACTGTGGTTGCTGGTCCAATCTTGTTTGCTTCAGTCCTCCCCACTCCGTGTTCTCCGTGACCCTGCACGACTTTACCTGCCTGGTCCCGAAGTAATGACTTTCATAGGCAGTCTTTTTTGTTTGTTTGTTTATTCTGGGGCTGTGAGGAGACACACAGATGAGGAAAGACAGAGGAACTGTAGAGGCAGTGACTTCATTCCCCTTCTCTGATACTGGCTCTGCTACCATTCCCAGCCTCCAATCACACCCACCGCCTTCCCCAAGCTTTTGACTGACCTTTTTTGGTTTTTCTGCAGGCAAATCAAGAAGAGAAGAAGAATCTAGACTTCTCTCATAGATGAAAAGCTTGAGAAGCTTTATTATGTATCTACTAAATTCATCAGATCAAATCCCTTTTTACAACATGGCAGTAATGTAGATTAGCTTTACACATGAGTAAACTGAGGCAGTTTACGTGAGACAGGTGGCCAATATGACAAAGTTGATTCATAACTTTGCAAACATATCGTATTATCATAGGCGACAGGTAGGGTTATAAATTGGCTACAACCATATTGGAAAAAGTGTTTCACAGTATTCTGTTTGTCCCTCGCTGGTTATAAACCACGATAAAATGTAGTGATGTAAAAGCAAGAATTTGTTTTCTTTCACAGTCCTGTGGATAGAATGTGCTCACATCAGTAGTTCTTGCTTCAAACCTATCAGGCAACAACTTGTCACCCTGCTGATGGTGTGGAACATGCTTGGGATTCTCTGTCTATCTCTGCCCCTCCCCTGTACTCTCTCTCTTTCTCTCTCTCAAAATAAATTAAAAAAATTTTTTAAAACAAAACCTGTTGCCTACCTCATAGGTAGGGTAGCTCATAGGTCTGTGCGGCACACACAAGACTGATTCGACAAGCAGCCCTGGATTTTTCTGAACTTGACTGGGCCTGACTTGGAAGAGAGCTTGATCACATGGCTGGCAGTTGATTCTGGCTGTGTACTGTGAACTCAGATGGGTCTTTCTCTCAGACTGCTTATGTACACACTTCCCATGTGGCTTCATCTTTTTACAGTATGGCAGCTGCCTATTGAAAGGGAGCATTCCAAGAGTGAGTATTTTAAGAGACCAAACCAGAGACTGTTTGTTTCTTATGACCTAGTGTTGGGAACCATGTGTCATTAGTGACATTCTATATACCTAGTTAAAAAGAGTAATCCCACCCTGTGTGGAAGAGTACTACACAGAACATGAATCCTGGGTCATGCAGTTGACTGGGGGCCATTGATTAAAACTAGCTAGTATAGTCTTTACTGACTTCCGAAGTTTCAGTTCCCTCCTGGCAGAAAAATGCTCTTGCAACCTTCACAACACCTCCAGATCTCACTCTATTAGTTGTCAGGGTCAAGTTTGAAGTCAATGATATCACTATCTAAATCAGGTCCAGATATCAGTGGAGTTCCTTGGGGCTTGTTTCTCTGCTGAAGCTCCTTGAGCAGAGTTACTAGAGTATGATTCTCCCGTCTATAGACTTGTGAGTTACCTTCTCATACACACCCAACACACAATGGTGAGACAGGAACAAGAGGACAAGACAGTTTTATTTAGTAAGGCAAGGACAGGAAGCACATGACTGTCAGGGGACTATAGAAATTTTATTGAGTCTACTCCTCCTCCCTACAAGTGATTCTCTATGGTTCTAGGCTCTGTGAATTAGGCTCTTGGTCCTGCACACTGAGCCATCTTTCCTCTCCATTTAGAGATAGCACTTTACAAGTTGAGCTTATTTCTAAGAATGACTCATGGCCATAGAAATTCACTCATGGCCTTATAGCTCTTTTCCTGTTGAATTGTTTCTTTCTCTTAGAGTCCAAGCACATGCGCGTATTTGTTTATTTGTTGGTCTGCTTGTTTCAAATACAGTATATAGGTTCTCTGTGATTATGATTGGTGCTCCCACTGTGACATATTGGCCACACCCATTAATATTTCTAGGACAGGCTATCTTCTCCTTTGGGATGGGCATCAAGGTGCTTGGAGATGAATCCTCTACGGTCTTGGAAACCTTTTTTTAGCAGATAAGGTTTGAGAAATGTTCCTTCAAGATTTCTTTGTCCCTTAAGTTTCTGAAAAGCATATTGCTGCAGAGCCTCAGTAGCTCAGTCAGTTAAACATCTGTCTCTTGCTATCGGCTCAGGTCACGATCTCACATCCCCTGATGGAGCCCCCCATCAGGCTCCCTGCTGATCATGCAGAGCCAGCATGGGATTCTGTCTCTGTCTGTCTCTGTCTCTCCCATTTCCCTGCATGTGCTTTCTCTCTTTCTCTCTCAAAATACGTAAATAAACTTTTTTTTTTGAAAAAGAATCCTTTTGCCTACCTAGGAAGTCCATGAGGCATAAACAAGTTTTAATCTTTCTGAGGTGTTAAAAAAGGATCTTATGACCACATCCTTGACTTCATTTTACCCTGAAACCATGTTTTGCTGATATCGTCACGGATATGGTCTTTGTTCTGGGGTCATTTCTTACTCTGAGGCCATTTTTCTAGCTGGAAACTGTTGTGCATTCTATTTCCACTAGATTCCAATTAAAAACTGGACAGGTTGTGTGTGTGTGTGTGTGTGTGTGTGTGTGTGTGTTCAGTTCAACTCTATGTTTTTATTTTAGGCAATAAAAGATAGCAGTTATCACTTTATCACTTTGGACATTTTTCCTGGAAGTCTCCTTAGCAAATTCACTAAGTACTCTTTCTAATTTCCACACATACTCTGGGGATGGTGTTGGCAATGATTCTTCCATATGTAACTCACACTCTCCTTCAGTCAGCCTCCAAGAATCACTTCCTCATTGTCCTTCAAGAATTTGGAAACAGTTTCTTGGTGGTTTATTAAGCTTTTGCTCACTGGCTAATCCCAAAGTCAATGTTACATGTTTAGGCCTTTGTTACAAAAACATCTCACAAAAAGCACCAATTTACATTTTATTCAATATAAAATAATTTGCTGAATAACAAACCACTCCTAAAAGGTAGTGTCTTAAGACAACTGTATATGGCCTCTCATAATTTTATGATTCCACTGGGAAATTCTCATTTTGAGTATCTCATGACAGCTAGGGCAGTGGTAACCTGAAGACTGAGCTGGTCCTCCAAGGTAACTTAATGATGAAGAGTTGATGCTGAGTATTGGCTGGGACCACCTACCAGATAACCTGCCTTCCTTTTTGCTTTCTCTTTCTTTCTTCCATCTGTCTTTGGCTGTCTTTTTGTCTTCCTTTCTCCCTTCCTTCCTTTCTTCCTCCCTCCCTCCCACCCCCACCGGTTTGCCTCTGATGCTTTGAGACTTTTAGTCTTTGCAATGAATAAACTTGGGAGCAGAGAAGTCTTCACTTGGTGTCTGGATCAGGTTTTGACGATTTGTCAACAAGTGCATTTTTGGTCCAGTGGAGGAGACCATAATGTATTTCCCACCTCTGATAGGTTTGCTGCCACATGGGGTACCTAACAGGATTGAGTTCTAAGGGTGTAAAACTATGAGCAAATCACTAATAATTATAATGTATCAGACAGCAGACAGGAAAAAAAATAGCAAACAGAATACCCAGAATTGGAAGAATTTAGTGAATTAGAATTGCTGGAAAAGATGTGACAATACAAGTTTAGAAAATAAATAATGAGAACACGGGCTCCTGGGTAGCTCAGTCAGTTAAGTGTCTGACTCTTGATATCAGCTCAGGTCATGATCTTGCAATCTTGAGATAAAGTCCTGTACTGAGCTCTGCGCTGAACATGGAGCCTGCTTGGGATTCTGTCTTACTTTCTCTGTCTGTCTGTCTCTCTCCCTCTCAAAATAAAAAGTAAACATTTTAAAAAAGTAAATAAATATGAAGAACATTTAAAAATATTCTATTAACATTCAAGATATTCTATTAAAACCTTTAAAAAAAACCTTTTAAAACAAAAGATTTAGAATTACAAAATTCAGAAAGTGAATCAAAGGAGAGTTTGGTGACTGAATACCCAATGGGGAGCCTATAAGAACTACTGAATGAAAAATCACAAAACACAGAGCAAAAATTAAAGAAATAAGGTAAAAATAATATAAATGGAAGACAGATCCAGGAAGTTTAACATTTGAATATAAGACATAGAAAAAGACACATTTGACTGGATAGAAAATAAGTGTTTAATGGGAAAAGATATCAGAAATCAAAAGGTAAATGAATATTGTGAAAAATATTTCCAGACACTATGACAGATAGTGTTATTATCTATAATAAAAAGATTTAAAAACTGATTTCTAAAATAAAAAATGATAAAAAGTTTGGGACCGACTACATGTTCAAATGGAAAATAAATACACAATAAAACCTTGGATCGTAGGTAACTTGCTCTGGGAGTCTTCCTCAAGACAAGCAAACATTTCTAATAAATTTTAACTTGATAAAGGAGCGATGTCTTGTGACACGAGCAGGATGTGGGGCCGAATGTCACATGATCACAACTGAGATAATGGTTCTTGAAATTCACTTTGATATACAAGTGCTTTGTATTACAAGCATGTTTCCAGAATGAAATATGCTCGAATGCCAAGGTTTTATTATATAGGATATTCCTCAATTTATGATAAGATTATGTACCAATTAACTCACCATAAGTTGAAAATGTAAGTTGAAAATGCAGTCAATATGTGTGACCTACCAAATATCACGGCTTAGCCTCGCCTCTCTTAAACACGTTCAGAACACTTACGTTAGCCTACACTTGACACAAAACCTATTTTACAATAAAGCGTTGAATATGTCATGTAACTTGTTGAATACTATACGGAACGGGAAAACAAAACGGTTGTATGCATACAGAACGGTTGTCAGTACTGGTTGTTTGCCCTCGCGATGGCGTGGCAGACCAGGGGCCGTCTCTCACTGTCACTGGCCAACGTCTCGAGAGAGAAATGTACCACACGTTGCTGGCCAGGGAAAAGACCACATTTTGAAATTTGAAGTATGGTTTCTATTAAATGCATATTGCTTTCCTACCTTCATAAAGTCGAAAAATCATACGTTGAACCATCATAAATAAGTTGGAGATCATCTGTAAGAGATGTCTTACTTCTATCATATGGTTGTATAAATTTGGACACAGGCATGCTGTGAAGTATTATATTACCATTAAAAAGATGCATGGAAGATATAAGCAGCATACAAAGAAAATGTGCATGATATGATCCTGTTTTTATAAAGTAAACAGTAATTTTGCTTTATAACCCCAAAGTCTTAATTTATATATATGTGTGTATGGCACACTATGTACATATGTGCATATGATAATAGAGCAAGAAAAAGATATGAATATTTGTGACACGTGAATGTTATAGAAAGAAAGAGAGGAGGAAAGAGGCAATAAAGACAGAGAACAAGATTATTATTCCTGACAAAATAGCAAGCATGATATGATATAAACTAGGAAAATATATTATACATATAATATACACATATGCATGTCTATATGCATAAAGAGACATAAGAGAGGAGAAGCATTACATTTTAACGGAGGCTGTCTCAGGATTGTGGAATTTCAAGTATCAGTTTCTTGCTTGTACACATGTTAATGATTGTTTAATTTTTTTTACTGGGAACATATTATTCCTCAATTATGAAATTATTTTCATTATAAAAAATGGAGAGGGGAGATGAGGGCTAGATAAACTTGGAGAGAACACCCCTTGAGATGCCTGAGGGCTGAAATGATGCCTGGTTGACCATTGAGAAAGAAAGAACTGTGTTTGGAAGCAACACTGGATGGTCCTATGAGACTTGGTAGCTCAAGAATCAAAAGGTTGACAAAATGGCTCTGTTTTTATAAAGCACAGAGTACCCCCAAATGTATGGAAAGGAAACCCCTTCCAGCACTCCTTCCCGGGAGTGCTTTTCTCCTCTTTGAAAGACATATGGAGATCCCCATGGGTGTGGCAACTAAGCCAACAGCAGTGCCAAAACTGGAGGAAGGGTTTCAGCACGTGTGACAGTGGTGACTGAGAAATGACAACTGCCATTAGGAAGTCATGCAAATCCCGAACTCCTCCCTCTTTCTCTCACCTTCTTCCCATAATCATCTGGGCCAGAAAGGGGCAGATTCTTCACCTTGATGGTACTATCTGGACCCCTGTAAGAATAGCTATCATTGAAGATCTGTTTAGGAAGTTATAAATGCTAACCTCGACATACTTAAAAAAAATTTAAAAGGGAGGAGAGTGAATATTAAGGAAGTATTTGTTATTTATTTATGTATTTATTTTAAATGTTTATTTATTCATTTTTGAGAGAGAGAACAAGGGAGGGACAGAGAGAGAGGGAAAGAAAAGAGAATCCCAAGTAGGCTCCATGCTGTCAGCACAGAGCTCAATGCAGGCCTCGAACACACAAACCGTGAGATCATGACCTGAGCCGAAATCAAGAATTGGATGCTAACTGCCTGAGCCACCCGGGACCCCAAGGAAGTATTTAAATCCTCTTTCAAAATGATAATCTGGTTTACTAGGACATGTCCATCTGCTTTCAATATGGAAAGTGATCTTTTATTCCTTTTCTTTTGTATAATTGCTAATTCCCTTTCCTCACCTCTAGCAGTTCTGAGGTAAAGTTCGTGTGTTTGGAAAGTCAAAACAGGAAAGTATATTATGTTAAAAATATTACCCCTCTTACAACAGGTACCAATTGTAGTGTATTTATTACATGCCAGGCATTGTAGTGCTCTATCTGCTTATCTTTATTTAATACTCTCAACAATATATAAGAAATACTATTAAGATCATATTTTTTTAGTAATAAACACAGACTCAGTGGAATTAAGCAATCTGTTTAAGAATACACTTAGCCAGACCACCACAGTCAGTGGCAAATATTCACTTGAAAGCCCATGTTCACAGTCACTATGTGTCATCCTCCTGGTTATATCCGTACAAGACTGTGTGTGTTTGCATGTGTATGTGTGTGCACACATGTGTGAGTAAAATGTCCTGAATAATAAGTCTTTAAATATCAGGATTTTATATCTGCTGTCTATTGTCCCAATAAAGAATTCCTCTTCATTCTCCTCCATTTCTAAATATATTATTTGCACCTTTGAGGTCTTCCAGAAACCTAGGCATAATCCTCAGGGAGAAACAACAACCTAGAGCAGAGTGAGGAGGAAACACAGTGCTGTGGAAGCTGAGGAGAATGAAAGCACATCCGATGAACAGATTAGTCATGACTCCGAGGAAGGGCAGCCTTTGACAAAAGGTTTGAAGATAGGAAGATTTTCACAGATGAAGTGTAGGTGGGCTGTGATTTCTGACAATTGTGTGGGGGCGCTGTAGGAGAGAGGACAGTGCTCGAAGAGTTCAGTTACAACTTTGGTTGAAGATAGAATAGGAGGAACAGAAAGTGAGGCTAAACGATCAGACTGGGTCTCTGCTGTGGAGAGTCCTGGATGCCAGAGTGAAGGGTCTGTTCTCAGTCTGGGATATTACAGGCTCAGGTCATGCCCAAAGAGGCCGAGAGGTAATGTAAATGAGTGAAGAGGGCCAAGTGAAAGAGACAGACATATACTTTTTTTTTTTAATATTAAACACTTAGAAAATTATCTTGACTTTCCAAAGCAGATATGTTGCCTTTCATTTATAATTTAAATATGTAACTTCTCAGGCTATCTTTCATTTTCTTATCTTTGAGAGAGGGATGAGGATACATATTTCCCCACATTAAGAATAGCAACAGCTCATAGCAATTTGATTTGTAAAAAAATAAAAACAACAACAAGTATTCATCAGCAGGTAAGTGGATAAATAATTTGTGGTATATCCACGTGATAGAATATGATTCAATAAAATGTAATGAACATGCTACTACATGCATGCATCTCAAAACAGTTTTGCTAGATAAAAAATCCAGAAAACAAAGAGTGTATACACTGTGTGATTTTATTTATACAAAATTCTGAACACTGTAAACGTGTCTGTGATGACAGAATACAGATCAATGGTTGCCTGAGGTTCAGAAGAAGGTGGGAAGGGGCAGGAAGGAGAAATACAAGAAACCTTTTGGGTGTGATTGATATGCTCATTGTGTTGATTATAGTGATGACTTCTCGGGTGTGTCCATATGCCAACTTTATCAATTTTATTCATTTTTATTTTATTTATTTATTTTTCTTTTAGAGAGAGAGGAAGAGTGAGCAGGGGAGAGGTGAAATAGAATCTTAAGCAGGCTCCACACTTAGCGCAGGGTCACAGGTGGGGCTCAATCCCACAACCCTGAGATCATGACCTGAGCTAAAATCACAGGCTGGATGCTCAATCAACTGAGCCACCCAGGCGCCCCAATTTTTACAACTTTTTAAGTTTGATGGTTATTTTAAGTTAAATTTTTTTAATAAATAAATAAGATGAATCTTCGAATAGTTTTTTCATTAAGAAGGTAAACCAAAATGAGGAAGCAGATGATTTTTTTGCCTTGGGCTCTTAGAACTGAGTAGACCTCTTGAATTGTTGAAAGAAACTTTACAATGTCCCCAAGACCATAACTTTGGGTGGACTAGGAGTTTGAAAAGTGAGACTATAACGTGGGCTTGGTAGGAAGTGGGCAACAGTGTGTGTGTGTGTGTGTGTGTGTGTGTGTGTGTGTGTGTGTGTGATGGTACAGCTTGGAGGCCAGTATTTCTACAACCCTGGTACTGCTCCTGCTGTACTAATTTGCCTCGATAATTCAGTGAGCTATGAACATCCTATGGCAATTTGGGCAACATCAGAAAATGCAGCAATATTTGTAAGCAGTCTTGATGGCCACAAAATTTTCTGGGGGGAAAAAGATGTCCCAGAATTTACCTTGTCTGCAAGGTTAAAGCTATATATTAGAGTCGCTGCCAGGTCATTATAGTCTGGAATATTCCAAGAAAGAAGACAAAGAAAGAAGGGAAGTCTCTGAAGAAAAGAGAAGGAAGGAGAGGAAGAGAAAAGTCAGTGCCGGCAGGATTAACAAGCATGCGCCCCCTAGAGGGCACTTGCAAGGTGTGGCTGCCTGTGTTTTTACCCCTTCCACCAACCCCAGTCAGGAGGATCCTTTGAAATACAGGGTATGACCACTTCATTAAGGAGATGTTTAAATTTTTTACCAAGTCAAAGAAATTTAAACCGATATAAGGAAGGATTCACTACTCCTTAGACTTTTTATAATTCTTTGTTTTTGTTTTCCAACACTCTCATGCCTCCCTTTAACTTTTATGCATGCTTTATATCCTTTACAAAACTGTAAATCTCCCATAGGATGAGTACAGAACACACTCATTTTTATATTCCTTGCTCTGAGCCTAACAATTCATGCTCAGTAAATATTTGTTGAGAAAACTTTTAAAAAAAACAAGCGATCAATATTTTCATTTGACATGTGCATTAGAGCCCCCTAGTGTGCAAAAACAAGTGCCTAAAGGAGCCCAGGCGAACAGGAAAGTGAATAAATTTTCGAGGGAATGATCTCTGACTCACTCCTTTAATTCACAGTCCTTTTCTTATATCTCTGATTTAGTCTTCTGAGGGGAAAGACCAGTTGCAGAATATTAGAACCCATTAATTCTCCATGAATGTAGCACTGACCTGTGCTTCAGACTTCTTCCAAATTTCCTTTTCTTTCATCCCAGCAACAGAGGATAAAGTGTCTTATTGATTCCAAGATACACCTTTTCACATTTTAACCTGTCTGGAATCAAACCACATCTTACACTTGATGCCTCTCCCACTCACTCTTTGTTATGTGGTACTCAGGACACCGTTGTCATTGCCCACACATGTGCAAACTCGGTTATAGCGCTTCTCAGTTCCACATCAGCTGAATTACGGGCTTTGCTTATACCATTTTTGCTAAATTTAACTGCCATTTCAATACTTTAAAAAGATCCATATTAAGATACACTAACAATTACATATCTATACATATAAATATATATGGAGAAAGCCATAATTTGGCATAAAAACATAAAGCTGTTATGTATGCAAGATGGCAAGAAAATTATGCAGTGGATTGTAAGTTGAATAGTGAGAATTGAATTTTTTTTTGAAAAATGATCATATTCTCATATTCCTAGATTGTGCTACAAAACAGCTAAGTTTTCTATAAGACCTGAGAAGGTCAATAGAGCTGTATTCTATTTTTGAGATTCATGCAAAGCAATTGCTCATTAGATGCCAAGAAATGAAACCAGAGTTGGGGAAATTTGCAGGTGCCCCTCTGATAATATACATAATTACCGATGACTGAAAATTATCTCTAGGTATTTAATTTTAAGCTATAATACGAAATCTTTTCTAAAAATGCTATTATTTACAAATGGCAAAATAACTCGATGATCAAAGTTGAGTTAATGGTGGACTGGATGAAAGTCACTTGGAATTGGTATCCAACAATTTCACATAGCCTACATTATAATTTGGTTTTCAATGCATTTCATGCCCATGTACCTTAACAATTAAAGGAGAACTATAGCAACTTAGGATTTCTTGGGTATTCTTGACTCCTTTTCCATATAAATGACAACTTAAGTTATACAACAAACTCTATAGATCTAGATCAAACTCTATGTTAGAAGTGATGACATCTTTAAGATATTGAATTTTTCTGTTCATGAATATAGTGCATCTCTCCACTAATGTACACGTTTTTTACTCTTCCAATAAATTTTATAATTATTCCATAAAATATCTATGCATCTTTTACTGTGTTTATTACAGATTGGCATTTCATTATTTTCATTGCTATGGTAAATAGTTTTGTTTTTCAAACTGTATTTTCTCTTTATTATTAATGATATAAATAAATTCGACTTTCATATGTTGATCTTATGTCTGATAACCTTGATAGATTTGTACATCAATTTTACAAATTTTTCAAATTTTGGTATATGAATTAGATGACTATTTTCAGTTTTCAAAAAAAAAAGAGTTTTGCATTTCCCTTTCAAATTCTTTTATGTTTACCTCCTTTTAGTATCTTATTGTGCCATCTAGACCCCCAAGGACAATTATTGAATAATATGACATCCTACTCTTGCTCTTTATTTTTAAAGGCATGTTTCTAATGTTTTACCTCTAAGAATAACTTTTGCTATGCAATTTTTTTAGGTAGATACCATTATAAATTTATCTCTCATGAGCGCAGACACAAAATCCTTATTGAAATATTAGCAAACCAAATCTTGAAGCACACAAAAACTTTAAGCAACATGAGAAAGTAGAGTTTAAAATAAGGCAAGGTTAGTTTAATATCTTAAAATTAATTATTTTACTTTATTTTTTAATGTTTATTTATTCGTGAGAGAGAGAGAGAGAGACACAGAGCATGAGTGGGGGAGGGGCAGAGAGAGAAGGAGACATAGAATCTGAAACAGGCTCCTGGCTCTGAGCTGTCAACACACAGCCCGAAGTGGGGCTCCAACTCGGGAACAGCGAGACATTGACCTAGGTCAAAGTCAGATGCTTAACCAACTGAGCCACCTAGGCACCCCAAAATTGATTATTTTAATACACCACATTAACAGAATAAAGAAAATAAAGATGATCATTTCAATAAGTTCACAGAAATGCATTAGTAAATAACAAATAGTCGTTCATGGTAATAGCTCTCAATAAACTAGGAATAGAAATCAAATTTCTCATTTGGATAAAGGGCACATACAAAAAATCTACAGCTAGCATTCTACTAATCCAGAAATATAAAACATTTTTACTTAAGATCAGGAACAAGGCAAAGATGTCCATTCTCAGCATTTCTATTTAACACTGTGTTTGCAGTTTTAGCCAGTTTAGTAAGGTAAGAATAAGAACTGAAAGGCAGACTTATTTAAAAGAAAGAAATGCATGTGTATTTATTTTCAGATGACATCAAAAGCACTATGTTCATGGAAAAAACATAAAATGAACTTCATTAAAATGAAAAACTTGATTTTCAAGAGACACCATTAAGAAATTAAGAAACAATTCATAGACAAGCAAAAAATATTTGCAAATATCATACCTAGTAAAAGACATATATAAAAATGCATTTTTTAAAATTTAAGAACTCAATAATAAAAGGAACTCTCCCAAATGTGTAATGCAAAAATTTTAATAGATATTTTACCAAAGGAGATATATAAAAGGCACCAAAAACATACTCAACATCATTAGACATCAAGGAAATGAACATTAAAACTACAGAGATATCATTCAATACTCCCTAAGATGGATATTTTTAAAAAGACCGTCAATACCAAGTGTTGTTGAGCATGTGAAGAAACAATCATACATTCAAGGCTGGTGTTGAAAAATGGTATAGCATCTTTGCAAAACAATTTACTAGTTTATTAAAAGGAAAATCTTATCATGTGAATCAGCAATCTGCACACAAATTTTTAAAGCAGCATTATTCAAAAGAGCAAGCATTTAAATAAACCCAAATGCACATTAACAGTTGAATTAATAAGCTAAATGTGTTAACTGCATACAATGGAATACTCTTCACCAATAAAAAGGAACAAACTACTGATACATGTAATGACATAGATTAACTTCAAAAACATTTGCTAAATGAAGTGAGACAAAGGACTATCTATTGTATTATTCCATTTACATAAAGTTTCCAGAAAAGATAAAACTATAGAGACTGAAAGCAGATCCAGAATGTTGGGCTGAGAGAAGGGATTGACCACAAAATGGAACTAGGGAACTTTTGGGGGATTATAAAACTGTTATAAAACTGGACTCCAGTAATGTATTCACAACCATAAATTTTACTAAAAATAATCAAACTGTACATTTACAATAGGTGATAGGTGAATTGTGTGGAACATAAACTATCCCTAAATAAATTGTTAAAATTTTATTAGCACCCTAATTCCATTTTAATTAAAATATAATGTTCATCTCCCATACAGATATTGGGTAGCTTATTTATTGAAGGAGAAAGAGGTGAGGGAGAACGAGGAGAAAAAGAAGAAGAAGCCAGTCAAGCTATTGGCAATGGGAGCAGAAAGGACTGGAAAAATCCTCAGGTTCAACAGTAATTTACTTAAACTGAAATCCCCCTCTCTACTAAATCACCACCAATAATGATTTTGATGTGAAAAGGTTAGTTAAGTTGGACTTAACACACTAGAACTCACATAGTTTTACACATTCTGGTGATAGCTAGAACTGACGACTCTGCTACTGCTAATTCCAAAGCTGAAACCTCTGTCAAAGTGCTGAAAGCCAAAGATAAAGAAAAAAAAATCTGAAAGAAGTTAGAGGGTGAAAAGAAAACCAAACATAACATATAATATAATGACAACTTTAACAAAATTCTCTTCAAACACAAGGCAAACTAGGAGAGAATGAAATGACATATTTAAAATGCTAAGTGTAAAAACTGTCAAGCTAAAAGTCTATATCTGGTAAAATATACTTCAAAACTAAAGATGGTTATAGAAATTTTCGGGTAAACAAAACGTGAGAAAATTTACTATTGGCACTACGAGGAAAGCTAAAGGAATTTTATGAAGCTGTCAAGAGATGATACCAGTTCCACAGGAAACATGAAATTAGTACCTGAGGTAAATATGAAAAAGTACATTTTTAATATTCTAATTTTTATAGGATACCTGCCTACTTAAAGCAAAAACAAAACAAAACAAAACGATAGTATATTCGTTTTTTTTTTTTTAAATACATGGTAGTAATATACATGATGTCTTCATGTCAGTTTGGGCAGCTACAGCAAAGTTTCAGAGACTGGGTGGCTTATAAACAACAGAAATTTATATCCCACCTTTCCGTAGGTCTGAAGTCCGAGATGAGGGTACCAGCATGGTCAAGTCTGGTGAAGACTCTCCTCCAGGTTTCAAACTTCTGACTTCTTGTTGTCTACTCATGTGGTAGGGAGCAGATAGGAAGCAAGCTCTCTGGTCACTCAGAAGGGCATCTATCCCATTCATGAAGATACTACCTTCATGACTCTTATCTAATCCTGATTATCTCTCAAACGCCTCACCTTTCAGTACCATCACATTGGGGGTTAGGGTCTCAACATATGAACATAGGGCAGGGGACACGAACATGCAGTTCAGAACATTTGATAATAGGAGAAAAGGACAGGGGGGACAGAGTAAAGTGGCTTATCCTATTGTAAGCTTCTTTTATTTTATGGAAGGTGGTATAATATTAATTCAAGTTATACTGTGATTAAAAATGCATATTATAATCCCAGCAAGAACTGCAGTAAAAGCATAGATTAAAAGCTAACAGAGATGAAATACTAATAAAATACATGATTAATCTAAAAGAAAGCAAGACTGTGGCATGAAAGGAAAAAGGAACACAGTGAGTAAAGAGAAAACAGCATGATGATAGACTTAAACCCAGCCATATTTATGTTCAACTGTGTTAAATATAAAGGGGTTAGACATTCCAATTACAGGCTAGAGATGGTCAAAATAGACACAAAGGTAACCAAGACCTAGTATATGTTGTTTACAAGAGATGCACTTTAAAAATATAGTAGGATGAACGTAAAAATATAGAAAAATATATACTATAAAAATATTAAGCATAAGAAATCTTGTAAGGCTTTGTTAATGTTAGACAAAGTAGACTTGACAACAAGGAGTATTCCAGAAGTAAAGATATTATTTAAATATTTATCTTGATATTTACTCATATCATAATATTTATGTTATTATAAATGTAATAATAAGGGGTTAATTCATGATAATATAATGGTCACAAATGCATTTTTCAAATAATTAGATATCAAGGTGGTCAATTAGGACAATGAGGCAAATTGAAAGTAACTATCAGCCTTTATTCACTCACTATGACATTGCAAACAAGAGGCAAAAACAGGCACTGGTTCCTAAATATTTTGTTTTCCCTCATGAAAAAGCACTGGTGGAGAGGTTGGGAGATGCAGTGAAAGCGAGAGAATTGTCTCACTGCCAAGGAACCCGAGGGCCAGAAGGGAGGAACTAGGAGTGGAAGTGTTGAGTCAAAGCGGAGAAACGTTCCTTAGTGTAGACCCCAGATGAGGCCTTCAAACTGAGGTGTGAGGCTAGGAATGCAGACATGCATATGAGAATAGCTGACCCAGAGGTCCTGAGTCCTTAACTGCAATTCACTCTAGAAGGACCAATGCATTGCCGTGTACAAATATGGAGTGGGCAGGACAGATGCTCCCCAGGAGGCCTGCTGGGCAAAGCCTTGCTGTGTATGGTTGGGTATTAAGAATCGGCATAGTTGTTTGGTCTAGAGTCGCACTCCTCAGTGTATATTCCAAAGATTTGCAAGTACATAAAACTAAAATTTATAGAACTAAAGTGGACATATCATCTATAGAGACTTTAAAACTTCTTTTTCTGTAATTGATAGAGCAAATAGATAAAATGTCAGTGAAGATATACTTGACCTAATGACCACTTTTAGTACACTGTAACTGTAGAATTTACCTCCTTTTAAGGTAACCATGGAAACTGAGTCATAAAACGAGCCTCAATACATTTCAAAAAGTTACAATCATGCATAGTATATTTTCTGATCATGACAAAATTAAATGCAAAAAAAAGATAACAAAAGATATGATTAAGTCCCCCATTTTTTTGAAATTAGAATATATACTTCTAAAAACACATGGGTGAAGGAAGAATCACAAGGTAATTGGAAAGTATTTTGAATTAAACCATTACAGAAGCACAACATATCGCAGTTTGTGGGAGTCACTCCTACTTCCATTCCTTGGTCCCCAGATCCAAATAGTCTAAATGTGATCCAAGTATCTAAACACGGGAAAAACTGGTTATCGTCCAAAACACACACCACATCTTATAAGATGGTACCACAACTCCCTAAGATACTGTCTCTCAGCTGATCCTTAAAATAAGTCTTTGTTAAGCCCTGCCAATGTTGTGTAAGGCAACTGCTTCTAGATCGGCATTTCTCTAACCTTTCTCATTATCTCCCCAAACCCTGCCCCCAAGGAAACTTTTAAGTTTTTTCCCCCCTAATAATTATAATATTTAAGGTCTTTTTGCCCCTAGGACCAACTTTTGCCTCTTGTAGAGGCAATATTGCTCCCATGGAGAATGAATGTTCTTCATGATGTGGTAGAGTAATACTCATTCCACATGCATAAGCTCCTTTTTACACTTCTTTTGTTGGAAAATGTGCTTCTTGGCCTGTTGTATGCAATACCAATATGATAAATAATTCATTTGGTAGGTTCATAGATGGTGGTACTGGCAGAAACATTGAGGATAGGAAAGGCAAATCCAAAATAAGTATCTATTTCAGTGAGAACAAAAATTGCTGCATGCTCCATGATGGAAAACACTGGTAATCACTCTTGGCCTCTCAAGGCATTAACTGCCCTGTCTTTATAAGAGGTTCAGACAAAACAGTATGTTAAATGGATACCAGTTCATCTCTTCTCTCAATTACCCGGCTACCTTGTCAATGGGCTCCTATACAAAGCGGCTTTGGTAGCAGGTATAGTGGTTATGCATGGAACCAATAACCTGGCTTCCACCACTGTCGAGCACCCCACCAGTAATAGCAAAGGGCGACATTGACCAATCAGTAGAAAACCATTTCCCAGGAGATCAGGAATCCAGCTGGTGGGAAGTTAAAGAAAGTGACCCACCAAATGAACACTCATATTCTTTTCTTACTGTCTACTCTTCCTCCACACCCAAAGGTTGGAATCTTCCTGACTAAAGTTTGTCTTGAGATCAGTAAACTCTTGATTGCCTTATAATCTTTGGATTGCATTATTTACTGCAAAAAAAGTTCCCAAACACTGATTTTTTTTAATTCATGTCTGGTGACCATGACTTTGTGGGGGAAAGAAACAACTTTAACTCTATCTATATAAAAGAAATAACAAAAGGCTTGTTTTCCCATATCCTCAAAATCTTAGAAACTAGATAATAAACCTAGAATTATACATGTTAAGTATAATTAGATATGGTCTCAATTTCATCCCATGTTTTCCAGATCATTCGCAATGAACTTCACAAGATTCAATTCAATAATCCTACATCTTCATCTCATCAAGAATCTGTATCTCCAAAATAATAAGTTTTCAAGCAAAAATCTAGTCTGTGACTTGTAATTACCTTCTTTTTAGGTTTAGAGATTCTTGAGTAATTAATGCTTTCGGGTTCTTAATATCTGTTTTTGAATGTTCTTGAACTCAGTAATATCCAGATTTTCCTTTACTTAATGACAGTTGGTAAAAACAAGTTAAATCTGTTTTCCTCATATGGTCTGAGAATAGGTTAGGGTAACCCACGTTTATACCAGAGGCCTGCCTTTTTTACCCCTGAATGATCCAGCTAAACACCATGAAGTTTTAACCTTAGGTAATAGAATGACCTTAAAATAGCTGTAGCGCAAACGTCTGTTGTGTGCTCGTGAACTCAGAAAATTAGTAAAAGGATCTGTACAAAGCACCAAATTCACCAATTTCTGGGGTGAATGTATGATAAAGGATGGACCAAGGTCACTTTTTCTGTTGTCCATCCTGTTGAAAGAGTGTCTGGCAGAACTGGGACACTAGATCCCAAGGGAAGTGTGAGTTTGAAGCAATTATCCAAATAATTCAGACAAGGAGGCACGCCCAGGCTTGTCAAGGTCACCCATATGAGCAGAAGGGGAATCTAAATATTTTGAACCTTGTTAGCAATTTATTAAAGTATCTCTAGGACACACATACTGATACTGACTCATTACATAAAAGGAAAATCTTATCACTGGAGAAAAAACAGGCTCATGTATATATATATTACATTAAATAAATGATCAATTTTCTTTCTACTGTGCCCAATAGATAATGCCTTTCACCTGCATAAGAGTGACAATAGCATTCTTATATTCTATTCATAGCATTTATAATTCTGTATTTCTAAAATAATTTTCTCACCAAGCAGCAGGAGGTCTCATCTAGGAGGAAAAAAAATCAGTGTAGCTGATATAGATACAAAATAGAAGGAATAGAAAAGGAAATAGAATTACCATACGCTTCTGGGAAATAAAAAGACTTCACAAGCTATAAAAAAGTCATTTTATTCACAGGGTACATTTCCAAATTTTCTCCAAGTAAGGGAGGTAGAGAAATTGAGACTTACTGAATCTTCTCACTACCAGCATAATTACAATGAACACACCAAAGAAAAAGACATGTTTTTACAGCAAACCTCCTCCTATGACATTGCGTTTAGATTCTGTGGAAACCACTCAGTAGAATCAACTGAGATAGATACTGTTTTTTTCAAGTCACACTATAAAAAGTACAAGTTAAAGTTTTTTCTTACCTGCTACATTTTATATGAAACTTAAAGAAAAAGAAGAAATGAAGAGCATTGATTCTCCCCACACTTACTGCCAATAGAATTTAGCTTCATTAGGAAAAAATAATTCCATGTATACTTCAAAGTCGACTTCAGTTTTATAGTCTTTTCCAGAATTATTGCCTCTGTGGACTTGTAATCAAACTACACTGTATGAGAGAGAATATTTGAATTTCTATTTTTCTCTTACATCCAATCTGCAAATATGCTCTTTTTTAAGCTTATTTATTTATTTTGAGAGAGAGAAAAAGAGAGGGTAGAGGGGTAGAGAGAGGTGGAAGGAGAGAAAGAATCCTAAGCAAGCTCTGTGCCATCGGTACAGAGCCTGGGGCTAGGGCTTGAACTCATGAACTGTGAGATCATGACCTGAGCCAAAATCATGAGTCAGATGCTTAGCCAACTGCACTACCCAGGTGCCCCTGCAAATTTGCTCTTGAAAACCAGTTTCACATATGTGGAATGATATATAAGGTGCAATAATCAGGTTAGAGACCAGGGAGAAACTTTTTCAAAACTTTTCAGACCAATTATGCTGTGTGGTAGAGTTCTAACAATGTTCCAGACTTTGAAAAAATTAAACAAGCTTTTCAATGGAGCTTCTTCTTGTCTGTTCTCTCCTCTTCCCTCTAGTGTCTCTGACTCTGGTGTACCCCTGTGACCATCAATCACCACAAATTGTGAATCTTGTATATTATGAGAGGGATGACTATAGTAACTTATGGACAAGAAAGCCCAAATAATTGGTGCTTAAGAGTGAATGAGAACCAGAATCAAATTGTTTCCTTGCTTCCATGAATGCTAGTATTTGCTGGAGAAACACATTTTAATCTAATCATTTTAGTTCTCCTGTAGCTATCACCTAAGGAGCTCTTTATGAGAAGGTTCTACTACTTCAACAAAGGATATTTACATACAGTTATCAGACATCTCCAAGGCCTATATACTATTGTGCATTTATATAAAATAGTCACATTCACTACATTTACAAGAATTCTTGCTGATGGTAAAGATACAACTTGTAACAGACATGGCTACACCTCTAAAGAGACGGGTACATGAAGGAAATACAAAAGGAAGTGGGAGCCAAGCCAGAAAAAGTTAAGGCACCCTCTGCCACCCCCACCCGGCCAGCCATTTTTCTCTTTTCAATGGGCATAAATAATGCAAGGGGTGTGTGTGTGTGTGTGTGTGTGTGTGTGTGTGTGTGTGTGTTTACACTAGGACAGAGAGGAGAAAATGCATCTAAATCTTTCTAACTGTCATCACGCATACGGTGACCATGTTTCAAAGGGTCAAGTTCAAAATGACACTTCCTACCATTGCTGCCTCATCATGACAGGAGACTTAAATAATAATCCTGTGTATGTGTGGAGATAAAAAAAGGGATATGAACATGGCTCTGTTTGTATATCCCAACACAGACATCAAGGAAAGAGCATAACTCCGACAGGGGCAGAAGGGTCCAAGTAGGTAAACAGGTACCACTCTTCCATTTTCTTCCCTACATGTCTCACGATCTGGTTCTCACACTGCTTCCTCTAGAGTCTTTTCATCACGAGCCATAATAACTGCATAATAATATATTTCCTTTAAAAGGTTTCGAAAGGTTCTATTCTTGCGAGTGTGCTCAAGGACAAAGCCTCTGTGCTCTGTGCTCTCAGACTACGATCCCTCTCGGTGATCCTTCACAATTAAAATCCTGATTTTCTCTTTCTCTTTTTCATTTTGGTTAAACCCTTCTTTATTACAATTTTCCATTTTGCTTACTATGCAGAGAAAAACAGACAAATCTGACTCTCAATTTCTCTGCCCTGGATAAAAATCACATCTCTTAGATGTTTACTGGTATTATGTGAAACATACACTTTTAAAATGACAAATAACTGGAGAAAATCTAATTATATAAAAGCAGAAAGAGACATGATCAATATATTTGAATATTACTCTATAAAACTCCCAGACAGCTTTGCATCATTGATTATATCCTACAGCTTTAACAGAAAAGCCAAGTTAGAAAGGAACTTAGCACAATGTAGCGATCAATAAGAACACAGAGGAGGTAGGCAAATAAATGATCATAAACAAAATATAATTCCTCTCTTGTGTTTTAAAAAAGTTACAGCCATGGTCTTTGGTTGTCGCACAAATGTTCACAGGTATTATATGTCAATTTCTAATAAGTTATTTATCCCTTATAGTTAGAGAGAAGAGAAATCAGAAATGTTGGCACCAGAAAGAAGAAAATCAGAAGAAGCAAACAGAAACATGTACTTTTTCCTTATTGTGATGATGAGCAGAAGTTGTCTTGTGTTTGAATGGGCTTTCCTTCCACACACCTGTTTCGATCCCTCACCTCTAGGATGTATGTAAAAAATTCAAGAGACTAAGGGTAAAGTCTAGGCTGAGGGTAAAGCCAATAGTATCCATTTTCTTATGATAGGAAGGAAAAAGGCTACAGCAATTGTAGCTTCATGTTGTCTTTCCTCTTACAAAACAGGACTCTTAGAGTGTTCAACCTAAATATTCTGCCCTCACTGTTAGGAGTCATTAACCAACATTCTAGGCTTCTGGATTCTTTTGGATCAGTGTCCAGCGCTTTTAAAGAGACTATACAAGAACTGCTGGAATATAGTTCATGCCTGAATAATGTGGGATTGGGGGTCCCAACCCTGCCACGCAGTAAAAAATCTGCATACAAATCTTTTGACCACTCCAAAACGTAACTACTAATAGCGTATTATTCACCAGAACTCTTACCAACAACATAAACAGTCGAATTAACATATAGCTTATGTTATTTGCATTCTATACTGTTTTCTTACAATAAGGTAAGCAAGAGAAGAGAAAATATTTAAAAAATCATAAGAAAAATATATTTACAGTACTATACTGTATTTAAAAAAATCCATGTACAAGCAGAACCATGCAGTTCACATCTGCGTCATTCAAAGGTCAGCTATATTTGATATCTCCCTGGCTTCAAGAACTTAGAAAATTCATCTGAGTGGAGAAAAAATGCCCCATTTTTAATAATCACTGACAGGGCCATAATTAGGTCATGGTGACCAGAATTCTGTCACAGGACACCAAATTTAGAGAGCACAAGTTTAAGGAAAAAAAAAAAACTGTTTAAGGCAGTATAAAATTTTAAGCATCTCAGCAAATTTCCACACCACCTCTCCAGTCACAAGACTACTAGCTTACCCCCAAAGACAGGCCAGCTTTCCTGTAGTCGATAGAAATAGATAGTGCCGGAAAGCCAAGGTCAAGGGCAGAGTCTTCTTTGACCTTTATGTACTGAAAGCTTGGGAGTAGGGTTGTCTCCTCTTTTCCACTTGCCTCATCGTCTCCTGGCACACAGTGCATTGAACTTGCTAGAATTGCTGGTCATATTTAGTGATAGTTACTACAGACCTTGCTAGAGGATTGACCTAAGGTTCAGGTGTCGTGTAGTTGTTTGCCCCACTTCCTGATGTGTGCTCACTAAGAGTCATAGTCTGAGGGTCTGCCTCTACCCTGGGAAGATGAAGAAATAAAAAGCATAGTACTGCTCTCAGTCCTTATTCCTCCCCATATTTGTCCTCAGGTTCCCACAAGAGTCTTACAGCTCTTGATTTCTAGAACTCTATAAACAGCAGATATTATTACCTTGTTCTTGGGGAAAGTTTTCATAAGGACAACAAGGATTTGTTGGTCAAAAATTTCACAAAGTCAGTATTTTTAAGTATAAAAATTAAGCTTACAGATGGCTGATTTTTCAAAGAAATAGAAAGTTGTATATAATAAAATTACAAAACGATGATAGTTGCTGATGAGAAGGAATGTCCTTGATATATTTTTTCCATTTAGAATAGTCTATAACATTTCTGTAGAACTTTTGACTAAGGATATTTTTGTCAAATTCAGAATCCTGGGATTTTTTCCATTATTTTGCATGTAGATTGTTAAACTATGTTGCCCATTGCTTTCGGTACAAGTTATGTATATCCTAAAGAAAATTAGTGGCCAAGAGAAGGTCAGAAGACATCAAAAACCCAAATAGGTATTGTCTGAAGATCTGCCATTTGGGGTCATTTGTATCATTTTGGAATATTTACCTTGTGAAAAGAAAAGTGAACCATATAGAAACAAAATCCCGGGGTACTCCTTAACTTCATGTGTTAGTTGCAGTTCAGACACACAATGCTATATAAACTGTTGGTCAAATACTCTATATAAAGCATATGTACCCATTGTCCTCTTCCATATAAAAATATTTCATATAAAAATCACTTTTCTATCTTAGAGAATGACTTAATCCTTCACCCGTCTTAATTTTGCTAAAGTGTGACTAAAATTTAACGGAGGTCATCCTTACTCACGATTCTTGGCATCAATGTAATTCTCAAATTGGAGCTGATAAAAGTTAAAAATCATATTGGGTACCCATATTCAGTTTTTTTACCCCCTCTTTTGCCCCCATGGAGCAACCTAGCTTTTGTCAATAAAAAGCAATTTAAAAATTAGAGAGGCTGACTCCCTTTAATGGCAGATGCATTGAAAGTGATGAAATATTTTCTTACTGAGTGTGTCTACTATAACCTGAATATCCTTTCAGCTAACCTTAAGGGTCAGAAGTATTAAAATGTAATTGACCAAATTTGGCAAAGTACTAGGCCCAATTCTGAAGTTCTCAGTTTCAGATAAACAAAATAATAGGTGCTTAGAATTCAACTTCTTAATAGTAGTAGAGTATTCCAGACTATTCTGCAAGATAATTCTGGAGAGATCCTCACTTAGGGACATATGTATTTCAGGAAGGACAGATATGCATAGCCTATGCTTCAGTGCCTCTGTGTATACACACACACATACACACACACACACACACACATACACACTTCCAGGTTTAGATACATCTCTCTAACCACAAGAAAAGGAATATGTATGGTATACCTGTGAGTTGTCAGTATAAAATAATGCCAACTGCAGTCTACTTTAAGAAAACATCCTCATTCAATTATAGTCATATTTCGAATGATGTGAATATGTATATGTATCCTTAAGTGAAGACAATTTGGGGCAACCAAAGTATTCTTTTGGTCTAATCTAGCATATTCAACCTTGACACTATTAATGTTTTAGACTGGGTAATTCTTTGCTGTGGGGGCTGACCCCCTGTAGAATATTTAGCAGGATCCCTGGCCTCTGCCCAGTAAATGCCAGTAGCAGCCTTCCAAATCATGACAATCAAAAATGTTTCTCAACATTGCCAAAGGTCACCAGATGGGGGAGGGGAATCGCCCCAGTTGAGAAGTACTAGTCTAAACAAACATTATCATCTTGGGCTATTTCTGTTTGCCTTTCTGAAGACACAAACGTATACACTGAAAATTGCACAATATATTATATAAATCTATCCCGGAAATCATAACAAGATGTAAAATTTCCAAATAGCAGTTTCAGTGGAACTGTGATGTATGGGGTTTACGGAGATCGTTAATTACATTTTAACAATTTTATCAGTTAAAGTACTAATTCGTGTGACATATATTTTCTTCATTTAGCCCTTTTATCTTTGATGAAGTTGTATAGGTACAAAATGTATTCCTTTTAAGGTAATTATTAAATAATAACCATAGCTCTAAAGAGGAAATAGATTTAGGGTTTCACATAAAGTACATACTTACTATAACTCACTCATAGTACAGTCTCATTACCTTTTTGCAGCAATATAGGATCAAAAATAGCAAATCAGTTCTGCATGAAATCAATACTCTCAAATTCTTAACTTTCCAAGTCAGTATAATCTGTGTTATATCAACCAGTCATTTTTTAACAGCTGATTTCTATAATAACCTCATATTTAATCTTATTTAGAAATTGCCTATTCCAGTGATGTAGAATTTTTCCAAGGGCTTCGTTGACTCAATATCTTTTCAATTAACCCACCAAAAACTGCCGCCTGCTTTAATTTATGTGGTATACTAAGTCTCTACCATGAAAAAGGAAGCAGAAATTTTTGGCATAGTTTACCTACATTCTGGTGACATTTAAAAGAATGAAAAGAGTGATTTTTAGTGTCTCCTTTTAGATTAAGGCATTCCAAAGCACAGAGAGGATGAGAGGCTTCCTCTTACATGTAAACACATTTGGCCGCTCGTAATCTGTCCGGAGTTTGTTTGCAGTGTGAAACCTGATGTAAAAAGCTTTCTAAGTAGCCTTACCTGCTACTACCAAGGGAATCTACATCTACAAATTCACATCCCTTTACTTGTATGAACCATGCCTTGTGTGACCACACTCAACACAAGGTCCATTTATGAGATGCTAGGGAGAGTCAGAATGAGTAAAAGAATTCTGTTTGTTTGGGGTAAGCATTTGGGGGTGATGCTGGTGTGATGACTATGAGAAGCAACAGTAAGCCAGCCTGTCTCTTATCAAGGTGAGGTGGGTAGTACATAATATACATTTGTAGCTCGTTAACAATGGTACAGATTTTTGCTATAGTAGGTCATGTGGGTTCAGCTTTCCTAGTTGTATGGGAATGAGCTGTTTAACTGTGTGTATATGCGAGTGTGTGTGCATGAATATATGTATGTTTTGTTTGTTTGCATGTATTTTGGAGTGAATATACTGTGGTATATAGAAAAGGGATGTGCCTTCCAGTCTGTTTCCAGACTAAACCCTACATCATTGTGCTCTACTTCATCTCTGTCTTCATTAAATTATGAAGACAATTATGCCAATTTGCAAATCAATTATGCCAATTTGCAAATAAATAATGCACTCATATTTGCAGTCTTTTTGCACTAAAATAACATAATAATACAAATAGGCTTAAATAATGCAGGCCTAAAATAGGGTTTATGCCCTCAATTCTGAGAAGGAGAGAAAGTGGCTCACGTTACCAGACTATAAATCAAACAGTCTAAATTCAACAATGTTTCACATTGTCTAAGTAGACTTGACAAAAGGGGAGGAAGCAATTCTTATTTAACATTTTTTTAAATGGAAGGAGACTATAGTTAACATAGACTTGGTTCAACAAATCACAATAATTAGCTGTAGTGTTTTGTATCTTTATTACTCAGTAAGGGTGTTTTTTTTTTTTTTTAATCTACCTCATCATCCACTCACTGCCCCTAAATAGGGCAAAAATAAATAATAATTTTTTAAAAACCTATGTTCTATGACGTACTATAGGTTTTTTTTAAAGCCAGATTGTGTTGATAATCAGTAACACTTTGCCCTGGCATTTCCTTTCCTCCACCTTGATTAATTGCTCAGCTTCAATGGCTAGAGTTCTGTCTTGTTTGTGAATTGCGCCTTCTAGATTGGAACCATGTAAATGTGCTTTACCAACATTACTCCATCAACGGGTTACTGATTGCAAATCCACAATATGCTACAAAATATTTCCTAGGAGGTTTCATTTCTTAGTTGTCTTTCAAGCCAGCATCAAAGTAGAGTTTCTCTTGGGGTTTTGTAGTTGTTTTGTTTTGTTTTTCCAAGTGGCCCATGTGAATCCATGCAATGACTTGACCATTGCCTTTTGGAGTCATGTAGAAAATCTAACAAAAATACCCTGGCTCAGTTCTTTCTTTTCCCATGGTCCCTAGGAAGTGGGCTGGAGTGGAGTGTCTTCACATGGGTCTAGCTGCATTCTCAGTGCACCGATTTTATGAAGATACCAGAGCTGGAGAAATTCCTCTGGCATAGCATGGAAGCCAGAAAAGGGTAAGACGTTATCATAGTAGTGGTGGCTGATGGGCTGCTCATGCATATTCACAGAGAAGGGCCAGAAACCATAGATGGCTACCTCTTCACAGAGGCCCAGAGCCGCACTCACCAAAAAGAGTCCTGTGGACAGGCGCTTGGCATGGATTCCCCTACTTTTCCAGAACTTTCCAATGCTACGCAGAAAGTTGGGGTTGGCAAAGAGCACTGTTTGATTGGCACCAACATCTGACAGTGTATAATAAACCCGGAGGGATGGCTCTGTTCCTGTCTTCATAGAAAAGGCAGGCATATAGATGTAACTATGGTTATAGATTTTCATGTTGTCCACAAATGTCTTCCTGGACCACAGCAGATTCTGAAACCTATTAAAGAGAAGAAGAAGTCAATTAAACCTGGAGAAAAGGAACTCATCAAAACCTGCTCTATTCTTCTGATGGCCCTGATAGTTCACATTTTTTTGGCGGGGAGTGGGAGGGGTAGAGGACATGAAAACTATGAAAAATGCTTCACTTGTATTTAAAATCTCTTGATTGGGGTTCCTGGGTAGCTCAGTCGGTTAAGCATTCGACTTCGGCTCAGGTCATGATCTCACAGTTCGAGTCCACGTCAGGCTCTGTGCTGACAGTTGGGATGGAGCTTGGAGCCTGCTTCGAATTCTGTGTCTCCCTCTCTCTCTGTCCCTCCCCCATTCATATTCTCTCTCTCTCTCTCTCTCTCTCTCTTTCTCAAAAATAAATAAAAATTTAAATAAATTAAAATCTTTCTTGATCTTACCAATTACCTCTCATCAAGCAGCTTGGCTTTTGTCAAACCTAACATCTTAAATTCAGATTAAGATTCCTTAATGGAATTCCCTCTGAACTAAAATGTGCTATACATTTTGTTCTCCCAGAATTTATTTGCCCGGAATGTAAAAATGGTTTAATACTCAAGAATTCACTAAGATTGTTGGTTGTTGGGTAAAGATTTGGATAAAAACTACCTGTCTAGTCTGATACAAGCACGGGACTGGTTTCCTCATCTGCAAATCAAAGGAACCACGTTGAAGATACTTCTTCTTATTGAAATTATATGATAATAGAAGTATTCAGATTAACTGATATTGTATTATAACTGTAATATTACACTGAAAAAGGAAGACTTGTTACTATTATAAAATGATGCTGACGGGGTTGACCGCATCGCTTGCTCCAAAGAACACTCCTTTCCTACGTTCTTTCATTCAGGTTCAATAAAGAGAGAATCTCTGGTTCAAGTGCATTCACCTAAAATTGATGGTATACATCCTATGTGTCAGGCACTGGGGAATTAAAAATTTAATGACGCAATTTTTGTTCTCAAAAAATTCAAGTCAAATTGCAGGAACGAAAATTTAAGTGAGTGCAACATAATGTTCTATATAGAACAGTTGATATTTGTATAAAGTACTGTGGAATACAGATGAAAAAGTAATTAATTCTGCTCTGGGAGAGTGGAGCCTGAGAAAGCTACAGACAGAGGATGACATTTACATACCCCTCCTGTGGCGAACAACATGAAGAATAGCAACTAAACTAGAAGAAACACTTTGGTTACAGGCAAGGGTAAAAGTGTACTGACACAATAATGAGGATTTTGTTTCCTGGAAGGTGGGCGACGGGAATGGTGGATGCAGCGGTTGAAGATAAGACATGTTGCAAAAAACCTCATGTGTCTCTGATTTGTTTGGACTTCACTCTGTAGGGATGGGGAAACTTTCCAGCAGTGAGTACTCATAGCACTTACTATTTGCATTACAAATATTTCATCATTTGTGTAGTCGTCAGTCTGTGTCAAAAAAGGTAACTCTGGTGATCTAAGGAAGGAAGAGGCTGGTGACCTGGAGACCAGGTAGGAGGTTGTTTATATAGATTGATACAAATCAAGTATAAAAAGAGAAAAAAGACAATGAACTATACCAGGGTCTTGCCACTTTTGTTTCCTTTCGCACAGGGCAGTCACTATCTCACCTTATGTGCAGGTAGAGCAGCAGCATCTACGAACAGAATGAAGCCTAGCATGTTGGCAGAGTTCATCATAAATATGTGAAACTAAAATTCTGAATAAACAAATCCACAGGATTTCATGTAGCAATCAGTGTAATTAACTCTCCCTGCCAAGAAAGGAGTGTTCCTTAAGAAATTTTCCTAAAGAAGGAAAATTGCTCAAATTTTCCTCATGTCCTTGATTCAGCAGCCTGCTTTAGCAAATTTCTCTGGGCACTGACAAATAGAAAAGAGATAACAGGATTTGTAAGTGGACTCACTTTATCCTAGAAGAAACCATGGAAGCACATTTAACCATATTCTGGAGCTGGACCAGCCTCACCGACACAAATTCCTGCCTCCCAATTCCACTAAGCTGTGCTTAGTAATTCTGATGAGAGTGGTCCAGGATGCTGAATTTTTATCCAGCACTCCCTGGTGATTCTGATGCAAGTGTCCTCTGGATAGACTTATTTAGAAGATCAAAGCCATCCGGGTACGCTGTCTAGCTCTCTGTATCTATCCTCAACATCTCTTTCTTTATATTGTCTAATTTTACCCTTACTGCAATTCTAACAGGGTGAAGAGCTCCCTTTTCCCTTCTGTGTCTTGGAATAAACCATCTCATGTTTTCTAAAGAACTCATGTTCTAAACTGGATCTCCTCTCTTTAAAGCATTTAACCTATCTCTACTGAATTATTCCCTTCTATCTTCTAAACATTGGTAGAACTTAGTATGACACAGTTTGCTTATACTGGTTCCCAAGCTACATTCTATATTTTCATTTCACCATACCAACATTCTAAAGTAATTAGTCTACTGCTGTCGGTTCCCTTTCTTGCTTCCATTTCCTCCTTATTGCTGTGCAGAATAGCTCCTATTCCAGAGCGCTCTGTTGGCTAGTGGAAGTTATCCCTATTTTTGTAGTGGAGTATGTACTAATGAGAATTATAGACAGCTCCAATAAAATCAGGGAAATTGATTTGGTGTTCCCCGTCTTAAAGCTGACTGATTATTCTTGAAGAAGGCAGTCTTCCTTGAGTTTTAACTTTGAAAAAGAACACACAGCTTGAATTTACTATAGACTGAATTTTTGAATTTTTTTGGTTTAAAGAACCAGCCTACACATCACATTTTATTATTTTTACCTACCCCATTCTTCCAAAAATGATATTATTTAAGAACTCTATTCAATTCAATACTTATTTATGGCAGATCTAATATATTTAAAGTTATCCTGATCAAGACCTTAATAGAAGTGGCTTGAATTTTACTAACTTATTACAATATGCAACTAGAATTATAAAAATGTAGTGCTACAACTTATCTTTCCAGCCTCATCCTCAGATTCTCTCTATATCTTTCCCCTATGCTCCAGCCATCTCTGTACGTGCATCTGTCTCATTTTTTGCATTGACAATTTCTGTTTGGTTTATCCATTCATTGCCCTGTTGAAGTTCTGCGTAAGCATCAAGACTCAAGCTTCTCCTTCTAAAACTTATTACCTCTTCCAAGTTAATTTTTCAGAGGAGTCTTCTTGGAACTTCTCAGTATGAACTGATTCTACCCTCCAAGACTGTGTACTCCTTGAAGACAAGTGACAAGTCCTATTCATCTTTTGATTTTTACAACTTAGTTCGCAAGAGTTGTGTACTATATAAATGGAATACTATTAAATTGAAAAAAGAAAAAAATAAAGTGAGATCGGCCAATGAATTATTAAAAATAGAAATGATTAAATATATAATAAATATGGACATGAAATAGAAAAAATATATCAACAAAAATGCAGAAAGCACAGAAATACAAAACACTTTATAAATAAATTTAATACATGATAATAAAGAGAAAATCATTGAAGTTTTAAGCAATTAATATCAAGCTAACTACTAAACAATTTGAAATCTTAAGGGGGAATAGATTCATACTTGACAAGAAAATGTCAAGGTAAGTAAGATAAATATTTAAAATTTATTCACAACTGTGAATTTATCGGCCATTTGCAGACTATCTTTCTACAAAGGAGAATATTTACAAAATTGATTATGTCAAGATGTGAAATTTCATCACCATGAAAATAAGATAACTAAAATAAAAATGGAATGATGACACTGGGGTGCCTGGGTGGCTCACTCAGCTAGTGTCTGACTCTTGATTTCAGCTCAAGTCATGAACTCCTGGTTTGTGAGATCAAGCCCCACATTGGGCTCTGTGCTGACAGTGTGAAGCCTGCTTGGGATTTTCTCTCCCTCTCTCTCTGCCCACCCCCCTCTCAAAAATAGATAAATAAACTTTAAACAAAAGGAATGACTCTGAAGAATATTTTCAACAAATATAAATATAGGAGCTCAATATCGATACTATTATAGAGTCTAAATATATTGATATACTGATATAAAAATAGACAAAAGCATAGATAAGTAATCCAAAATGAACTGCAATAAAAAGTGTTAAATGTTCAGCTTCAGTGACCAGTCAAGATTCAAACTGAATAGAATAAGGAAAGCTAAGGGTCCAGTTCTCACCTCTTAACAGCAAATCTCTAGACATGAAAGAAAAATATTTTTAAAGATATGTATCAACCCTGAAAAAAGAAAAGAAGGAAAACCTTCAATGACTCCCCAAATCTGAGCTATCTTTGAAAAACAGAGTGCTTAGAGAAAGAAACGAGAGCATAAGCTAATTTGCTGAGCATTGCTCTAAAAGGTAGCAGTGCTCCAAGCCTAAAGGCAGGAAATACTGAGAAGTTGGGTGTCTTGAAAAATCAACAAGCTTATTATTCAGATTATGGGCAGGAGAAATATTCAAGTGGATCGAACCCTGAAATCTTGCCCTGGTCAATTATCATCGCGGGTAGCAGGAAGAGAATATTGGCCTCTTGGGAGGAATAGTGACTCTGTGCCCAGAGCTGGCCCAGCCCAGGGGAAACTGAGGATTCTTTTCAACTCAAACAATATTGCTGGTCAAGTGTATAGTTCCTAAGTAGAATATTGACACCGCCTAAGAGAAAAGACATATAGATAATGACGTTTGGGTGTCACCCAGAAGAAAGTCACCTTGCTACCTTCTGAAACAAGGGTAAAGCTTACTTGTGATAGATTTAGTCTCTGCACAGAGCTTCCAGTTGCTAAACAAGAACAGATAGCTAAGATCAGAAGATATTGAAGGAAAGTCTCCACTAGCAGAGTTAGAGAACAAAATGGAAGAATAAAAGAACTCAGAGGAAACGAACATCATTCAAGGGACAGAAGAAAACTCTTAAGATCTGTAATGGTTTGTTTAATACTATTAATCGTATACTGCATCCATTAAGTAAGACTAGGATGCTACAAAAAAAAAAAAAAAAAAAAAAAAAAAAAAAAAAAAAGAACATTCAGGTAACAAGAAACAGCTATTGGCAATTTAAAAAGCTAATTGATGGATTCTGGTAAAGGAAATCTTCAGGAAAACAGCTACAGAGCAGCCTAGAAGTCTATCAATCAGATTCTGGTGGAAGGAAAAAGACACTTCCTAAAAGAATGTCTCGGTAACAACAAAAATGTGTCTCTGATAGACTTACATGTTGATAGCAATGAAAGAAGATTTATAGCCCTGATGGGAGTCTAGAGATGAATTAGTGACTGTTGAATGGGAAGCCTTTCTTTTCTTTGGGGAAAAATTAACAGGAAAAAAATTAAGAACTGAGCAGGATATCAAATACTCATAAAATAGACTTTTTGTCTCAGATGTGAACAGACACTGAAGTAAGCACTGACTATTAAATTAACTGATATATCTTAACTGAGAGGTTAGGAAAGTGTAAGTATGAATGGAAGAGTGCTGTGAATGGCACTTTAAGAGAAAGAAATCTGGGGGCGCCTGGGTGGCTCAGTTGGTTAAGCGTCTGACTTCGGCTCAGGTCATGATCTTGCGGTCTGTGAGTTCGAGCCCCACATCAGGCTCTGTGCTGATGGCTCAGAGCCTGGAGTCTGCTTCGGATTCTGTGTCTCCCTCTCTCTGCCCCTCCCCTGCTCACGCTCTGTCTCTATGTCTCTCAAAAATAAATAAATGTTAAAAAAAAATTAAAAAAAAAGAGAAATTTTTATTTTTCCATAAGTAATCAATAGATAAACTGAAAAGTTAAAAATTGTAGTTAAGCACGCTGCTTTAAAACACAACAAGAAACATATGAATGTCAAATTGTTCTAATTTTTTGAAATTATACTGACTTCAGTTACAAGAGACAGTCGACTTTCATGTGTTTCATACTTTCTCTTGGAATTTTAAAATAATTATATTTTTCTATATTACTTTGAAGCTATAAATTTAAAATAGATATCAATAAATAAATAGCTCTCACTTGTGCCTCCCCAAAAATTAAAAAAATAAAACACCAGAGAAAAATCAACTAAAGAAGATGAACCTCTTGGAACATTACTTGAGAAAATGTGAGACAGAAGTTTGCTTCTTTCCACTTTAAGTTTTGGCACACTAATTGATTTTTAAACTATGTACATGTATAATTTTGGTAAAAATGGAAATTAAAAATTTTTTAACATTTATTCACTTTTAAGAGACAGAGAGAGACAGGGCATGAGCAGGGGAGGGGTGGAGAGAGGAGGAGACAGAATCTGAAGCAGGCTCTAGGCTCTGAGCTGTCAGCACAGAGCCTGACATGAGGCTCGAATCCATGAACTGTGAGATAATGACCTGAGCTGAAGTCGGATGCTTACCTGACTAAGCCACCCAGGCGCCCTTAAATATTGAAGGAGAAGAATGAAATTGAAGGACTGGTGCTCTCCAACTTCAAGAGTCACTATAAAGCGACAACAATGAAGACAATTTGGTACTGGCAAAAGAACAGACAGATCAATGGAACAGAACAGAGAACCCGGAAATAAACCCCATAAATACAGTCAATTGTTCTTTCACAAAGGAGCAAAGGCAATACAATACAACAAAGATAATATTTTCAACAAATGGGTGCTGAAACAAGTGAATATTCACATGCAAAAAGTTGAATCTAGACACAGATTTTATAGCGTTCACAAAAATTTATTCAAAATAGATCATAAACTTAAATGTAAAATGCAAAGCTATAAAACTCCTATAAGATGAATAATGAGAAAACCTAGGCGACCTTGGCTATGGCAATAACATTTTAGATACAAAACCAAAGGCACAATTCCTGAAAGATATAATTCATAAGCTGGAATTCATTAAAACATCTCTTTGAAAGACAACGTCGAGAGAATGAGAAGATAAATCACATCCTGGGAGAAATATGTGCCCAAAAGACACAGCTGATAAAGAACTGCTATCCAAATTATACAAAGAAAACTACAAGATATTTATGAAAGAAACCGAACAAGACACAAATAATTGGAAAGATATTCTGTGCTCACGGATTAAAAGAATTAATAGTTACAATGTCTATACTACCCAAAACAACATACAGATTCAATGCAATCCCCATCAAATTCTAATGGTATTTTTCACAGGAATAGGACAAATAACCCTAAAATTTGTAGAGAAGCATCAAAGACCCCAAATAGCCAAGGCAATCTTGAGAAAGAAGAATAAAGCTGGATGCCTCATGCTCTGATTTCAAAATATATTACAATGTAATTAAAACAATATAGTATTAGCATAAAAACAAGCACCTAGGTCAACGAAACAGAATAAAGAGCCCAAAAATAAACCCAGGGATATGTGGTCAATTTACAACAAAGGAATCAAGAATGTATAATGAGGAAAGAACAGTCTCTTCAATAAATAGTGTTGGGGAAATTAAACAGCTATATGCAAAAAAAAAAGAATAAATAAAACTGGATCACTACCTTACACCACACATAAAATTAACAAATAATGAATTAAAGTCTTGCTTTTAAAACCTGAAACCATAAAACTCCTAAAAGAAACTAGGCAATAAGCTCCTTGACATAGGTCTTGGTGATGATTTTTTTCAATCTGTCACCTAAACCAAAAGCAACAAAAGCAAAAATTAACTGATGAGACTACATCAACTAAAAAGCTTCTGCACAGTAAAGCAGAAAAGCAACAAAATGAAAAGCAACCTACTAAATGGGAAAGCATATCCGCAAGTCATTTATCTAATATGAGGCTAAGACTTACAGATGGCCAACAGGTACGTGAAAAGATGCTCAACAACATTAATCATCGGGGAAATGAAATCGAAGCAAGAATAAGATATCACTTCACACCTGATAGAATGGCCATTATAAAAAAGATAAGAAATAACAAGTGTTAGTGACAATGTGGAGAAAATAGAATTCTTGTACACTGTTGGTGGGAATATAAATTGGTGAAGCCACTATGGAAGACAGTATGGAACTTTCTCAAAAAATAAAAAAAAATTAAAAAAAATAGAACTACCCAGCAATTCCCCTCTGGGTATTTATCCAAAGGAAACAAAAAACACTAATTCAAAAAGATATATGCACCTCCAAGTTCTTTGCAGCATTATTTACAGTAGCTAAGATATGAAAACCACCTAAGTGTACATCAATGGATAACTGGATAAAGTAATTGTGACACACACACACATACACATAATAATATATAATTAAGCCATAAAAAAATGAAATCTTGCTATTTGAGACAACATGGAGAGACCGTAGCACATTACACTAGGTGAAATACGTCAAACAGAGTACTTATATGTAGAACTTAAGGAAAACAAAAAACAAAAAGCCAAGCTCATAGATGTAGGGAAAGGACTGGGGTCAGGGATGGGAGAAATGGATGGACTGATTTGTTTGTTTGTTTTTAGTTTAAAGAAACTGAATTAAAAAATTTTAAAGATTGAAAACATAAACAAATCAGAGTTCTGAAACAAAACATATACAAAAAGAAGAGGCAGACTTAATAAAGAACCAAGTGGAAATTCTGAAGCTGAAAAAGACAGCCTTTGAAAATAAACATTTTATGAAAAGATTAAACAGCAGATATTATAGAATCAAAAAGAGATGGGTGCCTGATGGTTCAGTCGGTTAAGCATCCGACTTCCGCTCAGGTCATGATCTCAAGGTTCGTGGGTTCGAGCTACACGTTGGGCTCTCTACTGACAGTTCAGAGCCTGGAGCCTGTTTCAGATTCTGTGTCTCCCCCTTTCTCTCCCCCTACACCACTCACACTCTGTGTCTCTCTCTGTCTCTCAAAAAATAAACAATAAAAAAATTTTTAATAGAGAATTAACACATTGAAAGATAAATCTAAAGACACTATCCATAATGATATGTGGATGGAAAATATAAAACAGATTAAGAGAGAAGATAGTATGAAAAATTCCAAAACATGTGTATTAAGATACCTAAAAGAAGAGACTAGAGTAAATGAGAGAAAAGCAGTATTTAGAGAATATATATATATATATATATATGTCTTATAAACCAATGTAAAAAAGGTACCGATAAATTCAGTGAGTTGGGAAGTGAGATGGGAGGTGGGCAGGAGGATGGGTTAAATGGGTGATGGGTACTAAGGAGGGCACTTGTGATGAGCACTGGGTGATTACGTAAGTGACAAATCACTAAATTCTACAACAGAAACTGATGTTACTTGCATGCTGACTAACTGGAATTTAAATAAATAATTTCAACAAAAGTAAAAATAAATAAATAAAAATTAAAAAAAATAAAGTCAGGTACACGTACACATACACACACACACACACAAGAAAGTAAGATGGTTATTAAGTTATTAAGTACCAGTCCCTTGACTCTCTTTTCTGGCGTGGTTAAATAATACCACTAAAAAATTAATAATATACAAATAACACAGGAGAAAAATGGACAATGCCATAGAACTGTCAAGTCTGAGACAAAGAAATTCAAAGGGCTCATATACATATGAAAATGTGTACAATCTCACCAGCATTAAAGTTATAAATTTATGCCAATTTTTAAAATTATATCAACTAAGGAAAGCTATAGCAAAATAACAGTTTTCCACATATCTGATTAGTAAAAATTAAGGAACATGAGAATAAATAGTAGAAAGAGTGTGATGTGAGAAATAAGTACTTTTATGCTTCAAATGGGAGCAAAAATTATTACGAATAGCTCAGAAAATGTTTTGGCATTTTCAATATGAATACCTACTGACTCAGCACTTCCATTTCTCAGCTGGTGCCTTTGCCAAACAATCTATCTTAGATCTTGGCTTAAATAATTGCACTTTGGAGAAGCCCCTCCTGATCATCCCATCTGTCACCTTTGTTGCCTCTCTTCATTCTACCTATTACTACATGACATTTTATAATATATGCATGTCTTTTTTAATTGTTTGTATCTTCTTGAACGCCCACAAGGAGGACTTGGTTTTGTTTATTGCTAAATCCACAACACCAAGAATGGTCTCTGGCATATGGCACTAAGTAAATATTCACGAATGTTTCCTGAAGTATGCAGAAAATTTAGAGCAACCTAAATGTCCATCACAAATAATGTTATATCTATACTATAATATACGGCAATTCATTTAATGACACAGCTCCATTCGTACTGAAATGGAAATATTTCCAAAATAAAATGCTATACAAAAAAAAAACAAGAGAGTTTCAGAATTACTACTGTAATTCATATAGTGGATTTCATACAAGATAAAGATATATCTTTTCTATGGTTCAGTGTATGTGTGTAAGGGCATGGGAAAATGTTGGAAGGATACACATTAAGCCGGAAACAATGGTTATCTCTAGGGAGAGTAGTGGCTATGGGGGTGCAGGTAGAGGGTCAAGGGAAACTTGAGCTTTGTCTGGAATGCTTTCATTCTTTAGAAGGCAAAATATTTATGTATTACTTGTGTTATGAAACATTTCCTTTTAAAAGGTCAGTCTCCTTAGCGATCAAGTAAATGCAAAGTAAAACAATCGTGAATTTCTAGTACTCTTTTCAAGACAACAAAAAGTTAGGAGTGTGGTAATTTTATTCATTAAGTTTTTAATGTTATTATAATGTACTCTGTGCAGTATAAAACACATTTATAGAAGAACTCACAAATGCTCAGGTTAATTTCTCTTAAGCTTATTTCATTAAAAGTTCACTTCTTTTACATAGAATATTTGTTCCAATATTTTCTCTATAAGAATTTTATTTGAACACTTTCCTTATTATTTACATCCTGTTCAAATGTTTCAGCAATTTTCCAGTAAGTTAACTCATTTCCTCATATTATTTACTTGCTTTTCTAATATTTTGGACCATTTGCCGTGTTCGTGGTTACTCACTGTCATTTGTCTCTCTCTTTGTGCAGCTGTTTGTTTACCCAGCTGTTGCTTCCTTTTCCTTTGTCATTGAATGTTAATTTTGCGTTGATCCACAATACTTTTCTCCTGTGTACCTTCTCATCCTATGGGGGTGGCTCTTCCACAGGAAAATATTTGACCAGATTGCAAACCATGCATCATATCCAGCTATTCCATTCTCACGTAGTACATATTAAAATATGCCCTAGGAATGCAAACTTTTAAAATATTTGCAGAGTTGGGGTTCCAAACCTAGACTGGGAACATTGCTAAGAGGAGAGAAATTTAGGACAGGCTTTTCAGAGATGGATATATGTAAACTGAATTTTGAAGAATGAGTGGAAGTTAGCTATGCAAACAAGTTGAGGAAGATATAGTAGTCTTGGCTGACAGAGCGGTGTACGCAAAGGCACAGAGGTGAAAAAGGTGGTTTTCAGGGAAATGCAAGCAATGCTATGGTGAAGCTTTACGGCGTTGGATATAGCTAGAAATGAGGCACGAGACAGGATAGAAGAATGACCTATTGTTGATCAAGGTTGAGATTTTACCCATATGGAAAAAGAGAGTATAATTAGTCCACGGGGGAAATGGTTGAGGGAGGGTCTTACCACTCGGGCTGTAGGGAAGGAAGGAAATGTTGACTTTAGTGACTGGGACAAGCAGGGCTGATCTTCGTCTGGAAAGCAATAGTGAGATATATAAGGCAGTGTCCATTCTGATTTGGCGTGAATTCTTTTGTTCTAGTTGTTAACTATGTATATTCCATCTAGGCGTGAGAGTGGTTTTAGTTTGGGGGGTTGGGTGGCTTGGACGTCTGGTGGCTCCCTTCATGATGATATATAACACATAGGATAAGGTAGTTTTAAAGGTAATATTATTACCCAATGTTGGACACGTTGAATCACGATATCACCCAGAAAATCAATGTGCCAGCCTGAAAAACACTGAGAAATTATATAACCTAAATGGTGGGGAAAGGAGGTAGATTTGAAGCAAAGGGTAGGCTGGCAGAGAGATGAGAGGAAACCAGAAGAATCTTCAATAACAGAAGGATAAAAGAGTACCAGAAGTTAATCAACAGTGATCAATGCTAAGGAGACACCAAGTGAAGTAAAGACAGAAAATGTGACCTGGAACATTTAGTAGTATGCAAGTATTCCATGGCATGAATTATTTTAGTAGAAATCAATCTAGATCATGGGTTGAAAACTCAATTGTGTATAGGGGCCGAGCAGACTGGGGAAATCTGTAAAGGGGCCAGGTATGAGACTTGAGAATGTGGATCTGAAAATGGAATGTACATGTCTAATCTAAAGGATTTCCAATTAAAAAGAAAAAAAAAAGTAACAGCCAAGTAAACAGTTAGGACCACCAGCTTTGGCTTGTTGGCAACAAGTTTGATGTCAACTCTCAAAACTTCAAACTTCCAAATGAGGATGAGACTATGGAATCACAAATCCCTTTGAAGCAGACTTAAAAAAAACACACACACACATAATAAATATGAGCTCTTGTTTATTTACGACATTAGCAATTGTATGGTAAGAATCAGAAGACCTATAATCAACTCTCAGAAATAGTCAATAAATTCTATTATAAGATTCTTGATTAGCACATTATTTTATTTAAGTTTCGTAGTGACTCTGTGAATAGGGCATTATCCCTTTTCTGCTGTTAGGGTAAGAGTGGTTAAGTACTCTAGCAAAGTTTCATGGCTCCAATGCAGAGCATAGATTCTGGATTCCAGCTCAACTCAATCTGACTATTCAACGCTCTTTCAATTATACCATGTAGCTTTTATCTGATGGGAAGACAGACCTCTCCTGTCTTGTATAAATTCATTTTCCTGTGATCTGGGATCCACCCCTTTGCACCTTCTCAGAGATCACTTTATCCTCTTTTATTCCCTGTACCTTCATCCACTCCCTTTCATTGGCCCTTTCCCCAACATGGGCTCTTGTCCAAGTCTCCCTAACCAAAATAAAAAACTAGCAACAGACAAAAATTTCCTCAAAAGTACGCCTTTATATAGCTACTTCCTGACCTCTTTCTTTCCATTCATAGCTGAATTCTTCTTATCTTAAGTGTCCCATACCCTCTGGGAGATGTGTTCACTTTCATTACCTAAACTGGGACTCATACTCGTAGTGGGATGCACAATATTTTAACAACAAATACCTTGTTGCCAAATACCCAGAGTTTCTTGTGGAAAAAGAATTCTCTAGGTGTTGACAGTGAAATCCTAAGAGCACATGCTGGGAGCAGAAAAGGAAATAAGTGATAACCAACCTCTTCTGCATAACTAGTTAACAGGGAGCAGGGAGAACCCAAGGCTGAGATGAAGGGAGGAGAGGAAAGAATGAGGAGTAATGACATCCTGGGAAGTCAGACTAGATGGCACCCAACTAGGACATTCTCAGTGACAGGGTGGTAAAAACATTTTAAGAAGGGAATGCCTGATGTGCATTTTTTTAATGTTCTTTGCTCGAAGTTTTTCAGCGACTCCCCTCTCACCTCAAACCTTCTATAAATTTTGCTACATATACATAATGCCTTTAGAATAGTATTCTAGATAAATCAAGGAAAAGGAGTTTTAATTAATCTATGTCTGCCTTGGGGTGGACCAGAGAGAGGGGAACAGTCACAGGAGATGAGATGAGGAGACAAGCTGAAAGCAATTCAAAGAAACAGTAACTGGAATAAACAATGATGATGTAAATATAAGCTACTGAAAATTCCCAAAACATTATAGACATTGAACAACATTGAACATTTTGGCAGATACGGAATAAGAGTTCCAAGTCAATTTTTTAAAAAATCTCAAGGACAGGCTGATCTCTATTCACATTTAAATTCGTACTAATGGCTTTCTAATTTCCATGTCCAGTCTAGCTGTTCTAACATTCCAAAATTACACGGCAGAATAGCATCATGGTTAAAATTCTGAAGCCCTAACACCTACCTAGATTTGAATCTCCTCTCTAATATTTACTAATGTGAATTTGGTCAAGTTTCTTAAGCTGTGTGTACTCAGTTTCCTCACTGTAAAACAGAGGCATTAGTTGTACCTAGTTCATGGGAATGTTTTATTATATGAATTAGTACTTGAAAAGCATTTAGAACAGTATCTATCTCTTTGTAAACACTCAAAAAATATTAACACTTATTATAACCAACAGGGCTGCTTGCCATTTCCATTTTGATTCAATGGCACACTCAATAACGATTTATTGTATACCAATCATGTGCCAGGCATTGTTCGACACACTGTGGGATGTAGCAGTGAAAAATACAGACACGGTCTCTCTTCTCTCAGAGCTTTCATTTGGGTAAGAAGAGACAACCAATAAACAGCAACAAAAAAGGACAATATGTGGGGAATGCCACGAAGAAAATAAAATAGAATGATAGGAAACGCGAGGGTGGAGGATACTGCTATTTAGAGTTACATTTTAGCAGAAGTCTTATAAAAATAAGACAGCAGGTGCTGGGGAGAACAGTGGGAAGCATCTTAAACTCATCCTCTTCCCTCCAGTATCTTTTGTAACAACAACAATCTTTATCTGAACAAATACGACAACCATCCACCAATGATTCAACCCAGCTATGAGTCTTCCTTTTCTTGAAGTTTCTACACCCAGTTCATTAATGTTTCCCTTTTATAACGTCTTGAGTCTACTTTCCCATTTCTTAATCCTGTTATTTACAGACGGAGCCACATGAAATGGACATTCTACAGGTCACAAACAATTAAATGTTGGCATGTGCTCACCAAACACAGTTTGTTTTCTTCCAGGGCATGCACAAGGACTACTTCCCAGATTCCCTTAAGGTTAGGTAGAGCCATGTGACTAAGTTCTGGACAGACCTGCTGTAGGACATATCCAGCCTCAACCCTACAATTTCTCCCCAATATCCAATATTTGCTCTAGTCCCTTACTCTGTGAACAACACAGAATAAAGAGGGTACAGTCAAGGATTCTACAGCCCTAGAAAAATGGTGGAACCACATGATGGAAGAAGTTTGGGTTCATAAATAACAGCATGGGGCAAAACTCTTTCCCTTACCCACATACCCTCACTGTATGTGAGTGAGAGTACTTCATTGTATTAAGCCATAATGGTTTGGGGTAGTTTGTTACAGCAGTTAGCCCTCCCTAACTAATACATATCTTCAGTGCCACAGTTTTATTCCAGATTATCAACCTTCCTCTGTGTCATAATGGTATCATCCAAAGTAATCTCTCAGTTTCTAAAACATACTTCTAAAGGTTCCCACATAATTGTTTCAGCCCCAATTTGATTACATCACTACCCATCAAAAGGCAATTCTTTCATGGCTTGTCCTCAGCTTGTCCAAGCAATCTGGATACTCAAAACCTTTCATGACATAATCATGCCTACAACCCCAGCCTCTATTGCTCATCAGTACTCTCTACCCTTGCCCTACCTAATTACTTGATGCTCCTCAAACGGGTCATGCCCACTCATGCCTCTAAGCCATTGTACATGCTACTCGTTCTGTCTGGTGTGAACACCCCCCTTAGCCCCACTAATTCAGTAATCTTTCAGGACTCAGCTCATAGCATCTGTTTCAGAAAGTTTTCCATGGCACCGCGCCTGAGTTAGCACCTAACTTGTATTCTTTTAGCACTTCATTTTTATCAAGGTACTTATCACCTTGTTATGAAATCATCTCTTTAATTTTCTTGGCTCTTTACTGAATTCTTTCAGAAAAGGCTAATGTTCTTTATCTTTGTGTTCCCTATTATTATGCCTGACATAGTAGGCATTCATTGTGTAATGAACAAATACATACAGGAATGAATGAATTTCTAAGCATTTTTGCATCTTTGTCACAAAATGCATTTAACTCATTCCAAAATACGCTACAGAAAAAAACACAAAATCTCTTCCGTCAAGAATACTAAGATAACATAAAAGATACTTTTGATTGCATTCATACCCATCAACATTTTCTTTCACTGGTTTTTATGCAAACCATTCCCTTGCCTTAAACCAGAAAATGGATAATTAGAAACTGAATAGCATTCTTAAATACACATCTCTCATTAGACACTAGTTCATTTTCTTGTAAACAGAATATGGTAATTTCTGGCAAACATCAACCCTCCAAGAATCATATAATCACTTTTAATCTCAGGAATCGTTTAGAAAAATCTCATTTTTTTCAGAACAAATAAAACTGCCTGTTGTTTTTCTGACCATAAGTGTTCTTTTATGATTTCACCCTCTTGTAGTTCTTATAATAGCAATTATATTTATTTCTCTAAATTTTAACATAAAATAAAAGCCACACTGTACTTTAAAAGCAGCTATTGATTCATTTTGAGACATATAAAATTAAGTGAGTTATATTCTATTTTGTAGAAGATCACCATTTAAAAAAAAAGTTATGACAATGTTGGCACAAAGCAAAAATCTTGTATTAAAAAATAGATTAATTTTAAAAGCCCATTGATTTTGCTACAATTGTATCTTAGAAAACTTTTTAATATAGATGATGGTCTCAGATGTGACCTTCCAGTTATAGAGAAGGTACTTTGAAAAGAATGTTCAGCCTGTTCCACAGGTAAACTGTGCAATCTTAAGCAAGATACCTCATCTCTTGATGCCTCAATTTTCTCATCTGAAAAAAATGGAGATAATAAGAGCACCTAGTTACAGGGTCACTGCGAGCACTGTGTGAGTTCTTATGTGTGATGCACTGAGAACAGTGCCTGGCACATAAAAATTCTTTTAATTTTAGCTTTCATCATGATCATCATCATCACCATCACTATCACCATCATCATCACCAACATCACCATCATATAATCATCATCATTCTTCCTCTTTGCAAGAATGAGTGATGAGAAACCAATTCTTAAAAAAAAAATCCTCTAGAAAAATAAACACCATCTCCAAGGAAGCAAGTTAGCCACTTCCTAGGCAGGATATGGCTAGTATGCGTGTGCACAGACATGTTTGGAATCCTGAGGTGGGTGTAACCCTATGTTCACTTGTCATTTTTCATTATTTTGTGCAAAAAAATCTAAATACATTGCTGATATTCCAACTGTCAGTGAACACTTAGAAATAACAAAGAAAGAATAAATGTGGGGTCAGTGAAAATGTCCATTTTCAATAGCTTATCACAGATTTATTTAGACTACAAAGAATATCAAAGAATCTCTCTTTTTTATAATCAAAAGGAAAATCAGCTAAATATAAGAGAATGAAATCTCTTCAAAATAGTATAAAATGCATCATCTCTATTTTACCATAAAGAATTTGTCCTTCATAATATAATTGTTAAAGCAATTAAGGAACAATTTGCATTTGCAAGAACATTTTAAATATATTGCACATTTGTTCCAGGTATCACATTTAATTAATGATAGATTCCATTATTCAATTAGTATTTCATTAAAAATTTTTGTCAATAAAATCTTTGTCATAAATCTAAATCACATAGTATTTTCATTTTATTGTATTTCTAGAGTCAGAGTCTATTTCTTTGATTATTTCTCAACTCAAATATTAGAAAATAAGCTGAATTTCTCTTTTGTGACAAAAACTCATATCAAAATGAAAATGCAGGAAGAGTGTGAAGGTGGGGATCCTTCTCCCCTCAGTATCTATGGGAGTGAGGAGGTAGTCAGCTACACTTAAGAGTCAGCACAGCGTTGAGAGCAAGGACATTTGATATCACCATACAGTCTATGACTAAATCTGAAGAAATAAAAGAAGACTTAATGTTTCATCCACCCAGCCTTTAGCTGGCTGATTTGGCAGATTGAATGCTGGCTATTGCAAGCCAAAAGATGCCACTCATATGGGGAGCTTCTTAATGAGAATTTTTAAAAATGAAATCATCACTTACCAATCATTTACAAATGGTAAGAGCTACTAGACAATGTATTTGATAGCTGTGGGAAAGCAAAGGGAAATATTTCATACTATGTGCCACTTGTATCTGGCAAAGGCTACTTTTGCAGGCTGCCACATCCGTGTCAGGAGGTCTATGGTCCATCTGCATGGATCTGCTGTTTTTGGTGTGCTAAATATCTCTCCTATAGAGAGAAATTATTGTTTCAAAAACAGAATCAACTACCAGGTTTGACTTCCACATGAACCCTTCTATTCGTTTTGGGAATGATCACTTGGTATACTAGGGTATGATGCTACTGGCAAACTTGTTCTACTTCTGAAGGTCCAAACAGAATGCTGGTTTGTATATATTCACAACATGATAGGTCTAAAATTGTGAATGAAAAGTTTACATGGGAATTAAGCTCTGTATAAGATCTACAAAATAATTCCTGAAAACCTTGGATTTCTTAGTTAACCAACCTCGAAGTACATATTTAGAAAGAGGTCAACTCCAAGACCTGGTTTACAATTCACATGGTGGGACATGTATCATTCAAACACCCTAATAGGAGAATCAGATAGATGTCATTTTAAAATAGTGTTTAATTTTATTTTTTCCTCTTTACAAAATCAAAGCATAGGAATTGTATAATCGTACATAAACCAGGAAATACAGATGAATACAAAGATGAGCACTATGTGCTTGACATATAGTAAATGCTCAATAAATGTACGTTGAATGATAGAGATAGGGAAGCAAAAATAAAACAATAATCACACAACCATTTCACTGTTCAGAATTGACCCTATTAACATAATTATTTCCACCTTTCACATACCCCTCTAACATCAGGATTGAAATCTGCACGCAATTCAGAAAACTCTAGCTCCTCCCACCCCCTGCCTTGCCTTCGCCTTGTTCTGAGGCTCCCAGTCTTACTAACGGCAAAAGAAAACCTTAGATTTATCAATTAAAAGTAATTCAGTGTCTTCAGAAGTAAAAAAGTCTTTGGGTAAATATTCTATCTATTTAAAATGTAAAAATTTCAGGGCCCCTGTGTGGCTCAGTTGGTTAAGTGTCTGATTTTCGATTTCAGTTCAGATCATGATCTCATGGGTGGTGGGATTGAGCCCCACGTCAGCTTCTGCACTTACAACACAGACCCTGCTTGGGATTTTCTCTCTCTTTCTCTCCCTCTCTCTCTGCCTCTCTTCCACTTGTGCTCTTTCTCTCTCAAAATAAATAAACATTAAAAAAAATAAAATAAAATGCAAAATTCCTTCGGAGCTCATTTTCCCCTTCCAGAAGGTTTCTCCCTGCTCCTCCCCCTTCTGGATCCTCACAGAAATGGTGGATACTTTGGCTGTCTCTAAGGAGGTGTGGTTAATCTCTATCTGGTCCTTGGGGTATAGCACTGGTGTTTGTGAGGTGTGGCTGGTACTTTTGGTTCTTTTGGATACCAAGCTGGCCACCACTACTCAAGTCTGTGGTTCTTTCTGGTGTCCCAATAGTCCATTGTTGCCTTTTTGCAACCTTGGGCCTCTTCTTCTCTTAGTACCTTTAGTGTTTTGTATCATCCTACTGGAAATATGGAAATAGCATGATTCCCAAAATATCACAGGCACGCTATGGAGAACTAGAGAAGAGATGTTATCCTCAATCTCACCCCTGGGTACAACTACTTCAGCCATTTTTAGTTTACCTCCCAGCATCAAGCTAGATTTTACTTGAGATGCCAGTCTTCCTGGAGAAGTACACAGTCCTTTCAGACACACACCGTGCTAATCCATGCTATTAATAAGCTCACTTTATACCATCACTTAGAAAAAAGAAGAGAAAGAGTGAGGGCAGATGGGGTTATGAATAAAGGAAAAAGACACAGAGGGCAGAAGAATGGGGGGAAAAGGCAAGAAGAAGAGAAGGTAAATAAAAAATTTTGCCAAAAACAAATGGAAAGACAACATCAGGCAATCAAAAGCTTGTGTGACATAGAGTTTGAGATACAAAGAGAGAAAACGAACAAAAATCACTTCCTTCCCTAGTACTGGCCCCATTATTTATCTGCCATGTTGAACAAAGACGGAGAGAAATAGCAAGGTGAATAAAATAACAAAGAAGAGGAGGTGAGAAGGTGTGTCTCACACGTTCTCTTCACTTCAAGAACTAATTATACACTCATTTCATCTCACCTCCAATTCTTTCAAATCATGAACTGCAAACAGCCTCAAACAAAACCTCAGTAAGCTGCAAAAACAGTTGATTCTGTGGCGAGGTAAAAACAGAGCCTAAGAGTTAATTATATTACAAGTTGTTGAAAGGAGAACATCTATTTTCATTTCATGTTGTGATTCACGTGTTAGTGAATTACAACAGCTTTAAAGTAAACCATTTTCCCTACTTACACCTATATTAGATGCAGGACAGATAGCAGTTTCTTCCATCATTTCTGTCTTCCATCACTGCCTGTGCTAATCGAGAATTTTCAGTAACAAATTTTAGCAATCATTCTTCTATCTCTCTAAAATATGGCTAATACCATTGTTCTTCATCCACTGTTCAAAAATGGAAAAGTTCAAAAAAAAAAACACAAAGTAGAACAATGCATAACTGGAGTCATTAACAGCCTGCCCTATAATCACAATGTGTGAGGATAAAAGACCGAATATATTTAGATTAAGGATGAATTTGAAGGAAATAGTTTAATTTATATCTGTTACTGGGTTCATTTTATTTTCATACGTTAGTCTATACCTTTTAGCATCCCCCTGAAAGAGGTCTCCTGTAATGAGGGAAGGCAATTAAGTCAGGATCTCTGAGGAAAGTCTTATGCTAGGTCGTATGCTGGAGCTGGAAAGCAGGGTAGAGATAGATGTTTAGTAACAGAAGCTTCCTCTGAACAAAGGAGAATTGTACAAAAAAAAAAACACAACCTTTTTTGTTCTACTTAGGTAGTTTTATTTCAGGAACTGATTTACATTAGAAAAGCTTTAATTTTCCAAAAGCAAAACCTCTAATATTTAAAGGAAGAGAAATAAAAGACACTGAAGAACTTATGATTTTTGTTACAGTTGATAAATAGTAAAAATTACCCATTCAACATACCAATGGAATTTTAATTAAAGGCAGCCCTCTGTGAAAGAAAAGTAATACTATTGCTAGTTACCTAGGAAAAGACCATATGCACGGTATTTCTGAGCCTTTTTTTTTTGCAAGCAATTATTATACTTATTTATTTATTATTGATAAATTAGTTTATATATAAATATGAAAAAATAGGTTCTATACAGTTGCAATGGTTCATTGTATGGGTCAGCTTGACTGGGTCACGGGGTGCCTGGATATTTGTTTAAATATTATTTCTAGTATATCTGCGAGGGTGTTTCCAGATGAGATTAGCATCTGAAATGGTAGGCTAAGTAAAGCAGATAGCCAGCCCCAAAGTGGGTGGGTATCCTCCATCCCTCGAGGGCCTAAATAGTACAAAACTTCAGAGGAAGGGAGAATTTTGGCTCTACCTGACTACTTGAGCAAAGACATCAGTCAAGACCTGCGTTCAGACTGGGATTTACATCATCAGTTCTCAGGCCTTTGGATTTGCATTTGACCTTATACCATGGGTTTTCTTGGTTCTTAGCCCTTCAGGCACAGACTGACTACCCTACCAGCCTTCCTGGGTCTCCTCCAGCTTGTAAACAGAAGATGCTGGGACTTCCACGTTCCATAATTGCATGAACCAATTCCTTAGAGTAAATCTCTTTATATCAAAATTTATATATATATATCTATAGATAGATAGATAGATATAGATATAGATATAGATCTGTATTTCCTATTGTTCTGTTTCTCTCAAGAACCAAATACAAAAGTTATACCCTTGGGTTTTTTTGTTTATTTAAATCCAAGTTAGATAACATATAGTGTAGTAGTGATTTCAGGAACAGAATTTAGTGATTCATCACCAAAAGTTATATACTTGAACAAAAATACTTAAATATCATATATGAGTATTTATTTGTTTACTTATTTATTACATAAGACAAATATATACCCACCTAAATTTATACTTAAATGGCTAAACTGCAATGTACTATTCAATAAAAAAGCCAAGTTTACAGGGAAATTAACAAGCCTTTTCTGGATTTCTTTAAACATTCAAATCTAAACAACAATGGATATTTATTTTTTGTACATTTGTGTCACTAACTGCTGTATTTAGTTAACAAACATTTGTTTGCTTGTTTTAGTGGAGGATGAGGATTATAAAATTACTTTATGATCACTGTAGAAAAGGTAAAAGGTAAACTTAAGTAAAAGAAAATCTCCCATAGTCTCAGGCAAGTTTTAACACATTGGCATATTTCTCTGGAGTGTTTTGTCTCCAAATACTTTATACATAATTAAGATCATACATTATATATGCTTCTATTTCATGCTTTTTTAGAATAAAAAGAATTAGGCAGAAGTATTTCCAAAGTCATTTAAAACCAATTGAATACGTTTCCTTTATTTTGAATGCTTAGAGTGCAGCAAATATATGGATTGGACCACACAATATCCATCTAGCTCTCTTCTGTGCCTTCCTCTACTCAAAAGCTGCAAAGCTAAAACTTCCTAGACTTCTTTACAGCTAGGGTTCCAGCTATGGTGTAGGTTCGGCCAATGAGACACCTGTGTGTCTTCAATTCTGAATTGAGTTAAGTGAGGACAGAGATGGGGTCCATTTGTGAAGTCAGATTCTGACTAAAGTAGCAGGACTGTGGGGCCAGCTGTTGGAGCTGGGGCTTCTTCCCAGGGTGGCTGGGGCTTCCTAGTTTTGCACTCTCTCCATTGCAGCCAGTTCTGCTGCGGGGTGGGGCGGGGGGACTTTGGAGATGTTCTCCATTCCTTCATGATTCATCACCCTCCCTGACAACTCAAAAAATCTATTCAAATAAATCCCTTTATGCTTAGGCTGGCTAGAATGGATTACATTATCTGCAATAAATCCTCAACAATAGAGCACTTCTAATTGTTCAAGATAATACTTAGTTTTTTGATACTTTGATTTCTACTTCATTATGCTTTATACATTTGAAGATTATTACTTTCAGACTGACTTTTAGAGATGTTATTATTAATTCAAAAGGTAGGAACATTATTAATGTTCTTGATACATGTCAATTCTTTTGTTTTTCTAGAAGAAAGGTTGCACTAATTCATTCTCCCATTATTCCCCAGTGAGAATATACACCATCATTGCTATCTTTTCTCTTTATTTTTGCTACTTCAATAGTTAAAAATAGATAATATGCTGCAGTTTTAATGTAAATGTATTTAGTTATTAATATGGTCGAACACTTACTAATTTCAGGAGCCATCTGTATTTTTTCTTTGTGACTTTTCCACTTTTATATCCAATTATCTCCTGAGACTGTGATTTTTTTATATCTACTTACACACTATCTTTATATATGAAAGAGATTTACCCTTTTATTTTTATATCTGATGAGTTTTCCCCAAATTACTGTTGGATTTTCAATTTTGTTCATGTTTTTGACAAGAAGAATTTAAAAATTTAAAACTTTTTGGACTCAAATGTATGAAACATCTTCCTATGATTTCTTCCAGCAGAAAGTATTGCATCCTCAGAAAAAAAATAAGTATTCACATCACTGCTATTTTTTGTGTGGTTTGTTTCTTACATTTTGTGTTAATCTTTATACTGGGTCGAATATTGGCCCCCCCTCCTGTCCCTGCACTCCCAAATACATGTCTACCCTATAACCTTAGAATGTGACCTCCTTTGGAAATAGGGTTTTTGTGATGCAATCAGTTAAACTGAAATTTGGTAATAGCAGATTAAGATGTGGCCTAGTCCGATGACTGGTATCCTTATAAGAGGAGAAAACAGACACATACAGACACAGGGAGGGAGAATGCCATGTCACAATGGAAGCAGAATTTGCAACAATGTGTCTGGAACTAGAGGGTATTATGCTGAGCAAAATAAATCAGTCAGAGAAAGACAAATATCATATGATTTCACTCATATGTGGAATTTAAGAAATGAAACACATGGACATAGAAAAAGGGAAGGAAAAATAAGATATAAACAGAGAGGGAGACAAACCATAAGAGACTCTTAAATACAGAGAACAGAGAGCTGCTGATGGGGTGTTTAGTGGAGGGATGGGCTAAATGGGTGAGGGGCATTAAGGAAAACACTTGTAGGGATGAGCACTGGGTGTTATATGTAAGTGATGAATCACTAAACCCCATTCCTGAAATCATTATTACACTGTATGTTAACTAACTTGGATTTAAATAATAAAATAAAAATAAAAAAACAATGGAGGCAGAGGTTGGAGTAATGAGTCTACAAATCAAGAATGGCCAACGATGGCTGGCTACCACCAGATGCTAGGAAGAGGCAAGGAAGGACATTTCCTTAGAGACACAAAAAGTGCATGCCTTTGCTGATACCTTGAGGTTCCAGGCTGAACCTCTGTTGATTTAAACCACCCAGGAACATATTGTAGCAGCCCAAGAAGCAAGGTATATGGTCTGAGATGAAATTTAAAAGTGTTTTTCCCAAACTGTGAACTACTTGGTCCACCTGAAGCCGGCTCCCGGAGGCATGTGAGAGTCCATAGTGCACATTTCTTCCCGACTGCATGTTGACATCACGTTGGTAGTTTGAAGTCGGCCATGATGGCAGTACTCACAGCACGGAAGTCACCAAACTACAAATCGGGTCTTTCCTCTCCACCCTTAGAGCTGGTTTTAAAACACTTACCAGCACATCACTGTTTTCAGTCTCTGCATTTTTAATCGCTTCTAAATTTTACTATTAGTACCTTACACTGCAAATTTCTTATTCTTGAATAGTTGCCTCTTAGCTATATATTATAGCTGTGCTTTAATATATTAAAGCATATTAATATCCAGGTAATTCAGAAGGGTATTTGAGAAATGTATTTTGTGAACCCTTGTATTATATATAAACGACAACTTGGCTTGACACAGAATTTGGCTCCTCCAATCTTTATGCCTACTGTGACATTCCTGCTGAAATTTAATGATGTGAAAAGTCTGAAGCCACCTTGATTCTTACTCCTTTATAAGTAAACCATGTTTTTCTAACAGAATGCCTGTAGAATTTTTCTTGTTACACTTGAAATGTAAAAATGTCGTCAGAATATGTCTAATGTGGGTCTTTTTCCCATTAATCTGACCTGGAATGTGACAGGTGATTTTAATCTACGGACCTGTTTCAGATCCTGTTTCAAAAAAAATTTGTTTTAGTTTTTTAATATTCTTTTAAATTGGGTCTGATGAGTGCTTAATTTTTCTTTCTTGATTTTTCTTAGGAAAACTTGTAACCCCTAGGTTGGATCTACTTTCTTTTTCTTCAATCTTTTTGTTATACACATTTTTTATATTTTTCCCTCTACATTCTTAAAGTTGAAATATTGCAAACTTTACTTTCTGCACTCTAACTCTGCTCTTTGCTGCGTCCAGTGTGACATTTATTGCTTTCTTTGCAATTCTGCCTGCTCCCAGCCATCTCCACTTTCAGCTCATCCTTTGTTCTCAACACTCCTTGCCCTGAATAGGTCAATTCATATTGAATATATCAAGCTAAGGCTTTGGAAGTTTTTCTTTTATTCCCTCTGGAAAAAAATTTTTATTTGTGTATTTTTTCCTCCGGGTCTTTAAATTGCTTTCCTTGTGATGTAGAATGTTTGGGTGATCTATACCAAATTTTTAAAATTATTTTTCTTAGATGGTGAACACACACCCACATCCACCACCCCAAACACACACACACACACACAACCATAAAACCTGCTCCAGAATAATATTTGGCTATAGAATGGATGCATGATGCCCTCTACTCTGCAGTCACTGATCAGTTAGAAGATTCTACATTTTCTTTCTTGGATCTAGACCTACAGAGAACACTGAAGTGCTGAGCTCTGAGCCTGGTTTCCAGTGTCTTACAAGCATTCATCTCATGTTTCTGCTGGATCAAGGGAGGATCTTCTACTCCAACTGGTCTGACTGCTAGGGATTCATACGTAGGCTTCAGTTCTTCTTCAGTCAGTGATGGGGGTAAAAATTACACATCCAGCTAGACTATTCTTAGGGCCCTTCTCACATCTTTCCGCCTCGTACATCTTCCTGAAGCTCTTACACATCTCAGTATGCAAAGTACCACTGCCTCTCTCTGTCACTCTCCACCCATGGCAGCTGTATATGTTGTGAAGTATGGTTCCCAAGTGGATGAAGAAAGAGAAGAGCTGACGGGGAGGAGGAAAGGGATGGCACTCTCAAGCCAAGAGTTCACATGGCTTTGGGATTTTCTGTGTTTCTTTGCCAGTGGATAAAGTGGGGTTGACTCATAGTCTTTTCCCATCTTCTTCCCAGATTTCTGTGCTATTCTTGTTCAGCAGTCTTAGTTTAGGATTATGACTCTCGACTCAACTCCCGCCTCACTGCAGTTAGTGGAAATTCCCTGCAGATTCTAGCATTTGATTTTTATCTTATCCTATTTTTGAGTTCTCTTGTGATTTTTTCATCTATTTTTTTAATGGTATTTAGAATAGAGCATTTCACCAGACTGGGATATATTAACCCAGTTACTTGCTGAAGGCTGACTCTGTGTCAAACAAAGAGACCAAAAAAAAAAAAAAAAAAGGTAGAGTCTAGCCTTTTGAGAGCTAAGCCTTATAAGGGACCATGAAGAGGACAATTTAGGCAGAAGGCATCACATGTATGCAGAAGTAATGGTGAGCGCGGTCTTTGGGGAGTGGTGAGTGATGCTGGCGTTTGAGGCAAAGGAAAGGGAGCAGTGGGGAGCAGTGATGAACTGAGGCTTATTTAGACAGTAATGGGGAGCCAGGCAAAATTTTAATTTTGGATTTGAGAAGACAAATCTGTACTGTAGGGGAAAAAATTGATTGAAGGAAGATCCTAGGACACCATTTGAGCTCTGGCAAGGATTCATTAAGTTATAGCCTAAACAAGGGCAATGAGACTGGAAATAATGAGACAGTACAAAGGGAATAAATAATGTGAAAGTAATATTGACAGTTGAGTAGATACAGAAGATGGAGCAAGGACGTGCAAGCGTGACTTGAAGGTCAGTTGCCTCTGACTGGATGGATGGTGCTAATCACTGTTAGAAGGACAAGAGAGATGCAATGGGAAAGATAATTAGTTCACTTTGGGGACATACTGAAACTGAGGAGCTTCTAAATGGAGACGGCCGGTAGACACAAGGCTGTCTGAAGCACAGAAGTGAACCAAGGCCCGGGATAGATCTGCACGAGTGGTGGTTATGGTTGAGTGTGAAGGTCATACTTGTTTTCCCCAAGGGAAAACCAATGCAAGAAAAAAAGAGCTGAGAGGTAACAGTGGGGAACACCAACATTAAGGGGATAGATGAAAGAAAAACCAGCAAAGGAAGCCAACAAGAAAGAGAAAAAAGACGTATGTTGGGAAGCACTGGAGAAAAGACTTTCAAGGAAGCCAAAAACAAAAATGTTAAATGCAGCAGAATTCAAGCAGTATAAATACTAATAATACTAATAACTCCTAGTTTCAAACTTCTAGGGCTTAAATCTCTATGTGCAAACATTGAGTTAATAAGAAGAAATGTGTTCAAACAAATAATAACTGAAAGCTCTTGCGTGGTAACACAATGCTTCTAATCAGAAAACTTTTTCATCTAATGAGAATTTGTGTTATGAAACTTCTGCCTTCCGGGCTTTATTACTGATATCAGGCACAGGTATTATCTAGCAAATATTTGAAAAAATGCAGCCTATTTGTTTCACAGAATTTGCTGCGACGATGAGCTGAGACAGAATCCCAAGGAGGAGACAACCTTCTAAGGGTCTCTGGTCTTAGAGGACAGAAGTAGATGGGACTTTGCAATTCAGAAAAATAAGAGTCTGTTTCCCATTAGTTTTCTGAAAGCTGTCATTAATCTTGTGGCAGCAGGGTGAGCCCTAGGAATAACCAGCCATACAAATGTTGTGGTAGAAGCAACACTGCAAGATTCCTTTTTACTCCTTTGTCTAAAAAGCCTCCCCAAAACCCAATCCCCAAGCTGGTCAAGGTGTCTGCAAGTTCCTTAGGTAAAGAATTATTCTAATTTGCTAACTCACTTAGTTTTTCTCCAAGTAGTCCCAGCAAAACCACTGGAGGAGGGGGCCACAATAGCACATTATCACCCATTAATACTTCAAAAAAGATCTGCTCATCAAGTGATTTGCTATCATCTTAAGAAGAAAAGATAAGGGGTGCCTGGGTGGCTCAGTCGGGTAAGTAGCCAACTTCGGCTCAGGTCATGATCTCGCGGTCTGTGAGTTCGAGCCCTGCGTCGGGCTCTGTGCTGACAGCTCAGAGCATGGATCCTGTTTTGGATTCTGTGTCTCCCTCTCTCTCTGCCCTTCTCCTGCTCATGCTCTGTCTCTATGTCTCAAAAATAAATAAACATTAAAAAAATTAAAAAAAAAAAGAAGAAAAGATAAGAACTGGGCATTGAGAAGATCTAAATCATAGGGGACTCCTGCAAAGCAGAATTTCTCAGAACTTTTTTTAACCCAAATTCCTCTTTAACAAGCATTAAGATCTCCTGGGTCACTACCTTTCCAGATTCTGATGTTCTTCCCAAGGTGTAGTGTGACCCCTCCTAAGAATCACAGATCTTCAGGGCACCTGGGTGGCTCAGTCAGTTAAGTGTCCAACTTTGGCTCAGGTCATGATCTCACGGTTCATGAGTTTGAACCCACATCGGGCTCTATGCTGACCAGTCAGAGCCTGGAGCCTGCTTCAGATTCTGTCTCCCTCTCCTTTCCCTCCCCTGCTCACTCTCTCTCTCTCTCTTTCTCTCAAAAATAAATAAAACATCAAAAAAAAAAATCACCGATCTTCTACAAATCCCAAACAACCAAAAAAAAAAAATGTTGCTGAGGTTAGGCTTCCTATAATTTGAATTGTGAAAGTAATAGGGAAATTTCTTGATTTTTTCAAATATAACTATTTAAATATATATAATTAGCTTATAATACTGCATATGCTTTTCCAAAGACACCCCATGTCCTGCTGGGGATCCTGACCTGACATTCCAACTGCTCCATCACCACCCCTGTCATTAACACATTCACACCCGGACAGGAAAGAGGCAAACATTGATCAAATTAATTAATATTTGCCATTTTTCCCCTGAGCTGAAGAGTATCACAAAAAATAATTGTTATAGGCTGAACCAAAAATTCAAAGCAGAAAAACAAGCCCATGTGGGAAGAAAATGCCTGAAAAGAGAGGAAGGAAGTCTAAGGGTTTGAGATAGCCACATATAAACTAATCCTTCCACTTTGTGCTAATGTACCAGGCTATATTGTTCAGATTGGGTTCTGTGGCAGTACAAATGCCAGATGATTAAAAGTCAAGAATAAGAGTCTTTTGTGTGTTGAGTGGTTTGAAACTGTTGAAAAAAAAACAGCCAATCAGCTACTGCTATGGAAGCAGCTGCTGCTAGGGTGATACTCACAGGAACCACAAGGAGGCCGGACACCCACCGGATGCCAACAGGGAGAACAAAGGCCCTTCCTCCTTCTCCAGCCCCTGTCTAGTGCCTCCCATTGGAAAGCCTCGCAGGGAATCAGCTGGCAAGGAAAAATGTGATTTGTAGAGCTGTTTCTAGCATCACCGGAGTATGGAAAGGGGGTTGTAGCTGTGAGATAACAAGCTACTAAATGGCACAAGTAGTAAGCATAAATATTTGTTGGGAGACTAATGCAACAATTCAGGAGAGCAATGGTGGAGGCTTGGACCAGGGTAGCGGCAGCGGAGAAGGCAGAGGAATGGCTACAATGCTTGTAGTTTCCTCGCAGTCTGGCAGTGGATTTAATCAAATGGGAGGTGTGAAAGCAAGAGATAAGCCAAGGAGGACTCCAAGGTGTTTGAACTGAGAAACTGGAAAAATGGTTTCCATTTTTTGAGATGGGGAAAATGGCAGAACACAGGGGCTTTGGTGGGGGGGGGGGGGGGATGAGGAGTTCTGCACTGATTAAGTTTCATATTCATATTAGATATCCAAATAGATTAGCCACGCTGAGAGCTGGGCATATGAGTCTGGAGAATAAAGACACAGATCCTAGATGCAGTACAAATTTAGGAGTCATCAGAGAATAGACAGCATTTAAAGCCGCGAGACTAGAAGAAATCCTGGAGAGAATGAATAAACAGAGAAAAAGAGATGTTAAGGGGATAGATTCCTGGATCACTGCTATGTTTACAGCTTTAAGAGATGAGGAGAAGCCGGCAAATCTACCAGGGGGGAATGGTTTTTGAAATAGCAGGAGAATCAAAAGAGTATTGACTTGGAGGCTAAATTATAAAAGTGAATTAAGAAAGAGAGAAGGATCAAATGTATAATGTGGGGCTAACAGGTAAAGTAAGGTGAGAACTGATAATTGACCATTGCAGCTGACAATGTGCAGTTAATGAAATAACAAAATTTTTTTCGAAGGAGGAGGACATGAAATTGCAGATTGGAAAGATCCAGTGAGTACCAGCACAATGAATAAGTCAGGCCAATAATGAGGCACACCACTATGAAGTTTCAAAATACTGGGATGGGGGGTTAGAGGGAAGGGTATGTAGGTGGGAGTAAAGAGAAGATGAGTTTGGAATGCAGGAGGAAATAGAAATCCAGGTCATATCCAAAAACTCAGAGATCAAAATGACATCTGTTTTCTCAAAAACAACACTGGAATGAAAAAAAAAGCTGGAGAAATGTCTTCAAATGCTAAAGGAAAGGATTTCCAAACTAAAAATAAAATCTAGTAAAAAATACCAATCAAGTATGAATAGAATAAAAATAATTCCAGACATGCAAAGTGCCCAAATTTTTAATTCCTTGTACCTTCCTGGGAAGCTATCGAAGAACTGGCACCACCAACACGAAAACAATAATCCAAGAAAAAAGACGATACAGGTTATGTGAATCAGGAGATCTAATACAGGTAAAAGGTGAAGGGAATTCCTACTATGACGGTAAAGGAAGATTCTAGGATAACAACCTTGCATCAGATAGATTAGAACATATGAGAAGATTCCAGGACTGGAATTCATTGTTGATGCTGCTGAAATGCCATGTAAACAACTGGCTAAGATGTTAGAAGTTTTACCACAAAGAGGCACATTTAAAAGGAAAAGAAGAAACAAGACATGTACTAACTGTCTTGTATCCATACAGGGAGCTAGGATGCTGGAGTGAGAGCAGGCTTCCTTCTTATCACTTCTGTTTTCTCAGTGAAGTAGGAACCAAGGTTATGACTGGAAGAGAGGGGTGAGGAGGCGGCATTAGGAGTCTGAGGAAGGGGAGTATATGGTACAGTCATCTGGAAGTGGGCAAGTAAATGAACTTGAGCAATGCTGTGGGATTGCCTATCCACAATCTCGGTGGAATACGAAAGAACCAGCCAATTGCCATCTCTTTGGATTGTAAACACATGTAACAGGAGGTAACGGCAGCAATAAAGAGCAGAAACTATTCCAATATGAGAAGAAAAGTCACCAAGTAGAGAGCGTGGCTCATAATCCTTGTGTGGTCACTAAGAAGAGTGGAGGTCCACGCCAGTGGAGCAATGGCAGGAGCAGTCTAGAGGAGGAGTGGCCCCGTGGCATTGGAGACGTGGCTTGAAAGAGGAGACGATGACTCGGCCTCATTTGAAGGAGTGTAATTTGAAGAATTTAAAGAAGAATACCTCACAGTTAAAATATCACAAGATAATTTAGCTGTGAGAATTGATTATAAAAGCGTGGAGGATTACAGAAGCAGAGAACCTGGTAAGGGGTAATCACAATTTATCCTGGAAACAAGTAATTGCCTTTTATCCAGATGGGAAATGGTTAGGGGTTAGTTAGACCTACCACTACAAGCAATTATTTTGTGATGAGGTGCTTCTGTTTTGCACAGCTCCAAAAAACAACTGGAAATAGGAGTTATAATTGTGAATTATGCCTTCATCGAAAAGCTTCCTCTATTAACTTATAGTGGCCTGTGGTCTTTTTCCTGCTGGTTCATCATGTTTAAGTAGTAATCTTGTGGCTTCCTGTGGTGTTTTTTAAAACATTTATTGAACATGTATTCTTTTACTGTTTCATATCTCCTGTTGCAGGCAGAAGCTTTGTGATATAGCATTACGAAGTCAAAAATCACTCTTCTTTTTTGCCTCCCCAGGAGTTTCGCCCAATTATTTCTAAATCAATAAATCCTCCCTTTTCCTTTTAATAAATGGCAAAGTCATTTACGGACCTCTGAAGAGTTTTCTCCTGTCTCATATTCAGAACTATCGAAGCTGCGATACCAACTATACACCCCTAGGTGGTGTCTCTCCAAAGACTTCCCAACAAAAGAGAATCCAAAGTCCTACCTCCAGGCCAATTCTGCCACTTAATATCTGACTGACACACATCACTTAACTTGGCTGTCACAGATGTTCTCAACAAAAAATCAGAACGGTGTGAATACCTACACCACTTGCCTCTCCTTCAGCAGTTGTATGTACCTAACAGTGACACACCACTCGCTATTCCCTCTTTCACGTGGCCCCTTCCTCCAAAGAGTTGCCCTTTTCCTTTCTATCTGATCGTTTTAATTTCCGAGTAACAGGCAGGTCTTGTTTATTTAAAAGAAATCATATTTCATCACATATAAGATTCTATCATATTATTTACCAATAATACAGAAAAGAAGAACACTGCCCATAAAAAGGACTCAATGGTTTTCCAATGGTGCTATGGGTAGTCCTGTACTGGCCTCTACTTGTTTTGACCTCCATCATGAATTCTAAGGAACTGAGAGATTTTTCCTGCTTTCGCTTGCACCCTTTGGCATGTGACACAGGATCATTTTACATCCATCTTAGTAACTGCTTCTAATACACTTGCATCTACTCGTGGGTATTTTCTCCCCTCTTACTCTGCTGCTTTATAAGAAAAAATAGAATTACTTCCATCATTTCTCTGAAATAATAATTTGCTTAAAAATCCAACTGGCACCCCTCGCCTCTGTTTCTATGTCTTTTTAAGTTTTTTTATATTTTGAGAGAGAAAGAAAGAGAGATGAGAGAGCATGAGCAGGGGAGTGGTAGAGAGAGAGGGAGAGAATCCCAAGCAGGCTCCGCACAGTGCAGAGCCCCACGCGGGGCTTGAACTAGCAAACCGTGAGATCACGACCTGAGCCAAAGTCAGATACTCAACTGACAGAGCCACCCAGGTGCCCCTCTTTGTCTTTTTAAACACAAAACAGAAATATTTTAAATGCCAATCAAACTCAATATGTGCAGTACTAACAATGCACAGACATCAGTGAGATGACAGGAGGAGAGCATCTATGACCAAGGTCCTCCTTGCTCAGGCAGCATCAACTACGATTCAGCTTCTGCCAAGTCAGCAGAGGCTATAGAAGGCAGCTCCATCTCACATATACTGAAATATAAAAAATTATACATCTCATAACCAATAAAATATGTAATTTTATTTTGTGGGCATGGCATCCCTTCCTTCTGCCTTTCCCTTCATTAGTACTTACAATAGTATTTATCAAATATGCCATCTGTCCTGTCAATTTATATTCTGCCTCTGTCCATAATATCCACCACAACTCTGATTGATAAGATGCTCTCGTCTTGGTTGTTGCTATGCGGGCAGGTGTGTGTCACTGTGTCATATAGAGCCGGATACTGAAAAGTTAATAATGGAAACTTAAGTCAAAGTGCATATGATGATTTAGAGATCTATCCAAACAGTAAAACTCTGCTTTAAAAAAGTCTTTCTAGAAGTGCCTGGGTGACTCAGTCGGTTAGGTGTCTGCTTCAGCTCAGGTCATAATCTCGTGGTTTGTGGGTTTGAGCCCTGCTTTGGGCTCTCTGCTGTCAGTGTGGAGCCCACTTCAGAGCCTCTGTACCCACCTCCATATCCCTCCCCAGCTCACATACTCTCTCTCTCAAAAATAAATAAACATTAAAAAAATTAAATCTTAAAAAAATCTTTCTATTGAAAAATTAAAGCAATTTAATAACAGAAACTTAAAGAGACATGTTCTTGTAATTCAAGTTGAAAAGCAAACATTTGAAAAATGTTTCTTCCTGAAAGGAAGAATATATAACTGATTCTTTTAACTAATATATAATCAAATACAATTATAATTAGTAATTTCTAAAACTACATTCTATTTAACCCATGTAGTTCATATGCTCCAGTAAAATTAATTACAAATATAAATTTAACAATAATTTTCACTGAGACTTTAGAAATATTCACATACATACTAATAGTTATTACCATTTTACCGTTTATTGGTGAGGATAGTTAGTAAAATTCATTAATAGCTGAACAATCTGAAATCACTGAGTACATAATCAGCTCCATGCAATGGAATTGTTCACAGATGGACCCTCCCCCCACCCATCTTGCCCAAAGAAGCTCTTAGCACATATGGAGTTTGGTAAGACAATTAGCCAGTTTCAGACTTTACATTTAAGGTTGCCTCCTGCAGTTAAGCTGGGGCACAAATACCTTAGCTCTAAGGAAATATCTTTGTGAATCAAGAGGGCGTCTCTACATTCCAAAGGGGCATGCAGTCAATACAAGTGCAGCACTTCCCAGAATTTCAGCCTGAATATTCCTAGTAGAGTTACAATTTCAAGTTACATTTTCTGCCCCTGAGTGCCATTCTTCAGAGCACAAACCATGTTAATTCCAGATGAAACAGTGCCTCCACTGTTTATACACACACAAATGCATAGACGTATTAGAAATCTGAGGAGTAAGAGAAGGTGAGAGGGAGGTCACGGGGAAATAATATCAGGACACAGTTTCTGAAAAACAATTTACAATTGATTTTAGACATTTCAGTTCTTTTCTAGCCAACCTGCCTAAGGTTCCTGAAGATTTCTCTCCTGCTCCTTACCACCTCTCCCTTCTCTAGCCCTTCTTTATTCCTATTCTCTTCTCTTTTGGCTCATCCCAATGGCTCTATACTTTTCTACTACTCATATCCAACTCTGGAATCAATACCTCACCCTGAGTCTCTCCCTAACTCCCAGAAATCAGCAAGAAAAAGTTCCATACACAGACAGCACACTTTCTAAAAAACTGTGGTGCCATTAACATTTTTCCTGACATGCTATATGCAGAGAGTAGTTAAGTAACTTAGATCTCAAAGTCAGTGCTGTGTTTCCAGAAGTCCGTCTTCAATTTTTTCTTTCTTTCCACCTCAATTGACTCACACTAACGGTCTGCTGATCATGAAAAAATGTACAACTGAAGTAATTATTAAAAAGAAGATTGGGGAGGTGGGTACAAATTTTTGGTACAGTGTCTCAGTATGTTTCATGTCAGTATAAATCCTGTGTAAAGATTCTTAAACTGCTACTCTTGCTGTGTCACCCCTACTGTTTTTCAATGGACCTGCATGAAATTGCCAGGAGAATTTAGGCTACTCTGATATCTATTTGCTAATTAGGAACTAATGTTTTTAGAATAACGTTTGCTCTGACCTGCTCTTTAATGCTAAAGGATTGGAAGATCACAGAGTGGGGGAGAAGGGAGGAAACAAATGGACACTGATGTAATAACTAGTCTGCATCAGGAGTTGGGTTCCTGGTGCCATGCTCAGGTCTACTGCTCCCAGGACAATGTTACTAAAGAGACCAGAGAACATTCTGACTTTCTAAATTCAGCACTCAAAATGTGAGGTCCAAGCTGATCTCACTTGGATCTGGAGGGACAGGAACACATACTCACAAAATCAGGATTTTATTCATACAGTCTGCCCTTCTAACTCACAAGGTGGCTATACAGTCAAAATGAGTTATTAAGAGAAAATATAAAATAGCAAAGCCTGTTTTTTTTAATTTTTTTAAGGTTTATTTATTCAAGAGAGACAGAGACAGAGCAAGAGAGAGAGACAGAGACAAAGCATGAGTAGGGGAGAGGCAGAGAGAGAGAGAGAAAGGGAAACACAGAATCTGAAGCAGGCTCCAGGCTCTGAGCAGTCAGCACAGAGCCCAATGCAGGCTCAAACTCACGAACCGCGAGATCATGACCTGAGCCCAAGTCGGACGCACAACCGACTGAGCCACCCAGGCACTCCACAAAGCCTGCTTTTTTAATGATCCTTTCCTATTACAAACTCTTGCAGCAAATTTTGAAAATGTTGACTTATTTCCTTAGAGATTTTCTGTGCATATAATTTTATATAGTTAAAGCATACACATTTATATACTTATTTTTTCACTTAATACTCGAACGTGAGCATTTTACTATTTACTAAAATTATTCATGAACTGGATGGTAGACAATTTTATCAGTCAATTATGTTCACACAGAAAATACTGTTTCTTAGGCAAAGGTAATTTTTTTATATAATTGTAAAATTCCATTACATCCCATTGCCAAAGAAGCATTAGGAGCTTTGTATAGCTGTATAAAAAGCAATTATTTTTTTAAAGAATAAGCATTTTTTAAAGTCAGCAAAAAAAAAATGATTCATGAACATTATTTCAAATTTTCTTGCATCTCTATTCCATCAGTACAGACATATGGTACGTTATAAAACCACTGGTGTATTTTTATATGTTTAAAGAGTGTCATTGTTTTCAAATTATCCATAGCATGATATGTATATTTATATGCAGCAGGAGTTTTTCTTTGTTTTTAGAATGGGTTTGTAGAAAAATAATAAAAAATCTATTCTAAAATAATTTTTATTTACCACCTTTTCAAAAATCCTCTTCAGACATTTCAAAAAATCAACATCGGCTTCTGCTATATTTTTGGTTTTAGGTTATGCTTTTCTGGGTGTCTGTTCTTGTTGCTACTTCTTTCAACTTTATGGAGATCCTGGAACTTTAAGTCGATGCTGTCATGGGACGAGTCTTGGGGGATCCTCTAGGAGGAGCTGAGTTTATTTTCAAAGATCGAGGGATATGAATGGTTTGTCCTGAGGGCAGATTGTAGGAGATTATATTTTCTAAAGATGACCATGTATCTCCTATCACACATACTCTTCTAACAATGTGACTCTGCTATTCCTGGTAACAAGAGGTGAATCTGTGCTAGGACTTCTCCCCCATGAACCTGGTGGGCCTCTGTGATTGCTTCAACCAACAGAGTATGATAGAATGGACACTGGGCGTGAGGTCATCTGTCTTTTCTACCTGGAAGCTTTTTACAGCTTCTTATTATCTTTAGTTCAGTTTTACTAAAATGGTCTAGGTTTGCACTTTTAAAAAATTTAATTGACTATGTTTGATGCTTTGTTTTTCCTGTGTTTATGGATTACATTATTATTTAATTCTAAAAAAGTCTCAACCTTCCCCTCTATTTTATAATTCCACAACTCTAATGTAGTCCCTTCTCATGCTATCTTCCACATGTTGTTACCTTGCCTCCACATTTTCTCTATCCTAGACTCCAGCTCATCAACTCTCCTTCAGCTATGTCTAATCTGATGTGTGTTTATTTCACCAATCATACTTTTCATTTCTAAAAGTTCTTCTTGGCTCTTGTTCAGGGTAACCTAGTTAATTGTGATATTCTCTTTATGGCTTATTCCTTTTTTTCTATAAAGATTTCATTCTTAGTTATATACTGCATCTGACAATTCCAGTATACTCACAGGCATTTAGATCTGTAATTTGTCATTTGCTCTTTGTCTCTGAGGACTCTCAATGTTAATGGCTTGAGTGCATTTCAGGGATTGCTTTCATGAGCTTATATTTGTTTCAAAGTGGTACATGGGATTTCCGAGAGTTTTCTTCCAGAAGAAATATGTGCTTCTGTTGGAAGCCAGGGGCTGCTAAGGACATGAGGCCACATTAGGTCCTTTATCAGGGCAAAAGTACAGTAAGTCCTGGGCTTGATCTCCAGCTCTCAGCATTGAGATCAGAATTTTATATCTCACAGTTTTAGTTCCCTGATTTTCTATTTTGTAAGGTTTTGTTTGTTCGGGAAGAAGTTTGCAGATACCCTTGGAGAGTCCCTAAATTTGACGAGCCCAATAATACATTGGAAAATACGTTTTATCTAAGAACAAAATGTATTCCAATGAGAGTCCTCTTGAGTAACTATGGTGGAATCAGTCAGAACAGCTTCTACTGGACACAGTTATATTACCTCATTTGTGTCTCTCATCCATGCTCAAGACAATTTTATTCTCACTTGACAGATGGTAGGTTAAGGAACTAACGTTCCATAGCCAGCAAGTAGAAGCACTCATCAGTACTGGCACCAGAATTTGAACACAAATCTGTTTAAAGCCAAACTTGTGTTCTCACCATTATGTATGTAATATTGCCTCTCAGACACAAACTTCATAAAGATCCCTACCCTTTTAGAAGCATCTCTGCTCTATCTTCTACTCTCTCTAGTTCCAGTTTTAGTATCTGCTTTTTAATGCTCTTCTATCATGACAGACGTTAGACTGAGTGGCTATCAGTGACTGCCAAGCCTTGATGCAAACACTGATAAACTGCTCTGAGTCTAGAGATAAAAGAAAAAAGGAGTCTTCCGGCAGAACAGATATGGAAGTTTCTGGAACACAATCTGAGACATGAGTCATATAGAATTCTAAAGAGAAACTGCTATAATCTTATTTAGACCAAAGTTATTTTCCTCAATGCTCAAATTATTTTTTTAAAAGTGCATAAATAAAATAAGCAATTGTTCTCCCCACTAATATTGCTACACTCCCAATTGCCTTTAGCAAAAGTGGAGGCAATAACCATTGGATGAAGTCTCTTCCACGTGTATGGGAAGAGATTACTCAGGCTTTATATGATATTAAGAACCTCAAAATAAATACTGGGGTCTCATATCAAGTCTTCCTGATGAATTAAAAGTTAAGCATGCACAAATTTTAAAAGGTTAATTCCACCATTGACTTACACTCCATTTGTTCTAAAAACTATTTCCTAATTCATGTCAACTTTTAAAAAAAAAAAAGAGTAAAAAAAAGAGTAAAGTAGTCTTCCTACCTAAGTATTCCTTAGTATTATTACTAAGTAATTATTATTAGTAGTAATAATCCCAAGTATTATTTTGAAATATCTGTTACTAAAAAATTCGACTCCTCATCTTAAGATCATAAATATTTTAACTGACATCAAAAAAATTTTTTTAAGTTTATTCATTTATTTTGAGAGACAGAGAGAGACAGAGAGACAGGGAGAGAGAGCGTGCCAGGGAGGAGCAGAGAGTGGGAGAAAGAGAATCCCAAGCAGGCTCCATTAGCCTGCTGTTAGCACAGAGCCAAATGTAGGGCTGTATCTCACCAACCGTTAGATCATGACCTCAGCTGAAATCTAGAGTCGGACACTTAACTGACTGAGCCACCCAGGCACCCCCCAAAAATCTCTTTTTATAAGACAATTCAAACCACATTCAAATTCGATTCGTAAAAGATTTTAAAATACATATATTCACTTCTTCATTCATTCCATAAACATTTACTCTGCATGTCTTGTATGCGAAACAACATGCTAGGGTCTCAAGAGCACAGATTCTTGACTCCAAGCTGCTCACACCTGTACTACCGCCTCTCATGTGCCTACATGGAAACCCACGCCCACTCAGGATCCTGATACTCTTTGATAGTGACTGCAAATAATTATTTCCCAAGTTAGAGCTTCAAAGTTTAAAAATGAATTTTTAATATCATAATAGGATAATCGATTAAGTTCCAGTTTTTATGTATAATAATCATTTGCCCAAATATATACTGAACTCCTGATGTGGGTAAATGGCTAATCGAGTTTTCAACTCTACTGAAAAAACTGTATCGAAACAAGCTTTGAGAACTCTCATCTCTATTTTCACATTGTGCTACTCTAGAATGACTCAGGCTAGGCCAAGTAAATTTTAAATATTTGTGAATAAAGGAGCCCATTGAAAATCAGATAAAAAAATATATGCACGTATATGAAATTTTTGTATAAATTTCAGAAGGGGTTCAGGGAACCCCTAAAACTCTTCTACAGACCATTCAATAGGATCATGGGAATGTCTGCTGATGGTCAGTAACTTCAGGGTGGGAACTTCGTGTCTCATTCAAGTTAGTATTCCCTGTCCCAGAGCAGATTTCAAATAGGATTTGCTGAATGAACACCTTGGCAACATTGTTCTTGTGAAGCTCACATTTTTATCTCCTCTTCCCCCATTCATTTCAAAGTCTTTCACTTCCGCATATATACTTTTCTAAAACTTACTTGCTCGAGACAAATCTGACAGTCTAGGCAAAATCTTTTCTCCAGACTCTACTTTCATAATTCTCCCTTCTACGCTTCACAAAAGGCACACCTCCTATCATCCAAATATTACAATGATGCATTGCCCCAGAGGGTAAAAACCACTCAGGCAGGCAAACAAAGAAACATTTTCAAGACACACAGTTTTCTGAGGGAGTGTCTCTTGAGAAAAAACAAAAAGATCCTCATAAGAAATACAAAGAAGTTATACTTCATTTTATCCAGAGGATAAACTATTGACAGTCCCCATATCTTACTTCTTTGTTCCCCATACTTCTATGTTGAATAATTAGAATTCAGAAGTAAGATGATTATATGGGTTACGTTTTAGCACCTACTTGAAATAAAAGGTCGTTAGCCTTTTTCTCACGAAAGTCAGTTCGACTTATGAATTACTTCAACAAAGAACACTGACTTTGTTAGAGGGCAAGTAACATCCAAAGAGCTATATCTGCACTTCTGAGACTTTGGCAATATATATTTGAAGCATATGCACAATATAGAATACACTGAAAGTATATACTTGGTGAAATATAACTTTATGCCAAAAAATTAGATAACTTAAAAATGATCAAGGAAACAATGATGGCTTTTTTAGAATACTTTTAAAGAATATTTGAACAAAAATATCTGAGGCCCAAGGAGTTAGAGGCACTGTGTTGATGAAGGGGTAACCCCATGTACAGATCCTTGCTATCACCCACCTGCAAAACTCATCAAAGAAAGGAAGAGAACAACAGCAATGGATTTGAAGATCTAGTGACACGCTGCCATATGAGAACAACCTCTCTTCCCTGAGCCCAAAAAATGCACTCAGCAGGTAAGTGTGACTTCCTGCAAAGCCCTTTCTAACCTGTGTCTCAGATACCCTAACTAATCTCCTTGTTCTGAGTGCAGTCAAGAAGATGCACTTTATAGCCACTGAACAACAATTTGTGAAGAAGGCAGATCTCATGTTATGCATTCTTACACACACACACACACACACACACACACACACACACAAAAGCCCAAGGGAACTTTTGGAGGTGAAAGATATGTTTAGATATGTTTAGTACCTTTGAGTGTGCTAGGAAATATCATTAGGTGTATACATATGCCCAAGCTCATCAAGTTATATACATTAACCATGCAGGATTTTTGTGATTTTAATTATACCTCAATAAAACTGTTTTCTAAAAGATAAGAATGCACTCTAAACAATATACCTAACAAAGGCTACAGCAAAGCTCCTTGCTGAGAATTTCTTTTAAATACATCTATAATGTTAACTTCTCTTACCTTATTTTTGCTAACATAATTATGTGTCCTCTTATATATATATTTATTTATTTTGTTCAGAGACAATAAAACTATTGTTATAAAAATAAATATTCACATGGATTGAATTTCTTAAATACGAAAAATGAAACTATAAAGGCACTAGAAAAATACAAGATAATATTTTTTTATGGAGGGGATGTGGCTAAGGAAGATTATCCAAACAAAGATTAAAAAAAAAAAAAGCCATAAAGGAAAAGGAAATTTCATTGCATAAAACATATTAAATTTTGAAAGATCTATGACAGGCTAGAAGAAAATATTTGCTACATATACAGCAAACATATCTATAGTATAAATAGTACCTGTAATACAAACCATTCCTATAAATCGACAGGAAAATATTTTTAACAAGAAATATAGCACAAAGTGAGCAAAAAATACAAGCAGGCAATTCACTGAGGAAAAACTAATAGTCAATACCCACTCAGGCTTGGCTGTATTCAGAAAAATGCATATTAAGTGAAGAAGAATATATCATCTCTCACCTAACAAACTGCCAAAAATTTAAAAGATGAATAGTACATAATGTTTTTTAGTATTAGGAAACAGGCAGTCTTACCGTTTACAAAAGAGAAAGTAAATGGTACATTTTAGAAGGGTGATTTCACAGTATCTGTCAAAATTAAAAACTATTTGGTTGTATTTCTAGACATCTATTATATGAGAATGCCTACTGTTGAACCCAAACAAGCAGGCGCAGCATTGCTTATGAAGTGACGCACAGGTGCTGGTCACTTGGATAAGACTCCCTTTGATTACGAGTACCTGAGCCCACAACATTTGGGTATTTCAGTCCTAATTGCTAGTTATCTGTACAGGAGAGTATGAGGCAATGTTGGATTCCTCTTTTCACAGTGATTGAGTCATTCTCTACAATGTATAATCCTTGGAGAAACAGCCCATAGTGTATTGGACCAGCTTCGTCAACTGGAGACCAACCCCCAAAAGCTTCCAGAGCAGCTGTCAAGATCTCTAGAATTGATTTGGGAGCAAGAATTTTCCATCTGCATTCCTAAATCTGATTGAATGTAACATGATGTAACATCATCGCATGATTATACATTCCCGTCCATTTTGACAATATTGCTATGTTCATGCATACACGTGTAGTAGATTGGTCATTTTTTGTTTTTATTCTTCAATGAAATCATTATTAACTCAATTCACCAATCAATGCCAATCAGTGAGTTGGGACAAAAGCAAACAAGTTGGACAGTAGTAGGAATGAGTAAGCAGGCTATTGTATTGCTTCTTTGAGGAAAACAACGGATTTTCATGTTATTTCTACCACCTCTAACGGCAAGAAACAGAGTCCCAGTAGGAGCATAAAATAGCGATTAGATTCCCATTATCCTGCTTAGTTTATTTACAATTCTCTCCTTCACTTTTCCTGCCCGTCCAGATGGGTTTCTTCTTTGTTCTCAAACTAAATTATGTTCACCATCTTTAAATACTTCAAAGGCCTTCCTCGTTAGTTCCTCACAAACAGAAGTCATAAACTCTTACCTTTGCCGAATTATGCTGGGGTTAGCTGTCACTAGATGACTTTTGGATCCAACATCTTTAGTGTATTCACTTGACAAAGGAGGAAGGTTGCAGCTAGAGAAACAAAAACATTTTAGAATGATTTACAAACTTTTAAATCAAATAGGAATTTTACTAGGCCTAGCTCAGTTCACAAATAATCATTTTTATCACCTCTCCCTTTTAATAGTCATTAGATGACTAACTATAACCAACTTCAAAGTGCAGTCGTAAAAACTAGTCCTGTTTTAGAAGAAAGAAAATGTCAGCTAGAGAGTTAAGTGATCTATTTAAAAAGAGACATTAACTAGAATGAATGTATTCCATTCAAAATATTTTTGAGGTGGTAGGGCAGGAAGCACTAAGCTTGAAACTGGAGCTCAAGAGGGTGTGGTAAATTAAGGACACAGGGCCTACAGTGTTCTCTGTACACCCACAAACCTCAAGACACAGGCAAGAACTGTATTTGCTTATGGTTTTTCTTTCTTTTCCAAAATTCTAGATTTTACAATAATACATTCAGAGCAAACTCTGCCATCTAAATCAATACATATCTGACTTCTGTGTACATCTCCAATGTACAGGTTGACTACTGGTGAACACATAGTGATTTGTTATCTAAAGAAATGTAGTGATTCTCCACTATTCCAGTTCAGCCCATGGAAAGAGTAGAGGTGATGGTTTCCTGGTGACAAAAATAACACCCATCCCTCCCTCACACACACACACACACACACACACACACACACACACACACACACACACCACCCCAGCCCTGGTTGCTTTCCTTGGCCACAATGCCTTATGAATGTTTACAATGGAAAATAGGGCAACTGCATATCCAAATCCCAAGGCTTTCTACCAATGGAACCTTAGGCAAGTGAATTCATCTGTCTGGTCTTGGTTTCCCCATTACACAAAAGGAGGATAATGACTTTCCCTTTCTAATGAGGTTGTTCTAAGGATTACAATAAGAAATATATAAAGTCCCTATCTTGATACCTCACACATAGTAAAAATACCACGTATCAGAAACATATATACATATAGTTAAATATATATATATACTGTTTATGAAGAACCTAAATGAATCTATACTTCCATCAGGTTTTCTTTCATTACTCTGTCCCAGTTTCTCCTCTCCACCCATAGCTCTAACTTGACTCCTACCACATCAGGACATCTCTAACTCTTCACTATTTCGACCAACAAAAACTTCATGAATTTGTACTGAAAAAGATCTTACAAATATTAAGGTCTCTGTCATTCCCCCAACTACTAAATTTACCCTACAAATTTTCCCCAGGACATGGAATTGTCCACGCATCCACTCAACTGATTAGCTCAAGTTCCTTGATGTTGTCTTGTATTTGCCCTGTGACTCCTACCACATAGCACATCCTGGGTGGAAGTTGTCTCAGTTGATTTGGAATATTTCTTTCATCTGCTGTGCAGTGATAAGATACTGGCTTTTCAGGCACCTACCCACAGATTAATTGGTCAGCCAGTGGTGACTTTTGCTGAGTGCCCATTGAGAACAAACACAAGTCATGGTAGGGGGGTGAAGGGAAGCCAAGTCACAGGGCCTCCTCTTGAGATGTCCACAGTCTAGTGGTCACACCATATCTTGTGTGGTTTTTGAGGACCCTTGTGAGGGAATGAGTTTAAGCATTACCAACCAGGTTCATCCGGCAGCAGGGCATGCTATGGTCTTGTGATTTAACTGATCTTTGCAAAGATGAAGGTGATTTTGAGGATAAAACATAAGCTAAAACTTGTGCATTTGTCTCTTAAGGAAGATTTGATCTTAATGGTCTTCATAACATTTGAGAATCAACCATGTTATAGCAAAACCATAACCTCTGAATACTGATGGAGAATTCAGCAACTTGTTTTGTCATCATTAATGAAACATATCAGTTTTAATTAATAAATACTTTGTTTTTCTGTGTGTTCCTTGTAGGTTGACCCATGGCTCCTATGTGTGGGTTCCTTTATACCTTCTGTCACACAGTAAAAGCTCAAGAAAAACTTCTGGGTACTGATTGTCAAATCCTACAACAAAGAGAAATGCTTAAAACAATTAATATAACATTTTATAAATGTATGTCTGGAAAATAATGACACTGTATTTTGGTGTAAATATCTGCCTTAAGTTCTTCTGGGTAAACTTTCTCTTCAAGTGCAAATGTCTGTGACACTTCCTTATAGCTCTTTTCTTAGAAAAAGCACACTGTAATTTTAGCTCCTCAATTCCTAATTAATAATTACATAGATTTACAAAGAAGGCATATTTAATACAAATTGTTTCTAATAAGTCATAACTGTGTAAAAGTGTTTCAAAATGTGTATTATTGCTTGTTGGCACAATTAACAGGTATTAATGCCTAATGTGTCTTGGTAACAGTGCTCATGATCTTAAAAGTTTGATCACAGAATTGATGAGAAATGAATATTCTTTGAATTGAGGAGTAGAATGGTTGGGTTTGGTGAAGAGGAATCTTTAAATAGAGAAAAAATATCATAAAAGTACTTTTAAAATGTTACACATATCATTCATCATCAGGGAAATACAAATCGAAACTACAGTAAGATATCACCTGACACCTGTCAAAATGGCTAAAATCAACAACACAAGAAACAACAGGTGTTGGTGAGGATGAGGAGAAAGGGGAACCCTTTTGCACTGTTGGTAGAAATGCAAACTGGTACAGTCACTCTGGAAAGCAATATTGAGGTACCTTGAAAAGTTAAAAATTGAATGATCCAACAATTGCACTATAAGGTATTTACTCAAAAAATACAAAAACACTAATTCAAAGGGATACATGCACCCTGATGTTTATTGTGCATTATCTACAACAGCCAAAATATGAAAACAGCCCAAGTGTCCACCAATTGATGATTGGATAAAGAAGTGGCAATTATACATATAATAGAATATTACTCAGCCATAAAAAAGAATGAAATCTTGTCATTTGCAGTGATGTGGATGGAGCTACCCAGTATTCTGCTGGATGAAATAAGTCAGTCGGTGAAGGAGAATTACCATATGATTTCACTCATATGTGGAATTTAGGAGACAAAACAAATGAGCATAGGGAAAAAAGAGAAAGACGTAAACCAGAAAATAGACTCTTAACTATAGAGAACAAGCTGATGGTTACCAGAGGAGAGGTGTGGTAGGGGGATGGGTTGAGCAGGCCATGGAGATTAAAGAGGGCATTTGTTGTGATGAGCACCGGGTGTTGTGTGGAAGTATTGATTTACTATATTGTACACCTGAAACTAGTATTATACTGGATGTTAACTAACTGGAGTTTAAATAAAAACTTTTAAAAATGGTATCCATATTTAAGTATGCAAAACACACATTTGAGCCTAATTCCAAGGCTCCAAAATTATGTTACCCTCACTTGTATCTCTGAGCCACCCAAACCATCTCCAGGATCCAATCACCATTACCTCGGTCTTTCAGATCTTCCAGGTAAATTTTATTTAACAATATTATTTTTTAAAGAATTTTTTGGGTTATAGAGCAAACCTTTACTTTGAAAAATAAAAGAAACAAATTTTTAGCATTAGAAAATGTACTTGAAGAGGGCACTTGTGATAAGCACTGGGTGATACATGTAAGTGATGAATCACTAAATTCTACTCCTGAAAACAATATTACATTATATGTTAACTAACTAGAATTTAAATTAAAACTTAAAAAAAATAACAAATAAAATAAAATTTTTTAAAAATGCATTTGAAACAGCATGGCCCGTACCCAGAAGACCCAAAGGACTGTAGGAAACTGAGACTCCCATCTTAAAAGGGTTCATGCACAGACTCACTTACTCTGCAAATCAGAGGAAAAAAATGGCAAGTTTAAAAGCACCTAGACCATATGTGAAGGAAATTCATTGGCTAATCTTAAAGCATCTGCCAGAAAGGCAGGGGTCTGTTGGAACTCTCTTCAGAGATGGAGGTGCTTCCACGGGTTATTTTTGCACTCTCCTACCTTGCTGGCACCGCTTTCCCTGAACTGGTGCTCTAATTCCCTTCTTTAAATGACGTAAAATGCCAAACTTAGCAGGCATGAATCCTATTGTTCCTCTGCCCTCCAAAGCCTGTGGAGGCCAGTCTGGCACTGTCTCGTGGACCCAAGTCACCAAAACCAGCAGCTGCATGCAGGACACACAAAGGATGCCTCTCAAGCACCTGGATCTGGGCCAAGGGGAACTTGTGTAGCTGGGCCCTACAGTTCTGAAACAATTAGAGAAACAGTTCCTGGCAGGCAACCAACCCCAGGTCACTAAACAGACAGCGAACTAAAACAGACCCCCATCTTCCTGTAACCATTCTTTGAAGACTGGGACACATAGCTGTTTGACATAATACATAGACACAAACACAGAGTGTCAAGCAAAATGAGGAAAAGAGGTATATTCTTCAGTTGAAAGAACAAGATTAAACCCCAGAACAAAATCTTAATGAAATGGAGGTAAGTAATTTACCTGACAGAGTTCAAAGTAATCATCACAAAGATGCTCATCAATCTCAGGAGAGTGGATGAACACAGAAAGAACTTCAACAAAGAGATATAAAATATAAGAAAGTACCAAACAGGGGCACCTGGATGGCTCAGTTAGTTAAGTGTCTGACTCTTGATATTGGCTCAGGTCATGATCTCACCATTTGTGAGATCGAGCCCCATGTCCAGGCTCTGCACTGGCAGCATGGAACCTGCTTGGGATTCTCTCTCTCTCTCTGCCTCTGCCCCACTTTCTTTCTCTCTCAAGATAAATAAACATTTAAATAATTTTTAAAAAATAAAGTACCAAACAAAAGTCACAGAGCAAAAGAATACAATAACTGAACCGAAAAATATACTAGAGGGGTTCAACAGCAGACTAGATGAAACAGAAGAAAGGATCAGTGACTTGGAAGGCAGGACAGTGGAATTCGTCCAAATAAAGCAACAAAAAGAAAAAAAAAACAAACAAACCTTTAAATGAAGATAGGTTAAGAACTTTTGGGACAACATCAAGTAGATCAACATTTGCATAATATGGAGGGTACCAGATAGAGAAGAGAAAGGGTCAGAAAATTTACTTGAAGAAATAATTACTGAAAACTTCCCTAACCTGGGGAATGAAATTGACATTCAGATTTAGGAAGCCCAGCAAAAAAATAGACCTAAATAGACCCACACCAGGGCACATTATAGTTAAAATATCAAAAGCTAGGGGTGCCTGGGTGGCTCAGTTAAGTACCCAACTCTTCATTTGGGCTCAGGTCATAATCTCATGGTTTGTGGGATTGAACCTTGTGTTGGGCTCTATGCTAACAGAGTAGAGCTTGCTTGGGATTCTCTGTCTCTCTCTTTCTAAACAAACAAACAAACAAACAAACTTTAAAAAAATATCCAAAGTTAAAGACAGAATCTTAAAACAACATGCGAAAAATGACTTGTTATATATAAGGGAACCCCCATAAGACCAATTGCAGACTTTCAACAGAAACCCTGCAGATCAGAAGGGAGGGGCATGATATATTCTAGGTGTGAAAAGGAAAAAACCGCCAATCAAGAAGACTCTACCTGGGAAGGTTATCATTCAGCTGAAGAAGGGATAGAGGGTTTTCCAGACAATCAAAAACTAAAGGACCACCACCAAACTGGCCTTACAAGAAACATTAAAAGAACCTCTTTGGGGCACCTGGGTGGCTCAGTTAGTTAAGCATCCAACTTTTGCTCACAGTTCATGGGTTCGAGCCCCGCCTCAGGTTCTGTGCTGACAGCTCAGAGCCTGGAACCTGCTTTGGATTGTGGGTCTCCCTCTCTCTTTGCCCCTTCCCTGTTCATGCCCTGTCTTTCTGTGTCTCTCAGAAATGAATAAACATTAAAAAAAATTAAAGGGACTTCTTTAAACTGAAGGGAAAGAGCACTTATTAGTAACAAGAAAACATATAAAAGTAAAAATTTCATTGGTAAAGGCAAATAAACAATAAAGGTAATGGACTAATCATTTACAAAGTTACCATGAAAGTTAAAATATAAAAAGAGTAAAAATAACTATAATTACAACAATTAGTTAAAAGATACACAAAATAAAAGGATGTAAAACATGACATCAAAAACAAAACATGGACAGAGGAATAAAAATGTATAGCTTTGGTATGTGTTCAAACTTAACTTGCTATCAACTTAAAATAGACTAGTCTGGATATATAGGCTAAGACATGTAAGACTCTTGGTAACCACGAGGCAAAATCTTACAGTAGGTATGCAAAAGATAATGAGAATGGAATCTGAACATAACACTGAAGAAAGGAATCAAACCATAAGAGAGAGTACAAAAGAAAAAGAAACAAAGAGGAACTACAAAAAAAGCCAGAAAATAATGAACTAAATGACAAAAGTACATACCTACCTATAATTACTTTAAATATAAGTGGACTAAATTCAATCAAAAGACATAGAATGTCCATAAATGGAGGAAAGGATAGCAACACCTGGGTGGCTCAGTTGGTTAAGCGTCTGACTCTTGATCTTGGCTCAAGTTATGATCTCACAGTTCATGGGATCTGCACTGACAATATGGAGCCTTTCTTGGGATTCTCTCTCTCTCTCTCTCTCTCTCTCTCTCTCTCTCTCTGCCCCTTCTCTGTTCTTTCTTGCTCTCTGTCTCTCTCTCTCTCACAAAAATAAGTAAATAAGAACTTTAAAAAATGGATGAAAGCATAAAGATGATGAGGTATATACATACAATGGAATACCACTCAGTCATAAAATAGAATGAAACCTTGCCATTTGCCACAACACAGATAGACCTTGAGGGTATTACAGTAAGTGAAGTAAGTCACAGAGAAAGACAAATGCTGTGTGATTTCACTTATATGCGGAATCTAAAACACAAAACAATCAAACAGAACAAAACAAAATTCAAAGATGGAGAGAACAGATTGGTGGTTGTCAGAATGGACAGAGATGGGAATGGGATAGATGGGAAGGGGGGGTCAGGAAATACAAATCTCCCGTCATAAAATAATTAAGTCAAGGGAGTAACAGAGCATGATGACTGTAGTCAATAATACCCTATTTCATATTATGTAATTTTATATGGGAATGGGGAAATGGGACTTATTGTGGTGATCCCTTCAGTGTACATGTAAAACTAATATAATGTTATATGTTAATTATACTTCAATTAAAAAAAAGAAAATGGCACTATTTTTGAAATTAAATCAAAGGCACATGCACAGATGGCTCTAACTCTTTGAATTCTCAGTCTTCACTTCTCCCATTATTCTATGAACATTATGCTTAATAGTTACTGTGCTATGCACCCTAACCACAAACACTCATTAATTCTGAATTCAAATACAGCCATGCTGATTGCCATAATGCAAACTTGGTCTTTTACTTACAAGAAATAAATACAGATAACCTCCTAAAATACTTAGGCCTGGTCTTCAACATGTTAAGTTTAAAATACGCATCTTCCTAAATGTAGTGACACACACATATACACACTTAGGAATAATATAAAAATACATTTATTTTACTGCTTCCTGCCAGATTGTATTAAGGCCTCTTGAAATCACTTAAATTCCCTGAATCTGTGAGTATAATAACCACTCCTCCTAGTTCCTTACGCAGTTTTTGGAAAGAGCAAATAAACATACTCGAGAGCAAGTTGAAAATATAAACTAGACTACATGAACTGTTACAATTATATGCTATTCATATAATCATAGATAGAACCAGTTTCCACGGTGGAAAGGCTTAAGGAATTGGCCACTCCCACTCCCTCATAAAGACTGGCAAGTTGACCCCCAGCAAGGATAAATGATGTGCGGTAGGTCACAGAGATACCTTGTGGCAAGGGCTTCTCCTCCTCTTCCCGACTTGTTCTTTGCTGGCTCCTAAGCTTCTACCAGTACATTGAAGTGGGTACCTGGATTTGGCCCAGGGCCTTTGCTGTTCCCATCAACCTCAACTGTCTAGGTGATTGTGGCCACTTTCATAGCATAAATACCTCTCCAGCCTCATCTCACTGCACTGTGGCAGCATTTGGCATTTTTCCCACATTAAAGTCTCAGAAAGGCTGTTCCTATACCCAGAGTGAAATGGAGAGATGGTTCCCTCCTCACACCACTTATCGGAAGGTTCCTGATCCGTCACCATCTGTCTCTGAATTACCCCTATCAGAGCCCCAGCACATCCCTAGGTTCTAAATACAAGACAGTTTATTTTGGTTTTGTTTATAATGTTTATTTATTTATTTTGAGGGGGGAAAAAGGCAGAGAGAGAGAGAGAGAGAGAGACAGAGAGAGAGAGAGAATCCCAAGCAGGCTCCATGCCACGACATGGAGCTGCAACCCACAAACCATGAGATCACAACCTGAGCCAAAATCAAGAGTTAGATGCTTACCCAACTGAGCCACCCAGGTGCCCGCAAGGAAGAATTGTTTAATATACTATTTCTAGATCCAGCTAAGGCCTAATATATAGTAGGGGCTCAATAAACAGATGTTGTATTGACTTGAATTATGAGAACTACATTTTTATTTTCTACATTTTCTTATTGTTTATATATATATATTGTAATAATAATAATAATTGCAATGGAGAGGAAAACATAGTCCTACACTGGAAAAAGCATGGCAGGACACCTCCATGAAGGAAAGACAGATATAGAAGGATCTCCCCATTGTGCTGCAGGCTTCACCAATGAGATAAAAATCTTCTGAGGAGCCCAACTCTCGTTCTCTGAGTGGGAACTTGGCCCTCCCCCAGGTACATGGCTTCCCCTGAAACACTCACAAAGAGTGCCTCCACTCTCCCCCATTCCACTGAGCTCAGAGCTCAGAGGTGGTTTAGACTACTCTTAGCCACCTTTGACCATTTCTAGACCATTATTTATTTATCCTTAAACACAAACACAAAAACCAAATCCCATGTTAACGCCCTGCTTCCTTTACCCAGCTTCCCTCCCTCTGTGCTACCTCAGCCTTCGTGGCCCTGGAGCCCTTTGGCACGTGGGTCATAGTTATTCCCACTTCAGTGAGACTTTGAGGCGCACCTGAAACAATCTCCACAATACAGCTTCAAAGTTCCCACATTTCTGCGATTACATATGTCTTATTTTTCTGCCACGTGTCCTTTTATCCCCCAGACAAACCGAGTTCTGCCATCATATACTCCAGTGGGCCACTCTTTGACATTAGTTCTTATGACTCCATCTCCCCTTCATCTTTCCCACCATCCACTCCCTTCTGGCTCTGAATGACCCTGTCCTTTGACCCTGTTTGGTGCCTTTCCTTTCTTGGTCATGCCCCTCAAAGCCACTTGCTATCCAGCCCAGACTTCAAGGTACGTCACCTGACATTTTTCTAGCCAGGATCCTCCATATTGTCACTCTCCATTCTTCTTCCCTCTCAACCAGACAACCCCAGGCACATGTCAATCCAATCACTTGCTGTCTTCACTTCTGGTCAAAATCACCCAAAAGTGCAGGCTGGCACCACTATAAGTTAATGGTCTCTATCCCTGACTGGATGCATCTTAGCAATTCTTTTACATTCCCCTGTAGAAGCCTCTTAGTTTCCCCCTCAAGGTGACATACATGTCACCCCTCAGTCCCTTTACCAAGCTTCCTCCCTGCCCAAAAGTTCTGATCCCTCCTTCCTTCTGGTGTTCCTAGCCATACACGGATCATCAGATCCTCTTCAATTGCCGCTGGCTACTTACAAATATTTGTGTGAAAAACAAAGAAGAAAAGGGTGTAGAGTAAAATGGATAAAAGAAAATGTGTATTCACAGTCAATTTTTAAATCAGTTTTTAAAGTTTTTATCACCCGACCTTATAATCTAACACAAAATCTAAGTGTTTCTACTTTTGGGTCTCCCCATGACCTCTGAACCCTTCTTGGCTTGTCCTTTCTTGGGGCATGTTCCCCTGCTCCCTGGCCCTCTCCTAAATTCATTGTATATGAACTTGAAGGGAAGCTAAAGAGCAGTTACAATTGATTAATCACAAGTGACTGGTTGTGAAAGGCCTCAGGGCTTGTGGGAGGTGTGGGGAAAAGGAGAGAAGGCAGAGGCCGCGCTGTGGATGCTCTCTCTTACCGCATGACAAAATTTGCTTCATCTATTTGACGGCCACAGCCACTCTTCTTCAGAATCCCACCATTTCCCACCACCGCGCATTTCTTCAAGGGCAGCTGGAATGGGGTTGCCTAGCAACAGAAAACAAGGCGGGTTTTCACTGCAGAGAACACACAACTGCTCACAAAATCATTGTTTACAGCAGATCCATTGGAGGAATTTGATTGAAGACTGGAGAGAGCAAAAGAGCATGTAGAAAGAAAGATGCCAAGAAGTTTGTAAGGAACACACTAGCCTGTTCCTTTGAAATAAAAAAAAAAAGAAAAACGAAAAAGAAAGAAAAAAGAAAAAAGAACCTTAATTCCTTGAAGTGTATTTAAATATAACACATTTTGTATCAAACTGACCATGTACATAGTGTCTCCTAGGGAAAATAGAAAATCCAGGATTAATTTTAATGGCATTAAACTGGGAACAAACTCAAATGAATTCTATCCCCCTATCTGAATGCAATTTCATTCATTCCTACAATTCTCAGTTCCTTCCACAAATATCACTGAGTGCTTCTTATGCGAATTGTCTGGGATAAATACAAAGATACGAAAAGTCACAGAACTCAGACTCACAGCCTGAGATGTAGGGAGACCGTGAACATATAAACTTACGTAACAGACTCTAACGTAATGCCGAAATTGTAGAAGAGGGATGCTCTAAATGCTATGGAGAGTCCCACACAGGAGGAAAAAGGCAAATTTCTGCCAAGCCAACTCATGGAAAGCTCTCTCACTCGAGATGAATCTTACAGGATGAATAGGATTTTGCCAGGCAGAGAAAGCAGTATAAACAAAGGCACAAAGTATGCTGAAAACAGATGCTGTGTTTATGAGAAAATGTACACTTTGGGTGGGTCTGTCTAGAACTTGGGAGGCACTAAGGGGCAAGTGACTTATGTGAACCAGACAGCATGCGACTTTCTTCCTGCAAACATTGAACTGGAGTGTAAAGAAAATGTTCAGTGTACCTGACTGTTCCCTGATGTGTTATTTATAGTACCAGGCACTATCAAAACCTAGCAATAGTCCCTGAAAGTGAAATGCGTCATTCAGTGTCTTTTAGCTGGGTCAGCAAGAAGCCCTGCTTGCTAAAATAATGCCTAGTGGTTGAGTTCTTTGGGGGAAGACCTCACATCGACATAACTGGTGCATAAAATAACTATTCTGATATTAAGTAGGCCATTTTGGATGTATTCAAAGCAAATAATATGGACTACACCAAAAGAATAAATGGAATAAATACATGAATATATAAGGGCTTCACATAGGCATAAAGTAATTAAACTAGAAAAATAAAATTCCAGGAGGCTGTGTGAAGCTGAGGTAGGCACTTCATGCAGCGCAAGAAAAAAATTTACATCCTCTATTTCTAGTATGTAAAAGGAACAGCCAGAGCTATGAAAACATAGTTCACAAAGATACAGTACTTAAACTGTAAAGTCTCAGCATTTGCCAGTAGATAATTGGGAATCCCCTACATGACTGCAACAGAGAACAGTCCACACAACTCCAGAGCAGGATACAGAGAGGAAGGGCAGACAAAGGCCAGCACTCTAACACTTCCAGCTTGATCCAGGATGATACGTGCCTTTTTCTCAGTCACTCCTGAGGAGGGTTTGAAGTCAACATTAGAGATACAGCGATTAGATGTATAATATGTTGAGAGTAGATTTAAGCAATTATGCTCAAATTAGCTATTTGTTTACTCCCCAAGTAATGAATTTCCTGAGTACCTACCATGTTCCGGGCACTGTTCTGGGTGACAGGGACATAAGTAACAATCCCTGTTCCTATGGAGCTTACATTCTAATGGGTAGACAAATAATAAGTGAAGCCAAATGAGCAAAATGAACAGGATGTCAGATGGTGACATGGACTGTGGAGAGAAACAAATCATGGACATGAGACAATCAAGAAGTTCTTTTGAAGAAATAGGGTGGTTGGGGAAGAACTCAAAGGCGACACGTAAGCAAATCCCTGAAGATGAGGTGGTGAGCATTGTAGATATCTGGGGGGAACCGCTGATGCAGACCTTGAGGAAGGAACACTCCTGGGGAATGAAAGGAAGAGCAAAGACTCTATTGTCTGGAGATGAGTAAGCAAGGCACCGAGAAGTAGGAAAGAAATCAGAGAGTTATCTGGAGGGGAGTATGATAAAGACTTTAGGTTTTATCCTAAGATGAAAATCCAATCAATGCAGGGCAACCAAAGGAGTGACGTTAGACTGTATTTTGGAATCACCACTCTGCCGCTGCATGAACAGGCTATAAGATGTCATGAGCAGAAAGAAAGGAACCAGTCAGGAGTCTCCTGTAACCGTAGACTAGAGATTCCGGTAGCTTGGACTAGGGCGAAGGCAGGGGGGATGGGGAGAAGTGAGCAGACTCTGAAGATATTTTGTAGGAAGAGCTGACAGAATTTGCTGGTGTAATGGAATTAGAGTAAGAGAAAAGAGGAATCAAGAATGATGCCAAGGGTTTTGGCTAGAATTGCTGTAAAGAAAGACTTGCCATTTGCTGTACAGAAGATTACAAAGGAGCAGGTTTTGAGGGGAATGATTTGGAGTTCAATTTTAAATATGTCAAGTATGAGATCCCCTTTAGGAATTTTTTCTTTAATTTTAGAGTAGGGAGGAGGGGCAGAGAGAGAGAGAATCTTAAGCAGACAGTATGCTCACCATGGAGCCAGTGGCAGGGCTCGATCCCCTGACCCTGGGATCATGACCTGAACCTAAATCCTGAGTCAGATGTACACTGACTATGCCACCCACGCACCACCCCCTTTAGGCATTTAAATGGCAGTGTTAAGTAGGCAATTGAAAAATGAGAATATAGTCAGGGAACTGGTCTTTCCTGGACAAAGACAGCCAGGAGTGCTTAGCATCCAGTATGTAGCTAAAGGTAGGAGACTAGATGGTGACAAAGTGTAGACAGAAAATAGAAGAGGTCAAAGACCTGAATCATGGGACATTCCAACAAGAAGTCAGGAGACTGAGGAGAAATCAGGAAAGCACACTAAGGAGTAGCCAATAAAATGGGAGAAAAAAACACAGGAAAAGTGTGGCATCTTGGAAAATTAGGGGGAAAAAGATGTTTCAAAAAATAAAGGAAAAAAATTGCAGCAAATACAATCGATCTGCAATAATAAATGGAGAGATTAACAAATTCAGAAGGTAAAATAATAACTGAAAGTTGCCTTCTGGACTTAGCAACATGAAGGTCACTTGGTAACCTTAACAAGGATAGATTTGGTACAGCAGTGTAGACAGAAAGCCTGATCTGAGTTCAATGAGTTATGTGTATTTACATATCTATTTGTACATAGTTCTTTTGAAAAGTGTGGGCTCATTCATCCTCAGCTAATATTTAGTTTGCCTTGTAAAAACCAGCTTGAACCCCCCCTCATTGTTGTTAGAGTTCTTGAACCAGGTCGACTGACAACTCCAGGCTTCCAGTTAAGAAAGTGGGCCCAGAAGCAGCAGCAGTAGCTGCCACAGCAGGAAGCTAGGGGCCACCTACCTCCTCACTTCCATTTGTGGGAATGTGCAATTGTGGGGCAGGCTGTCCACACCCTCAGCGTTCCACTTCCTGTCTCTGAAGAGGGATGATAGAGCGCAGGGCTCTGTGAGAGGATGTACATAAAGTATCTCAGCAAGCTACTGCTACGGTGATCCACTCTTCTTCCTTCGCTTCTTCTTCCATCCCTTTCCTCCTCCCAGCACAGCTCACTGACTTGTTCGAGCCACAGAATACTGAGATTCCATGGGTGTGGGCAAACAGTAGAAAATAGTTCTTTATCTAACTCTCCCTTAGCAGTTGGAAAATGTAACTTTTATATTCATGTACTATAAAAAAAGTGTCAAAGCTCTTGAGCCCAGGGATGGGGGCAGCTGTTTATTTGTTTCTGTTAATATTTGCTTGCTACGTCTTCATTTGGTCAACTGCTAGCCTTCACACCAGCAATTTCATTTCAATACATATTTCTCAAGTGCCTAAGTGCACACTCTTCCGGGCCCTGGTAATACATGAGTGAACAGTAACGGCTCACCAAAGGTTTACGGATAGGCAAAACTTAATTGAGCAAATAATGTGGAATTTTTTAACTAAATGAGGTAATACTATCATCATGCTATTTTAGGTACAGAATATTTTAATTTGGCAATGGTTAGGGTTTACTAGAATGATATGTGAACACAAAGGACTCCTTTTGGAGTACAGTACATAGAAAGAACTTTTGGTCATCCATTTCTAGATAAATATTACTATTTTGGCAAGTATTTTTTTTTTATTAAGGCATTGCCTCCTTTCTTTTCAAATGTTATCTTCTTACATCCGTGACATAAAATTTCTCCTGGATCTGAGAATGTAGTATAGTATAAAACTCCAACTGTTAACCTTAAAAAAGAAACTACTCTTTGTCCATCAATATATGAATGGATAGAAAAGTCATAGGGTATATATATATATATATACATACACACACATATACATGTATATATATATACATATACATATATATACATATATATATATATATATATATATGGAACAGAGTGTTACTCAGCCATAAAAAAAGAATGGGATCTTGCCATTTGTGACAATAAGGATGGACTTAGTAAGTATATGTTAAATGAAATAAGTCAGAGGGAGAAAGACAAGTACCATATATAAGATTTCACTTATATGCAAAATCTAAAAAACAAAACAAACTGATAAACAAATAAACAAAAGCAGAAACAGACCCATAAATACAGAGAACAAAGTGATGGTTGCCAGAGAGAAGGAAGGTTGGGGGATAAGCAAAATGGGTGAAGAGGAGTGGGAGATACAGGCTTCCAGTTATGGAACGAATAAGTTATGGAATAAAAGATACAACACAGGGAATATAGTGAAAGGTATTGTAATAGCATTGTATAGGGACAGATGGTAATAGTGTTGTATAGGGAATCACAGTGAGCATAGCGTAACATATAGACTGTGCAATCACTATGTTGTGCAGTTGAAACTAGTGTAACACTGTGTGTCAACTGTACGTCAATTAAAAAAACAAACAACAATAACAAAAAAATACTACTCTAAATGAAAGGATGGATTAGGCAGATCAACTGTATGGATGAGTTCAAAATATTGCTGGACCACTAACTCACCAGACGGATCTTTGTCCAAATCTTTTTGCTTATCACTATACCATCAATTAATGGCCACCTTCTTAATGACTGTATTATATTAACCATCTGGAATTCAGATTCTGGATTGCCAGTCCCCTCAAATTGCAGTGCCTCACTGAAAGTCAGGCATGATAATACCTACCCCATCTCTCTCCCAGTATGCTTATAAGAATTAAAATAATGTGAGGCATTGAACATCATCAGGAAACTCTCGATTCCTACACATAGCACTAGTACGTTGTTGTATACTAAAAAATTAAATTCTCTGGAAAAAATGTATCATTCTATTGCTAGGCCACGAAAATATATAGTTTATCTTTGTGCAAAATATCTTTGATTTCAAAGAGTTATATAGATTTGAACAAAACTTTTTTATGATTGGCGTTTGAGGATATATGTACTATTTCTATCAATCAATGAGTTTTTAAATGTACATTTTGTGTGTGAATTGTTACAAGTTAGCATATCTTTTTTGCTCAACACTCTACATCCCAACTAAGCATGGGGCAGATAATCAACAATTCATTTAATATGTTAATTATTTGTTGAACACCTAATGTATTTCAGCAGTACCTTGCCGAAAATGGAACTTTCTTAATGTCATAATGGATATATAATTTAATCTCCAAACTTCAAGAACATGACCCTGCCCTCTCTAAGAGCTTAATAAAGACATTCTGAATTTTGTTTTATGAGATATCATTTGTCTTTATTATGACCCATGGCCTACATTGCCTATGCCTCTTCTTTTTTTTTTTTAGTGTTTGTTTGTTTGTTTATTTTGAGAGAGAGAGAGCATGTACATAAAAGGAAATGTGAGCGGGGAAGGGGCAGAGAGAGAGAGAGTAGGAGAATCTCAAGCAGGCTCTGCACTGTCAGCGCAGAGCACAACATGGGGCTTAATCCCAAGAATCACAAGATAATGACCCGACTGGAATGAAGAGTCAGACGCTCAACCGACTGAGTCACCCAGGCACCGCTGTACCTCTTCTTAAGCAGACCTGATGTCTAACTTGTCTTTTTACTCAACAGCTATTTGTAGAGCACCTATTATAAACCAGAAGCTGTTGTTAATGCTGAGAATGTGCTGGTGAGCAAAACAGACATCTACCCCACTCATGGAGCTAGCTAACACGCTAATGGGGAAACAGAATTTAAGGAATATGATAGGAAAGTACAGAGCTAAAGGTTATTAAAAAATCTTTGTGAGGAAGTGACTTTGACACTTCAAATCCGAAGTTTTCAGGCATAAGAAAAGTAGTTCAGATTTCTGGCCTATTAGGTAATCTTAGGAAAGTTGAAAGAAAAAAAGGACAAAAATTAGGGTCCTTAATGTTTTATGGCACGAATGAAGGTAAAAAGATCTGTTATAGGCTCGACGACTTTTTCAGAAACAAATTACAAATGCCACCTGCTAAATTATTCCTGGCATACAATATGACTTCTGGAAGAATGCTGTTAAAATCTGAAGAATTTAAACCATGTTTTTTGTGCCTTATGTAAATAGCTCCAGAACATCCCAGATTGGTTTTTATAATTAAGTGAATGAAGCATTATTTACCACAGTCATCTCCAAAGCCAGATGCCTCGCTTCTTCTTCATGTGCAATCCACACAAGACAACAAAGCAGTAAGGGCCAGTGACTTCAATCACTAACATGAGGACACTCTGTGCCTACTCATCTACTATCCCACAGACACAACTAGATGTCTTGAATGATAATTACACTATCTCTATGAGGAACTGAGTTAATCACCATCAATCACTAACCATTTTAGAGTCTGAGCTTGTCTTGCCGGGAGGGGGTGAGGTAGGAGGTACGGTGGAGAAAAGAAAACTGTAAAGCACTTAGTAGATAGAGAAGTGGATTAAACAATGCTGCAGTAACTATTTTTAGAGGAATATGCAACATTTTAGCAAGGACACCTCTGATACAAATTGTCACAATAGTCTTTGAGAGAGGCCATCTTTGAGGCATGTCCATAATGAAAAAATTAGCATCCTGCATTGATGTGAAATAAAAATTAAAAAATTAAAAATGTTCCAAAGACCCACTGTAGGGCAAGATTAGATATTGGGGGCAGGCTGTAATGTCCCTACATCCAAGTTATAGTAAATAACTAACCTTAAATCTAGGCTTCTTGGGAGCACCAGGGAGGCAAAAAGTTGAAAAGCCCATAGGGGACCCACTTGGATTCTGTGAAAATGAGTAAAGGAAAACCTCACTCAAAATGAAGTCCAGAAGTCCTGAAGGAGGAGCTCTCAAGCATGTACCACTAACTGCAGCTTACTTTAGTATCTGGGCAGGAGGAAGCTTTTTTTACTACCCCAGCAGGAGGAAGAAGATTTTGTCCTAGCCCAGCAACAGCCCAGCCAATGAGAAGCGCCACATCTTAGCCAATGAGAAGTCGCCACAACCCTCAACACTCCCTTTCCTCCAATGAACTCCTCGTTCAAAACTACACTCCCAACTCCACCCTTTCCTCTCTAAAAGCAAAACCCTCTCATTTGTTCTCCAGACTTGTCTATAGTTCATTACAGTTTGCATGTCCCAAACTGCAGTTGCTCTGCTATTCCCAAATAAACTCATTTTGCTGATAAAATAACTGGCGACTTTATTTTTAAGGTTAACAATTCTATCCATAGCGGAACTCTGCTAGACACAACCTAAACTCTGAACAAACAAGGAGAGGCTGTGCAGTACCCAGAATTGTAAGAATTGAGTAATAGATTGAATCAGATTAATCAAACTATGGTCAATTAAATAGCTTTAATCTCAAGAATTTATCTAAGCAACAAACTAGTATTTTTAAATACTCTCTTGCTTTTTTGAAGATGGCAACAAAGTACTTCATTGTTTTAAGTGTAATACAAAATAAATCAGGTTACTATTATAATTCTCACCAGAATTCACTGCTTCAGTGTTAGTTTCCAGATGCACTAAATAACTTTTGCACTAGCTTGCTCTAGATTCTTCTTCTTCTGTCTTCCTTCTACCACTTCCTGATCCTGTTTCACCTATAACCTACGTTCCTTACTTGGTTGCTTACACTTGGCGGAGGGGGCGGGGGGCAGGGTGGGGAGGGGAGAATTCCATAAATATTTCTGAATAAATATTTTATAACAAAAAAGTAAGTGAGGCTATCAAGCTAAATTTTGCATATTTTGTTGGACATGTAACTGTATGCTGGTACTCTTAGCTAAAAGGTTTGGACTTTTATTTTCATACTTCATAATTCAAAAGAAAATTCTTTGTTTGTCTGTTTGTTTTGCTCTGTTACTCCCTCCAAACTCTTCTCTTTGATAGAAGGGGGAGCAAGCCTTCCATGTCATGCAACTGTGATTACCAAACCATTTAGTATTCAGAACACCACCAAGTGCCACTATTAAGAAGAGGAATCGCTGTCAGTGTTAGATGTGGGTCTCAAGTCTTAATAGAAAAGCATAGATTTTGATTTGCAACCCTTCAAAAAGGCCTGAAAGGCTGTCACTATATACCAGCTGCTATTAGTCATGATGTCAAAACATATGCTTGCCCTTATTGATGAAAATCTCAAGTTTTTGTCCGTTAGAACATGAACTTGTGCTTCTAATTGTAGCCCAACCCATTCATTTCTATGTACCCTCACCCACATATCCACAAGGACTCCCACACATAATTATGCTTCACCCACACACATAATTTAATTTCTCACCCATATGCTAATTATACCTTCAACTTAGGCATCTAAATACACCCCCTGTCTTACATCTAATTACAGCCCCCCTCTTATGAATGTAATTACACCATTCTGCCGCCCATCTAATTATGCCCTCCTTGACGTATTTAATTGCACTGCCCGCTCAAGGACCTAATTACATTCTAACCAGTGCATCAATTAAGCCCCCAACCCTCCAACAATATTCTTCAGATGCACATCTATCTGTACCCCACTTTATTATTTCAACTAAGGATTGACAACTTCCCATAAGTGAATTCCTAGGAAGCATGGTACCCAGCTAACAAGCAAAATAATTACAAGATGCAGCTGAATCAAAAGCAGCTTTGTTCCTTTCCAGCAAAAAAACACAAATATGTATTTGTTTTATCAGTCACTTAACTAGCCCCTTGGAAGTCTAAATTAAAATTTCTTTTGTTTTCTTACTTTGTGTGTGTAAGCATTTTCATGATGAAAATATCTAGTAATTAGTTAATTTATTTCAGAGACTAATGCTTCTCATTACAGATATTTAATTATTGAACCCTTTAAAAACATTACCCAAAACCTTGCCTGGGGATATATAAGTACTAATTATAGAATATTTCCATATCCATATGATTCAAAGAAGATTCATCATCCTTCAATTACATGAAAGTGAATTTCTAGAAAGATGCTGCTAAGATTTGTATTCATTATTGCACTAATAAAATTGTGATTTAAAAAAGATAAACTCAGTGTTAATATTCTTTCTACACAGGATGCATCTCTGGAAATTAAATGACGTGATATATTTATATGTCGGGTACTATTTCTCCAGTAAAATTTTTGATTCAATCCATCATAAAAAAATAGCACTTATGCATTCCAGAGAGTATTATGTATTTTTCACATCTAATCTGTAGTCGGGATACAACCCTTGGAAGTCAAATATTACATCAGTTCACGGGACCATTCAGCAGATTTATTAAATGATTCATAATCAATTCCTGTTAACTGAAATTTGTTGCTTATTGCCAAAGCAGTAAGGAAGGCCGTACCTCTCCTTTAGGCCAGAGGTTGGCCACATTTGAAAAGTTCTCCGACCTGGGAGATTGTTTTCATGGTGGAAAGGAAAGGACTGTGAAGGGTAAGCACAATATTTCAAAGATAGCGGCCGGTGATTCTTAGAAGAGCAAAAAATGGCAGCAGCAGCAGCAGCAGCAGCAGTACCAGGAACCAAGCTTCATGTTTGTTGTTAAACCTTGCCTTCTCGGCCCTAGATGTAGAAGTACCACCACAAGAATCTTTCTCTGCATCTTCCTGTGGATGAGCATTGCCCTCGAGCCTACTTCCCTGCATCCAAGCCCTGACTAAATGCTCCTTCTAGGCCCGCTGGCAACTATTTAACCTCGGTGCCTTAAGGTTCTCATTCATAGTAATGGGACCACCCTAGAGAGTTGTTGTGAGCATTAAATGAGTTCTGTCTGGCACAAAGTAAGTGATTGATTCTGTTATTTTAATTTTAATGGACCAACATTTTCTTAACACCACAGCCTAGAAATCTTGGAGTTGCTGTTGCTCCTCTCTCAATATCACCACTCTCACCACCTCTGCAGAGGTTCTTCTATTCTCCTCTTTCCATCCTCATTGCAAATTTTTTTAAATGGCTCGTGATTATCAGTTGGCTTTTAGTTCTTGCCCATCATCTATCCTTCACTCTTATGTGCTAGTTTTTCTTCCGAAACAAATGTGATGGGGTCATGGTTGTTTCCACATGCTCACACACATAAAATTATACACATTAACTATGTGAAGTCCTTTCTGTATCAGTTATCCCTCAATAAACCTTTAAATAAACAAAATCTAATGCAAGTTGCTCCCCAACACACAAAAAAATGTACAAAACGTACCATGTTTTCCCCGCACCCACAGACCAAAACATTTGAGATCTTCATCAAGGCACTCAGGCCCACCAACAAACACCCCAAACTCCCTGTTCTTTCTTTTTCCTCACCACATCATCTGTGCTCACACTCCATATTCCCTCCACACCATTCTACTTACTGTGGTTCTCTTCCAACACGGCCTGAATTTCCTGTCTCCCTACGTTTGCTGAGGCTGCTACAATGCCTCCTCCCTTTCTTGCCCCCATTCTTCCTACCCTACTATCTACCTGCCAAGTCATTTTTCACCCTTAAGACCTCCGAAGTGTCTGCAGGTATTATGTCCAATAAGATCCCCTGCAAGTTCAAAGATTGCTCAAAAATTGAAACAGTTCGGAGGAACATTAGAATTCATTTATGCTCAATGAGTCATGAGAATTATACGTTAAAGCTGTGCACAGTGGTTTATAAATATATATGAAATTGAATCAAATCATTTCTTCAATACTTCAGAGACTTTCAATCTTATTATTGTTGATGTTATTTTGTCTGTTTCACAATGGAAGTCTTCTCTGTTTCTTAAATAAGATCTTTGGCAGAAAATCTCCATTAGAAAACAAAAATATAAAAACGAAAGAAAATACTGTTGAGGTGGAGGTGGGTGTCCCTCTTGGTTTTTCTCTTATTTCTGAAAGTGACACTTAGATACCCCAAGGAATTAGATGGCGCAGAAAACTACTAATCTAAGCAAACTCCTTCTCCTTACCCCATCCCCCAAAATGAAGAACTACAAATATCAAGTACATTTCAGGTAAGGATATTTGGCTAGTATTTAGTGAGTTCCAACCAGCCATATACTAGTCACTATATGAAGTACTGGGGCAAAAACTCTGACCCCCAGCTTAGTGTTTGTTACACTAAAATGTGGTATGAATTAAGACATGTATATTGTTTTCAACTGTAAATAGTGTACAATTACTCTGTAACGCAGCAGAGTGTTAAACTATTAATCCAATTTAACTGATGAAGTACCTGAACAACAGGACCAGGGTCAATTGCTGGGTAATTAACTATTAAATTATTAATTTTTTTTAAAAAAAAAGCAAACCTAGTATTGTCTCATATATAACTATTTCACAGGGGGGAAAATGAAGAACTCAAGCAGAGAATATTTTCTTTGAGAATAACTGGCTCCTTCCACTTTCTCCACTCCCAACTTTATTAAAAAGTATCTGTCATTCTTTCTTGTGAGCAAAAGGAAAAGAAGTTGTTTCTAAAGCATCCCTTCCTTCTTGGCATCGCTCCCTTAATCATTTCCCAGAACTCACCCAGATAAGCCTCCAATCAGCTGAATTTCAGTGCCTCTAAACTCTCCACTCACACTGTTACCTCTGCTTACTTTACCTTATCTGCTTAAGTCATCTTCTCCCCGTTTTTATAGTGTGGCCCACATATTTCACAATCACCCTAAAATGCATAGTAAAGATGTATATTCTTGGTCCTGCTTCAGCTGTGGGTAGACCATGGGAGGCTGAACTTGTCCTACACAATTTGTGCACACAATACGGTCTGCGACCCACCAGATCCCGCCAACTCTCAAATACAACGTAAGGTCTTCTTCTCCAGAACTTTCCCTGACCTATCTTATCTTCCGAGATCAGCATCCACAATCCTACCCACTGCCACAAAAAACAAACAAACAAAAAACCCTACAGCACTTCACTCCCTTTAACCCAACACTCTAGACACTTAGCATTTAGAACTATTTGCTACCCACTTTGTGTACACGCTCATTCTCCACAAGCAGAGAGTAAACCCCTCAAGGGTATACATCATGTCTTGTAAAATCTTAAGCTCCCATATTATGCGCTGGCCACAGTAAGTACATAGATGTTTCGATTGATTGATTTACCCAGAAATGCCAGGAACATAAACAAATGAAGCAAATCTATTAACTTTTTCAAACCACTGGTATAAAGGTTATGGATACACAGCTGAGCTAATAGAGTCTGGCACAGAGGAGTTCCAAAATTAAATGCCTACAGAATCCAAGCAAAGGGCATAAGAAGAGCAGAAGGAACACAACAGGGAGTCCTAGGGACCGGGGTAAACAGAGGACACGTGAAAGAAACCAAAAAGATCATAGCTCATAGTCTGTTGATAGGGCATAGGACCCAAGGCTACCACATATTCTAATTTTTTTCTCTAAGTGATACTAAATTCTATGTGAAACCCAGTTTTTGATGTTGGCAACATACTTCAAAGAATTTTTTTAAACATAAAAGCCACACTTGGCTTGCTGGTAGCCAGGTTGCATTTTAAACTGAAGAACCCAGGCAGGGTCCTAGCTGTCTTACACATATTCAGAGTGGGAGGTTAGAGATGAGTGTAAATCTTAAATTATTCAGAAAGATGTAGGAAAACGCATGTTTTAAGGAACTCTTAGCCCAAGCTGGGGAGAGATTCTCTTCTTCTTGCCAGGCCCAAGGCAGTTTGTGAAAATTCATGATTCTAAGAGACAGAAGGCAGACCACAGGGTTTTTGAAGTCCCCTAATCTCCATTCAAAATAACATTAAGTGAGACTCAGATATTACCCACAGTGACTTCTCAGCCCTCTATAACTGAGACCACTCTTCCTAAACAGCCATTTGTTTTTGTTTTTGTTTTTTAAGTTTATTTATTTACATTGACAGAGAGAGAGAGAGAGAGAGAGAGAGAGAACACATAATCAGAGGGAGGGGCAGAGAGAGAGGAAGACTGAGAATCCCAAGCAGGCTCCATGCTGTCAGCGCAGAGCCTGATGTGGGGGTTGAACTCACTAACTGAGAGATTATGACCTGAGCTGAAATCAAGAGTCAGACAGTTAATCGACTGAGTCACTCAGATGCCCCAACAGTTGTTTGTTTTCTAACCAAAATGGGATCATCTTACTTACGCTGTTTAACAAAGTATTATGGGCATCTTTCCATTCTTCTTCTTTAAATGCCAGTGTACTGGGTAAGTGGTTCAAAACTTAACCAACTCCTTACTGTAAATATTTTAGGTTGTTTCCAATTTTTCACTGCGTTAAATAATGCTGCTATAAACATCTTTGAATTGTGGCAAATTCAGAAGGGGGAAGATGGAAGACAGGACCAGTCCATTCTCTTTTTTCCTTTGGTCTGGACAGGAAAGCTTGCTTAGTTTTATGTAAAGCACTGTGCAAGAGCCTTTTCAAGACCACCTTTCGATGAGATTGTTGTCCCTGACCCACTCCACACAGGATTCCTCATGCTGTCTCTAACCCGACACATATAACTTTGAGTACTTGTCCAATTATATCCTTAAAATAAATCCTTAGATGTGGAATTGCTGGGTCAGATAATAAGCACATACTTAAGGCCTTTGATACACCTAGCTAAATTACTTACCAGAAAAATTGTACCAGGTTCACTGGCCCTACTGTGCCTGAGAGCATGTATGTCTCAACCTCTACATCTAGCTCCCTTGAAACAACTTGGGTCATAGCAATAAAACTTAGCAGCTGAGTACATAGTCATCCATTTCCATAAGAAAAACAATGGAAATCTCCTTATATACTCTTACAGCTTTTTCAGACATACCAGGGGAGAAACTTTGCTATGTTCTATGATGTATTACTTAACCTGAGAGGAAAGGCAGTATCTGAATGGGTAAAGGTAGAGAGAGAGAAAGTTTGACTTCCACAGGTCTAAGCGCAAACTTTGACTCAGCTTGGAATCACAGCCTAGAACTAGTTTCTAGATGGGAGCTCTGAACAAGTCACTTAACATGTCACAGCCTCAGTTTCTACATGTAAAAAAGGGGACAGTAATATAAGCCTTCTATGAAAATACATGCACTACATAGAGCAAAATGCTGGACACGCAGTAAGTTCTTGGCAAACTAAAGCTTTAGAGTATACCCACACAACCTAATTGAATTAAAAAAATGTAATGAACCCAGTCTTTAATATTTAATTTTCTCTGATATATTTGATGTTCATGAATATTTCTTAGATATTTTACCTATAAGGTTACATATTTAGAAACTGAATTGATTATTTAAATGAGCTTTATTATTTCTAACTTAAATTAAAATGCTTTGGGGTGGCTGGCTGGCTCAGGTAGTTGAGCGTGTCTGAGTCTTGATTTCAGCTCAGGTCGTGATCCCAGGGTCGTGGGGTCTGGCCCTGTGTCAAGCTCCACACTGAGCGTGGAGCCTGTTTGGGATTCTCTCTCTCTCTCTCTCTCTCTCTTTCTCTCTCTCTCTCTCCCCTTCTCTCTCTCTCTCCCTCTGCCCCTCCTACACCACGCTCTCACCCTCTCTCTCTAAAAATTAAAAAAAAAAACTAAATAAAATAAAAATAATAACTAAAATGCTTTGTTTCTTGAATTCTACATATGAGGGAGATCGTATGGTAGTTGTCTTTCTCTGACTGACTTACTTCGCTTAGCATAATAGTTTTAAGCAGTTTATAGTCATTCATATATGTGCTTGTCATAGGATAATAATTAGTGAATTGAAACATCTTTGAAAGGTCATTAAAATATCTCTTTCCTTTGACAAAACAGACAGGAATATGCTATGGATAAAGACTGTCTCTTCAACAAATGGTGTTGGGAAAACTGGACAGCTACATGCAAAAGAATGAAACTGGACCACTTTCTTACACCATACACAAAAATAAACTCAAAACTGGATTAAGGACCTAAATGTGAGACCTGAAACCATAAAAATTCTTAAAAAAGAGCGCACAGGCAGTAATTTCTATGACATTGGTCATAGCAATATTTCTCTAAATGTTTCTCCTGAGGCAAAGGGAAATAAAAGTAAAAAATAAACTAGTGTGACTACATCAAAATGAAAAGCTTCTGCACAGTGAAGGCAATAATCGACAAAACTAAAAGACAATCTACTCAACAGGAGAATATATTTGGAAATGACATATCCAATAAAGGGTTAGTTTCCAAACTATACAAAGAACTTATAAAACTTAACACCCAAAAACAAACGATCCAATTGAAAAATAGACAGAAGACAGGAATAGATATATATTTCCAAAGAAGATATACAGATTGGTAACAGACATATGAAAAGATGCTCAACATCACTCATCATCAGGAAAGTACAAATCACAACTACAATGAGATATCACCTACACCTGTCGGAATGGCTAAAATCAAAAACACAAAAAACAGCAAATATCGACAAGGTGGTGGAGAAAAAGGAACACTTGTGCACTGTTGGTGGAAATGCAAACTGGTGCAGCCACTCTGGAAAACAATATGGAGGTTCTCATATTTTTTCTCAAAAAAATAAAAATAAAAATAGAACTACCCTAGATCCAGTAATTGTGCTACTCGGTATTTACCAAAGAATACAAAAACACTAAATCTAAAGGATATTTACACTCCTACGTATATTGTAGCATATTTCTAGTAGGCAAATTATGGATGCAACTCAAGTGTCTATCAACAGTTGAACAGAAAAAGAACATACACAAGGGAATTTTATTCAGTCATAAAAGAGAATGAAATCATGCCATTTGCAACAACATGGACAGAGCCAGAGAATATAATGTTAAGTGAAATAAACCAGTCAAAGAAAGACAAATACCATACAATTTAACTAATAGGTGGAATTTAAGAAACAAACCAAAGGAAAACAACAACAACAACAAAAACAGACTTAATTATAGAGAAGGAACAGATGATTAGCAGAGAGCAGGTGAGCTGGGGGGAGAGATAAAATAGGTAAAGGGGATAACTACACTTAGCATGAGCACTGAGTAAGAATTCCTGTATTACTATATTGTATATCTGAAACTAATATAACACTGTATGTTAACTATACTGGGATTAAAATTAAAAACTTAATTTAAAATTTTTAAATATCTTTTTTTCTATTTATTTGACCATATTCACTTGCATCCATTCTTTGTAGCCACCCTGTCTCTCTTGGAATTTTGGTAGCCTTTCACATACTAAAGCATAAGTCTATGATGTCTGCAATTCCCCCAAATAGATTTCCTTTTTCTCCTTTGCACTTACCAGTAGGATTCTCAAGTAAATGAAGCTTTCATTGTTCTGACAGCAGTAGCTTTGATGGACCATTTGGCTCACATATCCCATAATTGACTCAGTGAGGAAAAAAATGTACTTTCACAGGGTGATTTTGGAGGCTAGAATGATTTTCTTTCAAGTGTACTAAGTATAATGCCAGGCCCCAAGGAGGTACTGGCAACGGAAAGTTTGGGGTTGGCCAATTTAATCCTCAACACTTCTCAAGCACATCTTAATTGAAGAACACTTTGCAGATGGAACAATAACAATATAGACTCAATCTTTATACACATAACATAATATATCAAATCTTTTGTCAGTCATCTTCTAAGTGCTCAGGTCGTGGAAAGAGCTCTCAAGTCATGGAGGACATATCAATGAAGCATACAAATTATATAGTCAGAGATTCTGCCACTTACTAACCAAGTGACCTTAAGATGGTTACTAAACCTGTCTTAACTCAGCTTTCTCTTCATTAAAATGAGGGTAAATACAAGAAACTACCTCCATGGAGGTATTAAGAAAATTAAATAAGGGATAATTATAAAAAGTGCCAAGCCTGGGACTTAGAAATCACTCAGTAAATATTAGCTATTAATAACTTTAAAGACTGAAAGCTCCAATAAACATATTGCTCTGATCTCTTCCCTGTTTTCTGTAATTTTCTAATGCCCTTTTCCCTCACATCTGCCCGTCCTGCCCCTATTCACTATGTACCCCCCTCCACTGTTTCACATCTGCTCTCAATCATATGGAAACGTGATTCACAAGACTCCCATAGTTCAACACAACTTAAAACACAAAATTTGTGTTTCCTTCAGGCACTCTCTTTTTAAGGTCATGACATTATCTATGAGATTTTGCTGCCACTGTTTTTATTAATACATTAATAGTTTGCCTTTTTCCCACAAAGTTTCTTAGCCCTTACTTCATGCACTTCACATCTTATAAATCCTTACCACTATTTATTTCCCTAAACATAAATCATCTTAATCTTCTAATTCTTTCCTTGCCTTTATTTGTCCATTATGGAAATGGTCAGCGATGAAACAAAATGCATTAAGAATTTAATGATTGTTGGTGCTCCAGGGTGGCTCAGTTGGTTAAGCGTCTGACTCTTGATTTGGACTCAGGTCCCCATCTCACAGTTGTGAGATCGAGCCCCAAGTCAGGCTCTTCATTGGGCGTGGAGCCTGCTTAAGATTCCCTCTCTACCTCTCCCTCCACCCCTCTCCTGCTTGTGCTCTCTCTCTAAAATAAAAAAACTTACATACATACATACATACATAAAAATTTAATAATTGTTGTTTATTTGTAATTTTTGACCTGTTCCATTCTTCCTTCTGAATATCACAGAGCAGTTCACTACTTCTGCTATTACAAGGCCATTTCCATGAAATGTGATTACGACGTGAAAAAAAAGAAGTCTTAGAGGATTAATTTATATCCTTTACGAACTTCCAGAAAAGTCACAAAGCTTTTAAGTGAAAGGATGACTGTTCCAGTTGCCTACACTGTATAGTAATCTAGCGTCTATAATCTGTCTGAAATTTTTTTCCTCTTTAAATTTCCAAAAGGTTAAAAAATTATTACTGCCTCGGGCAAGAGGTTGTTTGGAAGCCATATTGATTGGCTTGTTTCCTAAACCTATTGGCTCAAGTGCTGCAAACACTAAAAAATGTTTTCCTTCAGTAGCTGAGCCAACATAACTTAAAAACAAGCAGGGAAGCAGTATGTTAATTTAAAAGGTGCTAGTATTATAATAGCCATGATTTCAAAATACAAATCCCACACATTCATTTTGTGGGGAAATTGGTGAGGGATATCTGATGGGTGAAAGACCGAGGAAAAGAGAGAGCACCATGGCTTCAGTACATGGCCTGGAGTCTGGGGTTGCCAGCCAATGACAGGGAGGAGACCCAGAAGTCACCCCAGATCTCGGCTCCATCACTGCTTCCACCATTTAGTTCCAACTACACAGGGCAGAGACTGGCCAAGTTGACATCTGATAGTGATTTTAAATCTCCAGAAAGAACAGCAATTCCTCCACTGTGGTATCTCATAAGATCAATTTCATTGCAATACCTGGGACCCTGCATTGAGAAATAACTACACAAGGGCAAAACATAGCTATAGTAACAAAAGGGGCTCACTGTAACCCTGTTTGACCATCTCCACAATCTTCTCTTAAGGCCCAGTCTGAGACTGTCATTCTACGGTTTCCCATAGCAGATTGCTTCCAATGTGAGATTTTCCACTCCACTCTCTAATAATGCACTCCGAGGCTCTATATGTATATCAAAATGTCTATCCGAACTACAGCTAGTGATTTTATATACCAAAACTAATCAGCCCCATTCAATCATTCATTCATTCATTCCACTAAAATTTACAATCTTGGTTATGTCCCAAGTATTAGGTTAATAATTGAAATATGACAGCTCCAGCTCCCCCCAAATTAAACACTGTTCTTTGGGAGCTTCCCAACGAGTGAGAGACAGAGAGAGAGAGAGAGAGAGAACCTTGAATCAAATACTTAAACTGAATACAAAGTTGCAAATGAGAGGCATCTGGTGCTTAGGAGGAAGGCCCCTCTGAGGAAATGACACTCAAAGAGGATCTAAGTGGTTAACATAAGTGAACCAGGTAGGAGGAGACAAGAGTCTCCCAGAAAAAGAGACAGACAGTGTGTTGAAAAGTTCTAGAGAAAAAGAGTCTAGTGTTTATGAGGAGCTAAAAGAAGCAAGTAAGACAAAGTGTAAAGGGTGACAGGGAACACTGTGGAATTGCATGCAGGAGCCTCAGTCAGACACCAGATGAGGAAGAGCCTTGTGGACTGTAAGAAGGTGGTCTTTTTTTTTTTTTTTTAAATTTACATCCAAGTTAGTTAGCATGTAGTGCAACAATGATTTCAGGAGTAGATAAGGAGTTAGCCTTATTCTGAAATCAACGGGAGGCTAATCAAGGGTTTTGAGCAAAGTGAAGGCATTATCTATTTGCATTTCAAAATAATAACTCAGGCTACAGGGTGGAAAAGGACTGGAGAGGAAGCCGGATTAGATACAAGAAGGCCAATAAGAGTTTACCTGCAAAATTCTAAGCAAGAGGTCATTGTCATCTAGAATAGGATGGTAGAGGCAATGGGAGAAAAGAAGAATAGATACAAGAAAGAGAAAGAAATGATCTTCACAAACTTCAAAATGTCCTTCAGCTCTATTCAATAACAATTTCTTAATAATATGTTTTCCCTATGATCCAGCAATTACACTACTAAATATCTACCCAAAGGATACAAAAATACTAATTCGAAGGGATACATGCACCCCAATGTTTATAATAGCATTATCAACAGTAGCCAAAGAACCCAAATGTCCATCAGTTGACGAATGAAGAGAATGTGGTATATTTTATATAACAGAATATTACTTAAATGAAATCTTGCCATTTGCAATGACATGGATGGAGCCAGAGAGTATTTTGCTAAGCAAAATCAATCTTAGAAAGACAAATATCATATGATTTCACTCATATGTGGAATTTAAGAAATAAAACAGATGAACATAGAGTGGGGAGAGCCATAAACTAGACTCTTAACTACAGAGAACACACTGAAGGTCAATGGAGGGGAGGTGGGTGGGGGATGGCTGAAATGGGTGATGAGCATTAAGGAGAGCACTTGTGATGAGCGCTAGGCATTAAATGATAAGTAATGAATCACTAAATTCTACTCCTGAAACTAATATTACTCTATATGTTAACTAACTGAAATTTAAATAAAAACTTGAAACCACAAAAATAAATAAATAAATAATTAATTAATTAAATACGGGTACCTGGGTGGTTCATTCAGTTAAGTGTCTGACTCTGGATCTCAGCTCAGGTCATGATCTCACTCTTCATGAGTTCAAGTCCTGTGTCGGGTGGGCTCTGTGTTGATAGTGTGGAGCCTGCTTGGAATTCTCTCTCTGTCTCTTTCTGCCCCTACCTTGCTGGTGTTCTCTCTCTCTCTCTTTCTCTCTCTCTCTTTCTCTCCTCTCCCTCACTCTCCTATCCTACTGATGTTTTCTCTCTCATTCTCAAAATAGATAGATAGATAGATAGATAGATAGATAGATAGATAGATAGATAGATAGATGATGGATAGATAGAGACAAACCCTTCTCATAAAATAAATAATAAAAAGACATATAGGTGTTTTAGAGTGCATAAGAATAACAAAACAAAGACAAAGTAACTACATATCTAGCACCAAAGCTGTTTAACTTTAAAATTGTATGATCTGGTCATCTCAAGATTAGGATGAAGTTCTGAGCACCAACAGAGTGACTGTCATTTTGATAAGCCATCCAACACTCTGTATTACTATTAATACCAGACGCTCCCCATCTTCTAATGCTGTTGCCTGTGAGCAACTTGTCCTGGGTCATTTTGGCCAGGAGCATCTCCTTCCCAAAGAAATAGGCTGATATGCATGGAAGTAAAGGTTTTGAAAGAGTAACCATTCATTCTATTATTCATTCAGCACATTTTCATTTATCACCTGCTATGCTATGTGTCAGGCACTGTCAAGGTTCTGTCCAAGGGGCTCACAGTCTGCTGAGCAGAAAGAATGAACAAATAATTGTTATTGAGTAGTACAGTCACAGAGATATATACAAATTAGGGGGGTTAAAAAGAACAGATTTTTAATCAGCATGGCAGGGCAACAGAGATTTAGGAGAGGGAACTTGGAAAGTGTCACAGACATTATGATGCTTTAGCTGGATCTTAGAAGATAAACAAGAATTCATCAGATAGACAAGGAAAGGAGGGGCATTGGGCACAGGAGAAACAGCATGTGTACATGCAAAAAAGGAATGAAAAGGCACAACTTGTTCTGGGAAATGCAAGTCACCTGGTAATTACAGGATATAAAGTGATGAGGAGCAGGAGAAAGAAGATAGTGGCAATTAATAAGCTTATATTATCTTATATTCTTTGAAAGTTCAGATCATGAAGGCTATCTAATGGGTAAGATTCATTTGCATCTGGAACATTCGTTGCAAAGAAGTCCAGGGGAGGCAGTTTTTAAAACAATCAAGCTTCAGCAGGAAGCTAGAAAAGGGATGGAATAGCGGCAAAGAAGCCAATCCACAGTATCGTTTATACACAAAACCTGAGATCAGCTTGCCATGAAGTGAAGGAGAGATAAGGAAGCAACCTTCTTTAACGGCTTGTCAAATAGAAAAATTTTTAAAGAAATCCAAAATACTCTTTTTATACATGAGGGCTTTCAGTCACCCCAACTGACTTCTAACTTTGTGCTAGCAAATAGATTAGAAGAAAGGAGATGATTAAAGAAATACAAACTAGCCTCCCATCTTATCTGTCAATTGCAGCAGTAAGATAGCAGGAAACATTTGCTTTTTTAAAGTGTGCGCACATGAATCCTGTGCCTCTGAATGCTGGTTGCAAGACCAAGGAACCATCCCTGAATAATAAGGAAAAATGCTTTTTTTTTTTAGGAAGCAGACGCCATTACATCATCGCATGTTTGCACAGTCATTACAAAGGGCTAAACCAATTCAACGAGGCGATTTTTTTTAAGTTACTGAGATTCTCAAATTACTAATTTATAGAAATCCTGGAAAATCAGTTCGCATCAATAAAAAGGATGATGTAGATCCCTGTACCCTCACTCCATTATTATTATTTCTTAGTGAAATTGTTCTACTTTGTTATCAGGAGGCTAAGTTACCAGTTAACTGATAAGCTTGATTCACATTCCAGTGAGAAGAAAGTTGTGGGTGCTGGTTAAGCACAAATGCAGCTGAGTGGGCTCGGCTCAAATTGTCAGTTGAATGAAGCATTGCTTCTTTCCCTAATTTCAGCAAAATAATGCCAAATCACTCACTCTCTAACTTGGATGTATAATTTTAGATCAATATGCTAATTTTTAAAAAAGTTTATTTATTTATTTCAAGAGAGAGAGCAAGCAGGGGAAGGGCAGAAAGAGAGAAAGCGAGGAAGAGAGCAAGCAGGCTCTGAACTGTCAGCACAGAGCCCGATGCTGGGCTTGAACTCAGACCGTGAGATCATGACCTGAGCCAAAATCAAGAGTCCGACCCTTAACTGACTGAGCCATCTATGCTCCCCTCATATGCTAATTTTAATTATATTTTACACTTTTCTCCTAAATGCTCATATGTGTTATCCATCATTATTGTTATTACACTTTTGCCTGCCTACTTTTATCCACTGTTATTTTTGCAGTTGCTGTGGTTGTTGCCAAGATGCATTACAAGATCTTATGTGTGGCCTGCAAAACTAGCAGATCCTGAATCAAGGCTGGAGGGTCCAGGGAGCGTCTTAGTGAGATCCAGCGTGCTTTGAGATGCCATGTTGAATTTTCTTAATTACAATTAGTTGCTTCTTATTTTCTTAAAAAATTTATTTATTTATTTATTTATTTATTTATTTATTTATTTTAAGAGAGAGAGAGTGTGTGAGCAGAGGAGGGTCAGAGAGAGGGAGGGAAAATCCCAAGCAGGCTCCGCACTGTCAGTGCAGAGCCCGATGTGGGCTCAGTCTCTTGAACTGTGAGATCGTGACCTGAGCTGAAATCCAGAGTCGGATTCTTAACCGACTGAGCCACCCAGGCGCCCCACACAATTAGTTGTTCCCTATTTGGATCTCCCACAACTTCTTGTGGTCTCATTTTTAAATTCGTTCAAATCCACCTCGTACTTATCTACATAACTTTCTATCTATATATTGCAGTTCTCTAAAAGCCCTTACCTGCCTATTTCTATACCATCTTGTGAGGTTTTGAGTAATGAGAGTAGTTTTTCAGTTTGGGGCCTAGTGTGATGCTGCCCACTTGATAGAGATACTCATTTTCATCTGCTTGTGTTTGCCCAGGCCACCTTGGTTTTGTCCCTCCTGGGGTGACTCACTGCAGTGCCCTTGGAGACCAAGCAGGACATTTTGATGTGGCTACTTCCAACAGCTCTATAAATGTATTTTGGTGAAATGTTTGTTGAATATTATTAGGCTTAAAGGGCTTAATTTTAACCCTTACATAGATTTTTCTAGAACATTCAGAGTGTGTGTGTGTACATGCGTGTGTGTGTGTGTGTTTGAAGGGGACAGTGTGATGGTAAGTGTTCCACTTTGAGAATACCCCTATTTCCTTTCTGCTTTGCCAAAGACTGTCTCTTTTAAGCATGCATGCTCCCATGTGTGTAAATAATACCTAAATAAATACTATTTTGACCTAAAACATTGATGCCCAGGAAAAGCATAAATTTCCTTGGAAATGAGCAAGGGAGCAGCAGGAATGTCAGAAACCACAACTGTGCAGTTGTAATCTGAAAAATATTTCCTTTTGGTATAATAAAAACACGGTCAGCTCGCCATTCTCTTATAGCGTGCTGAATAGTCATGTGATATAAATCACAAACCAGACTGGCCATTTTTTTCTTAGAATATCCACCCAGGCCATTTGTAAAGAATCACAAAGCATCATTAATACACCCCAGACAGACATTCATTTCCAGCTCTTCTGGTTGCCATAAGCTCTCTGACGTGTTCCACTCGGCCAGGACCCACATTGCCCTTGGCCCGTGGGAAACTCAGCAGGACGTTCTGAAGCAGTTTTGTCCAAATGGCTTTGTTAAAATGAAAATACACTTTCCCCCCCTTCACAGTAATGTGCTTAATAGAATCATCTGAGCTCCTGGATATCCCAGAGTCTCACAGTAATATTTTTTCCTGCTAATGAAATTTCGATTATACTATATAATCTACAGCATTTGGTAACTTGATTTTTTTACTTATCAATATTATTGTGATCATTTTCCAAACACATACATTTTTGACTGAAAGGAAACAAGGGGGACTAACGTTTGGTGGGCATAGATCTTTGCCAAGTCTGTGTTGGGTTCATGTTGTCAGGCTTACATTTGGCTTCTTTATAACAGAAACCTGACACAGAATCTTAATTGAGTAAGTGTTAATTTATCTCCAAAAATAAGGAATTAGCAGATGAGTAGTTGAGGGCCAGGTGATGGCTGTACAGTGCCATTGAGCTCCCAGGCTCCTATCTTGATGCTTGAACTTCCTTAGCTGGCCAAGGACCTTCCAGTTTTGGTCAAAGATCCCAATAGGAAGAAGGAAGAGAGAGAAGGGAAAATATGGACATACCCTGCGATGTGTCAGTGGTTAGGATTAAATCATGTGGGCATGTCTAGTTGCAAGAGAGGCTGCTGGGAATTTCAGTATTTCAGCTCTAGGCAAATGCACTGCACGTGCTGACCTATCCTATCTGTCTCCATTTCTTCTCATGTTCTCTCATGCTATCCTTATAGTAACTCTGTATGGATGTTATTATTATCTGCATTTCATGGCTGAAACAGACTGAGAAGGGTTAATAAGCTTACTGAAGATTTCAGACCTGGCAGGTGGAAACACCGGGATCTGAAACCTGGCCTATATGATCTCAAATCTTTTATTGTTTATTATCTTGCTTGCCTGTTTTTATTTTCTTTTTTTTATTTATAATAGTTTATTTTCAAATTGGTTTACATAAAACACCCAGTGTTCATCCCAACATGTGCCCTTTTTAATGTCCATCACCCCCTCTCCCCCCCTCTCATCCCCCTCACCCTCAGTTTGTTCTTAGTCTTTGAGAGTCTCTTATGTTTTATCTCCCTCCCTCTCTGTGTCTTAAAAGACATCAATTCTAGTGGATTAGTTGTTCATTTTTATCACCGAGTCCCCTTGAAACCATTTAATGATTTTTCACTTCCATTATATGAATACTCTTAGAAGAAATGGAGAAATTTCTTTTGTAGATATTTGAGAGAAGAAAACAGAGTGCAGATATGCAGGCTGTAAGGTCCTATATAGTACTGTAGCTTCCCTTTGAAACTAGTTTCTGCTATAAGACTGTAGTTTCCCTTTGACTTTGAGCTCCCTAGTGGTCTACAAAGAAGACCAGTTACATTATTTTGATTCCTATTGAGTGCTTTCCTGGACTCAACTCCAACATGTATGTGTAGAAGCTTTCCCACATTACCAGACAATTCTCAGGCACCAGCTGAGTGTCTTCCAACTTAGATCAATTCTGACATGATCTACCCAGAGATAGCATCACGTTCCATAGACAAAGGTCTCAGTCCCACAAGACCAGCCTGTACTTCAGACCCCAACTGCCAAGTCTAAGTTGTTACCTATCCTTCCAACTGAATAGCTACAAATCACAGGTTCCCACAACCCCCTTCCTGCATTGGATTAATTTGCCAGAACAGCTCACAGAACTCAGAAAATCAATTTACTCACTAGATTACCTGTTTGCTACAAAGGATATTAAAAGGTACAAATCAACTAACTGCCAGATGAAGAGATACACAGGGTGATATCCCCAACAAAGGAGCTTCTGTTCTTGTGACACTTGGGGCCCTGCCTAGCGGCAGGTGGAGGAATTCTAGTTCCTCAACCTAGAAGCTCTGTGAACCCCATCCTTTTGGGGTTTAGGAGAGGCTTCATTACATACGCATGATTGACGAAATGATTGACCATTAGTGATGGATCCAACCTCTAGCCTTTCTCCCTTCCTCAGAAATCCGGGAGTGGGACTGAAATTTCCAGTCCTCTATTTATGGTTGGTTCTCTGGCAGCCATCCCCCATCCTTTGGTGTTTTCTAAAAGTCACCTCATTAACATAAACATAGTTGTGGTGGAAAGGGGCTTGTTATGAATAACAAACCATCCATTCATCTTTATGACTCTGAAGGGATTTCAGGAACTGAGGGCAAGAGACCAAATATTAGGGTAACAGGTGTTGCCAATGCTCTTACCACCCAGGAGATTCCAAGGATTTTGGGAACTGTGAGTCAGGAACTGTGGATGAAGAAATATACATGAGAAATATTTTTGGTCATCTGAATGATAAAATACATATTCCTTATAAATCATAATATTTGCATCTGTAATAGAGAAATCCAGGTTCTCAAAGGGAAGCAAGTTATTCCTTGCACACTGCTGCTTTATTATAGGAATCCAGAACGTGATCCCACTACCATTAAATAATTCAGGTCATTTACTCTATTGCTCCTGGCCGAGTGCCACCGTTACAGAACTGTGTGAGGGAATGGAATCCAAAGATCTGGGTTCTAGACCTGGCTTTTATATGATATGTACGATTCCAGACAAGCCAGGTAACTGTTGCCAGCCTCCATTTTATTCAGTCCAGGACTAATAATAATACCTGGTCTTCATACATCAGTGTTATTACGAAAAGGATAAAATGAGATTATGGATGTAAAAGCGCTTTGGAGTGAGGGCACTATACAAACATATAATCATGTACTGTTACTATCTGCTGAAGCATTTATGGCATACGAGCGTTTCTTTGGTATTTTGGTAACACTGGAAACCAATGGAAGGAAAACACACCACTAGGAAAAGGAGTCAAGTTAATTTTCCAGTCCGGTGAGCAGGTAGAAGAGATAAATCTGTTGCGTCAGGGATTTAGGGAAATATAAAGTAAGTAATAGAGACCGCTACAGACCTACCAGTTGTACATCTGTGTCATTATATTTGGATACTAATTATGATAAGCCGAAAGTGCAGTGTGAGATAAATGATTACGTTTTAGTGAATTAAGATTGGGTATATAAACAATGGGTTTATATCCAGTGTTCCTCCGATTGCTCTGTAACTGAGGAGATGAGGAGAGTAATAGTCACAGGACTTCAAGTAGCTCTTACCTTTGTAGGAAAAGAAAGCAAATGATTAGAAGTGAGGTCATGGAGATGCCCCAAGGTGTAGCTTGAAGGTAAGCTCTAAGTCTCCTTGTTTTTGAAATGTAGAAATAATTACAAATTTAGACCTTTCTTCAATGAAAATTCACAGGTTGTCTATGGTTGGGAACAAAATGAAAATTAAATGTAAGGAATGGTCTATTGTGCCAGGGTGCAGACCTTTCTAAAATATTTGACAGAGTGCACAGTTTAGCCTGATGACTAATTATGGCTCAGTCTTCTGGCTTCTGGGAACAACTGAAAAGGATGCATGACACCAAACACCACTGAGTCAAAACTCATTCAGTAGGTCTGATGGGAGTGATAACTTTTTTCAGGAGGTGTTAATATTCCCTACAACATTTTCTTCTTAAGTTTGGTGACATGACAGTGTATTTTCCTGCAGAAAAAGCTTGTATATCCTTTTTTTTTTTTCAGTTGGTTTCTTCATCTTGGTCCTTCTTATGGGCAAAGGTCCAGCTCTAGAAGGGAATTTTCATCCTATTTCGATTTAGTTTTGAGCATCTGCATACCGGTAGGCCTCTGTTTCATTTCTGCTGTTGATATGTTTGCTTGTACTTCTTAATTATATTAGTCATCTCTTAAATGTATAAATATACATTTGATTAACTTATAGAGAGGTATCATATCAACACTGACTTTCTCTGGCTTAATTAATTTGGTCAGGAAATGACGAGATACCAGTGAGTACAAAGAACATTTTCTTAATGTTTGTATCTGTTCAAATCAATTCACTCTCTCTGTTGATAATCGGCCTGTAAATTTCACATGGGAGATAGCACAATATTCTTGTCATCACCCCTCATGGCCTGACTAATCATATTCTGTGATCTGCAGGGTTCTGGACTTCTTTTTTTTTTTTCTTTCTGACCTGAACAGAAACCAAGAGTTGGATGCTTCACCGATTGAGCCACCCAGGTATCCCTAAAAATCTCTGAGGTATTCTGCTGCTAAAGCACTGGCTAACAGCTTCTTATTAAGTGCATATAATCTAATTATTTTGCTTAAATTTTTCTTTCCCTAGGGTTCAGTCTAATCTGACTTTATATACATTTTGCATCTAATCAGCTGTTCAAATGATAGCCTGTTCACAAAGTATTGGGATTCTGAAGCCATAGTTTAATTTACCAATTGTTTCTTTTCACTATAGCTTGACATAAACTTTGACAGCAACACACAAGGTCATTAGGAACTGAAATAACTACAGTTGGCTGGTGCTTCCTGTTACCTGAAATGGGGTTCGCTGGAGGATTCAAATCAAATCCTATAATATTAATGGGCACAGGAAAAAATATAGTACTTCTGCATGACCCATGAAATTTAGAACAAATCAGGAATCTACAAAATAAAGTCAGAGTTGAAACTTAATGTAAAATAAGGTTTTGATGCATCAGGAATTTCCTTTCACATTGGACTTAACACCTTCATGAAAATGCTCTGCTACCAACAAAACTATGCTTTCCTAAAATTTTGATAATTCTGTATGAAACAAATTTTCAACCATTCCTTCAGGTATTTATTGAGCAACTACTACTGGATGCTAGAGGCTGTGCTAGTTCCTGGGAAAATAATGGTAACATGGTGTAAAACAGACTCAATCCCTTCTCCCACTGGGAGCCTAGAGTGTCCCCACCTGTCACATGGTCAGAATTCAACTCCTGCCCTCTCCATCCTGCTTCTTTTCTCTATTCTCCGTCCCAGACAATGACACTATAACCCACTCAGTCACTTAAGCTGGACACATGGGGCTTAAGTTTGAATCTATCCTCTGTACAAAACCACTATCCAAATCCAATTTTATTTTATAAATATTTCTTGAATTTTTCCCTTCTTTTCTTATCTCTCTACCACCATGTTAGTTCAAGATTTATCAACATTATATGGACTAATTCAAGAACTCTCTAAAAGTTTCACTATTATGAATTTGCCTCCCTGCAACATCCTTCACCCTACTGCCCACATTGTCGTTAAAAAACTGTTTACTTCTCTTGTGTCACTCCTCACTGCCCGCCACGGATGCAAGAGCAAGCGGCCAAACAACACATTCACCAAAGCTGCCGGAGCACTCCTTACTGGAGAAAACCCACGCAGAAGGTTAAGTAGCAGCTAGAAGAAACTCTGTTGCCTTTTTATGATTAGAAATGATGAAATTCTAGATGTTCTAGACTTCAGGAAAGGGAACCTGAAACAGGGTTGGGGTTTTTAGTTGTCTAATGAGGAATGGATGCACTAACCCCCTCCGCTGGAGTGATTCAAAGACTGGTGTGCTAGAATAGTACTGAGAGATGGTGGAACCTTGGCTTTAGCCTGATTTATCAGCTTAGTGTTCATGGGTAATGGAAAGGTGTCAGGAGCCATGACTGGCAGCATGAGGTGAAACCTTGCAGATGCAGCTTGACCAGAGAGGATGCATCAATCAGCTCATGGTTGGACAAGAGCCATCCTCTTCCCTGGCATGATAGGAACACTGGGATCCCAGCCTTTCTGTTGTTCAGGACTGAGGGACTTCAGCACTGGGCCATTGCTGGTTTCCATGGAACTTTACTGGAGGCCACTTCCTTTTCTGGACTGTAGCCAGTCAGTCTTGGACAAGTTAACCCTTCTTGTTCAGCACGTATAACACGAAGTTCAAACTTTGTAGGATGGCACATATGGCTTTCATGATCTGAACTCTCAAAGAATGTAAGATAATATAAACTTATTAATTTCCACTGTTTTCTTTCTCCTGCTCCTCATTACTTTCTACTCTGTAATTACCAAATGACTTGCATTCCCCAGAACAAGTTGAGGGAGATTTGGAAAGAGAAGATGAATTGGAACCCCTCTTACTGGCCCTGGTTCTGTTACAGACAGTTGTGACCATGTTAATGGCAATGGCAGATGGGACTTTCTAATCTCTAAACCACAGTCATGGTGGTAAATTCTTGAACTAAGTAATTCCAGGAGCCACCTCTTGACTCCCACTTCTCCATTCTTCTAATGCTTTTTTAAGCACCTAATTTCCAATAAGAAATATCTTTCTGCTAAAAATACCTAAGAAGATTTCCGTTCCCTGCCTTAAACCCTGACTAATGCAATTATAGCCTTCATTTCTCAGTCTGAAGATGCAATTATATGAACCAGGACAATGTTAACATCTAATGTTTACATATGCTTTGTGGTTTCAAAGTACATGGAGATGCATTATCTAAATTGATCCTGACCCCAACTCTGAGGTATTAGGACAGCCACTGCTCTTCCCACTGTACAGGTAAGAAAGCTGAGTCTCAGAAGAGTTTAGGTGACTTAGCAAGGCATTTAGGTAGTTAGAAATGGAGAAGAGATTCAAAATCACATTTTTATTACTCTTAGTCACCTCTTTTGATACTAAGAAGCCTCCCAAGGGCAAATAAAGAAAAGAAAGAAAGCACATAGATGATGGCAATATATTCAACCTTCTATTTCCTACTTCAAAAAACAAAAAAAAAATTTTTAAAAACTTATCATTACACACTAAAACCATAAGTTAGACTAAAATACCTACAGATGAGCTAGCAGAGGTGGGCTATTTCATAGAGAGTGTGTCTTTGGGTCTGGAAAAGCCTGTGCCTCAGCTTTGTGGGATCCCTTCTTTGAAGACTTTTTGCTATTAATACAGATACATAAAAGGCTCAGCCCTGTTTTCCAAATTTCATGGTGAATTCCCTTTCTGCATAATCATCTGGCCAAACCAAGAGTGGCTTGAAGACTTGGGGAGGCCAAGCTTTATTTCTTGATTTCTCCCTAATGGCAGTTTCACCTAAGAACCACCCCTCCCCCCAACTAGAGCTCCCTAGAAATAAAGATTTCTCTATTTTTCCCTTTCACTGTATACATTTTAGTAAACCATTTGATTGCAATGCTCAGGAAACCAAGAAGAAAAACCTTACACAAACAAGGCTTGATTTAGACCACTTCAAAAGTGGTCGAATTCTTTCTCTCCATATCCACCACCTCCACTTCAGAACAGCGTCTAACCACAGGGTTAAGATCCAAAAGCTCTAAGAAGCAAACTCTGAGCATATGGTCCCCAGTCCTTGAGAACAACACCAGTCCTAAGAAAACATTCCAGTATTGCAAATCTTCAAGATCATTCCACAGCCAACCTCGAAACACTAGAATTCCACAATTCCTGACCTTGCTTCCTTCTCTGCTTGCTTTCTTCAGTCTCATATGACCCAAATCAGAAGGGCTAGGAAAACGATTACTCTGTAATAGCCTACTTCTGCCCTTGCATGAAAATGTTATGTGATTTCTTCACCAAAAACGTGACAGCTCTAAAGGAAAACATTTATAATGAAGAAGAGAAGAGAGGGGCTGAAAGGAGATCCGATAAGTGAGGCAAACTCAACGATCTTTTCCCTATGATATCAAGACATACAGGAAACTATATTGAAAGGCAACAAACTCTATACTAACCTGAGGGAAGAGAGAATAAGTTGAATTGTCAATGGTGAATGAGTATAAAAACTCCCCATCATACCACATGCTCTTCCCCATGGGGGAATTCATTTTAGTCATAGCAAAGAGATGGGCGGGGTCACAGCAGTCTTCCATCTGTTTCCTAGGAGAGAAAACAGAGAGAGAAAAGAACAGCAGGTTCAGTGAGCGGCAGACCCATTCACTTGTCATTCCTACAGAGATGTGCAGCCTTACCTCGGTGCCAGCTCACAAAAGCGTCCGTGTCTCTAGGGTGATTAGACTACTATTACTTCACTCTTCCAGCCATCAAAATGCATGACTCGAATATTTCAAATTACAAAAAAAAGTTGAAGAAAGAAAATCCATTAGGGCTCAGATGCAGCTAAAATATGTCTGAAGGCAGAAATGATCATTGTAATTGCAGGTTTGTTGACTGACTTAAACATCCAGGTCCAGAAAAGATCTGGATGGTCTTTCAGAGACTGTTGGGCTATGCAGCTGGAGCAGAAATGCATCTTTATGGTGATCTGACAATCAGGGGGTTAAGTTCAGCCACAAGAGACTTAACATGAGCTGTATGAAGTAGGGGATGCACACACAGAGGTGGCCCCAAAGAGAGTACACTCCCCAAAACTGAGGGCAAAATAAAAGAACAACCCCTGCAGAAAACCCTTTTAAATAGAAACAGAATGAGACAAGTGATGTGTTTCAAACGCTGGCAAAGCCACCTGTGTTCTAACCGGTAAATCTTGTTGGCCTTTTTGGTTCGTGTTGGTCTGACCTCTTAGCAGTACTGGACACAGCAGAGCACTGTGGCCTTTGGGGAGGGATCCCCACTCTCTTAACATCTGAAACACCGGGGTCTCTGGGTTGCCTCACTCCTCTGGGCTGGTTCACAGGCTGCTCCTCTGCTGGCCCCTCAGATGGAAGCCCTGTTACTATTCTACAAGCCAATATTTACATTCTCCTCTGCTTAAAACCGTGACAGAAACCAACTCTGTTTACTCCCCAAGCGCTCAGGAGTAAGAGCTTATTCCCAGCCCTACCTTTGGAAGGACCAATAAAACAAACTGCTAACATAAACCACTTCCGAGTGGTGCCCCCCTACACGGAACCTGCTTGCTCAAACATCTTTGGCCACCATGGTATAGAAGTTTAGAGCTGAAAGGGGAAGGTAAGGTGGAGTACTTGGGTTCAAATCCCGGCTCTGCCACTTACTAACTCTGTAACTGGAGAACATCCTGGGCTTTGCAACGAGCCTCAGAGATGGTTTTTGAGAATTCACTGAGAATGTCCAGGTGGCACGCACAGTACAATGTCAATACATGTTGTTATTACACAATCCGACTTCACTGTAGAAATGAACACACAGAGCAGTGTCCAGGGCTGGCCTCCTCAGCCAGGAGCCATGATGCTTTCCTGTCACAGTGCTTTCTCCAGCACTCTTTGGTTGGTTTCCTCCTCACAAAGGTTTCCATTGAAAAGACAGGGGAGAGGGGCTCAGGAAGAAAGCTTTCACCTTATCAAAGTTTCTAGAGTTTGTCTCACCAGCAGTGCCTCTTTCCCTTCCTCCTCCATCTTCATTAATTTTTATCAATGTTTCATCACCCAAAAGGGGGCCTGAACAGAGGCAGTCAAGTGTGTGGTGACTTGCCAGCATTTTGTCAAAAGAGCATCTTAGACATTATATTCAGTCAGCATAAACCTAGATGGCTTAAGACTATCTTTGGAAAGGAGAATTATCATAAGCATGGCTCTAAACTTCATGGGGTGAATAAACTAAACCTTTGAGTCTAGTGTTATATCGCCACTATTAGTTTTTACAATAACCTGAAGACATAATTAAGGAAACTATTATTATTACTCCCAATTCATATCTGAGGAAATGGGATTATGGCCAGTACAGGACTTGCTCAGGTCACACCAGTAGTCGGAGTTAGGCTTTTCCCTATGTGTGCTGACTTTTTAATTCACTTTTCCTTTCTGCTGCACTGAAGGAATACTTTGTAAACACCAGCCAAGCACCTTCAAGGTACCCGGTGTCTTTAGAGAAATTTTTCCACTTCATCCTCACAGTGAATGACCTTGAGTTAAGTAGCCTTAAGATTCTTTTTTCAGGAACCTATGGTGGGTCACATAACTAGTGGAGTGGTGAGGATGGCTTTGCTCCCAGTTTTGTTTTGTTTTGTTTTAACCTCAGAGCTGGTACTTCCAACCTTACCATAGCTCTCACCTCCAAACCAACTAAACCTGCCATTCAGTACAAAGTGCTACTGGAAATTCAGAGGAAAGATCGGCCATAGACAGATAACAATACCTCATTCTGTCTAGAATCTGGCAGCTTGTATTTCCTTTCCACATTGGTTTCCTCTTTTCATCCTCAAAAATACTAAGACAGAGTTGATTACATTATCTTAAATTTCTAATGAAACTGAAGCTCAGGCCAAAAGACTTGTTCAAGTTCATCAGGTGAATAAATGTTTGCTTCATTATTGATAAAATGGGGTTAGATGGACTCAAGCTTACATCTCCTCCTACAGCATCACCATGCTCAGAGCGATCACACCTTTAGTGGGAAAACCAATACTCAACAGAAAATGAAAGTGTCACCAGTGGACAAATATTTTTAAAAATCCAAGAGCTATAGCAAATTTGTAATAGTCATATCGCCATTTGCAATATGGGAGTGGTTTTCCTATCATAAACTTTTAGACTGTTCCCTCTGTCCAAAAAGCCTCCCTATCTTCCTCCCTTGCCCGTCTCTGGAGGGTGGACAAAAAGCGATCAAAACGTGAAAGTGTGTGCACTCCCCAGGCCTGAGAGGGTGCCATTAGCTCATGAGCTAACACTGGTTGTAACAGCCACTGCAGCAACCACAGTGTTAGAAACAGTAAGTCGTAACCAGCAGTCATAGTAGTAGTGACTTTTATCGAGTTCTCACATAACACTGTGCTGAGTGCTTGGAATATAAACTTGAATTAAAAATCAGACCGGTCTTCAGAGAACATGGGCAACAGGTAGGCAACCAACAAGCAAGTCACTACTTATGAAGGCAGGTGGGTGTGACTGGCGCCACTACAGATACGCACAGATGGCTGAGGTTGCTCAGAAGGAGAAAGGCATGGGGGCACCTGGGTGGCTCAGTCGGTTAAGCATCTGACTCTTGATTTTGCTTCAGGTTATGCTCTCACAGGTCATGAATTCAGTCCCTGTGTAGGGCTCTGTGCTAACAGTGCAGAGCCTGCTTAGGATTCTCTCTCTCCCTTTCTCTCTCTGCCCTTCCCCACTCTCATTGTTTCTTTCTAAACAAACAAATAAATAAATAAACAAATAAACTTAAAAAAAAGAATTAAAAAAAATAAATAAAGAGGAGGGCATGAAGTCACACTCAGAGTACCATTTCTGCTCTGAGGTTTGGAGCCCAGGAGGAGCTGGCAAGAAGAAGAAGGAAACAAGTCATCTGAGGCAGGGGAGCTGCTACAGAGATATGAGACAGCAAGATGCAATCCTTCATCAGAGCACACAACACAAACATTAAGTCCGCAAACTCTAAGAAACTGTTGACGGTCGAATATTGAATTTTACCTCCATCTAACCTGCCGGTGATCCTGGAAAGAAGACATATGCCCGCTTTTAGAATTTTTAGCAAATTTGGTTCCCATCCCCTTTCTCATGTTTTGCATGGATGCTGCTTAGTATTTGCTTCTGTTCTGCCGCAGACAATAAAGTCAGAGGGACAAAAAAAGCAAAAATAAATCCATTTTTATGTTCAAGTTTAAATTGCAGATTATCAAGTTTCAGTTGAGTGTAAGTTGAGGAGTGGAGCCAAAATTTTAATGCTTTGTATTATTCTAGCTCAAGCTTCAGCAGACTTCATAGCAAATGATGCCAAGTTGCATCATGAAGGTAAATATGAAGCCTGAGAACCACCTGCTAAAAACTCACTCAGGTTCTCATCGCCTCCTCGTGAAAGCCATGCATATCAACTATGCCAAGAAGACCACATTCTCTTATTGTGTCTGTTGAGCAGGAAGACTCAGGTTCTGGGGAAACTGAACAGACAAATAAGGGTGAAAACCCACCCACTCAGTTACTAATGCCCCAGAGCCAAAATGAACCTTGCTGAGACTCTCTCTGATGCCATGTCTAACACTTTAGTCACTAGAGATAAGAAGGCTGGGAGGCTGTCACTCCAATGACTGTCCCTACTGGGCCCCTTCCAAAGAATGACTGAATTTGAGAAAGTAGGGATGAAAGAGAGTTCTACTAGTGTTTCACTGTTTGGCTGAAATCTGCTGCTACACTTCAGCTGTGTATTCAGCTAGCTATTTGAAGGCCGAATAGTCAAGTAGCCAAGCATCCAATTCAATGCCATTCTGGCATCCCTGAATGTGTGCGTGACAAGCGCTTGTGTAAAAATCACATCACCATCATATCTAAACAGGGTATTGATGTGAGCAACACACACAGGAGTGTCATTAGAGTTTATTGTTTATAAATAAATATGCAATTTAAAATTCTGATAAGCAAAAGGTACAGCTTAGGGAATATAGTCAATGGTATTATAATAACATACAATTGATAGATGGTAGCTACACTTGTGGTGAGCATAGTATAACATATAGAGTAGTTGAATCACTATGTTGTACACCTGAAACTAATGTCACACTGTATGTCAATGATACTGAAATAAAAAAATATAAACCGGGGGCGCCTGGGTGGCTCAGTGAGTTAAGTGTCCGACTCTTGATTTCAGCTCATGTCATAATGTCAGGATCATGAGATTGAGCCCCACTTCAGGCTCCAAGATGGGCACGGAGCCTACTTAAGATTCTCTCTTTCCCTCTCCCTCTGCTCTTCCCCTGCTCATGCTCTCACTCCCTCTCTCTCTCTAAAAAAAATAAAAAATAAAAATAAATAAATAAATAAAATTATGATGAGCAATTTAGTAGTAACCAGAATGAAAATCTCTTTATTTGCTTTAAAAATATTTTTTAGCATTTATTTATTTTTTGAGAGAGAGTAAGACAGAGCATGAGTGGGGGAAGGGCAGAAAGAGAGCGAGTCACAAATTCCAAAGCAGGCTCCAGGCTCTGAGCTGTCAGCCCAGAGCCCAACATGAGGTTTAAACTCATGAACTGTGAGATCATGACCTGAGCCTGAAATCAGACACTTAACCACTGAGCCACCCAGGCACCCCTCTTTATTTGCTTTAAAAGTTGAAGTTCTATCAGTCAGGGGAAATTTAAATGTATCTTTATTATTGTAAGAAGAAAATGCTGTGATAACAAATTAATTGTGAAAGTTATTAATTTATGCACTTTGGAATTATGAAGAACTATTGACCCATAGGAGAACACACTGTCAGTGAAAGGGTACGTTAAGAGAAAGTATGTTTGGAAGATAACCTCAGGAAAAACACTATACCATTTTTCAGCCAACGAATCTTGATGAAATTTTAAATAATAATGTAAGGCAGAATAACAGTTGAGATTATATGATAATTCAAAATTTTGTAGAATTAGTTAATGAGCTAGCATTCAAAATATTAAACTCATCTTTAAGAGCTACATGTAATTTTCAGCTAATTCCATTTAGAAAATGAGTTGTTCAAGAAAAAAAATCCTAGTTGGGAACTCTTTGTATATTATTATGAGATATTAAAGGTCAAATCTGGGGGCACCTGGGTAGCTCAGTCGGTTGAGCGTCCGACTTCGGCTCAGGTCATGATCTCACAGTCTGTGAGTTCGAGCCCCGCATCGGGCTCTGTGCTGATGGCTCAGAGCCTGGAGCCTGCTTCACATTCTGTCTCCCCCTCTCTCTGCCCCTCCCCTGCTCACGCTCTGTCTCTCTCTGTCTCAAAAATAAATAAAAACATTAAAGAGAGTGGCATACTCCCTTCCTCTTTAAAAAAAAAAAAAAAGTCAAATCTGCCCCTATAAAATTCCATGAGAAAGAAAAACTCCAAAACTAACATCATGAGAAATCATCATGACCCAGTCATGATAGAGAATTCTTCATATCCCTCTTACTCCCTTTCTTCTATTACATACAAATACATAACATGTTTACATATATACATAATATATATTTATATGTTATATATTTAAAGTTTTGCTTATTGTCTATCTCCCCAAGTCCCAGAATGTAAACTTCATGGGGGGCGGGGGGAAGACTTTCATCTTCAAGTCACTGTTGTATCCCCATCTATTGAAATGTTGGCTAATACACTGAAAAGATGTTTAATAAATGTTGATTGAATGAATAAATGAAAAGTGGGGAGAAAAGAAGAAAATGTTACACAAACAAGAGAATCTCAATGCATGTTTTGTTCTCACTAGCCAAAATTCAAACTGAAGTCAATTCCTTATGATTTCAGTCTATGGAGACCAAAAAAAAAAACAAAATCAAAACAAAAACAAAACAAAACAAAACAAAAAAAACAAAAAACAAAAAAACCCACAAAAGCTTGTCAAAATAATTGCTATAGACTGGTAAACATTTCTCAGTAATAACACGCCCAAGATTTCTGAGATGTGCTGAATGGTGAATCCCAAATTCTTTATACTGTGCAGTAAACATTAGTCTGATTGAATTAAGTATCCCTTTAGGATTCCTGACCTGCCGCACAGGGACCACAAGCGCAGCACACCAGTTGATGGTGCTGATAAATGCTGTTTTCCTTCATGATGGGGTGTCAAACTTTCAAAATTTGACTTTTAACATATTTGATAAGGTTTCAGGTTTAATCTTGTCTTCAGAAAGTGCCTTCTATTCTAGTGCTATCTGATTTCAGTCAATTATTGATTTTAACATCTGGCTTTTGGCCAAAAATGTATCCAATGCATTTTCTCTGGACAGCTAAATCAATAACAGTCCTTAGTGTAAACTGTCCTGCGTCGGGTCCCTAAAATTCCTTTTAGAGTTAACTCTTTGCGTTAGTGTCACAGAGCCTCAGATTCATGGTTGAAAATGTGCTCAAGTTCCACATCAGAGGATGGTTTCGAAATTGAGATTATAGGGGCAGCTGGGTGGCTCAGTTGGTTAAGCAACCGACTCTTGATTTTGGTATGACATCAAGGTCATGATCCCAGGATGGTGAGATCGAGCCCCACGTTGGGCTCTGCGCTGGGTGCGGAGCCTGCTTAAGATTTTCTTGCTCTCTCTCCTTCTGTTCCTCCCCTGCTCACACTCTCTCCTCTCTCTCAAAAACAAAAATTGAGATTATACACATTTTTGTGTGTGTATATATATATACTTCATATACATAAATGTATTTAGCACATTTCATGATTTCAATAAGTACTTTTTTATTCTCCTTCCTAGTTAGGAACAATCCTAGATTGATTGTTTCCCAGATATAATTATTTATGGTTACCTCCCTTCCATTCCTAAGCATGTCCATATTTGGATGATAAATTATATGTTCACTCTAGTAAGACTAGAAGCTAAACAGCATCAAATAAAAAGAGAGCTTTCCTTTAAGTGAAAAATCTGGTGACCTACCTAGAAATCAGAGATATTTCTTATTCTAAGTAAGTAAATGGCCAAGTTCACAAAGATTATGGAAGGGAGTGTTTGAGCCATCACAAAACTATTTTCCCCCCAACTTAAAAGGAATCTTTGTCTTAAATTATCGGTTTTGAACCAAATTTAAAAGTCAGGAGTCACTGTGACTGAAGGGTCCAGGACATAGAACAAGAACTTGTAGCAACTAACTTGTAGTTAGTTGCTCTGAAGTGGACAAACAGCAGAGCCCTGCCCATATCGGGAGACTAGAAGCAAGTGGGGACAGCCCCCTCTCTGGGACAAAGGTAAGATCCTCTGTTCCAGCATGTCCCCTGTAATAGCGGACATCATTGACCTAAGAGATTCAAATAACACTCAGTATATGATAGAGATTTGTATTCATCTTATTTTCCTGTAAAATTGTCTTGAATGGTGTGGAGGAGAAATACTTTCATTAGATTATTGCCTAAAATAATGTTTTCTACAGATATAATAAAAAGTCTCTTCAAAGACCAATCTTCTAGATAATATGCCAGAGTGACAAAAACTGAGAAAAACAGCTCTGTGTACCACTTATGACAGCAAATAATCTTTTATTTAGCAGCATTTTATTCTTCACATTTGAAATGACTGCATAATAAAAGAAATGCGTTCCAAAGAAAGGTGGATTACTGCCATGTGTAATTTGCATTTCTCTAAAAGAGGAAGAACAGACTTAAAGGAAGAACTTTTAAAACAAATATTTCAAGGATGTAGTTTTCCCTAATATGTTTGTTTTGTAATGTACTTAACACATACACATCATTATTTGAATTAAAAAACATCAATTTTTTCCAGGAAGGATTTCAACGAACCCTTTTCTTCAGTCTTCCTACTTATGCTTACTTCCCTATACAGCTAGAAAGATTCTAATATTATATTTCGAGAATCACCTGTTTACTGCTTACTAGAAGTAACTGGGTTCCTTTGGACAGCAGTCATTATTTGATTTGCTCAACAAATATTTATTGAGTACTTTGTATATGCCCAGTGTTATCCTAAGCACTAAAGGACAGATTGGGGAGGGGGGACAGGGAATAGCTTGCCCTCTTAAATTCTAATGAAGAAGTCAGACAAACAAGATAAAATATGTTCTATCAACAAGGGGCTAAGTAAGTCCTCACTAGGTGACAACTGAGTAAAGACCAGAAGGAGGTGAGGATGTCATCCCTGTGGATATATGGGAAAAGAGCATTCAGGTAAAGCCAACAGCAAGTACAAAGGTCTTCAGGTAAGAGTGTACCTGGTACGTTCAAACAACATGGAGGAAAGCAGTGAAGCTGGAAGAAAGAGAGGGCGGGGCTGACATGTAAGGCTTGTGTACGTGTTTTTACCCTCACCACCAACCTTCTTGTGGCATCAAGCACAGATCTTTGAGAATAAATTCAATTCCAAAACCATACAAAGACATTTGGATTTTACTGAAGTTGCAATGGAGGGGGCAGGGTCACCAAACCACGGAAACTTCAGAAATTTTCCAGCGGATGCCTGTCTCCCCCCAGACACAATCCTATCCCTCCCTGTCACCATGCTCCAGCCGCCCTCTCTCCATCACACCTCTCTCTTATCCAGAGCAATTTCACCCATGGGCTCTCTAGCTTCGTTCCCCTCTGATCATTGTACATTATATACTACACAAACCATTATACATACTCTTTTCAGATTTTTTCCTCTTTTGAAAAATGTAGAGATTTGAAAGAGGAAGATACTTTCTTGTTATACATGTTTAATCTTTATGAATAAAATTATTCCTTCTTACTCTATTAACTCCTGTATTTTGGACCACACCAAAATAGCTAAATGGATATGCACCAAATTTGGATGGAATGTTTTCAGTGGCCTAAAGTCTAAAAGGAGAAATGCAGTGATTCCGTTTCAGAGGGCTGAGTAGGAGCAGAGGAAGGGGCAGGTGTGTCCACTCAGGATAGTAGCTGGGCAGCTGTCCAGAAGAACACAGGGTTCTGAAAATGAGGTTCAGATCAGAGATGCCAGTCCACACATAAACCTCTATTATACTCGCTGAGTCTTAACCTTGCACAGGTGGCAAATGCCCCAAATTACAGATTACACTGAGTTATAATTGGTCAGTTTCTCCAATGTACAGGTTTACACAGCAGGATGGAACGCAGCAGGGATTTCTTTATGTAATCATGGCCAATGGTGCTCCTCAATTGCAGTAGGAAGCCAGACATTATGTGTTAAGTATAAGAGCTCTATTCAGAAACATCTTTTCTTGTTCTAATGACACCTAAGTCTGAGTTTATTTCTGTGAAAGATGAGCAGATGTTATTGGAAGGCAAAGCAAACGAAAAAGAGGAGACATGGGCAATAGAAACTGCATTATAAGTTTCCCAAATTATACAGACTTTTCTAAACTTGGAACAAAATCAACAAATATTAAGATAACCAGAGGAGCGGTAAACTCCAGAGGGTGAAATTCAGGAGTTAGGCTCCCTCAATTCACTTCAGCTCTGCTTGCCTCCTCGACGCAGCACTGGAGCATTTGTCCTGACATTTTTCTAGACCATAGTTGTCTCTTTTTATGACTTATGGCACACACTTCTGTTATTTCTGTGGGTAACTGTTCCAGTATTTGAACAGATTCAAATTTATTTTCTGAGAAAAATGTTGGCTTTGTGCTATGACCCATTTCCACAGGATGGAAGTTTGTATAACAACACAAGCCAGGGTTTCATAGCAGCACTCTCAATTTTCTTAACAGAATATTAACGTGCCACCTGCTTCTCTAAAACGTATGGGTCTCACTTTGCTCGGCACAGAATATCAGCATTTCAGGTTGTCAACAACCTTCGACTAGTTTCCATCAAATGTGTTGTGAAAAGAATGAGTATTTGGGAGAGACGAAAGGGTATGTTTGTTAACTGATTTTCTACAAGGAGTTAGGTTCTTTATATTCTTTCTCTATATCAAGTCAAGTGACGAGCAAGTCAGCTCTTCATGTTACATACAGTAACTGTTTTCAAATATCCTATAAGCTTTCATAAATGAGGACAAAGAGATTTTCCAGATCAAACGCGTCAACTTAGCTTACCACCAACATATTGTGCAAACAATCAGGCAGGCATTTTCATCACATCCATCCATTACTCCTCACCTCGTTGCTATGTTCACTACATTTGTATTTAGTTTTCTATTGTTTTGTGAATATCATTGACTCCCACCAGGACAGAAAAGTACAGAGGTATTGAGAGAGTCGGCAGCAACAGTTCAGGAGAAGCGTAGGCTTGGAAATGGAAACAAATGCAGAGATGATTTTTTAAAACTGAAAGCAAGGAGAGAATAAAGGATATTACAAGTATAGATGAGATGAGTCATTTGACAAAGAATGAATAAAGAAAGAAACAACAATTGGCAAAAGAGAAAGAAAATAATAGATGAAATGGAATTTTTTTTTCAGTTTGTGGATAAAGGATAAGCAGGGGCTGAAAACTAGAGACCAGATAAACCTACTACGATATATTCAGGGCGTAGGGGTTAACAAGAGTGCATCCAACTGGCAAACTCAGAAATGTGTGAGTCAATGCCAAACAAAAAGCACATATGTCAAATGTCTATTAACCCAATGATAGTTTAGAGTAATGGTAGGTTATTCTGAAAAAATTTAAAGGAGATGGTTCAACTACTGCTGAAGAAGATGTGCTGCAAGCCAGGGATGCTTGCCTACTTCAAGCCCAGTCTGACCTTGTCCATTAGAGGCGACCGGGGCAGGTGTTTAGGGAGGGCCTCCTAAGGAATCCTTCACAACGTCAGAGGAGATCATGAAGGAAAGTGCTTGGTGCCTCAGAATCCTTCAATGAATACAAAACCTAACTACATGGAGAGAATGTACCGAACTGGCTATAAAACAAAAAGCGAAAGGACAGACCCACACTGTATTTGGTAGAAAGGCACTGAGGAAACAAAGGGTTAAAAACTGGTCATTTTGGGCTTAAGAACACTTTTGGAACTGTAACCTATGTAAACATTGAGAAGTCTCTGACATAATTAAGCATTCTGTATTAACGCCTTCACCAAGTTACATTACAAAGTTATGCTTCTTTTTTTTTTATTTTTTTTAATTTTTTTTTATAATAGTTTATTTTCGAATTGGTTTACATATAACACCCAGTGTTCATGAGGGTCAATATAAGTTTTCTATAAAACTGAAGTTACAGATAATGTGTATTATGTTTCTATGATCTTGTTTATCTACATAACTTCCTTCTTGAATTTCGTGTAAGATTTTTTTTCTAATTACATAAAAATGTATGCTTCCAAGGACGCCTGGGTGGCTCAGTCAGTTGACCATCTTACTCTTGATTTTGGCTCAGGTCACGATCTTGTGGTTCTAGAGTTTGAGCCCCACATCGGGCTCTGCTCTGATAGTGCAGGGCCTGCTTAGGATTCTCTCTCTCCCTCTCTCCCTGCCCCTCCTCCACTCTGTCTCTCAAAATAAATAAAAAACTTAAAATAAAAATAAATTTTAAAAATGTGTGCTTCCACTTATCAAATAATGAGAGTTATTTTGACCCATTAAGTGGTACTGTGGTCTGACTCATCAGAATGTTCTGAAGGAACATTAAGACAATCTCAGCCTCAACTCCATGGACTGTCAACCCTCTCTTCTTTATAAATGGATACTTTTAAAATATTAGTGTACTTTTTTCTTTTATTTTAGAAATTTATAACTTGAAAATGTTATTTTAGAAATTTTCAAAAACACAAATTAGAAAAATATAACAGGCAATTCCTCCACACAGAGATAACCAGTGTTAACAGATTGCTTAGTGTACATTTTTCCTATGAATTAATTCAACTATTTCCTTAGTAAATATTCAACAAACATCTTTGAGTACCTAGTATATGTCAGATACAATTCCAGAGACCCAAGATACTAAACAAGATACAGCACTAAACAAGATGGGTTCAGTGCTCACCCTCTTAAAGTGGGAATTTAATCTGTTCACTGTCTGTTTAATCTGTTTACTGTCTGTTTAATCTGTTTATTGATGCTACAAACAACTGTGGTAAACATTCTCATACTTAGATCTGTGGGCACACTCACAATTGTTTTCCTGAGATAATTTGTTTAAAATATTTCCTGAATTAAGGATGCCTGGGTGGCTCAGTCGGTTAAGCGTCCGACTTCAGCTCAGGTCATGATCTTACAGTTCTGGGTTCAAGCCCATGTCAGGCTCTGTGCTGAAAGCTCAGAGCCTGGAGCCTGCTTTGGTTTCTGTGTCTCCCTGTCTCTCTTCCCCTCCCTTGCTCACACTCTCTCTCTCTCTTTGTCTCTCAAACATAAATAAACATTAAAAAAGTTTAAAGTAGTTCCTGAATTAAAGGGTATATATTAATAGGGTCCCCTTGCTCGAAAAAGACATTACACCATCTTTTTAAAAATATTTGGGGCACCCGGGTGGCTCAGTCAGTTAAGCGGCTGACTTCAGCTCAGGTCATGATCTCATGGTTTGTGAGTTCGAGCCCCACGTCAGGCTCTGTGCTGACAGTTCAGAGCCTGGAGCCTCCTTCGGATTCTGTGTCTCCCTCTCTCTCTGCCCCTCCCCTGCTCTCACTCTGTCTCTCTCTCTCAAAAATAAATAAACATCAAAAAAATTTTTTTAAATATTTATTTTTAGCAAAGCAAAATATGTACAGAGTTTAAAGCACTCTAAGGCAACAAAAACAAGAGTTCTCTTTTGTATCCTCACCCCCATGTCTAGACCAAAAAAGCTATAGTTTTCATATTTTGATTATTATTCAAATACTGCCATATTTATTTTCCAATTTTTTTGTACTATCGATAGGCTTACTACTAGGGAAGATGAAGATATCACTTTCTAATCCTACCCCAAATGGACATACACAGACTTTTCTTCAGCCCACACTCCCAACAGAATTATATCAAGTTTTTCAGTTAAAACAATAGTATTATATCATTATGAGTATCTAAGTATAACTTAAGAGCTGAGTGATGCAGTAAATGATCATGCCATTTTCTTTCTTGCCTACTTTTTAAATTTGCTCTTCCTGGAGTTAGTTATTGCCTAACTTCTTTCATTTGCTTCATGTATCATGTACCTTTCAATAATTCCCCTTCTAATTCGTCAAAGAACTATAACATTTTCTCAGTGTGGTCAAATACATCAGGAAATCAATCCCTTCCATTTTTTTCCTTGGAAACATCTCTTCCAGAGTCTTGTGCTGTTTCCTCTCCAACGTGAATAAACACCTGTCATCTTGGGAATTGCTTTCACCTCTTCTCTGCTTTGTATTACCCAGTTTCCTCTATCCATTTTTTCCCTTTGTTGTTACTTCCTCATTGTGGTGTAGCATATACCCTCTTTCCTTCTTGAGAAAGGGTGAAAGCAAAATACGTTTTATGAGCCTTTGAATATTGTTTGACTGGGTACAAAATCATAGTTTAGAAATAATTATTTTTTTCAGATTTGAAGGTGTCCATTGTTTCCTAGCTTCCACTGTTTTAGCTGAGAAATCTAGCATTGCTCATTTCTAATCATTTTATTGTAATCATTTCTCATCTTTGAAAGTTTTTAAGACCTTAGATGAGGGATTCTGAAATTTCACAATGATACACATTTAGATAGGTCTTTTTGCATTCATTTTGTTGGACACTTGGTGGTCCCTTGCAACCACGAAATAGGTCCTTCAGTTCTGGAAACGGCCTTCTATTATTTCTTTAATAACATCTACTCTCCCTTTCTTTTATATTTCTCTTCCTAGAATTCCTATTATTCAGACTTCTCATCTTTCCTCCCCCCATTTTTCACTTCTTTATTTTTCTTTTCTACTTTCGGCAAGGGGGGAGGGTGAATGATTCCCTAAAGATTATTTTACAAATTCATCTATTGATCTTTTAATTACCACACTTTTAATATCAAAAAGTTCTATTTTATCTCCAGAAAGTTTTATTTCTTAGCTTTTTAATGTTTGTAAATGAATGTATTTTTTTGTGGGAGTCAAAGCTAGAACATTTGTTATGTGTTTATTTTCCTCCTGCATCATCTGTTTGGTGTATGTTTTTTCTACTGGTTCATTTCGCTCTCTGTCTTTCATGTTAGAGGCTTTCTAGAAATATAAACAGACCCATAGCTGCCTGTTTACATTTAAGAATGAGGTACTAAACAACTGAATGACAGTTCTTTATACGCTAGGCCTCACCAGAGTGTGATCCAGCTGGGACCTACACATTTCATGGGAGGAACCCCAAAGGTCAGTATCCACAGCTTTTTCTCTTTCCCCAGAGAGGAACTTCCCAATTTCTTGATTAGGTATAAGGCAAGGTGATAACATTCTGGGACCTAAGTGAAAAGGTGTAGCTGAGATGTTCATAACACAACTTTTCTCTTACTTCGCTTGTTTTCATCTGATGTCCCAAGTCCCGAGTCTCAGTTTCATCCCCAGTCTTCTAACAGATGGGCAAGGGCAACTTCTTGTGTTTGGGGTTAATAGGAGATCTGGAACACTTCCAACCAATCCTCCCATTTTCAGTGTCATCAGCGCTCACCTGTAATTGCTGAGTCTTTCGGGAATTCTGCAACATGAACTGGCTTCCTTCTTGTTGGCTTCCCCAGCTGCAGGCACTCAAATTTTAGATTTCGGCATTCTCCTGGTCAAATATCACTGAGACATCTGCTTTTCATCTCCTAAAATTTTGTTGATGTCTTTTCTCTGCTATTGTCTCCTCTTCCATTCTTTTCATTTTTAGAAGCTTATTCCTATTTATAGGCCTCTCATAATTTTATTTGTTTTTCAAGAGGACTCAGGAAATCAGAAGCCAGAAATTATTATCCTTTTTGTTTTTAATTTAACTTCTTTAACAGAGTTTTGGATAATGTTTTCTGATTTTATTTTATTTTTTATTTAAAATTTTTTTAATGTTTATTCATTTACTTTTGAGAGAGAGAGAGAGACAGAGTAGGAGCAGGAGAGGGGCAGACAGAGAGAGGGAGACACAGAATCAGAAGCAGGCTCCAGGCTCTGAGCCGTCAGCACCCAGGAACCATGAGATCATGACCTGAGCTGAAGTAGGACACTCAATCAACTGAGCTACCCAGGTGCCCAATGTTTTCTGATTTTAAAACATAATGTCGGGGCGCCTGAGTGGCTCAGCCGGTTGAGCCTCCGACTTCAGCTCAGGTCATGATCTCACAGCTAGTGAGTTCGAGCTCCGCATGGGGCTCTGTGCTTACGGCTCAGAGCCTGGAGCTTCGGATTCTGTGTCTCCCTCTCTCTCTGCCCTTCCCCTGCTCATGCTCTGTCTCTATGTCTCTCAAAAATAAACATTAAAAAAATAAAAAAATAAAACATACATGTGTTACCAAGAATAATTTTGATGGTGGTTGCTTTAAAGAATGGAAATGGCATATTAGGGTATGTGGGGACTTTTATTTTCATCTTATGTTGTCATCTTAAGTGTTTCTATAACTTTTTAGTGCTGTGAACTTATTTTACTTTACCATTTTAAATCTGATTTTTAAGAGCTATTAAAAATAAAAAGTAATAGATACTTGATATACAAAATCTGGAAAACATTAAAAAGCATAAAGACAAAATTGAAACAACAAATAACGCAACCACATAGAGAAGAATATAATTACTTTGATTTTTCTCCTTGTGATCTTGATGTTATATTTTCAGGATTTCTTCAAAATTTACATAGGTTAAAATTAACCCTGCTTTCCACCATCGTTGAGTCTCCTTTTTCTTCTCTTTTACTGAGGTATAATTACATACAATATTACATTAGTTTCAGTTGTATAACAGAGTAATTCGACATTCATATACATTATGAAACAATCAACGTAGTAAGTCTAATTACCATGTGTCAGCACACAAAGTTAAGACAAGAGTACTGACCATATTCCCCGTGCTGTACATTATATCCCCGTAGTATATTTATTTTGTATCTGTAAATTTGGACTTCTTGACCCCTTCACCCATTCTCTCACCTCCAACACCCTACATATTAGCAACCATCAATCTCTTCTCTGCATCTACAAGTCTGGGTTTTGCTTTGTTTTATTTTGTTTGTTTTGTTTCTTTATTTCTACATATAGGTGAAATCATGCAGTATTTGCTTTTCTCTGTCTGACATGTCACTTAGCTTATACCTTCAAGGTCCCTCCATGTTGTCACAAATGGCAAGATTTCATTCTTTCTTATGGCTGAGTTGTATTCTGTCATATACCTTTCTGAATTAATGTTTTCATTTCTTCTGATGGATACCCAGTAGTGAAACTGCTAGATCATACTATAGTTCTATTTTCTAATTTTTTGAGGAACTCCAGACTGTTTTCCATAGTGGCTGTACCAATTTACATTCTCTTTTCTCTTCGTCTTCATGAACACTTGTTATTTCTTGTCTTGTTGACAATAGCCTTTCTGACAAGTGTAAGGTGATATCTCATTATGGTTTGATTAGCATTTCCCTGATTAGTGATGTTGAGCATCCTTTCAAGGGTCTGTTAGCCATTGTGTGTATTCTTTGGAAAAATGTCTATTCAGGTCCTCTGCCCTTTTATTAATCAGTTTTTTTTTTTTCTGAGCTGTATGCATTCTTAATATATTTGAATATTAACCACTTGTTGGATATGTGATTTGCAAATATATTCTCCTATTCAGTAGGCTGCCTTTTCATTTTCTTGATGGTTTCCTTCACTGTACAGAAGCTTTTTAGCTTGATGTAGTCCCATTTGCTTATTTTTACCTTCGTTTCCCTTGCCTTTGGAGTCAGATCCAAAAAGCACTGCTAGACTGATGTCAAGGAGCTTACTGCCTATGGTTTTTTTTTTTTTATAAGAATTTCATGGTTTCCTGTCTTACATTCAAATTTTTAATCCATTTTGAGTTAATTTTTGTGTAGGATGCAAGACAGTAGTGCAGTTTCATTCTTTTGCATGTAGTTGTTCAGTTTTTCCAGCATCATTTATTGGAGAGACTGTCCTTTCCCCATGGTATATTCTTGCCTCCTTTGTCTTAAATTACTTGAGCAAAAATGTGTGGTTTATTTTTCAGTTCTCTATTCTGTTCCATTGATTTATGTGTCTGTTTTTATGCTAATACCAGAGCTTCGTAATATAGTTTGAAATCAGGGAGTGTGATACCTTTGGCTTTGTTCTTCTTTCTCAAGATTGTTTTGGCTGTTCAGAGTCTTTAGTGGTTCCATGTAAATTTCAGAATTCTATGTTCTACTTCTGTAAAAGAAAATGCCATTGGAATTTTGATAGGGATTGAATCTGTAGCTTGCTTTGAATAATATGGACATTTTAATAATAGTAACTCTTTTAATCGTGGGCATGAAATATCTTTCCATTTAGTTGTGTCTTCTACTTCTTTCATCACTGTCTTATAGTTTTCAATACACAGGTCTTTCACCTCCTTGGTTACATTTTACTCTTAGGTATTTTATTATTTTTTAAGTGATTGCAAATGGATTTGTTTCTTTGATTTCTCTTTCTGATAGTTCATTATTTGTGTACACAAATACAACAGAGTTTTGTATATTAATTTTTTATCCTGAGACTTTCCTGAATTCATTAGTTCTAACAGCTTTTCGTGAAGTCTTTAGGGTTCTTTCTATATAGTATCATGCCATCTGTAAATAGTGACAGTTTTACTTCCTCTCGAAATTGGATGCCAATTTCTTTTCTTTCCTTTTTTTTTTTTTTTCCGGTTGACTTTTTCTTTTCTTGACTAAATGCTGTGGCTAGGATTTCCAATACTACGTTGAGTAAAAGCAGCAAACATGGGCATCCTTGTCTGTTTCTGATCTTAGAGGAAACTCTTTTGGCCTTTCACCATTGAGTATGATGTTAGCTGTGGGTGTGTTAACGTTTCTTGGAAGGTTGGTTTAGCAGTTATGAACTCCTTTAGCTTTTACCAGTCTGAAAAACTCTTTATATCACCTTCAATTCTGAATGATAATCTTGCTGGGTAGAGTATTCTTGGTTAGTTTTTTTTCCTTTCAGCACTTTGAATATATCACACCACTCCCTCCTAGCCTGCAAAATTTCTGCTAAATAATATGCTGATAGCCTTATAAGATTCTCCTTCTAAGTAACAACTTATTTTTCTCTTGCTGCTTTGAAGATTCTCTATCTTTAACATCTGACACACCAATTATAATGTGTCTTGACATGGATCTCTTTGGGTTCATCTTATTTGAAATTCTCTGGTATTCCTGGACATACACATCTGTTTCCTTTCTTAGGTTAGAGAAGTTTTCATCCATTATTTCTTCAAATGAGTTTTCTGCTTCTCTTTCTCTTTCTTCTCCTTCAGGGACCCATATAATGTGAATGTTATTCTGTTATAATGGTCTTGATATTATCCCAGAGGACCCTTAAGTTAGCTTTTTTTTTAATTATTATTATTATTATTATTATTATTAATTTGCTGCTCTCTCTGGATAAGTTCCATCGCTTTGTCTTCTAGTTCATTGATTCCTTCTTCTTCGCCAGCCTACCATTGAATCCTTTGAGTGTATTTTTATTTTAGTTACTTTATTCTTTTTTTAAAATATTTTTTAATATTTATTCATTTTTGAGAGATAAAGGGAGACAGAGCACCAGCCAGGGAGGGGCAGAGAGAGAGGGATACACAGAACCTGAAGCAGGCTCCAGGCTCTGAGCTGTCAGTACAGAGTCTGACGCGAAGCTCAAACCCACAGACCGCGAGATCATGACCTGAGCTGAAGTCGGCCACTTAACAAACTGAGCCACCCAGGCGCCCCTTAGTTACTTTATTCTTATGCTCTGTGACTTCTGCTTGGTACTTTCTTATATTTCCTGTCTGTGTTGAAATTTTTACTGTGTTTATCCATTCTCCTGAAGTTGGTGAGCATCTTTATCACTATCGCTTTGAATTCTTTACTTATCTCCATATCATTAAGGTATTTTTCTGAAGTTTTGATCTTGTGCTGTCATTGCGAACACACTTCTCTGTTTCCTCATTCTACTTGATTCTCTGTGTTTGCTTCTACATATTAAGTTAAACAGCCACCTCTCTCAGTCTTGAAGTGGACTAGTGTAGGTGATGAACTTTCTCATTCAACCTTGTCTTAGCTCCTGGTTGTCTCTCAAACCTTTGTGATTGTCTGAACCACCTGACATTCTTGATATATCTCCACTTTGAGGGTGTGCCAAGACCCGTCTTAACGGTCTTTTTATTTTTTTTGTTATGAAGAAACAGTTCATTTCTTTTCAGATCTTTTTCAGAGAGAAATGACCCATACATATCTGTAGATTTGGTGTGTCCATGAGAGGAGGCAAGTTCCTACTGCCATCTTGGGAAATGGAAAAACCAGAATGAAAAGAAGGATCCTTTTGCATCAATTATCTTAGGCAGGGTTTCCTAGAAGCAGAGAGTGAGTTTAAATGAATTACTAGAAGGAGTAACTCAGGAGGAGATGGAATCCTCAAAGTCTCCTTCTTCACTAAATCCTTAACTTCTGCCCATAAAAATACTTATATTTGTCCTAAGTTAAAGAAAAATCCCCTCAAATATGGCACATCTTTAAGATATGCTAAATTTTCTCTGAGAATTCTTATAAACCAAATACATCAAAGCACTACTGCCCCTGTTTTCTTCAACATTTTCATTTTCCTATCTCCCATCCTGAAATTGCCCTTTCTGGGGACTTCGAATACATCCAAATGACCAAATCAAATCAAATGGCCTTTCCTCACTTCTTATTCATCCTGACCACTCTGGTATTTGACATTGTTGATCAAATCCTTCCTCCTTACAAACTTCTCCTCCCTGGATATTAATGGTAATGTATCACCATACCCAATCACCTCCTCTCCATTTGCTTTTTCTTTATTTCCTAACAAAACAGCACTTCTTCCCCTTGCCTAAATGTGGTTATGTCCCAAGGCTCAAACTTTGGTTCCCAACACTTTGTATTCTAATAATAATGAAAGATTGAGTCACAGCCACAGTCCTTATATTCAACCCAAGAGAACTAACAACATCTCAGAGAAATACAAAAGAGAATAGATGTATGATGGACCATCAGGAGATAGGGGTTGGAGAATAGGGCTGGGTCAATGGAGAAAGGACAACGTGGAGGAAAAAGAAGAAATTAAGAAAAATACTCAGTTCTTACTATGCACAAGACACTATCCCAGATCCTTTCATATATACACTATCCCATTTAGTTCTTGAAACAGTCCCACAAGTCAGGTATTTTATTTTCTTGGCAGGAGTTAAGCAGCAACACAAAACCATATAGCTATGATCCAGGTCACCTGATGAGTAAGGCAGCATGGTATAACGGAAAGACAAGAGACTTTAGGGTCACACATCTTTAACTCTGCCACTTAATGCTGCATGGCTTCAGCCAAACCTCTTAACCTTGTGGTTTTCAGCTTTCTCATTTATAAAATGGGGACAAAATAAGTTGAAAATATTGTAAATAAGGTGTATCAAGGACCTAGTACATAGAAAATGTTCATAAGTAGTTGTGGTTATTATTATTCTGAATCTATAAATATGAGTTATTTTCATTTAAAAAAAAAGGGGGAGGAGATGCTAAGGAAGGCATAGGAACAGGGACCTTCAAGACGAGAAGCTAATGCTTCCTACAAAGTATAGATCCAAGCCCAGATTGAAGCCTAGGTTTCTCATGGCTGCACAACCTTAGAGAAGAGATCTCAGCCATTCCTTGTCTACAGGAGGCATCTCTGTGAGAAAGACAAAGAAGTAGTTTCCCTGTGACTGAGCAAGGGTCAGTGAAATAATGCAAATCAAAGTTATCTTGTGACCTGGAAAAATGCTCAACCTGGTTACTTATATTGCCTAGAGATCATATACCCCCAAAAGAGAGTGCTTGCAACAGTACTGAATCTTTTGAGAAGCTATTGTGATATTTTCTGGATAAGTTGTTTTGACAAAACTTTTTAAAAGGCAAAAAAAAAAAAAGTTGTTTTGAAACATCTTAAAAAAATAACAATAATAGAGGGTTGCCTTGCTGGCTCAGTTGGTAGAGCATGTGACTCTTGATCTCTAGGTGGTGAGTTCGAGCCCCATGTTGGGTGTAGCGGTTACGGAGAAGAAGAAGGAGAAGAACAACAATGATGACAAGGTAAAGCATCTAAACCTCTGTAGATTTAGAAAAATCAGACTACAAAAAATGCTGAATATTCTCCATATATACTTTATAGCATGACACAACATTCCTTTGCCATAATAATAAATTAAAATGTGATCATCAACATGGTAAAACCAAAAGTGATCAGACGAAAAGAAAAACACAACCTGACCAGAAAGGCTGAGAGAAGCATTAACGCCCATGAAGATATTCCAGCAGCTGCAGACTGTTCCTAGACACTCCGATAATGGAGAACATAATTAGTTTTCCTTGACAAAGAAAAATAAAAGAACTGGTGAGGTCAAAACCCATAAATTAATTCAATTCAATGAGTGTTTGTGTTTGTTTGAAGAAATCCTCTGCACTTAAAATTGCAAGTCACAGGAGATGTACAAGACACAAACAAACGGCGCGAAGGTACACAGGTGTTATTCATTCATTCCCTCATTCATTAATTCTTCTGTTCAGTATTTATTACACACCAAATGTGTGAAAAGACTATGTGCTAAACTTTAGGAATGGGGTTGAATAAGATGCAGTCTCTGCCTTCGAGAATCTTGTGTCTTGTGGCAAAAGAGCAGTAAATAAACCCCATCACGGTTTCTCAGGGCATGGAAGAAGATGCAGAGAATGCCACCGAGAAGAGATAACTGGAGGGGCGGCGGGCGGGGTGGGAGACAACAGGTGGAGGGAGATGGGAAAAGATTTTCTAAGGTCAACATGTAAACTGAGAATTGAAGGCCTAAGAGGATTTAGTCAGACAGGCCAAAGGCTAGCAGCGTGGGAAAAGTAGAGAATTCCTGACAGAGAAAACAGCCTGTACAAAGGCACAAAGTTCCCAAACACCACAGGCCAATGCCAGTGCTGAACAATTTTTTCAATAGTCTCTGGCAAAATGGGGAAAATATAAGCAATGAATGAGGCTTGTATATTTTATTTTTAATTAGCAGCCCTTTTATTTTCCTGCGATTATGTGGTTTCTATAGTTTGAGGGTAACATGTAAAGTTTAATGAAACTGTGGTATTTTATAATTTCCTTCTTTGCCAAAATATCAAATTATCAGAACTGTCCATTTACTAATTGACTTGGTGATTTTCTAGCCCATTAAATCCTAAATTTGGGAAATCCTGAACACAATTAACAGAGCCACAAGTACTTGGCACGACTGGAAAGGCAGAATACATGTGGCTATATGCCATAGTTTGCACAGGAGATTAAATTTAGAAAGTAGGCAAGGACAAGATTATGAAGGGGTTTATAAGGCCAGTTAAGAAAGTTAGACTTTATCCCAGAGGCAAAAAGGCAGAGAGTGACATTCAAAGGAGTGAGGAATTAGCAAGTGTGATACCAGGCAAGTCACTTACTCTCTTTCTCTGGTGCTTGTTTGTAAAATGCTGATGCTGGTAACCACCTGATGCCTACATTTAAGTACTTAAATGAAAATCACGATCAGTTGATGAAATACTCCATAAGTTATAATGTATACCCCAAAGGTAATAGGTGAATGTTAATAAGATCCTCTTTTTCCTCTAAATAAATATATAAACCAACCAGCTTTAAAATTCCTCGACCTGGCTCTATTTTCCTGATTGCTTCTAGCCAGGATACTGGACCAACAGGTCCTACTGACAGGACATAAAGGGATGAAGACAGTCAGACACTTCTGGAGTTATAGTCGATGAACGGCACGTCTCTCAGATTTTGATTTTGGTTTGTGACAAAGGACTGCATACCAACAATCTACTCAGTTCATCTTTACGAGCTATTAAAACTTAGTATTCAAGAACTAGAATCACCACATTTTTAGAGTTTACCAAGGATGTCATTCAACATTCTACAAAGAAGCCTGGCTGCAGTGCAACACTTGGCTGTGTAACAATGCTTCCTTTGTCCCTGACACATGCAGTTTTGAAATTCCCACAATTGTTAGGAAGGACATGTTTTATCAGTACATCATCAGTGTTATGGGGAATTGGCTGTAATTTTCAATTGCTACTGCTCTTGTTTGTAAATATAAATTACCTTAGTCATTGTTGAGTTAACCAAAAGGCAGACTACGTTTGTATCTGGTATAAAGGCATCACAGAAATGGGACCAAAAAACAGCACATTAAAAAAAATAATTTGATATTTGCATTTCCTTTTTTAAGTTTCTTTATTTATTCTGAGAGAGAATGTGTGTGTGACAGATCACAGGAAGGGCAGAGAGACAGAGAGAGAGAGAAGAGAGAGAAGGCCAAGCAGTCTCCACACTGTCAGTACAGAGCCCAATGTGGGGCTCAAACTCATGAACAGTGAGATCATGACCTGAGCCAAAACAAAGAGTCAGAAGCTTAACCAACTGAGCCACCCAGTTGCCTCTGATACTTGAATTTCTAAAATTCATTGTAGACAATATGAGCAAATTCAAAAAACTTTGCTAAACCAAGCAGCCCATATTCTTTGCAATGCTTAGGTTCTATAAGAATTTTAATCAGAACTATTAATTGATTTAGCAAACAGCTTTAGTTTCCTGTGCATCACTGGACGAATCGTTTGGCATGTAGAGAATGAGTATTTACATTGACAATTTTTATGCTATAATTTTCAAACAACTTTAATTTGAGCCTAGCTGTATTATTTACAGTTCAAACATGAGTCATACATAAATGTGCTGGTAGATTAACAGCCCGTGGTTAGTAAGCTTTGGAAGCATGCTAACCTGAATTCGAATTCTGATCCTATCTCTTAATACATAAGAGACTTTGGGTATGTTCCCATAAACTCTCTAAGCCTCAGTTTTCTCAACTGGAAATAAGAGTAAAATAGTATCTATCTCATAGGTTAGCAGAGAAAATTAAATAAAGCCATGTATATAAGTCCCTTTATATGGAACCTGTCACGTTGCTCAAAGTTAGCCATTATTATTATTATTATTTTATTGGAATTCATTTTTCAACATAAGATAATACTAGGTGACACAGAAGGACAAGAAAAATCAGTGCATTAAAGCCTTCAAGTAAATACACTTGAGGTTGCCCACAAAGGAAATACGCAAAGCACAGAACACATGCTGGGGGATTTATTTCTACACAGAAAGCATCAGGTACAGAAATGGGATAATATCCAAGGGAGTTGAAAAATAGGAAGCAAGAAAATTCCAGGCTGTGCCAAAGGTTTTAGGTAACCACTCATCCATAAAGGTCATCCTATTTCAGTGAACTTAGGCAACTAAGCCAAATAAATACCCTTAACGTTCAACAACAAAATGGAATCATTGGCATATACACAAAATTGTACCAATTTTGTACCAAAATTGATTAACTTGTGCACAAGCTAAACTTGCCCACTTTTATGGTAAGTACACTTTGAGCTTCTCACACAGGTAGTTTTATATCTGGAATATGTTAGGATGTCCATGGAGCCAAAGGCATGTGGTGCCAGCGGGAAGGTGTCTTGGGCCATATGGGCTGATCGGTTGGCAAGCAGATACCTGGCACAATATGCTCCGTGTATACCTTGGTATTTGCTTATAATGCAAATTTAGAGATTTTCATTTTTTTAAATGTTTGTCTGTTGAAAATAAATTCTGGTTGTATTTGCTCCGTGGGTCTATGTGTCTGTGTTTGGGTGCATTGTGGGGCAAGCGGTGATCTAGAATAAGCACTTTGTGGTCCTTGCAGCACTGAGGAGAATATGTATGACAGGGAGTACTCCTCTGCCATCTAACCAGACACCTACTAGCTCAATGCCACCGGGTGCACAAGCCTCCACTTCAAAACGAGCCAGAACAGAAGAACTGACAAAGCAGCCTAGCCTTACACTCTGTCTTTCCCTCCTCTATGATCATTCCTACTAGCATTCATTATAGATCTTTGGCCATCAAAGAACCCTCAGATAAGTTATCCCATTTATTAAAGAGAGAGAAGGAAGCCAGCCAGTATGTCTTCTGACAGGCTTTTAACCTCTTCTACTATTTATCATGGTGATAGCTTTGGCTTCTCACTCACTGGACCGTCTTACTGGAGGGATCACTTGAAGATAGCTCAACACATAACAGATAAAAGTGCTACGGGAACACATCAAGAATCCCATCTAATAACTAGGAAAAAAAACCTTAAGGATAAAAAATTAAATGTTAACTGGCTCAACTGTCAGGGAAAAAAAAATTTCAGCCCAGATTCTATGACTCAGGATGAGAATACATAGATAATGTCAAATTTGTCTGTCAGTCCAGTTTTGCTACGTAGCACTTGAGGCTCAAGCCAGTATTTATTGTGTATCTTCCTTCTTTTCCATTAACTCTACTAAATCATTTTTTAATCTGGAAGGTTTTCTGTTGAGTCTCTTAGATCTGCCTGGTGTATGCGAATCCCATTATCCGTTCTCTAGATGGGGCTCTTGGCATGACTGTGTCCCAACCCCCTTCCCTGCCTCTGCCAATCTGCCCCACACCACTACCATATCTGTGCTCCTAATCATTACTTCCATGCCAAAGAACTTCCAGTAGTTTGCGAAGTATCACTGAACCTCATCCTAACTGCTCAATCTTTTCTTTCGTTCGTATACTCACATGATTCTGCTGAAGCCAGTCATACATACACACAAAACCATTTCTCATGCTCTCTCTCCCAGGCTCAGAATGTGCCATCATTATTTCTTAGCTGATTCAAACCCCACCCATCCCTTAGGAACAACTAGAGAGCTCTTCTCTACTCCCAAGTACCATTACTTACTCATCTGACCCACTGGTTAAAAGCACCTGAAGCTCAGAGAAAATGCTTTACCCTTTTTTCTATCCTCCCCTCAAAGCTATCAACACAGTAGGAACTTAACAATGCTTTGTTGAATAAAAAAGGATGTGCTAAGCAGAGTTGTAAATTCTATCACTTGGAAGTAAGACTTTTCTATTTTTGTCATTTTTCCTACTCTTTACACATCCCCATCCCAACCACCCAAGAAAGACCTACACCCCACTAACAAAAGAGTTAGTTTAGAACAGCCAATCTTTCTCTGTAGTAAGAGAAAATATAGCAAAATTAACACATACCAATTTTTTAAACCTATCACTGTTTCCTCTCTTGTGAAGAGAACTTTTCTTTTCCCTTTTGCTTTCTTTTTTTCTCCACAAAAATCTAAACTATTTTCCTTCCCTTCCTCCTGCACGCCTTCCTAAAATAATGACATTTCCAGAAACCATATTCATTTGATTTAAGCCTCTTACAGTGAGCTGTGTTTCCTGTCAAACTGAGGACCTTATGGTAGTGAAGGACAAGAGAGTATGCAGCAAGAGTTCTTGAAGCAATGAAAGAAATTAAGAAGATTGAACAATGTGGAAGAAGATGAAAGCAGTTAGGGCAAACAAATAAACCAATTCGGCAAGTCCCTCACCTCCAAGAAAAAAAATATTCTCTCACAGACAGGCAGTTATTTGACGGAATCCATTGTTCTTAAAGTCAGACATCCAACGTACCTTGCTTCAATCACCAAAATGGTATATCTGAATGCTTATTATATCAACCGCAGATTTCTACCACAACTACTAAAACAGATGCACTCTGGGATGAGATTTCGTGACTAGATATAGGAGATCCATAAATAATAAGTAGGGGGAGAAAGGAAGAGAGGGAGGGAATAAGGAGGAGGGAGAAAGAGAAGGAAGAGGAGAAGGAGGGAGTAGGAAGGTAAAGGGGAAGGAAGGAAGGAAGGAAGAAAGGATGGGGAAAAGGAAGGAAGAGAAAAAGGATGGAAGGAAGGAAAGAAAGAAGGAAGGAAAGAAAGAAGAAGGAAGGAAGGAAAGAAGGAAGGAGGAAGGAAGGAAGAAGAAGGAAGGAAGGAAGGAAGGAAGGAAGGAAGGAAGGAAGGAAGGAAGGAAGGAAGGAAGGAAGGAAGGAAGGAAGGAAGAAAATAAATGAGTATGAGTCCTGAAGTCAGAGACTCCTAAACTTGCTTCCTGGCTCAGTCACTCTCTACCTTTTCAAGCTCCACTTTTCTTCATGTCAGTAACTTACCCAAGTCACAGAGCCAGAAATTGAAGAGAAGATTTAACAGAAGAGAGACAGAAAAGAGCAAGGCGAAAGAAATCCAGTACTGAATTCATTGAGGAAACACTGAAAGCATGCCCATTAAAGAATACAAGACATAAGAAGTAAATACTAGAAACAGACAGATTATTATTACATATAAGATACATAAATAAATATGGAAGTGCATATCTGAAAAACCCAAGAGAATAAACTGAAAAAAAAACACACTAAGAAACTTAAATAAGATGAGTTGCTATGAACAAAAATTAATAATATTCCTATACATAAGCAATAATCACAAAATATAATTCTGAAAACAAGATGCTTCTTGGTACAAAAATAGAAGCATGAAAAACAAAATATCTAGGAGTAATTGCTATAAGAAATGTGCAGAATACTATGTGGATGAAACTAGAGGGTATCATGCTAAGTGAAATTTGTCAGTCAGAGAAAGACAAATATCATATGACTTCACTCATATGTGGAATTTAAGACACAAAACAGACAAACATAAGGGAAGGGAAGGAAAAATAATATGAAAACAGGGAGGAGGACAAAATATAAGAGACTCTTAAATACACAGAACAAATTGAAGATTGCTCTAGGGGCTGTGGGTGGGGGGATGGGCTAAATGGGTAAAGGGCATTAAGGAAGACACTTGTTGGCATGAGCACTGGGTATTATACATAGGAGATGAATCACTGGAATCTACTCCTGAAATCATTATTGCACTATATGCTAATTGACTTGGACGTAAATTAATAAATAAATAAAAGAAATGTGCAGAACCTAAAAGAAAAAACTATATACTCTGTTTAAGGAAATAATATAAAGATTGAACATATAAGTAAATATATCTTGCTCTTGGATAGAAAGTTTTAATTTTGTAATACTGTATCAATTAATAAAATTCAAATAAAAATATCAACAGAAATCATTTGAACTTGAAAAGCAATCTCAGTTGGTCCTAGGAGAAAAATATGAAAGAAGTACAAAGAAAACTCTGGCAAAAAAGAAAATGACTTATGAGATATTAAAATATACAATAAAGCTACAGTAATTGATACAGTATGGCTGTAGAACACAAGTAATAAGCTACGGAAGAAAAGTGGGATTTCCAAAACAGACCCATACAGATAGAATTATCTAGAATGGATAAACTTAGCATTTCAAATGGGTAGAAGGAGGTAAGATTTTTGTTTTCGCTGTTGGGTAATGATGCTAGAACATACAGAGAAATAATCTCTACAAAATAAATCAAAGATAGGTCAGAAATTTTAATACGAAAAAATCTAAATCATAAAAATACTAGATGAAAATATCTTGGGCTGCAGTAATCATGACACAAAGGTTCAAAGGTCATAAAAGAAAAAAACTGATGAAGTTAATTGCCTGATGATTTATTAAATTTCCACAGAAAAAATATTTTAAGCTTAAACATAAGTAAGCAAAAGACAAACTGGGAAAACCATGTGCCACAGATATGGCAAAGAGCTACAGTCTTTTAACAAAGACACACTGAGTTGAAACCCAAAAAGAAAGAGATGAGCAACTCAAGAAGAAAACACGGAAAAGACCTAGAGGGACCCTATGTAGGAGCGGAGGTTCTCAGGAATAATAATAAAAAAGTAAAATGAAGCTCAGCCTCACAAATTAAAATTACAATTTTTCACCTACATATTAACAAAACAATTTAGGGTTAATTATACTTAGTACTGGAAAGGCTAGTAGGCTCTTGGTCACAAAACAGATGACTTCAAATAAAAGACAATCCATAAATATCAATTTAAAATTAAATGTGTTGCTTCACGACCCTGAAATTTTCCGTTTAAGAAGCTATCCTATAGAGATAATTGCAGAAGCAGAAAAACATACTTCTAGGATGTTTGTAAGTTATTTTTCATTTAAAGAAAAGTAAAAGAGAAACACAATGGTCAACCCTAAACTGGAATTTCATATTTTTTCTCTATTTTTTAAATCACATAATTTTGCTTTGTACCACACATACTAAATGAGGTATCCACTGACCCATATGTTGTGGGTAGGAAAAAGAGAATATTGTCAAAAATTATTTTCACATGATTTGATTATTACTTAATAAATATGTTAGTTATCTATTACTATATAATAACTTACTCCAAAATTCAGCAGCTTCAAACAATTCATTTTCTAAAACAGTTTCTAAGGGTAGGGAGTGTCTTAGCTAGGTGGTTCTGCCTCAAGGTCTGTCATGAACTTGTAGTCAGGCTGTTGGCTGGGGGCTAGAGTCAACTAAAGCTGGAGGATTCACTTCTCAGTTCATTGTTGTGGTTGGTTGGGGCCTTGGTTCTTTGTTGGCTATTGACCAAATACCTCAATTCCTACCATACGTTCCCTGCCGCTGCCTTGCCTCAGTTCCATAAATTGTCTGAGTGTCCTCACAACATGGTAGCTGGCTTCTCTCAGAACAAATGACCGAACAGATAAAGAGAACACCCAAAATGGAACCCACCATGTTTATACTCTAATCTCAGAAGTGACACATCATCACTTCTATAGTATTCTATTCTATTCTAGAAGTCACTAAATCTAGCTTACACTCAAATTGAGAGGATGACACATGAATACCAGGAGGTGGGGATCGTTAGGAGCCATATTAGAAGCTATCACTATACTTAATATATATATGGAGTGTAACCAGATGTTTCTATAGATAAAGATATAAAAACTCATATGCAGTAGGGGAATTATACATCCTGGTTTGTTTGACATAGTCCTAGCTTATGCCTATTGTCATGGAATAATGACAATATCAAAACATTAACACTATTTACCTATAGGGAACGAGACTGAGAAGACTTTTATGCTTGCTTGCTTTATATACACTTGCATAAAGCTTCAATGTTTACAATAAAACTGCATTACTCTAGAAAGAATTTTCAAAAACCTGAAATTAGACCTCTAGTTTATCTTTCAGAATAACTCAAAATATTGTCACATAAATTCCATTTCAGAGACAGTGACTGAGTTCAAAAAGAAAAGTCTTTGGGGATTTCAGCAATGGAGAGAAGAGAAAGAATAACTTCCTTTTTTTTGGTGACACAGATAAGTCTCTACACACTGGCTATTCCACTCCTGCTTCTCACAGTTGAATAGGTTTTAGTCCCCCCAAGCACGGCATAGTGGATATGATTTCTTGGCATCTATCTCACAGATATAAATGGGAGATAACCAAGTAGGCTATGACAGCTAAAGAGGAGAGCCAAAAAAGAAAAGACAAGACAAGACAAGAAAAAAAAATTTAAAAACTAAGCCACTAGGATGAATCAGAGATGCCAGGTAGAGAGAAGAAGGAAATAAACACCTTGCCCATGACATGAGCCCACCGCTTTATTTGCAAGGACACTCGAGGACTGAGTAGAAAAGGCAGTCTTGGATATCAATAGTCAAACAAAGCATTAATTCACCTTCAAAGAGTGAAATTTTTCTACTTGGGATTCTTTCCTTTGTATTAAGACACTGCAATATAAGGAGGCATCGGGCTTTAACTTGAAGCCCTGCACATCAGTGTTGCTGTGACTGTAAAGGGACAGTCTGGTATAGTAAGAAGCCCTGGAGCCTTAAAGCCCATGAGCCCCAGAGCCAGAAAGACCACTTCCTAACTGCATAATCTTGGACGAGGTCCTTACATTCTTTTTGTTTCAGTTTCTCCATCAATAAAGTAGGACTACTTCAGTCTTTTCAACAAATGGTGCTAGAACAACTAGACATCCACATGCAAAATAATAATAATAATCTAGACACAGACCTTACAACCTTCACAAGAATTAACTCAAAATGGATCACAGACCTAAATGTAAAATGCAGAAATGTAAAACTCCTAAAAGACAACACAGGACAACCTAAATGACCTCAGGTATGTCAACGACATTTTAGATGCAACACCAAAAGCACAATCTATGGGAGAAATAATTGCCAAACTGGACTCCATTAAAATGTATAACTTCTGCTCTATGAAAGACAATGTCAAGAGGATGAGAAGACAGGCTACAGAGTGGAAGAAAACATCTGCAAAGACACAGAAGATAAAGGATTGTTATACAAATATGCAAAGAATATTTAAATTTCAACAATAAGAAAACAAACAACCCAATTTAAAATAGGGCTCCCCCACCAAAAAAAAAAAAAAACCCACCAAAATCATACATATAAAGAACAGAAGGGAGGGGTATGCAAAATGAGTGGACGTGGTCAAAGATACAAACTTCCAGTCATAAAATAAATAAGTCTGGGGATGTGATATACAACAGCATTACTTTAGTTCATAGTACTGTAGTGTATATTGAAAAGTTGCTAAGAGAGTAAATCTTAATGTCTTAATCACAAGTAAAAAGAAAAATTGGTAACTTAACTGTGTGGTGATGGATATTAACTGGACTTAACCTTAGTGATCATTTTGCAAAATATACAAATATCAAATCATTATGTTGTACACCTGAAAATAATATAACATTATATGTCAATTACATCTTGATTTCTTTAAATGGGCTAAAGGCCTTAACAGACACCTCACCAGATGGCAAATAAGCATGTGAAAAGATGCTCCACATCATACGTCATCAGCGAAATGCAAATTAAAACAACAATAAGATACCACCACACATCTATTAGAGTGGCCAGAATCCAGAACACTGACAACACTAAATGCTGCCAAGGATGTGGAGCAACGGGAACTCTCATTCATTGCTGGTGGGAATGCAAAATCAGTATGCCACTTTGGAAGACAGTTTGGCAGTTGCTTACAAAATTAAATGTCCTGTTGTCATACAATCCACAGTCATGCTCTGTGGCATTTGCCTAAAGGATTTGAAAACATGTCCATAAAAAACATGCACGCGCAGGTTCATAGTAACTTTTTTTTAAGTTTATTTATTTTGAGAGAGAGAAAGGGAGGAAGACTGTGTGAGCAGGGGAGGGGCAGAGAGAGAGAATCCCAAGCAAGCTCTGCACAGGGCTCAAACTCACAAATTATGAGACATAAGCGGAAACCAAGATTCAGGAACTTAATGGACTGAGCCACCCAGGTGGCCCCATAGTAGCTTATTTTCAATATGAATATCAGTGACTGCCTAACAGATATCAGGTATCAGAAACAGATCACAGACAATATCACAGACAAATGGAGGAATGTTTACCATCAATAGAATACGAATTGTTTTTCCTTCCTTTTCTAAATCTTCTCTTCCTTCACCTTCACCCTTTCCTTTTTCTCCCCCATTGTTATTTCCTTCCTCCTTCCATTCCATACCTAATCTATGTCAATGATTCTTCTGAGCCATCCACTGGAGGCACACATACAAAAGACTTGTCAGGAACTCTTGAGGCCTAGGTGTAGACATTCCTAACTCTTTCTGTAAGGAATTCAGTTGGGCCAAGTTTCACACCATTAACACAAAGATTATTACCATCTACTTTCCCTCACCAAAGCAACCAACCTCAAATGTTTATTCTGCTATATATTCACTCAGACAGATATCCACCTATTTAACATTTATTGAGTCAGTATGCCAATGCCTTAAGTCTGTGGGGCCAAACTGTTTGTGTTTTGTTGTAATTCATAACTCCCCAAACTTGGAAGCAACCAAGACATCATCCTTCAGTAGCTGAATGGATAAAGAAACTGTGGTACATACAAAAAATGGACTATTATTCAGCACTTATAGAGAAGTGAGTTATCAAGCCACGAAAAAACGTGGAGGAGACATAAATGCTTATTACTAAGAGGAAAAAGCCAATCTGAAAAGGCTACATACTATATGATTCCAACTATATGGCGTTCTGGAAAAAGCAAAACTATGGCAACGGTAAAAAGATCAGTGGTTGCCCAAGGTTGGGGAGAAAGAAGGGATGAAAAGGTGGAGCACGATGGATTTTTACGGCGATGCAACGGCACTAACGTACATCATCAGTGTAATGATAGACACGTGTCACTACACGTTTGTTTAAACCCGTAGAAGGAACAACACCAAGAGCAAACACTAGATGAACTACAGACTTTGGGTGATTATAATGTGTCAATGAAGCTTCATCAGTTGTATCAAAGGTGGGATCCTCGGGGAGGTGTTGATATAGCGGTGGCCATGCATGTGTGGGACTGGGGGTATACAAGAAATCCCTGTACCTGCCTCTTAATTTTGCTGTGAAGCTAAAACTCCTCTAGAAAAATTAAGTCTTTAAAAAAAAAAAAGAAAAAGACCCAACTTGCTCTTGAAGGCTTTTAAGGAGGAGGAAAGGAAACATGAGCCAAGAAATGAGGTGGTGTCTAGAAGCTGAGGCCAGCCTTCAATTAGCTGCTGGCCAGAAAATGGCCACCTCTGCCGTACAATCACAAGGAAGTGAATTCTGCCAATAAGTTGGATGAGGAAGGAAATAGATCCTCTTCTAGAGCCTCCAGAAAGGAATGCAGCTTGCTGACACTTTGATTTTAACCCACTGAGGCCCATGGTAAACTTCTATCCTACAGAAAGAGAAAATAATAAATGTGTATGGTTTGGGCTGGGGGAGGATTTTCTTACAGGGCTACTATCATGATGTTAACATAAAGTATTTAAAGAGGGTCTGACACATAGTAAGCACTCATTATACGCGAGCTGTCAGCACCACCTACAATCTAAATGGCCTTAAGGAAATAATTATTCACAGCCCGATTCTTTGCAAAATCAGGATAATAATATCTTCCTCATAGAGTATTTGTAAATGCTAAATGATAAGACTGTAAAATGCTTAAAATAGTGCCTGGCATATGGCAGATACAGAACAAATAACAACTAAACCCTTAAAAATGTCATTATTGTCTAAAAAATGGATCTGATTTTAAAATCCAGAGGTAGAGGGACTGATATATTGCACATGAAAGCATCTAGCATTGTACTTGCACACCATTGGTGCTTGACAAATGTTCATTAAATATGAGCTTAAGATTTCATAGTTCATCTCTATTCTAGAGCCCAAAGACCATTTTTTAGACTGCTTAAAAGTTACAAATCTTGAAATCTGATACACCAGGAGCAATCTTCTGGCTTCCTTATTGGTTCTTTACTTTCGTAACAGGATGTTCAGCGGGATTTTATGCTGCAATCATGGTTTAAGTCCAAAACTGGAGACACAGCTGCTAAGAACCCTGCCTTGAGTTCAGAGGGCCACTGGAAACATGGTGGGCCCCCTCGCAGAGTTTGGGTGGGGGGGTGGATTTGAATCCAGCCCCACCACCATCACCACCCTCCAACCCTGGTTGACAGAGAGGGAACCTAGAAGTGAGAGGAACCTGTTGAGTAGTGGGGCTTCTTCCCTTTTCTAAATAGGAGGAAGCACCAAGAAAATCAAGACTGGGAGCACCTGCCCATCCCCTGCTGGAGTCTGCTTAGCCAGCATCCTGGGCGGTCTATCCCCAAGCTTCCTGAGCAGAGAGAAAGGAAATGAAGAAGAATCAGCCGTAGAAGAGTTACTTAAATGGCACGGTGACAATTGGAGAAATCTGTGGTAAGTCCCCAAAACAGGGGGTTGGAGGATCTTGAGTGGCTCGTTTGTGATAAGAAACCCTGATCACCTGCTCAAGATGAAAGAACTGATCCAACTCAGCATTCCCCTATTTCTGGGGCCCACATGGACCCTTTAAGAAACAGTATGACTGAATTTTGTGAGGATACAAAAACTTATCCAGGAAATAAGTATAACAAAATATGAGGTTTTTCTTTCTTATCTGGGAATTATGGTCAGAAGCCAAAACTAAGACCAACATGTGCGAGTTACCCTATGTTTTAGGTTCAGAAAGCTGCCAGAACTTGAAGCCAGCCACCTCTCTACAGGTTTTCTAAGTGGTACCAGACCAAGAAGCAGTCCTGTCACCACACAGCTGATTCAAACTGGGGGAAGACCAGGACAAAGGCAGACGTGTTTTCTCATGCAACCATTGCCTTTCCATCCCTGCGGAGCGTGCTTCCCCTCCCTGCCAACAAAGGAAGAAGAGGAGTGGGGAGAGCTCAAAAAGAATCACTTATAAAGACAATGAGCGTTTGCAATAAAGAGAAATAGGCATTTTACTCTTGAATTGTTTGCTGCACCCTTGCTTTCCGTGCTGTACTAGCCCTGTGCTATCTAGTGTGAAAATTAACAAAGGGAAACCTCCCTGTAATGGATTGAGGGGCCAGAAGGGGGAGCTCTCGCACCATTCCACTCTACCTCAGGAATTCTCAGTTACAGACCCCCCCAACAGAAGAATCATCAACAGGGAAGAATCATCAATGACAGTCCCCAACAAGAAAAGACGTACATTGCATCTCTTACAAGAAATCAACTACCCTTGCAATTCAACCAATGAGAAATCATCATCGCCCTGAACTCTTGCCTTTCTCCAATGGGCTTTCCTTCAGAACAACCCCTCTAAACTTCCTCTTTCTCCGTAAAATAATGTTCCTCTCTTTTGCTGGCCTAGCCTATGGTTTTAGCCATACCTTGCTTTTCCCAAATTGCAGTTCTTCATTATTCCCGAATAAGCCCATTTTTGCTAGTAAAATAACTTTCGTTTTTAAGATTAATGCTGGAAAGGGGCGCCTGAGTGGCTCAGTTGGTTAAGTGTGACTTCAATTCGAGGCCCACTTCAGGCTCTGTGCTGACAGCCAAGACTGGAGTCTGCTTTGGATTCTGGGTCTCCCTCTCTCTCTGCCCCTTCCCTGCTCATACACTCTCTCTCTCACTCTCTCAAAAACAAATAAACATTGAAAAAAAAGTTTAAAAAAATTTAAAAAAAGGATCAATGCTGGAAAGAACAGAAATGGAAGGAGATGGTTAAGCTAAGAGGTGGTGGGCTATATATAATCCCTTTGGTGTGGCAAGAATGGGGAGCTGCTAGTGGATAGAGAGCCTACTAGTATATTCCACCTACGAAGATTGCCCACCAGGTAAAGGAACCAGGCCCGTTTGCCCTTGGAAGAGATGTGGGCGGCCTCTCAGGGTTCACCTGAGAAGCCACAATTATCAATCGAGAAAGGACTGTGAATATTCATGTTCTTCCTGCCCAGTGGGGAAGAGCGGGGCTCTGTTTCAGAAAGTGCCCTTCCCACTTCTGCAACATGCTGCTGCAGGTTCGGGTACAGCCAAAGCAGGTGAAGATGGTAGACACAAGAGTTTTCATTGTGCTTTAAAATAAGCAAAACTGAGCTAAGCACCAGAATAGACTGTGCCAATAGTCAAGATGGACAAAAATTGGTAAAATTTGGCCAAGCTGGCCAAAGACCCATTACAGCGAGCTAAATGGGGCAGGGAGCAGGGGTCAGGAGTTAGGCCTACCACTACACAGTTGGAGCGGTTATTAGGAAAAAATAAAATGACTGTGTTTTACCCCAAATTGAGACTCCTCAATCCACAGCATTCTGCTTCCAGTCCCTCCTCTTCCTGTCAAACTCCCTCTCCTCTTCTTAATTGTGGCAGGGTGGCTCATTGAGTCAAGATCAGTTGCTTACAGAGCGAACAATCCCCAGCCAAGCCAGCCAGCCTCTAGGTCTCCTTCGATCTCCCAGCAGTTGAGCTTTGCTTTCCCCCACGGCCTTGTGTATCTTTTAGCAATTTTTTAAGTGGCTTTTTCTCTCTTAGCATGTCACATGTTGCATAGGTTAACTGGAATCAAAAGATATTATACCATTAAACTGTACAAAGGCCTCTGGCCTCACAATCATGATGCAGGCCAAAACCAGAGTGGGCCAGAGGAGGGACTTTGGCCCGAATATAGACACAGCTAAATTCTGAAAGTGAAGTTAAACCTGGGCTTGATTTTCCTCTATGAAAAGAAGTTGAGAGATTTTTTGGAGAATATCACTGTTCTTTTTATAATGTATGCTGCATGCTTACATGTTCTAGGAAGGGAAGCCCCCTGTCTTCCTGGTTAACTACTTTATTCTTAGCACCTAGCAGCAGTGCCAGGCACAAAGAAGGCACTGATTTGTTATTTGTTGAACAAAGGAATGAATGAAAGAGTGAATTAATGAATTGGTAGTGAATATTGACAGCATGGAGTCTCAATATTAGGCAATAAATAAAACTCCCTTGAAAGGTATTCAGACAGCCATCTACAGGCTTTGCAGGCAATCTAACGCATTCATTCATAAAAGAAATACTGGTTAGACAGTAAAGACTGTGAGGAAGGATCAGAGACCAACAAATATAAACAAGACTTAGGCTCTGACCCTAAAGCACCAAAGCAACAGTATGTACAGCTGCTTCAACCAGGTGCAAGAGAGGAGGACAGAGCATAGAGATGAGTTAGTCCAATGTCAACACAATCCACCACCAACACACAACCTCCAAAAACCAAGCCAACAAAATATCATCATGGGATTGTTGTGCCTTTTTACCGCACCCTTACTCCCCATATCCTAGGGGGATACAATCTGCTCCAATTTCAAGCCCAGACTTTCCATCTTAAAATAACAGAGTCATAACATCTGTTTTATTTTTTATTTAAGACAACAATCCTTTTCCTTGAACTCTCTACCTTATCATAAGTAAAGTTAATTCTCCTTTCTAAATTACAGGTTTTAACTGCTTAAATCCTAGAAAAAAATGGTATAGATGGTCCCATAAAGGCATTTTTTTTACACAAAAATGAAACACGGAGCTAGTTATCAACGGTACTGTGATGAAGAGAATAACCGTGACAGAGAAAGGCCGGTGATCCAGTGCACTAAATAATTTCTCATAGAAAGGTCTCCATGGTGCTCGATGACGGGACTGCCACTCTATGTACCCAGTCGTATGGGACTCTTTCCTAGCTGCCTACACCTCTTGAAAATTCCCTAAGGAGAACTGTATCATTAAATGTTCACAGTCATTGTATGTTTTCTATTCATGCAATCACTGTCCACCTTGAAATGGACTCAAATCTGCCCTTAGCCAAAGTCGAAGATTTTCTATGAACAACTAAAGAAGTCGGTTATAAGAATTGATGTTAGGAGGGGGGAAAAAGTCAAGAAATTCCTTCTAGAAATTTATACTAAAAACATAAACATTAAATGTTTAAGATGTATATACAAGAATGTTCATCACAGCATTATACACAAAGGTGAGACATTGCAACAACACGAATATCCAATAAGAGTGGATTAAATAAATCATGAACTACCCTAACAAAGGAAAATCTCACAGGCATCACAAAGGAATGCTCTAGGTCTACATATATTGCTCTTTTAAAAATTCACAATATACTGTCAAAGTCATTATATATTTTTAATGTTTTTATTTATTTTTGAGAGAGAGAAAGAGACAGAGTCCAAGCTGGGGAGGAGCATAGAGAGAGAGGGAGACACAGAATCAGACGCAGGCTCCAGGCTCCAAGCTGTCAGCACAGAGCCCGATGCGGGCTCAAACTCACGGACCATGAGATCATGACCTGAGCCGAAGTCGGGCGCTTAATCGACTGAACTACCCAGGCGCCCCTCGTTATATTTTTGGCTTATAAACACACACAGAAGCATTGAACGGTCTGGAAAAATGTATACCAAAATATTAGCGATGTGTGTCTCTAGGTGATCAAACGTCAATCACTTTTATAAATGAAAATAGTGCTGCTCTTATCAAATAAATGCCAAATTTGAGAAAGCAGAACTCTTTAAAGAGGCTTTCTTTTATTGTCCATGCTCAGCCTTTACCAAATCTATATGAAGAAATATTTAAAGAAAAAATCTAACATGCAAATTTGACATCCTTTAGAAGGATCTTTTCTAACAAAGTAGTTTGTTTCAATATGGTAACATTTCAAAAGCTCACAGCAGGGGCGCCTGGGTGGCTCAGCCTGTTAAGTATCCAACTCTTAATTTCAGCTCAGGTCATGGCTCAGGTCACGATCTCACAGTTGTGAGATGGAGCCCCTGCTTAAGATTTTTAAGATGAGACCTGCTTAAGATTTTTCTCTCTCTGGAGGTGCCTGGGTGGCTCAGTGGGATGAGCATCTGACTCCAACTCAGGTCATGATCTCCCAGCTAGTGGGTTCAAGCCCTGTGTCAGGCTCTGTGCTGACAGCTCAGAGCCTGGAGCCTGCTTCAGATTCTGTGTCTCCCTCTCTCTCCCCCTCCCCTACTCACTCTCTGTCTCTCAAAAATGAATAAATGTTAAAAGAAATATATCTTTAATTAAAAAAAAGATTTTCTCTCTCCATTTCTTGTCCCTCTCCCACGTGTGCACACACTCTCTTTCAAAAAATTAATTAATTAAAACAGTAAGAAACTCACAGTAAATAATGTTTTTCCAAAATGAAATCATAAAGCTATTTTATCACAAGCATGGCAGTTATATATTATTTAATTATATGAGAAAATGTTAAAGATACAACACTGAGTGGATAAAAGGTAATATAAAACTAAATACACAAAATATATACAATCATGTAATACACATATGCAAACAACTATGCACAAGAGAAGCAGTGTTCACAATGAAGTACTTCTGAGGGATGGAATGGCGAGTGGTTTTTTCCTCCTTTTTACGACACTTAAAATTTTTCTACATCACGTATCTATTACTTCCAAAATCAGACAAATAAGGAACACTATAAATTTCTTTAAATAAGCATAGGGGACATAAAGTCCTGTATATTTTTGCTGCATCAATAATTGAATTAAGTAATTTGTCCCAAAAACCCTGTTCTCATTACACTCACTTGGAACTCTCTGGTACTCTGCTACTTAAGCCCTGAATAATAAAGAATGTGTAACTCTGAATTCACTGCCGCTTTCTCCTGGCACCTAATTAAAGGAGTGACACAGCTCCCCTGGTCTTGGCTGCTTCCCTCTCACACACAATACCATAGCTAGAAGACAGCCCAACAGCAAGGGAGAAAAATCAATCACTTCGAAACTCAGCATAATTATCTGAAACAGACCAACCGTAACCCTTGGAACACTACTTTGCTCCATTTCTTACTAACTTAACTAATGCCACTAGACCGGACTAAATTTTATAAAATCAGGAACCCTGTCTTAACTTTAATCACTGTATCTCAACACCTACCTGGCGCACAGCAGGCATTTACCGAAAGTGGATGAATGAATGAATGAATGAATGAATGAATGAATGAATGAATGAATAGGGGATTTATGGTTGGGCTCTGTTTGCTTCCTTAAAATTCTACCGGCCATTTTACAGCATCCTTAGTGCTAATACTATGGAAGAAGACGGCGTGTCAGAAGGTCACATTTCATTAGATATTCCATTACTGAAAGTGCAAGTAATAGGCATAAGATGTGTCCCAGGAAGCAGCTTTTCTCATTGTTATGGCTTAATAATTAGCAATAATTCAACACCTAATCCTCTTAAGGTAAGTACTGCCATCCACAGCTAAGGCTGAGAGAGGCCAGGTAAATTTTTCAAGGTCACAAAGCTAAGAAATAAATGACAGAACCAGGATCAAATCCTGCTTCTCTGGGGCCCAAAGTCTAGACTCTTTCTAGGTGGGAATAAGCATCTTGTCATCTTACCCAGGCAGGTGAGGAAGCTTATGGATTCTACACTCATTATTTCAATTATCCTCATAAACCTATAAAGTAGATTGGCATATTATATACCATTTTTTGGATAACAAAATAAAGGGACAGAGAGGTTAAGCAGCTTGCCCAAGGTCACACAACTCCTGATAGAGCCAAAAATAGAATGAAAAACTGAAAAGGACTATATTTTACAAGAAACCTATCAACTCCAACAAAAAAATTGCATTAATTATACATAGTCCATCACTTCCAACATGACTTACAACTATGATGAGAAAAACAACTTTTAAGAAAAAAACCTTGTTTCTCTGAGTTGCTGCCTAAGCATTGTACAGTATGATAACCCTGCTTAACACCCACAGTCTGGACATTTAGATAAGAACTTAAGTTTAGGATTCCCGCCATAAGTTTCTGCTTTACTTTTTCCCGGGGAACCTTTTAAAATAACCACTTAGACTTAAGCCCAGAAAATGTTAGTGACCTCTGCTCCAACCACCTTGCAAGTAATACGTGCTGCTACCCTGCTCTCCATCTTCTGCTCCTTCATGACCTGGGACAGAGGACTGCCCTTCCCCCAGCTCATCTCACCCCCTCCAGTCTAGGATCTGATCAATACTGTGACTCTACTTCCTTTTAGGGGGCTTATTGAAACTGCGTCTTTAATCAAAATGACCCAGCATGGATTTCCTCTTTCCAGAGCGGGAGCTGGGATGCTGAGGGAGCTCCCAGCTGCCCTCTGCCCTCCCCACGCGAGTGGCTTGTACCTCTCATTCAGTAGGTTAGAATCTGTATGTTCTTAATTCAATACACCAGCTCCGGCTTCCTAACACAACTTTGTCAAAAGACAAACTGGCCATAGCCTACACGAACATATAAAACTATTCAATTGATCCAACTAGCTCCCCAGATACTTCTCTCTGAAATGAAGACTAATAGACTTCCAAGTTGCAAAAAAACCACATCAATTTGCAAGGCAGAGGACAAAAGCACAAATCTACCTAAATATTTAAAAGCTATAATCAAATCAACACAAAGATAAAAAATATGTTCTATCATCCTATCCTTTGCCCTGAACAAATATATCCGCATAACCAACTGGAATGCCAGGTGGCAAATTTAGGCTTCTCAAACTCCAGGAAGTTTGATACTGGGACATGTGAACCCCTGGTCCCATTTCCAAATTCCTTCCACAGCCTCCACCTCCCACAAGGAGCTGTTCCTTGGCCATCCCTTGGGCCTAGGAGTGCACACAGCAATGGAAAAAGCCACCTGAGGATGAGGGGTGGGGAAACTCCCTACACAGGCAGGCAGGCTGTGGAAGTGGGCTTGGGCCATTTGGGCAGGGAATTCCTGCCCCAAGGGTAAATCATGGGGTCTACAAAGCACCCCCCCTTGCCTTGCCCCTTTACAAAGGGCTGAGACCAAAGGAGGAACAGAGTGAGCCCCCCTCCCCCAGCTCCTCCTGCCAGGGTCTAAGCGGGACCTAGTGAGAACCCTAGCCAGCTCTCACACAAGCTTTCAACAGAGACAGCTGCTTAAAGTAAGCTTCCCCAAAGGCATCCCCTCTTACCACCCTCCTTTAACCAAGACCTGGATATCCACCAAAGTACAATTCATCCACTCCCCTTCCAGTAGTCAAAGCGTTCATGGTTTGTGGTTTCCAGATTTAGCTCTTCGTTGCATGTTTTCTGGGATTTTTAAAAGTCCTATGAACTGGGTTGGTTTTGTTTCTCTAAAGCAGTGGTTCTCAACCAGGGGCAATTTTGCCCCCAAGAGACATTTTGCTAAATCTGGAGACATATCTAGTTGTTTCATTTAGTGGACAGAGGCCATGGATGTTGCTAAATGTTCTACAGTGTACAGGACAGCCCTCCACAACAAAGAATTATCCACCCCAAAATGTGAGTAGTGCTGAGACTAGAAAACTCTGCTCTAGAGTAAGAATTCTTTCAGAAGAAAGAGAGGATGTCATTTCCTCCTTTGATCCCCACACGGCCACACAAAATATTGGACCTCATTAAGTGTTTGTTGACTGAGTGATTAGCTATCTGGTCCCACACCTTGCTGAAACGTTCATTCACACAATAACGAAATTTAGTGAACCAGGAACTGTGCTCAGCTCTAGGAATGCAAATACCAATGAGCGAGCAGAAAAGGAAGACAAATAAACTAATACTTCTAATACAGCATCATGAAAAATGCACCTGTCACTACCAGATACTTGTATATTTATGTCTTCATTATGTCTCCCCTCGTGAGTCCACGAACTTCAAGAAAGTAAGAATTTCTTGAAATTCTTATAGTTACAGTCTATAACTATAGAACTACAGTTATAGCTCCAGCATCTTATATGGTAATAGTGGTAGACACATGGTAGTAAATATTTTTTGATAAACAAAAGAAATGCAAAAATATGTACAAGGCATTATAAAAAGAGAACAGAAAGGAGACGCTTTTAACACAGCTTGGGGAGGATAAAAGGAGTTAGAGCAGCTACTTCGATGAGACCTAACATGGATTAAGCACTAATTATATGCCAGAAGCAGTTTTCAATGCATTATCTATCCTAATGCTCACAACAGTCCTACAAGAAGCCACACTGTACAGATAAGGAAACACACAGTGAAGGCAGACTTGCTCAGGAACACAGCAAATGGTGGAATCAGAATTTCAGCACGAAGAACTTTGGGACCTTTGCTCTTAACCAGTAAATGTGCTGTCAAGAGGTGAGTAAGAACTGGCCAGGTGAAGGACGAGTGTGGCCTTGAAGGAAAGGCATTCCAGTCAGCGCGAGTGACACCAGTAAGACCAACACAGGCTGACTTGTTTCAGGAACTAAACCCCTCACCAGTATTACTATACCATAAGAGGAACACCGATGAAACATGATGTTGGAGAAGTAAGCATGGCCAGATCATAAGAGATATAGGCAGCAGTGCCTCATTTCTCTAACATTGTCAGGGAATGAACATAAGGCTTAGAGTCAAATAGCTCTGGGTTGGAAAACTGACCCATCATTTTGTGAATGGATCTCTCTGAATCTCCATTTCCTCATCCATAACACAAAGAACATAAAAATATCTACTTTGTAAAGTAGCTACGAGAACAAAAGTTAAGAAATACAAGCACTGAGAACTAAGCCTGATACATTTTATGCGTCCAATTAGTGTTCATGATTTATTTTCGCTGTGGCGAGTTCTTGCTAATGACGTTTTTTCACATTCGTAAACACGCAACATAATTGAAACTTATTTTAAGCACCAAAATTTATCAAACTATCTTTCTCTTTCTTTTTAACTTGTTTTTAATGTTTTATTTAATTTTGAGAGACAGAGAGAGGGAGAGAGAGGAGAGAGAGCCTGAGGAGGGGAGGGGCGGAGAGAGAGGGAGACAAAGAATCCAAAGGAGGCTCCAGGCTCCAAGCTGTCAGTACAGGGCCCAATACAGGGCTTGAACTCACAAACCATGAGATCATGGCCTGAGTCAAAGTTGGATGCTTCCAAGTTGGGTGCCCCAAACTATCTTTTTCTTAAACTACTTTTAAAGTGAATCCCAGGGCACCTGGATGGCTCAGTCAGTTGAGTGTCTGACTTCGGCTAAGGTCATGATCTCACTGTTTGTGGGTTCAAGTTCCATGTTGGGCATCAAGCTTTGCACTCACAGCATGGAGCCTGCTTAGGATTCTCTGTTTGTCTCTCTCTCTCTCTCTCCCCCTCCCCTGCTCACACACGTGCCCTTTGTCTCTCTCTCTCAAAAAAAAAAAAAATTAAAAAATTAAAAAAATAAAGTGAATTCCATAAATCTCCCATTTAACAAACATAAAACTTACATCCCATATATACAGATGGCTGTACCTGCCTCCAACCCCCTCCACCCCCAGTACCCTTCTGCGGCCACCAGGGCAGCTGTGGAAATATCTGAAGCTTCTGGGATCCACAGATTCAAAAATACAGATGGAAAGGTAGGCACCTAAAGCTAGACATGCTTAGAGTGGTATTTGGTTCAGAATCCAGGAAAGGAAAGACGAGCATCATGGCTTAGAGTAATGGCTAGCACCCAGTGAATATACAGAATTTTCAAAGCACTTTGGTGTATTATCCTCTATCCCCTAATCCACCGGTAACAGTGATGTGCCAAATCTGGTCAGAGCTGACATATGGCCGGTCGCCTTGGATACTTGCTGTTTGTTCATTTTTCACAAACCACACCTTGAGCCCATTCAGAAACTGTGACCTGGCTTCCATCTACCTCCCAGTCTACCTTCCTACTATGTTCTCTGTGGGAAAATTAATACCTTTTTATACAGGAAGCACAGCAAGCATTTCTACACCTCCCTGCTTTGGTCTTTGCTGTTTGTCTACTTAGAATATCCTTCTGCCCTCACCTCTTACTATTACCCAATTTTATCATCTTTCAAGGCTTAGTCCGAACACCATCTCTTCTCTGATTTCCCTCCCTCCAGCAGAATTAAAAGCCATGTTCTGTGTACTTCCTCAGCACTCTGCTTGTTTCTATTGTTATAATGATCATGTATTAACCAGAGGTATGTGGCAAGCATCGTTCTAGGTGCTTTCTAAATACGAACATGTAATTTTCACTGCAAACTTGTAAGAAAGTATTACAAACCCATTTTACAAATGGGGAGTCTGAAGCTCTAAGAGTTGAACTTACCAATGATTGTACAACTAGAAAGAGATACAGCTGGAATTCTAGCCACATTCTTTCAGCTCCCAAATCCATAAGTTTTTCTGTCTGCTATGCTGCCTCTCTTTGATGACCCTATGTCCAGTTGGGTAATCAATTATACACAAATATGCCTGTCCCTGGAATGACAGCAAATCCCTTGATGGCAGGGACATGGGCATGTTCCTCTTTATAAGTGTGGATGATAATGTATCCATTTATACAAGATTCTTAGGAGAATTAAATAAGACAGTACATTTAAAGCATATCGCACAGTGTCATGCACATTATAAGCTCCTAATAATTTGTTGGTTTTATTGTTGTTGCTGTTGTTGTTGTTACCATGTCAGATGCCAAGGATAAAGTGTGGCACATAAATCGTGAGCTAAAGCTTCTTTCTGAGAAGCAAATGAAGTGGGTAAGGCCCTGATGGAAGAGACAAATGCCACTTTGGCTACTACTTGGCTACTCATTCAGAAGCAACATAGAAAGAGTTGCATAGAAATTCTCCAATATTTCTATGATAGGGTCCACTGATCCCTTAATCTTTCTGTTACCATGTGGATGTTACAAAAGCGTCCTATCTAGTTCAAAACGCTTGCAGCTCTGTTACTTGCTTGCTGCCTTCTCCTATGAGATCTGTCAAGGTTCCCCCACTCCCCCACCCTGAGAAGTTGTACTTGAAGTTTGAACCAAGAGAAGAAAATCACAAAAGTAAATGAAAGCATAGAGGGCAAAATATAATGTGGCTTTCTAATGCTTAGTGAAATGCTCTACTTAGAGTATAATGAAACACTTCCCTTTGTCCTCATAGCATTTAACAGAACTTTAAATCATCCTATCACTTTACTCCTTTGATTTTGTCAGTCGCCTCCTAGTAGGAGGTAAGTTGTCTCAGAGAAAGCAACGCTGTTCCCTGCTATCCCCTGGTCCTGATATCTGGTGCACAGTAGTCATTGATTAAATGCTGGTCAGTTGACTGATTGCAATGATTTGTATGTGTGTATATATGAATATGTGTATAAGTTTATACATATATATGACATCATTCCACAGTTCATAAATAAATGTGCATATCTCCACGCACAAGTGCATACAGTATATCCGTGCATATATATTTCTATTTGTGCAGAAGATGTTTTAGACTGGAAAACACACACACCTGTTTGCAAAAGCTGTGTCTTCTTAACATAATAAAGGACAGGTCTGGCTTACTTGTCTAATTATTTTAAAAACATACGCTACTGCCCACATACTAACCACCCATCCTTCTTTAAAAAATGGATTTTATTAAGCATGCAGAGTACAAAATTTTTTTGACTTAACAAACCAGGATACCTTTATCTTTTAAAACTCCTTGCCCCTAATTATTAGCTTCAGTGTAAAGAAGCAGGGGAGTGGGAGCAGAATATTGACCAGTAGTGTTTCTCTGCAAATTCGCCAAGTGAAGCACTTCGAATTCGTATGGGCTTCCAAGCAGTCCTTATTTAAGTCGTAACCTATACATAAAGGTATAATTCATGACAATTATAATAATCTCATTGACTGGATAAATGTGCATCAGTATTTTTTTTATTTAAACCTATACCAACCCTGCAAGGTATATGTTATAAATTTACTCCTTTTATAAATAAAGAAACTAAGACTCAAAGAGATAGAGCAGTTTGCCAAGGATACTCTGCTACTATTCTATCTAGTCATGGCACACTCGGTACAGAAATTCTACTAGGCTAGACTTCTACTCCAAAGCCTGAACTCTTTTCAATAAGCAACAGGGCCTCTTACACAGTTTTACAGACATTAATCTTGAGGGATATGTGTTAAAGCAGTTTTTTATAGCATATGGACTTCACTTAGTAATTCTCGGCACATAGAGGCTAGACTTGATGACAGCTAAACACTACCCCAGGCTACTGACAGCAAGAGACAAATGCGTCTCAGAAACGACCCCCTGTGTTTCTCAGAATATGAAGCATTTTCCACTTGATTATGTCCTGCAAAAGAAATGCATTCTCTAAAAGAGCTTCATTATTCCTCCTCCTATCCAAGAAATGGACTCTTTCACCGCAAACCAATGGGAAGTTCTTAACTCATTTCCTTATATTTCCTGGAATGAAAGTGCTTTCTGTCTTTAGAGAAAACAGTTGCTGGATGCTATACCCTTTGGGTGCTTTTGAGTCCAACCATCAATACTGTGAAAGCGAGAGAAAATTAGCCCTTATATACTTTTAAGGGGTGTAAGGTTATTTTTAAACTTAATGATAGCTGAATTCTAAAGAGAGAGAAGGAAAGTCTTCCCTCCCAGTTTAAAGAATTCAGCTGCCTTCCTCTAAAAGAATTGGCTATTATCTCTTTGACCTTCTTTCCAGAAGCAGGCCTAGAAGAAGGAAACCATATGTTTAAAAAGTTTTTTGAAATTTATAGATGTTTCTGCACATTTGTAACCAACGGTAGTGAAAATGTTTCGGTTGGCTCTCGGCTGCCCATATACTGCTTTGGAAAGATCCTAGGCAGAGCAAAGGAAAGTACTCCCCGGCCAGACCACTACACTCTGGGGAAGAGCTTCAGCATTCTCAGCCCTAGGGACTGAAGGGGAAAGGGGTGCCTGACAGTGGTGTGGCCCCTCAACACACCCAGGAACGTGGAGAGGAAGGGGAAGCCGCACTGCCTTCCCTCCAATCTAACTGCACAACCCCTGCTGCCAAGGACTTATTTTTAGACACTTAAGCTGAAATTCCCAGAAAGGAAGGGAACCTACAACCTCTGAAGGATCCTCAGAGTTCTGATTTCCAACTGGCTTGCGTTTTTTTTTTTGTTTGTTTTCCGATTTCAAGTCTCTACCTAAAGTCCATCTCCCATCCTCCAGAAGGCAACCACAGTCTAAGAAAAAGAAAAAAAGAAAGAAAGAAAGAAAGAAAGAAAGAAAGAAAGAAAGAAAAGAAAAGAAAAGAAAAGAAAAGAAAAGAAAAGAAAAGAAAAGAAAAGAAAAGAAAAGAAAAGAAAAATAGAGCTGGGAGCTGTAGAGCCTTATGTGATGAAAATTCCAGCTCCCACACTTCAAAGGGACATGACCTTGGGGAAGTAACTCCTCCTTCTGGAGACTCAGTTTGTGGTTGGTAAGATGGGAATAATAATATCTGTTATTAGAAAGTTGTTGCGACTTCAATAAAAATTGCACAATACCCAACTCTTAGTAGGGCATCAGTAAGGGCTCTGTGTTTTGTCATGGGCACACTGCACAAAGCAGCAGGATCCTGGCTAGCTGTCCCTGTTTTTTCCTGCCCAAGATTTGCCCATCACTCCCTCATTAGTGATTTGTTACCAACCACTCACCTAACCTCAGGAAGACGCCTCTTGGCTGCTTCTAGTTCTCCATAGTTTCAAACATCTGCAGCGCCCAAGAGCTAAATTCTCATTAAGTGCAAAGGACAAAGTTAGCCCTGGATTCTCCTTCCCACCAGTTATCTGCAAATCGTTGACTGTAACTCAGGCTGGGGAAGAAATGCTTCAGGCTTTACACGAGCAAAGCAGGTGTCTGCACATCTCTTGGTGTCAGGAGTGTAAGGACCCCTGACTAAAGTCTTCAGGTTTAGAAATGGCAAAGAAAGGGGACAGGACGAGAAGGGCTGGATGAAAGAGATGCCTCTCTGCAAGGCGGTCCTAGCCAGTGACCCTGTCCTCGGCGCACCGGGAGGAAAGGACACGAGCGGGGAGGAGCCGCGAGGGGAGGGGTACCTGAAGACTCTTGCAGCTGTCTGGTTCCTTCTCCACGCCGTGCCCTGTTGCAGCACCCCTTGTACGATCTCCTTCTCGTTGGGCAGTCGGTAGACTGGGAAGATGTAGAGCCAACACAGGACCACGACGCAAAGGGCACTGGCTCCCACCGGCAGCCGGGTCCTCGGGAACTTCCACGCCAGTACTGCCATGGCCCCTCTGGACGTGTGTCGCCGGGCCCGCCCGCAGGGGCTCATCGCAGCCCCAGGGTCCCGAGGAAGCGGCCTCAGCACAGCGTTAGGCAAAGTGGCAGCAGAGGGTCCCCCCGCCGCCGGCCCCCCATGCACACACACCTTTTCCTTTCTGGCTTGCACCGGCACGCACGTTTCTTCGGCCCCCACGGCCCCAAAGGTCAGCGCAAGGATTTTTTTAAATGCAACTTTTTCAAGGGTTTCTTTCTAAGGGAAGTGGCCGGGGGGCGAATCACGAGCTACGGTCATGGTCGCTTCCCCTGCAGAAGGCGGGCGCTGGGGTCTCCGAGAGCGCAGAGAGCGGCCGCGGCGAGTCGCTCCCGCCGGTTCTGCAGCATCACTGTGGCCCTCCGCGCGGGTCCGGGGAGAGGCTCGGCTCCCTCCCAGACTACTGGCCCGTGGCGTCCCCTTCTGAGAGATGCTCGGGCGCCCTTCGCCGCCTCTCCCCGCCTCTCGAGCTGCTGCACTGCCAGGCACCCCCCCCCCCCAGACGCGCTCCCCGCGCCGCGCCAAGTCTTTGGAAATTTCCACCGCGGCCCGGGACCGCTATCCTGCCCCGGGCTTCTCCGCCTTGCCCGCCAGGACCCTCGCTCCCCACGCCTCCCGGAGAAGAAAAGAACTCGCTCTCATCAGTTAATTCAGCGGCGCGCCGCAGCCTTCCGCTGCGCCCCGGACTTCGCAGACAAACGCCCGGGGATTGGTGGAAATCAAGGTCTCCCCCGCCCTCCCCCACCCGCAAATTTGCCTCCTTCGACCCGTTCAGATCCGCGACGCTCGCCTGGAGCGCGCGCCTCTCCCTCCCTCCCTTGTTCTCTGGAGATAGAGGCAAACAATAAAAAATAACCCCACCACCCCCAATGTATGTATATATTGGAGTGTGGCAAAGACTGGCTGATAAACTCTTTGACACGCTGCCGGCGCGCCGGGGCTGTCACCCCGCCACCGTCACCCCAGTCTGTCTACAACGGGTTGGTTATTAGCCCGCAGTGAGGCGCGAGGAGGCCGACGGAGATTTATTCCTTCCTGGGCTCCCACCCCCATGACCGGATTCGGAGCCCCGGCTCCAGCCGGCGCGCGCGCGCGCGCACACACACACACGCACGCACTCAGATACACACACTCTGATGTTCGCGGCCTCGCACGCGCGCGCACGGGGCGGTGCGTGCACACCGGGATCCTCCGCCTCGACTCCGCCCTGCAGGGAAAGGCGCTGCTGCATCCAGATGCGCAGCCAGCTGGTGCCTAAGCTCGCAAACCTCGGGACTTGATAATGCCTCGGAGGCGCGTTCGCCTCCTCTGCCTCTTAGATTAAAGGGCCGTTTGTTCTTAGACCTCTTCCTCGCTCCACCCACAAGCTAATCGCAAGCCCGACCTTGGAAAAGCGCCACCAGCCTGTACGCGGAGCCGAGGGACCCCAGTGGGCCATTTCAGCTCGCCCTGGCGGCCGACGCATAGCTCGGGTACCTCCTAGCGGTGGCCGGTTCCATTTGCTTAGGCATCTCATCAAGCGGAAAGTGTGGAGGGACAAAGAAACCCAGCAGCCTACTAACCGGGTCAGCTTAGTCATCACGAAACCAGAATCTAGGGCCAAAGCACCATTTGCTCAGCTGACCAGGCTGCGGCGCCCCAGCGCAATTTCCGGGGCTGCTAAGTGACCTGGTACCTTTCTCCCCATCTTTCTCCACTGAGAGGTGAAAGTTGAGAAGTTGATGTAAAGTTATTTACCAAAAATGACCAAACCAAACGACCGCCATAGTCTCAATATTCCGACACTACTAAGGCCTCTTAGGAGAAATACCCACTGCCTTCCACAACCCGGCATACCCCAGGAATCTCTGCTATTTAGGTAAATCATTAGCGATAGGAACTATGAAATTCCAAAGTTATATCTTACCACAGTGGAGCCTAATAAAGATTGTTTGCAATGAAGATCACCTGAAGTCCTGCAAAGTAACCAACCCACCACCTTCTTCTGCTCTGAAAAGGCGAGGGATCTTTCCCATAGTTGCCGGGGCTATGGATAAATCACTTGCCGTCTTTTTTCCTACAATGTAAATAGAACACAAACCATCCCAATTTCTCTTTCTTCCACGAGTAAAAGAGATACTTGCAGAGCAAATAGCAAATAAATAAACCAGCTACCAAAAGGAAGACACTGCAGCTATGAAGGGGGTATGTAAATGGTTCCTCATTTAGCATCATAGAAACGCATCAAAGTCATGTCTTATATTGAAAGACTTCCGTAATGCAATATGCTATTTTTCCTTCTTCTGAAAACTAAGATTCTCTTACCTTTGTTGTCTCTTGCCTAACCCTACAATCCAGGCTCATTCCTTGCTTTTCCTTAACATGAACACCAAATCTAGACAGGCCTTGCTCTCACCCTTCAGATTAACACAGGCATCATTTTCAGCACTGTATTTTGGGGTCCACTTTCTTCTTGCATGGGGTATTTTTTTTCTTCTCCCATACAAATCCAATGCATCACTAAAGGCCAACCCAAGTGGCTAAAAATTTCTTCCTTAATATGTGTTCCCACATCACCTAAAACATATGCTTCCCAGGATAGGAATTCAGTATATGTTTTTGGCTTCTTCTCCTATTCCCTTTGACCTCCTGTTCTGAATATCTATAGTATTTTCTGGCTCTGACAAGTAATAAGACACTAGATATGTTGTACTGCTAGCATTTTTCACATGTGACTTTGTCCCAACGACTGGGCAGTAAGAGTATTTGGCCTTGTATATCAAATGATACGCCTGTGCTTTTGATCCAAAAGACTTTTAGTAGGCAGCTTAGGTATTTTTCTCTATGTATGCATCTCTATGTCTATAGACCACAACAGGGTCTACTCAGGGACTAAACAACTTTTATCTGTAAATGTTTGTTTACTGAGCCAGTAACATGATGCGCAAAGCTCTTTTATACCATAAGTAAACACTATGAGAGGCACTTTTATGACATCAGCATTGTAGTGGAAGCCAGTATAAGGGATAAAACACAGAAAAGAGGGGGTGCCTGGGTGGCTCAGTTGGTTGAGCGTCCGACTTTGGCTCAGGTCATGATCTCGTGGTCTGTGAGTTCGAGCCCCGCGTCAGGCTCTGTGCTGACAGCTCAGAGCCTGGAGCCTGCTTCACATTCTGTGAATCCCTCTCTCTCTGCCCCTCCCCCACTCGTGCTTTGTCTCTCTCTCTCTCTCTCTCAAAATAAATAAACATTAAAAAATTTAAAAAAAAAAACGCACAGAAAAGAGGAAAAAGAGAAACTCTCACTGAGAAATCAAGAGAAACCAAGATGTGGAGAGATGATCAGAGTGATTGGGACACAAGCAATTTACAAGCCAGCTTGGATGCTAATGGGTATTAAGACGAATGTTAAGAGTCACATAGAAATATCTCATTAAAAGATTAAATTAAAAAGAATTGTCGATGCTTTGAGATAAAAAAAAAATTTTAATGTCATCCTTTCTTCTATCTCCTCTCAAGTTTTTCTTGCCTGAATGGCTTGGAATGGAGAGACAAAAGCATTAAAAAATGGCTTTTTCCTAGCCAGTTACAGCACTAAAGCAAATAGGCTTGTAGAATGAAAGGAACTATAAATGTAGTTTGTCTAAATAAATATATTTGCTTATTTCCACTCCCTCTTGCGATTCCACTAAATGGATATAAAGGAAAAAAGAGGCATAAACTCAAAAGAATGACATAAAATGAAGAGATTCAAAAGCAGACAAACGATGTCAAAAAATTTACAATCAGGTAAACAACTGAACAAGTGATAACTAGTTTATCAGAAGTAGGAAGCTGTGAGCCTTCAAATGACAGGATGTGTGTGTGTGTGTGTGTGTGTGCGCGCGCGCACATGTGTGTTAGCACAGGGTGGGGGTATATAGACACAAACCAACAAGATTCAAGCTAAATTGCACTATAGTAATCTTGAAAGGCTCAGAAATTAGAGGCAGCTGGTACTCCTGGAGGTGGAAGTGATAGATGAAACCAAATAAGAGGTTTATTTGAAAATCTTTAAAAAGAGCAGTGAAGGGGTGCCAGGGTGGTTCAGCTGGTTAAGCATCAACTCTTGATTTCAGCTCAGGTGAGGATCTTATGGTTCGTGGGATCAAGCCACTCGTCAGACTCTGCACTATCAGTGCAGATGGGATTTTCTTTCTCCCTATCTCTCTGCCCCTCTCCAGCTCACACGCATGGACTCTCTCTCTCAAAAAATAAATAAACTAAACAGAAAAGGACCAGTGAAGTCTCTAGATCTTGTCTCCAAATTGGATTAAAACATAAGGTTACTTCTCTAGAGAAATTGAACAGTACTAGTAAAATGACGTACAGATTCTGATATGTGCAGGTCTCCAATCAGAGAGCAATATCTTTGACTAACACCCTAGAAGGAAGCTCACCAGTTGATAAGCTCTATTCACACAGAGCTTCTATCCTCTTTTTCAGCTTCATTCTTAGATATGAGAGTCAGTGTCCCCAGACATTTTAAGAGAATCTCCAACATGAACGCAGACGAAACAAGCAAACAGGAAACACACACAGGAAAACCCAGGGGGTTGGGAAGGGAATAATGCAGAAAACAAAACAAAACAAAAATCTTCAATAAAAGATATGATGCATACTTTTACAGAAATAAGAGATAATCCAGGAACCAAGAACAAAAGGAATATTCAGATAACCAAAAATAAAGTCCTTGAAAATTAAAAATATGGTAAACACACAAATTTAAATTTAAAAATATGGTAAACACACAATTCATGGAAGAGCTGAAATACATCATTGAGGCAGTACCCCAGAAAGTAGGCTAATAAGATAAAAGAGGATTTTTATAAGATAATAAATTACAGACTCAAACAGAAAAATAAACATCTAAGTAATAGGAATCCAATAGGGGAAAACAGCAGAAATAAGAAAATTTTCAAAGTCATACTAAAAAAAAAAAAAATCCTAAAATTAACAAGTCCATTAAGGGTTCAATGAAGTGAATAAAAGAGACTGATACCAAAGTGTACAACAGGGAAATTTTAGAAAAAAAAGAAAAAGAAAAACTTGTGAAAGATTTAAAAACACACACGTACAGAGAAGTAGAAATAATAATGATGTTAGATACATCGAAAGCAACATTGGAAACTGGAAGAAAATGGAGGTAAGCCATCAACATTTGTGGCAAAAATTTTTCCCAAACTGGCATTTTTACACTCAGCTCAAATATGACTCAGATGTGAAGGGAGAATACATTTTTAAATGCAAAGTCTGAAAAACTTTACTCTTATACCCTCTTTCTGGGAAGATACTGGACATACTCCGGTAAAATAATAAGTTTACCAAAAAGAGGGAGTTAGGAATCCAGAAATCCAGGGCTTTCATACAGGAGAGACACAAAGGGGATTCCTAGGGAGATAGCTGTGCCTCAGATCAAAAAAGTAATTAATTACTTTGTTTCAACTCAGACATAACTTGGAGGTTGTAACTTCCACCTTTACAAGAAAGCCGGACAAGCTGAAAATCAACATCTTTTCTTATACCCATCCAAGACTTGAGGTCATAGGGCAAGCCACCAGCTCCAATCTGGAGAAACAGGCAAATCCAGAGTCAGAGCTAAGACCTGTTTGTCTGGAGCGAGAGATGCTGGAGCCGTAAATTGGTGGGAACAGTTCAATGATAGCTGGGAATTGGTAGAAGTGGAATTGCTGGAGGTCGAGTGTGAACTGGCATAGGCATGAGAAACTCCTGGGATCAAGTGGGCATCCATATTTTCATGAGTTTTATCTCCAGGAATCCCACCAGGCTTTCAGGGTGAAAAACTGAGAAAGATCCTTTACTGCTCTAGCAGGGATAGAAAAAGAGTAACCGTGTGAAATATGACCACAGATTCTCCATCAGATTCTCCATGGTATTAAGAAGGGCACTTCTGGTGTTGAGCACTTGGTGTTCTATGTGAGTAATGAATCACTAAACTCATCTGAATACTCCTGAAGCCAATATTACACTGTATGTTAACTAACTAGAATTTAAAAATTTAAAGGAAAAAAAGAGTCAATAGCAAGAAGTTTGGCAGTTTCTTATGAAATGAAGTCTATACTTACCCTATGGCTCACCAAACCCATTCAAAAGCATTTACTCAACAGAAACAAAAACATAGGTCGGCAAAATACTCTTACGAGAATGTCTATAGTAGTTTTATTCATAATAACCCAAAACTGGAAATGTCCAATGTCCATCAATGGGAAAATGGATTTAAAAAAATACAGTATCTTTGTATAATGAAATTTTAGTCGATAGTGAAAAGGAATAAACTATAGATATATTAAATAACATGAATAACTCTTATAGAAATCACATTGTGTGAAAGAAACCAAACACAAAATAGTATGTATAGTGTGATTTCCTTTACGCAAAGTTCTAAAACAGGCAAAACTAGTCATTAGTGATAAACTCAGAAGAGAGGTTGACTCTTGGGACCAGCAAGTAGGGGTCGACCTAGAAGCAGCATCAGGAACTTTCTAGGGTGATGGAGCTGTCCCCTACGTTGATGGAGTGCAGGTCACACGGGATTTATGTCTGTCAAAACTCAGTGAACTTAAAACTTTGTTTTGCTTTTAATGGAATACAAATTTTAACTCAAAATAAAAAAAGAACATTCACAAATACACATATTTTTAATTTGTAGCCAGTGTAGGTGCAGTGTCCCACAACCAAGGGCTCTTTACAGTACAAACCCTGGTGCTGCAGCTGCGATTCTCAAACCTGGCCACGCCTTAGCTATTTACTGGGGAGCTTGTATCTCCTGGATCCTGGGGCTGACTTACCCCCAGAAATTCTGACTCTTAGGGGGTGATCTTGAAATCTACGTTTCAGGATAAATTCCAGGGCTGCTTAATGTCCATGTGAGGGTTTCGATCTTAGTAGACACTTTTAAGAGGCTGCTACAATGTTTGCTCCCAGTCACCTCTGCCGTTTTGAGCTGTGACGTCAGTGAATTAAAAGGTAAGTATGTTTATTTCAACCCATGTATATTTTTATAAAAGAAGTAGGTACGAAGTGGAAGATAGAGGAAAGGAACTAACATGTATTGAGTCTAAGATGTGCCAGGCAGGGTATCAGCCATTTGACATAGATCATTTCCTTTAAATTCTCTAAGAAGAATTTATTAGAGAATAAATAATCTATAATTTATTATATATAATTTATTTATTTATAATTTATTATATATTTTTCACCACAATCACCAGACTCTAAGCCTTAGTTATTAACAGTCTTGCCTTTTAAACTCCAGCAAAACCAACCTTCCTGAAATTTCTTAATGGGCCCTGGGCCTTTGCAATGCCTAGGCTGGGTTTCCCCTTCATCCACCAGATGTACTTGTACTCATCTTTAGGTCCCAGCTAAAGTATCCCACATTATATGTAGTCTTTCCTGCTCCTTCCCTTAATCTGTTGGTGGAATTTTATTCTTCAGGTAGAAATTATATCTGCTATCCTAGGATTTGTACCAAAGTGTGTTTTGGAATTCTCTTACATGAATCAGAGATAGTCATTGGTAACCAATTTAATGGTAAATGCACTTAAATGGAGAAAACACCACAAATAAATCTTTGTCAGTCAAAAAAAAAAAAGGATTCTCCATAATAAATTCCTACTTCACAGGGAAAAAGACCTTATGATAACCTTATCCTATCTGAAAAAGGGCATTTCTCTCACTTCAACCCCCAATGGCCTTCCTGTCTCACCTAACCTGGGGGGAAAAAAAACAAAAACAAAACCTAAGACATACTTGTGAGGTGCATAGTCTAGGGACAAGTGCCCACTGAAAGTCTTAAATTTCATAAGGGAAAAGACAGTTTCCCTGCCCCATACCTTGCCACCAAATTAATAGGGCTCCAAAAGAACATCAGTAGTTTACATCTAAAGGAGTTATAAGACACAGATTCTCTCTGAAGAGTACTTATGGAAGCTTAAATTTGATAATAAGGCAAAAATCAATGATATTAGAGCAATTTGAAGCCTCCAGCACTTTTAAACATGGAAACATTAAACACAGCCAAACTCCTACCCAAATTAGCATAAAAATTCATATTAAGGCCTATTTACCTCTGCTTCTATTATCCAATACATCACATCTGGCTTTCGACAAAAAAAATGGTAAGGCATATTACAAAATAAGGAAAAAAGAACAGGCTAAAGAGACAAAGCAAGCATCAGAACCAGACACAGCACAGAACAATGACCTAGGTGTTGGAATTATCAGACAGGGAATTTAAAATCACTATGATTAAGATATAAAGGCTCTAACAAAAAAAGTAGACAACGTGCAAGAACAGATTTTTAATAAACAGAAAGATGGAAACTCTAATAAAAAATAAAATTGAAGTCCTAGGCATAAAATCACTACAATGGTAATGAAGAATCACTATCAAGAGTTCATCAGTGATAGGATATAGCTGAGAAAGAATCAGAAAGCTTAAATATATGTCAAGATAAATTATCCAAGTTAACTCTTGGGAGAATTTCAAAAGGTTTAACATACATGTAATTGGAATATCAGAAAGAAAAGAAAGAGAAAAAGGAACAAAAAAATATTTAAACAATAATAGCTGAGAATTTTCCAAAAATAATGACAGACACCAAGCTACAAATCTAGGAATCTCAGAAAATGCCAAGCAACATAAATACCAAAAATGATACGTGGGCATATCATAGTCAAACAATAGAAACCAAAGACAAAGAGAAAATCTTGAAAGAAGCTGCAGTGTGGGGGGTGGGAGGAGAAAATCATCTTATTCATAGAGAGAAAAAAAATTATAATTGACTTCTCATCAGAAGACATTTCAGCAAGAAGAAGCTTTAATATTTAAAGCGCTGAGAGAAAAGAAATCACAAACTTGAAACTGTATGTCCAGTGAAAATATCCTTCAAAAGTGAAAGAGAAATAAAGATTTTCCCAGGCAAAACTGGGAGAATCTATCATCAGCAGATCTACCCTACAAAAAATGTTTAAAAAAGTTCTTTGAGAGGCAGAAATGGTCTCAATAAAAAACTCAGGGCTACATAAAAAAAGGAAAAGTATCAGAAAAGGAATTAATGAAGGTACAATGAAAATCTTTTATTTTTCTTATTCTTAATGCATCTAAAAGATAATTGCTTAAAATAATAGTAATAATATAGTGATTATAGCATATAAATAAGCAAAATAAGTGGCAGCAATGTCATAAGGGTCAGGAGGCAGAATTAACAAAAAGTTAAACAAAATTAAATTAAACAAATTAAACAAAAAGTTGTACGAGGAAAAAAATATTCTGATACATTCAAACCATGTTCTTAAGAACATAAATAATAGATACTAATTTAACAAAAAATGTGATACAACGATACTGAGTAAGGTGGGGTAAGATGAGGGGCATATAAGATAAAAAAATCTTCATTTTTCTTAGAAAGAATACAATATGTAACTTTTTAAAAAAAAGATTAAGAAAAGACAACATAAGCATAGCATTCAGAATTATTGAGTGGGGCACCTGGGTGGCTCAGTCAGTTAAGTGTCTGACTCTTGATTTTGACTCAGGTCATGATCTCACAGTTGTGGAATTGAGCCCAGCATCATGCTCTGTGCTGACAGCTTTCAGAGCCTGCTTGGGGTTCTCTCTCCCTCTCTCCTCTGCCTCTCCCCCTTTCATCCAAACATGCATGCACACTCTCTCTCAAAAATAATAATTATGTTTAATAATTATTAAGTAATAATACATTAACATTAACGAAATAATTATGGAGTAACAACCTAAAGAAACAACAAAAAGAAATGAAAGCGATTGCCTCTGTGGAATGCGGAATAAAAGATGGAGCAGGGAACACTATTTACCTGTTTGTTTTTTTATGTATCTATTTATTTACTTACTGTTTTAAGCTACTACCTGACCTTTAAAAATGTGTTTATTTCTTTTGTAAAATGAAACATAAATTTTAAAAAGAAAGAAAACAAATAGGAGGGAGCCAAAGTATATTCAGGAAGATCAATAAGTCTGGGATGCTTCCAGCAGAGACTAAGAAAAGAAAATTGATCAGGGTCTCTGGGTGGCTCAGTTGGTTATATGTCCAACTCTTGATCTTGGCTCAGATCATAATCTCACAGTTTGTGAGTTCAAGTCCTGAGTTGGGATTCTCTCTCTCTCCTTTTCTCTGCCTCTCCTCTAGTTGTGTTCTCTCTGTCTCTCTCGAAATAAATAAATAAACTTAAAGAAAAAGAGAAGAAAGTTGATTAAAGAAACATTTAGGGGATAAAGTTTACAGAAGTTGGAGATGAATTTGAAAAAAGACATGAAGGAAATGTATGTGTTGAGGGTAACTCATAGGTTCTGACTAAATTACAGGAGGTGCTCTTCTTAAAGACAGCAAACAGTCTTTAAGAAGAGAAATTTGGGTCTGAGCACCTATGTTTTATGTTAGACATGTGGACTTGAGGTGCCTTGAGGCATCCAGGTAGAAATATAATCAAGACAGGAATCTAGCTATTTGTATCCAGAACTCAGTGGAGAGATTTGGGCATGATATATATTTGGAAGTCCCAGACCCATAGATGGTGACATAGATGAAATTGCTTAGTAGGGAAAAACACAGGAAGGAGAGAACAGTGCCTAGGAATGCGCTATTAATACCCAACTACAGGTAGGCAGATAAAAGAGGATGAGTATGTAAAAGGGTTCAAAAAGGCTTGGCCCAAGAGGTGGAATAAAAATCCAGAGTAGAGTGTCACCGAGGGCAAAGGAATAAAGTATTGAATAAAGACATGACCAATGATGCATAAGAATGTCTCTCCCCTCATATGGAACATATTTTTGAGGTGATCCAAAGAGGACTGGCCGTGGCCTGGCTGGAATATCAAAATTTTGGTGGTTGACATTTAATCATTTCAAAAAATATAGTTTTAGCAAACTGTAATTCTAGGGAGAAATGGCCATATTGACATACAGCAACAGTTCCCATGATTTCAAAACAAGGATTTCAGATGCACTAACTGTAAGGAGGATAACTAGTAGGAGAGGAGGACTTGACATTGACTGAGATACTAAGTATGGCACCTAACACATTTTATCATCTAATCTCTAAAATAATTCTCTGGTTTATGACATATTGTTATTCCCATTTTTCAAAATAGCTATTTAAAGCATGTAAATTAAACAATTGACATCATTTTATTCTCATTCAAGGTCTGTCTAGAAAATATCTTACCAACTTTTTAAAAATGGTTAGATGTTTTTATAGGATCTGAAGGGACTTGAGGTATTATTCTTGCCATATATATTCAGAAATTGCTTAATAAAAGTGGGTTAACATTTTTACACTGAAAAGAATAATAATTGATTAAATTTATGCATGGTAAATAGTCATCTTTAAATTAAGAAAATCCTAAATTATAGGTAGAAAAAATGAAGCATTAGTGGATTTATTGCATCTAATTAGTACTAAATTCTACCTATTTTTTCTTTGTGAGTCTTTAGAAGCCAATTTCCCTTTTGGCTACCGTCTCAGTTCTGCTTCAGATTTTTTTTGTCTCCTATCATTCTCTTTGCCTGCAATCCTCACACTCACCCATCTTGTGTACCACTGACTTATTAACCTCTCTACAAAACTTTAATTGTATCATCTTGCAGTGAAAAAACAACTCTCAGTTACACACATATGTCTAAAATCCATAACCTAGCAGGCAGGACACACCATAGTCTCACCAACATTTATTCTCAGACTTATATCCCCATTTAAACAATTGCCTCCGACCAAGTCATTCTGCTCCATGTCCCTACCTTTCTTGTACTGGCTTCATTCATGTGAGCCCCTTTGTTTGAAATTCTATGTCACTTCCTCTGCCTATCCAGATCTCACCCATCTTCAAAATTTCATCCTTTTCATAAATGTTTATTTTTCCCCCACAACATTCTAGGTCATAGTCATCTTTCCTTTTATGATTTTATGCCAATCTCTACAAACTTCATTTAGCATTTCATCAAGAACTGTTGCCAGCTGGCTTGAATTTTCACTTTTTTTCATCTCTGCCTATTGGATTTATAAACTGCTTAAGAGCAGGCACCAATCAAATACAAATAAAAGGCCATCTTTTAGAGCCAGACCACTATGGTAGATAAAAAAATAAAGCTATGAAACAAGACAGACACAGTCCCTGTTCACACAGTGTTTATAGGCTCCATCCTTTTTAGCACCAGCCAGTCTTTTGTGTGTTAGGGGAGATAAAACTGTATTCCGTGACTATGCCTATCCATGATTCCTACTAGTGTATCATGAAACAGACTTTCGCATTATACAAAGTGCCCATGGGACATGGAAAAAAATTTTTTCAAGACAAGTCCATATTCCCAAATTCACAGTCTAAAGCAAAGAAATTCACTGCTCTTCCATACCCTAATATCTTTGTTCTTGTCAGTAGAAATATACAGAAGCAAATGTGAACTGAATCCTGTGGCCTAGGGTGTGGTTTTACCACAGGGCTGCGTTGAAATAGTTTCTTCATGCACTTTGTGAAGTAATCTATTTTATGGGGCCCAGTGGAGACTAAATGCCCTCTTCATCTGGCACAATACATTCATTTTTTTTCTAAATGTCATTTTGTACACATACCAAATTCTACCCACAGTGATCACAAAGTCACCTAATCTTTCTGGGCCACATGTTTCTCACTTCTGAAATCAAAGAATTAATGCTTGAGAATTTTGAAGGTCTTTCTAGTTACAGAATTCTATAATTATATCCATACCACCTAGACTTAGAGTGGTAAACATAGTAAGGACCAGAATCAAAGAAAAAATATCTTTAGATGTGTAATGGTTAATTTTATTTGTCAACTTGACTGCACCACAGGATGTCCAGATTAAACATTATTTCTGGGTGTGTCTGTGAGGGTGTTTCAGGATGAGATTAGCATTCGACTCAGTAGATAGCCGTCCCCAGTGTGAGTAGGTATCACACAATCTGTGTGGGGCCTGAACAGAATAAAAAATAGAGGAAGGAGGAACGTGCCTCTCTTTTCTCCCTGCATGTCCGCTTAAGCTGAAACATTGGTCTTCTCCTGCCTTGGACTGGAATTTACACCATCAGCTCCATTCATTCTCAAGGCGTTAGACTTGGAGTAGAATTATAACCACTGGCTTTCCTGGCTCCCCAGCCTGCATATAGTGAACTTCTCAGCTTCATAATGACTTGAGCCAATTCCTCATAATAAATATATACGTCTATGTATGTGTGTGTGCGTGTGTATATCTATGTATATATAAACATACACATGCACGCACACACACACTCACACTACTGGTTCTGCTTTGCAGTAGAACTCTTATACAAGTTGCAAAGTAACAATGAAATTGAGGAAGGTGAGGTCAAAGAGCCCAGAATGGGGAGTTAGATGTAGCTCCTATTATACTTACTAAAACAAACACCCTACCACCTAATGATAGAAACGTTTGAGTGCAAATGAAGCAACAAAAACTTAGCCTAGAAGTTCTGGATAAATATATGGCATTTGAAAAGTCTCTTTAATGCAAGATAACATATCTGAAAATACTAAAACCAGGTAAGGTTCCTAATTATTCTTCCAGATCCAATGAAAGAAATAGAAGCAAAGCAATCATTCTACAACATGAGAAGGATAGAGAAAGCCCATTTCAGTGTCTCTCAAATTTTGATGTACGTGTGATTCACCTAGGGGTCTTCTTAAAAGGCAGATTCTGATTCAGAAGATTTAGGCTTTTCTGCACGGTAAGCAATGATCCTTAACTTGGCAAAACCCAACCAATTAGGGAGAATATAAACACCTCTTTTTTAATTTTTTTTAATGTTTATTTATTTTTGAGACAGAGAGAGACAGAGCATGAGTCGGGGAGGGGCATAGAGAGAGGGAAACACAGAATCCGAAGCAGGCTCCAGGCTCTGAGCTGTCACCCAGAGCCCGACACGGGGCTCAAACTCACAGACCGGGAGATCACGACCTGAGCTGAAGTCGGAGGCTCAACCGACTGAGCCACCCAGGCGCCCTAAACACCTCTTTTAATTGGTGGCAATGTAGGTGTGATGGGAGGAAAATAAAGATCACACTTTCTAGTGACATCTTGCCAGTTCAGGCTGGCCATGGTTTTCCCACACATGGACTCTTTCAGACTAAGCCTCCATTGTACCTGGACACGGCCCTTTTAGGTATATCAGATTCCACTGCAAGCAATATGTCAAGGTTCATGCCCTCCCACAGAGCTGGTAACAAGCCTGATCCCCCATCAGTTTAGCAATAAGTCCATTCTCATATTGCTTCATCTGTTCAGACCAACTGCCACACCTGCAGTAGTCCCACTACTTATCTTTTCTGACTTAACAGGTCTTTCCTATCACGATGATAAGCCTCCACAAGAGCTATCTCCACTTGCCTTCACAAGCCAAGTCCAACTCCCAAGACCCACCAGTCCCTCTTAGTACATTTTGGTCAATATTATTTAAGGCACGACAAATGTCGCCATTGTGTGCAATTTTTCTTCTTGAAGTTCAAGGAATGAATGGTCTGATAATCTTATCAAGCCAATATTCACTTTTCAGGGCACCATCCTGATTCTGTCAAAACAAACCTGTATAGCACTCTGTCTGCATTCACATCTGGTATTGTCAGAAGAGCAAAGTAGACCTTGACATGCAAGGAAGGCAGCGATGCTGCAAATTATCTCCCATCATTGCCCAATTGCCTTAACAAGCTGTCATCTCAGTTCACAGCAAGACACCAAATCAGCTACAGATGCCACATCTGCAATGTATGCTCCAGTTCAATGATAGGTTTTCTCTAGAAACTGCAGAAGAACCAGCACAATAATCACAACTGACACAACACTCCCCATAATGGCAATTGCAGCCTGGTCTTACTCAAATGAGTCATCACGAGATACTGATTAATATCTTTTCTCTAAATTTCCCAAGTACATTCTTCGGGTGAATCTTGTAGTATGGCTTTAATCCAGTTCCTCTTTTCAGGAGAAAACAAACTGGGGGGCTTTGGCTCAAATTGGTTATGATTCAACACCATGTCTGAAACAGCTAAAAGTATGATTCCCTTGTTTGGAGATATTCTCTCAAGGAGTGAAGGTACCCTTTCCTAGCATCATTACCCAGTTACACACTCCTTTACAACAGTTTCCATTCATTACCTTGTTTCAGCCTTCCTGGGTGGGAGTCTCTGCCCAACCACAGAGTGGGCAGTAGACATAGCTTTGCCAGAGTTTGCCCAGAAAACAGGACTAGGGTTAGCAAGCTTAAGGATGATGAAATTATTTCTACTACTAACCAGTGAGACAGTAGTGAGTCAAATTCAGAGAAATTAAATAGTGTTCCGAATGCTGTATCTTACTTCCAGATACGCAAGGACAGTCCCAGGGCAAGAAAATCGAGATTCAGAAAACCAAAAAGAAAATTTTCTGAGACAGGAAGAATGCAGGATTATTTGATTGCATCAAACCCCACTCCTTTGTTGCCAATTCTGCGTTCTAGAACCTGTCCAAAAGTGTCTCCTCTTATGACCCACATTGTCAGATGAAAGATACATTCACCAGCGTGAGTCAGCCATCTTTTCCTGCCTCATCATTCCCCACATTACTGATAGATGTTTTCATTGCTTATCCCAGTTCTCACCAAAACTTTTACTTTGTGTGTAGTCAATATCTGTCTGTTCATTATTACTCTTTGTAGTCCAGTTTTGTACATTGCTAGCAGCCCAATGCACACCTTGGTACAATGAAACCTGGGGAACCAATTAATGTACCACCTGGTGCTCCATACCATAAATAGTATTCTCAGTCACTGCTTAGGTCACCAGGCAAACCCAGATCAAAGTAGATTATACGTCTACTCCAGGCAGGACTCATTTGAAACCAGCTAGGACTACTAGTGAGAGCCGTATGTATTCACTTGCCAGCTAAATGCTGGCTCTTCAGAAACTTATCCAAAGCCATCTTTAGGTGGTTCTTTCCTTGTTGACATCTGTACATCTTTTACCTCATTAGAAGCTTCAACAGGAAGCAAAAGAAACTGCCATTTTTTCTACACAATATTTCATAACATAAGTATCTTCATGCTGCTTTCTCAGTTCAAATAACTAGGTAGCTATTTCCAGGGGCTAGACAAGAACAACCTCTATACTCTGGTCCCCTTGTGAGCCATCAGCTGAGCCTTTCTGATTAGCATCTACATGGGCCACTTCAATTCACCTCTGGAATTCCTACAGGTATTTTCATAATTGTGTTCTCCATAAAGCGTTGTCAAGACCTTGGCAAGGTCAAGTTCTTGCAGTACTAGAATGACTACACCACCATCAATTTTGACCATTATTTAAACTTAACCATTGCTTCTTCAACCAAGGTTTTATGACCCAGTGATAAAATGGGGAAAACTTCTGGACTGTGTTTCATTCTCAATTTTGGAACTTTTATCAGTAAACCAGGAAATTAACTTTGCTTTAACAAGGAGAAAAATCTATAATCCAAACCATCCGGCACAAAGAGCTGCCACTTTTAGAAGCTCCTGTTGTTGGTTCTGTGGGCAGGGAGGCAATATAGTTACGGATACACTATACATCTCCAGGACCACAGCCAGTGGGGTGCTCCTATATCCATATACCATTTCCATTTTAACTCTGACCTCTTTTTAGATGCTCCTTCCTTATGAGAAATGAATATGACATTACCCAGGACATAAAGGTGTTTTGAATTTCAGAATCATTTTATTTTGTTTTTATTTTTTAAATGTATTTATTTATTTATTTTGAAAGAGACAAAGACAGCACATGTGGGGAAGAGGCATAGAGAGAAGGAGAGAGAGAATCTCAAGCAGGCTCCACATCATCAGTGCAGAACCCATTGCAGGGCTAGAACTCATGAAACCGTGAGATCATGACCTGAGCCTAACCTAAGAGTTGAACGCTTAACCAGCTGAAGAACCTAGGCACCCCTCAGAATCATTTTAAATCCCTGATTAATGGGAGCACCTCCATTAAATCCCAGTAAGGGGCCAGTAATTATTTATCAAAGGCGACATATCTCTTTTTGGCATCACATAATATAAATCCAATATTCCAAAATTACTGTTTGAGGAGAAGATAATGCTACAGACTGCAAGAGACTCCAGTCTGCATGTGCCTAGATAATAAAAGCCTCCAAAATAATTTGTGCATTAGGTCAACCCAAATGGTACTGTTTTGGGCTACAGCCTCTGCAAGCTTCTCAAAGCCTGTTTTTTGTTGTTGTTTTGGATCTCATTCAAATTCAGATTTTTTTCTCTTGCTGGTCAATGTATTACGGCTAACAAGATGCCCGGGAACAGTGTATGTGTTCCCCACAACCAAATTATTGTGTCTCTTTCTTATTAGCAGGACCTGGCAAATATATCTGTGTAATCCCTGCATTGCGTGGACTGTCTCTCATGGCCTCCAATATAAGTCATTCTCAAATGTTTAGCTAACTGACTCAGCCCTGTATTTTAGTCAGTGGCTCAGTAGGTTAAACATCTGACTCCTGATTTCAGTTCAAGTCAGGATCTCACAGTTTATGACACCATGCCCAGCGTCAGGCTCTGCACTGACAACATAGAGCCTGCTTGGGATTCTGTCTCTCCCTTTCCTTCTGCCTCCCACCCCCACTGATTTTCTCTCTCTCTCTCAAAATAAATAAACTTTTAAAAAGTTGTATTAGGGAAGAAAAAAAGGTCTCAAATCAATCATTTATGACTCTATGTTAAGAAACTAGAAAATGAAGAGTAAATTGAAACCAAAGCAAGTGAAAAGAAGGAATTTAACAAAAATAAGAGTAAAATCAATGACATTGAAATTTTTTAAATGGTGAAAATAAATAAACCAAAATCCAGTTATTTGAATAGATTAATAAAATTGATAACACTCTTCCTAAATTGGTCAGGATTAAAAGAGAACAGACACACATTACTATTCTTCCAAAAGAAAGAATGGGTATCACTACAGACCATATAAACATTGAAAAGGTAATAAGAGGGGTGCCTGGGTGGCTCAGTTGGTTAAGCGGCCAACTTCGGCTCAGGTCATGATCTCACGGTCTGTGAGTTCAAGCCCCGCATTGGGCTCTGTGCTGACAGCTCAGAGCCTGGAGCCTGCTTCAGATTCTGCGTCTCCCTTTCTCTCCCTGACCCTCTTCTGCTCATACTCTGTCTTTCTCTCAAAAATAAATAAACATTAAAAATTTAAAAAAAAGGTAATAAGAGAATGGTCTATTTCTCTATGCTTATACTATGAAAATGTAGATAAAATAGAATAATTCTTTGAATGAATCTGAATAATTCTTTGACGAAACTGCCAAAATTCACTTAAGAAGAAAGAGATTAAATAAAAACTCCATGCCCAGAGTGTTGGGCAAATTGTACAAACATTCAAAGAAGAAATAATACCAATTCTACATAATCTCTTCAAGAAAACAGAATAGGAAGGAATGCTTCACACCTTATTTTATGAGACCAGCATTATTCTAATACCAAAACCAGACACAGATACTATAAGAAATAAAAAGCATAGGAAACTATTGTTCATGAATATTAACATTTTTTCAACAAAATATTAGCAAATAGAATCTGCAATATGTTAAAAGGATAATAATAATCATAATTTTTATTGTCATATAATTACATAATTATATACCCATAAAAATCAAGTGGGTGTTTTACAATGAATTTCACACTGTTTCAATGTAAAATCAATTAATGTACTGTACAATATTAACAGAAGTAAAACTACATAGTCATCTCTATAGATGCAAAAATCTAAATTTACAAAATTTAGTAGCTATTCATGATACAAATCTTATAGAACACTAGAAATACAAACTTAGGTAGCCTAATAAAAGGCATCTATAGAAAATCCTACATCTTACAACATGCTTAAGATGAAAGATTGAATGCTTTTCCCATGATAATAAAATCTACAAAAATACTTTCCCAAACCCTACATCCCACATAAGACTTACTAATAAAAGATTGAAAACAGTGCTGCTAAAATCAATAATGAGGCAAGAATATCTGCTTCCACCCCTCCTACTCAGTATCATAGTAGAAGTCCTAGCTAGTGTAATAAAGGAAGGAAAGAATAAGTAGCCTATGGATTGAAAAGGAACAAATAAAACTGTCTTTATTTCCGGATGACATGTACTATCTGTGTAGAAAACCTAAAGGAAACTATTAAAAATGCTCTATATTTCTATATACTAGCAATAAACAACTGTAAATCAAGACTGAGAGGAAAAAGTGTCATTTAAAATAACACCAAGAGGTGCTTGGGTGGCTCAGTTGCTTAAGTGTCTGACTCTTGATTTTGGCTTAGGTTATCATCTCATAGTTAATGGGATCAAGCCCAACTTCAGACTCTGCACTGACAATGTGGAGCCTGCTTGGGATTCTCCCTCTACCTCTCTTTCTGCCCCTACCCTACTCATGCTTGGTCTCCCTCTCTCTCTCTCTCTTTCTCAAAATAAATATATAAACTTTAAAAAATAAAAAATGAAATAATGCCAAAAAATTAATTAAGTAAATATAATCCTAATAAGATATGTGCAGTATCAGCATACTGAAAAATATTAAATATTGATGAAAGAAATCAAAGAAGACTAAATAAATGCTGTATACTATGGTATAGAGGTATACTATGTCCATAGACTATAAGAATCAACATTGTTAAATTGCTAATTCTCTCAAAATTTATCTACAAATTTAAAGTAATCCACCCAAAAAATTCCCAGGAGCATTTTGTATAAATATAAACAAATTGATTTTAAAATATATATGGAAAAGCAAAGGAACTAGAACAGTCAAACAACTTGAAAAAAATAATTAGGGATCATGCCTGATTTCAAGACCTAATATAAAGCTACAGTAATGAAAATTATGTGGTATTGATTAAAGGATAGACCCATATATTAGTGGAAATAGATTAGAGAGCCCACAAATAGACCCACAAATATATAGGCAATAACTTTTTACAGAGGTGTAATTTCAATTTAGCAGAGCAAAAATGGAGGTTCCAACAAATGGTATGGGAACAATTGGATATCCATAGGCAAAAAAAAAAAAAAAAAAAAGAAAGAAAGAAAGAAAAAAGAACCTCAACACATACCTTATACCTAAGACAAAAATTAGCTCAAATTAGGCCTAAATATAAAACATTAAAGTATACAAATTTTAAAATATAATGTATGAGGAAACCTTTATGACCTCGAGTTAGGCAGATTTCTTAGATATAACACCAAAAGCACAAGCCATTTAAAAAAAATTTTTTTTAATTTTTTTTTTTTGGGCATTTATTTATTTTTAGAGAGAGAGAGAGAGAGAGACAGAGCATGAGCAGGGGAAGGGCAGAGAGAGAGGGAGGCACAGAATCTGAAGCAGGCTCCAGGCTCTGAGCTGTCAGCACCAAGCCTGACGCGGGGCCGAACCCATGAGCGAGATCATGACCTGAGCCGAAGTGGGACGCTCAACCGACTGAGCCACCCAGGCGCCCCTCGAAAAAATTTTTTTAATTGATGAATTGAATTTCATTGAATTTAAAATATTTTGTCTCTCAAAGACACATTAAGAGAATGAAATTAGAAGCCACAGACTTGATGAAAATATTTACAAATCACATTACTGACAAAGGACTTGTATCTAGAATAAAGAACTCTCAAAACTCAGCAATAAGAAAGTTAATCGCTCCGTAAAAAAAAAAAATGCATGAAAGACTTCAATAGACACTTGAACAAAATAGATACACAAATGAAAAATAAGTACCTAAATAGATGCTTTTCATCTAAATAGATCCTTATTCATCATGAATAATGAGTAATTATTTAAAACTACAGTGAATATCACTATACAACTATTGAAATAGCATAATTAAATTTAAAGCCATTAACCATTCTAAATGCTGGTGAGGATGCAAAGCAACTAAAGCTCTCACACGTGACTGATGGGAACACAAAATGGTACTGTCACTTGGGAAAGCAGTTTGCAATTTCTTATAAAGCCAAATATCCAATTACTATATGAATCAGCAATCCCATTTCTAGGTAGTCACTCAAGAAAAATAAAAACTTCCGTTCAGTCAAAAATGTGTGGCTGGATATTTATAACAGCTTCACTTGTAATTGTCCAAAACTAGAAACAATCCAAACATGTTTTAACTGGTGAGTGATAAACTCTGATACATCCATAAAAGGAAATATTACTCAGCAATTTTTTTATAAAAGAGACATTGATACACAACAGAAATGTATCTCAAATGTATCATGCTAAGGTTGTCTTTTTTTAATTTTTTAAAGTTTATTTATTTTTGAGAGAGAGCACACGAGTGAGGGAAGGGCAGATAGAGAGGCAGACACAGAATCCAAAACAGGCTCCCAACTCTGAGCTGTCAGCACAGAGCCCTAGGTGAGGCTCAAACCCGCAAACCATGAGATCATGACCTGAGCTGAAGTCGGACATTTAACCAACTGAGTCACCAAGATTCCCCTATCATGCTAAGTTTAAAAAAACCATACTCAAGAGGCTGCATACCAAGTGATTCCAAATATATGACATGGTGGGAAAGCCAGAACTAGAGGAGTAGGGAATACATCAGTGGTTGCCAGAGGTTGGGACAAGAAAGAGGGTGATTATAAAAGAGCAGCATGAGAAACTTTTTTTGGATGATGAAAATGTTATGTATCTTCACGATAATTGTGGTGATTATATGATTCTACATGTATTTCACAACTCATAGAACTATACACTCAAAAGTGTAAAATTTACTGTATGTAAAATTTTAATATTGTAAGAAAAATAAATTTTAAAATAAAATAAACCTTTGTTTTAGATCCTATGTCCATGTGCTTTTTATTATGCCAGCGTGCTTTAGCTTTGTGTCCAGCAATAATTGCTAAAAAGAAAAGAACACACTCTTGTAGACAAACAGTAGTCTCCACCATAGAAAGCTTCATCCTGCATGAGATTATTCACTAGTGAAAAACCTTTCTCTCTCTATAGGCTCATAAAGAGAAATAATGAGAAGATTGAAATTTTGCAAGTGATAGAATTTTAAAAACTGTAATGATTTCTCATCCATATAAAAACTAGGTAAAGCCATTGCACCCTGTTCAATAACACTTAAGAGCTAAAGAAATTAACCCAAAGGGACCGGACTGAAAAGAAAGGAAAAGTACAAAATAGGATAAAAGAATAATATAGTGTAAACAGGGAGAGAAAACAGAGTTGGTAAGGAAAGACAGGATAAAGAGGGGTGGCTCAGTTGTTCCTTAAACACCTGATTTGGCTCAGGTCATGATCTCCCTGTTTGGTTTGTGAGTTTAAGTTCCACATTGGGTAAGCTCAAGCCCTACTTCTGGTGAGTCCTGCTTCTCTCTCTCTCTCTGTTTTTCTCTCTGCCCCTCCTGGGATTCTTTCTCTCTCTCTGCCCTTGCTCATTTGTGCCCCCCCTCCAAAAAAAAAAAGATAAAGAGGGGGGAAAATACAACGGAAGAAATAGTGTATAAAATTTTTATATCTTTCTTATGCAACGTGCATTTCCCATAATGTAGATATAAAAGCAAAAGAAAACACAACTGGGTACTAAATGTTACTGTCTTTTATTAAGTTGAATTAACTTTCTCACGCAATGAAGCAAATTTTTTAAAGTCTTCTTCCTTACAAAAATATTGTCAATTTTTTCCCCTTAGAGCTGGCATAAAAAAATATCACCAACTATCTCAGAAAATGAAATTATCTAAATGTTCTCTTCTGAGTACATCTAATGCTGATTCTCATATCCTTTAAATGTAGGGAAACTACTGAGAAAGTAGTTACAGATATTAAGCTTAACACAACATTGAAATCAACTTTATCAGCCAGATAAAAGTTACCATAAAGTTATCAATAAACTGTGTGGTGCTTGAACACCTACAGCAGTGCAAGGTGCCATGGAAATCTTCATGGTATAAAGAAATAACTTCTTTCATTCAAATAAAACACCCAACCCTTCTAATCAAATTGTACTTATTAAAATGCCAATGCAAACACAGAGATAGAGACTTCCAAGTACACTACAAATTAAAGCTAAGAGAAGATAATATATCAAAATCTGAGAATTTCCATGAATTGCGCTGTCTGGTGGTATGGACTGAAAATAATCTTGAACTACACATCATATTTTCCAACCTATGAACCAAAACATGGCAGAATCTTCTTGCTGGCATTCCCAATGAGCACACTTAGATGGACACCTTGGGTTTTACTTCTGTCCCAGCCTCTAATTCCCCTTCTTCTGGTCCTAGCACAGTGAGATACCAACCCTTGTTTAGTATCTGTCCATGTAACTCAGGTGAAGTTGACTCCACCCCATTCCAAGATTATGCTTGTGAACTAACCATGGGCAATCAGAACAAAGTGGCTCCCTTACTACAGTGATTGATTCAGGAATGGGCACCTGGGCCAACCCAGGCCAACCAGAGCCAATAAGATTCTAGTTTAGGATTGTTTTTTTAATATTAGGAAATGGAAGATGTTTTTGTACGAAACTTGAACTAGTAGAGTGTACATCTAAAGATATTACCATCTTACTACCACATGGACAGAGTTGAGAAAGAATGAACACAGAGAAAGCAGAGCTTAGAAATGTTTGTAGAGACTGCATTCTAATGGTATCATGTAAGTCTCTGGATCTATTTCTGTAGATCTACTTTGAACTTTTCAGTTTTTGAGTGAATTAATTCACTGTGTATTAGACCATTTGAGTTAGGATTCTGCCAAATTTAATGGAAAACATCCAGGCTAATAAAATGTATAAGCTAGTCATTTTCTACGTTTATCAGTCAAGCATTGAAAAACCAAATAAAACAGCAATAAGAGTGAAAGGCCACTAGATGTGGTAGTTAATTGCAAAAGTAGAGAAAATGGCAAGAAACGAATGGAGAATCCTCTACTTCCCATCTCAGTCAGCCATGACAAGGTAAGACACACATTTTAAAAAGCTTCTACTTGGGTCTGATTCTTGTACAGTAGCATGCATTTGGATTATGATTTATCAGAGGCCTTCGACCAAGATTTTGTTCTCCAGGTGATCCCTGGGAATGTTGAGATGGAGACATTTTTGACTCTGATAACAGGGGAAGGGTGCAACCAGCATCTAGTAGGTAGAGTCCAGGCCCAGGGATGCTTCTGTATATCTACAGTGCACAAGACTGACCTCCACAACAAAAATTATCCAGTCCAAATATCAAGAGTGCCAAGGTTGGAAAACTGCTATCCAGAACTGTCAACATCTACATCCTTATCTGTAGCTATTTTTATATCAAGTACTTATTTGGGGTTTCTGCTTGTTTCTGTAGTTTTGATCATTGGAATTTTCTGATAGGTATACTTGGTTCTGTATAAGAGACCACAGGATCCATTAGCAGGCTCTTCAGAGACCTCGAAAAGATGTTTCCAGTAATCTTGAGCACCACAGTCAGCTTCTGACTCAAGCTGTGGAGCCCTGGTTTATGTAGCCACATAAATTCTGAAAAGGAACAGACCCTGTGACTGGGAATGGAAACGTCCACAGTTCTAAGGATTGCACACCTGGTCTCCATAAGAAAGTAGAAATATCCACGATATTTCTTATTAAATATATCATTTATATATACTTAATATATGCACTTATTAAAAATAATATATTATTTATATATATTTAATATATGCACTTATTAAAAATAATAGCAAAAGAAAGGGGGAAAACAGCCGTAAGCATGGAATGCCACCAGAATTATATTTTCAAATACTTGGAAAGTTGGTACTTCTTTACTTGCAATAACTGTAAGGTTGTAAAACGAATTTACTTTTTTTTTAATGTTTATTTATTTTGAGAGAGAGAGAGAGTGCTCACTTGCGTGTGAACAGGGAAGGGGCAGAGAGAGAGAGAGAGAGAGAGAGAGAGAGAGAATTCCAAGCAGGCTCCACTCTGTCAGCGTAGAGCCCGATGCAGGATTTGTAAACCCATGAACTGTGAGATCATGACCTGAGCCATGCTTAACTGATCGAGCTACCCAGGCTCCCCATTAAATTGAATTTACTTTTAAATGGATCTTTAGACTCAGGTAATATGGTTGACCTCTGAGCGGCACTGCAAGTATAAGACTTAGGTTTACTTTGTTAAGTGACAGATAATTTATCAGAGAAAACTCTATTTTTTTAAAAGTTGATTAAATCTAAATGAGAAAAACTCTTACTCTGACAAAAGTGTTCAAATGGATGAGGGAGAAAGATTGAAACTGAAGAATTCTCTAGCTTGCATAGACCAGACCCTTTCTGTAAGAGAAAGAAAATAATGCTCAATTCTGAGTCATGATATTAATAATTTAAAAATCGATTTGTAAATAAATAAAGAAAAAATTTGTGTATAATCACTGTGTTGCTTTATGTTTATTTTTAAAAGACTAAAAAATTTAAGAAAATTTGCTGTGTTAGGCTTATGAAAACATTATGATTACAATCTATGTTAAAATATTTGGAAATTTTAATGGACTACATAAATAAATTTTATTTATAGTGGTATAAAGAATGTAGGAATATTTTTTAAAAATGTATGTGGGATTAAAAAGACATTAATTGACATACAAATAAAAGTCAGTGAGGATTCCTCTACACACAGAAAAACTCCAGAAAACTGCTTGTTTTACAAAATATCACATAGTATCTGCCTCTATTTTGGGTCTGATTATATTGTCCCAAGAAAAGAAAGAATCCATAGAGAAAAAGCAATCATCAGAGAAGATCAAAGGCGGATTTTAAAATCCTTCTCCCAGGGTGCTTGGCAGGCTCAGCTAGAAGGGCATGTGACTCTTGATCTCAGGGTCATGAGTTCAAGCCCCACGTTGGGTGGAGAGATTACTTTTTAAAAAATTAAATATATGGACATAAAAATCATTGAACTCTCTAAAAGTAAATAAATAAAATCCTTTATAGCATTTTGAGGCCATGTTTGAGGACCAGACTTCCTGGGTTCAAGTTCTGTGGCTCAGCCATTTAATAGTGGTGTCACTTTGGGGGCACCTGTGTGGCTCAGTGGGTTAAGCAACTGACTTTGGATCAGGACATGATCTCATGGTTCATGGGTTCAAGCCCCATATGGGACTCTGTGCTGATAACTCAGAGACTGGAGCCTACTTCGGATTCTGTGCCTCCCTCTCACTCTGTCCCTCCCCTGCTCACACTCTGTCTCTCTTTTTCTCTCAAAAATAAACAAAAAACATTAAAATTTTTTTTTAAATAGTGGTGTCACTTCGGGCAAATTATTTTACTTATTTAATCATTCTCTGACTCAGTACATTCATTAATAAATGGGACTAGTAGAATGTAAGTTTGCTATAAGGATTACATAAGACAACATTTTTAAGGACTTGGCATAATATGTCAAAGATGGAAAACATTATTATATTACTCTAAACACTGAAACCCTTCACTCTATATCCTAGAATAGGCAGAGGGTTTTTTTGTCGTTGTTGGTTGGTTTGATTTGGTTTTGGTTGTTTCAACCACATTTAAAATTTTTTTTTTAAGTTTTTATTCAAGTTCCAGTGAATTAACATGCATGATGTTAGTTTCAGGTATATAATATAGTGATTGAACACTTCCGTACAGCACCTGGTGCTCATCACGAGGGCCCTCCTTAATTCTCATCACCTATTTCACCCAACCACCCACCCACCTTCCCTCTGGAAGTTTGTTCTCTATAGTTAATGGTTTGTTTGTTTGTTTGTTTGTTTGTTTTTATATTTTAGAGATCCAATTCTGAAAATCAGAAGGAGTTATGGCCAAAATTTTTTGAATTTTATCTTTGACTTCACCAGACCGTGGAAAACAAAAAAAGCCCAGTTACTTTTAATAAAATATTCTGTCATATTAGTGCATTTCACAAGTACAAAAAGTTTATAGACTTGGAAAGAAAACATAAGATATATCACTGAGTTCTGATTAGTACTGAAATGGATCTAAAAGAGATAAAATTCAGATGAAAAGAGACATATGGACTTTTACCATGGTGGTGACAGAGATTTGCAATTGTTCATACTTATATGCTTAATGTACACCATACCCTCTTCTGGGAGTTTGATATATTCACTCAACTGGTCCTCCAAACAGCTTTCTAAGTGGACACTACTTAGAAGTGATATCCATTTTCATGAATGGAAAAGCTAACACAGTGAAAGAATTAGTAGCTTACCCAGGTTGGGTGGGGTGGTGAGTGACATAAAAGTTACTACACCAAAAAAGTCTGGGACCTACAGCTCTGGGAACATAATATTCTTTTTTTTTTTTTAATGTTTATTTATTTTTGAGAGACATAGAGGCACAGCGTGAACAGGGGAAGGGCAGAGGGAGAGTAAGACACAGAGTCGGAAGCAGGCTCCAGGCTCCAGGCTCCGAGCCGTCAGCACAGAGCCCGATGTGGGGCTCGAACTCACAGACCGCGAGATCATGACCTGAGCTGAAGTCGGCCGCCCAACCGACTGAGCCACCCAGGCGCCCCCTTAATATTCTCTTACTTACTTTTATTACAGTAACAATAACTTGCTTGTGTGAAACAATAAGGTTAATAATTCTTTATATTAATTCTTTATATTCTTTATATTAATCACCATAACAGGTAATACTTAATGCTTACTATGCACAAAGAGCTGTTCTAAATGCTTAATGTGTATTAACTCTCTTAAACTCACATCAACACTATGAGATGGATTACTGTTCATTTATCCAATTTGTTAACAAGGAAACCAAAGCACAGGAAAGCTAAGTGACTTCCGTAAGGTATACACATGTCAGATGAGGAAAGGGGTCAGGTCACACCATGAAATCTGTATCCAAGAGGCATACTGCCTCGTAGTATGAAGGAAATGGTCTCTAGTTTATCCACTTTGAAATATTAATTAATACATATTGTATGATTGAAAATAATGAAAAAAGGCTAATTATGGGGAAAATAATTTAGTTCTATACTGGGTCATAAATTCATATTTTCAATGAACTCTTTTTTAAATGTATGCTAAAATCATTCTCCTTTGTGACAATCCTGGCCTAAGTCACTGAGATTTATACCAGTTAAATTCAAAGAAAGAATCTATTGGGGGCACCTGGGTGGCTCAGTCAATTGAGGGTCCAACTCTTCATTTCAGCTCAGGTCATAATTTCATGGTTGTGAGATTGAGCCCTGCATCGGACTCCACACCAGGTGTGGAGCCTGCTTCAGATTCTCTCTCTCCCTCTGTCCCTCCCCCATTCTTTCTCTCTCCAAAAAAAAAAAAAAAATTAATTAAAATTTTAAAATGGAAAAAAATCTGTTATATAAAGACAGAGCCTTAGAAATGTTTCTCTATTTGAATTAGATATTAAATAGATTCCTGAAAATTTCGTTGCCAAAGTATAATAACATATCTTTTTAAACCTTTGTTTATACAAGGCTAAGTGAAACAGAATATTATTTGGATTAAATGTCTTTGAGACATGTATAAGCTTCACCATTTGTAGGGAGATCTATTTTACTAGATTTGAAAATGGTACTGAAAAAAAGCATTTGGAATGTTAAGATTTTCTGTTATTGTACTCTTTCCTTATTTTAAATATTTATATTCCATTACTTTTCTATTAAGGATGATCTTCATAAACTATGATAGAAACAATCTGGCATTATACCCAGACTTCACTGTTACTTCAAGCGATGAGGATAAAAATACTATGGCTTCGGTTAGTTTGAGACCTTGCCTGGAGGCCACAGCTTCTGTGGCTTCTGAATTGTTTATAAAAGAAGTTGAGGTTTGAATTACTCTTTTCCTACATTCTTTCATAAAAGGAGAGAAGGATGTTATATTAATCATAGAAAAAAAATGTTTTTGGAGTTAGTCAATGCATCAGAAATTCAGACACCAGGAACCTGAAAAAAGAAGTGAGAGGTAAGAGGGTGGTCCTCAAACTGAAAGGTGATGTGTGGTATTCAAACTCAATCAAGATGAATTTTTCCCATCCCTGCACACGTAGAGTCTGGACACACCCAAGCTGACAGGACCAATTTAAAGAGAGAACGTCGAGAAAAAACTGGAGAAACAGAGCATCACCCGAGAGTGAGAGGCAGAAGCAGGCTAGAGCAAGTACAGCTCTTCCTTTACTTACAATGGGCTTACATCCTGAGAAACTCATCATAAGCGAAAAATATTATAAGTTGAAAAAGCATTTAATACTACAGTTGGGCAAAATCACCTAACACAAAGACTATTTTAAAAGAGAGTATTTAATATCGCATGCAATTTATTGCATACTGTACTAACAGCGAACAACAGAATGGTTGTGCAGGTACAGAATGGATGTCAGTGTACCAGCTGATCACTCGTGATCACGTGGCTGCCCAGGAGCTGCTGACGCCGCTGCCCAGCATCACCAGAGAGGGTCAGACCACATGTCGCTATCCCAGGAAAAGATCCAAATTCAAAACTCGAAGTACAGTTTCTACTGAATGTCATCATCATAAAGTTAAAAAATCCTAAATCGAGTCATCATAAGTCAGAAACCATCTGTAATTTTGATCAGCCTCATGAAAAAGCAGATCATCTTTGCCCCAGGGAGATAGATAAATACAAAAATACAATGCACCAAAAATCATGAGATACACTTAAAGCAGTGCTTAGGGAGAAATTATTAGCTATAGACATCTACATTTTAAAAGGAAGAAAAAACTCGAATTAATTAACCTAACCTTCCACCTTGAGAAACTAGGAAAGAAGAATAAATTAAACAAAACATGAGCAAAAAGAGGAAGCAATAAAAATTAGAGTGGAAACAAATGAAATAGAGAACAGAAAAACAAAAGAGGGGTGCCCGAGTGGCTCAGTTGGTCAAGCATCCAACTCTTAATTTCAGCTCGAGTCATATCTCATGGTTTGTGGGATTGAGCCCCACATAGGGCTCTATGCTGGCAGCATGGACCATTCTTGGGATTCTCTGTCTCCCTCTCTCTCCATACCACCCCCACTCGCATGTGTGCACACACGCTCTTTTCTCTTTCTCAAAAATAAATAATTTTTTTTAAAAAAAGAAAAGAAAAACAACAGAGAATATCAATAAAACCAAAACTTGATTCTTTGAAAAGATCAACAAAATTGACACAACTTTAACTAGACTGACAAAGAAAAAAACAGAAAATATTCAATTTACTAAAATCAAGAATGAAATCAAGGACATCACTACTGATCTTACAGAAATAAAAAGAACCCCCCCCAAGTGCTGCAACAATTACATGCCAAAAAATTAGTCTAAATGAGGCAGATGAATTCCCAGAAACACATGAGCTATTAAAACAGATTCAAGAAAAAAGAAACTCTAAATAGTCATGTCACAAGTAAAAAGATTTAATTGGTAACTTAAAAAAACTTCCCTCAACACTTATATACACACACACACACACACACAAAAGTGAGAAATTAAATGGATTCATTGGTGAATTCTACCAAGTATCTAAAGAATTAACACCAATACTTCACAAACTCTTCCAAAGAATGGAACAGGAGAGAACACTTTCCAAGTCATTCATTCCATGAGGCCAGTATTATCCTAATAACAAAACTCAATTACATCACAGGAAAAAAGCTACAGATTAATATATCGATATGAACATAGTTACAAAAATCCTCGAAAAAATATTACCAAAAGATCCAGAAATTCATAAATTAAGATTATGCAACACAACCAAATGAGATTATCTGAGGAATGCAAGATTAATTTAACATGAAAATCAATCAACATAAAACACCATATTATGGACTACAGGGGCAAAACCTCCACAATCATGTCAATATACACATGCAGAATAGACAAATCATTTGCTAAAATCCAATCTCTCTCATAATGAAAAAGTCAGGAAATCAGTAATAAAAGGAACTTTCTCAACCTGATAAAAGTCACCTACAAAACCACACAGCTGGAGGCACCTGGGTGGCTCAGCATCTGCCTTCAGCTTGGGTCATGATCTCATAATTCATGAGTTCAAGCCCTGCATTGGGCTCCATGCCTGCTTGGGATTCTCTCTCTCTCCTCTCTCTCTGCCCCTACCCTGCTTGTGCTCTCTCTCAAAGTAAATAGATGAACGTAAAAAAGAGTTAAAAAAAATCAGCTAATATAATTAATGGTGAAAGAATGACTTTCCCTAAGAACATGAAAAAGAAAAGGATGTCCACTTTTACCACTTCTATATAACATTTCACTGAAGATTCTGGAGAATAATTTTATTTATAAGAATAAAAGGTTTAATATGTCATATATCAAAAATATCAAATACGATTCATATATCAAAATATCAAAAACAAATTTAAATATGTTTCTATTTATATAACTACAAACTAGAGACAGGAAAGTTGCACATAACTATAAGAGAGAGTTAACCATCCACAATAAAAATGGAAAAATTTTTAACATATTTTTCTCAGTATCTGATAGAATACAGACAAAAAGAAAAGAGGTTATCAAACACTGAAGAGGGGCTCCTGGGTGGTTCAGTTGGTTAAGCTTCCAACTTCTACTCAGGTCATGATCTCATGGTTGGTGGGTTCGAGCCTCATGTTGGGCTCTGCACTGGTGGTGTGGAACCTGCTTGGGATTCTCTCTCTCCCTCTCTCTGCCCCATCCTGTTTGCTCCTTCTCTCTCTCTCTTTCAAAATAAATAAATATATTTAAAAATAAAATAAAATAAAGTAAAATGAAATGAAATTTAATGAAATGAAATAAAATAAAATACTGAATAGTACACCCTACAAATCTGACCTGATGGAGGGATATCCAACACTGCACAAACATTGCAAGCTACATTCTCTCAGATAAATTGCCATGACTTGGCCCTCAAATAACTCGCAGATAATTTCAAAGATTTGAAGTCATATAAATAATATACTATGATCAAGAGCACATGGGTGGCTCAGTCGGTTAAGCATCAGACTTCTGCTCAGGTCATGATCTCACAGCTCATGAGTTCGAGCCCCGCATCAGGTTCTGGGCTGACAGCTCAGAGCTTGGAGCCTGCTTTGCATTCTATGTCTCCCTTTCTCTCTGTTTCTCCCCTGCTCACACTCTGTCTCTCTCTCAAAAATAAGGATTTTTTTTTAATTTTAACCAAAAAAAATTTTTAAAAATTTAAAAATAATAATATACTATGATCATAATTTAGTTACCCTAGAAGTCAGTAACAAAAATATAACAGGAGAATATTCCGGTTAGAAATAAAGAAATATCATTTCAGCTGAGTCAAGGTCCAATTAGTAAATTATAATGGAAATAGATGACAAGGAAAGTAAAACTGTCTCCTGAAAATGGATAAGAGCTATACAATAATATAATAAAAGAAGAATAAATAAGTGAAAGATGGCTTGAAAATATAAAGCAATTAGGAAAAGAAGGTACTAGGTGGGGAAAATTGAGAATATCTTTACAAACGATAGAAGCAAATATAAGATAACAGGAATTGTAAATTTTCAGAAGGCAAGGCAGAGTAGAAAAATGTACTATCTTATCCTGAGTTTTAAAATGCACCAATAGGGGGCGCCTGGGTGGCTCAGTTGGTTAAGTGTCCGACTTCAGCTCAGGTTATGATCTCATGGTTCATGAGTTCCAGCCTCCTGTTGGGCTCTGTGCTGACAGCTCAGAGCCTGGAGTCTGCTTCAGATTCTGTGTCTCCATCTCTCTTGCTCCTCCCCGCCCCATGTTCTGTCTCTCTTTCTCTCAAAAATAAATAAACATTAAAAATATTTTTAAAAAAATAAATAAAATGCACCAATAGGAATGCAAAAAAAAAAATAGGACTTTATGGGTAAGTCCTTAATATAAACACTATGCACAGATTTCAAACCAGTAGTCTGACTAACTTATTATCAGAACAGAAAAAAAAGAAAAATGAATTATGGAAAGAGCCCAAGTGTCCACTGACTGATGAATGGATAAAGAAGATGTGGTATATGTATTCAATGGAATATTACTTGGCGATCAAAAAGAATGAAATCTTGCCATTTGCAGCAATGTAGATGGAACTAGAGTGTATTATGCTAAGCAAAACAAGTCAGTCAGAGAAAGACAAGTGTCATATGATTTCACTCATACGAGGAATTTAAGAAACAAAACAGATGAACATAGGAGAAGAGAAGCAAAAATAAGATAAAAACAGACGGAGACAAACTATAAGAGACTCTTAAATACAGAAAACAAACTGAGGGTTGCTGGAGGGGTGTTGGGTGGGAGGGTGGACTAAATGGGTGAAGGGCATTAAGGATGAGCACTGGGTGTTATATGTAATTAATGAATCGCTAAATTCTATTCCTGAAATCATTATTGCACTATATGTTAACTAACTTGGATTTAAATTTTAAAATGAAATAAAATGAAGAAGAAGAAGAAGAAGAGGAGGAGGAGGGAGAGGAAGAGGAAGAGGAGGAGGAGGAGGAGGAGGAGGAGGAAAAGGAGGAGGAGGAGGAGGAGAAAAAGGAGGAGGAGGAAGAGGAGGAGGAGGAGGAGGAGGAGGAAAACTGAGAACAAAATAAAGGAAAACAAGTTAATTAAACTAAAGGAATAAAGATTTTTTTAAGAAGTACGATAAAGAGCAAACTAGAGAGACACAAAAGGTAAGATGAGGTTTTAGAAACCAGAATAGATATACGTAAAATGAAAAAAGAGATCTATCCAAGTATTGGAAAAGAGAGAGATGTGTAAGTTTTACAGCAAGCATAAACAGTGATTGGAGCCCAAATAAATCTGACAAAGGAATACAGGTGAGGTCTCAGACAGTCATCTGGAATGACCTACCCCATGTCCTCCACTGGAGACAGCGTTAAAGGTGCAAAGAGGCCATAGTAAGATCAACTGGGGGAATTACCCTGGAAGATTGGAACAAGTACGCAAAATTGCTGAATAAAATTTTTGGACAGATTGGGGGGAACCAAGAACAGAGTAAAATATTCAAAGAATTATTGGCTGAGTTTCAAAGTAACACGAAGTTTTTTGTAAGCAGACAATGCAAGCATTAGCTGTGCCCTGTGGGGACATACCAAGAAGTGCATGGAATTTGGTAAAAGGCGAAAGATTTATGCGATCTGAAGAGAAACCAGAGTATAGAAGTGCATGGAATTTGGGAGTCTTAAGGAAAGCACATCCAAGATGAGGCAAGATAAAAGTGAGCCACGCAAGACAACAATAGATCAAGTATAGGCCTGCATTAGATTGTCAGCAGTGGAAAAATACCTCCTATGTCGGATTAGCCAATTTTAAAACAGGAAGATGCACCCATTCAATAGTTGGTGCCTCTAGTAGATCCATAACCTAATGGCTCATTTCTCTTACAATGGGGGACCCCCACAAAACAAACTCTGAAAGAGTACGTGAGATAAAAAACAGAACAAACAAACAAACAAAAAAACCCACCAAAACAGGAAGGCTGGAAAGAAAAAAGAATTACAAACGAAAACACCCTCGATTTTGAGATTTTCTACAGTAGTAAAGTAAAGGGTATAAATGATTTTTTAAAGTAATTTAAATGTGAGAGACTCCACCGAGCCTTTCTGAAAGCAGTAAAGGAAGAGCAGAGGGGAAAGAAATACTTGAGATATATATACCACAATTGGGAAAATAAAGATAGAAGAGTAAGAAATGATACTCAAGTCCTGAAACGAAGGCTGAGGAAAACGTGTCTTGAGGAGCACAGGGCGGAAGCCTCCATCAACCTTACACTCCCAGAGGCAACCCCTTGAGATTCAACACGGGGGAACTGCAGTTAAGGAACCTACTGAGGCTGATTCCCCAGTTGGAACCTAAGTGGAGGTTATATGAAAATCTTCCAGAGAAAGCAGATTTCACAGGCCCTTCCATATAGCAAGAAGAAGTTGACGTGGCTTCTGTAACATGAACTGAACTTGTGGGTTCACAAAAGTATGGTAACTGTTACCAGGGTGCCCATACTCAAAGGGTAAAAGGAAATGAAGAGGTTTTGAGTATTCTGGTTGAGGCAAAAACAGAGATCGACAAAAAGCCTGGTAATTGGTGGTAACCCACAGGTGGATTTCCACCCCCTTCCCTGTCGTGTGCAAATACACGGTACCATAATTACCTCCGGTGATTGACATTCAAAGATCATGGATCCAAAGAGCTCACTTGGATGGACAGACGTTCTGATGAACCTGAACCCAAAGATTTCTCCTTTCAGTCTATCTCCTTCCCTCACCAGTTCCCATCTTTGGAGTTTACCAAGTACTAGGTTCTGGGACCATCATTTTGCTTGGGATGGCTCTTCTCTCAGAGCTTGGGAATTTTTTTTTTTTTAATTTTGTGGTGTGGTAGGTGTGGGAGCTGAAACTGATTGTGTTGCATAGCCTGTTATTTAAAGATGAAGCATGTTTAAGTTTCTGAGATTCTGAAAGAAGCACCCGTATCCAATAAAGACAGTACCGATTGAAGCTTTTCTAGCAGTGATTTTCAGCCTTGGCTGAAAAATCAACTCCAAGCCTTTAAAAACATCCAGTTCTGTAGTCCAATGATTACCAGAGTGTGGTCCCCAGCCCATGACCAGCACCATCAGCATCACCTGGGAACCTGTTAGAAATGCAAACTGGGGGGAGGGCCCAGCAGTCTATGTTTTACTAAACCTTTACAGGGATTCTAAGGCACAGTCAAGTTTGAGGAGCACTGCTCCAGCTTATCCCAAGCAAATGAAATCAGAAACGCGAGGAGGAGTCTGGACGTCAGATTCAGAATCCCTGTACTAAAGAATCCCTGGGGCGACTGGGTGGTTCATTCGGTTAAGTGACCAACTTCAGCTCAGGTCATGATCTTACAGTCTGTGAGTTCAAGCCCTGAGTCAGGCTCTGTGCCGACAGCTCAGAGCCTGGAGCCTGCTTCGGATTCTGTGTCCCTCCCTCTGTCTCTGCCCCTCCCCTGCTCATGCTGTGTCTCTCAAAAAGAAATGTTAAAAAAAAATTAACAGCCTGCTTTGGATTCTGTGTGTCCCTCTCTTTCTGTCCCTCCCCCGCTTGTGCTCTGTCTCTGTCTTTGTCTCTGTCTCTCTCTCAAAAATAAATAAACATTCAAAATATATATGTCTATTTTTTTCAGATTCATTTGAAATAGGAACCACACAAGGGCCATACATGGTATATGAGTGTTGCATTACATTTTTTAAGGCCCTGTTAATTTCAGAGTCACCTCTTCCTTTTATATTCACGTCATTGACTTGTGGCTGACATAAGTCCTCTAAAGCAGCAACAACCAACTAGAAAATGTGCCAGGAAATAAGATACCCTGAACAATAGCAATAAAACTATAAAATGTCTAGCAAATAGTCTAACACATAATGTATAGAATTTCATGAAATACTGAGTAAAGGAAAGAGCTATGAATGAAAAGCAAGAAAACAAAGGTACTGGCAAATATCCGTGAAATCTGAAGTCAACATTTAGATGATGTCATAGGTTTGGACTAGGCTCACCCTCTTGCTAACTGAAACTTCAGTTTCAGCGACAGACTCTAGCTGCTGTCCTATATTCTGGGACAATAAATAGGGATGGAGAATAAATTTCAGGTGACAGGGGCTCTTCATATATCTGCTCCCAGCTGGCTGAGGAGCCCTTTGTGTTCAGAATCTTGGCTCGTCTCATAGAATGCCCATCTGCATTGTCTGCCATGTGATGGATTTTGTGCTACAAGAGGCAAGTTTCACGAGTCATTAATTATACCAGATGGCGATGAAAGACTTAATAGACAACATAAATCTGCTGGAGAAACAAACATCAACAAATCACTTCAGGAAATAGCATCCATCCATATATCATTATGGACAACACTAGTTTTGCCACAGTGGGTATCAGACATCGAAGCTGGCTGGATAGTCATAAATTAAGTCACCCAGAAGTCCTGATAGGAAATTCTTATTTTCACAAAATATAAAATCTCAGAAGATCGATTCCAGGAAGAGAAACATATATTATGCCTCTATATTTGAACAGAAATTTAACTCAGTGTGATGCAGTCATCCAGCAGCCTGCTGAAAACCCTGTGAAAACAGAAAATTGATGAAGAACATAACTCGTTACAGGGGCAGGGACAGGGTTGTTCTTCTGAATAGAAAGTGGTGCTAATGTACAGTAATGAGGTCAAAGTTCTATGGTCAATCCCCTGGTGGGCCAATTTTTTCTTTGTTGTTTTCAGGTTACATTGTACAATTTGCCCTGAAATAGGGCAGAAAGGGAGTGGGAGGAGTGCAAATGGATGAATCTATGTCTATTACTGGAAAGACACTCAAATGGCTTATTCTGGAGGTGGCAGATCTGTAGTACCATCTTTAAAATGAAAGATATCTGAGGCACCTGGGTGACTCTGTCAGTTAAGCTTCTGACTTCAGCCCAGGTCATGATCTCATGGATTATGGGTTCAAGCCCCACATTGGGTTCTGTGCTAACAGCTCAGAGCCTGGAGCCTGCTTCAGATTCTGTGTCTCACTCTCTCCCTGCCCGTTCCCCACTTGCACTCTCTCTCTCTCTCTCTCTCAAAAATAAATATTAAAAAATTTTAAGATTTAAAAAATTAATAAATTATAAAATAAAATGAAAGACAGACACTCATGAACACAAACGATACTTGTCACTCTTATCAGTGGTGGAAAATGTTATGCATTATTTCAAGCAATGTAACCCATTGTTTTACACTTGATATGAGATATAGTACTTTATTACCATATGGGATCTAGTAACAACTTAACTCACACTGTTTTCCACAGAAAACTGTGTCTTCTTTTGAATTTTCCTAGTTCAGCATTAAACATTGACAGAACTCACAACAGTAGCTCATGGAGAAGAAATATATTCTAATGATCTTGCTAGCTTGCCCTGGATATTACAAAACATCATACTGCTAGTTCTTTTCCATTACACTCATTATGACAATATTTTTAGCACTTGACATTTCTATTATGAGTAAAAGAAATAGCTATTAAAAACTTAGGGACGCCTGGGTGGCTCAGTCGGTTGAGCGTCCAACTTCGGCTCAGGTCATGATCTCGCGGTCTGTGAGTTCGAGCACCACGTAGGGCTCTGTGCTGACAGCTCAGAGCCTGGAGCCTGCTTTACATTCTGTGTCTCCCTCTCTCTGTGCCCCTCCCCCACTCGTGCTCTGTCTCTCTCTGTCTCAAAAATAAATAAACATTAAAAAAAAGAAAAAATTTAGAAAAAAATTTAAAAACTTAATAGTAATGGTATAATTATTACTATTAACATGTATGTAAACACTAGCATATTAAAAGTAATAGTATTTATTTTGTTAGGGATAGCTCATTAATTGGGACAGCTTGAAAATCCTTGTCAGTTTGTCACAACTGCCACTAATCAAATTTTTCATATGTGTGTGTTTAAATAAGAAAATTAACCCTGCATCTAACAAAATTGAAACTTTGATACTTGAATTCTAGTCATAATGTTTGAGAAAAATAAAGTTACTTTAGAGAAAACAGATTCTTTAGTCTAAAAATCTAGCCCCTGGATTAGCTGTAGATAGAGAAAATGAAGCATAAGACAGAAGGAAAGAAGGAATTACTGCCAATTCTGGGATAAGCAAGGAAGGTTCTTCCCAGGGGGCTCTATGCATCAAGCAGGATAGGCTAATTGCTACAGCAACCCGAGATGTCCGTGGCTTCACCCACTGTAGGTTTATTTCCTGCCCAACTCTGCAGGGGCTCTGAATATCACTGCAAGTTTTATTAGTCATGTCAAGACCCCCAACCAATCCTTACCAAGGGCATTCTCAGAGTTGCTCTGGGTAATCTTGAAAAATGAGATCATGTCTTTCCCATGGCAAAGTACGGTCTTGCTTCTGCTTCCTATCAAAGTGGCGAATCCCCCAAACCCAGTGTTCCTCTTCTGTAACGTAGCCCACCGCGTGTGAAGACATCTCTCATGTGTCCTGTGTTGCCTGAACGAAACCTGGGAGGCAAGAATATATACAAGCCAATAGATACTGGCTACTTCTTTTTCTGGGAATAGTAAAGTCCTTTGTCTCTGACTCAGGAGTTTTGGGTCTTCTGCCAGGATCCAAGGAACAGTAGCAAGTTAACTTGCTATCTTGTAAGTAGGGTAAAATCCTAATCCTTCACAATTCTTGACAGGTGGAGTTGCAGCTCTGTCTCACACAATCATTCAAGGGATCCAGGCATAATCCATCTAGTGACTCTTCCAGCCGTAGTCCTTACCTACATCAAGCTGACAGGTGAGGGAAGGACAAACATGGACTGCATAGGAAGTTTAGGGTACTGGCCTGGAAGTGGTCTGTATAATGTCCATCCACATTCCATTGACTAAAATGCAGTCATATGACCTCACCTTACTACAGGGGGTGCTGAGATATAATTTAAATGTTATTTAACTGTGTGCCCAGGAGACAAAAGGAAATAGGTCTCGAGAAGGACATAGCAATGTCTTTGCCACAGACCATTATTCTCGTGTGATCATGGAAAATATGAAGTTATTTTCTCAATGGGAGCTAGTGGCCTGCACAAAATAAAACTAACAAATATATCTAGAGTAATGTTTGGTTGTGGAGGAATCAGCATTTCTGCAATACCGTGAGATGAAGAAAAGAGTAAGAAGGAAGGTGTAGCATTCTCGATTTTTCTAGAAAATAAAGGAGGCCTACTCATCTTGATCTGAGGCCCTTATCCTTGAAGCAAAAGTGGAATTAAACTTGCCAATTAAAGGTAACTTAGGCTTCCTTAGTTTTTAAAAGCCTATTTCAGTTCAGCTTCATTTATTTCAAGTAATGGCTCACTCATTTATTGTCCCCTCTATCAGAGAGTATCTGAGTGTAGAGGTGAGGAGAAAAGGATCTTGGGGTCTAGAGCTCTAGGCATAGGTCCAGCATGTGCTCCTGGGCCTCCCTGAACTCTGTGAAGCCATTTCTCATCCTGCCTGGGCACTGAGCATCTTCCTGGTATCTGCTGCTGAAACCCATGGAAGGGAACTTGTAGTCTTTTCTCTGTCCTGATCAGATCCTTGTGCTGGTCCCTCCATGATTTGAACTTGGTAGGATAGAAGAGGAGCTGACTCCCTCTCCTCCGTTGAGAGCCATTCCAACCTGTCACCTGGATGCACTTTTTAGGTTCTCTTTCTTTGAGGGAAATTGAAATCCCAGTCTGTACCCAGGGAAATGAGGAGAAAGTCCACCTGCTCCCATATACCTGAAATTTATCTGATTGTTTTTAATGTTACACCCTAGAACTTGACCTGGAATGGGGAGGAAGAAATCATAGATCCAACCATGTCCCCTTCCTTCTTCTTTCCACTTATTCTTTTCCTGGAGATCTCCCATTCTTCCCTATGTCAACTGTAGCCTGCCCACATCACAGCTGGTATTCTCCCTCTTCCTGTGCTCCCTAGTAAAAATTTAAGTTTAGACTTCAAGGAGTTTGGTAATAAAGAAATCCTCTTCTCTCTCAATAAACCTCTCCTTCCTCACAGGAGCCTGCCTTTACAAGAGCCCTAAATGCATCCATGCAATAAACAGTGTGTTCTCTGAAGCCCTGAGACCCACTGGTTCATTAGGTGGAAAGTCCCAGAACATTATAACTTAAAGGAAATGGAAATATATCACTTCACTGTTGCAAATGTATATCTTATACACTCTCACTCTTGAAGGGAAACTTCTAAAAATATTGATAATGTTTCCTTCCCACACATACCTCCAATACAACTTGTAATGAAAATTGCCTTGTGGTATTTGGGGATATCATAGCTTTCCTTTCTAGGACAATGCTAATATCTTGGATGACTTTCAAATCCAGTATTACACAATCAGGTTCCAGTAATTACTCCTCTGGTCCTTTTTCTCAGAAGAGTGTTGAGTAGTATCCATTGTCTTAGAGCCACACTGAGACCTTCAATGTGGTTACTTTATGTTTTTAAAAAAAAAAAAGAAAGCCCTTGTCTTATTAGAATTTTACCCTGTTTGGGGCCCCTGGGTGGCTCAGTCAGTTGAGCCTCTTACTCTTGGTTTCAACTCAGGTCATGGTCTCAAAGTTCGTGGGATCAAGCTCCCTGTCAGGCTCTGTGTCAATAGTGTGGAGCCTGCTTGGGATTCTCTCTCCTTCTCTCTCTGTCCCTCCTCTGCTCTCTCTCTCTCGCTCTCAAAGTAAATAAATAAAACTTCAAAAAATTAGTTTGTTTAAAAATTTCTTGATTACCAGTACAATTTTTCAATGAGATTTCTGAAACAAGCCTGCTCTTTATGTTAAAAGTCTGTCTTTAAGGTCAGAAAAACTAAGAACTGTCTTAAGTAGAAAATTAGGAAATGTAATCATCGAGGTTTGCTATTCTAAACATTCTTCACGGAGAAATTGCTCTTTGTCGGAAGTCGGCAAGTTGGTGACAATGGGTACATCACTTCAATCACACACTGAAGTGTGTCCCTAGATTCTAGTCCCTGTCTTGGGAGAGCATGGAGTAGGTAGGGTTCTGGCATTTGGGCAATCTCAGGTCCAAACCCAGGTGTGGGGAAGAAGGAGGAGATGAGAAGTCCTTTAAACTAGTAGTCATACTCAAGTTATGATCCTAAGGTCATGGGATCGAGCCCCGTGTTGGGTTCTGAGATGAGTGTGGAGCCTGCTTGGCCCTTGCTCTTTGTCGGAAGTCAGCAAGTTGGTGACACTGGGTACATCACTTTGCCCCTCTTGCTCACACTCTCCCTGTAAGAAAAACAACAACAACAACAAACCACCACCATCACCACCACCACCACAATAACAAACAGAAAATAACACTAGTAGTTACAGATTTAAAAGCACATCCCAGATACACCTCTGTCAGATGGACATTAGCTTAGCTACAAACTATGAGGAATATTTTGTACTTATATATCATGAAAACATTTTCTGACAATTACCTAATATCAATGTTCTGATACTTCCATTCATCTTTTTAAAAATAGAATAAGCTGCCTTGTGCATATTAAGTTTCTCCTCACAGGAACTATTCAGACAGAGGCTGTTGAGGTTTATCATTGAAATATGAAAATAGGTTCCTTGATAATTTACATTTGACAAGGTCTACAGTTCCATGGAATCTCAATCTAAAAGACCAAAGAGATAAAATCAGTCTTTTGAATTTGAGGATGAAAAATCATGTCATTCCAAAAAACATTTTGCTCTTAAGAATGGAAATATATTTAATAATTGGGAAGTACTTTTGTTGATTCTCTTACACACATTTTCTGCTTCTTCTGTAACTTACACAACACAATTATCAAACACCTTGGCCTTCACAAGGAGTAGCAGTAAGACGTTACCTTATATGCAGCCAGTAAAAGACCATCAGAAGATTTTTTCCCACATCTGCTGAGCATTCACAGTAATTTCTATTTTAGCAGCTTCCAATGATCTAACGTGGAATAGAAACCATTGCACATCTTTCTTTTGAAAAAATTATAATTATCCAAAATGCTGCTGACTCAAGAGAACTGCAGATGCCCTCCAAACCTTCCTATGTTTTTGCCTGTCCCTCCCCCAGCTCCTAGGCCAGCCACCCCCTCTTCTGTCACTACCTTGGTACACTGCAGTGAGTAACACCAGTCATTTCTTGTTCTTGTTGCCTTGTGGTCTATAGTAGGCACCCCAGGGGAGAAGCACTCATTTGTTCTATACTTGCCCTTTCTGTCCTTTTCTTGTGACAAAAGAGGAAGCAATCTAAAAGCATATTAAAATAAAAAACAGAGGTGCCTTGGTGGCTCCGTTGGTTAAGCTTCTGACTTTGGCTCAGGTCACGATCTTGTAGTTCGTGGGTTAGGTTCTAGCCTCATATTGGGCTCTGTACTGACAGCCCAGAGCCTAGAGCCTGTTTTAGATTCTATGTCTCCTTGTCTCTCTGCCCTTACCCTGCTCACACTCTGTCTCTGCCTCCCCAAAATAAATAAATATTAAAAAATTATTAAAAATTTTTTTAAATGTTTATTCATTTCTTGAGAGACAGAGAGAGACAGAACATGAGCAGAGGAGGGGCAGAGAGAGAGGGAGACACATAATCCAAAGGAGGCTCCAGGCTCTGAGCTGTCAGTACAGAGCCCAATGTGGGGCTCAAACTCATGAACTGCAAGACTATGACCCAAGCCAAAGTTGGACACTTAACCGACTGAGTCACCCAAGCAACCAACATTTAAAAATTTTTCCAAATAAAAAATAGAAGCAACTGTGGTAAAATGGAGCCATAGAGTTTTGTCCAGGCATTATTGCAATGAACTCAGAGAGTTTAAATTGAAATAATAGTTTTTCTACAACTAGCTGTGTGACTTTGGGGAAAATAATTCATTTCTCTGTGTTTCATGGAGAACATGACATAAAAATTGAGGAGTAAAATCCTTCCATCACAGTATTGTTGTGAAAATTAAACAGTTAATAGATAGATGTAGGGGCACCTGGGTGGCTCAGTTGGTTGAGTGACCAACTCTTGATTTTGGATCAGGTCATGGTCTCACAGTTGGTGGGATCAAGCCCTGTGTCAGGCTCCACACCAAGCATGGAGCCTGTTTGAGATTCTCTCCCCCTTTTTCTGCTCCTCCCCTGCATCAAAATAAATAAATAAACAAACTTTTTTTTAAAAAAGTTAATAGAGAGGCACCTGGGTGGCTCAGTCAGTTAAGCGGCCGACTTCAGCTCAGGTCATGATCTCACGGTCTGTGAGTTCGAGCCCCTCGTCGGGCTCTGTGCTGACGGCTCAGAGCCTGGAGCCTGCTTCAGATTCTGTATCTCCCTCTCTCTCTGCCCTTCCCTTGCTCACACTCTGTCTCTATGTCTCTCAAAAATAAAATAAAAATGTTAAAAAATTTTTTTAAAAAGTTAACAGATACAAAGCATTCAGAGTAGTGTCTATATGTAACAAGCATTATATAAATGTCAGTTATTTCTGCTGTGGTTTGTTCAGGTAGGAAAAAAAAGGACAACCAGCATGGAGCTGATGTCCAAACTTCCATTATGATTTCAGTGTATTTCTTGTGATTTGGTCTTCAGGAAAACTACTCACTCACTCAATTCACCTCAAAGTACTCACGTTCCCTTTTCAATGATTGCATTTTCTTAGAGCTACCCATCAGCCGATTGCGGTAATTATTATATGACCCCTTAGCTTTCTTTACTCTATACTTACAGTTTGACATCCCTAAAACCCACCTCATATATTTTCATAGTAAATGGAGAATTATAAAATTTATACCCTAAGGTTACAGCCCACAAATTTAACTCCAATAACACTGTATAAGCTGGGAACTGTCCAAATTACAGCCAATAAATAATAACCAAGAGAGCTAATACTAAGAGAATTTATTTGACAACCCCAAGAAAATATTAAAAATATATATATTTTAGGGGCGCCTGGGTGGCTCAGTCGTTTGAGTGTCCGACTTCAGCTGAGGTCATGATCTCATGGTTCGTGGGTTCGAGCCCCGCATCAGGCTCTGTGCTGAACACTTGCTCAGAGCCTGGAGCCTGCCTCAGATTCTGTGTCTCCTTCTCTCCCTGCTTCTCCTCCACTCACACTGTGTCTCACTCTGTCTCTCAAAAATAAATAAATGCAAAAAAATAAATTTTTTAAAAAATATATATATATTATATGTCTAAACTCCATGAAGAAATATTCTAAGAAATACTTAAATTTTCATGTAACTGGGAAGCGAATCTATGTGAAATATGATAACGCCCGATTAGCCAGGATTTTTTAAAACTGGTCATTCAAAGTTCCCAAATTCTTTTCTCTTTAGATAAACCCATGTTTTAATTTGGTCAGCATTTTCATTGTTCAAGGAAGAGACCTGAGGTCTCCATGTCTCCCAGGTTTTCCACAGGAATGATGAGTGGCAGTGACAAGTAATAGCAGCTGAAAAACAAGTCTCCCAATGGACTGTGAGAGTCTTCAGTTCCTTCTTCCCCTGGCACCTGGACAGAGGAACGGTCCCCTTGCACTAAGTAAATATCTAGGTTCTTACATATTTGATTGAGGACACAAGAGCAATCCATGAAGTCCTACCAACTTGAGCAAATAGGGTACTGAGCAATTACAATGAATATTGAAGGAGATAAATGTTATGAGAAAGCAATGCCATAGAAGCCAAGAGAAGACAGGGGTCTGAGTGGAGCAGAGAGGTAAACAGTGTTCAGAGTTGCTGAGACTAAACATTGCTCGAGATGCTTTTTAATCATCTCTTGGATCTGTGGTTTAGGTCATCCACCTTGTAAGCACAGTTTCAGTGGAAAGGTAGAGGTGGATTCAGAGTTCCAAGGATGGAAGAGTGAATATCAAGTGAGGATGTAAAGTTAGCAAAATAGGGCACCTGGATGGCTCAGTCAGTTAAGCATCCAACTTTTGATTTTTGCTCTGGTCATGATCTCACAGTTCATGAGATCGATCCCTGCATCGGGCTCTGTGCTGAATGCATTGAGCCTGCTTGGGATTCTCTCTCCCTCTCTCTCTCTGTCCCTTCCCCACTCACGTTCTCTGTCTCTCTCTCTGAAAATAAATAAACATCTTTCTAAATAAAATTAAAATTAAAATTTTTTAAAAAGAGAGCAAAATATACTACTTTCTCAAGAAGTTTGTTTGATGAAGGGAGGCCCAGTAGCTAAAGACCAACATGGGGAAGAGGGAGAACAAGTTTATATATTAAGATGAGAACAGATAGAGAGAAAGCTTGAAAATAGAAGGGATGGACTAGAATTTGGAGGAGTTTTAGGAAGAAACTCATGGATGAGATTTGCAAATCAGCAAAGGGACTGGCCAGAGAAAGGAGGAGGGTTCCCCATCCTCTGGCAGAGTGGGGAGGAGTAGATAAACTTCGAAAACACTATGGAGAAGAAGGGGAAAGAGAACTGGTCAGAGCTAGGATGAGGTCCACTATGTCATGCTCCCTGTCCAGCTGAGATTGTTCCAGCACCAATGTGCAAGAAAAGAGTAGATGGTGAGCCTGGTTCAGAATGGGGATCTTGTCAGCTGGAGTGACAAGAAAACAGATTTCAAATTTTCCTAGCCAGGTCACACAATTGTGTAATTCCTAGAAATCAGTCTCTTTTCTGTATGTTTGGGTATGTATATACTTAGGAATAGATCTCCTGGTAGTTCTGTTTCTCTGGGAGGTCCCTGACAGATACAGACATTTGTCGCTTATTCAAGGGCACACTGCTGGTAAGTGGTAGAGCCACTCTACTGACCCGGGCAGTCTCTGCCTTGAACCAATACTCTTAAACCCACCACCCCATGGTGCATCTCCTGTAATTTCCAGACATTAGCAGTCTAATTAAATATTCAGGACTTGGCCCTGAGGGAAAAAACAAAGAGAAAGAAAAACAAAACACATATGAATGAAGAGGAATACAGTATAAATGAGTTCACTGAGTGTAGGGATATGCAGAGTAAGGAGAATAGCATTTGACCCTAGAGGAGAGATTTTGGTTTATGCCAGGAAATGAAAAGGAAGAATGTGTATTTGCTTAGAAAAAGAGTAGAGCATTCCAAGTGGAGTGTATGACACATGCAGAAACCCAAAGCCAGTCACGTAGAACATGGCTATGGCAAGCCTCCAAAATGAAAGTTAATGAGCAAAGAACATGAAATCTTTATAACATATCAATTGCTGCATAACAAAGCGAGGACTGGAATGAAGTGAAAACTCAGTCTCACACATGTCTAGCAATTATGCGGTGTCTTCAGTTAGCTATTTGAGCTTCTCCGAAACATGGTGGCCAAATCTGGTGGCCAGATCCCAAGACCAAGTGTTGAGAGAGAGAAAAAGAGAGAGAGAGAGAGAGAGAGACAGAGAGAGAAAACTGAGTATATCACCTTCTTATGATGAAACCTTAGAAGTCAGGTAATACCTCCTACACTTCTTTACTCCTTTAATTCTATTTCAATTTCAAATGTAAGACAATGGGAAAAGTAAGGTCCGGAGAGCACGTGGAACATGAAATATTGCAATGTCAGTTTTGGAAACTACAATCTGCCACACTATAACTCATGGCAGATTAGTCCCATTGTGAGCGGGGCCATTATCTCTTTTAAATGCTTTCTGATAAAAACTTGGTGGGGGAGGGGGAAGGCTGTATCATTTTCCTGTTTGTTTATAGTCCCTTCATTTAATATTCTTTAAAAAGTGGCCTAGCGTTTAAACCAAACCATTTAACTTCGCACCTCATCCTCAGAGACCTGTAACACATCAGCACTTTCTGTTGATGTTCTGTCGTATCATGAGAGAGGGAGGGAAAGCTCAGAGCTGAGCTAGTGATCAATGTCCAGCTCCTCTGTAGTCTGAACTTGGGGCTAGGATGAAGCACGTAAGGTAGTTCTCATTCGACCTAGAAAATGACTTCCATTTATGGCAGAAGCATAAACAGAATCTGAACACATATGTTAATTACCCTTCCTACGGAGGGCGCATGAGTCTGGGTTTTCCACTCTCATCGCGTGGTCCCATGATGGAAAGTGGTATCATCACCTTCATACAAATGAGGCTTAAAGACACAACAGGCTTTTCAATCTAAGGACACATGACTTCTTGCTCTGGTCTGAGGCTATTGTCTTATGATTCACAAGGCTTCCCTAAATAGTTTCTTCGCTTTACCTGAACTGAATCCTGGCTAGCTGCATCCCTCCATCCTGCAACCATACTTGCTCTTAACCTTGCTTCCAGGACTTACTTTCTGTCTGACTCTTCGAACTGAAGTCACTGACTTTTTCATGCATTTTCTGACAGCAATAAATGAACTTTTCCCATTGATTTTTGTATTATTTTTCAATGCCCCCAACAAGCTACATTGATTGACTTGGTTTTTTTTTTTATTAATTATTTTTACCAACTGCTTATGTCCTAATAATCTAATATCGAGAATACAGGAGCTTTTAGAGAACTGACAAAAAGAAACTGTTAGGAAAATTTCTGGAAACAAGATAGAAATCAAAGGATATAAGTAAAGGTAGTTTGAAAACTATAAAACACCACTATTCAAACAATCATATACCTATATGTGCATGCAAACGTCTCTCTCTCTCTATCTATATACAAATGTATATATGAAACTTCTCTGTTTTTTGTAAACTTGTAAAAGCATTTATTAAATACAATAAAACCTTGGATTGTAAGTAACTTCTGCAAGACGAGCAAACATTTCTAATAAATTTTGACTTGATAAACGAGCAATGTCTTACAATATGAGTATAGTATGTGACACCGAATGTCACATAATCACCACTGAGCCAAAAGTTGTTGAAATTCGCTTTGATATACAAGTACTTTGGATTAATCAAGCACGTTTCTGGAACAATCATGCTCACAAACCAAGGTTTTACTGTACTTACTATGTAAGGGATGCAGTGATGGCAGCCACCTTCTGGTAGTTAAAGCAGAGGAAGCCAGAAATACTAGGAGAGAGTGGTAGAAGATAATTAGACAGGGTGGCAGGGGACAATTCATATAGAATCTTGCAGGATTTTAACTGCATTCTAAATTTAATGAGATGTCAATACAGGGTGGTAGAGTTAATGGAGAGACCTGGACCAGAGGAGATCTGTATTCCAGATATTGGTAATACAATTGTACCTGATTTGTTGTTATCGTCTAACTTTTCTCTGTATTTGTTAGGACTTCCCAAGGTTTTTGAACACTTGTACGTGGGACTAATTTTGAATATCTTTCCCTAAAAACTATAGCAAGGGATGAATTACTGTCAGAAGACTGGTCTGGGTGACCAGAAAACCCCATCCAGGCATATAATTCGATATATTATGGTTTGGGAAAGTTCCGTATATGGGGAGCAGGGCACCTAGCCAAAGTTCCCATCTAATTCCCTCAAAGGTGTTGCCCGCAACTGGTGAGTGGTGTCTTTCATGTCCTCAACTGGGAAACACATCTCTTACTACCTCCATTTCAGGGCTGGCATCTATACAGAATCAAAAGCAATAAAGACTTACATTTTAACAGTTGATTCAGCATATAAATCTCTTACTCATCCTCCATTTTACTTACTTATCATTCATCTAATAATGAATTGTGTCGAGTTCTTTGTTAGTCAAATCTCCCTAATTTGTTATTTTTCTATTTTTTAAACTTTGCCAAAAAATGTTCACAGTTAAAAACACACACGCACACGCAACAAAATAGAGTTGACTAGGAATGAAAGATTGCTCAAAATGCTCATACTATATATTAGCATACATGAGTTTTAAAATGTGACAGGTAATTAGTTTTCCATAACGTAGGATTCTGGAAAGCTAGTTTACGATGAATAATGTATCTGGAAGAGCACAGCCATTAGTCTGAACCTCTAGGGCTTTGCAGCTTCAAAAGAGAAAATATATTCTGTATATAATTGCATGGCATTTTCAGTGGCTGCAGAAATACCAGTAACTAAGTACCTTTGATTACAATATTAACAAATCTTTGGCAAGGTACTTAGCAATTTTTAGTAAATGCAATACATTCATAACTAGCAGGGTATGATTAGTATTCCTAAAGTGCCTTTAAATATTAAAATGGACATCTTTCTAATCCTTCTTTGACTCTAATATACAAGTAGAAATTCAAATTTTGCTGAGACAAGATGATGCCCACACCAGTGCGAAGCATTAGCATCATGCCAAGTATATGAAGGAATCTGTAGGGAAGTTTAAGACAGCTTCTCTCTGTGTCAAGTAACCAAAATGGAATGTTTCCTGAGGCATCAAACTACGATAAATTATCTGTTCCAAAATGGTTAAAAAAAAAAAAAGTAATGCATTGATTTTAGTTAATAATGTGCTCCATTGTTCTTCCTCAGTTCTCTGGGGCGTATCTCATAACCTAGGGAAAGAAACAGGCAGGAAGCAATTAATTACAATAGAGTCAGATACTTTCAGTAATAGGAGAAACAAAGTAGAAACCAATCCTGGTTTTCCTTGTTCTAGTTTCAGTCCTTTGACTGATTTGCAGGAGGTCACTGTATCCAAGATAGGGCTTCCTGAAACATAGTGAGATGTATAGTAAGCATAAGGCCATGGAGACAAATTGGTGTAAGTAGCCATGCTGGGTAGAGCCTACAGATATTTCTAGTTGGATAGTGTTCATGTATACAGGTTATCTGGGGTTCATGAAGTTACTCCCCCAGTTTGTAAGCATTGGCTTCAGATTTATAAAGGAGCAATTCTATAGTGACAAAGTGGCAATTCAGCCACATCTGGAGATAGGATTCTGAGGACTATGTACAGACAGATCTTATTTAACAACCAGAATTTTTAACTTCTGCCGATTGGATCACCTACAGGTAGGGCAGGTACCCCCGTGTTGGACAGAGAGCCTGCCATGGTTGCAACAAGAGGCCTAGTCTCCACTTGGCCCCTCCAAGTATTTTCTAACCTTGGCAATGAGTTCAGAGGCCATCCCTTCTCTACTTCCTGGGAACTGATATATAAAGGTTAAGCATACATTTCTTCCTGTATGTAAATCCTCTCACTGGTTAGTTTTTCTCTCTCTGATGACAGTACTCTGTGTACTATATATTAACCATGTACAACGAGAGAGAGAGATAAGGGCAGCTAAATGCAGCAAAAATCCCCAGACTTCACATAACACATCTTCTGATCTGGGGTCTTGCACCTCTCATCAATTATCTGAAAGAACAGCTGGATGGGAGTCTTACTGTTTGACCTGGAACCTTGAACTCTTGAAGACTAGGTCAAACAGGGTTCTGTTTTTTGTTTATTTTTCAAATTGTTCAAAATAAGGCTCAAGTTAAACCTTGCTTGCTCAAGAACACAGAGAGCTGACAACAGTCATTTATTTAAGTATTCAAAAATTATTTATTGAAGGGCACCTGGGTGGCTCAGTCAGTTAAATGTCCGACTTAGGCTCAGATCATGATCTCACAGTTCATGAGTTCAAGCCCTGCATCAGGCTCTGTGCTGACAGTTCAGAGTCTGGAGCCTGCTTCAGATCCTGCGTCTCCCTTTCTCTCTGCCCCTCCCCCACTCATGCTCTATATTTCTCTCTCTCTTAAAAGTAAATAAACATTAAAGAAAAAGAAATATTCAAAAACTATTCATCGAGTACCCACAAACCTATTTTTGAAACTTTAAGATGTATATTTTTTTCGTATTTTGACATTTCTGAAATCAGGGTCTCTTTTAGAGTTGCTGTCTACCAGGCATTGATTGCTGTGAGCACCAAAACTTGCAGACTGAATGTCACCATCTGGGAAGAAAATATCAAAAACAATAATGAAGTGATCTTTCAAGAAATACTGCTTCACCGACTCTCCTGATGGCTCAGACAATGATGTCGTGTGGGGAATACCGTACATTGGCAACGTGTCATTGAAAATTGATTCTGAAGACTTGCACTTCAACTAAGAAGTTGTTTCAGGAATAGCTTAGCCAATTTATTTTGCTTATATTCTCATTTTTAGAGTGTGTACAGTAATATATATGATAAATCTATGGTCTCTCTAGGTAAATCTAAAAGAGCTTCTCAGTAAATTAAAACAAAAACTCTAACATGACAAGACAGCATATCCCATAGTTTAAATGGCAGGATTTTTAAATTCTGACATACAGGAAATGATGGTGTATCTTACAATTGATGCCATTTTAGATTCAATGACATATGGTATATTCCTGGTTCTTTTCTAGATGCTGACAATTTGGCCATGCTGAAAGACAGATAATGTCTCCAAAGCTTAAATTCTAAGATGATAATCGAAAGAAACAAACAAGGAAAATCTCTAGAGAATGGTAAGTTCTAGGTAGAAAGTTAGAACTAGGTTGATGTAAAAAAGAGGGCGCCCAGGTGACTTCTTTAGATGATCAAGTTTCTCACCTTGTGGTGGTGACTTTAGGTTGTAGAAGTAATAATACTAGATGGGCAGAAGAGCCAGGACCAGAAGAGTTTCCAGAATACCAGCATTCTTGCCAACATACCTGGGCTGGATGATGGCTTAATGATTGTGCCAAAGCCTATCTTTTAAATTTCACTCTGGTGGCATTATTCTTATTTAAAAGTGAATGTGAACTTTAGAGCAAACTACGGCATCTGGTCATTTTAAGTGGAAATACAACTATCTTAGATAGGTTGTATTTTAATGCAATTAAACACATCCAAGTTTTAATGCAATAAGTGATATTGGGAGGATGAATCTTGAACATCTCTGTGAAATGCAGAGAAAGGAAGGAAGGATGGAATGGAGGGAAGAAGGGAGGAAGGGAAAGGAAAAGAAGAAAGGGAAAGATAAGGGAAGGAAGGAAGGAAAGAAAGAAAGAAAGAAAGAAAGAAAGAAAGAAAGAAAGAAAGAAAGAAAGAAAGAAAGGAGAAAAGAAATAAACAAGAAAAGAAAGGAGGAAAAGAAAAGAAAAAATGGAAGTCAGGCAGCCTTCATGTCAACTTTCTTACCCATCAATACTTTTGCCTAAGCTTTAAATAATTAGAGAAAACTAATATTATAATCGAAGATGATCAGTTTAGAGTTTGGGCAAAGGGGATAGTTGACTTCACTGGCTTTTTAGTCTTTTGCAGATTGATTGTTGTTTAGATAGCAGGTATTTAAAACCAGGATGTTTATAAAAAACTCAAATCAAATGTCTTGGTCAGTGACCTTTTTCAAATATCACACTGAGATTGCAAAAACAAGCCTACAAAAGAAGGGAAAAAAATTTCAAAGACTTCGAAACATTGAGATCAAAGAATAGAATACTAATAAAAAAGACACATAAAGTAACTCCTGGATAGATTAAAACTCAGATAGCATGATACTAATATGGTAACAAGGTATTAAATATACATAAGCACTAAGAGAATTAACTGGTTTTTTTAGCTTAAACATCTTTTTTTTTGAGAGAGAGAGAGAGCACGCTCACACACCCATGCAAGCAGGGAAGAGGAACACAGGGACAGAGCGAAAGAGAGAAAGACAGAGAGAAAATCCCAACGGGCCCCATGCTCAGTGTGGAGTCCCAAGCGGGGCTCAGTCTCATGGCCCTTGGATCATGACCTGAGCCAAAATCAAAAGTTTAACACTCAACCAATGGAGCCACCCAGGCACCCCAGCTTAAAGATATTTACATCTTTATGCTTAAACATTTATCTTGGCCTCTAAAAAATAGTACTTCAATTTTTTTATAAGAAGAAGAAATTAAAAGCTTTCATTGGTTTTACATGTAATATTTACTTTCCCCTCTTATGTACCAATCACTGTACTCATGGCAGTAGAACCCTTAATGTGCCAAGGTTAGCTGAAGAAATATAAAAGCAACTGTAAACAGGCTATTAGTAGTTTGAGACCTAAAATCTGAGGGGTAAAGTTGTGCCTGTGTCCATCCCACTGAATACCAAAGAAAATTGGTCTCTACTTGGGACATGAAGTGGCAGTCCCTTAGGTTCATGCCTATGCAACCTGATGAGAATAAATCTGAAAGCCTTCTCTGGAAAATGCCCTAGGGGACAAACAGCAATCAATCCGCTGAACCCAGCTGCTACCCACCTCCTTCTAACCATTATGAACTGATGCTTTAGCTTCTATTCCCACCGTGATAACCACTTTGGTAAATGAGGTGTTTGTGCCAAAGCATGGAAAAAAGCCTTACCAATAAACATTTCTATTATCTATATTGGGAACCAATAACAGCTGAGCATTTGATTTCAAAGTGGAGGATTAGGAAACTGATCAATTTAAATTCTGAGGAGGCCCATCAAACATAACGGAGTGTGACCAGGCAAAAATAGAAATAATTTCTCCTCAATTTCAGGGAGTGACAAAGAGATAGGGATGACATCTGCAGATACATCAGTGTCTCTAAATAAGCCGAGCAAACACCACCAAGGCAGACAGGAATAATTTAACTGGACGACTCTGCTATTAAAACATACACGTGTGTGTTTGTGTCTTTGTAGGATACGGAAGAGTTAACTTCACCCTTATGCCAAAAAGGATCCGTCTCAATTCCTCAACCTCATCTCTAATAGTTTCTTTGAAAATCTTATCTGTGAGGATAAAATGCTTAGGTGTGACTGACAACAATGCAAAGGGGAAAAGAATGTTTCTAACCATTATGGATTCTAGGTTACTGTTCATTCTAAACTACAGATATAATCAATTTGCTGAAATAATCTCATATAAAGAATTTATTGTCAAGAAAACTGCTAGGAATATCAAGTTTTCCAATTAAGCATTTATAAAGTTATTTCAAAAACCATCATAATGAAAGCGCTATATTGATACAATAGAGGAGAATCTTTAAATATACAATGTCTATTTTGCCATGGCAGTATACTTTTTATGAACTGATCTAATTACATTCCACAGGTGAGAGTTATATCTGTGAAACATAATAAACAATTCTATGGTTTCGCAATGAAAAATAAACCAACCTTATCAACAATTCTAAGTCATAATAATAAATAATCAATTACTAAGAAGTTGTACAATTTGACAATTAATAATTTTCAAATTTATTATTTTCTTTTTATTTTGATGCTCACAAGGATGTTGTGAATTAGGGTGCAGATTATTATTCCAATTTTCAAGTGAGATTGTTATGTGAAATGGCTTTGCCAAAGCCTAATTGTAATAAGTAGAAGATCTAGCATTTAAGGTCAGTTTTTCTGACCCCTAATCCAGGATTATTTTCACTATTCTGTCTTCCTAATGTCTGTAAAATTCATTCATTCATTCATCCAGAGGTTCTAGTTCTCTGCTAGGAACTATAGTACAGTTCTGAGGAAAAGAAAACATTGTGAACCTAGAATTCTATAATCAACTAAATTAAATTGAAAGTGGAGGTGGAATAAAAACAATTTTAGATACGAATTTTTATCAAAAGGTAAAAATCAGAATAAACTAACTTCTAAAAAACATACTTGAGATGCAAGAAGGAAAATGAACCCAGAGGAAAGGAACGATACGCAAAAAGTAGTAAGTAGACATCAGAAAAACACATTGGCGATCTCAATAAATATTTATAATATTCGAACAACCATAATTTGTACGTATTAAAATGTTAGAATTAAAAATCGTAGACAACAACATTAAGTCTCGGGTTATCTGGGAGGAGGACAGAAAGGAGGCTCTAAGTTTAGACTTGTTAGAGAAATGAAAGGTTAAATATATATGTGCTCTAGGCTGAGTAACAAACAGCCCCCAGAGATAGTCATGTCCTCATCTCCAGAGTCTGTGAATATTATTTTATAGGACAAAGGGATGTTGCAGATGGGATTAAGGATCTCGAGATGGGACAACAACCCTGGACAGTCCAGGTGGGTCTTAAATTTAATCATAAGGGGAGCCTGTGTGGCTCAGTCGGTTAAGTGCCCGACTTCGACTCAGGTCATGATCTCACAGTCTGTGAGTTCGAGCCCCGCGTCGGGCTCTGTGCTGACAGCTCAGAGCCTGGAGCCTGCTTCAGATTCTGTATCTTCCTCTCTCTCTGCCCCTCTCCTGCTCATACTTTGTCTCTCCTGCTCTCAAAAATAAATAAAACATAAAAAAAATATTTTAAAAAATGTAATCATAAGTGTCCATATAAGAGGTGTGATGAGAGCAGAGACAGAGTCAATGTAATGACCAAAGCAAGATGCTAAACCTTCAAAGATGGAAGACTCGAAGGTGGAAAAGAAAAGGAAGCAGATCCGTGCCCTGGAACACCTGGAAGAAGCAGGACCCTGCTGTCACCCAGGATACTGCTATCAGACTTCGGGCCTCTAGAACTGTACAGGAATAAATGTGTGTTGTTTTAAATCACAAAATTCATGGTAATTGTTATGATAGCCAGCATAAAGATATGCTAAAAATGTGGGCATAATAACTAAGAGAACAGATGTGGAATATATTATTTATTTTCTAAGAATACTTATGCCTCCACTTTAGTTTCTAGGGCTGATTTTTATTAAAATAGTATTTCTGGGCACTCAGGCCACTCCTTCTCGCTCTTGTCTGGTAAAGACAAAATTACTTCTCTGAATGATAGTTTGGGAAAGCCAACTTGTTGGTTTGCAAACTGGCCCCTGTACACTGAAGGCAAGGAGAGACTGAAGAAAGAGCCAGTCCACTCCAGACTGGCAGGTAACAGTCTTAACAAGCAAGGAAATCTGCCTAGGAGGCTTGCCACAGGACAAGAAAGTTTTATACCTGCCTGCCTGACTCTTAGAAGTTTATATGGAGGATTTAACTGGGTTCAGTCGTGTATACTGTCCAGATGGTCTCGACGATCCCTTACTTTAGCAAGGCTAAGTCCTTGGAACAGCCTCCACGGTGGGAACGGTGGGCACAACATACATTCCAAGGACAGGGAGAGGGTGAGGAGGAGCGTCTAACTGCCCAGATCCAGCTCATGAGTAAACTGGTGGTCACATCCTCTCAATGACCTCCTCCAACATAACTGAATGCTTAGCTCAGCCCCTTCTAATCTCCTTCCTCCCTGGAATCTGCTTATCAGGAAAGAACACACATTCTGCTCTGCTCAACTTTGTTCATCCCTGAGGAAGGAGTTCTGTGGTTACTCAGCACTATTAGGGACCGGGTAATTCTGCCTAATGCAGAGACAACAGAATTAGAGTCACATTCTCCAAAGCCTTTGTTAGTAATAAAGGTGGCATTTAACCTCTGTCTGCCTCACTCTCTTGTCTGTCTCTCAGTTGCTTCAGAACACACAAAAGGAAAAGCAAGATAATACTTACTCGCTTTTTGAAATCTGAAATTTCAAACAGATAACAAAAGAACAAAGTGGGAGGACTTGATAATTCAACAGAAAACACCGAAAGAGACAACAAAAAGAAGCAAAGGAATGGCGGACCACACATAAGAAGATACAATCAGAACAAAAATCCACAGAGCATTTAAATATATATGGGTTGGGGGGAAAAGCATACTAGGCAAAAAGTAACCCAACGAAAAGTGGCTACATCAATGTTCATCTTGCTCAAAATATAAGTGTGATGTTTAAGAAATGCATTTGCAGGACTACTTTTCACATGAATACAAGATACACTTACACTGATAAAAGATGAAAACCGCAAAGATGATAAGAAATCATAAAATTACATACATGCGAATTCATAGCCTCAAATATATAAAAAATAAAAGTACCAAAAGTATAAAGACAAACTGACAACTGCACAATTACAGGGAAAATGTTAACGCTATGTGTCAGTTGATTATTGCTCCATAAAAATTACCCCCAAACTCTCTGGCTTAAGATAATTGTCATTTATTGTTATTCATGAATCTTCTCATCGGCTAATTAATTCAGGTGCAAGATGAGCAGTTAGGATGACTTATCTTTGCTCCATGAAGTTTCTCATCTTCCAGCAGAGTGGCCAAGGCTTGTGTGCATGGCATGGTAGAGGTTCCAGAGAGAAAGCAGACACACACAATACTCCTGGGATCTAGGCTCAGAGTAGATGCATCAATACTTCTGTTGTATTCTGTGGCCAATGAAGGCAGAAGACTCACCCAAAGTCACCACATGGGGAAATAGATTAGACCTCTTGGTGGGAGGAGCTGCAAAGTCATAGTTTCACACAGGTTACTATTCAGGTCCATCAATGTAATCAAAATACCATGCTCACCTCTTTCAGAAATTGATAAATCAAGGAGACAAAAACATTGGTAAGGATGTAGAAGAGTTAATAATGAATCAATAAGCTCAATTTTAGAGACACTTGATGATAGATGATGAACAGATGATACAGAGATATACAATCTTGTATGCAACAAATACATTTTCTTTCCAAGTACATACAAAACAGTAACACAAATTGAACAGAAAAGCAACAGAGAATTTTCAAGAATTTCCAAAGAATTTGTCATTTAGGTCACAATATTTTATTATAGTGCAATTTAATTAGATAACAACAAAGTTAAGGAAATCCATACATTTGGAGGCTAGAAATATATTTCTAAATAATTTATAGACTAAAGAAGAAATCACAATGGTAACTATAAATATTCAGATTTAAAAGAAATAAAAATCCTGTATAAAACTTGTGGAATAATAAAAGAGCAATTGCAGAGGAATTTATAACCTTAGATACAGTTATTAGGAACTAAGAAAGACTGACAATAAACAAGCTTAAACATTCACCACAGGGAGCTGATAAAACCTAAAGAAAGAAGAATAAAAAAAATAAAAAACTTGATTGCAATCATTTAGAGAATATTCTCCAACCACAAAGTAGTTACACTAGTTTACTTGAAGTAAGAAATACTATAACTTATACCTAAGTACTTCATGTATTTTCAATATACAAATCTTGCACTTTTTTTGTGTGTGTGGGTGTTATATCTAAGTACTTCATAACAAAGTACTTAGGTTATTTGAAGATAGATAGGCTGTGGTAAATTAAAATTATATATTGAAAAGTCTAGGGGTCCCTGAGTGGCTCAGCTGGTTGAGTGTCTGACTTTGGCTCAGGTCATGATCTCACAGTTTGTGAGTTCGAGCCCCACAATGGGCTCACTGTTGTCAGTGCAGGGCCTGCTTTGAATTGTCAGTCCCCATCACTCTCTGCCCCTCCACTACTTGCACTCTCTCTCTCAAAAATAAATAAACATTAAAAAAGAAAGAAAGAAAAAAAAGTCTAGCACAACCACTAAAACTTTTTAAAGAAGATATGTAACTTATATGTCAATAGTGAAGATAAAATGAAATCAGAAAGAACTTGAGGGCACTATGATAAATGATATTAAGTCAGACAGAGAAAGACAAATACTGTGTGACAATTACTTACATGTGGAATTTTTAAAAATCAAATGTGCTTCTTAATTTCTGTGTATGAGTGAAATCATATGGTATTTGTCTTTCTCTGACCAACTTACTTCACTTAGTATTAAACTCTCTAGCTCCATCTATGTCGTTGCAAATAGTACGATTTCATTCTTTTTTATGGCTGAATAATATTCCATTATGTATATATACCACTTCTGTATCCATTCATCTATCAATGGACACTTACGTTGCTTTCATTGTTTGGCTATTGTAAATAATGCTGCAATAAACTTAGAGCTGCATATATCCTTTCAAATTAGTATTTTTGTACTCTATGGGTAAATACCCACTAGTGTGATTACTGGATCGTAGGGTAGCTCTATTTTTAATTTTTTGAGGAACCTCTATATTGTTTTCCACAGTGACTGCACCAGACTGCATTCCCTCCTACAGTGCACAAGGGTCACTTTTTCTCCACATCCTCCCCGACACTTGTTTCTTGTGTTTTTAAGAATCAAAACAAATGAACAAAGGGGGAAAAAAGAGAGAGAAACCAAAAAACATACCCTTAATTATAGAACAAACGGGTGGTTACCAATGAGAAGATGGGTGGGGAGATGAGTGAAATAGGAGAAGGAGATTAAGAGTACACTCATCTTGGGGCGCCTGGGTGGCTCAGTCGGTTAAGCGACCGACTTCGGCTCAGGTCATGATCTCACAGTCTGTGAGTTCGAGCCCCGCATCGGGCTCTGTGCTGACAGCTCAGAGTCTGGAGCCTGCTTCGGATTCTGTATCTCCCTCTCTCTCTGCCCTTCCCCTGCTCATACTCTGTCTCTATGTCTCTCAAAAATAAATAAACGTTAAAAAAAATTTATAAAAAAAAAAGAGTATACTCATCTTGATGAGCACTGAGTAATGTATGGAATTGTTGAATCACTATATTGTACACCTGAACAAATATAACACTATAATGTTAGCTATATTGGAATTTTAAAAATTAAAAAGATTTTTTAATTTAAAAAATTTGAACTTCTACAGTAGTGATTATAGGAAACAATACTGTATTATGAACATCAAACTTGCTAATCAAACTATATCTTAATTATTCCCAATGCAAAAAAGAAATTTTAATTATGTGAGGTGATAGAGGATTAGCTAACACTACAGTGGTAATCAAATTGTAATATATAAATATATCAAATCACCGTGTTGAACACCTTAAACTTATATAATGTTACATGCCAATTATATTGATAAAATTAATTAATAATAAAAATTTTAAAATAAAAAGTTAAACTCATAAAAACAGAGTAGAATGGTGATTACCAGGGGCTGGGCATTGGGGAAACTGGGGAGATAGTGCTTAAGGGCACAAACCTGCAAATAGTAAATAAATAAATCCTGGGGATCTAAGCACAGCACATCAATAACAGTCAACAATACTGCACTATAAAGTTCAAAGTTGCTAAAAGATTATATATTAATTGTTCTCATCACAAATAATATATCTGGAAAATCCAAAGTACTTGGAAATTAAACAACATTCTTTTAAATAAACCATTAGTCAAAGAGAAAGCCAAAAGGATTACAAGATATTTTTAATTTAATGTAAATAAAAAGAAAAACAATGCATCAAAATTTTGGGATCCTATTAGAGTAGTGGATAAGGGGAAATGTATCAGATTAAATGCTTATATTAGAAAAGAAGCAAAACCTCAACGATGTTTTCACCTTAAGAAAGTAGAAACATAAGGGCAAATTAAACCAATAGGTAGAATGTAAATTCTATCATGCATTTATGGAATAAATAGCATCGATTATAGACAAGCTCTTCTAGAAAATAGAAAATGAGGGAACTTTGGTTTAACATTTGAAAATCAGTAAATGTAATCCACCACATCAACAACCTAAAGAAAATTCATATGACCATGCCAGTAGATAAAGAATAAGCATTTGACAAAATTCAAAGAAGGTCTTGGAAAAACCCACAAATAACATCATATCTAATAGTGAAAGACTGAATGTCTTCCCTCTGAGATTTGAAAAAAGGTTAGGATGCCCATTTTTACTGATGTGGGGAACAAAGGCAGAAAGAAATGCAGAAAAAATTAAGTTTCCTTATAACCTGCAGCCCATAGACAAATACTTGAGAGAGGCAGAATAAGACATTCCTCCAAGAACTCCCAACTGTTTCAATGCTAATGCTTTGCTAGAGGGAAAAACAACCTTAGTCTGACAATAGGTAGGCCAGGATCCTGTGAGTCTTCTTTAACCTGAGAAGGTCCTTTTGGAAACTTCCCCATAGCTATACTTCCCCCAGCTCCCAAGAATATAATCAATTGCTCTTCATAATCTTCAGATACCTCCAGTACCTGTCCCTGTGCTATAATAAAGCCACCTTTTTTGCACCCAAGAGGTCTCAAGAATTCTTTCTTGGCTGGCGGCTCTGAACCCCAATATTTCCACATCACTTACCATTTCATGTTATGCTTAATATTTAAACCACTCTGTATTATACTTAATGTTTTAATAAGGTAATTATTAATAAGGCCAATTAAGTATGGAACAAAAAATAAGTAAAAGTCATTTAGAGTCCCAATGAACAACCATGACAATGATTGTCTACATGAAAACCCCATATAATAACCAAAAAAAAAGCTACTAGAATCAATGCACAACTAAATCAATATAAAAAATCCATTCTATGTGTATACACTAAAAATAACCACTGAAAATTAAAATTAAGGCTGTGCGCCCTGGTCCCACAAATCTACCTCTTGCTTCAACAGTGTTTAGATGAAACAAACCCAGGGATGCCCCTTTTCCTAGCCTCCTGCCACACCCCCTGCCCAACCTTCCAGAGGCATCTTCTCTGCCACCCTCTGCCTCTGGGACAGGCCAACACCCTATTCTGAGCTTAGCTCCTTGTTACCCATCAAGCATGACCTCCCAGATTCTTCAGATACTTCGCTGGTGGGGGCCACTGTCAACCGCCTGGTTCACATGCACCTGCAGGCCTCCTACAGCTGCTACCATGTGGCTCTAGAGGGTGGGTGCCAGTTGGCTGAGGAGAACTGGGAGAGCACTGAACGTCTCTAAAAGATGCAAGACCAGCACGGAAGCACGGAAGCCTCTCTTCCAGGACATGCAGAAGCTGTCCCCAGATGAGTAGCATAAAACCATGAAAGCCATGGAAGCAGCCAGGGTTCTGGAGAAGAACCTGAACCAGGCCCTTTCAGATCTGCATGCCCTGGTTTCTGTCTGTACAGATGCCTGTCTCTGTGACTTCCTGCAGAACCACTTTCTGCGTAAGAAGTGAAACTCATCAAGAAGACGGCCACCGCCTGCAGGCTGGGCACCCAGAGTAAATAGTAAATAAATAAATAAATAAATAAATAAATAAATCCTGGAACTCAGTCGGTTGAGTGTCCGACTTTGGCTCAGGTCATGATCTCACGGTTTGTGGATTCAAGCCCCGCATCAGGCTCTGTGCTGAACACTTGCTCAGAGCCTGGAGCCAGCTTCGGATTCTGTGTCTTTCTCTCCCTGTTCCTCCTCCACTCGCACTGTGTCTCACTCAGTCTCTCAAAAAATAAATAAATGCAAAAAAAAAAAAATTAAAATAACAACAACAATAAAGCTCTTTACAGCAGAAAAGGAAAGATGATCACAGCGTCTGGGTGGCTCAGTTGGTTAAACACCCGACTCTTGGTTTCCGCTCAGGTCATGATCTCACAGTTCACGGGTTTGAGCTCTACATGGGCTCTAGGTTGACAGTGGGGAGCCAGCTTGGGATTTCTCTCTCCGTCTCTCTGCCCCTTTCTGGCTCTCTCTCTCTCTCTCTCTCAATAAGTAAATAAACATTAAAAAAAATTAAAATAGTACCACTTAGAACCAAAAAATATAAAGTACAGTGTGGGAAATCGAATAGCTATGTTCTAGGTAAGGAGATTATAGGAATGCATTATACTGCTTTCTGGACATGATGAAAACAGCTGACCAGTATCTAGTTAATGTGTATTCAGGGGTTCGGTCCTGCCTGTGCTCTGAATTCCTTAGGCCATGTTCTCTGTGGAATATCTTGTTCTCTACACTGCTTTTGGCATCTGCTCCTTTGTAGTCTTGGGAACGCCTTGTTTTTTTGCGCGCTGTCTACACTTTCTATACATTCTTACTGCCATGTAGCCATGGACATACTGCATAGTGTTTTCCCTACAATGTATGCCTAATAAACATAGGAGCTTTGAGAGCAGCTCGGGGACACTTCCCTTAGTCTCCCTCTCACCTCTCTTGACTTGTGGAGTCTTGAGTAATCCTTTCTGTTGTCCTCAGTTTTTGCTGAACAAAGTTGAAAGCCAAATCCACAACTGGTGACCCTGACATGACAGTGATAGCTTCTAGAGGAACATCTTCAGGCAGCAGAATTGACAGGTTCAGGAGAAGAAAGTGAAACCTTTCAGGTTTCAGACAGACCTCATTCGGGTAAGAGACAGGAATACCTGGTTGGGATAGCTGCCAACGTGTCTCGTTGAGAGTATTTCTTTTCTCTTTCTTTACCATGGGCCAAAAACCACAAAGGAACAGCTAGTATATTTAAAAACTTTACAGCAGCTTTTAAAGGCAGCTCATTGTACTGTCAAAAAAAGATCAATTAAGTGAATTGTTACGAACAATATGAGACACCTGCCCCTGGTTTCCAGTTGATTTAGATCTACGGGAACAAGTAGGAAAAGTTTTAAAAAGAAAAATGAAAAAGGAGAGAAGGTTCCTGCTTCCATCTTAGTGAACTGGAATTTAGTCCGAACGACATTATGTCCCTTACATGTATCTCCAGAGAAGGAACAAATTAAGTAAGAAAGCCTAACACCCACCTCTCCTATAGCACCTCCTATAATGGAGGACGACTTCCCTGCACCACCTCCTCCTGTCGCTACTCTTCCCAATCGCTTAAAGCCAATACCTATATTGGAGGGACATAAACCATCGGTGGTGCAGCAATGTTTACAAGAGGGATATGATGCTGGGGAGTTTCATATATTCCTGGTCATTACCACTGCTAGACATCAACGTAGGTACAAGTCCCTCCCTTTTACTGTCTTTAAGGAATTGAAACAAAGTGTTGCTGAGAAGGGTATCCAGAACTCTTTAACTAAGGGGATAATTGAAACAATAGGAAATGGATATGAAATGACCCCTTGGGATTGGAAAGCATTAATAAAAACCATACTTCCCCACACCCCTCGCCAACCTCCCCCAGCTGTGTGGACTTCAGAATATCATGAGGGTTTTTGGGGTGCCTGGGTGGCTCAGTCGGTAAAGCACCTCACTTTGGCTCAGGTCATGATCTCAGGGTTCATGTGTTAGAGTCCCACATGGGGCACTGTGCTGACGGTTCAGAGTCTGGAACCTGCTTCAGATTCTGTGTTTCCTCTTTCTCTGCCCCTCCCACACTCGCACTCTGTCTCTATCTCTGTTTCAAAAATAAACATTAGAGGCGCCTGGGTGGCTCAGTCAGTTGAGCGTCCGACTTCAGCTCAGGTCATGATCTCGAGGTCTGTGAGTTTGAGTCCCGCGTCGGGCTCTGTGCTGACAGCTCCGAGCCTGGAGCCTGCTTCAGATTCTGTGTCTCCCTCTCATCTCTGCCTCTCCCCGACTCATGCTCTGTCTCTCTCTGTCTCAAAAATAAATAAAACATTAAAAAAAAGAATTTAAAAAAATAAACATTAAAAAAATTTTTTAAGCATCCGACTCTTGATTTTGACTCAGGTCATGCATGATGTCACAGTTCATGGGACTGAGCCCCGCGTTGGGCTCTGCACTGACAGTATGGAGTCTGCTTGGGATTCTCTCTCTCTCTCTCTCTCTCTCCTCTCTCTCCCTCTCTGCCCCTCTGCAGTGGGCTCTCTCTCAAAACAAATACACAAACATTTTAAAAAATGATTTAAGAATGTGAACAAAATTTTGAGACTCACATTCCTTGATTTCCAGACCTACTATAAAATTAGAAGAATCAAGACAGTGTAATATTAGGGAAAGGATAGATATACAGAACACATTACAGCCCAGAAATAGACCTCTACATCTATATGTGGTCAACCGATTAGTCAATTTTCAACAAAGATGCCAAGTCAATCAAATGTACAGAAGTTAGTCTTTTCAACAAATTGTGCTTGAGCAGTTGGAGTTCTATACGCAAAAAAGGAAAAAAAAAAAGAAAATAAAAGCCTTGACCCATCCCTCACACCATATACAAAATGTAACTTGAAATGATCATATACCTAAAGGTAAAGCCAAACACTGAAATTTCTAGAAAAGCTTTGCAATTTGGGGTTAGGCAAAATTTCTTAGAACACAGAAAGCACAAACTACAAAAGAAAGAAAAAGGAAGTAGACTTCAACAAAGTTAAAAATTCGTTCCCCAAAAAGCAATGTTTGAAGAATGCAAAATAAACCACAGACTGAAATAAAACGTCTTCAAATTACATGTCTTATTTAAAAAAAAAACCCTCATGGGACACCTGGGTGGCTCAGTCAGTTAAGCAGTTGACTTCAGCTCAGGTAACGATCTTGCGGTTTTGAGATGGAGCCCCACATCAGGCTCTGTACTGACAGCTCAGAGCTTGGAGCCTGCTTAAGATTCTGTGTGTGTGTCTCTCTCTCTGTCCCTCCTCTGCTCATGTTCTCCCTCCCCCCCCCCATCTGTCTGCCAAAAGTAAATTAAAAAAAAAAAACATTTTTTAAAAATTACAAAAACAAAAAACCCTCACATGTAGAATTTATAGGAAATTCTTTACAACTCCATTGACAGTAGGGTGGAGCACTAGGAACTGAAACTTGGCAGGCATCCTTAGATGAAGTAGGCATGGAGGAAATAGGACCACCTGCTAAGGAATCGTGCAAACCTCTGCTGGAGTCTTGGCCATTTTGGCGTCACCACCACAGGAGACCAGCATCGGGTGTTCTACTGTGGGGAACCCATTCCAACAGCGACACCATGTGTCACTGTGAAGCAAATGCAACAGTGTACCAAAGCAGTTCCTGTACCTACCAGCATGGGTGGGGAAGCTAAACTTAGTTCTGGAGACTGCACTGAGCCCCTAGAGTTCTTGGACAATTCTAAAAATGGAGACGACCCCAAAGGTGGGCGATTCTGAATTTATCCTCCTTAGTTGGGTGGGCATTCAAAATAGTTAGAAAAAAGAGATATGATGGTACTTATACCCTGAGTTTGTGAAGCATTTCATATTACCATAAATAGCACTATATTGTAACTTTATACTTTATACGTAGCCATAGTTTAAATTTGTAAGAATTCACGTTAGTCTTCTATTGCTTCCATAACTATTGCCAACTTAGTGGAAGTTTATTATCTTACAATTTCATAGGACAGAAATCTGATACGGGCCTCACAAGGCTAAAATCAAGCTTTGTTCCTTTCTGGAGGCTCCCAGGGAGAATCTATTTCCTCACCCATTTGAATTTTTGGCAAAATTCAGTTCCTTGTGGTTATAGAACAGAGAACCCTATTTTCTTGCTGCTGTCAGCTGAGGGCCGTTGCTGCAGTCTAGAGGCCACCCACATCTTCCAGCTTGTAGCTCCCTTCCTTCTTCGAAGTGAGCAAATGGCAGGTTGAGCACACCTCTCAGAATCAATCTCTCTAACCTGCTCTTCTCCCCTCTTCCACTTTTGAGGATTCATGCGATTAGATTCTAGGACCCTTTCGGGTAATCATAGATAATTTCCCTGTCTCAAGGTCTTGAACTTTGTTCACATTTGCAAAGTCCCTTTTGTCCTGTAAGGTAATATATTGACAGGTTCTGGAAACTAGGTTGTAGATATCTTAGAGGGAGTGGGATTATTCTGCCCATCATTGACATATTGTGGGGGGGTTTTTCCAAAGATTTTTTATTTTTAAGTAACCACACCCACCAAGGGGCCCGAATCCACAACCCCCGAGGTCAAGATTCACCTCTTCCACCATGTCAGCCAGAGACTCCCGGATTTTTTAATATTTAAAAATCCAATATTAAAAATGTCTTGACTTTCCTCCTGGGAAAAGGCTAAATTTTTAGAATAGCATTTTTTTAAGATTTTTTTAAAAAATAATTTGTCAAATTTGGTTCCATATAACACCCAGCACTCATCCCAACAAGTGCGCTCCTCTGTGCCCATCACCCACTCTCCCCTCTCCCACACCTCCCTCACCCCTCAGTTTGTTCTTAGTCTTTGAGAGTCTCTTATGTTTTGTCTCCCTCCCTCTCTGTGTCTGCATTTCTGTAACTATTCCTAACGTTTACTTCAGCCTGGCTCCTCATTCCCCTCCATTCATTCTATACTAGATTTAAGTTGGGGTCAGTGAAGGGATTTCAGTATTTCAATAAACCTCCTGAAGTAGTATGCAAAATTTCATGTGTATGCTTATTTTTCTGGGGAAAAGTTCCAAAGTTTAGATCAGATTCTCAAAAGTACTCTGTGAAAGAGCTTCCGGGGTGGAGGGGGTGGGGGTGGGAGGGGGGACTACTGCAAAACTGCTTGTAAATAAACATGTTACTTTCATACGACATACACTTTCATGCTTCCGCGCTTTTACACATCCTGTTCCACGAAATTGGGAGGTGTAGTGGAAAGGGCATAGGCTTTGGATATCCCTCGGGCCTCTAACTCAAGCTAAGACTTGGTAAGTGTGACGGCATTTATCTAGGGAGAAATAATGGTGGGTGTCAAGATGGATGGGGAGCCACCAAGATGGCAGCAATTCAGGACATGTTGTGTGATGAACCCTCAAGATAGCCAAAAACTCAAGGGGAGATGGCCTTCACTAAGGGAATCTAAGGAAGCAAAGAGAGTCATATCGTCTGCAATAAAATTAAATGTTTGGAGATGACAAAAGGTACCATGAACTGTGTTGAGACACACAAAATAAGAGGAAATTTTGTCATACACGTGTTAGATTTATCAATAAAAGCAAACTCTAAAGAAATTCCATTTTCATAGAAAAGTGCCAATAAATAAAAAATCACTTTATTCATAATAGCCAAAAATGTCCATACGTAAGTGCACCCAGATATCATTACACAAACTGAAAGTCATCAAGCACAAGATCTAGTGACTGCAGAACAAGAGGGAAACCTCCGGGGTGATGGAAATGTGTGCGTGTGTGTGCGTGTGTGTACGTGCGAGTGACGGAAACGTTGTGTGACAGGTAGGTCCTTTACCTTGGTTACACAACTGAACCCATTTGTCACAGCCCCTTAAACTGTACATTTAGATTCTTACTGAACACGAATTATACCTCATTAGCAGATTGTTAATAGAAATGAGATGGGAAACTGGGAGAAAGCCAGGCAAAAAGGTAAAAAATAAAGCCGCTCTATTTAAAAATTGTGTTTATGGGGGCATTCAACAAACGGTTGCTGAATGTGAATACCTACCGACCGAAGACCATGAAAGCTCCACTGTCCCAGCAGATGCACGACGATGTCTGCTGACTGACGGGACGAGCAGGGACGAACGGAGACGAGCGGGTGGGAAGGGGTTTCGGACTACTGGCAGTACTACACAAGGAAGGCAAGCAAGAGACTAGGGGTATTCCAGTTTATGAACTTTTTATTTAAAAAATAAAATTATAAACAAAATACAGAAAAATATTGACACCTGTGGTAACAAGGAATTGATTCCTAATCTTTAGGGTCCTGAAAGAGCAAAATCATGAGTTTTATACAGATATTTTATTGTGCAAAGGAATGTACTTTTTAAGGTTCATCTGTACTCGGTATTTGGCATTGACAGAAAAGGTGTTTCTAGGTATACATTCAACACTCTGCAGCATATCTACATTCAAGTTACATCTCCAGATTCTATGCCAAATACAATCTAACTTACCATCAAAAATCCCTAAGATATAATTCTGTGTATTTGGTAGGAGTGCAGATGATTCTATTAGCAATAATTTTATGCTCCTACTAGGTCAATTATACTTTAACTATTTCAACAAAATCCACGACCTTTTTCTTCCCAGCTAAAGCCAAGCCTCTTCTAGACAAATTAAACACCAACAAAATGTGGCCAGTTACAAAGCTATGTAGTTAATTTTTTCCTCCCTCCTTACAAACATTATTAAAACATTCAATGGAAGGACACTGGCTCTAATAAACTACTTTTTCTTTAACAGTAGTTAGGACACAATATGGATCCGAGTTACAGTAATTTTAACTTTTTAAGAGATGGCTGACACACTCTTCCCTTTCAGTTGTTACCGAATTCCGAATTCAGTTATCAAAATAAGACACGTTAAGAAACACACATAGTTTTCTCACGCCTTTTCTCCATTTTCCCACACATCCCTCAAATCAGATTATTTATTCATTAACAGTTTGTAAATATCTTGCTTAGTTTCTCTCGATTACACCAGGGTAGTTATTATAATTTCTTGATAATCTTAAGATTTTGTGTTTCAAAGTATGATTTTATTAAAGTCCACATAAATTACAGACAGCTTCCATCTCTGCTACAGTTCTCTGAGAAATCTATCTGCACTTAGTGAAGGGTCAAGGCTTCATGGGCCTGGCTTGGCAAACAAAACATCAAGGTTCGAAAATTCTCATGCCTCCGAGAGATTACAGACAAATCAAATCTACTCATAATGTACCAAGTCTTTCTCAATGATCTCAAATTAAGTTCTCTTTTAAAAGTCCAGTAAGATAATTAAAGACAAAACAATGGAGACAGATGAATTTCATTTAGTTGAGCTCTTTCTAGTTTACTTCAGGTGGTAACTTCTCCTCCAGTACACGATGGCTGGCAGTTGGCAGTAGGCTGCTGGGTTGATACCACTTCTAACTCGGATTCACGAACGAAAACCACTGCGTCACCACTTACATTTATGAGACACTGTGCCTATACAAACAACAGGACATGTTTGATCACCAACCCAGTAATATGCTTATAATTTTCTGTTATATTAGGGGCAGTGCTGCATAGCTGAAAAAGCACAGGTTTTTAAATCACTAGAGAGAAGATAGACCACTCAATAGAAAAATGAACAAATGAAAAGAGGGCAACTCACAAGAAAACTGAAAAAAAAAGCTATTAATAAGTTTTTTAAAGGAACAATACTGATAAATTTATTCTAAAATTAATCTTAAGTAAGAGTCTTTTGCTCAACTAACAGAATTATTTATTAGAGGTAGACAAACAGGAGTGCTTGGCTAGCTCAGTTGGTAGAGCATGCGACTCTCGATCTAGGGGTCAATGGCTCAAGCCCCGCATTGGGCATAGAGCCCATTTTAAAAACAAACAAACAAACAAACAAACTGATGTCACTACACAGAGAGTGTGGCCCCATCGGGGTGTACTCTTCACTAGTATGGCAGTTAGGAACTGGACAGATCTTATCCAGGCTAGAGGTGTATTTCACAGTAACTTAGCAAAACTTCCAGAGATATTTAAGAATATCTGGGATGAGAAAACAGTATCTGATCTATGTATGACCATGGTTATTAATATATTTATTAAAACATGTTTTAAACATCTAGAATCAAAAAGCTCTGAAGAGCAATTCTCTTTGGTGGGGTCTGGGGAAGAGGATGGGAGACGGAGAGCCATGGAGGAAACCCCCTCATCGGAGGGTTGTACCTACATCTCACCTGGTTTTTATTTGGATTCTCCATGAACACACACTGCTTCATTATGTAGGAGACAACAGCATTCCCTCCTAATGCAGCGACGTGAGCTCTCACCATTGCAAACACTTCAGCAATGAAAGCATGGAGAAAACCACTGACTCCTCCTTCCTAAATAATAATATGCAAAAAATCAAACTATATACGTGTACCTGAGTGCATATAAGTTGCCAAATAATATATATTAAAACATCTTAAATGATCTTAATGTAACAGATGATCATTTTAATTTCCCTCATAACAGGGACCTGTTGCGTGAATGAACAAACAAACCTTCACTGAACACGTCAGTGATGGGGATTAATACCCTTTCTTTACAGATGATGAAACCGAAGCTCAGAGAACGTGTAATATGCCTATGACTAGCTATGACCACATCGCTAATAAAAAAATGGCAGAGCAAGTATTCAAATTGTTTCTCCGTCTTCAACATCTCCATCAAATCGTTCCTATCATTCACACAAACTGATGGCCAATATAAACAATAAAACTTCTCTGCTATCCATATCCCCCCATCCTGACGCATGTTCTAGGCACACTTGCCTTTTTATCAGTTTTTCAAAGGTGTCAAGTACTTTTCCTGCCTCAGGGTCACTGTACATGCTGTTCCTGAAGGCTCCTCCCCAATTTTCCGCCAGAATAACTCTTACTCAATTCCTCAGGTCCTGTTTATGTGTAACTTCCTCAGAGAAACCTTCCCTGTCAGATCTAAATTACGCTTCCCTGTTATTTCCTCTGTCATATTTCCTTATATTACTTAATATCACTAGTAATTATACATAAGTTACATGATTATTTGTTTAATGTTCACCATGTTCCGGTTCCTCCAGACTGTAAATTCCATCAGGTCAGACACTGCCATCTGTTCTGCTCACAACTATATGCTAATACCTAGTTCAACAGGTGCACATACTGAGTATTCCATACATATTTGTCAGGGAATGAAATCCAGTAGTTTGGGGAATGTTTTCGGTTTTCAAAAAAAAAGAAACAAAAGTCTAGCTGAGAGCTTAAAATGCTTTTCAACCTCAGCCTTCTATGAATTCTACTGGAGGTTATTTACAGTCTAGGAAGAAATTTCCAACTTTAAACCAGAAGTTAAGGGCAAAATTTAATCCACTGTTAGAAAAAAACATTTGAGCAGATCACATCTTTCTAAAAAGCTGTAATTTTGTAATTGAGGAACTGAGGTATTTCAGCCTACTTCCAACTCATCATGGCTCAGGACTTTTTTTCTTTCACTTGTATCTGTTTTCTTCCTACCTTTTAAATCTAGAAATTCTACTGGCAGAGTAACAGAGACTACAGAGGGTAATTCTTAAAAGATTATATAATTGTAAGCAAATAACGTATCGAGGAACAAATACATTTGGGATCTATGACATACAGTTAGTATTACAAATCTCTGTTGAAGAGAAGTCCACTGTGAAGCAACATTTTGGAGCACGGCTCTCAAGCCATAGAGAAGGCACTTAGGGAACAAACTTTTATGGATTAACATAGTGCAATATCCATGTGTTGTTAAGAACAATTGGAAAGTTAATTTACTCATCTATACCAGCTTCTCACACCCAACTTTCTTTGTCAAATTTAAATGGACTTAAAAGCGTCACCTATTTTAATTCTATATTAAAAGGTTTTTGAGAATATATTAAACTAGTATCTTTTCCATCTCAACACAATTAGAATATGATTAAAAAAAGTAACTTATAAAGAAAACATCTATCTAATTAATCAATCTGTAAGAAGTCATTCCCTCATTTACCACAAAAATGTCTATGTCTACTCTCTGCCAGGCACTGTGCCAGGTGCAGAATGGTGAGCACGATATTAAAAACTGCATGATAGGGACGCTTGGGTGGCTCAGTCAGTTAAGTATCCGACTTCAGCTCAGGTCATGGTCTCGTCATCCGTGGGTTCAAGTCCCACACTGGGCTCTGCACTAACAGCTCGGAGCCTGGAGCCTACTTCAGATTCTGTGTCTCCCTCTCTCTTTGCCCCTCCCCTGCTCTGTCTTTGTCTCTCAAATATAAATACACATTAAAAAAAAAAAAAAAAAACTTAAAAAAACTAGCAGCCTCCCCATTTAAAGAAAACAAAACAAAAAAACAGCAAGAGGGCAGGATGCCTACGTGGCTCAGTCGGTTCAGGGTCCAGCTCAGGTCATGATACCAGGGTCGTGGGATCGAACCCCACACTGGGCTCCGTGCTGAGCATTGAGAATGTTTAAGATTCTCTCTCTCCCTCTCTTTCTGCCCCTCTTCCTGGCTCAGGCATTCTCTCTCTCTCTCTCAAATTAAAAAAAAAAATAGTATAAGGGCTATTATTTCTGAGGAAGTATAGAAACACTGCTAATGACACAACGGGAAAAAGCATAGTTAAGGCGTCTTTATAATGCACAGACTTAAAAAAAAGTGCTGAAGAATTTATTGAGTTTCATACCTATATAATTTAAAACTTTCCCTATTCACAGTATTAATTTGCTCTAGCATTGTTTTATAACGTAAGACGCAATGTAAATACAATTTTTTTCTTGAGTTTAAATTCCTATGTAATGAAAGATATAATAGGCTGACTGATTCTTAAATGTGACCACATCAAAACATTATAATTACCGTTACCCACTGTGAGGTAAGAGTTTGAGTAAATGGCATTCTCATATACTTCTGCAGAGGGAGGAATAAAATGAGCAGCCGCACTCTTTTTCAAGGGGTGAAAAAAATAGACATAAACTATCCATAGACATCTAGCTATAAAATATAGTCTCCTACAGTTTCTAAATGTAAACCCATAAAAACTGCTATTTAAATAATCTCAGGCAAATAACTGCTTGAGAAAACTACACTGTTCTTTCAGGCTGTTTTAAATCTCTAATCCAACATGGATCAATTTACTTGTTTTACTTATGATAAGGATCTGGAATCTCTAATAATAAGTGAAATAAAACCCAGCACAACTCTTGTAATACTTGATGCTATATGAAATTTGGTAAGTCTAATTTAGAATCGATCCAGACAAATTATTGAAAAGGAAAGAAAAGGTATGTGTGTGCATGCGTCTGGCTGTACTCTGGCAAAAAATAACCTGAAATGTGTTTGGTTTTGGTACTAACATCTTCGATCAGAAAATACACAAAAACAATGTTATAAAGTTACCTACCTCACGAAGAGAAGTGGTTTCCCGGATAAAAAACATGTTAATTATCCCAAGATATTTAGTTATTTTTGCTCCAGGAATGAAAGAAAGAGGCGTCATCTTAACAACCCCAACTGTAGAATTTGCACAAGGTGGAGCAGAACGGTTCCGGAAATTTCCTTCACCCATCGGACTTGCTTTTTCAACGGTGACAGCTAAATTTGGAGAAAGAAAAGAAAACATCAAGATCAGATGTTGGTAACTCAACTATTCCCTAAGGTTTCCACATAAGTGGTGACAACATTCAGCTGTCTGTGAGGGTAAGCCATGTCATGAGAATAAAGAAATTATCATGCACCACATGCAATTAAAAAGAGAGAGGAAGTAAAACGTGAGAGGGAATGCTGAAATGGAATTCTTTTGGAAGAAAAATGGCATTCCTGCAAAAGAAAATGCTGATGCGGTGTAGCTACAACACACAATGATCGTTATAAAGTGAAGAAAAAGAAAAGCAGGAGAGCATTAAAAATTATCTGCTGTAGGAACAAATTATTACAAAGAGAGTGTGAAAGTTGTTATGTTTCCCAGTGCAGTTTTCCATCTTTTTCAGACAACTTCATCATTGTCAACTTGCAGATAAACCTTATGTTAACAAGTTGTAATGGGTTTCTTCTCCAAACCTATTTGATCAAACTCATAATTTTAAAAACAAATGACCTTGGCTGTCTAAGTTAATTGTTTATAAAATAAAATAAATAATAATAGCTAGCACTTATCGAGTAACTACTATAAGCCACACATGCATATATAGTTATCTAATCCTTATAACCCAGCAACATAGATATTATATAATATCCCCATTTTACACATGAGCAAACTGAGGCTCAGAGAAATGAAATAACTTGCCCAAGGTCACACTTCTAGGATCCCAAACCAGATCTGGCTGGTTCCATATCCTATGATCTTTCCTCTAAAACATCATTTCTTTTCTTTTAATGTACTATGAATTCTTTCACTCAAATACGTTCACCTTAAAGTCTATCAAAACACAGGGAGTGTAAAGGACACGTAAGCAATGATCCTGATTCTAGCAGTGAGGTAAGAGTTTACTACTTTCTACCCAGAAACACCTCATTCTTATAGCCCTCTTTATCACTCTTAGTAAACCTAACAGATGCTGTATACTACATAGTAGCTAGGGTCCTCAAGGAGTATCTCTTCTATAAGAGAGCTATAATTGCCTTCTATTAGAAGGATATAATATCTAAACACTTTTAGGAATGCTTTCACAAAAAGTAAAAATTATAAAACATAATTCTACAGTTAAAATGGACAAATCTAAAGGCCCTTCAATAACCTTTGCTAAGTGACCATTACAGTCTGCAGCTTTCACACTCCTAATACATGATTGATTGGCAATGTTATTACAGGGTAGAAAGGTCTAGCCTTCACCACTGGGAAATCAGGGATGTGCTTCTCAGATCATAATGTGGTAGAAACATCCGCCTACTTGTCTTAATTGATCCGCGCCTTATGGTCTGAGCTTTCAGTTTAATGAGCTCTATCCAGCTGCTGCATCTGTCTGCAAAGGAACTGTAATCAACTGACGTTGCTGAAAACACAGACAGAAAACAAAAGAAAAAACAAAGAAAAAATATGGATGACGTCTCTTACTCGTCATAACACTCCTTCCGATGATGTAATTTAACTGTAACTTAGAAAAAGAATGGTCCTTTTCAAGGCAGATATGAGAGATAGTAAAGAGTCAAGCTTTAGACCCTGATTTGTCCAAAACCAAGTTCTCAATTAGCTGGCTGAGCGTTTTTGTTGATGTCATAGCTGTGTGGTCTCTTAGAAGCAAGATCTAACCAAAATATCAGTGCAAGGACCATATACTGCTTTGACTAACTTTGTTTCCCATTCTCTTTACTTTACAAAGTTTTAACTGTCTATATTTCAGTACTTTAATTCCTTACTCTTACCCTAAAACAAAAATAATGAGAATCAAAATCTGAAGAACACATGAAAAAAAAATCACTGGTTGACTTCTCTTTTATTAAAACACATTCTTTCTACCCTCAGTAAGAGAAAGTACCATTATTTTGGTCAATATTCTGTTTTCATGTCTGATTTTGGCAACAAAGCTTCTGACAACACTGAGTGGGGAGGCAGGTGCAAGTCTAACAAGTTCTCCTTTTTAAACAAAATAGCTTTTATTACTACTAAGCTAAAAAGAATGTCAAAGAGCTAAACTTTTATTTTTAGAAACAGAAACTATTAAGATGCTAAAAACTTAAATATTAGGTTAATTAGTATTTTTAACGACACATTCTAACTACGATGGAGCCGCGTTTTGGTATCTATCCCACTGTCCAGTGCATGTCTCCAATGTCTGCATGTTTATGCACCACCACACTAGAATTTCACACCTTTGGTGACTATTTGCTTAATTAGACAAACTCACCTCTCTGTGCAGCTGGTATACCTGAGTTAGAACTTGCACTCTCCAGGTGTTCTAATAAGACAATATGAACAACATTAGCTTGGATGCTACGTACAAGCCAGCATCTCTTCTTTGCTGTTTGTCAATACCCTCTATAAGCCAGATGAGTAGGAGGAAATCTTTATGGCTTCTTTATAAAAGCACACCAAATAGAAGAATTCAGGTTTCAAATGCAGTTTCTACTGATACATGAAAACTAGCTCAGTTAATAAACAGCATGTCAAGGAAGACTACTTGTTACTATAACACAAGAAGAGTTTCAGAAACATTATAGACATGAAAAAATATCGACATAGTACCAAATGTTAGTAGGATGAAAGCAAGATGAGAAAACAGGGCAGAGAAATTAAGAAGAAACCTGAAACGAAACTTGTAAGGGGAATGTTTGGGGAAGGGAAGAGCCAGTAAAGTTAAAAATTACAGACAAGGCAACGACCGGTGTCTCACAGATAAACACACGCTGTTTGCTGGTCATAACCCTCCCCGCCCCCCGCCATTACCAATCCCCTTTCATTCAAGGACTTCACTATCAACAGCTCCCTCTGGTGGCATTAAGACACTGTGAACCAAAAAGAACTCGCCACAGACATGACTAGAATCCCAAACTAGAATCACTCCCTTTCCAGGAACCTCATAAAAGGGGCATCCAGAATTTTCCCTAATATTTCATATTTTTATCATAGCTATTTAAAGTATTTTTCCAATTTAAACAGCACTACAAAAAACTTCTGAGAATAATTTGAGTCATCCAGTTTTTTAAAAAAATTATAAACTAAGTAAATACATATTTTTTCTCTGCTTAAGGTGTAAATCTTTTGGTGATATTCTTAAATTAATGAAGTTAAACCTTATATCAAATAAGGTTTGGACAGGTTCTTGCTAACTGGGTGCATGGATAAGGCAATGTATAAGGCAAATGTATACATTTGGCAATGACCACTTGCCAGTTAATACTGGAAAGTGTATAGTGGCTGACATTCCTCTTACAATACAGAGCTGTTGAATAAAAGGGCTCACGAGGTAGGGTCCACAAAACGACTGTGAGGTACCATGCTGTGGGTGTGCCCTGACCATCATGCCCTCAAGACCGCAGATCTAGACAGGAAGAGTCCTCCCTGATTCAGGATTCTGAGGAGCTTTGAAGTCTGGGAAGAGCCGGAACTCACAGGAAGGAGATTGCAACAGAACGGACATTCAGAGGCCTACCACACCTCCAGGGACAGCTAGTTCAGCACTGAAACAGACACGGTGCGGAAGGTGAGACAGCAAATGCCTACCCTAGGCCTCCATATCCCGAGCAGGTCCCGGGGCTCTCCTATGTCCTATGTAGTACAGACTTGTGGAGCAGAGACTTACAGAAAATATGCTTGGCCTTAGGAGCTCTGTGAAAGTTTTTAAAATGAGGGAACAGGGAACAAATCTTTAAAAAATGTGAAAATTACTAACACGAAATTATCTCCTATAACTCAGTATTACCTGACTAATATGAAACTCCCCAGTGAATAGCAACTGCATGTAATTTAATAACAAATGTCCATGAAAAGACCTTAAACACGTAGAAAGTATCTGTTCCCATCTCTAAATATCAGGTGAAAAACAAAACAAAGGTACACGATGATCTGTAAAATATTTGTTTTTCTTTTAAAGGATACATAGAATATCTTTGCAAACACAGACAATAAATCTGATTAAGAGTAATTGCCTCTTGAAAAGATAAATGAATGGAGAAAGGAGATAGATTTTAGACTTTGATTTTTTCATAAGATTTGAATGTTTCTGTGTCTATTTATCACTTTTCCCAAAAAATGTTTACAAAGGGTGGAGAAGAGGGTAGAAAAAAGCAAGGGAAAATGTCTATTCCCTGCCTTCATCTATGTATGTATTTGAATTAAAAATTGAGAAAAAAATTTTTTTTAAATTTCAGATATTCTTAAGGGAAAGGTTAAGGGAGATGATTTTTTATCTCACTTCAGGACAGCAGGTTCATCCAACATGCTTGCTATGATCTTAATTTTTCCCACAGAGAAAAGGCCCAGGGTGAGGTGGTCCTGGGAACAGATGAACATCGCACCTCGGATGTTTGAATACCTCAGTTATCTAAGGACCTCAGATTCTCAGTCACTCTGCTCCTCTAATTACATTTTGGCTTCGAAGGTAACAGGCTTTTCAAAAGAGAAGGTACTGCAGATATTAGTTGCCTGGCTCACTGGCAAACTAACAATTCTGGTGAAAAAGAAATGAACACATATGCAATCTCTAAGCCAATACTTAAAAGAGAGAGAGAGAGAGAGAGAGAGAGAGAGAGAGAACATATTTCACATACAGGAGTAGAAATCTTATTAAAATCTTTGAGATTTGTTGAGTAGCTAATGCCCATTGCCAGCCATTTGTATATCTATGCGGAAGAGTTTGAGACAAACACTTCTTGCGTTAGGTATCCCATTCTAGCTGCAGAAAGTCCTAATCAAGCCACACAGTAGCCCACTTTTCTTACAATTTCCTTTCCCATTGGATACAAGAAAACAATTACTTTGTGTCATTAAAAAGTCACCAGTAAGTGATAATGCTGTTATCCCCAAATGAACAATCCTAGAAAGTTAGCAAGGCAAATAAAAAATAAAGTTATTATTCTCTTAGTACACTCTAACAGTATTTAAACAATGTGGGGCGGGAGACTAACCTAGGTTAAAAGCAGCTGAGTGAAAATGAGCATATTGATAACATACAGAAAATAATGTGGCAAGGACTCTTCCTCCCTCAATTATACAAGCTTCAATGCTTCTGAAGTTTGAGACTTCTTCCATTCTCCTAAATAACTTGTCACAACCAATGACAAGGGTATCAGCTGGCGATGATAAAGCTCTACAATGATCACTAACTCTTCTGACAACTTACTCACATTAGAATCTACAGATCATCTTTGCTCTGAATAATTAAAAAATACATGGGGTGCCTGGGTGGCTCAGTCGGTTGAGCGTCCGACTTCGGCTCAGGTCATGATCTCGCGGTCTGTGAGTTCGAGCCCCGCGTCAGGCTCTGTGCTGACAGCTCAGAGCCTGGAGCCTGCTTCGGATTCTGTGTCTCCCTCTCTCTCTGCCCCTCCCCCACTCGTGCTCTGTCTCTCTCTGTCTCAAAAATAAATAAAAACATTAAAAAAAATTTTAAAAAAATACTTGAGATAATCTTATCCGGTCATCTTAAGAAAATTACCAAAACTAAAAAAGTCCCAGAAACTTCTGAAGATTCTCTGGTAGATTAAAAAATATGCAATATGCGGTGCCTGGCTGGCTCAGCCAGTAGAGCAAGCAAGTCTTAATCTCAGGGTTTGTAAATTCAAGCCCCATGATGGGCGTGGAGGCCTACTTAAAAAAATACATATGCAATGTGAAGTCTTTAAAAATGTATGCTTTATTTAGCTATTTAAACAATCTCAATTTTAAGCTATTATGATCAAAATTTAGCTTTATGTCTGTTATCATTTCTATCACTCTATAATATACTGATTAGCTATATACTGATTAGCTATATCCTATAACTATAAAATCTGGCTTAATGACTGAGTTAAACAAAACAAATTATGTGTATAAACGTTCAGTATAAACCTTGTCCATAATGATATTCAAATCTTGGTGGACTGATAATGAAATTGCTATATTATAGCTAAAAAATATTTGAAGCACAGAGAAAAATATAAATAGCTTCAATTTGGAGAGTCCACTAGGGGAAAAACTCAACTGCCATCACAATACGTACATTAGATGACAAAGACAATTAGCTTCTCTATTTGGGTCATTAAAGCTTCCACGTTGTACAATTAAAGGAATACAACAGCCTCAACCACTTGTCTTCTGTAAGGCCCATTTTCTGTTTTCCTGCCTGTTTCCCGGCATTCGTTTCTCCCCTCCATCCAACCCTGTGTATCTCCTCTTCCACATAACCCAGTAACCCAGTTCAATTTTCCTTCCTGCTTATTCCCTCTTCTGTAAACTCTGGATTCCACTGAACTCAAGCTGCCTTGAAGAAGCAAAGATTCCTTATACCTCCTTCTCCATCAATTATCTTTCCTTCCTGCCTTCCTGTATGAGTTTCTCATATATTTTTACCCTACGGTTCCTCTTTTCCTCTCAATGTCCTTCCCTCAGCATCTCTCTCCTTTCAGGATCCCCTGCTGATAGCTGGGGCCATCAACAACATGGAGAACATCAGTGTTTGTTATTGTTGCTACCATTTGGTTGTAGTGACAAAATGGATTTTAAAAAAGAAAGAAAAAAACAGACATGCAATGTATTGTTAACGCATAAAGGTATTTTTAGTTAGTGTAAAGAACTATGTAATACTTGTAAGAATTTAGAACCAATAGTTGGCAAGGTAAAATAAAAGCTAACTTTGTAGTTTTTATAGGGTTATATTTCAAATGGCTAGTTTAAAATAATGTGAGGCAAGTCATTCAATTTAAAAAATTAAACTAGTTTCTAAAAACAAATTTGGCTTAACAAAGAATAACCCTTATAGCGTCCATAAAAATAAAGATAAAAAAATTCAAATGTGAGTATCTAATTATGAAGTACAACGTAGTGAGCGTATAAGCCAACTTGGTTTTTTTATACTGAAATCCAGAATTTGACCTCTGCTCATCACATTAATCAGCAGCTGCTTAATGGAAAGAGTATTCCTGCCAGCCCACAGCTTACGCCATTGAACATGAGGCTATTCTCCCAGCATAAAGCAAAATGAAAGCAGGATCAAGTTAGGTATAAAAGACTCTTCTTCCATACACTTTCATCTGACAGTATATAAAAACTAAATTGACTAAATTAAACCATTTAAAAGCCTTGAACTCTCAGAATTTTAATGAAAACTATTATCCTATTATATACTTTAAAGTATTTGAGATATATTTATAGTGGCATATGATTCACATATATTTGTCTAAGATCTTAAGGCTCACAGAATGGTACCTAATATTATGAGATTTAGGTCTTTAGACATATATCAAAAATAACTTGCTAACCTTTTATAAAAACTATACGCATAAAATTTTTGAGATTTACTACGGTCTGTAAGAAAAATCTTACTGATTTTTTAAAAATTTTACCCAGATTACTTTCACTCAGATTTCCTATTGTTACTATATTTATTCTATCCCTTTATGTACATAAGTCCATTTTTTATATAAATATATACACTTATTTAAATATATAATGGTATCTTAAAGCCATTTCAGAGTAAAACAGTTAATATTTAGAAAACTAAAGTATAGATATTAATGATGAGGAAAAAACATTATGTGAGTGGTATAAAAAATTTACTATCCTTTTTCTCATAATACAGCCTCATGTGAATATAAGTAATTTATGTTGATGCCACATCACCTATGTTCCTCATCATATTCATCAAAGAATTCTGATGACCTCCATATGATAATTTCCTGGAAGAAATTACTCAGGCTCAGCACCTTTTAATATTACAAATCAGAAAAATCAAGACTCCTAGCAAGGTAATCAAACCGGCCATAAATTTGAGACCTACATCAAACTATTTTGTTACCTTGAGAAACAAAACCAAAAATAATAAAAGATGAAAGGAAAAACATGGATGGACAATTCAGGCCCAGGCTTACTCTACACAGTAAATTAGGATACACGTAATTGAAGCATATTTTCTTCACATAATATTCACTCATGTTCAGTAACACAAAAAGGAAAGGTTCATCTACAAGTTAAAAGATGGAAGTATTCATAAACATACTGTGCGTAGCTCTTGAAACTACTCTGTCAACATGAAAGAAGTAACGATTTTTAATAAATCGGCCTATCTGTAATAACATGAAAAACATATAAGGATTCAAAGTTTTCAGAATTTAAAAAAGGGCAAAACCTCCATCAGCTTAGCTAACTGACCTTAACAAAACTATAAAAACCATAAAACTATACACTTACTTATTTATCAATATTAGTAGCTGACTTTTAAGCTTCTTGTGGTTGCATATAGAAAGTGAAGACATTTTTAGAGCATTTATTCCCAGCACTCTTTACCTTTCTCTCTCTTGCCTATTACTTCTAAATTGCTAAGCTTAACTTTTGCCAGCTATTTCTATTCTCTATTTAAAACTTCCCTTCATGTGACAATGCTCAATTACTACATTCATGTATTACACTCTATTATTCCATTCTTCAGACCTTTTCAAAACCTGTCCTTATCCTCAAATCTTTCAAAATACTTTGTGATAACTTCTAGTATATTTAATATAACCCATGTCCTCCTGAAAACACTTGAAGAAGCAAAGACAATAAATATGCATACAACAGAAACTACAACTTACAAAAGTATTCACGAAAAGGCACAGGTAAACTTTTTAGTATTTACTGATGATTCTAAAATGTAATATTCAAAGAAAAACACATAGTGTTTGCAGTTAAGTACTTAATATAAAAAGTTGCATATATGTTAGTATTAGACGTGATGCTAATAAACATGATGAAGACGATGATGATGGCAGCGTGATCTGATTCAGTGGTTTTCAAACGTTTTGAAACTCTTTCTTACAACAAAATCACATACAGAAAATCGATAAGTAAAAGCATACTAAATCAAAGCTGCTCTCGTTCAGAGATAGGGGTCCAGAGACCTCCCTTCCCCTCACTCCCTGCCCACCTTGCCTCCTAGAAGGCCATGAAGTATCTATGAAGAAATGCTATGGTTTGGAGAAGATGAGTTTAAAAATTATTCATTTAATAGATTTGAAGCTATTCGGAAATTTTAATTTAGTTTAATTAAACATTAGCTTTTGATTTATGTTTTTAATAGGAGAAACATGTTAATTATTGAAGAACCACTCACCATAGAAACCCAAGGAATCAGAGTTAAAGGCTAGAGAGAATCTTAATCCTTTCACATTTTACAGATGAGACACAGGCTTAATTGGTTTATTAGTGGTTAACTGGCCCAAGTTCTCACACTCTATCAGTCTCAGAACTGAGAAGAGAATCCAGTCTGCTACTTTATTACTCCACCTTAGGGCCCCTCTCCACACCCCCCAAAATGAACGGCAATATTTTAAGTACTATTCAGATATGACTTATTCTACTCAAATTCTTCTTTCCTCATTCTTCAGTTCAGATTATCATTTGTACAAAATAGACTCGTGATGCTAACAAGCACTAGTTTTAATTATCTTTGAAAATATTTTGAAAGCTACTGCAGAAACTGCAAGTTACCAATATAGATATGACAAATTTACAGAATTTAAATCTAATTTTTGCAGAAATCATTAACTATTAACAAGATAAAATTGAGCTGAAGGAACCCCATATCCACAAATATATATTCCTATAGATTAGCAATCAATCAAATCTTTTTGTTGTTGTGATTAGATTTTTGGTTTTGGTTCCCCCTCCACACCCCACCCCACCCATTGTGGGTAAGGATAAACAAAATGACACCTAAAAGTGATCTGAACTAACACTGTGTCAAATACAAGTTTCCTGTATAAAGTAGGTGTCAAGAAAAAAAAAATTCTATCTAGTCAGTTCAAGGAAGATTCTTCACAGTTCTTTTTGTTCTGGAAGCTATATTTAATTGGTAAATCTGAACTCAGATTATCTTTGGATTAGATTTTTCCTCTCTATTCTTTCAAGGAGTTGAACTATACTAAAATTCTCCATTGATTTCTAAAGTAGAATTTTACCTTAAAAAAGAAAGATGACCACAGTTACCATGTTAGAAAGTTCAGAATCTGAAAGGAGCTTATCTTTTCATCTTCAAACATGACACAAGATATTTATCTACAGATAAATCTATTTATCTGTATTTATTTACATATAAATATCTGTAGATATTTATCTACAGATAAACAGCCTTATACCGATTTACTAAAGACTCTACGTGCAATGTAAAGATATATATGCAATGTGACTATAACACTATTCTGTATTATGACTAATTGGTATCAGATGAAATAACTGATAAGTACAAATCATTTAAAAATTTCCCTTTCATTATAAAATGTAAAAATCAGAAAAGCCAATTTGGTTTGAAATAACAAATGCATCACTTCTCAAAATAAAAAATTATGAAAAAACACAAACTACACTTATTGTATATGTAATGCCATAAAACAGGGTATAATTCTGAAAATTCTTATAATAAAATTTGCCCTGAAATCAGAAGAGAAATAGAAAATACTACCTCCCATTTTTCTCCGACAACTGTACAGATTTAGGTAGACGTACTGCTATGAAGAGAGCATCATTTTGCATTTGAAAGCATGGCAGTATCTTTTAAGTACATAACAATGTTCCTCAATAATAACCCAGACACTGGAAAGACAGCTCATCCCTTTTTTACTTGTACTACCCCCACCTAAACCTCTCCACATACCTTCTGAAGAAAATAAGTATTTTGTTGTCCATAAAAATCTAAAAATTTTTGAAAAGATTCAATTGTTGCTAGGAAAAAAACCTTACCAGATAGAATATAACTATCAATATATCATAGTGTGAATAGTTACTTTGGGAAATCCAGATCTCTGAAAATAAAACTTTAATACATATGAAGTATAAGAGCATCACATGAAGAATTATCTTAATAATTTATGAGAGATTACTTGAGAAATTAAAATAAGAGGAATATTACTCTCTCCCCTGTATGAACATGAGGAAACAGACAATGAGGGAATGAAGAATAAATCTTCATCTCAAGATTAAGTAAGACTGCCTACAATGAAGAAGTAAAAGGAACAAGAAACTAGGATTTATGTTCGCATTTCCCTCACTTAACCAACCTTTAGCTGGTGGAAAAGGATGAGAAGGAAGTGAATCTGAACAGAGCTCCAGTGGAAACTGCAGAAGTTCTTCATTATCTGTAGAGGCTTGAGGGGCGAGAAAAACACTAGTTATTTAGTAATGATCTAGTATTAATTTTTTTTAATTAAGAATCTGGGATAAAACATACATTTTCCCCCCATCCAATTTATTCTGGTTATTTCCTTTTTGGTTTCTGCCACCAGAAACCCTTCACCTGCATAATGTTGAGAGATGCTCTCTTCCCTGCTAGGACTGTTGTGAGCTTTAGAAAAAATCCTAAGTATAAATCTCTTAGCATATAATAATACAAACTCAGTAAAAAATAATAATTCATTAACAATTATTATCCTACTCTTTGTGCCACACTGGCCCTATGATACCTAAAACAGTATTTTCTATCTTCTCTGAAAAAATAACTGAACACGATCATTTAATACATCTCTGTTTGACATTAATTCGTGCTTTACACGTAGAATGTAATCACCTTTAAAAATTTTAGACTAACCATTTATATTTCATTTAGCCAGGTAAGTCCTTACATTTTAGAAAGTATACTATTTCCCTCTCCTTTTTTCAGAACACATAAGCGGCTTTTAATAAATATATTTTAAAATATTAAAATATAAATATTTTATATTTAAAATAAATATATATTAATAAATATATTTTAATATATTCTTTGGAATATATTAAGGATGGTACTTCCTAAATTTTATTGAATAAAGGACAACTCTGAGAATCTGTTGAATACTATGGGACCTTTCTTGAGAAAAATACATGATGCTTACTGCACTGGTAGGTTCTCAGATGCCTTGAGGACCTCCCCAAAGACTCTAGGACAGAAATCACCATTTCTGTAGAATTAACACACTATAACCATAAGCCTAAAAAACAGCAGCATTCTTTATGGAAATAAATACCACCGAATCACGTATTCATGTGTGAAAAATACCAAGTCAATCGCATTCTTCTTATCCACAAAGTTACCTTGATAAAGACAGAAAAAGTGACATATCTCTTCTTCAAGAAACAAGTCATTTATTTAATCAACCTTTTTCACTGAACTATAATGTAGATAAACATGAACTATGCTCCCATCCCTCGCAGGTTTACCTCTTTGCAATGACTTTTCAACGTGTGTTTTTGTGGTCTGTAAAGCCTGATTTTTGTCAAAAGTTATTGCAACTGCTGTGACTGTAACCTAGAATTATAGAAACAGTGTGATTAGCAAAATAATCATTGCCACGGTAAGTTTCTCACAAACCTTCTTCAGTACCACAGAACAATTTATACTAACTGGCTAATTTGCCTTTCCTGGTTAAGACTCTCAGCCAGAATTACCAATAATCTCAGATAGACAAACTATAACTATAACTGAGTCCGACATGTATACCTAAACCTAGATATTCCTGAAAGAGTTCAAGCACCTTCTCTAAAACAAGGGGACTGGAGAAATCCCACATAAGTACACATCCTATGCTGGAAATATGATTCTACTTTGGATTACTGGACTGACTCATTCTAATATGTTTAAAAATATTCTAAAGCAAAATCCTTTATACTTATTCACTTATGGCAGATTTATAATATTAAAATGTATCAGATAAAAGCTAGAAATCTTCTTTAATAATAATTGAATCTTGGGGGGCCTGGGTGGTTCTGCCAGTTAAGCGTCCAACTCTTGGGTTTTGGCTCAGGTCACAATCTCATGGTTTTGTCAGATTGAGCCCTGCATCAGACTCTGTGCGGACCACGCAGAGCCTGCTTGAGATTCTCTCTGTCTCCCTCACTCTCTGCCCCTCCCCTGCTTGTGCTCTCGCTCTTAAAATAAATAAACATTTATAAACAACAATAATAATTTGAATCTTAATTACCTGTATTAATTCATCTTCAGGCAGGGATACTGTAAAGTTTACATGGCAAAGGCAGCAGGGGATCATAGACCGTAGTTTAAAATACAGGCTCTACACAATAGAAAATATTACTAATATCACTTCTTTAATTAAAACATTTTTAAAAACTGATTTTTCACCACACACTGTACTATGGCAAAAGATTAAAACAAAGCTGGTCCATTTCTGTTTTGTGTATTCTTACATTAAGGATATCATTTTAAATATTTAAGCAGACCATAAGATTTAATCATATTTACCAAGAAGTCATAAAAATAAAAAACTTTTTTAAAATTTACACATACACAATAGATTTATATGAAGCTTAAAACTATGAAATAACTTAAATGGCATATTAAGATGGAGAGGACAACTTTAGCATTTTATCAGATGACAGAATTAAGATTAATATAGTATGTAGATGAAAATAATTCAGCCCACAACTGTGTAAGATATTCCAGACAATACATATACTTTTCTTTTTTAACTTCATAATTCTTAGGAGTTTTAACTAAAATATAGTTAGTCAAAGATTCATACCTTGAGCAAATTTTCACAGAGATCATTAAAATTCTTATTAAGGGCTTGATTAGTGAGGTTAAGGCTGCTTAATCGGATGACTCTTACTGATGTGAACATCTAAATATGGGGGAGACATAATAGCATATCATTTTATTATTTTTAACTAAATACTGTAGCAATTGTTAAGACTGTCAAATAATGAATAATAAATAATGTGGTGTGAAAAAGGCTAACATTTTAATTGCAATAAGGAAGTCAAAGAGGAAATATATATTAAGAAGGTACTCACTAAAATCACATACGTTCTATTTGCTGAAAATTATGAAAGGTTTACCTGTATTTCTGATGTCCAATTATTTATACCAGGCATAATTTCTGTATTACAACTATAAAAGCCTGTTGAAATAAATCATAGTTAAACTATATGTTAATACTTCATCTATTTTTATGTTAAAGAGTAACATTTTTCAATTATTACATGGAATTCTAACTATAAGATCTATTTATTCTTTTCTGAAATGCTATACCTTCAGTAGACTTTAGACTATCTCAACAAATTACGTTTGGTTTCTTCTTTTTTTTTTTAATGTACGAACATAAAAGAATTAAAAATCAGTTCACCTAAATTTTTGTTTTTGTTCTCGTTTTTTAAGATTTTATTTTTAAGTAATTTCTACACCCATTGTGGGGCTCGACCTTAAAATGAAAATCAAGAGTCACATGCTCCGCATGCCTGGGTAGCTCAGTCGGTTCAGTGTCAGATTCTTGATTTCGGATCAGGTCACAATCCGAGTCATGAGATGGAGCCTCGCGTCAGGCTCCGGGGCTCCACACTAAGCATGTAACCTGCTTAGGAACCTCTCCCTCTCCTTCTCCCTCTCCCACTCTCGGTCTCTTTCTCTAAAATGAAAGAAAATTCTTTCAAATAAAAAAAGAGTCACATGCTCTATTGACTGAGCCAGCCAGGTGCCCCCTTCGTTCACCTAAGCTCTAACATAAGTATTTTTAAACTATGCTTTTAGCCTTGGAGCAGCGAAGCACATGACAGGATGTGCTAAAGCCTTTAAAATAAAGTTAGGGCTGTAATAATTATGAACTAAAATACTGACACGTAAAAAGTCTCCTCTCAAAAGTAAGTTTTTTCCACTCACCTGAAGGGGGAGGAACATCAGTAAGTAGGGAATGTACATCTTCCATAGCATCGGTGTCATCGATCTGAAAATAAAGAGATTAGAGCTATTATGTACGTATAAATACATAGTAATTTCAAGCTTTAAAAAAATCATTGTTTTTAGTACTTACTAAATAGAAAACATAAGAGTCAAGAAAAAGTGGAGCTATTTTTCCCTAAGTAAAAATACAGAACTTGAAAAAGAAAGTTCTAATATCTATCAATTTCTCCAGAGTAATTATTATAAATGCTTCTAAGTAAATGTTTCACATTATAAAGTACAGTCAATTAAAAAAGAGAGAGCCTTTTATCAGGACTTTATGAGGCATGTTTCAAAAAGCTTATGAAGATACCATAAGCAATTATTATCTCTATTTGTATTAGTTAATAAAGAACAATATTAAAAAAATAAGATCTTTCGCCTTAAATACAAAACTGCTTTAAAATTTAATTATGTAGGGATAAATTTTAATACATAAATAAATGAAATTGAATTACACAGGGATAAATTTAAAGGCACATCTAAAAAAATAACTCCAAATCTCATTTTTCTTATATCACAATATTTCATCGTGAATAATTAATAGTGAAAATATCCAACTAGACAAAGACTGACATTCATTTGTACACTGGGGGTCTGACTCTCACATACTTTAATCACCCCCTCACATTACCCTTGGGACTTCAAGAACCATTTTTAACTTTACTTTAGCTACCCACAGTCATAGCCATACCTCAACCCACTATCCCCCAAAACATCCACACCAGATCCAACTACAGTGTCCTATCTGTTCCTTCTCTTACTTCATGAATCTGCACCTTGTTCTCAGTCTTCTGCCCAGATCTGAAGCACTTAGCCAGGATCCAGGACCAGAAAGATCAATAATGCTCCAAATCAAAATTCAGGTAATGCTAAAAATCACCTGGAGAGTTTGTTTGGGCCCTACTTTGAAATTTTCATTTACCAGGTCTGAAGTAGGGGCCCCAGAATTTGCATTTCTTCCAAGATCCCAGATGGTGCTGATGCTATAGGTAGTCACAGCACACCTGGAGAAACACTACTCCAAACAGTACCCTGAAACCTTTTACCTCCTTAGCCTGACATATTCTTTTACCAACCTCCATTTTTTTTTCATTCTCAGACATTAGAAAAATACAAGAAACAGGCACACATCCATATAGTTTGAGTTTTCTACAAATTAACACCTTCGCCTCAGTTAAGCCTTGTGCATCTTCCATGGCTGACATCCTGATCACATTCATGGGCTTTGTTCTAGATTCTTCAAACTTCCAACCTCGTCCCAACACAATCTACCATCAGCTTCCTGCTTTACTAAAATGAAGGCATCTGATTTTTTGTCTCAACTGGCACCTTACTAGAACACTTCTGAGTATCCTCATTTATTTTCCTTCATTCAATATCAAAGGAAGATCATCGTTCAAAGCCTACCATTTACAGGGGAGGGCAGAGGGAACAGATTTTTGAGGGAGGAGGCTCCATATATCTTCCGTGTCACATTTATCCTCTAGGAAACGTTCTGAGTGTATTTTCATAATCAAAGTTCAATTATACCTTCTGAATTCAGTAAGAAAACACTACTCAGAATTCAAAGTACTTATCATATTACATGTAAAAAGGGTACAATTATAGTAACATGTTGTAACACATGAAGTAGATAACATTTATAATAACTGAAATAATAGCATTTTAATTTCTTATTTAAATTCGTTCAAGTTTACAAAAATAGCTCCAATATCTAGCAATACTTTTTAAAATGTTAGCATCACTTTATTTTAACCCATCCACTAATTTTTCCAGAACCACCTGCACAATTGTATCTGGTGTTGAAGAAAAAATATATTACCAAGTTCTGATATTTTCAAGTCTGTGGTCATTTCTATTATAACATTTTTAAGTAATTTATAGCAGTTGTAATAATACAAAATCACATCACATCAATTTACGATGCGATTGTAAAAATGTACATCTTATCTTCCAAAATCCTTAATTAGTCTAATGCAGTAATACCTCCAAAACAAACGCATCTTTTTTCCCATGTGAAAGGTCCAATTCTGTAACTTCATCAGAGCTTTCTGACTGAGACCTTAAAAGTCTTGAGCGTTGTCTAGGTTCTGGGATGGGTGATCCTATAATCTCTTCGGATATCTCCTGAAAGAAATATAATTGCTTTATATTACATAAGACTGTCTTTTTCAGTTTTGGGGTTATTTTGTAGACTGTAGTCTTTTCTTTTTTCTTTTTACCTAAGTATAATGGACATATAACATTATATTAATTCCTGCTATACAGTATAAAAATTTGGTATTTGTACACTTCAGTTTGGTTTTATGTTTTTGTATTAATAGAGAAGTATCTGTGGAGAAAAAAAATCTGTAAAGTATATTCACACTCTATATTTATAACTTTTATGATTAATTAAACTTTTAGAGAATACACGGATGCTTCCTTTTATCAATAACAGTAGCTTTGACACACTAATCCATAAACATACACGACTGTCACAGACACACAAGGTAACACTGACATCTAGTGTACAGACAGGACACCACAACGAGTAGGGAATCGGCAGCCCTTCCAGTTCACATGGTATTTTCTACCCAACTTTTAAAAGACTGAACAGCCCAGAAATCATTAAAAATGTAGTTCCCTAAAAGGATTCTAACCTTTTATATCTTTTATTATCCATTGCTAACTTTCCAAAGTGCCACGTAATAAAATGAGGAATGTGATAAATGCGTGTAGATGTGTGCAGAGGTAATACATACATTACGCAGGGATTTGCTGTGCAACTTGTTGAGCTAAATAAACTGGCAGCTACAACAACGATCTTTCTGAGGTCAGTGTGCGGTACAATCCTCTAAGGTTCACGGGCTTTCACTTACTACATAGCCAAAGATCAGAAGTAACTAGAGGCTGTAAAAATCTGCTGGCTACAAGGACTATCAGGAGAGTGTGAATACGTGAGCACAAATGGAAAAGGCCTAGGTTATTGCTGGCATAACAGAGCTATGTTTTTTAAAAAACAAAGAATATAAGAAAATTTTTTTCAAAAATACAGCTTTAAAATGTTTATTGCTAGTGCATACCTTACATAAGACATACACTTTCATGATAGCTACCTATAGAGTAATTTCACATTCATTTCTCTTATTTGTACCCCAAATTAACTTGTCCTGTCCAAATTTGACAGGGTGCCTATTATAATGACCATACAGTGAGAAAGAGCTGCAGTTCAGAGGTAAAGCAGCTGGCCTTGGTTTGAGAACTAGCTTAAGCAAGGAACCTACCTAAATCAGTTCTTTTGACTCTGAGTACAATCTTCTTCTCACTAGATAACACTTTTTCTTCTTTTTGTAATTTTTTTAGTAGTTTAAAATTTGGTTATGCCTCTGCTCACTATGTCATGGACCTAATAAAAGCAACTATCTGGTATTTAATGTACCTTAAGTTCGTAATGAGGTTCCACTACAGGTACCTAAGGTATTTTGACACCTTTGGTTGACTGAATTTTCTCCATTTAAGGTGTACTACACTCCTGTATTAGAAAGATTTTTCAATATTGAGGAAAAAAATCAAACAAGTGCATACACTGCAGCAGGAGTTCCCTTCCTAAAGAAGAAACACACTGATTCACATTTTCAGTGTGGGCATACGTTGTCTTAGAAACTGAAAAGACAAAACTGTAACATGAGTGAGTATGGCCTACTACACTGACTCTGTCAAATTCCGACAGGTTATGCTGAAAGACAGTAAGGTTTTCCTTCAGTATCTGAAATAAGGAGAGACATATTAGAAAATTCATAAATTGATTGGTCTTTTGTGAAATATGGTCCTATTCAACACATTAAATCTGTATATGCTGAATTTTTAATAATCATAACAGATTTATTCCCTCCTGTAAAACGTACTTCTAAAACAGAAGTTCAATAAATATTTATTGAATAGATGAAGTGAGTTAAATCACATTTTCTAAATATGACTTTAAAGGCTCACATTATTAAAGAAAGATAGACATGTAAAAACTAAGTGCAATAATATGTAACAGGCCCTGTGACAGAAGCACATGCAGGTGCAAGAGGAGCATGGAGGAGGAGGGGCCAGTCCTTCCTGTGAGAGGGCAGCGCGGAAGTACAGAGCTGGTAAATACTGTTGAGTAAAAAGAGTTCAGCTTGTATCATGGAGCCCGAACATAAACCTTTGCAATCATCTCCCCAACAGGCATAAATACTCTTAGAAAATGTTCGAAAATCAAAGCATAATTATAAAAAAGTAATGTACTGCAAACGAGTAGTAATGTGTTGTGCAGAAAGCTTTTACAGAGGCTATTTAAGTATTAATATATTAGCACGCCAATTTTCTTAGTGAATTTAAAGAAGCTCTACATCAGCACTGTTCAACAGAAACATAAAGCAAGTCACAGATAATAAAATAAAAAGGAAATAAATTTTAATAAAATATTGTATTTAATTCACCATATCCAAAAGATACATTTTCAATATGCTACCAATATACAAAATACTCACGAGATAATTTACATTCTTTTTCGTACTAAGTCTTCAAAATCCAGTGTGTACTTTATACTCACAGCACATCTTAATTCGGACTAGGCACATACTAAGTGCTTGACAGCCGCATGTGACCAGTGTCTACCACGCTTAACAGTGTAGCTAGCTGTAAGTCATAGGTCATATCTTTAAAATTCCACTCAGCTTAACAACTTTGCTAGAAAGCTAGAAGTTGGAAGCTAGAACACAGATCACTGTCCCAGACAACCAACCAAAATTTGATAGTATGTATAAAATCAAATAATAAAAACAACCACAATAATAATGTACCTAATAAGCACTTTCTTTTACAGAAGTATTTCATCACCAGAGACTTATAAAAACAAATAGATTCATTCTAACTCAAACACTTCTTTCTTTCACTTCAGACTCTGGCTGTAAGGCATCCTCAGAGAAGGAGGCCCTGTGGTAGCTACTGCAAACCTGAGATAAAAGACAGACTATGGAAGTGACTGGGAGGAAAATTCTAAAAAAGAAGCTAAAAGCGAAAAATGGTGTATTCTTTCATATTTTTACCATAGATCAGCAATCTTTCTCTTTACTAAAAATGAACATTTAAACCATTTATTTAACCGTTCAGCAATAATTGTCAGGAGGCTACTAGGAGGAACCGTTCTGGGCCTCAGGAATACAGCCCCGAGGGGGCTTCATTTTACTAGGAGTAACAAACAATTACTAAAATCAAAGAGCTATTTCTTTGTGTTTACACATACACACATACAGATAAAAGAAATAAAAAACAATAAAACACAGAAGGGGGTTAGGGAGTATCAAAAATTGATGAGAGAGTATAATTTTCAAAGCAGGCAGTCAGAGACATCTTCCTAAAAAAAGACTTTTGAGCATGAATATAAAGAGAAGTGAAAAGAATGAGTATTGAGGAGTGAAAAAAATATTTTTATGTCCAAAAATAAGACAACTCAAAAATATATTAACCCCTAAACAAGAACTTAGGTATTCACAATGTTGATTTATTTTACTTACCGGAGGATTGATTTCATATAATTCTTTATTCTTAGCGATTGTGTCATTTATCTTCTTTTGCATATGAGATATATGCTGTTCGTAGGAGCCATCATTAGGAGTCTTCCCAGCAATCTGAATACCACCGGGCGTGGGTAAAGCAGCTAAATACACACCTGTGGCCGACTTGTAAAAATAACGGGGAAATAATAAGAAAAAATATCTCAAGAATAACAGTCCTTAAGTTTTCATATTTAGGAAAGATGTCTTTGCCTTCCAGGAAAACGATCATTAGCATCAGTGCACGCATTTGGACGTATGTTGGAAGAGCACAGAAACACACAACTGGCAGTAGGAATTGGTTGCTTCTGGCGAGAAACATGAGCAGGTGGAGACGGCAGTGAAAGAAAGATTTACTTTTCACTGCACCTTAAAATTTTTACTTTGTGATTGTAAAAAATAAGTTGCATTGAAAACCAGCTTAGAAAAAAAAGATTAAAATTTGTTAAAAAGCAAATTTTTTTCTTAAGTGGGTAAATAATTTACCTTTAAAGTGGCAAAAATAAAAGGGAAACTTTTATATAAAGCAAATGAAGAAACTGAACTTCAGAAAGGACAGGAAACTTACTCAATATCACACTATCAATAAATGTGGATAAGAGATTCGAAAATATTTCTCACTCTAAGCCCCAAGAACTTTTCATGACACCACCCTACCTCATAATTACCAAGAAAGAAAACTTTACTTAATACAGATTCCTTTTAAATATTTAATTAAATGACTATTAATTCCTGCCCCTGTAGCAATACTACATGCCATCGGTACTAGAAAACTATTAGGGGAAATACAAAACATGATATTCGTGTGCACACACACACACACACACACACACACACCTATGTGCATTTACAGTTAAATATGCTTATATAAGCAAAGCAAAAATATGTTAAGTATAAACATCAAATTGTTAACACTGAAGAAGTGGAATGGAGACAAGAGGAGACATTTCTTTTAAAGTCTGGTTTTGTCTATTTTGAACTGTGTGAGTTATCATTACTCTTTTTAATCAATTGCCAATTTTGTGAAAGTCCATCCTAAAGAGGGTAGGATACTCTATGATGCTGTCTGCGCAGCCGATGAGACTGATCCTCAGGAGCTCTCTCTCCTACTTTTTCATTAGTGTCCACAACTATGTCTACAACCCAGCCTCTGATGTTCATCCTGCCACATGAAGCCCTAGCACACCACCAATAGGACATACTTAACTGCACTCACTAACGAGGCAACAGCTCAGAATGGTTGAGAACACAGACTCTGGAATAAGACAGGCCTGCATTTGAAATCCAGTTGCAGTACATACAACCATGTCACTTTAGACAAGTCTCAATCTATCATAGCATCCATTTTCCTCCTCTTATAAAGATAATATTGCATTCCTTCTGGGGTGGCACAGTGCCAGGCACCCAGCAGGCATCCATCAGAGATCAACTAGCAAGGAAGCTACTCTTGGGACCCTGAGATTTAAATACACAGGCTAAACCACAACACAAAGACTAAAATCTCAAACAATTGAGTGTCACCAGTGTCAAGAAGGAAAAGACTGGCAAAAAGGCAGATTTCAGGCACTGAAAAATTACACCAGCACCACAAACTAGTTCCCTGGGGCACAACTATCAGAAGTGTTTGATACGGTTGGCACAGTGATTTTAAATCTTTGAATCTGAATCAAGCTTAGTTCCCACAGACACCCACCAATAACTAGTTTTGTGTTCAGCCCAAATTATACATTTATAATAATTGCTAAGCCTGCAAATTTTTAGACAAATGAATTATAATGAATACTTTCTTCCCAAGTTAATCCAGATCTCAAATATTTTAATATAAATCAGATTACTCTCATTAATCATTATAAATTTCTCTTGTCAAAAATTCATGACTACCTGATTAGTTTATCATCATTGCACGATTATCCCCTACATACAAAAATTTACATATTTGTAAATGTATGAACAGGAAATAAGTTAGCATTTTATCTACAAGTGCATACTGAGAAAAAAATACAAGTTCTATAAATTTCTTAAAATTAAATTTTTATGCATGTCAGAAAGATGGCAGAGAATTCCAATGTGAAAAGTGCCAGTATCACAAATATTCTAGCTACCAAAGTGTCTAAACTATGACAGGATTTCCATAAATACTGTTAATCAGTTTCCATCTGATCCATATATATTTTGCAGGCATCCAGTTCCCTGGGTCTCAGACTACTAATAAAGACAACTCTTAATTTCCCCACCGACAACTCTCTAGTCAGAACATACTTTGTAAGAAGGTGAACATAAGGCTGAGATAAAGAGTTTTCCACCACCTCACAATTTATCAGCACTTAAGAAACCCATTCTCTGTTGCACATTCTACTGCTGACCACAGGTGCACACTCAGTATGAAACTTTACTCTCTGCCCAGCAGTAGTATGCAGTGCTTCAAATGGATTGCTTTATTTTCTCCATACAACTGAAGATGGTTTTAGCATAGTGGTCCTCTCCCTCAGAAGTGATTTTGCCCCCTAAAGGACATCTGGTAATGTCTGGAAACATTTCTGGTTGTCACACTGGAGGGAAGCCATTAGCAACTAGTGGCAGAGGCCAGAAAGGCTGCTACACACCCTAAAATGAGTAAGACAGCCCCCTACAATGAAGAGTCTTTCAGTCCCAAATGTTATCAGTGCAGAGGAGAAGAAACCTGTTAGCAAGGCTAACATTTTGCATAAACAATAACATATTTTGCACAAAAAAATAATAAAATCCAGAACAGTGATGACCAACTTACTAAACAAGCCACGCATGATAATTTTTAGAAATGTGACTATTGAATGTATGGTCAGAATATAAAAATATAATAACATAAATATAAATAAATTTTATCTCATAATTTTATTAATTTGATTTTAAATAATTCACAAATAAATGTGAAAATAATACATTGTAAAATTTATCACAAGATTTTTCACTTCTTATAAAGTCTTAATGCCAGTGTCTCTAGATAAATCTTTTTAAAAGACTTAGAATCACACAAAACAGAATCTACTATAACTACAGTAATTACAAAACAAAACCAAAACATCTAAACTTACCGCTAAGCCCATCAACATATTTTCACCCACTGTGATCTGAATTCTCAGTCCAAATAAAGCGTTCATTCCTTTCAGTTTTAGTTTATTCATTAGCTGAGTATGTACTTCATATTCCATAAATGGCAACAGATTACTGATAGCTGTGGCATTTGCTTCTGCCTGTGCTTTCTTTTTTAAGCGACATAACCTGATAAGGAAAATAATTTAGTCACTGGACAGTATTCTTGATACCACCTTAAAAATGTCCAATTTTTAACACTTTCTATAAGTGTGGTTAATGAAAACACTGACTTTTGTCAAATGAGCTTATTAAGTATATCAACAATCTTTTCTGTCATTTTTTTCTACTGTGTATGCTTCTGTTAACAGTCCTATTTTAATAAATGAAAAACAAAAATCTCAAAATCTCTAGAAATGAATAAAAGTATTGATCAAAATCACAAGAGAATATAGTTTAAAATCTTAGGTTTCATAACTCCATGTGATCATATGATAAATGGACAGCAAAGGGAAAAAGTTAACTTACTCATTAAAAGAACACAAAACTGGGGGCTGGGTGGCTCAGCTGGTTAAGTGTCTGACTGGATTTCGGCTCAGGTCATGATCTCATGTCTCGTGGGATTGAGCCCCGCATTGTGCTCTGCACTGACAGCACAGACTCTTCCTGGGATTCTCTCTCTCTGCCCCTCCCTCACTCATACTCTCGCTCTCAAAATAAATTAATTTAAAAAAGAAAGGGAACACAAAACTTATCTGAGTATCTACGATGTACTAGGCACTATTCTAAGTGGTGAGCACTCATCAACAAACAAAACAGAGTCCCTTTTCTCATGGTTATATTCCAGTGGAAGGGAGTGGGAATAAACAAAGAAACAAGGTAACCCAGGATTATGTTTAAGAATAAGGTGTCTGGGGTGGCTCTTGGGTAGCTCAGTCTGTTAAGCATCCCTCTTGATTTCAACTCAGATCATAATCTCAAGGGCATGGGATCAAGTCCCACATCTGTGCTAATAGAGTGAAGCCTGCTTGGGATTCTCTCTCTCTGCCCCTCCCCCAGCTTGTGCACACTCTCTATCTCTGAAAAATAAATAAACTTTTTAAAAAAATCAGGTTTCTGGGGCGCCTAGGTGGCTCAGTCAGTTGAGCGGCCAACTTCAGCTAGGTCATGATCTCTCCGTCTGTGAGCTCAAGCCCTGTGTCGGGCTCTGTGCTGACGGCTCAGAGCCTGGAGCCTGCTTCCGATTCTGTGTCTCCCTCTCTCTCTGCCTCTCCCCCATTTGTGCTCTGTCTCTGTCTCTCAAAAATAAATAAATGTAAAAAAAATGCAAAAAAAAAATCAGGTTTCTGAAGAAAATGAACCAGGTAAAGCGAGTGGGAATAACTAGAAAGAAGGCCTCACAAGACAGATGATACCTGAGCTGGGATCTTAAAGACAAGATGGAACCAGGAGCATTGGAAAAAGGCAACTATGGAATGGAGCTGGCATATGAGAAGAGCCAAAAAGAGACGACTCCTCTGAAGTGAAGGGAGCAAGGGTGAGTTGTATGGATGAGGGTATAGGTAAGCAGGGGCATGATCATGCTAGGGGCTTGTGGGTTGTGGTAAGGAGTCTGATTTTATTCTACCAGCAATGAGAAACTCCAGGTAGGTTTTAAGTAGTAACATAATCCAGTTTATGTTTTAGGATATTATTTTCATTGCTACACAGAGAATGGAAAAAGGATAACAGAATTGATGAGGGGATGGCAGACAAAAAGCAATTTAGGTAACAATGAGAGCGTAGACTACAAAGATAGCAGTAAAGATGAAGGAAAGATCCAAAACTGGCAAGCCAGGCTATCTAGGCTAGTAGCTGTCAAACTTTAGTGTGAGAACTCATTAAAAAACAGTTACTAGGCCCCATAACCAGAGTTTCCGATTCGACAGGTCTGGAGTGAGGCCGAGAATCTGCATTTCTATAAGCTCTCCCAAGCATGATGATGCTATTGGCTGGTCCAGGGACTACATTCTAAAAACTGCACTACTCCCTCCTACCTAAGACAAACACAAAACTATATAAATTATATATTTTAAAAATCTTCTTAAAATCTGGGGTGCCTGGGTGGCTCAGTCAGTTAAGCATCTGACTCTTGGTTTCAGCTCAGGTCATGATCTCACAGTTCGTGGGTTCCAGCCTCATGTTGGGCTCACACTGACAGGGCAGGGCCTCCTTAGGATTCTCTCTCCTTCTCCCTTTGCCCCTCACATTCTTATGCTCTCCCTCTCACTCCCTCTCAGAGTAAATAAACCTAAAAAAAAAAAATCTTAAAAGCATCACAGGACAGGGCAAGGGGTAGTGGGAGATATAAACATAAGGAAATGACAGAAAGAAGTTCTTTTGTGATGATGGGACACAGTTTGTGTCTTCACTATGGTGGTGGTTACACAAATCTATTTGTAGGACAAAGTTGCATAGAATTATACATGTACGCAGAAATACATAAATGAATGCAAATTTAAAAAAGTATAAAAACTGAGTAAGGTCTGTAGTATAGTTAACAGTATTACACCAATGTTATTTTCCTAGCTGATACTCTACTATGGCTGTATAGATGTCACGGATGAGGGAAGCCGGGTGGAGAGTACATGGCATTATTTGTACCACTTTTGCAACTTCCTGTGAGCCTATCACACTCTAAGAGAATGAAACACAATAAATAATAAAGAACAGAAATAAGAGAAAACAAAAATATTTCAGATATTAAAATTATCAGTTAAAGAATCAGTCATATGCTGCAACATATTAAATTTAAAAAAGAACAAAATAAAACTTCTGGAAATACACATAGATCATCAAAAATTTTAAAGCCCTAATTACTGAACTTACTAGAATATTAAAGACCACTGAAGAAAGAATCAAAGCACTGAAAGACAGATAAGAAAATATCTAAGATATGGCATAAACAAAAACAGAAAATTCAGACGAAAGAGTAAGTGAAATACATAAAACAGGCAGTGAAAAAGTCTAACGTTTTTAATTATAGTATCAAGAAGAGAGAAGAGGTGAAACATAGGACAATACCTAAAAATTTTCTAAAACACATAAAGGAATCTACAGATTCAAGAAGCCTAATACGGGGCGCCTGGGTGGCTCAGTCGGTTAAGCGCTGACTTCTGCTCAGGTCATGATCTCGTGGTTCGTGAGTTCGAGCCCCGCATCGGGCTCTCTGCTGACAGCTCAGAGCCTGGAGCCTGCTTCAGATTCTGTGTCTCCCTCTCTCTCTGCCCCTCCCCCACTCATGCTCTGTCTCTCTCTGTCTCAAAAATAAATAAACATTAAAAAAAAATTAAAAAAAAAAAGACATCAAAATAGGGTGTGAAAGTATATGCGTCTGAAGCTCAGAAGAGAGTTCTGGACTAGAGTTATAAATCTGGGAGTCACAGACATATAGAAAGCACACCTGTAGGAGTTGATGAGTTCAATCTGGAAGAGAGCTTTGAGAAGACAGTCCAGAAACATGGCCCTTCAAGGACTAAGAAAAGGAGTACCAACAAGGACACTGAGGATTATACATAAGGTAAGAAAAAGCAAGGGGTGGGGGGTGGGGCACTATAAAGTCAAAGGAGTATTGAGGAGAAAAATTATCAACTGTGTGACTACTACTACTGATGAGATGTCAAGTAAGATGAGGAAAGAAAAGCACTTCTATGGATTTGGTAGCCTGGCAGTTGCTAGTAACCTAGACTGTTATAGCTGCTTCCTGTATGCCAACCACAATTTAGCATTTCCTACTCCAGTACATTTTAAAAGGAACTGGTTTTTTTTTTTTTTTAAATAATTTATTGTCAAATTGGTTTCTATACAACACCCAGTGCTCAACCCAACGAGTGCCCTCCTCTGTGAAAAAAGGAACTGTTAAGAGCTAAATTAAGTAGTAAAAGAAACACTACATAGCGCTGTTCTTTAAAAGAAAAAAAATCAGGGGTGCCTGGCTGGCTCAGTTGGTTGAGCAGCCGACTTCGACTCAGGTCAAGGGTTCGAGCCCCGCGTCGGGCTCTGTGCTGATATGCTGATAGCTCAGAGTCTGGAGCCTGCTTCTGATTCTGTGTCTCCCTCTCTCTCTGCCCTTCCCCTGCTCATACTCTGTCTCTATGTCTCTCAAAAATAAATAAACATTAAAAAAAAAAGAAAAAAATCAATTTCTAAAATGTATTAATATTTAATGTCCTTAAAGCAGAGTCACATTAACTAGCCTGCAACAGGTTCACTAATTACCTTCATAATAATATATATTTGTACAGAATTTAAATGTCTCAAATCGCATTGGCATTTAAACTTGAGTTTTATAAAAAGGGTGCTCGTTCTCCCAATTTTCCAGGCAATTACATACAAGGTCCAGATAGCACTGCTCAGCCTGCCTACAGTACAGCAGGCATCTGCTCCATTTGACTCCACACCTCATACTCTTTCAGGGACCCCAAATACTGTTTACACAAATATACCTTGCTTGAATAAGACAACCTTTTCCAATAACTGTTGCATCTGTTGGGAGGTCAATGGTTGTAAAGAGGACATCAGGAACTTTCTGTTTCCTGCAGTTATAGCAGTACGTGAGATGAGCTGGAAATGGCATATTCAGTTCGTCATATGGTATGTGGCAAAATCCACAACCTACAGGCAAATTTTCTTCTAGCCTATATGAAGACATCAAGAAAAAAAATGAAGCATTCTTAAAAACCCTATGCATTTTTTTCAAAAGCATGTTATTACATATATAGTACTTGTGTAGAAACTACATAACTTCTGCCACTATGAGTGTTATGAGAGTCCCACTATGACTGCTAAGAATTAAAAATGACCACAAAATCAGAACCATACACTTTTGTATAAAAGAAAAGACTTAATACAAGTTGCCATTGAATTGTATCCATTCATATGTTTGAGGATGTCCCACCTGACAGAAAACACTATTATCCCAAAGGTAGATCATAAAAACAAATGGTTAGATAATAAGGGTGACATTTTCCTACTGTCTGACAAATGTAACACAAATATAAATCACCAAAAAATACCCAAGGAAAAAAGAAAAAAACCTCTTTAACCAGACAACCAAATGTGTATATATTTACACTAGTGTATATATATATATATATACACTAACACACAAACACGCATGCGCACACATAGCACATATGTGTGTGTGTGTATAACCATGTGTATGTGTATATATACATACATACATATGTACATACATACATACATATGTATGAGTACATACATACATACATACATAGTTAAAAACAAACCTATTTAAAAAATTTTTGAAGTCAAGGGGCACCTGGGTGGCTCAGTCGGTTAAGCGTCCAACTCAGGTCATGATCTCACAGTCGGTGAGTTTGAGCCCCACGTCGGGCTCCGTGCTGACAGTTGGGAGCCTGGAGCCTGCTTCGGATTCAGTATCTCCCTCTCTCTCTGCCCCACCCCAACTTGTGCTCAGTCTCTCAAAAATAAAATATGCATTAAGAAATTTTTTTTAATTTAAAAAGTCAAAAATAGGTGTAATCTAACATTTCTAATTTCCAATGACTTTAGAATTTCTCAGAATTTAACATTTCTGAGAAACCGAAACACCTGTGTTTCACAAACAACATAAACCGCAAGTGAACACACGTTGATTGAGAAAAATCAGTAAAATGTTTGTTGTAGTAATGCTTATGTATTCACTTTAGAATGATAGTTTTTTTCACTCATCAAATCTGAGGAACTTAGGGGAACAGAAACGGAAGTAGACGAAAGCTCCACAGAGAATTCTAGACTTGCACACAGCCACACCTTCTAGAGCTGTGGAAAGATATGGGTTCTCAATTCGCTGCAATCTAAAGCAACCTGTTAGAAGTTGAAACTTGGCAAGCGGAGAAATTAAAAAAAGAGAAAGGAAACTCATACTATATCTACTAGGAGTCAGGCTTCCTGCAGATTCCTTGTATACATTACTTCACTGAATTTCCAAAATAACCTTCTAAACCAAATTACTCTCACATATTAACTATTCTTTTATTGTTGGGATGGCATTCTGGTATATTATAAGTAACAAGGAAATCAGACAGATGCTAAGTGGAGCTGTGTGATCTTGTACAAGTTATTTAACCTCTCAGAGCCTCCTCTGTAAAACTAGAATGACAGAAAGGCTCTTTTTTTTTAAGATTAAGTAGGAAAACATAGGTAAACACTCCACTCTCAATGTAATAAGGAGCAAAGAGCAACAAAAACTAGTTCTTTTTGGCCTGAAACCAAACCTGAGATACTGACTGACTCGTTCAGTCACACTAAATACAAGGTAGAAGACCTCAGATTTTAACGCTGGTTGGTTTGAACCAAAGTCCATGTGTCACAAAGGGCCACAAAAGATTGAACACTGGGCTAATTTTTAACTAAACACCTCACAGAAATTTCAACATAAATGATGCAATATCACGGGCATAAAAACAGAACAATTTAAATTTATGAAAGCATTTAAAATGTGAAATATACATAAGGGATTGTTTCAATACTGAGTTCACAGAGAGTGTTTTCTTCCTTCTACTCTCCCATATTTTCCAACTTTTCTCAAGTAAGAATAAATAATTTTATAGCAAGAAGACAAGACATTTTCCTCTCTGATAGAGAGGGATGGTATCTGTTGCACTAGGTTGCCATATAAGAGAATTCGCTGTATCCATCTAAGCCACAATACCAAAATAATCAAGTTGCATGGAAAAGGCGTTTTTAAATCAGGCTTCTATCTATTCAATAACAAAATCTACTGACATGTGTGAGAACTATATTGCAGCACTGGGACAACTCAAAATAGAACACTCTGACTTTTAATACACTTCAAAATGTTCCACCTTCTTTTTCCTATTTATAATGACTTCTAATGCTCTGTAATATATTATGGTCAAAATACCTTTTTAATACAAACTAAAGAAACCGACCAAGGTCTTCTACCTGAGCTAGAATATCTTTGTTATACAGAGACTTGCAAATTTATACTAAATTTGATCACATATAGACTTTTTTTGCTGTCTTCCTTAATATACAAATACTGGTGGAGAGGAGAAACAAATATGCGAACAGTGAAGTAAGGGGTAATTAAAATTTATATTATTCAAGTAATCTGGTACCAAACTAACAGTTTTCTGTATGTGTATATATATATATATATTTGATAACTTGATCTGTTTATGGAAAGCATTTTTGACATTTATGGAAGCTAACAGATTAAGAAACAAATAATCAAATAAACTAAGAAATAATCTATTTTACCTAATAATTTCACTTTTACTTTCTCTTTCATACACATTAAAGTTATACTTCACTTTTTAGGAAGCTTTTATATATAATTTTCTTATAATACAGTGTTTCGATTATTCTGTAAATTATGAGTTTTCTTTATGCAAATTGTTTCATGACCTTTTTCTGTTTCAGAGGTAAGACAAGGGGAATGGAAAGGAAAAGAAAAATCAAAGGAAATTATTTCTATACTATAGCAAACAATATACGCTTGAAATTCTTTAATTGATAGTCTTACATATAACTTATCAAGCTACTAGAAAAATCATAACAATGTGTGTCATATAGTGCAGAACTCAATACTTCTCTGTTATGTAAAAAGCAGTGAAGTGCCTGGTCCTGATTTCTACATTAACCCACCCTCATATAGAAGAACTTCCCTGGCTCTACAGTAACAAAAGTCAACCTCTCCCTTCTTTGCCCTTATAGAAAATAAGCCAGGCTGCCATGACCACCTCTGTTCCAAACAGCCCTCCGTGGTACCATCCTGCAGGTATCTAGGGTTCAGTACAGCTGCTGTGCCGGATGCAGATAAAATACAGACCTCTTCACTATAAAAGAAAAAAAACATAAAATAGTTAACATCTTCAGGCAATCTAACTTTGAAAAATGTTAAATATCAAAGTGATTACAGGGTAACAATTTAAATTCAAGTGAGACTCTGTAAATATTAATAATATCATGTTTATCTCCTATCCTAGGATAAAAAAAATAGAAATAATGTTATTAAAATGAAGAGGACAAGAATTCTTTATTTCTTAAAAATTGTAAAAGATAAAGTACAATGTAATGACAAGAGATTCCTTTAAAATATGGTAAACCTGATAAAGACTGAATGTCTGAAAAGTAGTAACAAATTATTTTGCTGAATTCAGCAATAGACCTTTAAACTGTATTAAAACACTCTTTAAATGCATATTAAACTTTATTAAAATCATTTTAAAAGTGTAACTATGTAATTATCAATATCTCTATAGCTTAATTTAAACTTAATAATCAAAAAGTATCTGAAACAAATAATACCCAAAATAATACTAAATGGAGCTTAAACTACATCATTATATGTATGATAAAAACTCATTTTCACAAGAATTCTTTGGAATTCTTTATTACATTTCACCAGTTTAAAATAATCTACAAAATTATTGAATGAGATCACACAAAGCAAAAGAGAAAAGCAGCAGCCTAGGGACAAAATGTTGGAAACAGAGGATAAACGGACCAGAAGCCTGAAGGACATGAAAGAAACGGTCACTTAGTCTGTTACTGAGTAGGGAGAGGCCAGGCTCCAAATGCTTAAGTGGGCGCTGAAAATGTCAAAGAATAAGGTGGAGCCTCTGAAGTGGTGCTGAATTGAGGAAGTCTAAGAGCAGAAGCACATTTCAAAGAGTTTATCCAGCAATAGTACCCAGGATGGATTAGAACCAAAAAAAATTAGTAAAGATGGGATTTAAATACAAAGATTTTTTGAGGTCCAGAGGGAAAAAAGGAGCTTATATCAGGTGAATTCAAACTTCTACGTAAATCAGTTTGACTCATTTCTGTAGACTTCTACATCTATATGTGACCTATCTCTTGCCACACTGAATCTACACCCCTGGCCTTCTCCACATGCTACTCTTCTAGCCTTAAACACTCCCCTCATGCCTCCTGTCTTCATTTACGTAATTCATACTCATCTCCTGAGATTTAGTTTAAGCTTCAGTTACTTCAGTAACCCTTTCTTCCAATCTTACTTCTAAACTCCAACCCTCTGGGTCCCACAGCATCCTGGGATATCTCTGCCATAAAATGTGTTCTACTTAACATAACTCTCCAGTAAAACTTGAATCCAATGAAAAAAAACTATGTCTTTTAAAACCAAAACCGTAGGACCTGAAACCGTATGACACAAAATCTATGAATGAGCTAAGCTTATCTCCTGGGGAGTAAGGCAGGATAAGCATAACAAAGTTAATGGTTTAACAAGTGTAGAATAGCTACGATGGGGACAGAAAGGTGCAAGAATACCACACATGGCCCTCAGAAGATGAAAACAGCATGGCTCTCCACATTTACCAGCATCTAATCATTTTTCTCTAAAAACAATGACCACCACAAGCATAAGAGAACTACCCATGTAATAGCGGACAGTAAGAATTAACCAAGAATAGAAGGTGGGGGTGCCTGGATAGCTCAGTTAGTGAAGTGTTCAACCTGGTTTTGGCTCAGGTCATGATCTTGTGGTTCGTGAGATTGAGCCCCACGTGGGGCTCTGCGCTGACAGTTAAAGAATAGAAGGTGGGGGCGCCTAGGTGGCTCAGTTGGTTGAGCATCCGACTTCTGCTCAGGTCATGATCTCGCTCGTGGGTTCAGGCCCCGCGTCAGGCTCTGTGCTGACAACTCAGAGCCTGGAGCCTGCTTGGGATTCTGTGTCTCCTTGTCTCTCTGCCCTTCCCCTGCTCATGCTCTGTCTCTCTCTCTCAAAATAAATAAATGCCAAAAAAAAAAAAAAAAAAGAATAGAAGGTGGACAGCAGAAGGTCAAACAGTTTCTAGATGATATCTACCATAAACTTTTCAAGGGGTTGAAAGTAGGGTTCATCGATGGCAGTCAGCACGTCAAATCAGAACCCAAGTAAGAAACTGGGGAAAATGTTGGTTAAGATAAAAGTCAAAACAAACCAGGTATAAATGTGCAAATGAGGTAAGTGAAAAATATTAAGTTGTGATCCAAGAGTGAAATTTTATAGTTTCAAATTGTTAAAGGGGAACCATTTTGAGCAATAATGAAGTCTAAAATACGATTAAAAGTTGAGGAATAGAGGAGGACTTGAGAATGAGAAGGTACAAGGTCAAGCTGTTAGAAGGGAGGTAACCATGTTCAACTGGAGGAGACAGCAGAGAATTAGGAAAGGCAGAAGAATGTTTTGGAGGTAGAAAAGTCTGAACTGTGGAATGGTATAGACTTTAAAGTAAGAGAGGTTGTTCAAATGAAAAGTAGGAGAAAAACAAATGGAGAACTCTTACTCCAAGGAATATGGAAGTCCCTTTCTAACTCGGCAGAGTTAGGATGATGTGTTGGCAGAAGAAAATTAAGTTGCAGTTAGTAAAAGAGGGAGAAAGAGTTTACAGACAAACTTCAAAGACACATGGCAGTTCATCTACATTAGATCAAGGTTTCCAAACAACCCAGAGGGAAGAGTTAGTGGGATCACGTTCTGGAGTAAAGTAGGCCTAGAATTAAGACTTGCCATGTGCCAGTATCAATTCTCATTTAATTCCCCAGTAGTCTTACTTGACAGATGGTTATTAATACCATTTCAATGTACAGACTGAGGCTCAGAGGAGTAGTTACTTTCTCAAAGTTTCACAGTAATTAAGTGGCAAAAATTGCATATGGACCTCAGTCGGAGGTACTCCAAAGTCCATGCTCCTGGATCACTCCATAATTCTTCTTTTCTCTATATTTGCACAAAGCTTTTTGCCCTTTTAGATGACAGTCTGTAAATCACAGCATCTAGAAAATCAAGTTATTATCATTTACCAGATGCTAGTTGATTCACTGTAGCCCACTACAGCGTGACAGCCTAAGGCTTTAGCATGGGATTTTATTTCTTGTCTGATTTCTGCCCACCACGCATCTCGAGTTTCTGGTTCATCTGAAAGATAAATTTTATATCAGTTCACTACTCGATAGCACATTGTTTATATGAAAAAGAAATGTTTAAGATAAACACAGTCTGGAAAGCAAAGATGGACTGGTCTATAACAGAGTTTAAAACTAACTTCACATGTTTAAAATGTTATTTCTCAAAATGCTTATTAACATTTTAATTTAATGCTACTTCTCAAAAAGTTAAACATTTTAAACTTGATTGCTAGAAAATAAACCAACTAGTTCTATTTGCTTTATTACTTTACGGGACATCTATAGGGATATATTTTAATAGATACAACTTCAAACATAGACCCAGTGTTTCCAGACTCTAATCCTAAACTGAGAGGATATTCTATGTCTCACTCACCTCGCTCAGTGAACATTTTGAGTCATATCCATACATTTAATTAAATTCTGATTTCATTTCCTGGTACCTATTTTTTATAACCCACTATATTCTAGGTTCTTTCCAAGGCAAAGATTTGTCAGTGTTAAAAAAGAGAAAGCCATCTGTAGCCGTCCTTGGGGGTCCTAAAGCAAAGTAACAAGAAATGAAGGGACCAGCCAATTTAAAATGAAGAAAGCAAATATGCTGAATTTAATATAATCTGGTTAATGTACATAAGGACAAATTTCAGGTTGTACACTGTAACTCCATGTATGGTTCTGTAATTAAGAAAATGCCTTAGAATCACAGAATTGCATTTTTTTTTTAACACAGGAGTCGACATTGTTTGTAATGGAGCATTATAAATGGAGCATCTGGCACGCATACTTCGTAATCACTTGCATTTACTGCAAACTACTGGTTAACAGCAGCTGCAAATTATAGTAACATTTTATGTGCGAAGATGTTAAAACAGAAACAGTCCATAACGAGCATATCCTAATTTGTTTCTTTTTATGGCCAATTCCATTTGGGAACAATTTGGGATAGAAAAAAACTTAATCTAACTCTAAATAGGATGATAAACTCTCATTGTAAATTTTTCACATAAAAGGCACTTATTTAAAACTGAAAATCAAACAATCCCAAAACTTTCTTTTTTGAATTTCAGTAATATCTAGTTTTTAAAATATGTTTTTTTAATAAATAGAATAAGTAGAATTATACTCACTAGTAAAATACTGAAGAGAGCAAAGTAAAGAAAGGTTAAAAGGCTTATTATAGCTGACATTCCTATGATGTAATTTTGTGTCCTCCACAGGGAGGAGATCAACACAAGGAAGAAATGAGGAGACAAATGTCATAACTACAAATGATGCCAGCCAGTTCTTGTATTAAAGTTTTGGATCCAATAAAGAGCTACCCTAAAACTTTCTTTCAGAAAAAAAAAGAAAAGAAAAGAAAAAAGAAAGAAAGAAAGAAAGAAATGCAGACTCCAGGGAACTGAAAAGATCCAAGTACGAGATAAAATAAAGAGAAGTAGAAAAGACTACAACAATACGGTGTTGGCAATCAATATTATGAATTAAGAAATGTGTAAGACAATTAGGTGGCCCTATTTTGCACATACGCTATTATGTTAAAGAATTTCTTCATAGTCCCCCTATAATGTAGACATTAACAGCACAAATACATTTCAAATCCATTCTTTTTTTTTTTTTTAAGACATACATGTTTCCAGACCAATTTGGGCATCTATTTAACATCCTTTCCTAATAAGGGCATTTTTATCATAAGACAAACTCTTGTTCCTGTAGTTGCTCAGACTATCAAATTATTTATGATTCTTTGAAAACAGGTATCACAAATAATAATAGAAATATATCTGTTTAGAAAAATAACTATTTTCACTGAAAAACATTATAAAATAAAGATTAATTTTTCTTTAAAAACCCTAGTAGAACCCGCTATTTACTTTTTAAATCTTTCTGAAAGTTTAAAATAGTATTTGCTAACGCAAAGAATTATATATACTATGTTTTTATAAAAACAGATTTTTCTCACATCTGTGTCACAAGATATGGTAGCTTTTCTGTTTTAAAATGAAGTTTACGGAAAGTGACCCATAACATTGTTTTTTAAATTATTAAAAAAAAAAAAAAAAAAAGGAGGAAACTACTTATTTTCAGTTCAGGATATATTTACTTAGAAATGGCCAGCATGTCTAAATGGAAAAGTACGTAATAATAATCACTATGAAATACATGTAACTACATAGAATACAAAGTTCATTTACATCGAACTTACCTTGGTGTAACATATAAAATAATCAGATAATTAAACCAAACGCTATGAAAGAATAAGTGGCTGATTAAAAAAAAAAATCAACACAACAAAGGGCTGACTGCAGCGCAAGTGGAGCATTCATGTTCCTCTGACGAGGTCACAAGCAGCCTTTATTCTGACACATGAGCCACACAACTGCACATGGGGATGCCATTGGTGTACTTAATAAAGTATTTACAGGTTTAATAGGAGCTAAAGAGTTACACAACATGGGAGCTAAGGAAGCAAATGGCATATGTCCACACTCCAAAGAATTTGTTAAATTTTGTTTTTGGCTTAAGCAAAAGCTCAGAGAACAAAGGGTTTTGCAAAGCATATTCAGCAGACAGGAGCCAGAAACAGTGGATATTTTGGCGCATGCTTGGATCAGGTGACAGTACAGACTGAAAACTATGGCAGCTCACTGAAATGGTTACAGAAAGTAATGGCCCTCAAGTCTAGGTGGAAGCAAGGCAAGCGTACAGTAGGGAGCACTTAATCACAAACTAGGAACTCAATCAACAATAATTATCTACAACCGAAAGCAAGAAGCCAAAGGATGAATTTTTTGGCTATTAAATTTAGGGGTTGTTTAGTTAAAACAAAATTAAGAATAATCAATTTATTTAATATCAAAAAAATTAAATTTATCTTCAAAGACTACATTATATTTATATCAGAGATGAGCCAAAGAATATTCACTTAGTAATTATGATTCACTCTAACTTATTATAGCTGTAAATTCAGAAATATCATAGTTTTAATCCCATAATGGAATTTTTAAGGCTTAAATAACTGCTAACTGCATTCTTATAGGAAATACACTGGTTAAATTTGAATTGTGTTATTCACTCTCCAAAAGTCAAAACTGAGGATCTGTCATACTCATATAAAAGGCAAAATAAAGAGTCTAGCTTAAAAATTTATGGCAACTTTACATACCACTCATGAAACTAAATACAATTTAGCAATTTGAAGCATATACAGCTGAGATGTGAAGGTCACAATTAATAAACATTTCAGAGATGTCAAGAAAAAAAATCTTCACTTTAAATACCATGCTCCTCCAAATAATCCATAGAACTATTTATAATTATAAAAAGATCTCACTTTAGAAGATATTAAAATTTATGTATTATATAAATTATATTTCATACTGCATTATATTTGTCTTCTGTGGGTCAAAACTCTTCATAGATAATATCACAAATCTTTTAATATATCCTTTCATTTATAGGCATGCACTGGGCTCTAGAGCAATAGCTCACTGATGCTTCTTTTAGAGGTACTGTCTGCACACTCGGGTTGACATCACAATTAATTCTTTTTATTACTGTTACTTTTCTAGAGCATGGACATAGCTTGATATCTTGCCATCTTTTTAACATTTATCTTATTTGTGAAGTACAGATAAAACTGGTAAAGATTCCTAAAATGATAATAATAGTTCATATCTCAGAAAGTGGAGAAGTGAACAACTCAATATAATACGGCTTTATAAAACTGGATCCCTTTGAGATTTTGGGCAATCACACACTTGAAACACTGACTACCTATAGTGTTCAGTTTAATTCTATTTTTACATAGCTCTGGAAGAGAATAATTCTGCCCTTGAGAATCTTTTAATCTGATCGAAAGAAAAAAGAAAAGGGACAATTATTCAATCTAATTTTTAAATTAACAAGAGGAGATAATGTGTTAGATGGGCTCAAATAAACATTTTTAATACAATGATAATCTATCTTGTTAATGGGAGCATAAAAAGCCATATTCTTAAACACCTTAAATTAATATTCCAACACAAAACAACTTGTTGAAGAAGATAAATTTCCCCTAATGAAACAGAAATTAGAGAGTTCAGGTTCAAGTGTGTATACCATCTCAAACTAGGTAGGGATTTAGTACCAACATAGGAAAAACAGTCCCATCACAGAGTAAGTGATGTGCAAATTCAGAGCAGACATCAAGTTGCAGTAATTTGGGATACTAGGATGGTAGCTGGGATATAATCCATGTTGGATTAAACTGGAGTCTTCACTATTCATAAAATAAGTCAGATATATAAGTACTCCTTATCTGTGAGATTTCCCTCTTTATATATGGAGAAAAGATTATATATAACATTTACATACTATATTATAATAATGTAATTAATATCCAGTTATATTAGATATATATAAAGAGTGAAATTTCAAAATTTAGGAAATTACATAACTGACTTTTTCTTACAGATAATAAAGAATGGACAGTAATTAGTATCCAGTTACAATATATATAGGCAGAAAAATTTTTATTACATATATGTTGCATTACATACAAAGAGAAGCTCACACATTATAAATGCTATACTTACAAAGCCTTCTTGAGCTCTATATATCTAAAACCCTTATTAAAATACTTAAAACCAAAGTCTCCTTAACTACTTTAGGCTTAGGTTTGCACATCTGCTTGTGAGTACCTCTCAGATGGAGTAAAAATAACTGAGATCATCAGTAGAATTTAAGTTCCAAGAAAGCCTATCTCCATTTAACTACTACTACTACTACTACTAGTACTACTACTACTACTAATACTACTACACACACAAACGCACGCACGCACGCACGCACAGCAAAACGGTATAAGAAACAGCCTAGATTGGCTGCGCGAACAGGGTGTCTGCCTGGCTGGTGTTCCCAATCCCCAACATCATGCTCAACACATGGTAGGCACACCACAAACATCCACTGACTAAAAGATTTTTACTTAAAACTGAAAAAAAATTAGATTATCAGATTGATATATTCCATAAATATTTCTCTACACATCAGTTGACTCACATTTTGAATATGTTTTAAGGAATAATTATACTTCTTTTTCTTGGTTTTGATTATTAATTATTGCCCCCAAAGTAAACATTCTAAACAACTACAATTCAGATGAGTAAGAAAAAAAGAGTAACATTTTCTAAATTCAGACCACTAATCTAAAGCTTTCCTTAGCACTAGCCAAAGTTCATTTATTATAAGACTGAGAAAATCTTAAGTATAACATGTCCTAAAATCTACAATCTAAAATAATAAAAGAGGGGCGCCTAGGTGGCTCAGTCAATTGAGCCTCCAACTCTTGATTTCGGCTCGGGTCATGATCTCGTCATTCATGAGTTCAAGTCCCACATGGGGCTCCACGCTGCCGGCGCAGAGCCTGCTTCTGATTCTTTCTCCCTCTCTCTCTGCCCTTCCCCTGCTCGCTCTTTCTGTCTCTCTCTCAAAATAAATAAATAAATTTAAAAAGTTTTTTAAAATAACAAAAATTCTAAAATATTCTCAAAAACAAAAGTTATCTAGTTTTAAACAAGCTGTTTTATTAACTCAGTACTTAAAACATTCACTTTTAAAAGTATTGTCTAAGTTTGGAAGCTCTTTCAAACTAGTACTTTTTAAACCACATTATATATCTACTTTATATTTCCTCTTGTTACTTCCTGATAAAATATCTAAGCTCACATGCATCCTATACAAAAAAATAACAAATTTTCACCAACTACACTGAGGCTATTACTAATTAAAAATTATATCCGTAGGCTATCCAGAAATATTTTCAGTGGTAAACTCAGAAGAAAGAAAAAATGGATCATAGCCATTAAGAGACAATGAGCTAGGACTTTTAAAATCTCCTCTGAAAATACTTTTTACAGCTCCATTTTCAAACAGACTCAGGTTTCCAAAAGACAGAATTCAACTGCTCACTGTCTCAGCTCAAAGTCGCCAGGAGACAAGTTCACTTGCCACATTTTACTAATGATCAAGTCCCGCTGATTTTACATTTAAGATGTTTTATAAATTTATGGTTAAGAGTGTAGGCCCTGAAGCCAGAGTAGTTCGGTTCATGCTGTAGCCCAACAACTACCTATTTTACTTTGGGAAAATTGTTGTTTCATTTTGCTCATCCAAGACATAGGAAAACTGTCTACCTCAGAGCTGTGTTTTGAGAATTAAATGACCTACTACCATAAAGCATTTAGAAGAGTGCCTGGCACACAGTAAGTGCTCTATAAACTTTAGCTCTCCTATCACCACCAAATCCTAGGTCACTCATCTGGCCAGAATACTACAGTCAACTAACTGGCCTCCCTGTCTCTAGTCCTGCTGCCTTTAAATCCATTCTCCAAGCTATAATCGATGATCTAATACAACTGTGACTGTGGGATACTCTGTCTTTTTCCTATGTAGGCCCTGTTCCTGGCATGTCACGACACAAGATTTGTACATGATGCCTCCTCCTTTTTAGTAGCAAGATTTATCTTGTCTTTCTCAAAGTCTATTACCAAGCCAGAAACATAAGAAGCAAGATAAGAAAAGGTAATACTGAAATTTTAAAATCAATTCTCAGATAATTGAAGGGGTTTTTTTTTCCTCTTCCTGCTCCATAAAAATATTTTCTATCACTGTAGTTCACACAACCTAGGACAGCAAAGCAGGAGAAAAAGGAACACACACAAAAAAGCTGAACTAACCGAGATATTTTGTATTCAATGTCAAACGATTGTATGAAGTAAAATGTAAACATCATCAAACAAGTAACGGCTAGGATATTGTTTTGTAATACACTGCTAAAGTTTCAGAACTACATTAAAAGGATGTAATAACATACCTTCAAATACACTGTCTGAAATATAAATCTACGTGAATCTCTTATATACCCGTCAGACTGAGCTCAAGAATTACATCTCCAAGCTCCCCTGCCACATAGTTAATCATTCTGTCCTCTTTAATTCTGTATCTTGTATCACACCACACACCACACACCACACCACACACCGCACAGTAAACCACTAACATGTTTTTCTAATCTCCCAGCATATGATGACCTTTTGTGAAAACAGGGTAACTGGCATCTTTGCACACCTATTATCTAGCAAGCTGCATGGCAGAAAATAAACTCTAATAAATGCTTGCATGATATATCATCATTTCATACTATTGTGTGATAAAAATGTTTTTCTATATCTTTCCACATTTTAATGTTTCTGAAATAAGAATGTCTAATAATTAATATATTTAATATAGTAGTGTATCTTTCTCTTTCCTCTTGGGAAGCTATCATTAACTGATGATAATACTTCACATAATAAATGGTGTCAGAGAATCCAGGAAATACAGTATTGATGAATAATTTCTAACATTAAGAAAAGTTATATCAACAATTAGATTTTTTTCCTGATTTTGTCAATTCTTGATTTCCTATAATACAGGATAATAGTGGCTAAATATTCCCTAATTATAGAGAAGAATATATAAATGATTTGAATACATTTATCAAAATTTTTTTCAGAATTATATTATTTTTTCTAAACTAATATAAAAAATAAGTCTGATTTCTGAGTATGTACCATTACCATAAAGATTCTAATATCTTAGTGAAAAGCACAGAATTATGAGAACTTTAAACTGGAAATGTCATCTTTTATATATACATGGTTTTTTTTTTTTTTAAGATTTTAAAGTAATCTCTGCACCCAACAGGGGGCTCAAACTTACAACCCCAAGATCAAGAGTCACGTGGTCTGACTGAGCCAGGTGACCCTATGTTCTTTTAATATTTCTATAATTCACATTCCATCTTTTTTTCATATACTTACTATCTGACTTTATTTTAAATGATGGCAAGATATACTGCTTCCTCAACCATGTTTCTCCTTACCAAATTCTGTAATTTTGCTTACAGGTGACAAAATACTAGATCTATAAGATTTAACTGCTTTTCTACTTTCCAAGACTGTTCTATCATCTAACATACATCTATGCCCTGACAAATTTTAAGCTCCTTAAATTATTAATGATCAATCTATTCCCAATGTCCTTTCCTTACATAATTAGGCTTCCTCTCTTTCTATGCACTAATCTGCCTAATTTTTAAAAATATATTCTTACTTTTATTAAATGAATCCAGCAGGGTATTTTTCCCACTAAAAACTGACTATAACATATAGCATTCAAAATTATTATTTTAATTTTAATCAATGTGATAACATACTGGCAAAAACTTGGACAGCAAATAGAGGCAATTTCCCCGAAGACTTAGCAACTGATGTCAGTCTAAATCTGCAAGTTTGGACTAGACTGAACTTCGGTAAATCTGCATGATGAACACGGGTTACTTCAGAGTCAAACATGCATTACTTACATCAGAACTTACATCCTGGACTCCTACGAACAAAAAAAGTTTATAATATTGAAAAGATTATGGGATATTATCTAAAATGCTGAGTCTCTGTAAATAGATATACTTTCTGACATAAAGAACTGGTAAAATTCTTTGGGCAAAATACCAGCTTCTGATACTGAATCAAAATGGTTCTATTATTTAATTCCATAAATAAATAACATAAAAATTTAGATATTTATATTAAGAGAATATCCTTTTATCGAAAAGAAATATTGGCCTTGACTCTAAACCACATCATCAGCTGTAGAGTTATCTTAATTTCTCTAAAAGCTACAAACTATATCCACATGTAAAATTACTTAAAAAGAAAATTATATTCTCGCATGGAAGGGGAAGGAAGGGAGCTTATGAAAGCTGTTAATCCCCCAAAATCTCTTACTTGCCAAATTTTGAAACACTTCTAGAATTATAAATAAAAATGGTAATAGTTATACTTTCATAGTATTTATAGAATACTAAATATATTCAAACCTAAATAAAGTTTAAACATACTTTAAGCTTATCAAGTCTAGCCATTTAATACTGATATTTAACAATTAATATTTCTTTAATCATAAAGCTAATGACTATCTCATTTACCTGATATGAAAAAACTAACCAAAATGTAATAAATGTAATTTAAATTTAGCATTCTGAAAGCTCATTACCTAACATAAGCCATTTATAATTTATGGTATTTCTATGGTTTGGGTTAATTCATTTTAGTTAACACATTTTTATATTTGCATTTCCATGGGAACTGTAAGAATTATAACATATGTACTGCAGAATGTACTCTGTATAACTGAATTGACATTAAACCTATTTAATCTAGAACATTTCTAAAAACTTCACTGAGCTGCCATAATTTTTGTCAGCATATGTAGTACTGAATGACCATCAAAATACCTGAATTGAAACTATTCCAGTCTAGCAGTTTGTAAGATCTTGTGTTACCCATAATTCCGACAAAGGCTGAGTTCAAAACAGCAAATTAGTAGATCAGTTTTAGGTGCAGAATAGTAGGAAAAAACCAAAAAACACTACAAACAAGAACACAATTGACAACACCACTCGACAGGAACTGGAAAGACACAGACAGCAGAGTTAATAAGAAGTAGAAATAGAAAAAGAAGAAGGAACATGCTATCATAATCTAACATTAACTAAAGTCTAATTGTTTAAGATAATGACCTTGATTTTTAAAACCACCCCATTCTTTTCCTTGTTGTTTATATCATGTTTGCTTAATATTTAACAAAGGAGAATATTCTAAAAGGACTAACTCCAAAATAATTATCCATAGTTAGGAGGTGGTAGTGGTTTTAAAATAAGATTTTTTTCTCTTCTGCACTCAGTGTAAAATGAAAATCTCCCATACTCACTAGTCAGTAATAACTGGAAGATTCATTTGAGAGTGCAAACGCAGCACTTTTAACATTAGCACGTGCATCTCAATCCACTGTAAGTTTCTCTCAGCGGAATTACTTGGTGTCATAAAATTAACACATCATCATCATGGTAGATGCTAATCTAGAGTTCTTTTTGTTTAAAAATTCGACTTTTTTCAACAAATTAAACCTTTTTCATAAATAGTTATTTATGAAACATTAAGAACATTAAAAAAATGTTCTTAAGAAAATGTTCTCTTTTAATGCATAATACATATACAAAACAACCCCAGAAATGTGATATTTATACCAAAATAATATAATATAGAAACCATTAGAATATATAGTTGATTTATATTTAACTGAAAATAAAACAAAATTAAAATATAACTTATATATCATTAAAAGCATTTACATGTCTATGCCCATAACCTTTTGGGAAATAGCACATCAGTAACTGAAAATTTTGGAATTTTCATGTGAATTGAAAACATATTCTGAAAGGGGAGGAAAGGAAGAGAACGGATAAGCTGATAATTTCACTACATAAATTGTATTCTGTAGTAAGGAATACTGTTTTCTTCCCTGGGCCTGGATTCTTACATTTCTCATACCACTAGAATAAACTGGCAAGTATGATAAGCCCTAAAAAAGAGTGTTGTAAAAAGCAATGTGATTTTAAATACAGCTTTCTGCTTAACATATTTAAATAATGGGTGTTTGTTCTCCCAGACTCTATAGCTTACTCAGAGTACATGGAAGCAACAATAAAATCAAAATGTTTTCAGTAAACAGAAAATACCACCGACAGTTAAATATATTCCTGTAACCATGTTTGGAGCTTATCAGTGAGTGCCAGCTATTAAAATATTCGAGTCAATGATGCACAGAAACACAGGTAATAAGCCTTGGGTCACACAGTTAACATCAGGTATATTAACTCAGTATTTCCTTACACTTTCCAAATAATTCAAGTTCCCAAACACAAAGATATGGAGCTTGAAGGGTCTTCGATGTCTCAAAACATTAAACTGACATCATTCCATATAAGCCTTTAATTACTGCAGAATATACAATACTACATGAAGAAAAGACCTCAAACTGACCAGATAAAATAAGGAACAGCAGGACAAAAATAATAAACTGGAGAAGAAAAAGAGAAGACTAATGCTTAAAATATGTATTTGTTCAGCCTCAGAGTTAAATAATCCTAGCTACTCTTCCTCTCCTGAAATCTCATTCAGGGTCTGGAAAAAATCCCATTCTGTTTCTCTGTAATTATTAACTCGAATGATATCAAACTACTTTTACTTTTTTTTTTAATTTAAAAAAACCGCATCAACTTTTGTTTTAAATTTAAGAGGATAGTAATGCTCTGTATCCTCAAAGTCACTGTCAGCAATGTTTTATGGAAAATAGTTTCAAAGCATTTTACTCCTTTTGTAGCTGTCAGTGGAAGCCTCAGTAAGAGGTTATGGGAAGTACCAATTCAAAATTTTCAAAATCATGTATGTATATATGTCAAGTAATAATACTAACATAACTTAGATTTAAGGTATGTCATCAAAATAATAAGTGACTTGAATGAGTTGCTGGGAACCCAGTCAACGAGACGCAAGAACACGCTCCAGACGGAGAGTTTCTACCACACTTCTCAAGCTTATTGTAGATTTAGCAAAACCACTAAAGCATTCCTAATCCAAGGGCCTGAACCTGAGACTGGTTTCATGCCTGTCTTCTTTTATAATCATGGCCCCATGTTTTAAAGAAGTGACCCACTATTCTTATCTGTTCAATTAAATAGAACAAATAGCTACAGAAAAGAAACTGAGAAAGCAGACAGCACTTTTTTTTGTTATTCTTAGACCATACACAATGTATACAATTAAATTTCAAAAGAACACTTGCTTTTGGGAATAAGGAAATTACTAAAATAATCTACAAAGAGTTATTGCTAATGAAAACGATTAACATCTTAAGATAATGGCTTACAATAGTCAAACTGTAAAAATTTGTTATCTGTCTGAGTCAAATAGCAGACTCAGAAGTTAATCTAAGCATTCCTTTAAAATGGCGAAAAAAGATCAAAATTTGTTTGTTTTTTATAAAAAAGCAACTAAAATATACTTCTACTTATTTGATTATTTTTAATTAAGATTACTGCAAACACTTAAAGCAACATGTGTCAGTATATACTTCTTTTTTCATTTCTCTTTTCAGATAGATTTGATTCTTCTAAAAAACTAAAAAAATCGATTTTAATAACAGTTAAAGTAAATTAAACACTGAAAACAAACTTTTAAAGAACATACCAGGATTGTGGATACGATCCAAAAGCTTCACAGAGCGTGCACTAACAACACCCCCAACATGCACGAGAAATCCAGGAGGAAATGCCGTCAAGGTAAAAAATGGAAATTCCTAATAGAAAGAATGGGGGGAAAATATAACTGACCATGTGGTAAAGTACGAAAAATGTGCTTGTTAAAAAGCCTGATCCACTTAGGTTATATTCATACTATGAGATATGAATTCTATCCCTTAACAGAAGGCTACCAGTTACACATTACACATGCTTTGTAATTAAGTTGCCTTGGATGTTTGGAGTTTCTAATCCATTTTCCCGTATATATCATGTTGTATAGAATCCAAACCCTCTTCTTATCAATTCTCAATGAGAAAAAAAGGGTTCTCAGAGTTCCGGTCTGAGATATTTGAACACACTCTTTCTTTCTCTCAATCTCCCATGCTGATGCAAAGTCACAGTGAGATGATGGGATTCCCCTTCCCTTCAACTTCGGGCAGACGCCTCCTCGCATACAAACACGCAATTCCAGCCTACTGGTGACGACTCTGACGGCCTGGTGCAAGAGACTTACAAGAATGTGGGACTGAGGGAGGAGTGAGAGAATGTGCAGTGTGGGTCAAGAGATCCACAGAAAAGTGAAGGGCAAATACCAAGTTAAAGTGGGCAGAGAATCACTGTGTGAGATGATTTACTCTATCAACACCAGAGCGGCAGGAGAAAATTTAAGTGCATAAATGTATATCAAGAAAAAGGGAGGGGCGCCTGGGTGACTCAGTTGGTTAAGCGGCCAACTTCGCTCAAGTCATGATCTCTCGGTCTGTGAGTTCGAGCCCCGCGTCGGGCTCTGTTGACAGCTCAGAGCCTGGAGCCTGCTTCGGATTCTGTGTCTCCCTCTCTCTCTCTGCCCGTCTCCTGCTCACTCTATGTCTCAAAAATAAATAAATGTTAAAAAAAAAAAATTAAAAAAAAAAAGAAAAAGGGAGAAGTATGTAGACAACAGCAAGAGAGGCAATAAAATTCCACAAGTTCTTCCAAGTTCTATTCTCCCCTTCTCTCTCATGGATATCTTTCAATCTTATCAATATAGTGGCAAGAGAGAAATGGTAAAGTAGAGAGAGGAAATTCATTGAAACAGCACCCGGGAAGGAAGGGGAGCTCCAGGAGGCCTCTCACATTATACAAACTGGACACAAGAAAGGGGGTTTAATACCTAACTCGTGGCTAAAGATTAACATAGCTCACTTAACCAGAAATCATTTACCAGTAGCCTCAGCTATTCAGAACATAACTGAGAACTAGAAAATAAGCAAAACAGAACTCTCAATAGTCAAAAAAATAACTTATAGTTCCAAGTATAAAGTTTATGTATTTGATTCATATGAGATCCCTACAGGTAATATCCATACTATGATATACAGTAATTATAAGTACATAATTTTAGGAACAGATTTTAAAATCTATCAGTGTATTTTTTCTGGACCACAGCAGTTTAAATGCAGCAAATGAAAACTGGGAGATAAAGAGGTACAGAGTACCACTAGAAGCAGGCACAAAAAGCAGCAAGTACTGACTGAGCGCTTAAAGCATGGAGAATACAAACTCACCAAAGCATAATTCACAAAGCACAGCAACTTGGAGTCATTTAGCACAAAGGCAAACAGTCCTGCACACTTCAGTAACCCATGACGATATAGTATAAAATACACATATACATATGTGTCTATTTCTATAGACACACATGAATTTAGAAATAAATTCAGGCAGAATTTAAAAGTAATTAAATTAACAAGCGTAAGAAAAACCTACGTCATGTTAAAAATATTAAAAATCAATCTATGGAAATAGATAGGTTTGGCCCAGGTGATAGGCAAAATGAAAAAAAAATACTGAGAAGACAGGAGAACTTCAATTACATTATTATAAAATGTTTAGTCAAAATGCCCATTTCCACCTGAATGTTTTAAATATAAGTTTTAAATGGAGAATATACAAGGAAGCTTATGTTATGAGAAATTTAAGTATTTTAAGTATTTAGGTCTCTAGAATTTCTTTTTCAATTTTAAGTACACAGTTTTTAAATTTCCTCAAAATACTGAGGTCATAGTATACAAAAAACATTTTACATTTAATTTTTATCCTTAAACATTTTGAATATTCTGAACAAGAGACACTGAAAATAAAATTAAGCTACATGGAAACTTATACTTCATTCTAAAACTGAGAAATATGTGAGGTAAATTCACGGATTGGAAAACATGTGCATTTAAGAATTTAGGTAAGGGGTGCCTGAGCGGCTGAGTTGGGTAAGCATCCAACTCTAGATTTCGGCTCAGGTCATGATCTCGTGGTTTGTGAGTTCAAGCCCCGCATCAGGCAGAGTCGGCTTGGGATTCTCTCTCTTCCCCTCTCTCTCTGCCCCTCCCCTGCTCATGCTCTCTCTCTCAAAATAAAAAATAATAATAATTTTAAAAATAACCTCAAAAACACAAAAAAGAATTTAGGTAAGTATAAAAATGAACCTAAATGATTTTTCTACTTGAGATTCTGACTCTTCTCCCAAATTCCAGAAGATGGATAGAGGGGCAAGAGGGAAAGCATCACACCAGAGCTGGTGGTCATAGCAGAAAAAGTAGGGGAATGGCTACCCAAAGACATGGACACCCACTCTGCCAATTTAAACTCTGTCTACACATCCCCAATTCATTCAATCAGCACACCTACTTTAACACACAATACTTAACCTGGAGTAAATAAAAAGGGGATTGTTATTGAACCAAAACAACATTTTCAGATAACTCTCTCGTAAGAACTACAGCTGAACCTACAGCGGACTGTTAAATACCTATCTTCACCAACCCCATCACCAGTGACTGCTATAGCATACCTGCAAAGTGCCAGCCCTCTGCAAAGTATCTTAAAACTATGCTTCACAATCTTTCCCATACCCTAAAGCAAGAATCAAGAGGGCCTAGACTCTACAAAAGCGACAAACTTTATCATCTGGCTTCTTGTCATTTCTGATTAAAACAGTGAGGCAAGGAGCTGGTTTTGATCTCTAGTCTATCATTACACCCGATGAATTTATAGGTTCTCTTCCATTGAAAAGAACAGCTTCCTTAAGATCAGCCAAGCCCAATCTGTTTTCAATGCCTAGATGAGAATTTCAGAGACCACAGAAGACATTTTCTCTGCAGAGTCCTAATATTTAAAGTGCCTTGCCTTGTGCTACCTAGGGAAGAATTCATATGTTGGTATTTGACATAAGCCAAGTACATGCAGCATAAATCTATTTAATACCACGTATTCAAAGACAGGCTCATTGGAAAGGCTGGAAACACAATGGGAGTAATTTTTTAACATTTAAATAGGATTTTTCTTAGAATATATTTAAATAGCTTATTTTTTATCAAGTGTACTTTTTTATTATCCCAAGATACCACGGCCAACTTTTAGATATAAAATCCCATGCCAGATTCCTACTATGATTTATTGCATAATTTTACTCCACTTTTACAAAGATCATAATTTATCAAAAGAATTTTTGATATCAATGTTTATATCAAAGTTTCCCAAAGTGTGTTCCTCACTAGCAGGTATTTTAAATGGAAGATTCTATTATAAAATGTATTTGGAAAATACTAGGTTAAACCAAGTCAACTAGGTTTCTTTACTGAAGAAAAATATACATCCCAGCATCTGAAAAGTAACTTCATTTTCCTTACAGGTGAAAGAACAGTCATATTGAAAAATATATCTGTTTGTTTAACATCAAATAGTTCATAGGTAGAACCTAAATATAAATAAAACTTTATGTCTTATCTCCTAATAATCTGACACCTATCACCAAGATCTTGCCTAGTTATTTTTTACTGATTTTGTGAAAGAAAAAAGAGCACACTTTTATTTTTGATTACTGCTACTTGAATAACTCATTAAATAAAAGATGCTGGACAAAGTTTCTCTTTTCCTCCAAGGGGGAAAAAAAAAGAGCCATACAATTTATTAAGGGTAGCAAAGGGTAGAAGTGAATATTCTAAAAATGAATATAAAAAATGGTATATCATATATTCAATTAGATCTAGGATTCAACTTGGCAGAGTTAAGGCATATCTGAACTCATATGGGGAGAATTCTTCATACTTGTGTAAAAATCTTTTCCTGAAACAAAGACATACTAATGGCAGGCATAGCTTTTTAGGAAAGCTAAAGATCGTAATGCTTGCTATATTTATTATATACTCAGGATCGAGAGATAGTTTCCTAAACTCAAGTGACTACTGCAGAGTTAGGTAACATAAACATACTGTCAACTCAGGTTTTATAAAGTTGTAAATGAAAACTATAGTTCTCCCACATCTTTACTAGATTATCTAAAAATGTATGCCCCATGTATTAAAGTTGTGTGTCCAAAACTTTAAGAATGTTTAAAAGCATATTTGAAAACATAAAGTTATCCAAACTAAATCTAAAATAATTTTCATTGATTAGTATTTTCTTTTCTTTTAAAGCTAGATGTTTTCAAAAGTTCCTAATATAGATAATAAAGTCACAGGTACAACATACGGGCAAAATCTCCTATCAAACATCAAGGCAACCCAAGTTTTTCTGTTCTTGTGAATTCTAGAATGATAATTACGGGAAGTACTCCCTGTGAAAGGAACTCTGCAGAGAATGTAAAACTGGGAGTGGGGAGGAGGAAGAGCACTCTAGCCTCAAGAATGAGAAGCACACCTTCACTCTGATCCTCTTCACTGTGTTTCTAGTCTTTCTATATTTGGTTTTAACAAACGGTTTGAATGCTTAAGTGGGCTTTTGCAGAATAGTAGCTGGTGTGCCTGAGGGTGAGAAAGTAGCTCAAAGGCAAATGCTGCCTGACAGGTATAAAGCAAACAACTGTGTGCAGCTAAAGTCTCCTTATTCTGCTTAACTCAGCTCTCTTCTTCCCCAGCCTGATCTAACGGGCAAACGATGCATACAGGTACTTCCAGCACAGGAAAGAAAGTCTAAAAAAAGTCTAAAACAGAAGTTGTCATATTGTTTGTAATAATAGGATCTGAAAACACTATTCTCAAAAGCTAACCTCTAGAGAAGAAATACCTTTGTTTTATAGAATGCATTCTTTTGAAGGTATTTACTATGTTTTGTTTTATGGATTTTTTTTGTAATGCTAGTATAAAAGGGAACATGTAAAAGAAAATTCTATAAATGCTTATAACTTCCAAATCAGACACAATGAAAGCTATGGAACTGTGCCTTAAAATAACTGACATAACATATAAATAATCATGCACTGCATTAGTAAGGAGAAAAAAAAATGAGCCTCAAAGTGCTAATAAATTTTTAAAAATTGCATTACGAAAAGAAAAAAAGCTGGCAACATTTGTTAAAGCTTAAATGAAACTTAAATGATCAAGATTAAAACTAGAAAAGCTACCAATACGAGAAACAGGCTCTCACACATGTTCAGAAACATACCCGCCTTCTACAGAACCTATGAGGCGATCCTCCCTTAGCAATGAAGTTTATACAAAAAATAAAAAATAAAAAGAGAAAAATCATCCAAAATTTTTAACTATTCATTTTCCCATTTACCATAGTTAACTAAACATTAAACTTATAATAATTAAGAAGATATATTCACATACCAAATAACCACATGGTTTATGTTACTCTGTAGAAATATGGAATCTGTGCATTTTTTACCCCTAAGGGATTGGCCAGCCATAAGAGTAATTTCAGAGTAATTAATACATATATTAACATACTAAAGAATAATTAATACATATATTAATACACTAAAGAATTATTTTAATATAATACAACTGAAATTTTTTTCTGGGAAAACTCTATTTCCTTTTACATATTATAATTTTAATGTAAAATTAGAGATGACTTCATCATTCAATGAATTTCCAAATAGACTATTTCTAATAAAAGACTGGAGGACAAAACAAAAAAGTTACAGAACTATTCTAAATTAAATGTAACTATTCATAAACAAATTCCTTTGATACTTAAATAAATTATGGACTGTGAAATTACATTACAGGTACATGATCAAAATTAGCTTATGCGAATAAGTTATAAATACATCGAAGCATAATAAAAAACATATAAAAAAGTTTAAGAATAAAGAATGTTGAGAGACTCTTACCCTTTGTTCCAGTGCTGACTGAGTCTGTTGTCTTAAAAGAGCTTTAAATGGCCCCCCTTCTTTTCCAGCACTACCACTTCCCATTCCTACAGAACATCAGTACATGAATAACAACCAAAAAACAACTGTAGAAACAGAAAGTTTAATTGCACTCATCTTCATAAATATCATGAGCTGAAATCTATTAAAATGATCCAAACACTTAAAGTACTTTATTCAGCACATATTTTACTCGGTTTTAGTCACAGGTTTCTTTAGAAGCAAGATGTCAAAGCCGTACTGATCGCCACTAGTTTTAGACTCAATTTTTTTTAATTATGTTACTGTGATAAATTTTTTGTATAAGATTCAACTTTTAAAAGTTGAGTCTTCTAATATAAAATAATCAAGATACTACCAATTATAGCTGACCCTTGAACAACACGGGTTTGAACTGCACGGGTTCACTTATACGTGGGTTTTTTTCCAGTAAATATAGTACAGTCCTGTAAGTGTACTTTCTCGTCCTTATGATTTTCTTAATGACATTTTCTTTCCTCTAGCCTACTTCACCGCAAGAATAGAGTAAATAATACGTATAACAAAGTATGGTTTAATCGACTATTTATATCAGTAAGGCTTCCAGTCAAGAATAGGCTACTAATAGTTAGGCTTAGGGGAATCAGAAGTTAAAAGCGAATTTTCAGCTTGTCCAGGGGTACGTGTTGTTCAGGGGCCAACCGTACTCACTATGCTAACAATTTAAGAATGCTAAAAGAAATCAAGAAACACTAAATGTTTGTTTAAAAGTAAATATAGAGAGGAGAAGCACCAATAGTGCTTACTTAAAATATTCCAAAATTCTCTAAAGGCATGAATTTTAGGCAATTTTGAAATATAGCTGTATCTATTTTTTGATAATTTCCCATTCCTAAATATAAGGTTCATGACAAAACACTATTAACATTCATAGTTTTCAATAATCATTTGTAAAAACTAACATAAAAGCATTTTTAAAAACTAAAAATCACAGACATATAATAGACACATCACAAATGTATATAGTCATGGATGAAAGAATATTTCCCAAGCTCTTAGACGTATTTTTTAAAGACTTAATTTTTCATTTCTTTCCCTACTTTATTTTATTCTTTTGATAATACCAATAGACCAATTATGGTCAAAGAATTATAGAAAGCAGGGGACAGGTGAGAAGCTAATGCTCTGTAGACTGGAGTTAACAGTTCAAACCCACCCTTTCAAAATTGAAGATACATACAGTCAAATTTACTGCAATGACTTCAAACAGAAACTAATTTACTTTTACATTTTTAGCTGTTCTTGGATAAGGAAACAAAGGTTAGCATGTGTATAGTCCCATTCTCTTCTTTAAAAATAAAAAAGAAACATATTTTTCTTTTAGTAACCTAAACATGATTTTTAGAGACTATACAATACTAAACATAGAAATGAAACTAAGATCTTAATATGAAGCATACTGAAAGTCACAAAATAAAATGTAACTTTGTAAAGATAAACAAAACATCAGAAAATACAGCAGAATAATTTGAAAATTAATGCAATGGACAGAAAAAAATGGATAATGAAAGAATACCACCAAAACGAGACTTAAAACTGATTAAAACAGAATAATTTACTAATGTAACCATATGGCTTAGCAACATGATGGTGCAGGTCCAAAGTGAATGGAGTTGGTGTGAAGGGAAAGAAAGTAAAGCATCTACAACAGAAACTCTAGTAATGAGAACCTAATAATCACTGGAAACATCCAGATCTATGTCCTCAGACATATAATTTTTTTAGTATATAAAATAATTTCAGCAGAATATTCATATTATCCATCAAGTAATCCTCAATCATGTTCTCACGATCATTCTAATCATTTAACTCTGTCCACCAATAAGAAAAATAAGAAGTATGCCCTGTATAAAACACCCAATACTTCTTTACAGCATGAAATAATTAATCATTTTCAAAGGTGATTTAAACAAAGGGATTAAAAAGCTGACATAATGTGATCCTACCAGAAGCAGCCAGGAACAGCTCTTCACTGAAAGAAACACTTTTCCTCAGAACTGGGCTGACAAGGCTAGAGTGATGAGGGGGAAGGCTAGACTCCGAGAGGAGGAGACGGGACTTTTTAAGATGAAGGGAACCACAAGAGAGAGAGGGGGAGCTGGGACACAGGTAAATCCTAGGCCCCTGTGGGTAAGGTGCTGTAGAGGAAAGTAGCAGAGAAAAGATGCAGATTCAGAAGATGATCAGAAAATGCAGGATAAGGAAAGCAATGATGAAGCAAAACATAACAGTAAAAATGAATTTTAAAATGCTTACATAAATTACACTAAGCATAGGAAGTCATTAGCAAGACCATCTACCCAACATAATATAAATAAAAGACATAGTCTAAAAGTTAGCAAAACGTTTATAAACTCTGCATTCTTTAAAATTTTTTAAATCAGGATTTAAATTAGGATTTTATGCCATTCTAATCACTTTGAGCTGATTCCTCAAAAACACTTATATTACCTCCCTTTTTGTTTTTTTGCTTAAGAATTCATAAAGTTAAAATGTGCACTTTATAAATTTTTAAAGCCAGAAATTTGTTGCCTTAAATACAAACATTATTTAAAATGGCAAAGTACAGTTCTTCAAATGTTACTAAAATACATCACTTATGAGTATTTTAATTGAATACCCATAAAAAAACAAGCCACTACAGTTTGTTAACAGTTAAACAGTTGCCATCATTAATTTAAAAAAAAGTAAAATACTAGCTTCTTTCTATCCAGATTTGAGATATATGTTACTACTTTTCTTTTTCCTCTAAATTTTAAATACTAAAGTCTACACTGCATTTACAAAGCCTTGCATACCTAAGGGTCAAGTACTCTAGATTACAAAAACTACACATGGTTAAAAGCCTGACGTTTTTTTAAAAAAGTAAAAAATTAGCTTGAGTTGGCTGTCAAATCAATATCCTAATACTATACTCTAAAATTCCACTCCTACTAGTTGAGTACTTGGGAAAAAATATGAAAATAAAAGCTGGTAAAATGTCAAAAATTAGAATCTATAGAAATAAATCAGTATGAATTTTTTTAATGACACCTACATGAAAAATAGATGACAGTTTTAACTACAAATGGAAAAACAACTTTCTCAGTCTAAAGCTTTATTAACTTATTCTATTTTTGGCTCCCAGTTTGCATAAATAAATCAATCTAAATCACCTTATCCCCACTATTTCTCAAGAAACTGATTTTGTATATAGGTGAATTTGAAGGCAGAGAAACATGAAATACATGCTCAATTATGGTTTTAGAAGTTTTAAAACAATTGTAATTTTGCAATTTCAGATTTCCTTTGGAATGGTCCTCAGGAATATTCAAAGATATTTAGGGACTCATGATAAATCCAAAAGACTAAAAATTGCTAATGTTCTATAAATATGCTATTAAAAATAGTGAATTGCATATGATAGATTTATTTAAAGGCATCTGATGAATATAGACATACATGAGAATAATAACTATTATAAATGAATCTTTAAAAACCAACACTTTGGAGCTAGAAAATAAAATGCAATAAAGTTTTCACTGATAACATAATTGATTGCCAATGAGAAAGCTAAGAGAAATCCGATTCAGTTAATTTCTTATTTCATAATCTTTTTCACACTTGGCCTTTTTGGTGAATTAAAGAAAAAGAAACAGAAAGACCAAGAAAATATTTTCAAAAATTTATCTATAGGGGCACCTGGGCAGCTCAGCCGGTTGAGAGTCCAACTGAAGCTCAGGTCATGATCTCATGGTTCCTGAGTCTGAGGCTCACATCTGGCTGGCTGCTGTCAGCGGGGAGCCTTCTTCAGATCCTCCATCCCCTTCTCCCTCTGCCCCTCCCTGACTTGTACTCTCTCTCAAAAATAAACGTTAAAAAAAATTGATCTGTGTTATGGCAAAGAAAAATGAAAATAAGAATATTGAAAAAGTAACAAGGAATACACAAATAGCCAGTAGTCAAAGTCTGAAAAATGTTTTTAAGAAAACTTATTCTTCAAATACTATCTAAGTCTTCCTTGTTTTGATAGGCATGAATTTGAAGGCCAGAGTCTCATCCTTTATTTAAAAATAAAAATTTTTCACTGAAGTTTGAATGGTTCCATTTTTACGGCATAAATATGGTTAAGATGCCACATTCCATGGCATTAATTACTATAAAGTATCTCATGATGTTTAGATGTTTCTCATATTATACATATGTAAAAATAAAGCTATTCTTTTCAAAGAATTAGGTATTCATATTTATCTTCCTCACATTGTGTAACTACATTTATAAAAGTAGATACTAAATCTATGGGCTTTCTTTTTAATGCCCTTTCTTTATAAGTAGCACTGGTTTTGGAATTGGATTCCTTTTCACTGTTTTCATAAAATCTAGTATCATTTCATAAATCTCTTGCCTAATACACAAAAGGTTATTAAAGCTGATAAAAGTAACACAGGAACTATACAAAATGTCTTCATCAATCTGGAGACAAAACTGTCAGACAAAGATAGTATTTATAAGAATTGCTAACTATTAACTTATAATTTTTGGTATTTTACTTCTCTTAACAATACTATTTTAAAGATCTGAATAATTCTAATTTTAAGAAGCAATGAAATAATTTGACTTTTTAAACAATCTTCTATCATGAAACATTCATAAAAACCCACAGAAATTATTTATCAAAATACAAATAGGAGAGGGAAAAATTATAAACTTCATACATTGAGAAATATGTAAGAATAAGTAAAGCAAAAATGCTATTTTCTAACCTAGAGAGTAAGACTAGCAAAACCAAACATTTTAAATAACAACAAAATAGATATATGCACTACAACAAAACCATTTCAAATGTTCCAAAAATGTTTTCATAATAAAATTTTAGAATTAAATTCAGAAATAGACAGAAAAATGAATTCAAAAATGCTTCTACTGCATGAGGAACTGAATTGCAAGCTACTAGTGTTACTTTCTATTCAAAAGCTTTAAGATGTTATTCCTCATAATATGAGCATGAAATGAAAAACATCTACATGCAAAAGTAAATTCTGAACTTCATATCTACACTATGATTAAAGCCATAAATGCAGATCCTTGAACAAGCTAATTTCTGAACTATATGAAATTTTCATATTTTAATGGTGGTAACTGAAGACGATTCACATTATCTTTTAACTTAAATGCCAAAAACAGGAGGAAAGCCTTGGATGGAAAGCTAATAAAAAACAGAAACAAATTTAAAAAAAAATAAAAGAAAGAGAAAAAGGTGGGTGGAAGCGCCTTACCAGTTTTGGGTGTCAAACTCAAATCTGTGTCAGAAGAAGAGGACTGTCGACTGTAGGACTTGGAAGGTGAAAAGGAATAAGTTTGGTTTTTCAGAGGGGTGGAGGGTCCTGATGAGTGAGTATTGGGATTGGGATCTTCATTGAAGGGAATCCTGCCAGAAGAAGGTGGAGAAATATTAAGCAATCATGTGCCAAAGGACTTGACGGAAGGCAGCATGATCCAAACACCAGGAAAGTACTGGGCAGGGCCGGCAGTCGTTACTTAAGTGTGGAGCTGGGTATGAGGTCAAAGACAACCAGTTGCTGTTTAACCATTCATCATTCTCCAGAGAAATAATCGCCTGCACTGGAACAATTAACAAGCCAAGTAAAAAAGCAAAGAAGCATGAGATGACAGACTAAGGAGGTAAAAAATATTAAAAAGAGAAATAAACAAAAAGAATAAATACATGACTGAAAATACTTTCAAATAAACAATGCTTTTTTAAGTTACAAAAGAAAAATGATGCTGCAAATGGTATGTGCAAATATTCACAATACTTTTTATATTTGCACACACAGGTATCTTCAAAAGAAAAATGTTTCCTTATCCTATAGCATCAAGAGTGCCACAGCTAAAAACACAACAGAGAAAAAAATGAATACAGCTACACAGAACCATGTATTTTATACAGAATAGTTGCTTACCTGTTTTCCAAAAGCTCTCTTCCACAGAATAAAACAGACCCTACTATGTAACAGGTTTTGTACATAATAAAAGAAGCAAATCAGAAGCTTTGCCAGCTATTTCATATAAAATCCAATATTCAATTTTATTTCTAACCAAACGCAGAAATAATGGCAAACCCTAGAGGATTCTCCTACAAATTTACAGGATACATACATAGGATAGGGTTCTCAGAGGATCTATGGAGAGATTTTGGAAGCTAGAAGAACACTTTCACTTCCAAGTAGTTAGAGCCTCTGCGGTGGCTAAATACTGGATTTCTTCACTGCAGCTGGACTTCAAGTGAGAAAAGGATTCAGAAGCAAAGAACTGATGGTACCTGCCTATACTAAGCTACCTGTCTACCCTGCCTGCCTGCCTGCCTGCCCTTGGCAGCCATGCTGCCCGTGGCCTGCCTTCCCCAGCTCTGGAGTCTGAGCGGTCTCGTACCAGTATAGATGAGAGTGGGAACAGACACAGAGAAGTTCTGAGTAAGTCGTGAGCCAGTAGCAGTGTGAATTGGGCTGTTGTGAGTCGAGCGGCATCCATGGCTTGGAGGATGAACCATCGGAGACCTGAGGGAATTTGCAGTCAAAGTGGAAGAAAAGAAAACAATACATACAACAGATAGCAAAGTTATGTTAAAATAATTTCAAAGGAGCTTTAATTAGGGGAGAAGAATTTTTAATCTCCAACATGCAAAAACAAGTTGAAATTTAAAAAGAATAGCTAAATATTAACTTGATAGGATAAAGTTCTGGTTTTAAATGATCAGATTAATAATAATAATTAGGACTGTGAATAAGGAAAACAGCACGCAGAAATAGTGGCTTTAAATAAGAAAAAGACTAAGATTTGGAATTTAAATTGTTTAAAATGTTTTGATCACCATAAAGCTTACTTACTACACAGTATTTTAGGGACAAAACACCCATAAAAGTGAAAGGCCAAATATAAAATTTTTATGTTACTTCTGAAACCGAACTGATATAATTAATTATATTTTTCCATAAAGAAAATTTAACAGAACTTTTTCTGTCTGTAACAGTGGTACTTAAGAATATGACAAATGACAGCACAAAGAAAAATGAATGAACTAAACGGATATAAGTGAATACAAACATTCCAGTATTTTAGCACACCAAGTATATTGCTTAAAACCAGGGAACAAAACAAAGCAAGGGGACATTGCTTTGTAAAACACATTAATAAAACAATATAGATAATTTTTATCTAGCAGTCAAATAGAATATTTTATTTAAATTTAAACAGAATTTATTAACCTACATTCTGAGTTGAAATCTTGTAAGATACCAACTGATATCCTGCAAGATCATATCTATATGTGTGTACAGATAAATTTAGATCACATACACAGAAACATATTCACATATAATATTTAAATTTTCTATAAGAAATTTTGTTAACAGAGCATAGTTACATTGAATGGAGGGAATGGCATATTAAACTAAGAATCCTCCATATTAGTAATTATTTCACTACACACTGCCTTCACTTATACATGAGGGAAAAAACATCGAATGTAAATAAATATACTATGAAAATATATCCCCATTTTTCAGAATTCAAATTAAAAGCAGATCAAGCGCTCAACTTTTCCTGGCCTTTTCTTTTTTACTGGCCGTGAACATTCCCAACAACCACAGTTTGTCAAGGTTCAAACATGAGCTTTCATTAACTGGCAACAATGGGCCTTTCACAGAGTTTACAGACTACTTCCTGAAAATATCATTGATTTTATAGTAGGACAGCGTTTCTGTTTCTGTGGCTAGTTTAAATTAAAAATGTGTTTAAGATGACCGATAAAAAAAATCAAACATCTCATTGGTGATTTATGTGTATACCAACAACTGAGTGAGGTTTTATTTGTTTTTTCTTTCTCTGTTGAAGTGACTAATGAAGTTAAAAATTCTAAGAATCAGTGCTGTACAGAGGAGAAATTACAATTAACATCTCTTAGAAAGTACTTTTCTCCTTGAGAAGCAATAAATCGTATTTAAATGCACTTTCTACCATCAAGATAGTTCAGCAAGGACATATCAAAGAGATTTATTTTATGCATCACACTAACCATCTGAAAGGGAAAAAAAACAAACCAATGAAGTAGAATACACCATTAATAAAGAAAATAAAATGAGTAAAATAAAATGAACATTGCAAAAAGTTCGACATATGACATCTAATTAAAATTAAAATCCAAATACACTGGAGCATCGCCATCTGTATTCTTGGAGTTATAATTCTTATCAATCTCCTTACATGAAAGATTATCTTGCAGTAATACCCCAGTGTCATTTCTAATAAGAAATCCATTCAGACAGGAATATAATCCAAACTACCTTTTATCAAATTCTTATCTAGAATCAATGTTATAATTAAATATCAGAATAATTACAATCAATTGAATCATAAAACAATTTAAACTAGCACCCAAACTGATTCATTACCAAAAATACAAAGAAGCTGACAAAAATAAGGCAGCCTGAGTACTAGTTCATTTTTTTTTAAACAGAATGACTGTGGTAGTGAAATGCCTTTCAGAAAATCTTAATGAAGCAACTTAAGCTCCTCATGGTGTGAATATTTGACAACTTAAGGCAGATGGCCACAAAAAAATTAAAAAAGAACACTTACACAATCCCAGAAGACTGACATTACTGGAACTATTCCTGAATGTAGGCAAAAAGTACTCCGCTACTATCAATACATCATCCTAAGACACGAACAGATAATACAGTACTCTTTCCACTAAGTAATTTAAGTAAGTAATTTAGTGGAAAGAGGAAAACTTCAGACATCACAGCTGCAAAAGCCAGGCCCCTTCAGGCAACATAGATAAAGCTTGAGGGTGGCAAGAGAAAGAGGGGCCCAGGTTTTTCATTTGGTGTGGAAAATGAAAATAAAACCTGAATTCCTCAAAAAATTACACCTGCGATTTTACTTTACCTGTGGTAGATGGCAGTTTGTATCTTTTTAAGATCTATGTTAAACGGAATATAAAGCAAATTCATTCTTCAGTTTATTTAAAACAATTATTTCACAGGGGCCCCTGGGTGGCTCACTTGGTTAAGCATACAACTTTGGCTCAGGTCATGATCTCACAGTTGTGAGTTTGAGGCCCACATCAGGCTCTGTGCTGACAGCATGGAGCCTGGACCTTGCTTCGGATTCCGTATCTCCCTCTTTCTCTGCCTATCCCTTGCTCTCTCTCTCTCTCTCAAAAATAAACATTAAAAAACAAGTGGTTTTCTTAAAACAGTTATTTCACTTCTCAAGGGATTTCCCAATAAAATTAGGCAATATATGTAATTTTATGCTCCCTCTTGTGACTAAAACTTAATCTAAATAACTGAAGGCTAACAGAAAGGAAATAATTAAACAAAAAGAATAAGCTTAAAAGGAAAATCTCATTTTTAAAAATATTGTTTAAAAAAAAGTTGAATCACCATACTGTATACCTGAAACTGATATAAAATTGTATGTTAATTATACTGGAACTAAAATTAAAAGAAAGATAGCGATGGTTTTCTAGTCCACTTCTCCTGACTACTGCTAAATTGGGAACCGTTTCAGATATTTCTGACTACAGAATCCATCCTGACTCCCTGATGACATAGGGGAGGGGTCAGCAAACCATACCCTACAGGTCAAATCCATCTTGCCATCTGTTCTGTAAATAATCAAGTTTTATTGGAACACAACCACACTCACTCATTTGCATCCTGTCAATGGCTGTTTTCATGCTACAACAGCAAAGGTGAGTAGTTATTTTAGCAAAGACCAAGTTATTTACCTGTACCTTCTGGTCATTTACCAAGAAAAATTTGTGAACCTTAATCTAGAAGAATCTCTAAATCAGTGATTCTCAATGGAAATACTATTGGCATTTAGGATAGAACAAGTCCAGGGGTGCCTGGGTGGCTTGGTCAGTTAAGCATTCGACTCTTGACTTCGGCTCAGGTCACGACCTCATAGTTCATGAGTTCAAGCCCCACATAGGGCTCTGTGCTGACAGTGCGGAGCCTGCTTGGGATTCTGTCTCCCTCTCTTTCTACCTGACCACCTCCTCACCCCCGCTTGCTCTCTCTCTCTCTCAAAATAAATGTAAATAAACTTTAAAAAAAGAACAAATCTTCATTGAACAGTTTTCCCTTCATGTGTAGGACAGTCTGCACTTCTAGTCCTCAACCATGATCTTCCTCCTTACCCCAATCATTAGGACAGAAAACTTTTATTTAAAAAAAGGTTTTTTTTTAATTTTTTTAAAGTTTATTTATTTTTGAGACATAGAGGCAGAGCATGAGCAGGAGAAGGGCAGAGAGAGAGAGGGCGACAGAATCCGAAGCAGGCTCCAGGCTCTGAGTTGTCAGCACAGAGCCCGACGCGAGGCTCGAACTCATAGACCGCGAGATCATGACCTGAGCCGAAGTCGGCCGCCCAATCGACTGAGCCACCCAGGCGCCCCTAAAAAAAGTTTTTTTAAGTTTATTTATTTTTGAAGGAGAGAGAAACAGAGCATGAGCCCGTAAGGGACTAAGAGAGAGGGAGACACAAAATCTGAAGCAGGCTCCAGGCTCTGAGCTATCAACACAGAGCCCAACGCGGGGCTCGAACTCACCAATAAGATTATGACCTCAGCTGAAGTCGGATGCTTATCCAACTGAGCCACCCAAGTGCCCCAAAAACTTCCATTTTAGAAATTTCTTGTAGGGTCAACTGGGTGGCTCACTCAGTTAAGCATCCGACTCTTGGTTTTGGGTCAGGTCATGATCTCACAGTTTCCTGGGTTCGAGCCCTGCATCAGCCTCTACACCGGCAGCACAGAGCCTACTTGAGGTTCTCTCTCTCCCTCTCCCTCTCCCTCTCTCTCTCTCTCTCTCTGCCCCTCCCCACTCACACTGTCTCTGTCTCTCTCAAAATAAATAAATAAATAAATTTTAAAAAGAAACTTTTAGGGCACCTGGGTGGTTGGATCAGTTAAGTATCTGACTTCAGTTGAGGTCATGATCTCGTGGTTTGTGAGTTCGAGCCCCACGTCAGGCTCTATGCTGACAGCTCAGAGCCAGGTGCCTGCTTCAGATTCTGTACCTCCCTCACTCCCTGCCCCTCCCCTGCTTGCATGTTGTCTCTTTCTCTCTCAAACATAAATTTTAAAAACTTTAAAAAAAATAAAAATAAAATCTTAAAAAATAATAAATGAGTAAAAAAAATAAAAATCCCTTGTAGACCACCGGCATGTTGAAAATCTTCTGCCTCAGACACAAATAATAACACATAAGCCAAATCCAGCCAACCAAAGTATTTTGTCAAATCACAGTTTTTTCAAAATTTATGAGTTTAAATTCCTCTAGGTCAGGATCAGCAAACTTTTTTTTGGTAAACAAAGATAGAAACTATATGGCTAGTGCATGAAATATTTCCTATTCAGCATTTTGCAGAAACAAAGTTTGTCACCATCTGCTTTACACAGTCCTCAGTACTCCCTATTTAATTATACTCAATTATTTATATATATTAACTATCTGGCCCCTGCACAGGTCAATCTTTCCTGCTATACTTCTTCTTTCTATACTATGTTGCTTAATAGATTATCAAGTATAGTGTTGGGCTTTAAGCATTGCCCAGAGAATAAGTAAAAATTCCATAAACATCCATTTCATGCTTTAAATTTTTTTTTTTTTTTAGCGTTTTTATTTTATTTTTGAGAGACATAGAGACAGAGCGTGAGCAAGGGAAGGGCAGAGAGAGAGGGAGATACAGAATCCGAAGCAGGCTCCAGGCTCTGAGCCGTCAGCACAGAGCCTAATGCGGGGCTCGAACTCACAGACCGTGAGATCATGACCTGAGCTGAAGTCAGCCGCTTAACCGACTGAGCCACCCAGGTGTCCCTCATGCTTTAAATATATGGTGTCTAAAGAGCTGAAATACTCGGTTTAGTTTTATATTACTTAACTTGAATTTCATATTAAGACAGTATAAATAAAATATTAAGAACAGTTAAATACTTTTAAGCTACAGATTTTCATAGTCCTCTCTAATAATAAAAATCACCAAAGGAAAAAAAACCACCACAGGGAAAAATGTATGTTATTAAACAAGTCTACTAGAATATTTCAAATAAAACGAAAACATACAGGTAAAAGATAATAAGTTCCGTAAGAACAATTCATTGATTCATACTTACTCCTTCATTTCTTTGGATGGGGAATTACATGCAGGAAGGAATGCTGCCGGGCTACTTAGTTTATCCAGTGTACATGCTGTTCCTATGGCTCGTACCACTAACCCAGATTCGCCTTCCAGATCAAAACATTGTAAGTACCCGACAACTGCATTTCCTCTCATTTCAAGTACTTTCAAGCCAATCTTCCTCTGCAGTTCACCTACAAAAAAGGAAGAAAACTCATTCTGCTTCAGATCTTGACATTACATAATATAAAGCTGGATATGGTAGCAATAAAAAAAGACTCAAAAAAAAAATCACAGATTTTTAGAACTTGAAAAGAACCTAAAAGAATATCTGCTCCAGCCTCCTACTTTCAGGGAGGTAAGATATTACTAGTTACATTTTACAGATGCGGCAAATTAAGATTCACTCATTCATGCATTCATTTACCAAATAATTTTTGGTTGTGTACTATGTGTGCCTGGCATTCTTCCTTTCTTCTAAGTGCTAGAAACACAGAGGTGAACAAAAAAGATATATTATTTAATATATTAACTATAACATTATATATTAAGTATAAATATATTTATACTGATTCATATATATTAATAAATATTTGATATGTTTATTAATATGTAATATTAATATAGATGTGTTTATATTTTATATTTAAACATATGAATTTATCATATATAAGTAGAAAATATTTATATTTATTAAATATAACATTTACACTTATTGTCCAATATATATGTGAGTATATATAGATATATACACACACTCACACACATATATATATAAATTTAAAATGGTAAACAAGTTCTTCAAAGAAAAATAAAGAAAAGTAATAGAATAAGAGGGTCAGGGAGAAATACAGGGAGCTACGACAAGTTGTCAGAGAACTGTGAAAAGGCAAAAAATCTGTCAGACAAATTACTTAAACCGTGACTATAAATAAATGCTAGAGGAAGGAAAATTAGAACCCAGTTCCCTATTTCCTTTCTCAGGGTTCTTCCCACCAGGCCATTTTATGAGCACAAATTCCTTTCACTACCCTAGTTAAGAAGGAAATACAAGCTTCTAGTTCCAGTTTCCTCTTATAAGATGGCAATGTGTGTATGCTCAGGAAGATGGGGCCATGGGTAGGGAATCAGTCATTTATAATTCATAGCCTTCACTGTGAAATTTCAGGTAGCATGTCAAAAGGAAGTAAAAACATGTAACAGTGTTAAGTAAATCAGTAATAAAGTTTTTTGGTTTTTTTTTTAAATACCTGACATTAAAGAAATGAGTCTCTGTCTGGCCTCATTTGATGCCCTTGGTGTACGGATTCGATCGATCCACTGATATTCTGGGTCTTCATTGACCACAAGCTCTTCTACAAACCCATGAATTATTACAGCTCTATAGCACTTTGGAATAGATGTTGCTGTTAAAAGAAATAATCTGTTATGCTTCTATTTATCACAAGATTAAATTCGATTAAAAAAACGTACAACTAATTTCTTACCTTTTGAATATGAAACACAAGAATGCCTTTTACATTGAAAAGTGCTAATTTCAATGTAATTATAATACTTATACTTCCAATCAGTCTCCTAAGTTCCATATTACTCTTAGAAATAACCATTTTGTTTAATGAGACCTCTCATCTTTCTCATAGTAAACACAATAGACACGAATTGTATTTTTATAATTTAGAAAACAGCTATAGACAACCTTAACCGGCATTCAATACAAAGTTTAAAAAAACAAAATTAAAGTCGGCTAGTTAATCGTTATATAAATAGGTAGAAAATGGAAAATGAATACAAAAAACTTTATTCAAAGTCCTTTGAAAAAGTTCTGTACAACACATACTGCAGCCTCAAAAATCAAACCACTACCTTTCTGACATAATCAGCCCTGCGGTTTCCAATAATCCATGACCATATGGCCAACTGGTTCGGCAGTCACTCACTATAGTCACTACACTACATAACAAACTCATTTAATATACAGAATTTCAAACGTCCTAGATTTAAAATAAGATCTAGTCAGATTCAAAAAGGAGAGAACCTAAAAAACCAAAAAACAATAAAAAAAAAAAAGAGGGGGGAGAACCTGAGAACATCTACATCAAACTAGTCTCTTAAAATAGACATCCATGCCTTAAAGCTAACTCGAGTACTTAGGAGTTTTCAACCCTATTAATCCAGGCTAGCTGTGACTGCCCACATCTGTCAATGCCAGCCCATATTTCATGGCACTTGGGGACCGTAACTGTGGATAGCACCACAATGTTTGGCTAGAATTCTCTGCTCCTATCTAACAGAATCTTATATTACAGTAAAATAACACTAGATTTTCTTTTTTTTTTTCGACGTTATACAAAGTTCAATATAGTCAGTCATATCTTTTACACATTTGACAAGAGCAACTTGTTCTAATTTATAAAAGAAAAATTTAATAGGCAATAAAATATTCATCTCTGTGAAAATAATAAGATATGTGAAAATTATTTCAGAGCTTGTTTTTCACAGAGGCTTACCTACTGGACAAGAGCAAAACTTGCATTTACCTACTGGACAAGAGCAAAACTTGCATTAGATGAGTGGCTGCAAGCTTCTCCATAAGTTTGTGTCCAATAATAATGTTTTTCAAGGCCACTGGAGACTTCAAAATACACATGTCCTCCCACCACAAATGGCTCCATATCTGTATTTTCTAATTTTAGACAGCCCATTCCAAAGAGATCTAATTATGTCACACATGTAGCCTCCTCAAATTTGTTTCCCCAAACGTAGATATGAGACTGTGGGATTTGTTTTCCGTTGGTTGTGAAAGTACAAGCCCATCTCCCCTTATGTTGCTGCTGATTACTGACAATCAGCTGACATCAAGGTAGCATACACTACTGTTTAGATACAGAGAATCACCTGTTTTATAACATCATGCTTACACATGAGCAGTTCAGCAAGGCAGTGATTTTCTTTCAATACGTGGCCTAGATGAACTGTGGACTCTTCCTGTTCACCATACAGTATAGCCAGGTTTAGGCTTACTCCCTTAGTTGTTTAGTTTTCAGGTAGGACTGTAGCAAATGCTATCACATTTTGCATTTCCGGACCACAGTCACTAGGATCTCATTTCTCTAAAGATGAATTAATTTGTAGCATTCCTGCAAAAAAACATTCTTTTTTTTTTTAATTTAAATAATTTATTTTCAAATTGGTTTCCATATAACACCCAGTGTTCATCCCAACAAGTGCCCTCTTTAATGCCCGTCACCCACTCTCCCCCCTCCCACACCCCTCTCACCCTCAGTTTATTCTTAGTCTTTGAGAGTCTCTTATGTTTTGTCTCCCTCCCTCTCTGTGTTTTTTCTTTTCCCTTCTTCCCCTCCCCAATGGTTTTTGCTAAGTCTCTCAAAATCCACCTGTGTGTGGAAACATACAGTATCTGTCTTTCTGACTGACTTATTTCACTTAGCATAATACCCTCCAGGTCCATCCATGTTGCTATGCATGGCCAGATTTCATTCTTCCTCATTGCTGCATAGTATTCCATTGTATATATGTACCACATCTTTTTTATCCATTCGTCAGTTGATGGACACTTGGTCTCTTTCCATGATTTGGCTATTGTCGAAAGTGCTGTGAACTTTGGGGTACATGTGCCCCTATGCATCAGCACTCCTGTGTCTCTTGGGTAGATTCCTAGCAGTGCTATTGCTGGGTCATAGGGTAGTTCTATTTTCATTTTTTTGAGGAACCTCCACACCATTTTCCAGAGCAACTGCACTAGTTTGCATTCCCACCAACAGTGTAGGAGGGTGCCTGCTTCTCCACATCCCCCGCCAGCATCTATAGTTTCCTGATTTATTCATTTTAGCCACTCTAACCTGTGTGAGGTGGTATCTCAGTGTGGTTTTGATTTGTATTTCCCTGATAATGAGTGACATTGAGCATCGTTTCATGTGTCTGTTGGCCATCTGGATGTCATCTTTGGAGAAGTGTCTATTCATATCTTCCGCCCATTTCTTCACTGGATTATTTGTTTTTCGGTGTGAGTTTGGTAAGTTCTTTATAGATCTTAGATACTAGCCCTTTATCCGATATGTCATTTGCAATTATCCTTTCCCATTCCATCGGTTGTCTATTAGTTTTGTTGGTTGTTTCCTTTGCCATGCAGAAGCTTTGCAAAAAAACATTCTACCTGTATTTTCAAACTTGTTTCTAGTCATCCTTAGATATTTCAGAGTTGTATTATTACGTGGTGTTTAGCAATCAATACTCTACCTTTGGACCCAATATTTATTAACATAAGATTTAAGCAAACAAGATCAAGCTGTTTCATTAATATATGGACTTATTTAAAATTCTGGAAAGAATCCAAAATCTTCACCACTCTTTCTACTGGCATTAAGCAACTGTTACCAGCAATGTTTAACATGATCCCATCCAGAGTCTGGAATAGAGGCTGGAGAACAAGCCAGAGTAGGGTCTGACGTTACGGGCATGCTAACCATGCACATACCTCATGCCCCACTGGACTACTCTAACAAAAATTTCTATGAACTCATAAAAAAAAAAAAAAAAATAGATTACATTTACTTTAAAATCAGATAAAGTCCCCAGAGCTACAGTAACTGTTTCTAAGAAATTAGTAATTTTCTCTTTGGCATTTAAACCAAAGTATAATAGGTTTTCCATTAGCTTTCTGAAATATTAATTTGATTTCCTATATTTAAAAATTAAATTCCTGTTAAATGAGAAATAAAATGTGTTTACTTACTGCAGAAGAATTTGACTCCACATGATGACTGCCTGAATCGATTTAAATCATTGAAGAGGTCTACTTTGACAACTACATTGATTTCCCCACGGATACCTAGAATTTCAAAAGGAAAATCAAGTTTCTATGTTAACAAAATAAAGCACAATTAAATAATCCAGCAAATGAATGCCAACTGATGATTTTAAAATAATGTATTAATTAGGGCGCCTAGGTGGCTTAGTCGTTGAAGCGTCTGACTTCAGCTCAATTCACGATCTCACAGTTTCTGAGCTTGAGTCCCACATCGGGCTCTACTGTTAGTACAGAGACCACTTCAGATCCTCTGTCCTTTTCTCTCTCTGTCTGTCCCCACTTGTTCTTTCAAAATAAATAAATAAACTTAAAAAAAAAGAATTAAAAAAAAATAATGTACCAATCATAACAGCAATGTTTTGTTTCCTAATTATTTTCATTCTAAGTAGTTTATTACATTTTCTGAAGAACATGTATACACTAAAGAATGAATAGAATTTTCATTTCTATTGCAAGTCTCTACTTTTTCGAATCAAGAGTAACTGGAAAGGAGCCCCATTTAAACATGTGAGCATGGATAACGCTCTAAATGCTTTACAAGTAGTGTCTCAAAGTGCTCACACCAACCCAGTAAGGCAATTTCTGTAGTACCATCATCCTGATGTTAGAGAAGACATTAAAGTTTAATAAAAGTTAAATAATTTACATAGATAGTGTCAATAACTAGTTAAGTAGCACAGCCAGGATGAGAAGTCAGAACTTTATGATCCCTGACTAAATGGTCTTAGCAACTAATGGAAGAATCTGATTTAATACAGAAGAAATTTCATTCTTTTCGATGAATGTAGTAAGTTAAAATGAGCTAAGAAATTCCAAAAATAAGGGTTTTTCCACATGACCTAATAAAGAAAAATGACCCAGTCTCTATATCTAACATTTACTAAATATTTTTACTGGACTGTCCTGACTTCATGTCAAATTCATACTTATAGAGGAAGGCCTTCTAAAAGTGACTTGCTCATTTACCCACAAGAGATTATGTTCCTAACAAAAGGCCCATAAACATATTAAATTAACTATAAATGGTATTTAATATAAAATATTTATAAAATTCATTCATTCATACTGCTAACACTTTTAATCCAAGCCCAGATTAATTCTCCAGTGGCTTGTTTTATTGGTATATACTATGGGATTGGATTTTATTTCCTGACTATAAAGATAATACGTTTACATAGAAAAAAGCAAAAGAGGACAAAGAGGAAAACAGAATTACAGTCCAGAAATAAAACTATCCAAGAATAAACATTTTATTATGTATTCTGACAATCTGTGCAATGAAATCACATATATGCAATTCGTTTGTTTTTAAACAAATATGAAATCATCCTAAAATAATGTTTAATAATCTGAATTCTACAGAATTTTACAATTTCACAAATCCTTTCATTTCCTTATGCCATTGTATTCTAAAAACACGCATTTTGCTCTGGCTGTATAATTCATGGTCTATATATGCTCTAATTTATTTAGGTAAACCCTCTTTTCCAATATATTTTACCATTGTAAACATTAATAAATAATAATAGGATCTAAGTGTCACAATAAATATACTTTTACATAAATCTCAGTAAATACCTTAATTTTCTTATAATAAACTACTATCAATGGAATTGCCAGGTCAAAATGTAAAACAGGCAGAAAGATGCTAGACTGCAGAGAGAAACATCTGCCTGTTCTTTACGACTCCATCTGCCATTCTAAAAGGACGGTATATTTGCAGGCTGGCAGTTCTCAAACTTTTTCATGACAAGACCCCTTTTACAATCTTAAAAATTGAGGACCTCAAAGAGATTTTGTTTACATGGGTCATGTATCAACATCTACCATGTTATAATTAAAATTAAAATTGAGAATGAAAATTAAAATTAAAATTAGGGGCGCCTGGGTGGCTCAGTCGGTTGGGCGGCTGACTTCGGCTCAGGTCATGATTTCACGGTCTGTGAGTTCGAGCCCCACGTCGGGCTCTGTGCTCACGGCTGAGGGCCTAAAGCCTGCTTCAGATTCTGTGTCTCCCTCTCTCTCTGCCCTTCCCCTGCTCACACTCTGTCTCTGTGTCTCTCAAAAATAAATGTTAAAAAAAATTTTTTAATAAATTAAATTAAAATTAAAGCTGAGAAGTTCTAAAAATATTTATTACTATAAACATTTTATAAAAATAACTACATTTTGAAAAACAAAATAGTAAAATAGCACTGTTATGTTTTTGTAATTTTCTATACTGTCTAGCTTAATGGAATACAGTTAGATTCTCATTTCTGCTCTGCATTCAATGTGTGGTAACACCATACATCATAAAACCTCTATAAAACTCCACTGGATATTTATAAGAAAGTGAGAATACAAATGGCAAATGGCATATAAGTATAATATTGAAACTTCTCATTTCACCTCATAGAACCTGTGCAGGGGAGCCCTAGGTGTCCCCAGACCACACATTGAGAATCCTGCTTTAGGCAACAAAAAACTTTTGAGGTATTTTTAAGCAGAAAAATATTAACATTATCTACTTGAAAATGTTTCAGAAACATAGTACCGATATTAGATGATTTTTAAATAATACATTTACTTACTATACTGTACATATTTAGCAGGGAATCCTTCAAATTATGTCCAGAAAAATAACAATTCTACCAATAACACTTTATGACTATCTATTAAAAAGAAAACATTTTTTAAAGATACATATTTTAGAACCACCACATGTAGCTCAAAAGTTTTTAACGATAAATTTTAAAAACCATGATTTATTTTCTTAAATACACTCCTTACCATGTATGGTATCATAAATTGGGAACCACCCTGAGATGACTGTTGCAGCTTCACTGTAGAGTAAAGGGTCAATATCAATGTACACTTTACCAATGGCATCATTTGCACTGTAAGTGTCATGGTCAAGAACTGTGATCTGTAGAGGTTCATCCTGTAAATCTTCATCGTCCACCTAAAAGTATATCTTAAAATTAAATCTTTTAATTTTAAAATCTTCATCGTCATAAATATATACATATAACAAATGTAAAAGATTACTTATTTCTTAAAAAAAAAAGGATAGATTGATCTCTAAGCACAAAGCTAAAGGGATTAATACGCCAAACTTCTAAAGAAAAAAAAGTATATTTTACCTCCAAACACAAATATAAGATGATTAACACCCAAAAGGTTTTTAATTTCTTTTTCTAAATAGTTATCCAGTGTTTCCCTACTCTACTTATAGTAGCAAGCAAAAATGCTTAAGAAATGTCAAAATAGCTTCCGTATATTACCTACAGGAGAGCAAGGATGACAATGAGTACAATGATACTATAATTTCTAAAGACAATTTCACAGAGTAAAACTGTAGCCAAAACTGGGGCACCCAGTTGTCTCCGTCCGGGGAACATGCAACCCTCAATCTCGGGGTTGTGAGTTTGAGCCCCATGTTGGGTATGGAGATTGCTTTAAAAAAAATTAAGAAGGAATTATTGTTGATATCACTGATGTAACAATGTAACTGGATAATTAGCTTTCAAAAAAGAGGGTTCTTCTCTATGAGTCAGGCATAATTAAAAATTCATGGATGATATTGCATAATATTTTGAATATTATTTGTAAGAAAATACAATTTAAGTTCATGAGTTAAGTAAATGAAATAAATATTTATTCTCTCTCCTTTTACTTAATATCAATTACTTACCATATGCCAAGCAAGCACTAGCTAAAAAGAGGTACTACAATGGAGACTACAATGGACTAAAGTTTCTGTCCCCTGAAAATCCTTATGTTAAAGTCCTAATCCTCAACATGATGGTATTTGGAGTTGGGGAGGTAATCAGGTCCTAAGGGTGAAGACCTCCTAAATGGGATTAGTATCCTTCTAAGTAAAGACAGGGAGAGAGAATCTCTCCCAGCCATGTAGGGACACAGCAAGAAGACAACTATCTACAAACCAAAAAGAGGGACCTCACCAGAACAAAACCATGATGGTACCCTGATCTCAGGCTTCCCAAAATTCAGAGATGTAAGAAATAAAATGCTATTGTTTAAGCCAGCCAATCTATGGTAGTCTGTTACCAGCAGCCCAAATAGAGTATGGCAAAGAATGAGGCAAAAAAAGATTTCTTCCTTATGGAAGACATGTTCACTATTTTGGGTGCCCTCCTCTGGATACCATGCCATCTCAAATTTGCCAGTTCTCCTCATCAATGTAGTGGCTAGACTGAACACAATACTATAGATATTAGTAAGACAAGGACAAAATATAAAACGATTATTTTTTCCTATAACTATAATATTATACTTTTTAAATGCAGTCTATGAATATTTCTCATTACAGCAGACACAGCATTCTGTTAAGACAGAGTTTGTGAGTCAAAAAAAAGAGTTTGTGGTTAGCTACAATCTCTGTATCTTTCTTACATATCCTTTGGTCAAGTGATAACTCTACAATCGTATATGTTGTTTAATTTTTTTATTTAATTATGAAATATTATGCCTTTCCCCACGCCATTTAATTTCTTGTTGATTTTAGGCTAACAATCCAACCTCCGAAGATTATTTTAAGTATTAAAGCATAAGAAGGAATTATTGTTGATATCACTGATGTAATAATGTGACTAGATGATTCACTTTCAAAAAAGAGAGTCCTTCTCTAAATGTCAGACATAATTAAAAATTTATGGATGACATTGCATAATATTCTGAATTTGCCTTAAAATATCCCTGCCACTTCACTGATACCACCTCTCCTGTACTCCATTTTACTCTGGCTCTTTCTCTTCCAGCCTAGAATACTGATGTGATCACTGGAACTCCAGCTGCTATGTTGGAGGCTAACGTGACCGTGAATATGGAAGCCACAGGCTGTGAATGATGGAAAAGAAAGACAAAAGGGTACTGGGTCCCAAATGATTGCATGGAGCTTCCAAATACCATTACACTTCCTGGTGCATTATTTCTTTTACGTGAAAGAAAACTAAACATCCATTTGTTCATGATATTTACCTGAGAGTTCAGAACATGTAAACTAATGCCAACTACAACTGACAAACAAGGTTTAAAAAGTATATAACAAATGTTAACTATAAACACAAAGCTTAGGAACATTTTTCAGGAGCGTCTGGGAGGCTGAGCCGGTGAAGCGTCTGACTCTTGGTTTCAGCTCGGGTAATGATCTCATGGTTCTTGAGTTTGAGCCCTGTGCCCAGCTCTGCACTGGCAGTGCAGAGAATGCTTGGAATTCTCTCTCCCCTCTCTCTCTGTGCCTCCTCCTGCTCAGGCTAGCTCTCTCTGTCTCTCTCACACACACAAAGGAGCATTTTTTAAAAAGAACATTTGGGGGGGAGGGGGGACCCGGGTGGCTCAGTGGGTTAAGCATCCAACTCTTGGTTTCAGCTCAGGTCATGATCTCGTGGTTTGTGAGTTCTAGCCCCACATCGGGCTCCATGCTGACAGTGCGGAGCCTGCTTACGAGTTTCTCTCTCTCTCTCTCTCTGTCCCTCCCACGCTCACTCTCTTTGTCTCTCAAAAATAAACAAACTTAAAATAAAAATTTAAGAAAGAACATTTTTCACACAATATACACTATTACTAGAAAGAAGTACTAGCCAAAATAGTAAACTTAGTAAATTTTAAGGGAAACTGCTGGCTGGTAACTTCAGTTACTAAATCTCGTTAATATTATAAAAATCCCTTATTTCAGAAAAATGCAAATACATTATTTTTCAAAGTTATCTCAGCTACTTGAGTGCTTTGCAGCTTTAAAAATTACTAGTACTGCGTCATTAATAAAATGAAATATTCTCATGTACTAATGCCCATATCATGAAAATGACTAATACATAATACCCACCACCTCCTACCATTCCAATAGAAATGTAATTGACCAAGACTATTTTTTTAAGTTTGTTTATTTTTGAGAGAAAGAGAGGAGTTGACCATGCAAGCAGGGGAGGGGCACAGAGAGAGGGAGAAAGAGAATCCCAAGCAGACTTCACATCATCAGCACTGAGCCCTACATGGTGCTCGATCCCACGAACCATAAAATCATGACCTGAGCCGAAATCAAGAACTGGACGTTCAACCACCTGAGGAACCCAGTCGTCCCAAAAAGACTATTTTTTTTAACCATTTTTTGGTTATAGAAAAAAGGAAAAAAGAAAAAGCCATCAAAATGAAGCTATATGAGCATTTGAATGTTTTGCTAGGGTGATGAAAAATACTCTGTTATTCTAATTCCATCTGAAATCATGTAAGCAAGTTTGTCTAACTACTTTCTCTGACTCTTACATTCCACATTTTTACCTTAATAATTAGTTTAAAATGGCACAAAAGATTTAATGCAAGTGCAAATTGAATGCATTTTTCAAAATACATAATGTCAATTGAAAACAACTAAGAAAAAAAATATGTATATACATATATGAAAGAAAACAGAAATGGAATCAAAATGCTCCATGACAAAAAAATCGATACAAAAGAACGAAGTTGGATTCACATGTTCTGACTTCAAAATTCACTACAAAGATACAGTAATCATAAAAGTATAGTAATAGCACAAGGATATATAAAACAACAGAACAGAACTGAGAGTCCAGAAATTAATTCATGTACCTATGTCCAACTGACTTTTGACAAGGTACCAAAACCATTCAATGAGAAAAGAACAGTCTCTTCAACAAATGGTACTGAAACAACTAGATTTCCACATGGGAAAGAATGAAGTTGAACTCTCACTTCACATCATTACAAAATCTAACTCGAATCAATGACCTAAATATAACAGCTAAACCAATAAAACTCTTAGGAAAACACATGGCAGTAAATCTTCATGACCCCAAATTTGGTAACAGACTCTGATTTGAGATCAAAAGCATAAGCAACAAAAGAAAAAGATAAATCGTACTACAAAATTAAAAACATTTGTGCATCAAAGGAGACTACCGGAAAAGTGAAAAGACAAACTACTGAATGCAGGAAAATATGTGCAAATCATAGATCTGATAAGAGTTTAATATTCAGAGTATAAAATGAACTTTTACAACTTAACAACAAAAAAGATAAACCACCCAACTTAAAAATGAGTAAGGGACTAGGGCACCTTCATGGCCCAGTGGGTTAAGCACATGACTCTGGTTCAAGTCATAAACTCACAGTTCATGAGTTCAAGCTCCACATCGGGGGACTTAAAATTTTTTTAAATGTTTATTTATTTTTGAGAGTGTGAACGGGACAGGGGCAGAGAAACAGAACCTGAAGTAGGCTCCAGGCTCTGAGCTGTCAGCACAGAGCCCAAGGCGGGGCTCGAATTCACGAACCTCAAGATCATGACCTGAGCCAAAGTCAGACATTTAACTGACTGAGCCACCCAGGGGCCCCCCCTCCAAAATTTTTTTTTAATTGAGCAAAGAACTTGAACAGTTTTCCAAAGAAGACACACAAACATCCAATAAATGCATGAAAAGAGACTCAACATTACTAGTCATTACCAAAATGCAAGTCAAAACCAATGACCTACGACATCACATCTGTAGTTTTCATATTAAGCTAGTCACCAAGTCCTGCGAAGTCTATCTCCTTAATATCATCTCTAAATATATTCTCTGTGGAGTTAAAATATGAGGTGGTAGTTTCAAGTACAAGAAACACAAATGGTCCTTAGTCCTAAGAAATCATGTATCACCCCATTCATGCGGAAAATGGATATGAAAATTACACTGCAAATGTCACTACACACCTACTAGGATGGGTATGATTTAAAAAAAGAAAAAAGAAAAGAACAAGGGCACTTTTTAAATCAGTTAAGTATCCAATTCTTGATTTCAGCTTAGGTAATGATATCACAGTTCACAGGATCAAGCCCTCATCAAGCTCTATGCTAACAGCACAGAACCTGCTTGAGATTCTCTCTCTCCCTCTCTCTCTGCCCTTCCCCTTCTTGTGCTTTCCCTCTCTCCTCTCTCTCTCTCTCAAAATATATAAACATTTAAATAAATAAATAGTTGGTCTTTTAAATTAAAAAAAGAATATGACAAAGCTTGACAAAGTTGTGGAAAACCTGGAACTCTCATACATGCTAGTGGGAATGTAAAATGGTATAGCCACTATGGAAAACAGTTGGGCAATTCCTCAAAAGGCTAAATATAAAATTTATCATATGACCCAGCAATCCCACTTCTGGTCAAATATCCAAAATAACTGAAAACAAGGACTCAAATAGACTCTTGTACACTAATGTATACTGCAGTATTATTCACAGTAGCCAAAAAATGAAAATAATTGAGTATCCATCAACAGATAAATGGATAAACAGTAACATACACATACACGGAGGAATATTATTCAGCCATAAAACGTAAAGAAATTCTCATACATGATAGAACATGGATAAACCTTGAAAACATTATGCTAAGTGAAAGCCAGAAACAGGCAAATATTGTATGATTCCACTTATATCTAACATAGGTAAATTGAAAGAGACAGAAAGTAGGTTAGATGTTATCAGGGTCTAAGAGAAGACGGAATGGGAGTTATTGCTGAATGAGTAGTTTCTTTTTTTTTAATTTTTTAGTGTTTATTTATTTTTGAGACAAAGAGAGACAGTGTGAGTTAGGGAGGGGCAGAAAGAGAGGGAGACACAGAATCTGAAGCAGGCTCCAGGCTCTGAGCTGTCAGCACAGAGCCTGACATGGGGCTTGAACCCACCAAACATGAAATCATGATCTGAGCCAAGTCAGATGCTTAAGTGACCGAGCCACCCAGTCACCCCGTTTTTTTTTTAATGTCTGTTTTTGGGAGAGAGACAGACAGAGCATAAGCTGGAGAGGGGAAGAGAGAGAGGGAGACACAGAATCCAAAGCAGGTTCCAGGCTCTGAGCTGTCAGAGCCAGTCTAGCTGCAGAGCCAAACTGCAAGATCATGACCTGAGCCAGTCAGATATTTAACTAACTGAGCCACTCAGGTGTCCCTGAATGAGTAATTTCTGTTTGGAATGATGAAAAGTTTTAGAAATAATAGTGATGTTTAGACAAAAGTGTGAAGGTAATTAATGCTATTAAATTATACTTAATAATGGTTAAAATGGCAATAATTTTTATATATACTTTTATTATAATTTATATTGTAGTTTACAACTACAATTTTACATTATAATTTGTAATTATATTTAAATATAAATTATATACAAATTATAACTACATATAAGTTAAATTAAATAAATATGAATTATATATTAAATATATATAATTTACAATGATAATTTTTAATTTGATCTGTACACTGTTCTTAGGTGATTTTTGATAAATGTTAATATTACAGTAACAACAATATAATACTTTTAAGGGACTATTTTTTTAAATATGTGTTTTCATATTTATACACTATATTTTCTTAACATTTTTAAAAACGCAATATTCTTAGTTAAGTGGAAAAAAACAAAAGAAAGAATTTTATGGTGTAGGAAAACTTCTATACCTGAAATAAAAAGTACTCCTATCACTCCTGAGGGAAAAGGGTCACCTCTCACCTCAAAAAAAATATACTAAAAAATGCTGACATCTGAAAACTTACCTCAAAGGGCTCTTGGGTAGCTCAGTCAGTTAAGTGTCACACTCTTGACTTCAGCTCAGGTCATGATCTCCCAGTCTGTGGGATCAAGATGGATTCTCCCTCTTTCCCCACCCCGTCTCTACCATTTCCTCGAACACACATAAGCACACATTCTCTCTCTTAAAATAAATAAACTTTTTAAAACATAAAATAATATAATTAAAACTTACCTCAAATTTAAACCATTCTGAGTTCCACTGAGGGTTGAGAGACTTGAGATACACATCCGTTTTAAAGGTGGTATTACCAAATTTTACCTAAAAACAAATAGATGATTCAAATATAAATACCAAAAAATGTTAATTAATTTTAATATCAGTCAAGCAATGGGAAGATGAACCAAGAAGGGGAAAAAAAGGCAATCATCCCCTGAAATAAAAGAGAAGAAAGTACAGATGGGTCCAGTAAGTTCATAGGTTATACCTAAAATAAGAAATTACCCACTATTCTGCTTGACTAGCTCTAAACAGAAATTAAAAACAGACCATTTTGTCAATATGGAGGAAGGAGTCAATATAGCCTTCAGGAATCTCAGGAAGCTCAGACAAAAGAGGCATTTTAACGGCAGAGGACAAGCAAGAATAAAATCAGAAGATAAAAAAGCCAGCTGACCATCCTCTCACCAACTCAGCATGGGAATCCAGAACTACAGCCCATTATTGTGAGAACTTAGAAATATAGCCTTGTGGGGGCCTGGGTGACTCAGTCGGTTGAGCGTCTGACTCTTGATTTTGGCTCAGGTCATGATTTCACAGTTTGTGGGTTCAAGCCCTGCATCGGGCTCTGTGTTTAAAGTGCCGACGCTGCTTGGGATTTTCTCTCTCTCTCTCTGCTCCCCTGCTCACTCGCACGCACTCTGTCTCTCTCTCAAAATAAATAAACTTAAAACATATAGATAGATAGAGATATATCCTTGTATTTTCCAACTTCCCCCTTTTGTTACTTTTTTCATCCCTTATCTGTGTGCACACATAATGATCAGCAGCAAACCATTATCATTAAGGGTTTTATCGTCAGGGACAATGTAAGGGATTGGATGGGGAGACTACCTTATTTCACAGCCAGTCTTGGCGGACACATCACAAAGATCCAAGGGGCACCTGGGTGGCTCAGTCAGTTAAACGTCTGACTCTTGATTTCATCTCACGGTTCATGCAATTGAGCCCCACATCATAAAGCCCAGTTGGGATTCTCTCTTCCCTTCGCTATCTGCCCTTTCCACACTCTCTCTCTCTCTCAAAATAAATAAATAAACTTTAAATCACAAAGACCCAAATAAATAAGAAAGGAATGAAGAATGCAGAAAGCAGGCTAAATCCCTGGGACTTGCTTCAGACAAAGAATGGAGATTATGAAATCTGACTGAACTTGAGAAGTAGTCCGGAAGCTTAAAAGCAAAACAGCTAGAGAACTATTTCCTAGATGGTCTTGCCTTTCCTAAATTTGATCTCTGCCCTAATTCTATTAGTTATTACCATTATCTTTCCTAACCTCTAAATTCACTAAAGCTTATCCCCTTTAAGACAATCCCCAGCACAAGTTTTGCATACTGTAGATTCTTAGGAAATGCTAGTTCAAGCAGATAATCTATGAAACCTTCTTTCCTTTTTGAAAGAAATCTCCTCCTTTGGTTTTTTTAATACTTGCTTTTATTGTTTTATCAGTCCAGGAAATTTTCTAAAAGCAAAATATCCAAAACAAGATTATTTTTATCTTCTGTATATTTTTCTATGTGCTTTACCATTTAATTTGAATTATTAGGCACAGTACCAAGTACTAAGTATGTACTTAGGCAGCGTAGTTAGAGGGTAGAAAAGGTTTAAGAAATTAGGTAAAAATAAGAACTTCTTGCATGGCAAAGGAGAGAAGAAAGTTAAAGATGGGGTGCCTAGCTGGGTCAGTCAGTGGTGTGTGTGAGTCTTACTACACTTGATCTTGGTTAGCCAAAAGGCCGAGAAGCAATGGGGAACAAGCAAACTCTTGATCTCGGGATTGTGAGTTCAAGCCCCTCGTTGGGTGCAGAGATTACTTAAAAATAAAATCTTTTTTAAAAAAAAGAAAGGCAAAGATAAACAAGAAATTGAGAAAAAGCACTTGTTAAGTGTGTACCAAACAGCTACTTTCCTCAATTTTTAATGAGCTCCTATAAAGCAATATGAAAAAGATCAACAACCCAACAAAAAAATGGGCAAAGGACATGAACACACAATTCAAAGAAACAGAAATACAGAAGGGTTTTCTTTATTATATTTATTTAATATAGATGTTTTTAAAGTACAGTTAACCCTTGAACAACACGGGTTTGAACAGCACGTCTCCATCTTATAGGCAGATTTTTTTCAGTAAATATGCTTGGAACTTTTTGGAGATTTGTGACAAGTTGAAAAAACTCGTAGACTAAATAGCGAAAAAAAACCTAGAAACAGCAAATAAACTAAGAAACAGTTATGTCAGGAATCCATAAAATATATGTAAATACTAGTCTATTTTACCATTTACTACCATAAAATACACACTAATTATAAAAAGTTAAAACTGATCAAAACATGCAACAAAGACATAATAGACCATACATTATGCCATTTGCAGTTGAGAGAAATGTAAAGATGCAGTATTAAATCGTAACTGCGTAAAATGAATTGTATTATGCACTGTACTACTACAGTAATTTCATACCACTTCCGGTTGCCACTGCCATGAGCCCAAGTGTTGTGAGTATCCACTTGAAACACTGTACGATGCTACCCATCTTCGCATGAGCAGGTCGTCTAATAAATTGCGTATTGCAGTACAAAGTAACCTCTTGTGGTTCTTGAGTATTTTTCATGGTGTTTAGTGCAATACTGTAATCCTTGAATAACATCATGGGACCCATACAAAGTGCCACTAGTGTTGCTTGAAGTGCTTCCAAGAATCAAATAAAAGTCACGACGTTACAAGAAAAAGCTGAATTGCTTGATATGTACTATAGATTGAGTTTTGTAGCGCAGCTGCCTGCTGCCTCAAGATAAATGAATCCAGCCTAAGGACCACTGTAAAAAGAGAAAATTCATGAAGCCACTACGGCAGCTATACCAACAGGTGCAAAAACCTTGCACTTTTTGAAAAACACCTTTTTATCTCATACTGAAAATACACCTTTTACATGGGTGCAGCATTGCTGTAAGAAAGACACACCTATACACTACACTCTAATATAATTCAAGAAAAAAGTGAAGTCATCATATGACAACTTAAAGCAAAAGGAAAATGAAAGATCTAAAGCTGGATAATTTAATGCCAGCAAAGGATAGTATAATTTTAGAAAGAGGACCGGCTTACGTGTCAAGATAACAGGAAAAATGGTTGCCAACTGACCAAAATGCAGCAGACAAGTTCCCAGACGCCATTGAGAATATCAGTGAGGAGAAACCTGCCTGAACAGGCTTTTGATGTAGACACAAGTGCCCTATTCTGGGGGGGAACCCACAAAGGATACTTATTAGTAAGGAAGAGAAGCAAGCTCCAGGATTTAAGCCAGGAAGGGATAGGCTGACTCTATCCTTTTGTGCAAATGCAGTCAAGTTTATGATCAGGACTGCCCTTATCTATAAAAGCTGCTAACCCCCAAGCCTTGAAAGGAAAACACAGACATCAGCTGCCAGACTTTGGGTTATACAACAAGGTCTGGACAAGAATCCTTTTCCTGGATTGATTCCATTGATGCCTGAAGTCAGGAAATACCTTGCTACTACGGTTCTGTCTTTTAAAGTTCTTTTGATATTGGACTGTGCCCCTGGTCACCCAGAGCCCCATGAGTTCAACAGCAAGAGCATCGAAGTGATTTACTTGCCCCCAGATACAACATCTCTTTAATCAGCCTCTAGATCAGGGGAGTCATGAGGACCTTTAAAGCTCATTACACATGATATTCTTTGAAAAGGATTGTCAACACTATGGAAGAGAACTCCGAGAGAACATCACGGAAGTCTGGAAGAATTATACCACTGAACATGCCATCATTATTATAGAAAAAGCCATGAAAGCCATCAAACCTGAAACAATAAATTCCTGCTGTAAAAAAATGTGTCCAGATATTGGACATGACTTCACTGGATTTACAACAGAGCCAATCGAGGGAAATCATGGAGAGGAGCCTGGCTGGCTTAGTCGGTAGAGCCTCTGACTCTTGATCTCAGGGTTTTGAGTTCAAGCCCCACAATATGTGTGAAGACTACATAAAAAAAAGAATTTTTTTAAAGGGGGGAGAATCATGGAAAAGATTGTGAATATAGCAAAAAAGGTGAAGGGTGAAGAGTTTCAAGATATGGATCTTACAGAAATTTAAGAGCTAATAAACACCACGCCAGAATTAACAGAAGATAACTTGACGGAGATGAGTGCTTCCAAACCAGGGCTAGATAATGAGAAAGAAGATATAGAAGAAGCAGTGCCAGAAAAAAATTGATATTAGACACCCTGGCAGAGGGGATCTGATTATTCAAGACTGCTATTGACTTCTTTTACAACACGGACCTTTCTAGGATACCAGCACTGAAACACAAACAGTGATACTGTAGAGAAATATGTTTTGAAAAATGAAAAACCAAAAATGTTAGAAATTGCAAATTACCATGTGCCTGCCTTTCCTGCCTCCCCTTCCAGCTCTTCCACCGGTTCCATTTCTGCCACCTGAGATAGCAAGACCATCCCCTCCCCTTCCTCCACCTCCACGTATTCAACATGAAAGCCATGAGGATGAAGAACTCTAGGACAATCCACTTTCACTTAATGAGTAGTAAATAATCATGCTGTACAATTAATAAACTTGTCTGTTGTGTGAGTGTCTTCATGTGAAAATCTAGTAACTGTACAGCAAGAACTGGATGAGGCATTTCTGTGCCATCATGAGATGGCAGTACTTGCCTAAGTAGTCATCGTGTACAAGACTTGTACAGAAGAGGTTAGCCTATACTTATATATAGGTAAGTAATAGTGAATACAAAATTAATCACGTTAGTTTTCTTACCATTTTATAACTTCGCTTTCAAAAAATTACGTAACTACAGTATGCCTCTCTCATTATTGGAAAAACTGCGTATCAGCATATCATCACAGGTTAAGTGGGTTTTTTTTTAAGTTACATTTCTAATACTGTATTATAAGTATGACTGCAATATTGTATGTCATAAAAAATTTTCAATAAAAATTTTTTCATAACAATTCATTTGTTGGTGTATAAGCGAGGCTCCTGAAGCAATCCTATTACACTAGGCTACCATAAAGCAATCATACTGCTGCTTTTTTGCTACCAATGTATAAATTATACTTGTAAATAGATATGAATTTCTTTTTCACATTATTTTTCCATTTTTGATGTCTAGTGTTAGTAATACGTAGAACATCCATTGTATTTTGTATCATTTAAGACAATATTGATGTAGTTAGAGTGATTCACCTTGTAAACACACAGTATAAACTGACAGTATCTATAAACACAGCACAGTACTATAAATATATTTTCTCTTATGATTTTTTTTTTAACATTTATTTATTTTCGAGAGACATAGAGACAGAGCATGAGCAGAGGAAGGGCAGAGAGAGAGGGAGACACAGAATCCAAAGCAGGCTCCAGGCTCTGAGCTGTCAGCACAGAGCCTGATGCGGGGCTCGAACTCCCAGACCGTGAGATCATGACCTGAGCTGAAATCAGCCACTTAACCGACTGAGCCACCCAGGCGCCCCCCTTATGATTGTTTTAATGTTTATTTATTCTGAGAGAGAGAGAGAGAGAGAGAGCGCGCAAGTGAGCAAGCACACACATGGGGGAGGGGCTGAGAGGGAGAGAGAATCCCAAGCAGGCTTTACACTGTCAGCACAGAGCCTGATGCAAGGCTTGATCTCATGGTTTGTAAGATTTCTTCAGCTGAAATCAAGAGCCAGACGCAGTCTGCTGCTCAACCCACTGAGCCATCCAGGCGCCCCAATGATTTTCTTAGTAACATTTTCTTTTCTCTAGCTTACTTTATTGTAAGAATATTGTATAGAATACATTTAACATACAAAATCTGTGTCAACCAACTTTATGTTATCAGTAAGGCTTCCAGTCAACAGCAGGCCATTTGTAGTTCATTTTGTGGGGGGAGTCAAATTTACATATGGATTTTCAACTGAGCTGCTTTGGGAGAGGGATGTCAACTGCCTCTAAGAGACCCCACCCAGTTCAAGCATCAACCATACATTACAAGATGATGAACCACATTCATACTATGAGAAATGCAAGCTAAATCAAAATTTTTACTTATCACATTGGCAAAAAATTTTGAAAACAGTGTTGATGAGGTGTTCTACTACTTTGTTGGTGGGAGTATAAATTAAAACAATTTCTAAGGACCACAGTTTGACAATGTATCAATGTATCAAAATGTTAAATGCCTATACCTTTAACTCCATATAGAAGTACACAACCATAGGGGCGCCTGGGTGGCTCAGTCGGTTAAGCTGCCGGACTTCAGCTCAGGTCATGATCTCATGGTTTGTGAGTTCGAGCCCCGCATTGGGCTCTGTGCTGACAGCCCAGGGCCTGGAGCCAGCTTTGGATTCTGTGTCTCCCTCTCTCCCTCTCTGACCCTCCTCTGCTCATATTCTCTCTCTCTCTCTCAGAAATAAACATTAAAAAAAAATTTTTTTTAATATAAAAAAAAGAAGTACACAAAGACATATACAAGCAGCATCATGGTAGCCAAAGATTGGAAATAACCTAGATATCCACCAATTTGGAACTGGTTAAATGAAGTATGGTAAAGATACACAGTCTAAATGCTAATTACAGAATGAAGCAGTTCTCTCTGCACTGGTACAGAACCACCACCAAAATAAATCTGTCTTCTATGGAACAGCATGTATAGCATTCTTTGGGAGAAAGAAAATGCCAAAAACAAAACGTTATAAGTCAAATTGCCTACATATCGCACAGGTTATTTGAGTAGAACACAACAAATGGTAACAATGGACACCGTTTTCTAAACAGAACAGGTTGGTTAAAAGAAACACGATATGATAGGTTGACTCATTTCGTGCCTTCTGATTCTGAACCATGCACATACACTTCCTATTTGCAAAATGTATTATTTTAAAATTCAAAAACATAAAAAATTCAAATTCAAATCATAGTAACTTTATTTTGATTAAAATGATAAAATTCTGATCTACTTCAGAAATTTATCCTGAAAAACACTTTCACATAAGTCTCCTTCCTAAAAAAAAAAAAAACACTAAAAAATCTAGTCATTCAACAGGAAAATTACTGAATAAATCACATGTATCCCCATTAAAGAATGAGGTTGATTTTATGTACTATCATGTGGAAATGTCAATGACACAATAACTGAAAAACAAGTTGCAAAATATTAAAGCATGATTATAGTTGTTTTATAAAATATGATAAAACTTTTTTTCTTTTTGAAGGAAAAAAGGGGGAGTAAACGAACACATGCCAAAGAACTGACAGCAATTATCTCTGAAGAGAGGACTGATATGGTAGGAAATACGGTACAGTGTAGTAAGTACAAAGTAAGGGGCGTTCAAGTTTGACTTCTGAATTATTTAAATCTTTTGCAATGAGAGCTATTCGTGAATTACTTCAATAATTTATTTTAAATCACAAACAGTAAAGAATGAAACTTAATGGGGATGGGGGAACCCTGAGAAGAACAGAAATTACTGTTCAGTTACAAATTTCATTACATTTTAACATTCAAAATATCGAGGAAATACTTATTGCTTATATTACCTAATAACTGCTTAACTTGAAGTAAAATGTGGTTAGGATTATAAAACTATTCAAAACCTTTCAAAAGCCAAATGTATTTAACAGGTTTGGGTTCAACTGCCAAAACTACCATATCATTCTTTAAATTATTAATTCAGAGCCCCCTTCAGGTTTGTCCCACTATACTGTACTGCTATATTGTGCCTTTGATTCTTTTTTTGGTCAACTGCTCGTTCTAGATATAGTAAAGATCTGATAGCCCCCAAACTGCATTAAACAAACAAAGATTTTAGGAAAGGAAAAAGGCTAGAGTATGTATTTTGCCAAATTGTGATGATTCCCCTTCTACTAAAGAAGAATCATAGTTCATTTGGTCTTATTTAATTCGAAGGAGATTTTTATTGCCCAGCAATTAAATGAATGCCTTACAACTTTGTTAAAGAACCTCAGGGATTTTAATGAGATTCCCTGGTAAAGTAAAAGCATTCTCTTTCCCCACTCATTAGCTAAATTACCTTGAGAAAGTTATTTAACCTGTTATTTACGGCTGCTTCCCCTTCTGAAAGGCGGGGTTCTTGTATTACATGAGAAAATGCATGTAGAGACCCAGCAAAATGTCTGCTATATCATTAAATATTAATTCCTTTTCCTCTCTCTGTTCCCTCAAAGGTTCTCAGGTAAAGACAAAATGATAATACAGCCTGCCGAACAGTTTGTAACATGCACATTAATACCGGGATAAATTTCCATTAATACTTCTCTTAAACAGATCTTCTACCTCATTCATCCTGGAGATTCCTGCGAGAATAAACATCTTTAAACACTACTTGGTCTTCACTGGCTTCTAAATTTCTCACATCATATGCAGTGGAAATTCCCTCAACCAATGTGGTCCAGGCCAGTATTTGATCAGTTAATCATATAATTATATGATTTAATTATAACTTAAATCAAAGAATCATTAAAAACGATAAAAACTGTAAACATTTTAAGATAAAACATGTAAATAAATATTCATTCCTGTATCTTTGAACATAAGGCTAAGGCCTCTTCTTTGAGTAAGGGTCCACTGTTTAGAGTTCTGCGTCATCTTTTTTGCATAAACCACACCCATAATGTACCATCTGTGATTTCCAGTTTAGGTTTTTTTATGTGGTGGTAGAACTTAAAATTGCTTGTAAAAACAAATGAACACAGAATCCTAGATTTTTTACAATCTTTTCTCCATCTAATTCAACGGTAATGTTTAGTGACTGTATCCATATGTCTTTACATAGCATTATCAACTTCATTTTCACACTTATTTCACCAATTTACATAAGGTTTAAATAAATTACAATAACAAATAGAGTTGGCATAAACAGGTTTGGGGAAAAAACAAAACTGTCTCTTGGTAAAGTATTATTAGCCAACTGATAGGAGAAGCAGGCACACAGGCACACTGGGGAATAATCTAGCAATGTGGTATTCAAAACTAAGCTTATGGACGGGCGCGTGGGTGGCTCGGTTGGTTAAGTGGCTGACTTGATTTCAGCCTCAGGTCATGATCCCAGGGTCCTGGGATTGCCCCCTCATGCAGCTCCATGCTGAGCATGAGACTGCTTAGGATCTCAGGAGTCTTTCTCCCTCCCTCTCTCCCTTCCTCTGCCCCTCTCCCCTGCTTATTCCCTCCCCCTAAAATGAAAAAAAAAAAAAAAGGCTTATGGAAGGAATGCAGAGCACTGGGGGCTGTGATGAGTGAACTAATGCAAGTTAGTTAACAGAGCTTCTACTGTACAGACTTCTCCCCCCTTGTTTCCAGACCATTCAATAATCTGCATCCCCCTACCGAGCAAATTTTATTCCCCACATGAATCCTCCCTTCAATTACATATGCTCTATCTCTCTCCTTTTGCTTTTACTAAGTTTATCCTATACATCTGAAAAATGCCCCTTTTTGCGCTCTGCCTATAGAAATTTAACCATCCTTCAAGCCCAGCACAAAGACTTCTCATGACCAGCTCAGGCATCATTATTTCCCTTTCCGATGAGCTTATACAGTACTGACAGTCAACATCACACAATTTATCCCTTTATTATACAGTAATCCTTCATTATCCCCTTTTTCCTGCATTAATCCTTCCCTTTCTGCTGGATTTTTCCTATTACCGCACAAATATGTTCCACTATCTCCTAACATATTTATGTACTAAAAGCTACATAATCCTCAAATAGCACATCGTTTCTCCTCTCCCCTTTATGGCTATATTTCTTGAAACAATTGCCCATTCTTGCCACACCTCTTCCTCACCTCCCTTGTACTTTAACCCTCTTTAACTCACTACGACATGGGCTTCCTTAACACTCCTCTTGTTGCCATCAGTAACAACCTCCATATCCGATGATTTCTCTGTCCTCTTTACTTGACCTCTCAGTGCCATTTAAATGATTGAGGGCTTCCTCTTTCCAGAAACTTCCTCTCTTGCCTTCTGAGACATTACTTTCCTGATTTTTCTCTGCCCCCCCACTCGAGCTGATAATTTCAGTTTTCTTCCCCTGGTCCCCCTCTTCTAATAGACATCTTAAGGTCAAGTTTTTTCAAGGATCTAACCCTCATCTCTCTCCCTTCAGTTGGAGGTTTACAAAAGGGACAGAACCAACTCCTAAGGGAATTTTAGAAATTTCTATGGGTGTTTTTCTGGGGAATAATTGTAATATTTACAAGGAAGGGCTAGAGAAGCTAGGTATCCTGCAATGGGAGAAATAGTCCCCTACAATGAAGACTTATCTCACATCATGACTTTCAAATGTCCTACCAGATAGTCACAAAGGATTAAAAACCTAACTCATTTTACAAATAAAAGTACTATAATGGAGTTTTCATATACATAATTGGCAAGAAATAAAACCATCATGTAAATTAAGAGAAAACTCTGCTTTTTCCCATGAGTTGACTACTTTGAAAAATCAGATAGCAACGAAGGTCATCTGAGATGTTAAAACTGCACAACTGTCTCCCTCTGTATGGAGTCAGATTCATATGATTTTTGCACATAGGTGAGGCACTCCCTATTTTGTATCCTTGTTTTATTTTCTCCATATTTTCACTACTTAACAGAGTTTATATTTTCTTTAATTACCATTTTATGAGTTCCCTCCACCCTCTAAAATGTGAGTTCCATGACTAAAGAAAATTTTGTCTTATTCACTGCTATATCCCCAGCACAGTGCACTATACTCAGTATAGTGATGGATATACACAAAGGCTTAATAAATATTCACGACCTCAATCCGATTACTTTGTATCTTCTACTATGTTCATGAACAAGTACTTCCATATTGAAATACATATTTTAAAAAGTCTCTTGTCATACTATAGAGCAATATATTGATTTTTTAACTGTAAGAATAGGTTACATCAGCCATAAATATCATGCCAGCATAGTAAAGACTGGATTTCAAAAAAATACCTGCTATATAGAGTGAGTGCTGGGTCTCAGGGAGTTGAAAAGCACTAGCCTGTATGAGCTCATTTCTAACTCACACCTCACTTCTAACCACCATACTCACAAATCTAACTTCCTGACAACTCCCATTAAAGGTCTTAAGGATATCTCAAACTTAACACGCCTAATCGGAAACTGACTCTCCACCTACTCAATCAATCTCTATCAATCGAATGGAGTCTCAGAAAATTACCCCAAAGATTCCAGAAAACTAAGAGTCATCTTTTAGTTTCCCTTTTCCTGGTCCCCTACTCCAGTCGACCAATAAATCCTCTAGAATCTGTCTTCACAGTATATATGGAATCCATCCACTTCTCTCCATTACCAAACCAACATTTTGGCTCCTCTTCTCTTTTTTGAACTATTGTAGAATCTCCTAATTAGCTCTTTGCTTCGGTTCTTTCCCTTTTCAGTTCATACTACAGGTAGCAAAAAAAGTACTCATCTCAACAACTGCTTCCCACAGAATTTGGAATAAAATCCATATCCCAAACATGGCCCCTAAGATCCTGAAAGACTGGTTCCTTGACTAACTCTCCAACTTTACCTTACAGCATTTTCTCCTTTACTCACTACACGCCAATCATACACGTCTTCCTTCACTTCCTAATACACTCCCTGAGTAGCTGGCTCCTTCTCATCCAGTAGGTCTTCTGATTGACACTTCCTTCAGAGGTCTCTTCCAATGACCAAATCTAAAGGAGATGTTCCCTGTTACTCTCTAATGCTTTCATGGCGCTCATCACAGTTACATATTTAATCATTTCTTTACTTTTTAATATCTGTCTCTTCCACCAAAATACAAACTCCATAAAAACAGGAACTAAGTCTATTTTGTTCGCTATTATGGATGCATCAGCTATACCAGTGGCTAGCACTGGGCCTGGCAAATAGCAATTAATAAGTATTTGCTGAAAGAAGGAATAAGTCACCCTTGAATCCAACCCCTCCCTTACTAGCAAAACCATTTATTCCCATGGCATGAATTTTACCTAAGAAATGTCTCTTAGGGGCACCTCGGTTGGGTGTCTGACTTTGGCTCAGGTCATGATTTCGTGGTTCGTGAGTTTGAGCCCCATATCGGGCTCTGCGCTGACAGCTTGGAGCTTGAAGCCTGCTTCAGATTCTATGTCTCCCTCTCTCTCTGCCCCTCCCCTGCTCATGCTCTGTCTCCCTCTTTCTCAAAAATAAATAAATATTAAAAAATTAAAAATTAAAAAAAAAGTTCCTTAAGTCTTTCTCCTCTAATTGGTTCTCATAGAAATTCTCACTCAACATGCACATATTGTCTGGATAATTTTTCCACCTTCTTAACTGATCTCTCTGCCTCGTCTCTCATCTGTCTAGTTCACCAATAACATTACCATACAAGTCATCCTATAAACAACCTAATACAAACACCATCTTATTTCATTTCTGCTTTAAAAGTTCTCTTTGCTTACCCCTGCTTATAGAATAAAGAAAAAATTATTCAGTACAGAAAATTGAGATTTGGCACCATCCTACCTTTCCGGGCTCATCCTCCACAACCTCCACTACCCACATATTCCCTTTTACTCCCAGACACCTCCCAAACTAAGATAGTTCCTTGAACATACCATGTATCCCATCTGTGCCTTTGATGTTCCCTCTGCCTGGTAACATTCTGAGTATCCTTCAAGAGTTCATTCAGCTCAAATGCCATTTTCTTAGTAAGACTTCCTAAACCTTCAGGGACGAAATGAAGTTTCCATATTCTACCACACTCATCATCTTATGCAGGGAGGCAATGTTAGCACAGTGATTAAACAGATCACAAGGCTCTTTACACAGTTAAGAAACCTTAGGCAAATTATTTACCGTTCCTAGGCCTGAGTTACCTTAACTGTAAAATGGGATAATAACAATATAATAGAACTGTTGCAATAAGAATTAAAAAGTACTTAGCAAAAAACTGGCAATAATGAGACTCAACATGTTAGCTATTAGCTATTAACCTCAACTATATAGGTCAGTCTCTGAGCTACCTAAACGCAAAGACAATGCTTTGGTAATCTGTGTATCTCCATTACCTAACAGCTGGCCCAAGCACACGCTCGGCATCTGTTTTCTCAAATGAAAATGAAGTTGGGATTAAGAATAACTATAGCAATGTTTAGGAGGAAAAACTGCAGTTATTAAGTCAGAAAACCTTTATGGAACATCAAGAGTATTTTATACTGAGGGGCGCCTGGGTGGCTCAGTCTGTTAAGCATCAACTTTGGCTCAGGTCATGATCCCACAGCTGGTGGGTTTGAGCCTTGTGTGGGCTCTGTGCTGACAGCTCAGAGGCTGGAGCCTGCTTCAGATTCCTGTGTCTCCCTCTCTCTGCCCCTCCCCCATTCACGCTGTATTTCTCCCTCTCAAAAATAAAAAGTAAACATTAAAAAAATTTTTTAAGAATATTTTGAGATGAAATTAGGTTGTGTATTATCCTGTAGCTATCAACTCTAAGCATTAATAGCCCAAATGATTATTATTCTAATGATCTGGCTCATCATTTCAACTTTCACTATAATTTTTACTTGGCTTCTTTCAGACTCTAGGTTATTACTTTCCGGGCCCTAGGCCTGTGCTAATTTGCATGAGTTTTAAACTAATCATCTGACTTAAAAAGCAATTTTGCAATTTAAATCCATGGCACTTAATTGGCTTCCTACCTCAAGGCACTAATTACCCTCAAACAGCTCATCAGACCTACGAGTCTATACAAGAGCAGAAAGAGTTCCAGCTGTGTTTTAAAACTCAACACTGATGATTCAGAGAGTGTTATGCCAAGGAGTGGATCGCCACGCCTTGTAGGTCTCCAAGTGCCCATAACGGACTGTATCTACATTCTCCATGTGATCTCCATCACTCTGGCGTGAGAAACCACCCTCCCTAAACAGAAGAATATATGTGTGTGTGAGTTTCGGTGGCTGCGCGGCCACGCCTCGGGATCTCTTCCTGACTGGCAGGTGGCCTGTTATGAGTCCTGACATCAGGGTCACCCCAGCATGCAGAGCAGTTACCGCCTCCCCGCGCCGCGGAGTGCGCCGCAGACGCCTGTGAGCGCTGCACCCATCACATGGGCTGCAGTCTCGTCAGTCAGCCCTCAAGGGACGGCTGAACAAGCACCGCACAAAGGACGACAGTCGAAATGAGAATGGGCTGAAGAGCTGGGGGCGAAGTGGGTAGGATCCTTCACAGGGCTTGGCACTCCCTGTGCTTTGAGGGGCAGGACCTTGCACCAACCTCCACGAAGGCATCAGTCAGGTCACTAGCTCGGTCCATCACTGGCAAATGGCGCCCGGCCACGATTTTCACCTTCAGCTTCCCAGGCATCTTTCTCGGCTTCGGCCTCTCCTAGGGCTCCTGCAGAAACAAACAAGCGAGTCTGCGCCGAGCTCCAAGCCCGGCGGGGGAGGGGCGGGAGCGCGCGGAGAGCCGCGCGCGCTGCCGGGAGCGCGCGGGGTAACTGACAGCGGAGGGCGCGCTATGGCGCGCCACGCTGCCGGTTGCCACTCACTCTCGGATGAGTAAGGGGGCTGTCCTGCGTGGGCGCTGAGGCCTCATTCCGGAGAGGCTGCCGGAGGAGGGGTCCCGGTGGATTCTTCTACCCCAGTCCCACAGTGTTGGCAAGAGAAGCAAAAACCAGTCAACATTCCGTGGAGTCTCTGCCACCCTTACTCGTGTTTTTCTCCCCCCCAAAATGGCGGCTTTCGGGGCGTGGAGGAAACATCGATCATTCGGCGCTCTGCGCAGGTTGTAGGGGAGAAATTAAATTCACGGAGAGCAGATGGAGAAGGCGGGACGGACATCGAGGAAGCCAGAGGACAGGGAAATAGGTCGAGCCCTGCATCATCCACCGGGGCTGCTTCCCTGAAGGAGACCTGACTCCGTCCTTCAGCGGCAAAGCGCTGGATCGGCTCCGTGAGTTTACTGGCAAAGCCTTATTCTCGAAGGGTGTAACGGAATGAGTAGCGGCGGAGACTGCTGGAGGAACGGTTTCAATCGGCGTTTAACTACCCGTTAGTGGTTCACAAAATCCGTTTAGCTGGTTTCTACCTGGATGGCGTGCAGTTTCTGTTTTATGTGAAAAAGAGTACGAAATTTCAGGGATATCTTAGGTAGTCAAATAAGTATTCTGTAGCAACATTTTTTTATTCAGTCATATACACGTGTACTGGGTTATAGATGTTCCTGTGTAGGTCTTGGGGAAAAAACAAAACTTTGTAATCCACAGCCACTGCTTGAAGGAGTTTGCCCTGCATTCTTAGATAAGGTCAGTGTGCTTATTAAACATCGACAAACCTAAAGATAAGACCTACTTTGCTGGCAGGAGTTCAGGACCTCCTACCTTGTGAAATTTCTAGTCACCTGCAAGAAACAAACTAGATGAGCTTAATTAAACATCTTGAACAATCAACCCAATTATGTATATACATAAACCTGAAAAAATAGGCATAATCTACAGGCTCAGACCATCAGAAAAAAATTAGGGAAATTAAGGCACGTTGCACAGGACGTAACCCAAAACACCCCATACAAAATATTAAAAACAGCATTAACAGTACATGCCAGATCAAATATCAAAATCACCATTAACAATTACAATAGAAAGATTTTACCCCTGGATTCATCAAGAATGAAAAATTCCCAAATGAAGATACCATTTTTTTAAGCTGATATAACTTTGGGAACTTTGAAAATACTGGACAGGTCTGGGTGCCTGGGTGGCCCTGAGGGTAGATGTATGACTATTGATCTCCAGTTGTGAGTTGGAGCCCAACATTGTGTGTGGAGATTACTTAAAAATAAAATCCTAAAGGGGCGCCTGGGTGGCTCAGTAGGTTAAGCAATAGACTTCGGCTCAGGTCATGATCTCAAAGTTTGTTTTGAGTTCAAGCCCTTGGAAGGGCTATGTGCTGACAGCTCAGACAGAGTCTGGAGCCTGCTTCAGATTCCGTCTCTCTCTCTCTCTCTCTCTCTCTCTGTTGCTCCCCACCTGTGCTCTGTCTCTTTCTCTCAAAAATAAACATTAAAAAATATTTTTATAGTAAAAAATAAAATCTTAAAAGAAGTGCTGAACAGATTAATTCTAGGCAGTGATGACTCAGAATTCTCTTTAAAAGGCAAAAATCCTTCTAGAGAGGGAATATTGTTCACATAAGTGAGAAGTTGAAATCTTCCAAAGGGAAAAGAAAAAGGCTTCCTCAGAACAAAAGTCTAACAGATCATTGACTTTTTGGAGTACAGAAAACTATCCATTCAAACTATGACCAAAGGATAGAAAGCCACAGCTCCAATACAGATTTCCTTAGATCCTTCTGCAGCTTTTTGTGGAATCTAACTACTCTTAAAATGCCTTTACCAAACTCATGGTGAACCAGATAATTTTTGTGTGTCTCATTTTCTTGGTAGATTTGAAATAGCTTTTTTTACTGAAATTGAAGTATTACCATACTACCAATTCATTAAAAAAAAAAAAACTACTGAAACATAAAAAGAAAAAAATTAGAAAACTGAAGTTTTGCAACAATCTTAATGGAAAATAATGTTATGTATTACAAGATGTTGTAATGTAAAAATATATTTGCAAATTGCACCATTAGAGGTTAGCAATCTCAACTTCCTAATTAGTATCCTGTAAGGTACTTGTTCATACCTGTTGCCTTAGGCTTCATTAACAGGAGATTATAATTAAGATGCTTCCTGAAGACTTTTTTTAGTAGAATTAAGCCTGACTTCAGTTTGTTTTCTAATAATTGTACTAGTTTGTTTTAATTAATGCTGGGCACAGTGTGAAGTTTGCCTGAAAAATCTATCATGATCTGGTTCCTGATTATATTCTATAGCTTCAAACTTTACCACTCTTTTTGCATCTCGGATCCTACAATAAATAAAAGTTAATATGTATTGAGTATTTGCTATGTACCCGCTACTGAATTCAGTGCTAGGGAGCTTTTAGAGCTCCCTAATCTTTTGCGATGCTTGATTACGCAAAGTCATAGAGCTGGTAATGTTGCATGCAGGATTTATATCTAGGCAGTTTGATTCCAAGAACCCCTCTTTAAAGGCTGTGTGTAATTTTGGGGGCACCTGGGTGGCTCAGTTGGTTAAGCATCCAACCCTTGATTTCGGCTCAGGTCATGATCTCAAGGTTCATGAAATTGAGCCCAAGTCGGGCTCTGCTCAGGCAGGATGAAGACTGCTTGGGATTCTCTTATCTCCCTCTCTCTGCCCCTCCTGCACTCGTGCTCTCTCTCAAAAAAATACTTAAAAAATAAAATTTTCAAAAATAAAGGTTTGTGTAATTTCCTATAAACTATCATTTTTCCCTGTCTAGAATGTCTTTCTCATAGTCGTCCTTGGAAACACTTAAGAACTCATAACTCAATTTAAGTAGTCCTTCTTTTTTTAAGTTTATTTATTTATTTTGAGAAAGAGAGATGGTGAAAGCAGGGGAGGGACAGAGAGAGAGGAAGAGGGAGAATCCCAAGCAGGCTTCATGCCATCAGCGTGGAGCCTGACTATGGGGCTCCATTTCAGGAACCATGAGATTATGACCTGAGCCAAAATCAAGAGTCAGATGTTTAATTGACTGAGCCACGAGGCACCCCTAAATGTTACTTCTAAGTCTTCCCTTATCTCGTTCTTGATAAACCTACACTGCACTTCCACTGCTCTGCTGCCACTAAATCCAATATATCTATTATTGCATTGTCTATATACATAATTGTTTATCTGTGTCTCTCCCCTATTAAATTTTGAGCACCTAGAGGAGGACTGTTTCCTGTCCATCTCTCAATTCTCAGTTCCCTCCCTGTGCCTTTCACATGATCCACAAATGCTTACAGAAGGAAATACTTGTGGAATTAAATGTTCATAACGTATATACTTTTACCGCTTTGCTGCTTTTTTCTGACTCCCTAAAATGTTCCTTTTAATCCCTCTCCATCCCCTCAAATTAAATTTCTCAGGGATTATCTATATTTGGTGCCCTCTCCTCACTTCACAGACACTCTTAAAACTATTTCTTTTTTCTTTTTCTTCTTAACATTTATTTATTTTTGAGAGACAAAGACAGAGCGCAAGTGGGGGAGGGGCAAGAGAGAGGGAGACAATCTGAAGCAGGCTCCACGCTCTGAGCTATCAGTACAGAGCCCAAAATGGGGCTCAAAGCCACTAACTGTGAGATCATGACCTGAACTGAAGTCAGACGCTTAACTGACTGAGCCACCCTGGCCTCTTAAAACTATTTCTGACTTTAGTTACCACCTCTCTACCAATACAGCTTTCACCAAGACCATCAATAACTTTTGATTGCTAAATCTGGTAGTTTTCATTTTACAGGACTCAGTAGCATTTGGTCCTGTTAATCATGTTTTCCTTGAAATGGTCTTCCTCTTTGTATTCAGACACCATGCTTCTCTCATCTATTCTGCCATATACATATGTACATACACACACACACACACACACACACACACACACACACACACACACACACACACACACACATATATATATACACACGTATATATACATTCAGCCTTCTCACCTTCCTCACTGCCCTTAACAAATATAGGTTTTCTTCATGGTTTCATTTCTTGGCCCTCTTCTAACCAAGGTCTCTCCCTAGGTGGTCTCAGTCATGCCCATAATTTCTATTTCTGTTTAGCTGAGGATTCTAACATTTTTATCTGTAGCTCACAACTTGCTCCTAGTATCTGGACCCACATATTCAATTGCCTAGTTCCTGTTTCCATGTGGAGTATCAAAGTGACCTTAAAGTCCACATCCAAAACCAAACTTATTTTCTTTACCTCTCCCACAACTGTAACAACAGCAATTACAACAACATCAACAAAAGAAAAAGCCTGGTCCTCCTCTACTGTGTTACCCATCTCAGATTTCAGAACACCAGTCAAGTGCTCAAGCCAGAAGTTTGAGGCTGGGTACAAATGACAACTTGAATTCTCAGATACTTTTACTTCTCAATTAGCAAATCAGCTGAGTAAAGGGTAAAAATGAGTTAAATTGTTAGGTAGGCTCATCTTCCCATTTGTTCCCTTGAATCTCATAAAGGTGGGTCTCATGTATGGTGGGCACAGTGGCCTACATTAAGTTAAATTTTCTCTAGATTGAAGATTACTGAAGTGGAACGCATTGCTTTATATCAGTACCCATCAATGCACTCGCTGAGCCATGTCACCTGGTGTAATGGAAAGGTTATAGGCCTTGACTTTCTTATTGTGCCAGCACCAGGACAAGCCCTCTTACTTGTGCCTGTATTGCAAAGCCTAAAGGTTTTCCACTTATGTCTACTCTAGCCACAATTGATGATTATCTTTGACTCTTCCTCTTCTTTACCCTTGATGCCCAATTAATTTCTCCAAATCCATCTACTTTCCACCATTATTTCTCATCTGGAAGACTGGAATCCCCACTTCCACTCTTGCTTTCATCTAATCCATTCACCATAAAGTAGCCCACATGATCTTTTAAAATCACAAAAATAATGGGGCCCCTGGGTGGTCAGTCGGTTAAGCATCCGACTTTGGCTCAGATCATGATCTCACGGTCTGTGAGTTTGAGCCCCGCGTCGGGCTCTGTGCTGATGGCTCAGAGCCTGGAGCCTGCTTCGGATTCTGTACCTCCCTCTCTCTTCCCTTCCCCCACTCACGCTCTGTCTCTATGTCTCTCAAAAACAAATAAACATTAAAAAAAATTTTAGATCACAAATATATTCGCATTAGATGGGAATCTAATGCTTTAGAGGAATTTCTTGCCAAAGATCAGGGTATACTCCCTTATTCTTGTCAGACCCTCTTCTTTACAAGAAAGTAAAAATGTTCAGGGGTGCCTGGGTTGCTCAGCTGGTTTAGCATCAGACTCTTGTTTTTCACTCATGGTTCATGAGATCGAGCCCCACATTAGGCTGTGGACTGAGCCTTTTTGGGATTTGGTCTCTCCTTCTATCTCTGCTCTCTCTCAAAATAAATAAATACTTTTAAAAAGAGATTTTAAAAAAGTAAAAATGTTCAGGGGCATCTGGGTGGCTCAGTCGGTGAGTGTCCGATTCTTGATCTTGGCTCAAATCATGATCTCATGGTTCGTGAAATTGTGAACTTCGGGCTGCAGCACAGAGCCTACTTGGAATTCTTGTTTCCTCTTCCTCTCTCTGTCCCTCTCCCATTCACTTGCTTTGGCCTCTCTCAAAATAAATAAATAAACATTTTAAAAAATAAATAAAATAAAATTTAAAAAGTAAAAGTGTTAAGAAATTCAAGAGAGAGACATCAAAGTGGGTTTTTATCTTGTTGGGTTTTTTAAAAGTCAAATTATGCTTTCCTCTCCTTGTGTTAACCTATCGCCTAGCACTGGATTATTCCATTTCAAATGAATTGTTCCATTTCAGTATCTGCAAACTGAAGTAGATCCCAATCAGTTCCCAGAATCCAAGTTATATGTCTGACCCATAAAAGTTAACACTATATTTCCTCCTATATATGCCATTTTTCCTTTCCCAATTAGATGGCACTAATAGAGTTTTTATGATCCTATAAGCCATTATCATCACAGACGCTAACACATTAATTAGATTAATTACATTGATACATAATTTCCTAACCCCTTAGGGTTAACTTCAAATGTTTTCCTGTTCTTAGAGGAGTCCAGTAATCTATCCACTGTATGTTGGAAAGCAAAGCTAGAGATATATATTTACTGAATTTGTCATGAGCAAGATTCAGCTCCCAATGTGTAGAATCATTATTCAGTAGAGGAGTGCTGACAAGTGGAATGGTTACTAATTACTGCAATTGATGGCAAGAACAAGTAAGCTGAGTTTATGGCTAGTGCCCTGTACAGCCTACTGTGATATGATACCTACTCGGTCTGTTCCAGATAGCTGCCTAAGAGATTTTTAAACCTGCTATAGGTTGTATTGCTTCCCACAGGAGGGAGTAGTTTCACACGTTATAGGTGCTATACATGCAAACAGCAACTACAGTTCAGATAAAGTGAAGCTGAAATTTTAACAATGCTTGCAGAAACCCTATTGGAACAAGATAAGTCAGTTACATATCTTTTAATACTAAAGATGTTAGAACATAAAAGTAAATCAATAAAGATGTTGGGACTTGAATAATATTCCAAGTTTAAATTCAGTTACATACCCTGTACCTTACCCACTATTACTCCCCCTGTGTCTTGGCCACCAGGTAAATGATCTCTGTAGTGCCTCCCATTTGGATAAAGAAACTGACACACCACCTCCCCCAGCTGAGGGAGGTTTGTTAAAACATCTCCTGTTTCATATTACTCTTCATCCCTACTTAGTGCTATTCAGATAAAAACCAAAATTTAAAATCTAGACTGTAAGACTCTGTAAGATCATGTAATCTGGCTCCTACCAAGTCTACTAGCTTTATTTTTCATGACTCTTCCACTGACCTATGCCATCTGCATTGATCTCCTTTCAACTGCAAACAAAACAAAACAAAACAAAATCCCACCATGTTCCAATTCTTAATTATTGATGCTGTGTGTAAAAAAGAAATATTGAATGTATTCCTCACGTCATAATGGTTGGAACTTCTATCACAAAGAATTAATATCCCTGATACATAAAGAGCTTCTAAAAAAGCTAAAATCCTTTTAGAAAATGGAGGAGAAATATAAACAGATGGTTTACAGATAGTTAAAGGGTCCTTCAACATATAACAAAAATCTCATAATAAGAAGGATGCAAATTAATAACATAAGGAGTTGTTATTTCTTGCATACTGAAAAGGGAAAGATCCAAATTTTGACAACATACTCTGTCGGCGAGGCTGTGGGGAAATAGATTTTATCATATATTGCTAGTGGGGATGCAAAACTACATAACCTGTATGGAAGAGAATTTGGCAAAATTCAGCACAATTATGTATGGATTTGTGTTTAACCCAATAATTCCACTTTTAGGAATCTACTCCCAGGCACCTGGGTGGCTCAGTTAGTTAAGCACCCAACTCTTGATTGTGGCTCAGGTCGTGATCTGGCAGTTCATGAGATTGAGCCTCATGTCAGGCTCTGGGCTGACAGCGCAGAGCCTGCTTCAGATTCTCTCTCTCCGTCTTTCTCTGTCCCTCCCTCCCCTACTCACTCTTGCTCTCTCTCTCTCTCTCAAAATAAATAAATAAGCTTTACAATAAAAAAGGACTCTATCCCAGAGAAACACTAACAAAACTCAAAAAGTTGAATGTACAAGCTATTAATGGCAGTATTCTTTGAAATGGCAAAAGACAAAGAGCAACACATATGCCCATCATAAAAAGACTGGTTGAATAAACTATGTTATTTTGCATACTTACAACTGTATAATTTTGCATATATACAAATGTAAAATAAAGATAATATCTATATACTTCTAGATATATATACCAGGATATACCAGCTAAGCTTTATAAAGAAGAGGGAAAAAAACAAGTGTCTTTTATCTAAGAAAGGGGAGGAATAATAATATAAAGAAATTGTACATACATATATTATTTTTATTTATTTATTTTTATTTATTTATTTAATTTTTATTTATTTTTGAGAGACAGAGAGACAGAGCATGAGCAGGGGAAGGACAGAGAAAGAGGGAGACACAGAATCCAAAGCAGGTTTCAGGCTCTGAGCTGTCAGCACAGAGCCCAACACAGGGCTCAGACTCACAGACCATGAGATCATGACCCGAGCCGATGTTGGCTGCTTAACCAACTGAGCCACCCAGCTGCCCCAAATTTTTATTTATTTTTTAAAATGTTTATTTCTTTTTGAGAGAGAGAGAGAGTGAGCATGAGCAGGGAAGGGGCAGAGAGAGAGGGACAGAGGATCTGAAGCCAGCTCTGTGCTCACAGCAGAGAGCCCGATGTGCAACTTGAGCCCATGAACTGAACCCATGAACCGTGAGATCATGACCTGGGCCGAAGTCAGACACTTAACCGACTGAGCCACCCTGTGCCCCAGGCTTATATGTCTTCTGATTTGATGTAGTAAGACATACCCAGCAGTAATGAAGTAGTCCTGCCAAAATAAATAAATAAATAAACAAATAAAACCAAAAAAATTGAGCCTGAATCTGATTAAGTCTCTAATTACCAGTTTTACAGAAAATACAGATGAACATATTAAACAACACCATGGGAATGCAACCCAGAAAATCCAAAATATGGGCAATTCCATAGAACAAATGACCCAGTTTCTTCAACAAATATATTGCAAGACAAAAAAAGAGGTGGTCAAACACATTTTTTAAAGAATTTAGGACATGATTCAACCAAATGTTGTGTATGAATCCTGGGTAGAGACTTATGTAAATAAATCAACTGTAGGAACATTTTGGAAACGGTTAGGAACATTTTAATTTTGGTTAGATGCTTTAATTTTGACTAAATTTTAATTTATTTAATTTATTTAAATAAATGATATTTATTATTACATTTCTTAGGGATAATAACAGTATTATATAAATTTTAACTCTTTATATTTCAGAGATCCATATAATAATAAAAGCTTTATTTTAAAAGTTCTAATACCAAGGGGCATTTTACTCACTTTACTATCTGGAATACTCATGATATTTGTGTTGAAATCTGAGAGATGAGTAGAAACCCAAATGTTGCTTCCTTACATAAACCTCTTCTGAATCCCCAGACTAAGTCAGCTTCTCCTGTTATGTAGTGCCCTAAGTACCTTAAATTATCCTTTGTGATACTAAAATAATTGTAACTAAGTAATTAGTTATGCAAGTAGTTTTGTCTTCAGCCGTAATATATAAGCTCCATGAAATCAGGCACTGTCCATTTCGACCTCACCATCGCATCTCTGGCATATTATGCCAAATAAGCATTTCAGTATATTTTTATTGAAATAATACAATTATATACCCCTGGGGTACCTTGCTAGGTCATTCAATAGAGCCCGCGACTTTTGATCTCAGGGTTATGAGTTCAAGCCGCATTTTGGGCATAGAGCCTATTTAAAAATATGTGTGTGTAAGAAATGGGGTGCCTGGATGGCTCAGTTGGTTAAGCACCCAACTCTTGATTTTGGCTCAGGTCATGATCTCATGGTCATTGGATCGAGCCCTGCATCAGGCTGCTCTGATTATGGAGCCAGCTTGGGATTCTCTCTCTCTCTCTCTCTCTCTCTCTCTCTCTCTCTCTCTGCCTCTCCCAGCTCAAACTCTCCCTGTCTCTCTCAAAATAAATAAGTAAACATTTTTCAAAAGGTATTAAAAAAATATATATATATATCTAGATAGATAGATGATAGATAGATAGATAGATAGATAGATGCATATGTGTATATACATATGTAAGAAGAGGCTCTGGTGGGTTCCCAAGTCCAATGGAATGCCGAGGACTCACAAGGATTATAATATCCCTGATCCAAATCCTGACTCTGTTATTTACTAACTGTGAGATTGAGTAAATTTCTTACCCGTTCTTGTAAAATAAAGGATTCTAGGGAGAACTAAGATAATGCATTCAACATTTCTAGTACACAAAAGTATCCACCAATTGTTAATTATTGTTTAGTTGTTCATTTATTCAGCAACATTTTTCTGTGGCAGAAACTGTTCAGGGAACCAGAGATTTCATGATGAATTAGAAAGGTGATATTCCTGCCCTCATGGAACACATCTTAGTAGAGGAAAAATTGATAAACAAGTAAATGAATACTATAACTTTGGACAAGTACATATATTGGAAAGGATGATAGAACAAAAATGATAGGGAGACACAGTCTTAAATTGAATGACTTGAAAATAACTCTCTAGAGAATGGTATCTTGAAAAAAAGAAGAGAAAGCAATACCAAGATGTAGGAAGAAAAGACATGGTAAAGAAATTAGCTTCTCCATAATAACCTATTATGTTTGTAGACTGATTTATTTTCATTATAGGTTTGTCAGTCTTTTTGCTTTATGTATATATTGAAGCTGTTGTTCAGAGCACACAGAATAAAATTATAATATCTTCTTGATGAACATTTCAATATTATAGAGTGAGTGCTGATAATATTTTTTGCCTTCAAGTATATTTCTTTTATATCATTGCAGCTAGACCAGCTTTCTTTGGGTCAGTATTCTCACGGTCAAAAACATTTTTTTCAACTCTTCTGTATATAATTTTTGTTTATTGTTTTGTTATAAGGCATGTTTTCCCCAGAACAATGCCTCTTATAGTGGACATTCAGAGAATATTTGTTGAATAAATGAATTTGTTGAATGAAGAAAGCACTACCTGCCAGTTGTTGTAGAAATTTAAGATCTCAGGTAAATGGTAGTTTCTCAGTGTTTTAGTTGACCAACTGTGTGACCCTTTTAAGTTTATGCAAATAACACCCGTTTCAAAGAGCTCTTGGGAACTTTTGACTACAGGGCTCTCCCTTCCCCCACCCTGTTGGATGTTTTGAGGCATTTCCTCCCCTGCTAACCACCAAGCAACTGGGGGTGGGGAGAAGAATTTAGGTGTAAAATAGATCGTGGAACTGGAGAATGGTGGTAATTTGCTTCCGGTTAGTGAACACTCCCCCTCTTTCCTTCCCGTACGTAACACAGTTTTTTCTTTTCTTTTTTTTTTCCTATAACAACACAGTTTTTGCGAACAACAAAGTATTTTTAAAATTCTATTTTTGTGATCGTATTTTCCACAGCAGTGTAAAAGTCCTGAGGCATAAATGAGCATCACTGTGCCTCGGAGAAAAGTAAGCAAGGTGAAGAATGAGCGCTGCTTTTGTTGTTGTTGTTGTTGTTGTTGTTTGTTAGGTAATTAAATTGACCCTTTATTCGATACTATCTTTCTCATCTCTGGAATAAACCATACATATTCTCACTTGTTACTGCTTTTCCTCTAGAATGCACCTTCTCTCCCCACCTACTCAAACCTTACTGCTTCTTTCAATATCAATTAGTATTTACTGACAACACTTTATATTTATATATATTATACTTATATAAGGCATAAAATGTAGACCTTGATCTCCAGATGGGTGCAATTCAGGTGTGTAGATAAATCATGTATACAAAATAAATTTAACTGTAATAAATGACCATATGGTTGTGGGTATCGACTGATTGTTTTGTACAATAAAATATTAAAGGAATTCAAAACACTAATTCAGGAATAATTAGAGAAGAAGCCTCATATAGAAGGTAGAATTTGAATGGGACTTTTCTAGATAATTGGAAACTCATTTGAGAAAAAAAATCACCAGCAAAAATATTAAAGAATGTTTATGATATAGTCTGGAAACTATGATCAGGCTAGTTTGGCTAGAGTTGGGATATTTTGGAGAAAAATGGTAACTTGGGAGAAAGGATATACCTGGAAATACACGTAGCAGTCAAAATTGGGAAGGAGATGATTCAATAGACATGGCTGAAGATCAAGAACATTCTTATGTAGTCAAGAATGCCAAAGGAAGTCAAAGGAAGCCATTTAAGGATTATTTTTAGTGGAAAGAAAGGTAACTGGAACAATATTTGCTACAATAAGTTACATGAGAATTCAGGATAAATTGAATAGCTAAAGACTGAAAGCAAAAATATCACTGCTGGGAGCACCTAGGTGTCACGGTCAGTTAAGCATCCGACTCAGGTCACCATCTCACAGTTTGTGAATTCAAGCCCCACATTGATTTCTGCACTGATGTTGCAGAGCCTGCTTGGGATTCTGTCTCTACCTCTCTCTGACCCTCCCCTGCTTGTGCTCTCTTTCTTTCTCAAAATAAATAAACTTAAAAATAAAAATTAAAAAAATAATCACTGCTGTACTTCAGTTATTAAATTGGCATGAGGAAGACTTGGGTGGCTCAGTCGGTTAAGCATCCAGCTCTTGGTTTTGGCTCAGGTCATGATCTCATGGTTTGGGAGATGGAGCACTGCATGGAGCTCTGGGCTGACAGTGTGGAACCTCCTTGGGATTCTTTCTCCCTCTCTCTCTGCCCCTGCCCCACTCACATGTCCACACTCTTTCTCTCAAAATAAATAAATAAACATAAAAAAAATAAATTGGCATGAACATGGTGACAGTGGTAATAGAAAAGAGAGGTGGGAAGGAAATTCTTAAGGAAGAATTGATGAGAATTAGACAGTATATATTAGGGGAAAAAAAGACAAAAATGAAGAAAAAAAATATCTCTGTTTCAAAACAGAGTAAAAGAAATGGTGGCATCATTACCTGAAAAAGTGAGGTCTGGAAGTCAAGAAAAATAAGTCTATTTTTGTCCATTACGGGTTCCATGAAGTCTTCCTCAACTGCTTTAATCTGCTTGAACCACCCCAAAACTTGACGTAACAAGATTCATTATGCACACAGTTCTGTGCATTGATTGGATAGTTCTGAGAGGGAAACTAAAGTGTCTTCATTTTTATTTATTTTTTACTTTTTATTTTATTTTTATTTGAGAGAGAGAGAGAGAGAGAGAGAGAGAGCATGTGAGTGGGGGAAAAGGTCAGAGATCAAGGATCCCTTGGCCCCCCTGACCTGAGCTAGAATCAGATGCTAGATCCACTAAGCCACCCAAGCGCCCAGCGACTTCATCTTTAGAACGTCTCCATCTCTGCTGGTTTTCTGCTGGGCCTCATTTCTTGATGTTCTATAATTCACCTTGCATCTGAATCAACTAAAGAAGCTATGTTCAAATTCCGAGGGGGAAGCAAGAAAGTTAATCATTCTCTGAATTTTATCTTTGGCCCCCAAACACCTGATAACATCTAAGAAGAACCAGATTCCAAATGTGTTCCAGGACATTAGCTTTGAACTAACATCCACTGATGCTGATATCAATACCCCCTATCTGCAATAATTTATAAAATAACACTGATTGTTCACCTGTCATTCGCCTTTGATCAGACCCTATCCTGAATTCCTGAAGGAGCACATAACCTGGACCCCTTTCTGATATAAACCCTACCCTCACACAACGGAGAGACTCGCTCTCCCTTTCCAAATCTCCCAGACGCTTGTCAGCTATACTCGATCACTTACGCTATTCAGTAAACTCTGCTTCGACTTGCTCCTGGCTCAAGTTTGATTTCTATTCTTGGCTGGTCCTGCAGGACCCTCTCTGGGTCCTCTGACCCAGCCTGCCTACGTTACTTCTATAGGTTTTGCTGGGCCCACTCATGTGACCGCATGTAGGATGGCTACCCTGGAATGTGGTCTTGCAGATCTGTCAGTTTGGCACTGGCTGCCAGGTCTCAGGCTCTTCTGCGTTGCCTGCCATCCCATGGCGGGATAGATTGACTCTAACATGGTAGACTCAAGAAGCATTCCAATAGGGCAAAAGCTACTTGCTGGTGAAATATATTGCCTTTATTGTTTTCCAAAGTTTGAAAAGTACACCCATGGTCAGAACCCATTGTTATGATCTAGTCACTTCTTTCCATACAAAGTGACCTTGATGGCTTGATGACATCAAACTAAACTGTTTTGTTTTGTTTTTATACTTAGGTCCTTGAAAAGTGAGCTTCCTTTAATTGATGTGTTGCATAAATACAAACATTCTCATGACACAGAGTAAGGTACAAAGACAAAAACACCGTTTATACTTTTTTCTTCAATCTTGTCTTAGTTTTTAAAAGTTATATTTTGAGAATCAAATAATTCTACCTTTGGGGCACCTTGAACTTCTAATGACAATGTATCAAATCCATCTCTTTCCAGATAAAAGATCCTCTAATGTTCCAAGAGCACTTGTCATCCACAACTCTCTCCACTTTTTGTTTTTCTGACTCAGAAATAAAAATAATGGTTTGAGGTATTTCCTGAAGATTAGTAATTTTGTGAAAAATAAGCAGGGATTAGCAGAAATAGGACACCTTAGTCAATTTCCGCAATTATTACAGACTTGGAGTAGCAACCCATGAAGATTTAATAACTAAGATGTAAGGAAAAAAATAGCTGGTAGACGGCATTGGAAAGTTGCCTGGAAAATTTTTGCTTCGGGTCAAATAGAAAAAATAAATTAGAGAACGAAGTTGATCACAGAATATAGTACTTTTATTTAATGTTTTGCTATGTAACAAGCTAAAATTTAAATTTAATAGTTATTTTAAAATACTTTTTATAATCAAAATCATAATTGATTGAATCAAAGGCCCATTTCAGCTCTCTCCCTACCTTTCCAGGGTGCAACCTATCCACACAGAGGGAAATACTGATGGGCCTTCCTTATCACATGGTGATAGTGACTGGAGTCGCAGAAATGGTATCTGAATGAAAATAGGTACCTCACTCCTTGAAGGCTTCTTTTTAAAAAATCATTCTCTACTAAGTGGTCACAAAACTCACAGTGTTGTTGCTTAAAATATCTACTTCTCTATAACAGAACGAAAACTTAGCAAAAGCTTTGGGTTTCTAATCTTCTAAACAATGAACAAATTGTTTTACGAATAGCCTATTTACCCACTCAGTAAAATCTAGACACTGCTACTTCAGCTGAGGAAGTCTGTCTGGAGCTTTTCATCATTCATCGAGCTCTTATCAGATTCCTCACTTAGAGAATTCCAAACCCCCTTCCTACTCTTCAACCTTCCAGTTCTACCTCCAGTCCTGTTTTTTTGTTCTGAAAAGAGCAAAACCAGATATCTGACATATGGCACCTATGTCTAATTTGTTACCACATTAAAAACTGGATTGTTTTACATTAAACTTTTCAGTTTGAGATGAAATTTATAGGTACACATGCAGTTATAAGAAGTAAAAGAGGAGTCCCATGTACCATTTACCCAGTTTCCCCTAATAGTAGCAACTTGCAAAACTCTAGCACAATAACATAACCACCAGCTGATATTGTTAGCTCTCCGAAAGAATGTTTTGTTGTTTTATGGATTAACTGGCTCATGTGAACCCATCGGCCAGCAGGGGTAGCCTGTGCAAGCTAATTGTGTAACCAATTGAAGTTAAAGAGTCATGCTGGAAGAATTGGATTAGTTATATTAATTGCACTGAATGAAACTAATTATATAATTATGAGTTGTTCAAATTCAGTGCCATTAAAGGAGTGGTTCTCTGTGGGAATATGAGGAAAAGTACTGAGAAAAATCTTAAGTGTTTTTGTTTATTTATGTGTTTTCAAAATACACTCCCATTCTGATAAACTTTCATGTGTAGTGCTAGGGTGAGCAGAATTCTAAAATGGCACCAAATTTTTCACCCGTATGTTGTGCATGCCATGGTAATTCCTAGGACTGTGAATATGATGACTTTTCCTCTTTTGATTATCTTCTTATATGGCAGAGGTGACCTTGAGATGTGGAGATTATCTAGGTAGGCCTGACCTAACTACACAAACTCTTTAAAAAGTAGGGAGTTTTCTCTGGCTGGTTGAAGAAGGTGAAGTCTGGCTGGCCTGGAAGAAAGCAAACATACAATATTGTGAAGTAACAGTGGTGGCCATGGGAAAAGACCTAACAGCAGCCTTTAGTTGCTTAGAGCAGGTCTCAAGTGACAGCCAACAAGTAAATGGGACTTTAGTCCTACAACCACAAGGAACTGAATTCCACCAACTGCACCAATGAGTCTGGAAGTGAATTTTCCCCCAGAGCCTCCAGACAGAAACTTGGTCCAGCCAACTCTTTGACTTCAGCCTTGCAATATCCTGATCAGAGAACCCAGCCACCATCCCAGACTTCTGAAAAGTTGGGGAGGTAGAGGATGGGAGAGAAACTCAGGTGACTCTGTAAGGATTCCTCCCAATTCTGAGAGACCTCTGCCTTTCAGAATCAGCATATTAAAATTGCCCTATTGTGAGGGACACCTGGCTGGCCCAGTTAGTAGAGCATGCAACTCTTAATTTTTTTTTAATGTTTATTTTTGTGTGAGAGAAAGAGAGAGTACGAGCAGAGGAGGATCAGAGAGAGAGGAAGAAACAGAATCTGAAGTTGCCTCCAGGCTCTGAACTGTCAGCACAGAGCCCAACGCAGGGCTCGAACTCAAACTGTGAGATCATGACCTGAGCTGAAGTCGGACGCTTAACCAACTGAGCCACCCAGGTGCCCTGAGCATGCAACTCTTAATCTCAGGGTCGTGAGTTCAAGCCCAACACTGAGTGTGGAGTCTACTTAAAATAAAATTAAAAATTAAAAATTAAATTAATTAAATTAATTAAATTAAATTGCATTGCGAAACTAGGGCACAACAAAGATTTACAACAAAAGAAGAAAAATAAATAAATTGTCATGTTGCCCTGTCTCATGTTGGAATCATATCCAATAGTAGCAAGCCCAGCACAATCACATTTAATTCACTATTGTCATGAACAAAAACTTCTGGTAGTTGGCACATGTGTCATGTCGAAGCATATGTCTCACTATGTAAAAAACTTAGATGTCCCTGTTAAACCTCAAAATTTCTTACTTATTTCACTTTCTCTTGCTTTGCTACTTCACTTCTCTAAGGAAAGCAGATTTCTCCTTGTTGTCAAGGTAACGACTTTCCTTTGAAGTTCATGGGGCATTTAGGAAAAAGTCCACTCTATACATTTATTATTTTTATTGTCCTTGTGAGGAAGACAAATTCAGTTGCATTTTAAACTTAACAGCCACTCCACATGATTTTAGTATAAACACATAGCCTTAACCCTTTTTGATTGAGAAGTCACATTCATTCATTCATCCAACAAATATCTACTGAGCGGCAGTCTTCCGATTCTTGATTTTGGCTCAGGTCATGATTTCGAGATTTATGAGATCGAGCCTCGTGTGGGATTCTGTGCTGACAGCATGGAGCCTGGATGAGATTATTTCTCTCCCTGTCTCTTTCTGCCCTTTCCCGCTCACTCTCTCAAAATAAATAAACATTTAAAAAACTTACCATGGTGATCATTTTACAAGACCTACAAATATCAAATAATTACGTTGTACACCTGAAAGTAATATAATGTTATGTGTCAATTACATATCAATTTAAAAAAATAGCACAAATTTATTTTCTTGCAGTTCTGGATATTAAAAGTCCAAAATCAAGGTGTCACAGGGCTGTATTCCTTCTGGATGCTCTAGGGAAGAATCTGTTCCTTGCCTTTCCTACTTCTGTTGACCACATATATTCCTTGGCATTTATGGATGTCTTTGTGGCAGAATGGGACATTATTCAGCCTACTACAGGAAGTAACCAGAGAAGGAGACTGAAGAGTCTTTCAGGCAGTGGAAACGTGTGAAAAAGACTAAAAGAGACCTAGATGAAGGGAATTATAGAAATTTATAGTTAAGCATCTTTGCCTATGAGATAATATAAAAATAAAATAAAAGTATTTACCCCACCTCATCATACAAGATGAGATAATATATGTAAAACATTGTGTTCATTCTGTGCTCATGCATAATGTTAGTCATGGTAATGATAAATAAAGGAAGAGGTTGAAATAGTAAGTGGGGACCAGAAAAAGTAGTAAGCAGGGAACAGTAGGTCTTATTGAATTAAACTGAGAGGGATCCATTGAAGAATTTTAAACAGAAATGTGGCATGACCACATATGTATTTTAGTTGACTGTCTTTGCTGAATGGAAAGCAGATTGCAAGAGACAAGACAGAGGTAGTAAGTAGGGCCGAAATGAAGAAAGCACTTGCTTTGTAAGCACAATTTAAGGAGGCACCAAAAGACTCAGTACACAAGATAAATGATATTTTAATGAAATATATTTTTTAAGATTTTATTTTTAAATAAAATCTACACCCAAAGTGGGACTCATGCTCACGACCCCAAGATCAAGAGTTGCACCGATATAACCAGCCAGGTGCCCCAATGCAATATTTTTTTAAAGTCAAAATTAATGCAAAAAAATCTATGATAAACAATTTATGAAAATTGAAAATAAAGCCAGGGTTATTAGGGAGATTATTGAAAGGTTGTTTTAATAACCCAAGTGAGAGATGACGAAAGCCTCAAGCAGAGGAGTAACTGGCTGTAAAGATGGATAGATTAAGGATAGCTATGAGAAAAATTGTGGCAGGGAGGGTTGGTCTTTGTATGAGAGTATACTCAAGGGGAAGTGAAAAGTTTAGATGGAGGAAATGGTAGAGTATGTCAAGGAGGAAGTTGAGTTCTATTTTGGACATAGTGAGCTTAAGAAGACTCTAATCCATTCAACTGAAGATTTCAGTAGGCAACTGGAAAATGTGAATATAATGAAGCAAAACTTGCTACCCCAAAGTTTTCTGCTCCTTCACCTGTTAGCCTCTAAGGTTATTCATGATTGTCTTCCTGCCAGACCAGTTCTATGGGAGGAAAGAAAAGGTTTTTGAAGGATCTAACTCTTTGAGGTATAGGAGCCAAAGGTTAGAAGCTACTTTTTGAAAGGGAGATGACCAGAGAGTGTCAGCCATGTGACAGAGCAACTGATAGATCTTCCCTTTGTCCCCAAACCATTTTCAGATCATTGCATTTTCACTCTCACTGTTCCTTTCTGATTCATGACATCGACCTCTAACCTTTGTTGGTACTGTCACTTATTGACAACTTGGCCAATTCCCTCCTTCTCATCAATGACTTTGACCCCTGGGTGAGCTGTCCATCCGCTGTTATTAACCTGGAGCTCTTTCACTCTTAACATTTTTCAATCTTAGTATCTTAACACGCCAACATATCACTCCAGGACTTGATCTCCTTCCAGTTCTTCCCTTAGTCACTTCTGTTATGCATCAGTTCCTTGAGCTCATCAAGACTTAATTGTCCTTGACACCTGGATTGGGTGTCTATCAGCTCTTTTCCACCTTCACTTCTATTTCTCTGCAGTTTATACTGTAGTTCATACTGTTTCCTTTTGTCATATGTCCCAATAGACTAACTCTGCAAGGACCTGCAAGAATCACATAAAAAGATTCATACTGTATATTACACAAGAGCACCCTACAAAGGGAAGAAATGGAAACCAACTCACACTCTATTCAGAGTCCTGGGATTGTCTTTCCCTGAGGGTGCAACTTTTTCTAATCTGCCATAGTCTAGTGCAGAGGTTCACAAACTATGGGCACTGCAGACCAAATCTACCTGCTGCTTGTTTTTGTGTGACTCACAAGCTAATAATTATTTTTACATTTTTAAACTAGTTAAAGCATTCAGAATAAGAATATTTTATGACCCATGAAAATTGCATTAAATTCAAATTTTAGTGTCCGTAAAGTTTTATTGGAATATAGTCAGGCTCATTCGTTTACATATTGTCTATGGCTGATTTCACACTGCAAAGGCTGAGTTGCATAGGTATGATAGAGACCATATGGCCCACAAATCCAATAATATGTACTATCTGTCTGTCCAGCAGGTCTGTTGTCCTGTAATCTCTGTACTAACATGTACTAACACCTGAACTGTTAAATATTTGCTAGAGAAAAGCCAACAACAATTATACAGATTGGTGCATTGGACGATATATTCATGATCCTAAACCCCACCTGGAAAATCAACATTACGTGGATTTCCTTCTAATTTTCCCAGTCAGCTCTCTTTTCTTCAGCCTTTCACGTTTTTCACTCCTCTAAGCCTCCAAACATTTCACCCCCTCATCCCGACAGATGCGTCACCTCCTACTTCTAAGCAAAAATAGAAGCCATCAGATTGGTACTCCCTCAGTTTCCTGCTTCTGCACCTACAAATTTGACTGCAGTTGCCCTCATCCTTTATTTACTACCTCGTGTTTCGATAGAAGTGGGACTATTTATTTATTTATTTATTTATTAAGTTTATTTATTTTGAGAGAGAGAGAACAAGCAGGAGAGAGGGGAAGAGAGAGAGAGAGAGAGAGAGAGGATCCCAGCAGGCTCTGCACCGTCACCGTAGAACCCAACACAGGGCCTGAACCCACGAACTAGAGACCATGACTGGAACCTAAATCAAGAGTCAGACGCTTAACTGACTGAGCCACACAGGCACCCTTTTCCACTCAATTAGAGCAAAATCTTCAACCAGTGCTCTGGATACTGTCACCTTCCTCTTCTCCAGAGTCTAAAGGCAAATGATTAGTTCTCTTCTCCCTTGAAGCTTAACATTTCCCTATTGGTTTCTTATCGTTAGCATTTGACAAGATTATTATCAATGGACACAGTTAACCTCACACCCTCTTCCTTGAAAGAATTTCTTGACTTGGCTTCTGGGAGGTCACATTTCTAGTTTTCTACTTTCTCATGAGCTGATCCTCTTGTCTCATTTGCTGGTTCCTTCTCATGCCCCCAACTTTTAAACCAGTGGTTCTCAAACTTTTTAGTCCTAGGACCCCCTTTACACTCTCTTAAAAATTATTGAGAACCTTAAAGAGCTTTTGTTATGTGGCTAGTAGCTATTAATATTTACTCCTCTGGAAATTAAAATTGAGACTTTTACAGTAGTTATCTATTGATTCATTTGAAAATAATAATTATACACCAATTACATGTTAATATAAATGCTATTTTTATGAGAAAGGAAACTGTATTTTCCAAAACAAATTAGTGAGAAGACTGACATTATTTTACGTTTTTAAAAATCTCTTTAATGTCCAGTTCAGAGGTCTAAGGATTCACAGACTACAGCCTGCAGGCCAAATTCAGCCCACTGTCTATTTACTAGAACACAGCCATACGCATTCACTTCTGTATTATTTATGACAGCTTTCTCAGTACGGTGGAAGAGTTGCACATTTGTGGCTGAGATCGTATGGCCTGTAAATCCTAAAATATTAGGTATCTAGACTTTTATAGAGAAAAAAAAGTGTCCACTCCTGATCTGGTGAAATAGGAGACAGCTGGATCTTCGTTTCTGCTTCTCATTCAATCTAATGTAATAGGTTATTTTCATTGAAGCATATGAAGAAAATCTGACTTCACCAGATATGTATTTGGAAAAAGGGAGGAGTATTTTAATAGCATTTTGAGATAATTCTGGACATTTTCCTCTGATTCCACATCTCAATTCCAAGAAGCGGTTTCTTGAAGATTTGTTATAAAGTGTAATCTGAAACCTTACCAATGAACTTTTTAAACTTACATTAAAATCTATTGGTCTATCTTGCACTTGGAATGGCTCTTTTACCCAGCATGATTTGGTAATATTATACATTGGTCTTTCGGGAAATAATATTTCCCTAGACGCCTGGCTGACTCAGTCAGGAGAGCATGTAACCCCTGGGGCACCTGGATGGCTCAGTCGGTTAAGCATTTCACTTTGGCTCAGGTCATGATCTCTCAGTTCGGACTTCGAGCCCCAAGTCGGCTCTGTGCTGATGGCTCAGAGCCTGGAGCCTGCTTTGGGTTCTGTGTCTCCCTCTCTCTCTCCCCCTTCCTCTGCTTGCACTCTGTCTCTCTCTCTCAAAAATAAATAAATGTTTAACAGTTTTTAAAAAAGAAGAGCTTGTGACTCTTGATCTCAAGGTCGTGAGTTCAAGCACCATTTTGGTGTTGAGATTACTTAAAGAAATAAAATCTTAAAAAAAAGAAAATATTATTTCCCTGAGTTATGCAGATCTTCCAAATGTTTACACATCTCATTATATGATATCAAAAAATCAGATTTTTTGTTATTACCACCCATATCATCAAACAAGTATTTGGAACCTATAAACCTATCAAGTAGATATACGTCTTCTAGAATTCTAAGTTTTGCTTGAATGCTTAAATTTTATCACTGGCAACAAGTGCTACGGTTTTCTTTGAAGTGGAAAGGTCACTTTGTTCATTTTCAAGAAAATGTCTGTTAAAAACCCAAGTCTATAAAACCATAATCTTTTCTGTTAGTCGGGTTTTTTTTTTTTTAATTTTTTAAAAGTAATCTCTACACCCAGTGTGGGGCTTGTACTCATGACCCTGAGACCAAAAATCGCATACTCTACTGAATGAGCCAGCCAGGTGCCCCTGTCATTTTTTTTTTCAAGTAAAAATTGTGTTCCATGAAAAATATCAGTTAGTTTGATTTGCAATTCAAACAATGGCACAGTGTCTTTTCTTAAGACAAGCACAGTTCTTTGGCTTGTTCTGAAAGTGCTTTAAAAAGACTTTCCATGTTGATAGACAGAATGTTAAGTAAATATGTACTGAAGCATTACAAATTAGTGAATAATGTTTACTCTGTCCTCAGGAACAGGTTTCAATGAAACTGGCACCTTTATTTTAACTACAAGAGCAAAGATGAAAAGTACAATGGTTTCTAATAGATTTCAATGACAGTGTCCTGATTTGTGCTAAAGTGGCCGCAGGTTTACCCACCATTGTTTTTGTATTTCAATGCAATTGTTAATATAGTATATAAAAAAAGAAAGACAAATAATGTTTGTGTACTATTACAAAAGCAGTTCTTACCTCCAGGACTTCATGAAAAGATCTCAAAGAACCCCATGGAGCCACAAACCATAATTTGAGAGTAGTTGTTCTGAACATTCAAGTATCACAGGACTTAATCTTTGTATTTCCCATTTTCAATTTACTCTCAGTTCCTAGAAAATTCTCAGTCTCATGGCTTTAAATTATATATTCTCACAACTCCTAAATTTATGTCTCCAGACTGAATATTTCTCTTATGGACTGGATGTATATAGGTGTGATATTTTGATTTATAAGAAATATATCTTTGGTCTTCATCTCGTTTCTGGCATAGAGCTCTCAAAACCATTGGAATTTCTTGAATAGTAAGAATAGTAAATATGTCTTAATATTCAAAACAAACTCTCACAACCACACCTCAGTTTGTGTTAATGAGGGGACTTTTGAAAGCACCTAAGAATGGGGGCTTCGTGTAAGAGGAACTGACCTGGTGATTGGGTGGTTGGAATTTTCGGTCCAACCCTCCTGACCTCTGAGGAAGAGAGGCTAGAAGTTGAATCAATAGCCAGTCATTTAATCAACAGTGCCTACAGAATTGAAGCCTTCATAAAAACCCAGAAGGTCAGGGTCAAAGAACCCCCAGGTTGTGAACTCATGGAGATTTGGGGACACTCCTGGACAGGACACAGAAGCCCCATGTCCTTTCCCATAAACCTTACCCGATGTATCTCTTCCATCTGGCTGCTCCTGAGTTATATATCCTTTCATAATAAACTAGTAATCTAGTAAGTAAATGGTTCTCTAAGTTATGTGAGTCACTCTAGCAAGTTAATAGACCTAAGGAGTGAGGCCGTTGGAGTTTCCAACCTATAGCCATTTGGTTAGAAACACAAGTGACAACCGGTACTGGCACTGCCTTCCTAAGTAGGGGCAGGACAGTCTTGTAGGACTGAGTCCTTATCCTGTGGGATCTGACACTATTATCAGGTAGATAGTGTCAGAAATGAATTAAATTGTAGGATACCCAGCTGGTGTGAGAGAATTTTTTGGAAAAATCCCACACATCAATACTGGGTGCTGAATCATAATAGGTATTTCAAATGTAATATTTTCAAACAGAATTCCTAAGTCCTCCCCAAATTGTTGTTTGCATTCTTCTCCATCTCAGTAAATGATCTCATCTGCTTACTTGCTCAGGCAAGAAATATTTGAGTTGTCCTTAACTCTCTCTTTCTTTTGTACCTCACATTCAATTTGTCAGCAACCTTGTTTGTAGATTCAGAAATGAGATTCTTATCATTTCTCATCATAGCTACTACCCAAGTGGTCCGAGACACTATTATATTTTAACTAGATCATTCCACCACCAATCTTTTTTATTTTTTTAATTCTTTATTTATTTTTGAGAGAGAGAGACAGCAAGACAGAGTGTGAGTAGGGAAGGAACAGAGGGAGACACAGAATCCAAAGTAGGATCCAGGCTCTGAGCTAACAGCACAGAGCCCAACGTGGGGCTCAAACTCAGGAACCACAAGATCGTGACCTGAGCCGAAGCTGGATGCTTAACTGACTAAGCCGCCCAGGCAACCCTTTTCTGCCACCTTTCTAACTGGTCTTCTTGTTTCTTCCTTTGGCTATTTATGGTTTTTCGGTTTGTTTTTTTCAACGTAGCAGCCAGAATAATTTTTTTTGAAAGGTCAGATCATGTTGCTCCTTGGCTCAAAAATTACCATGTTCCAGGGTGCCTCGGTGGCTCAGTCAGTTAAGCATCTGACACTGGTTCAGGTCATGATCTTGAAGTTCGTGTGTTCGAGCCCTGAATCGGGCTCAATGTGGAGTCTGCTTGGGATTCTCTCCTCCTCTCTCTTTGTGCCTCCCCTACTTGAATGCTCTCTCTCTCTCTCTCTCTCTCTCTCTCTCTAGAAAACAAAATCAGGGGTGCCTGGGTGGCTCAGTTAGTTAAGCATCTGACATCGGCGAAGGTGATGATCTCACTGTTCCTGAGTTCGAACCCTTCATCAGGCTCTGTGCTGACAGCTCAGAGCCTGGAGCCTGCTTCAGATTCTGCGTCTCCCTCTCTCTCAGCTTTTGCCCCACTTACATTCTCTCTCTCTCTCAAAAACAAATAAACTCTAAAAAAATTTTTTTAATTAAAAAAAAATAAAAAACAAAAACAAATACAACTACCATCTTCCTATTTGTATTAGTCATCCTGAGTCACCGAAACAAAATACCATAAACTGGGTGGTTTAACCAACAGAATGTTGTTTTCTTACAGTTCTTACAGTCCAAGATCAGGGTCCCAACCTTGGTGGAGTTCTGATGAAAGGTCTCTTCTGTGAAGACTGGCTTCTTGCTGTATCTTCACATGTCAGAAAAAATGTGAGGAAGTTCTCTGGTGCTTTTTTTTTTCTTTTCTTTTTTTTAAAGATTTTATTTTTAAGTAATCTCTACCCCCAGTGTGGGACTTGAACTCACAACCCTGAGATCAGGAGTCACATGCCCTACCGACTGAGCCAGCCTGGTGTCTTTTCTTATAACGACACTAATCCTATTCGATCAGAGCTCTATCCTTGTGAACTCATTTAACCTTACTTATCTCTATAAAGGCTCTGTCTTCAATACAGTCACATGAGGGGTGAGGACTTCAAAATATGAATGAGGAGTGGGCAGGGAAGAGAAACAATTCAGTTCATAGAACCATTTCATTCAGAATAAAAGCCCAAATCTTTACAATGATGCTTTAGTTATTCATTGCATCATAAAAATCAACCCCCAAATTTAGTGGCTTAAAACAATATCCATTTTATTTGCTCATAATTCCATACATCAGACCAGTCTGGGCTGGGCTTAAGTGGGAGATTGTTTTGGTGCTCTTGCCTAGGGTTATTCATGTGTTAGCAGTCATCTGGTAGCCTGACCAGAGCTAGACTGTAAGAAGACCTCACTCACTGGGGCGCCTGGGTGGCTCAGTCGGCTGAACATCCAACTCTTGATTTGGGCTCAGGTCACAATCCCAGGGTCGTGGGATCAAGCCCCACATAGAGCTCCACACTGAGCATGGAGCCTACTTAAGATTCTTTCTCCCTCTGCTACTTTCCCCACTTGTGCACTCTCTCTCTTTCTAAAATAAATACATTTAAAAAAAAAAGATCTGACTCATGAATCTTGTGGTGAGTGCTGCTGTTGGTAGGGCCATGTGATCCAGTATACAGCAGACTAGACCAGAATTCTTCATATGACAATCTCTAGACTACAAAACAGAGCTGGCCCCAATATCTAAGTGTTTTTCCAAGCCTCTATTTTGTAATGATACTAATGTAACCTTGGCCAAAGCAAATCATAAGGTCAAGCCAAGAGTCAATGTAGGAGGGGGTTACACAAGGATGAGGATTAGTGATGTGCCAACTGCAGGATGGTGGGAGCAGTATACCCTGGGAGCAGACACAAGGTGGGTATAGTGCCAGGGGAATTTTATCTTACTTATTTTTTGGTATTTTAAAAGGACAGTAAGGGCTTTTGTTTGTTTGTTTTGATTTTGTTTTGTTTGCTTAAGATTTTATTTTTAAGTAATGTCTGCACCCCTTGTGGGGCTTAAAAGTACATTCCCGAGATCAAGAGTCACATACTCTACTGACTGAGCCAGCCAGGAACCCCAAAAGGACACTAAGGTTTTAATTTTTTTAATGTTTATTTTTGAGAGAGAGAGAGAGAGAGGGGAGGTGCAGAAAGAGAGGGAGAGACAGAATCCAAAGCAGTCTCCAGGCTCCAACCTGTCAGCACAGAGGCCAACACGGGGCTTGAACCCACAGACTGTGTGATCATGACCTGAGCCATAGGCAGATGCTAAACCGACGGAGACACCCAGGTGCCCCAGGACAGTAAGGTTTTAAAAAGGGGAATAAAAAGTTGTTTTCACCAGTACAGATTCACAATACAATATACCAAAATTGACAGCATTCTTTTGTCTATTTTTGGTACAGAAGATAGTATCTTTCTACATAACCTCAAAAGGCTTCAGTAACTAAAATGTAAGACAAAACAAATGAAACACCCAAAAAAGCAAAACAAAAAGCCCAGCCTATTAGTTTACAGTTTATCTTTTTTTTTAATTCTGAAAGACACTGCAAGTTCTAAACTTTTAGCAGTGCTACCTACATACAACTGGGTCAAGAACCCAGTAAAAGAACCTCTTTGAAAGGAAGCCTTGCAACAGTAGAGTTGTACAATATGGATGTTTCATATTATAAGAAAAAAATTATACATGGCACATCTCATTCATATTTTGAAATGTAAAAAGTTGCAAACATGCCAAATCAAATAAATAATAATAATAATACAAGAATTTGAAAGTATTTGTTAAATATACTAAAACCACTACGTAGAATAATGAGACTTTCACTCCACAGGCTATTTGCATGGTAATACTCACTGTGGGTGCACTGCTACAAAATTCAAAACGAAGGAGTAAACTTGAAATGTTTTGGGGCGCCTGGGTGGCTCGGTTGGTTAAGCAACCGACTCTTTTATTTTGCCGCAGGTCATGATCTCACAGTTTAGGACACCAAGCCCCAAGTAGAGCTGACACCACAGGATTCTCTCTCTGTGCCTCCCCGCATATGTGCACATGTGTGCACGCTTTCCCTTTCTCCAAAGAAATAAGCTTAAAAAAATAATAAAGTTAAAAAAAACTTGAAATGTTTTCCATAATAAAGATTTAGCAGCATGACTAACTAATGATATGTTATCCTGATTGCTTCTGAAACGTTGCCAGGGGAATTTTAAAACGATACTAAAACTCACTAAAAGTTCCTTTGTCTTTTATTTGCATTATGACAATAGCAATGATAAGATACTCCTCCCTGGAAAATTCTTATTGTTTTAAGTTTTGAACAATTGTTACAAATATTATTGAGTTTTAATAATGCATATATAAGGTGTGCTGGGCTGGCTCTCTCAGAAAAGCTTGCAATTCTTGGTCTCGGGGTCATGGTTCGAGCCCCACATTGGGTGTAGAGATTACTTAAATAAGTAAAACTTGCTTACTTACAAATATAATGTGTATATAAGCTTCAAGTATCACATTTTTATTCCTTTTTTAAATTAGCATTTTCTTTTATGTGATAGTAGATTAAGAGAGTTTCGCATTATATGGCTTCCTCCAGCACGTGGACTCAGTTATTAGTTTTCTAGGGCTGCCATTATAACGAAGTATCACAAACTGGGTTGCTCGAACAACAGGAATTTTTGGTCTCACAGTTCTGGAGGCTAGAAGTCTGAAATCGAAATATTGGGATGATGAGTTCCTCCGAGGGCTATGAGGGAGAATCTATGCCTGTTGCCTAGCTTTTTGACTGCTAGCAATCTTTGGCATTTAAAAACATCACCCCAATCTCTTGCCTTATCTTCATATATTCTCCTTTTGTGCATGCCTGTATTTAGACTGCCCCTTTTTATACGGACGCTAGTCATATTGGATTAGGGGCCAACCCTACTCCAGTATGACCTCATCTTAACTAAATTTGTTTAAGTTTATTTATTTTGAGAGAGAGAGAAGGGCAGAAAGAGAGGGAGAGAGAATCCCAAGCAGGCTCCATGCTCAGTGCAGAGCCCCACTGGGGGCTCAATCTTACAACTGTGAAAACATGACCTGAGCCAAAACCAAGAGTCAGATGCTCAACCAACTGAGTCATCCAGATGCCTCTCATCTTAACTAACTAAATCTACAAAACTCTAGTCCCAAATAAGAATACATGCTGAGATACTGGAGGCTAGGACTTCAATATATATGAATTTTGGAGAGGAACACAACATAATGCAATATAACATGCATATTCAATGAAAAATTAAGTACTGTACTTCCATCGATGATGGAAGTGTAACTCACACAATGTGTTTGCCACTGTTTACATTCACCATTCACCATGGGGGCCATAGCAATAGTACTGACTATTGAAAATCCAGAAGACACAAATCAGTTTAAAAAGTGTTGGCATCCACTTCAAAACTGAGTACTTTTTTTTAAAAAGAGCCTATGCTGACAGACAAAAATTTAACATAAGCAGATGCAGAAAGCCCATTTACGCATCACTATGTGATACATTAGATCAAATGACTGTTTTAATTAATTTCACTCATTTTTTTATTGGATGCTTTTCCATGCACTTATGAAAAGTGGAACAATAGTTATTAATGTGTTATATCAAATAGCAGAACAAGAAATTTACAGTTAAATGATGTCTGCTTTTTTAAAAATAATTTATTGTCAAATTGGTTTCAATACAACACCCAGTGCTCATCCCAACAAGTCCCCTCCTCTGTGCCCTTCACCCACTCTCCCCCCTCCCAAATCCCCCTCTCCCCTCAGTTTGTTCTGAGTCTTCGAGAGTCTCTTATGTTATGTCTTCCTCCCTCTCCGTGGCTTTTTTTAACTTCTCCTCTTCCCCTCCCCCCTGGTTTTCTGTTAGGTCTCACAAAGCCTACCTATGCATGGAAACATATGATGCCTGCTTTTTTAAAAAAAGTGTTTATATATTTATTTTGAGAGAGAGTACAAGCGAGTGAGAGCCAGAGAGAGAGGAAGAGAGAGAATCCCAAGCAGGCTCCCCACTGACAGCATAAAACCCGATGTGGGGCTTGAATTCATGAACCATGAGATCATGACCTGAGCAAAACCGAGAGTTAGACATTTAACCGACTGAGCCACCCAGGTGTCCCAAATGATGTCTGTTTTTATGTCATTGTTATCAGATGCTTCAAACAGAAAATCCATTCATTTCAGGAACAGTGGGTTTTTGTTTTTTTTTTCATCTAATTCATGGACTCAAAATAAAGTTTTTGGAAGGCCATTCTGTCTAAGGTGAAACCTCTGAACATCTGACATTATGAAGGCTATTGTAAACTTCATTTAAAAATTTCAACATTGAAACCTAGTTTTTAAAAAGATTATGCAAATACAAATGCTGGTGAATCACAGCATCATGGTGAAACAATGATCCTAACAAGTTAAGATATTTGTAGAGCAAAAAATGGTTTTGATGCAGTCATATTCATAATTATATACAAACACATACTCCAGAAGAAGAGCTAGAGATATCAGATAAATGCATGAACAGAGGCTTAAGATGAAGAGGCTAGAGAAATGAAAATGGGAAATGAGGTACCGCTGCACACCTTTGTTAGTCTCCTCTGCCTGCCATCACAGAATATGTCTATGTGACTTAAACAAAAGAAATTTATTTTTTCACAGTTCTGGAGACTGGAAGTAAAAAATCAAGGTGCTGACAAGGTTGCTTTCTGCTGAAGCCTCTCTTCTTGACTTGCAGATAGCCACCATACCACTGTGTCTTCACTAGACCTTTCCTCTGTGTGTGTGGACTCCTGGTATCTCTTCTCTTCTTGGAAGGACGCTAGTCCTATTGGATTAGACCCCCACCTTCTTGAACTCATAGCCTTTAAAGGCTCTATCTCTAGGGGTTCCTGGGTGGCTCAGTTGGTTAAACATCTGATTTCCGCTCAGGTCATGATCTCATGGTTCATGGGTTCAAGCCCCACATCAGATTCTGTGGTATCAGCTCAGAGCCTGGAGTCTGCTTCAGATTCTGTGTCTCCTTCTTTCTCTGGACCTCCCCCACTAACACTCTGACTCTCTCTCTCAAAAATAAATAAACATTAAAAAAAATTTTAAGTATCTATGTCCAAATATAGTCACTTTGGGGGTTAGGGCTTCAGCATATAAATTTGGGGAAAGGGACATAACTCAGTCCATAACAATTGGGAATTGCTGGTAAAAGTGCAAATTGTACAGCCATTTTATTTTATTTATTATTTTTTAAAGTTTATTTATTTTGGGGGTGCCTGAGTGACTCAGTCGGTTAAGCATCCAACTTTGGCTCAGATCATGATGTAACAGTTTGTGAGTTCAACACCTGCACTGGGCTCTGTGCTGACAGCTTAGAACCTGGAGACTGCCTTGTGTCTCCCTCTCTCTCTGCCCCTCCCCCTCTCATGCTCTGTCCTTCTCTCTCTCTCTCTCTCTCTCTCAAAAAAAAACATTAAATTATTTTTAAATACACGAATGAAGTTTATTTATTTTAAGTAATATCTACACCCGGTGTGGGGCTCAAACTCACACCCCCGAGATCCAGAGTTATATGCTCTACCAACTGAGTGAGGCAGGTGCCCCTGTACAGCCATTTTAGAAACAGTTTGGCAGTTTCTTATAAAGTGAAACATACCTTTAACATATAATCTAACAATCTCACTACTAGATGTTTACCCAAACAAAATGAAAACTTATGTCCACACATAGGCTTCTGTATGAATATTTATAGCTTTATTTTAATCGCCCCAAATTGGAAACAACTCAATGTCTATCAGCTGGTGAATAGAAAAAATTATGGTACATTTAATGGTACATCCATACAATGAAATACGACTTAGCAATAAAAGGAAACATATTTGTGCAATCCCTATCAAAGTGACACCAGCGTTCTTCACAGAACTGGAACAATCAATCCTAAAATTTGTATGGAACTAGAAAACACCCCAAATAGCCAAAGCAATCCTGAAAAAGAAAATTAAGGCAGGAGGCATCACAATTCTAGATTCCACTTAGATCAATGGAACAGAATAGAGAACCCAGAAATGGATCCACAAAGCTATGGTCAACTAATCTTTGACAATGCAGGAAAAAATATCCAATGGAAAAAAGACAATCTCTTCCATAAATCGTGCTGGGAAAAGTGGACAGCGACATGCAGAAGAATGAACCTGGACCACTTTCTTACACCATACACAAAAATAAAATGGATGAAAGACCTAAATGTAAGACAGGAAGCTATCAAAATCCTAGAGGAGGAAACAGGCAACAATCTCTTTGACCTTGGCTACAGCAACTTCTTACTTCATATATCTCCAGAGGCAAGGGAAACAAAAGCAAAAATGTACTATTGGGACCTCATCAAGATAAAAACTTCTGCATGGCAAAGGAAATAATCAGCAAAACTAAGAGGCAACCAATGGAATGAGAGAAGATATTTGCAAATGACATATCTGATAAAGGGTTAGTATTCAAAATCTAGAAAGAATTTATCAAACTCAACACCTAAAAACAAATAACCCAGTGAAGAAATGGGCAAAAGACATGAATAGACACTTCTCCAAAGAAGACATCCAGATGGCTAATAGACACATGAAAAAATGCTCAACATCACTCATCATCAGTGAAATACAAATTGAAACCACAATGAGATACCACCTCCCACCTGTCAGAATGGCTAAAATTAACATTCAGACAACAACAGATGTTGGTGAGGAACTGGAGAAAGAGGAAACCTTTTGCACTGCTGGTGAGCATGCAAACTGGTGCAGCCACTCTGGAAAACAGAATGGAGGTTCCTCAAAAAATTAAAAATAGAACTACCCTATGACCCTGCAACTGCATTACCACACATTTACCCAATGGACGAAAATGCTGATTTGAAGGGGCACATGGACCCCAGTATTTATAGCAGCACTATCAGCAATAGCCAAAGTGTGGAATGAGCCCAAATGTCCATTGACTGATGAATGGATAAAGAAGATATGGGGGCGCCTGGGTGGCTCAGTTGGTTGAGCGTCCGACTTCGGCTCAGGTCATGATCTCACCGTTTCCGAGTTCGAGCCCCGTGTTGGGCTCTGTGCTGTCGGCTCGGAGCCTGGAGCCTGTTTTGGATTCTGTGTCTCCCTCTCTGTCTGTGCCCCTCCCTCGCTCATGCTCTGTCTATCTGTCTCTCTCAAAAATAAATAAACATTAAAAAAAAGAATATATGGTGTATATAAATTCAGTAGACTATTACTCAGCAATCAAAAAGAATTAAATCTTGCCAATTGCAACAACATAGATGGAACTAAAGTGTATTATGTTAAGGAAAATAAGTCGTAGAAAGATAAAATCATATGATTTCACTCATATGGGGAATTTAAGAAACAAAACAGATGAACATAAGATAAGGGAAGCAAAAATAATATAAAAAACAGAGAGGGAGACAAACCATAAAAGACTCAAAAATACAGAGAACTGAGAATTGCTGGAGGGGTTTTGGGTGGGGGGATGGTCTAAATGGGTGAGGGGCATTAAGAAGGGCACTTGTTGGGATGAGCACTGGGTGTTATGTGGAAGCGATGAATCACTAAATTCTATTCCTGAAATCATTATTAACACACTATGTTAATTAACTTGGGCTTAAATTTAAAAATATAATAATTTTTTTAAAAAGGAAACATATTTACTTATGCATTCACCCCTTGATGGACATTTGGGTTGGATCCAGCTTGGAATAATTAAGAATAAAATTACTATAAATACTCAGGATCAAGTCCTTTCGTAGGTATATGTTTTCATTTCCTTTGGATAAATACCAAAGAGTGGAATTGTTGGTTTGTGCTATTTGTGCGTGTTTAACTTTATTTTTTTTTTAAATGCCAAACTGTCTTCCAAAATGGTTACTCCAGAAATCTACGAATCCAAGTTCCTTCATATTCTCCCCAACACATTATGATGTCAGCTTTTTTTTTTTTTTTTTCCCATTTTAACCACTGCAGTGGGTGGGCAGTGGTATTTATTTTGGTTTCAATTTACATTTCTCTGATGACTTATGATGTTGAATTTTTCATGTTCGCTTTTTAAAAACAGACTCTTTTTTTTTTTTTTTTTAGAGCAATTTTATGTTCACATCCTTCCCTGGACTCTCCGCATCTTCCCCTGATTTCTTACGTATTGATTTTCTGAGGCTGTGTCCTGGGCCCTCTTTTCTCTTCAGTCTTTTCAGATCAAGTCCCTTTACTCTCTGGGCTTCAGATACCATCCAGATTCTAATGATTTTATAGTGTTTAGTAGTAATAACTCTGAATAGTTAATAAACAAAATGTCTCATTTCTGCTACTACATTAGAATCCTCACATTGCCTAGCAAATGATAGGTAGACATCCAGTTAATGCATAAAGTTAAATGCTATATGCTTCCTTCCGTCAATATGTGACTGTATTATATTTAAAAAGAGATACAATTGATCCAAGGAAATACGAAATAGATATAGACATAAATATATATATGCATGTATGTATATATATATATATATATATATATATATATATATATACATAAGAAGACTTCAGATGGAATGTTCAGTGAAAGCTCTAGGAGGTGATAGCTCTTGAACATGGACTTAAAGGGGAAGTGCAATTTGAATAGGCAAAACAGATAGAGCAGCATATTCCTGCCACGACGGATGCTGTGAGTGTGTTAGGTAATAGGGAACAGTGTCTAAGTGATGAGTATAGTAATACCTCACCTCTGAATCGTAGCGATCTTTTCACGTCCACTTTGTTCAGCTAAATTACAAGATGACTTGGTCAGGTTGGCAGTAAGCTGTACTATGTCCACTTTACAGATGAGTAAGAGTGAAGTCACATGGCAGATGAAAGGCAGAGCCAGGACTAGAAACCTCTCTCTTTAGTCTTCTTTCTTTTTTTTTTTTAATTTTTTTTTATGTTTTTATTTATTTTTGAGAGCAGGAGAGACAAAGCATGAGTGGGGGAGGGTCAGAGAGAGAGGGAGACACAGAATCTGAAGTAGTCTCCAGGCTCCAAGCTGTCAGCACAGAGCCTGACGCGGGGCTCGAATTCACAGACCGTGAGATCATGACCTGAACTGAAGTCGGACACTTAACCGACTGAGCCACCCAGGCACCCCTAGTCTTCTTTCTAAAACTACTTATCACTCTGGGGCATTTGTAGAAACTAAAGTCCATACTTAGATTTCTTTTTCCCGGTCAAGATGGTTTTAGTCTTGAAAACCTTGTATTAAAAATAAAGGCAAGTTGTTGTGAGGATGAGTTAAATGGGTGATGGTGTGGTAGGGTCCCCTCCCTAGAGAAAAGAAAAAAAAAAAAAACCCTCAATGCAACCTGGCTACACGCATACCTGACAACATCCCTCACAACCTTATATCATGAGACCACTTAGGCTACATATTTGTGTGTTACCATATACAGGAAACAAAGAAGTAGAAAATACATAAAAACTATGCCACATGGCATTTGGTACTCAGTTCTTTGGGTTACGAAACCAACTGAGCAGTGCTGGCATGAATAAAGTTGCTTCCTGGAAAGAAAAGCCTCAGTGTCATGACTCGCTGTCTGAGAATCCTGCCACAATGGGTGACAAGGAGGGCACTTTCTGGGATGAACACTGGGTGCTATATGTAAGTGATGAATCACTAAAATCTACTCCTGAAACCAACACTACACTATATGTTAACTACCTAGAATTTAAATTTTAAAAAAAGAAAAGAAATATTGAGATAGGACCGTGTGTTTCAACAGTAAAAGTAAATAAGATAAAAACAAAAATAAAGATTCAAAAATGTTAAAAAGGCAAGTTAATCACATAAATGAAATGGGATTATACAGTGTAAAAACACATAATTTGCAGCAACAGCCACTTTTATTCCAAAGATATTTTTCAGATCTTTCCTAATTTGCTGCTAGGAATGACAATTTCTCACTTAATTAAGTATCTTTCTAAGCTTCTTATATTCCATCTATACCCAATTGTGACTGCAGGGCTGTTTCTTACACTTCCATTGTATTTGACCAGGATAAAGTTTCAAATTAATTTTCTCCATAGCTGCATGTGAAAGAGATGTAAAGTAATAGCACTGACTCAGCACACATTAGTAGAAGTTAAGATGAAGAAGGTAAAAGTGAATTCCACAGTGGTCACCTGTCATGGTTAAGAAATAAGATCTATTTGGGAGATAAAAATGAAGGGTCAGCAAAAGGAGATGTATAAACTTCAGGCCCCTACATCCAGCCCTTCCTAGAGATCTTGGAACCCATCGGAAATTGTAATCGTTTGCTGAGGTAGAAGAAATCACCAGCTTGGGGATAGCTTAGCTGTGGATAGCTTAGTTGCCATCCTACCCACTGGAAGATGGAGCTGCTTCCTGTCTGAGAAACTGAATTATCTCAAAAAAGAAAAAAAAAAAATCTCTGTCTTAGAAGCTTATTATTTAAAATATTTAAATGTTCAAATTAATTTTAAAAACGTAAATGTCAGGGAGCACCTGGGTGGCTCAGTCGGTTAAATGTCAGACTTTGGCTCAGGTTATGATCTCATGATTCATGAAATTGAGCCCCAAGTCAGCCTCTGCTCAGGCAGGATGAAGACTGCTTGAGATTTTCCTATCTCTCTCTTTCTGCCCTACTTCGAGCTCTGCGCCGACACCTACAACCTTGAGAGCAAGAGTCACATGTTCTACCAATTAAGCCAGCCAAGCACCTCAGATAATTTTAGTTAAATATTTTAATTGTCTGATTGGGAAATCTTCCCAAATATTTAAATAACTCATAAATCTAGAAAATTTAATATATATATTTATATTGAATATCAAGTTATAAGCTATTTTTAAAGTTATGATACTATTTATAAGCCTAATAACATTGTCTTATGCTTTTCAACATATCCTGTGCCTTAAAATTGCAAATGTAAATCTATGAGGCTTTTTATATAAGAATCATGAGGGGCGCCTTGTGGCTCAGTTGGGTGAGCAACCACCTGTTGATTTTGGCTCAGGTCGTGATCCCAGGGTCGTGGGATCAGGGTGCAGCTTGCTTGAGATTCTCTCTCTCTATCTCTATCTCTCCCTCTCTCTCTTCCTCTGCTCCTCTCCCCAACTCACGCTCTCTCTCTCTCTCTCTCTCTCTCATTTTCTTTCTCTGAAATAGAAAATAGAATCATGAAGGTAATCTGTAAAATACTAATATTTCAAACTCCTTAAAATATACCAAAGACAAATAGGTTATTCCCAAACCTACCATAAAAATATTAATACTATGATTTTGGTTTGCTTCATCATCTTGATATATATTTCTGAATAGAATTCTACATCTTGTCAAGGAAAGACCATTCCTATATGTTATACATTTGTCAGAATTTGGTCTACGACTTACTTTTACTGTAAGATATCATTGACATCAAGTCTGTTAGGAAGGGAGAAAAGGGGAGAGTGGAAAAATAGCCCTGCCTACCAATATTTACAGATATATTCTGAAAATTACTGACTGGCCAGAATAATTTGTCGTCTTGAAACACATGTCTTTCAACCCCTGCATAGAGCTTGGCACATAATAGATTATCGGTGAATAATTATTGTATAAATTAGTGCTTAAAGTATTATATAAATGAATAGTCTTGTTTTACTCTTCTTAAAGGTGTTGTAAATTTGACAGTAGAACATTTGATTTTTATATCCCACCCTGATCTCAAATTCAGCATGTTTGAAGCTACAATTATAAATCATTGTTTCCCTAAACGTGTTTCACCATCCCCAAAATATTCTCCTGTATCCTGTTTTCATTAATTATTGTTGCATAATAAATGACCCCAATAATATAGTGTTTTTTTAAAAAAGTCATTTATTTGTTCATGATTCTGCAGTTTTTTGGAGGGCTCAGTGGCAGTGGTTTATCTCTATTTCATATAGTGTCAGGTGAAGTCGTTGGTGTATCTGGGGCCTAAGCCAGGCTGAAATATTCAGTCTGCCTTCCTCATGCATCCAGGACCTCGGCAGGGAGAGTGGAAGCCAGGATTTCTCACTTGAAGCCCCTGATCTCTCACTACTCAGTAGTCTAGTCGAAGCTTATTTACATGGTAGCTGGATCCCCCAAAGCAGAAGCTTCTGAAGGCCTGTGCCTGGGTGTTCTAGAATGTCCTTTCTAACACATTCTGTAAGTCCAAACAAGTCACAATCTAGTTCAAGTAAGGGGAGGGGACAGGGGTGAGAATTGGATTCTACTTTTTGATTGGTGGAGCGACATGCACATGCAGAGATGGGAGGGATTGTTGGCAGCTGTCTTTAGAAACCATTTCCCACAGTCTATCATCTAGAATTTATCTTCCACCTGCATGCAAAATACATTCATCTAGACTGCTCCCCCCAAATTTCATCCCATTACTTTGCTAGCTCAAAATCCAAGATCTCGTCGTTTGTAGTAAGTCCAGATCAGGATGAGACTCCTGAGGTTCAGTTAACCTTGATCTGGAGATCTGCGAGTTAAAAACATCTGTCTCCCCACCCCACCCCCTCCCGACATGGGTGAGAAAAGGATAGGGCAACTGCAAGAGAAACTCATGTACTAAAAGCAGGAAACAAGTTCTGGGCCTAGAGACTTCATTCAAAGTTAACTGTCTTTGTCCCTTGATATAAGATGATGATGCTTTTGCTGGGGCAGTTCTTTTAACAACTTCGGAAGTTTTATATAAATCTTTTTGCATTCACTCTGTGCTTCAAAAGCCATATTGATAGGGGAGCCTGAGTGGCTTAGTCGGTAAGACTCCAACTTTGGCTCAGGTCATGATCTCACAGTTCATGAGTCTGAGCCCCGAGTTGGACTTTGTGCTGACAGCTCTGAGCCTGAAGCCTGCTTCAGGGTCTGTGTCTCCCTCTCTCTCTGCTCCTCTCCTGCTCACTCTCTGTCTCTCAAAAATAAATTAAAAAAAAAAAGAAAAAAGCCGTATCGATAGTTGTTTCCAAGATAGCCCTCTCTCTTTTTGGGGCAATGTGCCGTGGGATGATGTCCTTACCATTCTTAGAAACCTTTTCAGGAACTCTATGGGTTTGTAAGACACTTCCTTAAGTCACTCTCAAGTCTTAACAGAAGTTCTTACAGCTGTGCCATTGACTTGATCATGACTGCATTTCACTGGCAAAGCTCTGAATGTTATCTTTGCCCTGAGAATATTTCTTGCCTAGAGACATTTTTGCCTGCTGGGAAGACTGTCATAGACTCTGTATATGTCCTCTAACTTCCACTTGAAAATGGAATAATCCCTTTTTACCATCACTTGTCTCTTGTAATACTTTACCATATGTTTTTGCTGAAAGAGACTGATTGACAATTTTAATGTTCTGTATGGAAATCTGCATAAACAAATCTATAGGTTCACTAAATACTTTTTTCTCTTCCAAGTTACTACAATTAGCAGGCTTCCTAATTGTTCTGCCACTACATACGGTTGGGTTTCCCTTCCAATCTCCAATAAATATTATTTTTGCTATTTCTCTTTTCTTTATCCATGAGATAAAGGGTGCTTTTCCAGCCTCCCTCAATAGTCTCCTTGTATCTGTCCATTCTCTGCCCACTGCCCAGTCCAAAAGCTAATGCTGCATATCTTATACTTTTTGTTGTAACTGAATTCCATACTCAGTACCAATTTCTCTATGAGTATATATAACTATACAACTATAACTAGCTGACTACCAAACTATTCCCAAACTTAGTGGCTTAACACAATTGTTTATAATTTCTCATGATTCTATGAGTTGGCTAGGCTCAACTGAAGAGCAATTCTGTTAACATAGTGTTTATTGACTAGGGTTACTCTTATGGCTACATTCAGCTGGGAGCTCAGCTGAGGCTGAAATGTTCGAGATGACCCCTTGAAGGAAAGATCCATAACTGTACGGCATAACTGCACAATATAACTTTTGCTATAGTCCATTGGTCAAAACAAGTCGCAAAGCAATCTAGATGAGAGGAGCAGTGTGTGTTGTAAAGGACTGAGAAGAATTTTTAACAGTCATTTTTTGAGTTTAAGATTCTGCACTCAATTTCAATATATAGGAGTTTTTTTCTCCACACCAGGCAAATCTCCAACACCAGCTGGGTGTCCTACAATTGAACTCAATTCAATTCAATACCGACCCTGTATACCTGGAGACAGCATCAGATCCCACAGTTTAAGGGCTCAGTCCCATAAAACTACTCCCACCCAGTTCAGATGTCAATCACAAGTGCAGGTTGTCACCTGTGCTTCTGACCAGCAAAGAATCTGAGGTTCCCAAGACCCCTTTCTCATCTTAGGTTCAACTAATTTGATAAAATGGCTCACAAAACTCAGGAAAACATGTTTACCAATTTATTAAGTGGTATGATGAAAGATACGGATGAAAAGCCAGATGAAGAGATATTATAGGGCGAGGTATGGAAGTTGACCTCCTGACCACAGGAGTTTCTGCCTCTGGGGAACTGGGGTATGTGAATGTGTTCACCAACCCTGGAAGCACTCTGAACCCCATGCTATAAGGATTTTCTGGAGGCTTCTTCATGTACTAATGATCATTTATTAACTCCATTTCCAGCCTCTCTCCCGTGAGGTATGGGGTGTGGGCCTGCAAATTCCAAACTTCCAATCATAGCTTGGTCTTTCTGGTTACCAGCCTGCCTCCAGGAGCCACCCAGAAGCCCACCTAGAGTTGCCCCATTAGAACAAAAGAGTCTCCCAGTGCTCTTATCTCTTAGGAATTTACGAGGGTTTCAGGAGCTCTGTGACAGGAGTGAGACAAAGACCAGATATATATTTTTATTTTAAGTCGCAATATCATAGATTATTTCTCAGATCCCTCACAGCTCTTTGCCTTTCCTTTTTTTTTTTTTTAATGTTTATTTTTGAGAGAAAGAGAGAGAGCATGAGAGGGAGAGGAGCAGAGAGAGAGGGAGACACAGAATCAGAAGCAGGCTCCAGGCGCTGAGCTGTCAGCTCAGAGCCCTATGCAGGGCTTCAACCTACCAGTGGTGAGATCACGACCTGAGCCAAAGTTGGACGCTTAATGGACTGAGCCGCCCATGTGCCCCTGGCTTTCCTTGATTGTACTGTTTAAGAAGTCACATAGGCTTGCATATAAAAATATCTTGGATTTATCCATCTCTTAAATCCAATTATTCTCCAATTATTTTGTTAATAGTTTCTGCAAAATAGCTATTAAATATGTTCTTTTATTCCTATCCTCTTAGCTTCCACTCTAGTTTAAATGATGGATCTGTCTAGTTATAAGCAAAAAATCAAATTGCACGACAAAAATCTATAAATGCTCGGTATATAAACTTCTCTGCTGTAATTAAAATAACACAATTTGACATATTTAATGAGGTTTGTGGTAGTTAATGTGCCTAAAGATTGTGAATCATAAAAGGTAAGTAACCCACACAAATAGCTGTAATTTATCATATATAATCAAAAATAAAATTTTAATAGTTTCCTCATTTGTTGATTCTTCATCTCTCTCAGCAATAACAATGTTTGTGATTGTGTGTGTGTGTGTGTGTGTGTGTGATGTAGCATTTCATCACTATTCATCACACACACTGCAATGGGTCCTCTATATTACTTCCTGATAGCTGGTCTTTTGGGGGGCCTATTCTGTCTTTTCCATCTCCAATTATGACCAGAGTTTGGTTTTTCTGTGTCCTATCCTTGAGAATCTATTCTTTCTATCCTTTTCTGTGCTTTTTTTCCTAGGAATCTTGGTGTAATATGTTAATGCTCCATAAAAAATTCACTCCACTCCCTTTCTAACTTGGTGTAGATTCTATTTGCCTGCGCTATGGACTTGAGACTTGGCCATGTGACTTGCTTTAAACCAACAGAATATTATGTAATAGGAAGTTTTGTGAGTACAGGCTTTTCATGTGCTTGCAAAGTTTATCTTGTCTTCTTGTGCTGTGGTGATTTGACCTGAGTGGCTGCTGTAGAAACTTGGAGCACACCTGAACCCTAACTTGCAACCTAGAACTTGGAACCCAGAGACTAGAAATAAGACTTACTAGAATAGTAAAGGAGCAAGCAACCTACAGACCCTTAAGAGAAAAGCAAATGCTTGTTGTTTTAAACTATTTATCTATTACTTGTTTATTTATTTAAAATATTTTATTTTTAAGTAATCTCTACATCAAACATGGGGCTCGAACTCACAGCCCCAACATCAGAGTCAGGCATCCCTATTTATTTTATTTTTGAATTCTTGTAGTTTTAAACCACTGAGTTCGGAGTGGTGTATTCTGAAGCATTATTGAAGCAACAGCTGATTAAAACATTTGAGCAGTTACTCTCTTTTCCCTGGTCATAATCCAGAAGTCTTGGGACCAAAAGCTTGAGGCTCCAGAACCTTTGTGCCTAGAAGTTGTATAGCAGTGCTTTGAGGTGAATATATAACACCAATGCCTCAGAATTGAGGAACTGGAGCACCAGGCTAAAGCACCACAATGAGAAGATGGCGTGTAATAATGACACTCAGCTCTCTGACATGTGGAGATCTCAGGGCTAGGGAATATGAAAGAATTGTGGGCTGGGATTAAAGGGAATAACCATTCTGAGCCTGTTGTATAGTACACTTCTGGTATTTCCAATATTAAAAATATTAATTGATCTCTCTCCCTTGAGTGCAGAAACCATGTCTATCTTAATTATATGTCCCCAGTACATACTGACTACTTAAAAACATTGGTAGAATCTTGAAAATCTTGAAAAATGTAACAGAAAGCCAAGATGTCAAATGTGGCCTAAAATGGGCATAGATAGTCCCAGAATACCTTGTAATCCGCCCCCTTCTATATAAAGTCACTAAGACTTATATCCGTTCAGCAATAGCGTTAGGTCTAATTTAATATTAGGTACAAGCAAAAGATCCACTTAATAAAATGGAAAAAAACCCAAGTCTTCTCCCTTCCTGTCTTTTAATTGAACGCAAAATCTATAAATTCCACAAGTAGAAATGAAAAGAAATAAAAAGTCTAGATAAGCACAGACATTACCAAACTAAAAGATGCATATTAGAGAAAAACTAGCTATACAAAATATTTTGTTTTTGATGTTTAGTTTAAGTGGGCTCCACACCCAATGTGGGGCTTGAACTCATGACCCTGAGATCAAGAGTTGCACGCTCTACCAACTGAGCCAGCAAGGCACACCTAGGCAAAACATTTTTGAAATGATTGGGAAAATTTAAATGTGGAAAGGATATTAGGTACTAGGAAATTATTGTTAATTTTCTTTATAATGATAATGTAGTTACTTGGTGGAATGTCCTTGTTTCTTTGGAGATATATGCTGAAGAATCTAGGGGTGAAGTTTCATGATATCTGTAACTTATTTTCAAATTGTTTAAAAATATTGTAGAGAGCAAGATGGAGCCACTAATGTCAAGCAGTGACTCACGTCAGGCAGCCAAAAGCGTTTCAGGTAAGACCAGGTATTGCTGAAACCGGCACAGACTGATGATGCTCAGAACTGATGACCAGCAGAAACTGAAAAGGCCTGCAAAGGCCCAAGACTGATTAAATTGCTTTAAAATGGAGGACTTTTGCGGAATACTGTCAGACTCTCCAGACACTGACCCTTTCACATCTAACCACATTGAAAAGGCTACTGGTGCCAAAGGTAATGGCCGATTCATCTCTGAGCATAGTAGAGATCCTTCACTGCTAGAATATAGCAGTATGCATGGAGAGCTGACCAGACCAGATGGAAGCCTCATCTCTACTAGGCACTCATAGACTGACTTTGAGTTGGGTTCCTCAACTTCTTACCCCTTGTTGTATCTTGCTTGCAATGTGACATTGTGTTGTGCTTTGCTTTGTGTGATATGTTTGAAATCAAGTTAAATGTGTAACAAAAAGTCATCGAGTTTGGAATCTTGGATCTGCTTTACAATTATGTTAGCCTTGCTTTGTGATTGAATAAAGCCAACACTGTAGAAAGACACAACTCATGTCTGTGCATTCATAATGTGCTTGTGACAAATATATAAATAAAAAAAAGAGGGATTAAGCAAATGTTAACAATTAACCATTTTTTAATCTATGTGGAGGGTATATGGGTACTGTACTAGTTTTTCAACTTTTCTGTATGTTTGAAAATTTTCTAAATAAAAATGGAAATAAAGGCTAAAAGGTGTAGGTTCATCAAATGGGAGAGAAGAGGGGAGGATATTTTAAAAACGGATAGAAATGAGAATGTTGGAGGGGTATCTGGGTGGCTCAATCAGTTAAGCGTCCAACTCTTGATTACAGCTCAGGTCACAATCTCAACAGTTGTGGGCATGGAGTCTGCTTAAGATTCTCTCTCTCCTCCTCTTCCCCTCCCCCACACACATGCATGCTCTCTCTCTCAAAAGAAAAAATTAAATTAAAAAGAAAAAAATGAGAATGTTGTAAAGACTGAAATAAATTTTACTTAATTCACAATTTTTCGGTGAGCTAACTCCCTGTTTGCAATTTTTTTGTTTTCCCTGTTTGCAATTTAAAAATACATTTCATCTAACTAAAACAATATAAAAATGCTTAAAATGGTTATCAAGTTTACCTATTAGGAAATGCTCAGGGAAACCCACAGTCCGATATTTCTGTCCATAAGTTAAAACTTGTAAAACTTGGGGTGCCTAGGTGGCTCAGTCAGTTGAGTGTCTGACTTCAGCTCAGGTCATGATCTCACAATTAATAAGTTCCAGCAGCACATTGGGCTCCGTGCTGACAGCTCAGCCTGGAGCCTGCTTCGGATTCTGTCTCCCTCTCTCTCTCTGCCCCTCCGCTGCTCGTGCTCTGTGTCTTTGTCTCAAAAAATAAATAAAAGTTAAAAAAATTGTAAAAATTTTTTCTTATAAGAGCATGAAGGAGATTGCCAGTTGCTAACTTATTATGTAATACAGTTATATCTGGACATGTGACTCCCGGTCAAAGACTGTGCTTCCCAGCTTATGTTGTAGCTAGATGCAGCCATTGACTAAGTCCTAGTGAGCAGAAGTATTATATGCCACTTTCGGAGCAGAACTTTAAAACATTGAGTGTGCACTTTTTCAAGTTCTTCCCCTTTTTGTAAGTGAGAACACTGCCTAGGACTCCACTTCAAGCCAAAGAGACACCCAAGCTCAGGGGTTCTTAATCTCAGGTTCATGAAATTGACTGGGAAAATATTATATCCTTGTTTTCACTCGTTTCTAGATGAAATTAATATTTTCTTTAATTATTAATGTAGACAACAAACCACACTGTGGAATTAACAACACCTATGAATTTTCCACACAAAAAATACTTTCATATCACCTTTCTTTTTCAGATCTGTCTAAATATCATCTTTGCTCAACCATACTTTAAGGTTATGGTGTTACTAGATCCATTGTTAGATTATGTTGCTTAATGAATTAAGTATACTTAATTATATCACCATTTAGAAAACTATTTTGATAAATATAATCCAGTAAAATGCCGGGGTCCTTGTTCCGGCGAATCTAGCGGTCCACGAAAGGGTGGACAGTCAGGCGAAAGGAAATGAGAGAGCCACGAGAGAGATGTAGTCTGATGATCAAGCAGGCAGCCCTGGCAATTCTGGCATCTCCACAATTCTGGCGTCTCCACAATTCTGGCATCTTCTGGCGTCTTTGCCCTGCTGGTCTGCGTCTTTATTTAAAAGGTAGTTTGATCTCTTTAACAATACTCCATTTTTACCAGCAAGGTGGCAAACCTCCTTAATCCTATATGTTGGTTTTAGGATAAATTTAGGCAGGGTGTTTCCTTAAGGTCTTATAAATCCATCAAGGCATCCTGCTCCAGGTCCTTCCCCTTTATCTAAATGCCATTAAACAAAAGAACATTACATTCCTTGGGGCCATTTCTTGAGAGCAGCTCAAGAAATCCAAGCCCGCCATTTTGTCTAGCGGGAGCTTTGCTTTAACCAGTTTTCTACACAAGGAAGGGTCTCAAACTGTGAGCCCAAAGTGGCTCCCAACAGTAAAATCTGTTTCCTGTATTTTTTTTTTAAGTTTTTATTTATTTTTGAGAGAGTAGATAGTGTGCAAGTGGGGGAGAGCAAAGAGACAGGCAGACAGAAGATCTGAAGCGGACTCTAGGTGGACAGCAGAAAGCCTGATGTGGGCCTCCAACTAACAAACCGTGAGATCACAACCTGAGCCAAAGTCAGACACTTAACCGAATGATCCACCCAGGCACAATATTACCTTTTTTCTTTTTAACTTTTTAAAAAAAGTTTATTTTTTTTTTTTGAGAGACACAGAGACAGTGTCAGTGGGAGAGAGGCAGAGTGAGGGAGAAAGAATCCCAAGCAGGCTCTGCACTATCAGTGAAGAGGGGCTTCAACCATGAGATCATGACCAGAGCTGAAACCAAGAGTCAGATGCTTGACCTCCTGAGCCATCCTGGCGCTCCAATTTGTTTCCTTTAAATCCAAGTGTATTTCATTTTATGCATTGAAAAAATGTATTTTATTTTTTGTATCATTTTGAGAAATGGTCTTTATGCTTGAGTAGAGTGCCAAAGGAGTTTATAGCACAAAAATGGCTAAGAACTTTTGCCCTAACCCAAAACTAATATAATATTGTATCCAATTATTTTTCAATTAAAAAAAAAGAACTCCTGCCCCAGGCGATGGTGAAGACACAGGATGGAAAATATAAGATCTGTTTAATGACTGTTTAGAGCAGAACCAGCAGGAAACTGGGCTCAGTTACCTCAGGATTGTTATATAAAAGAACACTAAAAAACAACATTTTAAGCCATTATATGTTGGGGTGTCTTAAATAAAAGTTTGCCTTAAATATGCAGGGCAGAGGTATGGCTAGAAAATGTAAAATAAATATTTGCAGCTTTGATATTTATAGTTAAATGGCATAATAAGAAATTGTAGGGGTTTCAGAAAAACAAATGGCATACTGGGACTAGTGTTTGAAGAGATAATAAATGAAATGGAAAAAAGTCATGAATCTTGAAAATCAGGGTATATACCAAAGTTCAAAATAAAATATCATAAAATAAAAATATAATCTACACCAAGGTTCATCACAGTGAAAGCAAAAATAGATCATCTTAAAAGAAAAAGAATTCAGTACAGCTGTAACAAAAATATTCTACTGATATTAGAATAATGTCCAAGATATATCATTAATTTTAGAAGCAAGGTCAAAATAATACATAAAACATGCTACCACTTGTGCGGGGTGTGTGCGTGTGTGTGTTATTGTAGTTAACAACCAGGCCAGAAATTTCATGGAGTTAATAAACTACTCTTCTGAACCAGCATAATTTGGCTCCAGGACACCACTGATTGTAACTAAGATAGAATGCAAATCCACAATGATAGAAGAGATTGTTTCCTCTTGACACCAATTGTATTGGGTATCTTGCCCAATACAATTTCTCCTGCTCTACAACATCAGCTAAGTGTGTTACAATTCAATTCAAGGTAAACAGTAATTACCCAGTCTTAATGTCAAACTCCACAGATCTAAGTAAACAGTCTCACAGGAGTGATCTCACTTTTTTTTTTTTTAACTTATTTTTGAAGGGGAGAGAGAGAGTGAGAACGAGCGAGAGTGGGACAGGGGCAGAGAGAGAGAGGGAGACACAGAATCTGAAATAGGCTCCAGGCTCTAAGCTGTTTGCACAAAGCCCAGCGCGGGGCTTGAATTCATGAACCGCGAGATCATGACCTGAGCTGAAGTTGGACACTTAACTGACTGAGCCACCCGGGTGCCCCTAAGGAGTGATCTCACTTCAGATGTCAGTCACAAGTATCAGGCCCCAGGTTATCCACACTTCTGTCTAACGTGGCTACAAATACCGGAGTTCCCTCAAGCCCACCCCACTCAGGTTCAACAATTTGCTAGAACAACTTGCAGAACCCAAGAAAATGCCTTACAGTTTATTATAAGGGATACAAATGAATAGCTAGATAAAGAAGTACAAGGGTGAGGTACAGAAGAGTACTAAGTCCAGGAGGCTGTCGAGCTGGGTGTACCACCCTCATAACACGTGGATGTATTCACCAACTTGGAAGCACCCCAAACCTCACCATTTGCAGAGTTATGGAAGTTTCATCTCATGGTTCGTAGGTTCCAGCCCTGCTTGGGCTTTGTGCTGATAGAGAGAAGCCTGCTTGGGATTCTCTCTTTACCTCTCTCTCTCTCTTTCTCTTTCTCTCTCAAAATAAATAAAATTAAATTTAAAAAATTAAAAAAAAATGGGGGTGCCTGGTAGCTCAATCAGTTGAATGTCTGACTTTGGCTCAGGTCATGATCTCCCAGTTCGTGAATTTTAGTCTCACATCAGACTCTGTGCTGTCAGTGCAGAGCCCACTTCAGATCCTCTGTCCCCCTTTCTCAGACCTTCCCCTGCTTGTGATCTCTCTCCTTCTCAAAAATAAACAGTGAAAAAATATTTTTTAAGTAAAAGCATTTGAAAAATCTAAAATGTCAACAAATCAAAAAACGCTTCAGTGTTTTTTTTATTTTTTATTTTATTTTATTATTTTTTTAATGTTTATTTTTGAGAGAGAGATACAGAGAGAGTGTGTGAGTTGGGGAGGGGCAGAGAGATACTGGGACCAAAGATCTGAAGTAAGATCTGTACTGACAGCAGAGAGCCCGATGCAGGGCTTGAACTCACAAACCGCGAAATCATGACCGGAGCTGAAGTTGAATGCTCAACCGACTAAATACCTCAGACACTGCTTCAGTGTTTTTTAAATGTGAGAAAAATTCTGTTGTAATCAAGTTGTTTTTGAAATAGCAAGAGGGAAGTCTCCTCGGATTATTTTAGAAGGCTCTATAACCTTGGTAACAAAAGTAAGGACACTACAAGAAAAAACATCAAAGACGAATGCACTTATGAATGCAGACCCAAAATCATAAATATAACTTGAAAAAGAGTCATGACCAAATAAGGTTTATTCCATGAATATAAGCATGGTCTATCTAACATCAGAAAATCTGTAATAATACATCAGATTGACCCTGTTTCATGTTCAAATATTTGCACTAAAAGGATTGTCATATACGTCAAGTCATGTACAAAGGTATTCACTGTTGCTCTTTTGATTTAATTTTTTAAAAAACTGCAAATAATCTTTTTTTTTTTTTAAGTAAACTCTTTGCCCAACATGAGGCTCAAACTCATCACCCTGCGATCAAGAGTCTTATGCTCTCCGGACTGAGCCAGCCGCCAAAACTAGAAATAATCTAAATGCTTTGCAATAAGAGAGTAGACAAGCAAACTGTATATTATTCACTGTTTGGAATCCTATGCAGCAATTGAAATGAATCCATTGCATATATGCATGCTTAAATGGCAGAGAATTTTTGATGAAAAAGCAGTGTGCAGAATACTACGTATAACATTTGTGTAGTATTTTTAAATGTGCAAAATAATATTATACAGTGTTAATGGATATATAAATGTATGGTAAAATATATAAAAGCATGAATAGGAAGAATATACATATATACAAATACATATCAATTTCGTGATAGCTATTCAATATTCTGGGGAAAGAGAAAACGAGGTGAAACGGGTTTCATCTCTATAATGTTTTATTTCTTAGAAAAATGGCTAATTTTGCTAAATCTGGATTATGTGATCATGATTGGTTGTAATGTTCTTGGTCCTCTAGTAAGTTCTCATTATTTCGTTTTTAAAAAGTTAGAGATGTTTGCTTGATGCAACTAAAATAAAATGTTTGATTATGAAGAGGGTGATAATAGCTCCTACTGAGACTGTACAGCCACAGTTAATTATACAGTAGTTCTAATATTGACATATGATTTCAGTTTACATGGAAATGTACTGTTTTAGGACTACCTCCTTAATTTCATCATTACCATATCAAAAGCATATGTCTTCAGAGTTTGTATCCTTGGGAACCTTCCTGGTTGCTAGGTAGACCAATAAAAGCCCTAAGATTCACATTCAGTTGTCCATGACGGTTACTAAGCTAAAAAGAATCAAGGAGAGGTAGGGGAAGAACTCATGGACTCTGACCAAATTAGAGTTTTAGTCTAATGTTCAGCTGATATCTAAAATACCACATTAAAAAAAAAATTAAAAAATACCACATTAAGTCCCTTGAAGAGTACAGAGAGATCTAGAACAGTCACGGCTCTCAAATAAGTTCCTTTTTAGTTTATTCACTTAATGTATTTTTCATGTTTATTTATTTTTGAGAGAGAGAGAGACAGAGTGTGAGCAGGAGAGGGAGAGAAGGAGACACAGAATCCAAAGCAGGCTCCAGGCTCTAAACTGTCAGTGCAGAGCTCGATGCAGGGCTTGAACTCAGGAGCTGTAAGATCATGACCTGAGCTGAAGTCGGACGCTCAACCTACTGAGCCACCTAGATGCCCCTAGTTTATTCACTTAAAATGCAACGATAGAGTATAAAACAAATGGTAAATATAATAGGGATTCAGAGGCAGAAAAACATCTTTGTGAAGTGAGATGCTCAGTGAGATTTCAAGGGGAAAATGAGGCCCTGGGTGGGAAATCAAGGGTGAGAACTGTTCAGATAAGGGAGCAAGATGGGAACTAAGTCAGGGTTTAGGAAGAGGAAGGGTTTAGGAAGAGGGGTTCATAGACCAGATTGTATGAGATTTGAATACCTCTTGCTTTGTCCACTACAATATACTCAGAATTATTTTTCTTTATTTTTAAAATATAAGCAACGCTATTTTATACATAGGTAATTTCCCCAGTAAAGTAGAGATATGATGTAAAAAAAATAATTTAGAGCCGAATTTCCAGATAATTTCAGTGCAGTAGAAGATGAAGAATGGGAAAATCCAAAGTGACGTAAAAGTTCTGTCTTGTTCGAGGGAAGGATGTTAATTATCAATTAATTCTTTATGTGAAAAACAGTATAAATATGTTTATTACTCTACTTACTTTTTTTAATAGTCTTTGTTTTTAAAAGTTTACTTAGGGGCGCCTGGGTGGCTCAGTTGGTTGAGCGGCCGACTTTGGCTCAGATCATGATCTCATGGTCTGTGACTTCGAGCCCCCACGTCGGGCTCTGTGCTGCCGTCTCAGAGCCTGGAGCCTGCTTCGGATTCTGTGTCTCCCTCTCTCTCTGCCCTTCCCCTGCTCATACTCTGTCTCTATATCTCTCAAATATAAATACAAAATGTTTAAAAAAATTAAAAAAAATAAAAAATAAAAGTTTATTTATTTATTTTTGAGAAGGGGAGGGAAGAGGGGCAGAGAGAGAGAGGATCCCAGGCAGGCTCAGTCAACAAGGAACTGGACATGGGGCTCAAACTCACAAACCATGAGATAATGACCCCGGGCCGAAATCAAGAGTCAGCTGTTTAATGGACTGAGTCACCCAGGCACCCCAAGATTTTTTTACAGTAAGCTCTGCATCCAATGAGGGTTGGATGTGAAATGCTCCTTACTCTACTTACTTCTGTATTATTTATGTGTCATGAGTTAGAGCTACCAGACCAGATCAACTCCTTCCTCTACATTAATTTTTTAATGTTTATTTATTTTTGAGAGAGAAAGAGAGAGCGCATGCGTGCACACAAGTTGGGGAGGGACAGGGGAGTTACAGAGGATCTGAAGTGAGCTCCTCGCTGACAGCAGTGAGCCAGATGCAGGGCTTGAACTCATGAACCGTGAGATCATGACCTGGACCTAAGTTGATGCTCAACCGACATAGCCACCCAGGATCCCCTCTACATTAATTTTACTTTAGGAGACATGCTGCCTATCCCTACCACTGGCCCTCGAATGAATGAATCATTCCAGAACCATTCTCTAATTTTGCATCTCAGAGAGGAGGAGGTAGGATATATTCTCTTGCAAAAGTCCCTGAGAGCCTTATGCAAATTCATCTACTTCTGCCTTGTGGGTAACCAGCTTTACATTTTGGGAGTCACAGTGAGTGACAGACCTGATGGAGCAATGCAAGATATTTGCTCTACTCTTTAAATATTTCTGCCTGCCTGCCATTTGTATAAAGAACAGGGCCATTCTATGGGGTACCTGGGTGGCTCAGTTGGTAATGTATCCAACTTGGGCTCATATCATGATCTTGAGGTTCGTGGGTTTGAGCTGACAGCTAGAGCCTGGAGCCTGCTTTGGATTCTGTGTCTCCCTCTCTCTCTGCCTCTCCTGCTCTCTCTCTCTCTGTCTCTTAAAAATAAATAAAATATTAAAAACTAAATTAAAAAATAAAAATTTTTAAAAAGGGAATACATTCAAAAATAAAACTCAACATGACTTTGTAAGATAACTTTGATGCAGGGAGGTTAGGAAAGAGGACAGTGTCAAAGAATACTATTTTGGCATGAAAAACTGGACAAAACAAGTCTGCTTCAGATTCTCCCTCCATCTCTCTCTCTCTGCCCCTCCCCTGCTGACACACTGTCACTCTCTCAAATATAAATAAACATTAAAAAAAAAAAAGAGGGATGTTGGCGTGGCTCGGTCAGTTAAGCGTCAGGTTAAGAGTCCGACTTCAGCTCAGGTCATGATCTCACGGTTCCTTGGTTCTAGGCCCACATCTGGCTCTATACTGACAGCTCAGAGCCAGGAACGTGATTTGGATTCTGTGTCCCCTCCCCCCCATTTCACTGGGAAAGGAGTGTTCTCCTTTCTGCTCTGTCTCTCAAAAATAAATAAATGTTTAAAAAAAAAGAATGGGGCCATTCTAATGACTTTTCTTGCAAACAATATCAAGAAGATATTGCAAGATATCTGCTATATGCAAAATATCCATAATATCTCCTTGGTCCACAGTAGAGGACTCAAAACATGTTAGTTCCTCTGTCTTCTCTCTTTAGTTACCACCACTCTTATTATTTGTCCTAGTTCTTTTAAAATTCATTTTTGATCCAAGAGTCTTTTTCTCTTGGATGTTATGAAGATTATTTTCCATCCAAGTAAATCAATGAGAGCCATAAAATAAAGAAACAGGGTGTTTAAGGCTAAATCCAAGACTAAAGTACACAAACAAGAAGAGGAACAGGGTGGGAGATGGGAAAGAGCTAGTACCTGGATATCAAGGAACATTTGGATTTACTTGTCATGAGTAAAAATTGGTGTTACTGTTAAGTATATTGAATGTCAGAATGTCTTGAATCTGATATTTATCATTGTCATTGCATATGGGGTTATTTGTTTTTTGGGGTTGTTTTGTTTGTTTGTTTTGTCTTTGCTTAGTTAGAAAATGTTCAGGTATCAGAAATTTTTAATACTATTCTGGATAAATCAAGATGCAACAAAAAAAACTCTTCATTGGTAGAATATGAAACTTTATTCTTTAAAATTAAGAACTCGGGAAGCCTGGTGGCTCAGTGGGTTAAGGGTCCGATTCTTGATTTCAGTTCAGATCATGATCTCACAATTTGTGAAATCCATCTCCACGTTAGGCCCTGCACTAACAACAAGGAACCTGGTTGAGATTGTCTCTCTTCTTCTCTCTCTGCCCCTACCCCACTCGCTCTCGCTTGCTCCCTCTCTCGAATTAAATAAATAAACTTAAAAAAAAAAACAACTCAGAGCTTGATTGCCTTTAAGGTAACTATTGATTTTAATCTTATTATGAAAAATTCCTATTATTCGCAAAAGTGAAGAGACTGAACCCTAATTAATACACGCAGCACCCAGATTTAAAAATGATAATTATTTTGCCATACTGGTTTTATCTACCCTCCTTTTCCTTCTTCTTATTGCTAAAGTATTTTGAAGTAAATCCAAGACCTCATGAGACTTTATCTCACCTACTTATAATTCTTCTGATTTTTAATTGAATTATCAAGTAGTTAACAGAAAACAGGATATTACAGGAAGTATCTAGTGAGGTACAAAGTGCAGTAATTAATCTTTTCTCATTTAATCAGAGTGAGCAGCAGGGCTCTAGTATATCATTATACTTAGAAATGGAAATTTTTAAAAAATCAAAAACAAGGAAGCAATTTTAAGTACTTTTAAACCCTGCTTCTGTCTTCCTTCCTCTTGACCTATTCCCTATTAACAACTGGCCACTTGGCACTCTGGCCTCTCAGTGTAACTAGGATATATGTGAATCATACTTATGTAAACCATCGAGTGATTGGCAGGATACTAGGACACAGTTCAAATAGAAGTTTTTATTTTTATAGCAAAATTCTGGCCCTTCTCCCTGGACATCTTTGAAGTCCTTTTTGTTTTAACACTTCCATTTATGTTACTATTATTATAAGTTTCTATCAGTATCTTAGAATAATTTTTCTTAGTTTCACATGAAAAAAATATGTGAAGAAATAAAATACCCAATGTTGATGAAGATATCGATGATGAATTTCCAGTGGGAGTGTGTTTAAGTTGATACATGGAAATAAAAACCTGGTTTGATAATAATACTTGAATACCAAGTTGCAATATTTGGTATCTAAAATTCTGTTAGCCTCTTCATAATTGAACAGGAGAAAAAATTCTTAGTGTAGAAATGCTCTTCCCTCTGCCAAAAGTTGTAATGCAAATGCTGACTCTTAAAAAAAAAAAAATTAAGCTTATTTATTTGGGTAGGGGGGAAGGGCAGAGAGAAAGGGAGAGAGAGAGAAGCCCAAGTAGGCTCTGTGCTCTCACCTCAGAGTCCAGTGTGGGGCAGGATCCCATGAATTGTGAGATCATGACCTGAGCTGAAATCAAGAGTCAAAGGCTCAACTAACTTAGCCACCCAGGTGCCTTTGGGTGCCTTCTGTTTTTGTTGTTATTGTATTTTGGTTTTTCATTTGTTTTTTTTTTTTTTCCCATTCCAGCTTCCCACACTTTTCCTCCAGAAAAGTCATTCTGCCAAACTGGATTGAAGGATTTGTGAGGTGTAAAATTCAAGATTGGGAAGAGGTGGGGAAAAAAAAAAAAGCAAATTATTTAGGGTCATTTAAAAAATAGTTGACAAATTGGAGATGGAGAAAGGGAAAGCAGTTGAGAAAAGGGGAGGAGAATATAGGTTGTGATTTGTCGGTAAGGGGTTCCAGAACAATGTGGGCTTACAGAAAAGTGAAAGAAGAGACAAAGAGATGCTGGAAGTGTTGGTGGATATATAAATCAAAGTTTATTAACAATTTTAGAGGAGGACCAAGTTAATTATTAGAATCCCTTCAAAAATATTTTGGCTATTGGGGCACCTAAGTGGTTCAGTCAGTTAGACATCCAACTTCGGCTCAGGTCATGATCTAATGTAATGGCTCATGGGTTTAAGCCCAACATCAGGCTCTGTGCTGACAGCTCAGAGCCTGGAACCTGCTTCAGGTTCTGTCTCCATCTCTCTCTTCCCCTCCCCTCCTCATGCACTCTCTCTCAAATATAAACATTAAAATTTTTAAAAAATATTTTGGCTATTTGAACTATACTGCTTTAAGAATGTTTCCGTTCATCAACAAATATATTTGTACGCTGGTACATCTTATTCGAAAATTCCTTTTTGATGAAAGCATAAGTTTCTACCAAGTGCATATATTGAAGTTAATATACCATTCTTCTATAATTGTGTGCATATTATTTCCATTTTCTACTACTTAAAACCCACTGTGATGAATATACTTGTACCACGACTTCTTTCCTGTTTAAAATATTTCACTAGGATAGAGCACAGAAATAGAATTACAGAATGAAAGTTATAAATGTTTTATACTGTCAAATTGTTGGGTCTTTTTTGTTTAAATGTATCAACTTATACACACTCCCACTAGATGTTTTTAAGAATAGTCATCATATATACCTTATCAACACTGGGTGTTTATTTTCTTCCTTCCTTCCTCTCTTTCTTTTGTCTTTCTTTCTTTCTTTCCTTCCTTCTTTCTTTCTTTCTTTCTTTCTTTCTTTCTTTCTTTCTTTCTTTCTTTCTTTCTTTCTTTCTTTCTTTTTATTTTGCAGACTTGAGGTCTTTTTTTTTAACACTTATGCCATGAATTCATAGGGGGAATGGGTTCCGGCAGTTTAGGCTCCTTTCCATTGGCTCTCACAAAGTGTGTTTCTCTGTGTAAAGCAAGCTGGTGCTTCAGCTGAACCCAAGTCTCTTTCTCTTCATCTTCCTTCTTTTTCTGATCATTTTCTTTCAACCCCTTCAGAAAGCTATCTCTGCTCTTTGTGTAACTAACACGCTTAATACATTCATTAATTCTCTTGGCAGGAATATTGTCCTCAGCTTGTTTGTTTACAACAGTGCCAACAGCGTGCTGGGTAACACTGTAAGCTCTTCCAGTTTTGCCACCATAACATTTGTGGGGCGTTCCTTTTTGAACAGTGCCCATTCCCTTAATGTCTACAATATCATCTTTCTCGTAGATGTCCACGTATGCGGCCAAAGGAAACACTCCATGTTTTCTAAAAGGCCTAGAGAATATAGGAGGTGCTCCTCCTCTTTCCATTTGTGTTGGTCATTTTGGCGAATCTGGAAGATGGCGATCCCTGGGTGTTTTATTTCTTAAGTGTCTTTTTTTATGTGACTGTTTCACTGATGTTTATTATGCTTGCCAAGTCATAAGATTGGAAAAACTCTCCTATTCTCATCAGAACATAATGAATATCGGGGCGCCTGGGTGGCTCAGTTGGTTAAGTATCTGATTCTTGATTTTGGTCTCAGGGTTGTAAGTTCTAGCCCCATGTCCAGCGCGGAGCCTACTTAAAAAAAATAATAATGACTATCATCTTTGAAAGAAGACTACCTCCTTCTATTTTGATCTCAAACTTTCTAACTTATTAAGTTCTTCTTTTCAACTTATCTCTTAACTCAGGCAAAAGACCCTGTGGGCATGTATCCCCTTAAAAACTGCCCTGGTCCACCCCAAGAACCCACCCATGAAAACGATGACCTGACCTTTACTGCCTACCTGCGTGTACCCACTGACCTGTATCCCACATCTTTAAAAAAGAAACCTGGAAGTATTTTCACCAATTTAGAGACATTAGTCCACTGTCTTGTTGGCCTTATTGAAATAAATTCCTTTCTTATTTCACTGCCACTTGTTTCTGTACCTTTAAGTTTTGTGGGAACAAGTGGCTGAACCTGGTCTGTCCTGGATCCAGGTGTTATATTGCACCCCTGTGTCCTGGCTACATCTTAAATTACTTTGCGTTTGCTTCTTAAAATAATCTTTGATAGATTATCCCTTATGTTTTTTTTCTATTCTCTCCTTCTTTCCTCCTTTCTGTTCTCCTCCCTCCCTCCTTCCCTTCCTCCCTTTTATTTCCTTAGTTTTCTCGTATTTTGGGGTAAAGCTGTTTTATATTTACTTTGAAATATATATTTTTTTATTTTTTTAAATTTTTTTAAGTTTATTTGAGAGAGAGAGGGTGTGAGAGGGAGCAGCGGAAGGGCAGAGAGAGAGAGAGAGAGAAAACCCCAAGCAGATTCTGTTCTGTCAGTGCAGAGCCCAATGTGGGGCTCGAAACCGAGAACCGTGAGATCATGACCTGAGCCGAAATCAAGAGTTGAACTCATAACTGACTGAGCCACCCAGGCACCACTGAAATATATTCTAAAAGAACAAAAACCAACCCTCTACCCTGGTAATGTTTACCTTGAGTGCTTTTAGCAATACAAAGGGACCTCTTTCACTCACACACTCTCTTTCCCTTTCCTATTTCGTTTATCTTGTTTGTGCCTTGAAGCAACACAAAAATAAGATCTAAATCTGTTTTGCACAGAATGCCTTCGAATGTCTAAAGACAACTACACAAGTCTTTACATAGACTAAAGAGCCAAAGTGACATTAACTTTCCCATAGTCAACGACATTTGGAAACGCTTCACTAACCCATTCAACCTCCTCTGGACATGCTGTCCACTCTCTTTCAGAGCCGACAGCAGAATATCAGGTGGGGCATTACAGTTGAACCCAAGTTCAACTGTGATGTGTAATGTGAATTGCGCATCACTGTAAAACTGTGGGACACTCTGATTGGATGGGAGTTTGAGGCACTGGTGGTGAAAGGATTCACTCAAATTAGACCAAAGGAGATAGAAGTTTATTAAAAACACCACAAGGGAGCTGTGGGCAGTACAGCAGAGGAGAGACCATCCACTATGGGGTGGTGTTGGGGGGCCACAGTTATAGGGCGGAGTAAGAGGATATGGGGGCATACCTTATTTTCCCTTTTTGGTGACTGTGCCTGGTTATAAGTAGCCTATTAGCTAATTAAGGCCCGTAGCTATTTTGGGTGTGCTCTTTGTATTCAGTTCTGGGGGGTGGGGCCATGGGCCCTTTTGGCTGGCTCAAGTTTCCATTGCTCCAGCCTGTTGCCTAAAAGAAGCTTTTATAAAAACCACAACCAAAAATAACTGGAAATACCTTTTAATAGATTCAATTGCCTTATACTGTTAAATTTTAGTAAAAAGTTTTTCTCTCCTTAAAGAGAGCTATGTATCTCATCATGGTTTTCTCTCATAGAGTGTTTGTGAAGATTAATGATACTTATACAGTGTGTAGAACATTGGCTGACATAGAGAAATGTTCAATAAATGTTAGATGTGTAAGTTCCCAGAAGCCACACATACGATCAGCCAAGATTTCCTGGTTATATTTGTCCACACCCTCATTAAAAGACTACTATTCTTTTGCCTTTATTTTTATAACATTGCAAATTAATAACAATTCTATAAGGGTCTGATCTGAACTCAGTTCAGTGGAAACATTACTTTCTTTCACTGAGATACTCATCCATGTTTGGTAAACATAATTATGTTTCAAAAACAAAGAGGAATCTTTCATTGCAGGTCAGTTCAAATATTCTTAAATTCTTTTCTTAAGATTTTATTTATTAAAATTTTTTTAATGTTTATTTTTGAGAGAGAGAGAGAGAGACAACATGAGTGGGGGAGGGGCAGAGAGAGGGAGACACAAAATCCAAAGCAGGTTCCAGGCTCTGAGCTGTCAGTACAGAGTCCAAAACGGGGCTTCAACCCAACAGACGGCGAGTTCATGACCTGAGCAGGAGTCTGCACGCTTGACCGACTAAGCCACCCAGGCACCCCTTAATATTTTATTTTTAAGTAATCTCTACACTCAGTGTAGGGCTCAAACTTACAACTCTGAAACCAAGAGTTGCCCACTCTTATGACTGATCCAGTCAGGCAGCCCAAATACTCTTAAATTGTAAAATAATTAGTTCAGGTTCTGTTTTTGCCATGGAACAAAAGATGAACAAGACAGACATAAAAGTCTAAATTGTTGCTAAGTTGGCCATTTACTTAATACTATTTCTGAAAATATTTCACCTGTATTTGAGGAAATTTTATGTTCACATTAAACAATTCACCCAAGTTAACAGATAAAAGGAGACCTGTAGCCAGACTCATAAACTGAGAAAATAGTCTTATCAATACCAATGTTATTTTACTTAAAATCTTAAAGGTATACCATTACATATAAAAATCTAAAATAGGGGTTCCTGGGTGGCTCAGTCGATTACGCATCCTGCTCTTGATTTTGGCTCAGGTCATGACCTTAACAATTTGTGAGACCGAGCCCTGTATTGGGCTCTGAGCTGACAGCTTGGAGGCTGCTTGGGATTCTCTCTCCCTCTCTCTCTGTCCCTCCCCCAATGGTGTTCGCTCACTCTGTCTCACAAAATAAATAAATAAATAAACATTAAAAACGATCTAAATCGAAGTGCCTGGGTGGCTCAGTTGATTAAGCGTCCGACTTCAACTCAGTTTATGATCTCGCAGTCTGTGAGTTCGAGCCCCGCATCGGGCTCTGTGCTGACAGCTCAGAGCCTGGAGCCTGCTTCAGATTCTGTGTCTCCCTCTCTCTCTGTCCCTCCCCCGCTCACGCTGTGTCTCCCTCTGTCTCTGAAAAATGAATAAACCTTAAATTTTTTTTTAAATTCTAAAAATATTAAATTTGCTTTTTAATAGAATGTTTTTTAATTAATCCCTGTATCACTGTTTATTTCTTTGAAGAATATTTCCAAGCATATATTTGAGTATGTGCCAAGTTGAAAGTCCCACTCTTATGAGAGATGAATCACAAAACAAAGTTCAAATGAAGGTTTTGCAACCCAAGCCGCAGCATACTTAAGGTTGGAATAGTAACACACAAAGGAAAATTTCAAGGGAGTGTCCCAGTGAATGAAAGGCAACGCACAAGCTGTAGAGCCATCCTAAGAGCATAAAAGTATGAAGAATTTCCTATTTCCAAAAACATTTATTAGTCTAGTTTTATCAAAATTGTCATGCACTTTATATTCGTAGTACAAATAGTTAATGAGTTACTTAAGAAGTTAAACAATCGTGTAGAATTGCAAGCCGTAGGTCATATTCCACCATCTAGCTCACTATCACCTTACTGGGAAATTAAGGTCTCTTAGAACTGTTCATTGACTTCACGGTAATAAATTTGTCACAGCCTGAAGTATGCAAAGTGATCCTTAGAAAGCCGACACAAATTGAGATGTTTTTCATAATTTTAACAGGTATAGTAGTGTCAGCAATTTGCTGAAAAATAAAACCAATTATCAGCTCTGTTAGGTAAATCTCTAATCCTGTGAAAAAGGTCTAAGTAACCTGGCACATTCAGCACTTCATGCTCAGGAACACCAATGACTTTTCCAAAATGTGTTAGTCATCCAAAACTTAACTTCAACTTTCATGATGAGAAACACATGTACCTTCTTTAACTCTTTAATTAATTCAATCATTTTCCAAGTGACTACTACGTGGCAGGCACTGTGCTGGGTAGGGGATACAAAGACATTTAAAGACAGTTCCTATCTTTTCAGAGCATACACCTAGTTACGGGAAAAGAACCATAAACAGATAATTATAATACAACATGATATGGAAGTATATTATTTGCATCTTTATTCAACCAACATTTGTACTGATCTTTTACTTTTTTTCTGTTTTCATTCAAATGAAATTGACCTAGCAAAATTAACCACTTAAAATTGAACAATTCAGGGATGCCCGGGTAGCTCAGTAAGTTAAGCATCCGACACTTAATCTTGGCTCAAGTCATGATCTCACGGTTCATGAGTCTGAGCCTCCTTTCAGGCTCTTCCCTGAGCATGGAGGCTGCTTGAGATTCACTTTCTCCCTTCTCTCTACTCTCCCCTGCTCATGCGTGCATGCGTGCGTGCGTGTGTGTGTGTGTGTATCTGTGTAAAATAAATAAACAAAAAATCAAACAAATAAACAAAATAAATAAATAAATAAGCAAAAAAAGTGAACAGGGGCACCTGGATGGCTCAGTCTGTTAAGCATCTGACTTTGGCTCAGGTCAGGATCTCACAGGTCATGGGTTTGAACCCTATATCAGGCTCTGTACTGACTGCTCAGAGCCTGGAGCCTGCTTCAGATTCTGTGTCTCCCTCTCTCTCTGACCCTCCCCACTCACTCTGTCTCTCTCTCTCTTTCTTTCTCAAAAATAAATAAACATTAAAAAAAAAACTGAATAATTTGGTGGCATTTAGTATATTCACAATGTTATGCAATTACTATATCTAGTTCCAAACACTTCCTTTTTTTTCTAGCTTTATTGAGATATAACTGACATATTGACATATAATATTGTGTAAGTTTAAGGTGTAAAATATGATTATTTGGTATATATAAATATTATGAAATGAGGTTAGTTAACACACATAAGGTAGTGAACACATGCATCATTTCATGTAGTTATTTTTTGTGTATAATAAGAACTTTTAAGATTTATTCTTAGCCATTTTCAAGTATACGATACATGTTAACTATAGTCACCATGCTGTACGTTAGATCCCCAGAACTTGTTAATCTTATAAGTAGAAGTTTATGTTCTTTGACTACCTTCACTTATTCAAACCCAATTCCCCCACCACCCAAGCAATGACCAGTCTGCTCTCTGGATATTACTACTTTATCAGATATATAGTTTGCAAATATTTTCTTCTGTTCCATAGGTTGCCTTTTCATTTTCATTTTTATGTTTTTAAGATTTTATGCATTTATTTATTTTAATTTTTAATGTTTATTTTCAAAAGAGAGAGAGAACACAAACAGGGGAGTGGCAGAGAGAGAGGGAGACACAGAATCTGAAGCAGGCTCCAGACTCTGAGCTGTCAGCACAGAGCCCGACACAGGGCTCAAACCTACGTACTGTGATATCATGGCCTGAGCCAAAGTTGGATGCTTAACGGACTGAGTGACCCAGGCAGCCCTTTAAGATTTTACTTTTAAGTAATCTGTATACTGAATGTAGGGCTCAGGCTCATAACCCCAAGATCAAGAGTTATGTGCTCTACCAACTGAGCCAGTCAAGCACCTGTGCCTTTTCATTTTATTGATCTATACTGAACTCGAAATATTAGTAGGAGGTTTCTGGGGGGCACAAATTGAAGGAAGGACATATTTCAGGTTTTCCATTCCTTTTATGATAAATCATTAATCACAATTCATAAGTGGTATTTCTAGCATGATAAAATTAAGTGAAATAAATAATGTAACAGCTTTGGCATACTATTTATTCGCTACTAATGCTCATGTCAGGTGATTCATATATATTATAAGTTATTCTGAAGTATCTTATGGGTTTTAAAATATTTAAGGGCCCTAAAAATTTTTCAAAGCCTTTTTGCCAGAAAAATATACATAATTAGCTTAATAAGCAGTCTCCTCGCAGTGCAGCATAAACATAAAATTTATATTTTTTCTAAATATCTTCAACTCTCCTCAAAATCTTGATTCATCTCTTAATGACATCTCAGTCAGAACCCAGAGCTTCCCAGTCATATCTGGTTATTTAAAATTCAGCCTAGGGGTGCCTGGGTGGCTCGGTTGGTTGAGCCTCTGACTTTGGCTCAAGTTGTCATCTCACGGTTCACGGGTTTGAGCCCCATGTCGAACTTTGCACTGATGGCATGGAGCCTACTTTGGATTCTGTCTCCCTCTCTCTCCCTGCCCCTCCCCTGCTCACATTCTCTTTCTCTCTCAAAAATAAGTAAACACAAATTAAATTAAATTAAATTAAATTAAATTAATTTCAGCCTAGTTTAACCCACTAGGTTTGGGTTCTGCTCATTTAAGTGTCTCCTTTTCCTCACGTTAGCCAGTTTGTGACCTGAGAGACTTAGAATGGGAAGGAAACCTCTGTGCTTTTTTCTCTTTATTGGACATCTATCCAGCTAAGTATGGTAAGATGTTCTTCAGCACAACTCTAATGAAATATATGCTGTGGACTCTACTATTTGTTTACAGGAAGTCAATGAACTCATTAACATTTTATTATATACCATCATCAGCCAAGGCTTTCAGTGATATCCATCTTGTACGGACTCAGAATCAGTATTTCATAATTTGAAGCACGTGGTTGCCTCTTTATAACTTTATAGCACTGTTCATTCAAGAAATGTTTATTGATTACCTGCTCTGTGTCAGACATTATGTTATAAACCATAGCACAAGGAACAAATGGGTTTCATGTGAATATATTATTTTTTTTTAAGTTATACACATGGTCCTAGGTAGTCTAAGCAGATATTTTCTTTTTCTATCTTTTTCTTTTTTTTTTTTAACTGTTTATTTATTTTTGAAAAAGAGAGCATGAGCAGGGGAGGGGTAGAGGGAGAGGTAGGTAGAAGATCTGAAGTGGGCTTTGCAGACAGCAGAGAGCCCAATGCAGGGCTCAAATTGATGAACCGTAAGATCGTGACCTGAGCTAAGGTCAAACACTCAACTGACTGAGCCACCCAGGCGCCTCTCTTGTTTGTTTTTCATTTAAGTTTATTTATTTATTTTGAGAGAATGGGAGAGCACACACACGCACACACACAGTGGGAGAGGGGCAGAGAGAGAGAATCTCATGCAGGCTCCACGCTGTCAGCATGCCTGATGAGGGGCTCAAACTTACAAACCATGAGATCATGACTTGAGCCAAAATTGAGAGTCTGAGGCTTAACTGACTAAGCCACCCAGGCACCCATCCCTAAGCAGATATTTTCTTTTTACTGATGCAAGGTCTAAGTTGTTTCTAAGTATTTTAAGGTCCCCATTGTAACTGATAGTTCAGGTTGACTTAAACTGACCAATCCTATTAACAAAGGCAAACTTACTGAGTAGGTACTATGTGCCATTATCTTAAGTGACTTACATGTTTCATTTAATTGAAGTAATAATCTGATGAGTTAGTAATATTATTCTCATTTTACAATGAGAAAACTGAGTATGAATATCCATGAAACTAGCTTTGTTTTACTTAGCTTAAGTAAGCCTGACCTCTGATTCAAAAGCTAGCTGAGCTAGTCCAGCTATCCAACTGGAACCATGTTAGGAATCCAGACTTCACCCCTTACTAGCTTTGCAAGTTGTTTCATCTTTCTGTGTGTCAGCTTCCCCATCTATAAAATGGAAATAACCACTGTACGTTTCTCATAAGTATTGTGAGATGAGTTAAGTCAAAATAAAGCACTTAGAATAACCTGGTCCAGAGTATACATGATAAAAAACCTTACATATTATAAGCCCAATACCCCTGATCAGAAATCCATGAGGTCTGATGGGTTTTGGAATTCAGAATTTTTCAGATTTTAGAAAGGCAAATGAGAGTAGATAGCAAATTTTATACAATATTTTCAGCAGAGTCTGGGAACCTCCCTATAGGCAAATAAATGAATATGCCTGATTTAAACTTATGAATTCATACAAAGTGGAATGACTGAGGACTATAAGTAATTTGATTTCACTTCAATTCTGAATCTGTCACTTAATTAGTCTATGGCAAACATCAAAAAGAATTTTAGGTTTTTAGAGCTTATGAGATTTGAGAATTCTGGTATAACCTAACCCATAATGGTCAGAATCAGTTTTACTTCAGGCTTTAGAATTTCAAATGGGATTTAAAGGAAGTTTCCCATGTAAATTCCTTTCATCAGTTGCTTTACAGAATTTAACAATCAGTGATATCATTTGACAACCAATTTCATTTTATCTGCTTCACAAAAGGTCTCTTAATTGTGTTGCCATTTCAGATAAAAGACATTTTAAAACCATTGTAAAATTTCGACTAGCTCCCCAGTACAAAGCTTTTGATTCACGTTTAGGATTTATCTTTTGCCATGAAGTTTAAAAAGCCATTTAAATGCTTCTCAAACCTTAATCATTTTGGTGCAATAATCTGGAAAAATTTTAAGTCGCAACTATCATTCAGAATAGATTGGATTTGGGGTGCCTGGGTGGCTCAGTCGGTTAAGCGGCCGACTTCAGCTCAGGTCATGATCTCATGGTTCATGAGTTCGAGCCCCGCATCGGGCTCTGTGCTGACAGCTCAGAGCCTGGAACCTGCTTCGAATTCTGTGTCTCCCTCTCTCTCTGCCCCTCCCCCACTCATGCTCTGTCTCTCTGTGTCTCAAAAATAAATAAACATTAAAAAAAAAAATAGATTGGATTTTATTGCAGCTAACATACAACTTCCCAAATCTTTATGATTTAAACAGTAAATAAAAATTACATAAATAAAAATTGACAAATTGCTCGGTGGGGCATCATATTTGAAAATTAAGGTTACTGGAAATGTGCTTTACCTAGTCACCATTTTGATTAAATTATTTAAACCAGATCATCTGAAGCTAATGTTATTGATAATCATTGCTGAAAAAATATAGAATTTTTCTTTATACATATTAATATTTTGTAGCTTTAAAAAGTTAGTATGTACTATAGGAAAAAGAATTCTTGCACATCTTTATTTCTGGATAATTTATTCTTTCTGCTGCAGTTGCCAATATAATCTTTAAAAACAATTTTTTTTCTTCCAAACTAGTTATTGGTGGTGTAGAGAATCCCATTTACATTTCTATATTTCATTATAATTAAGGTAGCCTTGGCTGATCTCAAATAGAGAATGATTTTATCAGTCTCGTTGTGCCCCCTCCTTCTCTCCCTAGGGGGTGTTTTTATTTTTTATTTATTTTATATTTTTATTTATTTAGTTTTTTAATGTTTATTTATTTTTGAGAGAGAGAGCATGCACAAATGATGAAGGGGCAAAGAGAGAGGGAGACAGAGAATCCAAAGCAGGCTCTGCACTATCAGCGCAAAGCCCAAGATGGAACTCAAACCCAAGAGCCATGAGATCATGACCTGAGCTGGAGTTGGATGCTCAACCAATTGAGCCACCCAGGTGCCCCCTTCAGGTATTTTTTAAAATGAGGAACACCTGGGTGGTTCAGTCAGTTGAGTATCCAACTGTTGATATTGGCTCAGGTCTCATTTTGTGGTCATGAGACTGAAGCTGAGCCTCAAGTAGGGCTATGTGCTGAGTGTGGAGCCTGCTTGGGATTTTCTTTCTCCCTCTCTCTCTGCCCCTCCCTCAGTTGTTCTCTCTCTCTCTCTCAGTCTCTCTCTCTCACAAAATAAATACTTTTTAAAAAAAATTATAAAATAATAAACAGTGCTTATTATCTCCTTTCTTATTTTGATGATAAAATTGTTATAAGTTAACCTACAAGCATAAGTCTGATTTAGCAGCAGTCCACCTTGTGTATATTGTTTTCATATCAATTATTTCCCAAATATTATTCATATATTTTAAATTTCCTTTTTGGCTCAGTTTTTATTTAGAAGAATGTTTCTTTGTTTCTTAATTTTGGACCCTTCTTTTCAAACACAGATTAATAATTTTGATTTTGTATGACCTGATATGTGTCCTGTCTTAACGTTTATTATTTTATGACCAAGACAAAATACAATTAACGTTAAAAGAATCAATATATATCTATATAATACATAAGTTTTATATTTTTTTTTGGGTGACTTGGACACTTTACATTGATTAGATTTTTTTACCATTCTGTCTCTTCTCCTTTTTCCCCCTACCCAACTTTAAAATTTTTCATGTCTGAGGTCTGTGCCTTGGTAATCTCTCATATATTTGTTTCAGACATGTGGCTTTGGGTCAAGAAGGTGTAATTTGGGGGGCACCCAGGTGGCTCAGGTGGTTAAGTGTCCAACTCTTAATTTCAGCTCAGGTCATGACCCAGGGTTGGGGGATCAAGCCCCATGTTGGACTCCACACCCAGGGTGGAGTCTGCTTCATATATTCTCTTTCTTTCTCCTTCTACCCCTCCACTCTGTGTGCATGCTCTCTTTCTCTAAATTAAAAAAAAAAAAAAAAGCAGTGTGATTTGATTTGGCTATTACTATTTTTGAGCAATGACTCAAAGTTGTAGGAGTAGGTAGAAACTACTACTGGTTTTTGTAAAATATGTCATGTGTGTCATAGATTAAAAATCCTTGGGGACTGATCCTTAAATAGCCCAATTTGGCACATTTCAGTAGCAGTAGCAGTGGTACCGTAAACCATTTGGATAAGATATTAGGTCACTTTTCTCTCTAATGTTTAATACTTGTTCTAGACCATATGGTCCTAACATGTTGACAAGAAGAAAGAATCACATTTTACCAAAGTCCAAGTACATGAAATCCAATGTTTCCTCATCACTAATGGCCTAACACCATCATAAAAGTTAATTAATTAGTACAGTAGGCTCTGTCCTTTTTAACGATCAGGATTTAGCCTTGCTATACTTTAAGCTCTTCTGGATTGTTATATTACTCGATTGCCTGATAACCTCTTATCTAGTGGTTACTTAGGTATCATGGTTTATCTTGCCAGTTGACAATTAATAGGACTTATTCTGCCTATCTTCATTTAAAAAAACAAAACAAAACAAAACAAAAATAACTGGTATTTCAGTTAATTCTTCAGCATCAAACTTCAGAATTTTCATACCCATAAATCCTCCAAAAAATAATACCAATCTCTCTGCATCTGCTCTGGGTTTAGGTGGTTTGTGACATTATCACTATGTCACTCCTCATTCCTTGCTATTGTGCTCTCTTTCCAGGTCATGTTACTCAGGGCAGCTTTAAAATATACAATGGGAAGAAAAGGAGAGTAGTAACATGAGCAGACCTAGTGGATTACAAAGGACCAGAGAAAGTAGGTCCTTGATATTCTCCTTACCTAGAATATTCTACTTTAAGTTCTGACAAATCTATCCCAAGAAAAGAATAAAGGAACATCCTTGGGATAGGCAGATCTGGAAGTCATAACTCACTTGGAAGTTTGAAACCCACTTACTGAATTCATGTCAAAACATTGGAACAATTCCCCTGGATCAAGTTAAGAAATAATAATAATGATAATAATCATTCATAATAATAATGGCACTGTCTAATAATAATGGCACCATCTCATTTAATAATAACTAAAAATTTTTTTAAAGCTTATTTATTTTGAGAGAGACAGAAAGAATATGATCAGGGGAGGGGTAGAGAGAGAGGGAGAATCTAAAACAGGCCTTTGTAGTCAGCACAGCCCATGTGGGGCTCAAACTCACAAAACCATGAGATCATGAACTGAGCCGAAATCAAGAGTCAGATACTTAACTGACTCAGCCACCCAGGAGCCCCAATAATAACTAGTTAACTAGTTATTATGTACCATTTTATTTAATTCAGATAAACATTTAATAATAACTCAAAACATATTTGAGACTTGAGTCCTTATAAGGGCCACTCATTTTTTTGAAGTTTGACAGTCACTTATTTAAATCATCCTGACATCACTGTTATTATCACTGTTTTGCAGATGAGGAAACTGATGTTCAAAAAGATTAATTGCTCAAATTCTTTTTTTTATTTTTTTTAATTTTTCCCCTCCCCCGCCAATTGCTCAAATTCTATAGCAGGATGTCTAACTACTAAACTCAAATCCTTTTCATCTCCTTTCTTACCTCTCTAATCTCTGTGTAATATGCCTTAAGGAGCTAAAAAGCAAAACTACACCTGTTGGAGGAAGACAGAATAAAATATAAAGCTGAGTAAGTGGCCCTTATTTGATGTGTGTTTTTCATATTGTAGTTACACAGGTAGTAGGTAGTAGCCTTTGGTAGTTTGTATGCACACACAGTTGCTCTGAAATCCTTGCCTACCATTACCAAGATATTGTTTCAAACACTCCTTATGGGGTATGAAATAGGCATAAGAATGGAGATATTCAGGGCGCCTGTGTGGCTCAGTCCGCTGAGTATCAGTTCTTGATCTCAGCTCAGGTCATGGTCTCACGGTTCGTGGGTTTGAACTCCACATTGGGCTCTGCACTGACAGTGTGGAACCTGCTAGAGATTTTCTGTCTTCTTCTCTCTCTGCCCCTCCCCTGTGTACTCTCTCTGTCTCTCTCAAAAATAAATAAATAAACTTAAAAAAAAGAATAGAGATATTAAATGTTTAACTTTTGAATTGGTGTTAAAGTAATTAGGTTCATCTGGGAAAGTTGGAATGGTACTAAAAAAATATAGAGTGATTATTCAATTTGGTGTACCTTAGAAGTCTGAAAAAAATTGTTTTGGGACTCCTGGATAGCTCAGTTGGTTAAGTGTCTGACTCTTGATTTTGGCTCAGGTCATGATCTCATAGTTCATGAGATCTAGTCTCACATCAGGCTTGGCACTGAGCCTGCTTGGGGTTCTCTCGCTCTCCCTTTCTCTGTGTATTCCTGCATGGGTATACACACTCTCTCTCTCTCAAAATAAATAAATAAACTTTTACAAAAAAGTGAATGGTCTCAGATATCTTTTAAAAATTGTTTTAAACTATAATGCAGAACATATTTATCCTATCACCCATTTTATTACCCAACAAATAATTATTGTCTACCGAATGCCAGTCATCATCTACATCCCAGGAAAAAGGAATTTAAAAAGACAACAGGATTTAAATGGGCTAAATATTTTTTTTTTTACCTATAAGGTGATGTTTTTACCACTGATGTATATAGAATTAAGATTAAATGATTACCACCTGTGAACTTTTAGTCGCTTCCGTTTAAATAACAATGATGACTGCTAAACCCACTTTATCAAATTCTATGAAAAATATGATCTCAATATTATTTTAAAATGTATCTGCTTTCCCCACTGATTTAAAATATTACGTTTACTGCATACTAACTACCCATATATACTTGGTTTTTTTTTCTCTCTCTCTTTTTTTCTCTTTTGATTCCCATGTCAGTCTCACAATTTATGGCTTTATGAAGTGGTTCAACATTTGGTAAGGTGCATCCTCTTTCATTATTCCTATAAGATTCTTTTTTAACAAACAGTATTTTATTTTATTTTTTAAGTAATCTCTCTACCTAGGTGCCTGGGTGGCTCAGTAAGTTAAGCATCGGACTTCGGCTCAGGTCATGACCTGTGGTTCCTGAGTTCAAGCAATGCTTTGCACTCTTTGCTGAATGCCTGGAGCCTGGAGCTTACTTCAGATTCTGTATCTTCCTCTCTCTCTGCCCCTACCCCACTCACACTCTGTCTCTCTCTCTCTCTTTCAAAAATTAAAAAACTATTTAAATGTAATCTCTCTGCCCAATATGGGGGTTCAAAATCACAACCCCAAGATCAAGAGTCACATGCTTTACCAACTGAGCCATCCAGGAACCCCATTCTTATACAAAATTTTCTTTAAAGTTTATTTATTTTGAGAGAGAGAGAGAGAGAGAGAGAGAGAGAGAATGTGCATGAGGCAGAGGCAGAAAGAGAGGAAAGAGAATCCCAAGCAGGCTCTGCACTGATAGAACTGTGAGATCATGACCTGAGCCAGAAATCAAGAGCCAGACACTTAACTGACTGAGCCATCCTGGCATCCCTATATAGATTTTTTATTAGGTTTTTCCCCTTACATATTTCAGATGGTTAAAAATAAAATTTCTCTGTTCATTTAAATCCATATTTGTAATTTACAGTATGCAAGACACTACCTTGAGACCAGGGAAGATGTAAATTAGAGGAAAAGAATTCTTGCTCTTAAGAATTGTATTAAATAACTGAGTAATAATCTGATTCTAGGAATACGGAAAAGGGGCAAGCTAGAACCAGCATGTTTTATAGAGTTAAATATTAGCTCTTATAACTGAGCATGCATATAAGCAGTACAGTCTTTCTTAGATTCTTAATGTGGCTGTTTCAGTAGTTTTACAGGCAGCCAAACCTGTAGGCTATCTTAAAGTTGTGAAGTGCACAACAGGTGTTGCCTCAGTTTTATGTAGCATCTCTCAAAATCTAAGTATTTAGAAGCTCTTCCTTTTTCTTTTTTTATTTTGGTGGGGAAACAGAAGAGCAGAATATTCATGTCCTTTGCATTTTTTTTTAAGTTTATTTATTTATTTACTTACTTACTTACGTAATCTCTGCAACCCAATGTGAGGCTCAAACTCATGACCCTGAGATCAAGAGTCACATGCTCTTCCGATTAAACCAGCCAGGTGCCCTAAGAGTGCATTAAAAACTTTTTTATGTTTATTTTTATTTTATGAGACAGAGAGAGAGAGAGTGAGCAAGTCAGGAAGAGGCAGAGAAAGAGGGAGAGAGAAATCCCAAGCAGGCTCTGCAGTCTCAGTGCAGAGCCTGACGCGGGGCTTGAACCCACAAACTGGGAGATCATGACCTGAGCCGAGGCCTAGAGTTGGATGCTTAACAGACCGAGCCACCCAGGAGCCCCAGAGTTATTCATTTTAAACATGTTTTCAGTATGGTGGACGGTCTAGCTATTAGACATGACCACATAATCTTATTGCACAGAATGTTTTCTTCTGCGAATTCTTTACGATATTACTTTGGTAACTAAAGTTAACCCCACTGTAATTAAAAAATTTATTACCAAAGCCTCGGGATTTATATTCAGTGATCCTTTCATTTCCTCATATATAATGCTCATTATGTAACAAGTTATAAACGTTTTACTAGTCTTTTATGTGTAGCACAATCTTTATGACTTAAATCTACAACGTGGGTGGCATATGGCAGAATTTGTTAGGTGTTCTAGCAGATGTATAAAAGGGAGAAGCAAATTTGGACTAGGAAAATCCAGATAGGCTTTGTAGAGATAGAAAACATTTCCCTTTTTCCCTTCTATGATTCTTTGGCTGGTCTAAATTAAATTGATATAAAAGAGATTAATGGGAGAAAAACAGACAAAATTATGTATAAGGGAGCTCCATAAAGATAAAAAGCCTCAAAGAACAGCCAGGTAATTGAGGCTTATGTAATATCCTGAGCTAAGGAGAGGGGTAGTGGTTTGAGGATCCAAAAGGGAGGAAGACCATTCACTGGAAGTCACAGGGGATGTTTGGAAAACAAAGCTTACTGTGTTAAGCAGATAAGTTTCTTAAGGAAAAAGGTATCTCTGGAATAGCTCTCTTTTCAGTACAGGCCCCCTTTCCAATGTAAATATAGGCAATTGAGGGGGAGGTAAAAAGCTTTCCTGAATCTGCTGGGTTTTGATTGCCTTTAGCTCAAAATAATCCTCATGCCAAAGTGACATAACTTGAGACGGCAAATTCTGCTCCCCTTCAGCTCCTTGAACATGATTGCTGTACATACAGTTAAACTCTGAAGAATGAGTGGGACTTCAAGAAGCAAAGATAGGAGGTGACCCCAATGTCTCAAATACAGGAAGGAGACTAAAATATGTTGGACATTTTATATTGATGTTATATCTTCATAACTATCTTCTATCCTCTAGACATGTTGCATAGTGCTGGGTGGATTTAATGATACCCTAAAGTTAAGAATTTTTTCCAAAGCCAGAGATAATTTATGGGCTGGCCCGTGGCCTAGGAAGTAATCAGTAGGGCAGCCCAACATAATTAGAGTACTCTATGGGGATAAGCAAATACAACCTTTAACTGAGGGCCATTCTTACGTGAGATTGGCAGAATATCAGGAGCTAACTAGGTAGGCTCAAGCATTTATTTATTGAGTACCTTTTAAGTTCTAGACACTATTCCTGATAGTGTGGCAATAGACAAAATAGACTATGGCTTTGCTCTCCTGGAGCTAATATTGCAGTACAAAATATACATACTAAAAGAGTAAATATGTTGATTTTAAAATAACCTATATAGGTAATGACTGATACATTAAAAAATAAACAAACAAAACCCATCTTGTTGTATAGGAAGCAATGGGAAGGTCACCCTAGGAACAACTTTTGGGTAAGACCTGACTGATAGCGACATACATGGAAAGAAATCAGAAATCACAAGGAAGCAAAAACAGATAATTAAGAGTACAACAGAGATAAAAACAGATGGAGAGAGAAAAGACAGAGAAGCCAATTGTTTGCGATTAATCAGAGGTGCTGTTGGATTCCCAGAGCTACTGCTATGGCTTGATTTCTGATTTCTAGGGCCACTATTATCTCCTGAATATATGCATAATTACATGCATATATTCCACCTGCCATCTTTATTCTGTTGTAGGATATTCCTATCTATCTATCTATCTATCTACTCATCTATCTTTATCCAATCATTTTCCTAATGAGAGACAGTCAGGTTGTTGACAGTTTTAGCTATTATGAACAATGCTGCAGTATATATTCTTGCACCCTTTCTCATGTATATGTGGGGGATTTTTTTTAATTCTTTTTAATGTTTATTTATTTTTGAGAGAGAGCAAGAGAGCAAGGTTAGGTGCAGAGAGAGAGAGAGAGAGAGAGAGAGAGGGAGACACAGAATCCGAAGCAGGCTCCAGGCTCTGAGCCGTCAGCACAGAGCCCAATGCGGGGCTCAAACTCACAGACCGTGAGATCGTGACCTGAGCCGAAGTCGGCCGCCCAACCGACTGAGTCACCCAGGCGCCCCATGTGGGGGATTTTTGTATATACCTGGAATTGAAATTTGTAGGTGGTAATGAATACTTATCTTCAACTTTATTAAATAGTGCAATATTGGACTCCAGATTTTTTTTTCCAAATAAATTTACCTTCCCATCAATAATATCCAATTGGAGTTATAGGAATTCCATTTTTTCCCATCTAATGGATATAAAATGATATCTCATTGTCGTTTTAATTTGCATTGCCTTGATTATTTTCATAAGCTTATTTGCTATTTAGACTTCATCTTCTGAGAATGGTTATTCTTTGCTCATTTTTCTAAGTGGTTTGGCTTTCTTATTAGTGATATTCTGAACAGTAGTTCTCTTTTGATCATATACATATGCAGTCATATTATAAAAAATTTCTCAGTTATTTTCCTTCATTGTGTAGCTGGGGCACAGGGTACAGGGGCATAGGGGTGCAAGAGCACCTGGCTCCAGGGGTCCCACACAGTCCAGATTTGGCCACTTTGTCTGCCTGACAAATTCTAAAGGCAGAGATATGAGTGGTGATGAAATAAGAAAGGAATTTAGTTCAGTGAGGCCAACAGCAGGAAGACTGAGGTCTACTGTCTCAAAGATTGTCTCCAAGGTGCCAAAAATAATTCCAGGTTTACATAAGGAAAATGGGAGACAAAGACCCATGAGTACGTGCAGGTGGATATTAAAGATCAGGCCATCATTGTCACGTGTGGGGTCTTGCTGGCTCAGGGCAATCCTTATTGCTTGATGGGGTAGTTTTGGTTCCCATCAGGGGATGCTTTGCCCCCATGGTCTTTTGCCTAAGTTGAGATAAATTGCAAAGAACTTAATCAATTAGAATGTTTGAGGTCAAAATGGAGGTAGTTGAAGTCCTGTTTCAATATTGAGTGCCTTATGAGTTTTGCTTAGGACATACTTCCTTCACTTATAATTGTAGAGATCTGATCCCATATTTTCTTATACAGTTTTTACTCATTCATTTAGAATTTTTGCCTAACTACTAAAGTAAGGCAGGTTGCTGATTACCAAAGATATAAATATGAATTAAAGTCCATGGTTTCCATTTGGGTTCTTTTTTTTGTGCTGTACAGTGCTATGGTTTTGACAACCCGTAATATCATGTACCTAGCATTTTGGTATCATACAGATTAGTTTCACCTCTCTAAAAATCTCCTGTGTCCCATCTATTTATCCCTATTTCCCTCTGTCTAAACCCCTGGTAACCACTATTCTATTTACTGACTCCATTGCTTTGCCTTTTCTAGAATGTCATATAGTTGGAATTATACAGTGTATAGCCTTTCCAGATTGGTTGCCTTCACTTAATAATATGCATTTAACATTTTTTCATTTTTTTTCAAGGATTGATTCCATTGATTCCCAGTGGAATTGCTGGATAATATTCTATTATGTGGATGTAATAGAGTTTTGTTTTTGTTTTGTTTTGTTTTGTTTTGTTTTGTTTTTGCTGTCTCTTTTTGTTTTTAAGTCTAAACTATTGAAGGGCAACTTGGTTGCTTCTAAGTTTTGGCAGTTATGCATAAAGGTGCTATAAACATTTGTGTGCAGGTTTTTGTGTGGCTTTAAGTCTTCAATTCATTTGGATAGTCAAGGAATATGATTTCTGGATAGTATGGTAAATACTATGTTCTTATAAGAATCTGCCAGACTGTCTTCCAAAGTGGCTATACCATTTTGTATCCCACTGGTGATGAATGAGCGTTCCCGTTTTCCAACATCTTCACCAAAATTTGGTGTTGTCAATAGTTTGGATTTTAGTCATCCTAATAGGCGTGTAGTGGTATCATTCTTGTTTTAAGTTGCAGTTCCCTAATGACATACGGTGTGAACATGTTTTTATGATTGTTTGCTATCTATGTGTTCTTGATGAGATTCTGATCCTCTGCCCATTGAACAAAAATTTTTTCCCCTGTTGTTTTAAGAGTTCTTTTGTATATTTTGGATACAAGTCTTTTATCAGATATGTCTTTTGCAAATATTTTCTCCTAGTCATGTGGTTTGGCTTTTCATTCTCCACTGTGTTTTTCACAGAGCAGAAGTTTTTAATTTTACTGAGGTCCAACTCACTAATTTTTCTTTCATGGACTATGCTTTTGGTATTGTATCTAAAAAGTCATTGTCAAACCCAAAGGTCACCTAGATTTTCTCATATGTTTACTCTTAAGAATTTTATAGTTTTGTTTACATTTAGGTCAATAAGCCATTTTGAGTTAATTTTGTGAGAGATATAAAGTCTGTGTCTAGATTCATGTTTTTTTGTATGTGGATGTCGTCGTTCCAGCACCATTTTATTGAAAAAATATCCGTTTTCCACTGAATTGCCTTATGTTCCTTTTTCAACAGTTAGTTGGCTATAATTGTGTGAATCTATTTCTGCACTATCTATTGTGTTCCATTGATTTGTCTATTCTTTTTTTTTAATTTTTTTTAACGTTTATTTATTTTTGAGAGACATAGAGACAGAGTATGAGCAAGGGAAAGGCAGAGAGAGAGGGAGACACAGATTTTGAAGCAGGCTCCAGGCTCTGAGCCATCAGCACAGAGCCCGACGTGGGGCTTGAACCCACAGACCGTGAGATCATGACCTGAGCTGAAGTCGGCCGCTTAACCAACTGAGCCACCCAGGCGCCCCCATTGATTTGTCTATTCTTAACACTTCACTGTCTTGATCACTGTAGCTTTATAGTAAGTATTGAAGTTGGGTAGTGTCTTTGTTATTCTTCAGTATTTCATTGGTTATTCTGGGTCCTTTTCCTCTCCATATAAACTTTACAATCAATTTGTCAAAAGCCACAAAATAACTTGTTGGGATTTTCATTGGAACTGCATTGTATAGATCGAGTTGATAAAAACTGACATTTCTTATATATTTTTAGAGTTTTGCTTTTAATATTAAGGTTTTTAGTCTTCCAGAATTAATTTTTATAATGAGGAGGGATCAACATTTTTCCCATACGAATGGCAATTGTTCCAGTACCATTCATAGTCAATAAAGCCCATCCTTTTTTCACTAATTTTTAATACCACCTTTGTCATATTCAAAGTTCTCATATATGTGTAGGTCTTTTTCTGAAATCAATATTAGGTTCTACTGGTCTATTTGCCCATTTCTAAACTGTCATATAATAAATCCTAGTAGGAGGGGTTCTCTCAACTTATTCTGCAACCCTCCCTCCCCTACAAAAACATTACAGCAACTTTTCTTGGACAAAGTTTGGCATAAATTTTAATGTCATTAAAACAAGTTCTGTGAAAAACCCTGTTGAGATTTTAACTATAATTGCATTATAGTTATTGATTAGTTCAGTGAAAACAGAATCTTTATGTTTTCTTTTTTTATGAAAAGATATCTCCATTGATACAATTTCATCCATAAAGGTCTTGCACATCTTTTGCTAAGTTTATTCCTAGGTACCTAATAGTTTTTTTTTTTCTTGTTAAAGGATGCTTTTTTAAAATTACAAACTTGTGGGGCGCCTGGGTGGCCCAGTCAGTTAAGCGTTGGACTTTGGCTCAAGTCATGATCTCAAGGCTTGCAGGTTTGAGCTCTACATGGGGCTCTGTGCTGATAGCTCAGAGCCTGGAGCTGCTTCAGATTCTGTGTCGCCCTCTCTCTCTGTCCTTCCTCTGCTCATGCTGTCTCTCTCTCAAAAATAAACATTAAAAAAAATTACAAACTCGTGCAGTTCTCAGAATAATTTTTTATTTAAGATTTTATTTTAAGTAATTTCTACACTCAGTGTGGGGCTCAAATTCAGAAGCCCAAGATCAAGAGTTCCATGCTCCACCAACTGAGCCAGCCAAAAATCAAAATGATTTTTTTTATAATTTGCTAGTAAATTATTTTACAATTCAAAATATAGTTTTAATTATTTTAAAATGTCATCTATATGTACATTTAAAATGTACTATATATGCTTTAATATATTGTAGTATATCTTAGTATAAAATACATACAAATTATATAAAAATAGAAGAGATACTATCTGAAACATGAAAGTATTTTTACAGTAAATACTAGGCCCAGGAAAAGACAAGAGACAAGCCTTTGAGGAATCAGGAAAGACGGTTTATTTCACACTGATGCCGATGCTGACCCAGCAGAGTCAACTCCAAAGGTTGAGCATCAGGCTTGGGTTTTACTGATCTTTATACATATTTGCTTCCGTTATTAGTACATTATTTCTCCCCAAATTGGAAGTAATGTATAATCTATTGTTTATTATAGTACATGATTTAAATAAAAAATCTGGAAAATGTTGCTTTTCCACTCCCTTGCTGTATTATACTGTATTTTCTTTTTTAAATTTATTTTTATTTTATTGAAAAAAAATTTTAGGGGCGCCTGGGTGGCTCAGTTGGTTAAGCGGCCGACTTCGGCTCAGGTCATGATCTCACAGTCTGTGAGTTCGAGCCCCGGGTCAGGCTCTGTGCTGACAGCTCAGAGCCTGGAGCCTGTTTCAGATTCTGTGTCTCCCCCTCTCTCTGCCCTTCCCCTGCTCATACTCTGTCTCTATGTCTCTCAAAAATAAATAAACGTCAAAAAAAAATTTTTTTTTTTGATGTTTATTTTTGAGAGAGTCAGAGTCAATGTGAGTTAGGTAGAGGCAGAGAGAGAAGGAGAGAGAGCAAATCCCAAGCAGCTTCCACGCTGCCTGCAGAGAGTCTGATGGAGGACTCAAACTCTGAAACCATGAGAACATGACATGAGCTGAAATCAAAAGTCAGATGCCTAACTGACTGAGCCACCTAGGCGTCCCTCTTATTTTAATTTAGTAAGTTAGTTAACATACAGCGTAGTAATGGTTTCAGGAGCAGTACTCAGTGATTCATCATTTCCATATAACACCCAGGGCTCTTTTATTTTTCTTCTTTTTTGTAAATTTACCCTTATTGACAGTGAGCTATTTATTCTGTGATTTACAAAAGTAAGTAGGTTCATTCTGAACAATCAATGTAAGCTCATGTTAAGGAGGTAAACATTTGAATGTTAATTAAGCTGAATTCACCATGTACGACAAAGTGTTTCAGGGAAGACATAGATTAGTAAATAACATCTCAGACCATTTCCCCAGTCATAAAGAAGATTGGGAGGCTCCAATAAATCATGGATTACCCAGTTTCCAATATTACCTTAACAGGGGAAATAGCTGCTATAAAACTTGAAGCTAAAAGTTTTAAGGTAGCTGTTATAAGGTCCATGCAGGAATACCCTGAAATAGACATGGAGTCACTGTTAAGTGCTGAGTCTCAACACCATTTTTCTTTCCGTCCCTTTCCTCTTTATCCTAGACTATATAACCTGTTTTTCCTGGCTCTGAATAAATCTCAGTATGGTTAAACATCTGGCATTAAAAATAAATCTTTTAAGTCTTGTCGTCTTTACACAAATATCTTAAGTTTGTCCCAAATACCATGATCTCAGTATACTGTTGATAGGAATTTAGTTGCCCACCCAATTGTGTGGTCGCCAGTACAGAGCAGCTTGGAGATCAAGGCGAGCCAGTTAATCCCCCATGTCCATACTCCGGCCAAATTCAAAGGCTGATCTGCGGGTTATTTCAGGGCACGTCCCTCGCTTCCCAGAAAAACAGTCATAAGTCAAACCCAGACCCCAAAACGCTCCCGATCATGTGATCTTAAGCTTCACAGCCTTCCAAGTCTTCGCAGTGCTCAGGCTCATTCCGGAAGAAGAGCCTGCGTTTACAGATTAGCAGCAAGCCGACGGAGCTTTTAATGACCGAGGGACGACAGAGCTAGCGGCAGCCAGCCCATTGTGCTTGGGGCTAGAAAGTCTTCTATAGCCACTGACGCAGGCGGAGGCCCCGCCCTACGCGTGACGCTAGCGTCAGGCCAGTCCCGGCATGCTCCGCGGCCGCCCGCGGTGGAGTGCAGACGAGCGGAATTTTTCCCGTGAACATCTCCGGCTCAGTTCAGCTGCTGTTCAGCCCCGGGTCGGTGAAAGTGCCGTGTCCAGCCGTTTTTCTACCGCTCGCCCGTCAGTCTGAGCGCCCCTAGCCCTCCTGCGAGGGCGCCCCGGGACGGAAGGATCCACCAGCCTGTCGGCGCCCGCCGTTCTCGTGGTCGCCGTCGCCGTCGTCGTGGTGGTAGTCTCTGCCGTCGCCTGGGCCATGGCCAATTACATCCACGTTCCGCCCGGCTCCCCAGAGGTGCCCAAGTTGGACGTCACGGTTCAGGATCAGGAGGAGCAGCGTTGCCGGGAGGGGGCCCTCAGCCTCCTGCAACACCTGCGGCCGCATTGGGACCCTCAGGAGGTGACCCTGCAGGTAACGCCCACATCTCAGTACGGGGTCTCTCACAACCCAGACGCGGCCTTGGGGGGTTCTCACAATCTCTTCAGTTTCCCATCGACCGGGAGAATCAACGGGAACGTCTTCCTCAGTCCTCTGGGAAGTGACCCTGTGTTTTCTCCATCAAACCCTGGAAGGTCACTCCCCCTTCCTTCACAATTGCTAAGCGAGGTTGTCCTTAGGGCAGATTTTCTTTCTAGAAGCAGCTACGTAAGTGACGCACCCATTCACACGGGGGAAAATCCCTGTTGATAGTTGCCCCTCCTCCCACTCCCCTGTCCCTTCTAACTGCGAAAGTATCCTTTTCCATGTCCCTTGCTAGGGGGTCCTCTTCAGTCGTCCCTAGTTACCTTTTTTCCTTACACGGATAATGCAGTATTAATCCGTCTGATCTTTTCCTTTCCCTTGCTGCCCCTCCCCCACCCCGGCCCCCACCCCTCCCCCACTCCTCCCTACTGGCGGTTTACTCCCATGGAGGTCTCACCCTCCCTTTTATCGTCTCAAACCTTCGAATTGGCGAGAGTATCCAGTTTCAAAGTAATAATCATGGTCAAGTACTACTCGAATGGGTTCTTAGGTAGCACTACACATACTTTATTTGAATCGATATTTCTGAATTTTTTTATTCGTCTTAGGCACAAACAATATCTGATGTTAGATCGATCAGTGTGTCATTATATTGATAGAAATTGGGAGAAAAAGTCTTAAGGGATCTAGGCATTTTCTAACAACTTGTTTCTAATAAGGTATGATTTAGTATACGTGATATTTATTTTGAATATTAATTTAACTGTTAGAGTTACAGGATCTGCGACAGTGAACCTTCATTTTTGCATACACACATTAAAGTCAATAATTTTGAAGGCTGAGACATTTGCGGGTTTGTTTCAAATCTGACCAATAACGTAAGAAGTATCCAAATCCTCTGGTTTGTTTTGTTGACTAATTTATTCATCAGTGTTATTGACTTAACAGTATCTTAGATTCTTGCTAAGGTAGTCACCTATACAAAGATGAATAAAACATGAATAGTGCTCTAGGGCCCAGAATAGTTCCTGACGCTTGGGGTTTCAGGAGTGTTAGTTTCAGTTCTTGTTGACTAGAAGAGTTTAGATTAAAAGGACTCATATGTTTTGGGGAAAAAAATTGTTAGAAATTCTAAAATTTTAAGGCAGTGTTAGTGAATTAAATGGAACATAGTGAATCCAAAAAATTTTCATGTGTAATTAAAAAAAAATTAGTATGCTTTGTTTCCTTTAATCAAGAAAGTGAAATTAGTTGAAACTTCCAAAATTGAAACTTCCAACTGAAACTCAGAACTAATTTAGTTTATTATTAACTTATTTGTAGTTTATTACAGAAGATTTTTATATTTATTAAAATGATTTATACTCTGAAAGTCCAGTATAAACTAAACATACTAATTAAAGACAGTGCTGCTTCCTGCTGGCAAACCGCGCTACTTATTAAGTTTAGACTTTAAAGTTTTAAGCTTTGAGACTGGTGTTTCTGTTGATGTATTTGTCCGTACAACAGTAATAATAGCTACCCTGTGGTGCCAGTGTGCCAGATTGTGATTTAGGTGATGTATGTATTTTATCACCTAATCCTACAAACAACTGTATTAGGTAGATACTTTTTTTTTTCTTTTCTTTTCTTTCTTTCTTTTTTTTTTTTTTAGGTGAAATTCAGTGAAATAAAGCCAGGATATAGGTAAAAAAGTGACAAAATGGGAATTTTTTGGTTATTGGAAAGTGCTTGGAGTTGAATCTTGCCTTTTATCTATGTAGCAACTTTTGACTTCAAGACCTTTGCACTCATAATGGAAATTTCTAATGTACTTATTTGTCGGTGGAGATAAATACTACCACTTATTTTGCGTAAGAGTGGTTATTAGAAATATAATCATTCCACGGGCAAACAACTCTTTCGATCAGAAACTCTTACTTGGTGGGTATTTATTGGTGGTTTCGGAGCCTGGGAAAATCTGACCCCCAAATTCTGTCATTCTAAACTCTTTACTTTTTTTTTTTTCTAAGATTTTATTTTTAAGTAATCTCTTCACCCAATGTGGGGCTCGAACTCAGAACCCTGAGATCAAGAGTCTCATGCTCTACCAATTGAGCTAGCTAGATGCCTCTCCAAACTCTTCTTTATGATGCTTCAGGATTTCTTTAGTAAATGGGAATATTTCTTTTGAGATTATTTTTATTTCCTTTGAAGTATAAAGATAAATCACTCACATTTCAGAAGGGAAGAATGTATCATATATGGTCAGCAGATTAATACTGGTATGTAGCCCATTTTTTTCTAAATTTTTTATGTAATGAAAATATGCTTTAAACATACCTTACAGGCTTAGTCTAGTAATACTTATTTTACTTGACGATTACCCGTGTCAGCTGAACTATTCAGAACATACTGGAAAATCCTGAAGCAAGCCAAAAAGCCTTTGATGCAATCAAAATGATACAGGGCCCAGTCTTTGCTCAAACCTTATAGATACATGGAATGCTGTATCTCATTTTAGATGGGCTTTTAACAAGTTAAGTCTTTGGTTTTCCTATTCATACAAGATCAAAAGAACAAAGTATAAAAGGGGTGGTGAGCTTTTTAGAGTGTACTGTACTGTCTTAGAGTAGACAGAGTACATCTGAAACAATAATTCCAGTCACTGTGCTTCTTATTTCATAATATTTTACTGAAATTCCTAGTCTGATGGGGAAGATAAATAAAAGTCACAATATAGTGTTTTTGGAATGAACATTCATATTGTATTCATATGCAAAGATTATAGAAGAACATTTATTTTTTTAATTTTTTTATTATTATTTTTTTAACGTTTATTTATTTTTGAGAGACACAGAGACAGAGTATGAGCAGGAGAAGGGCAGAGAGAGAGAGGGAGACCCAGAATCTGAAGCAGGCTCCAGGCTCTGAGCCGTCAGCACAGAGCCGGACGCGGGGCTCAAACTCACAGACTGCGAGATCATGACCTGAGCCGAAGTCGGCCACTTAACCAACTGAGCCACCCAGGCGCCCCATATAGAAGAACATTTAAAAAGCATGTGGTTTCTTCCTTCTGTACAAGTTTTTTCATGTTTTTGGATACATAGTTTTGAAATCCCCCCCCTTTTTTTTAAAGCATACATAGACTGTCTTGGAAACCAGTGCTTATGTTTGATTGTGTAGCTACATAGCAGTTTCCATATCCCCTGCCTTCTCTTTAGCCATTTGGAGATAGTTACTAAAATACTCTATTAAAATCTATAATCCTTCTTATTTTAATATTGACATTTAATATTATTTTAAATGAATCAAAACATATATATATACACACACACACAGTTTATTAAGCTGTGTCTCCTTTACTGTTAACTTAATAGACCCCCCCCACCTTTTTTTAAAGTATAGTTGACACACAATGTTAATTCGTTTCAGTCGTTTCTTTTTTTTTTAAGTTTATTTATATTGAGAGAGCTGCAAAAGCGTGCATGCGCAAGTTGGGGAGGGACAGAGAGGGAATCCCAAGTAGACTCTACACTATCAGCACAGAGCCCAATGGAGGGGTGAAATTCCCAAACTGAACTGTGAGATCATGACCCAAGCCAAAATTAAGAGTTCAATGCTCAACCAACTAAGCCACTCAGGCACCCTTCCTTTTTAAAAATTTTTAAAGAGAGATGCAGAGTGCAAGTGGGGGAGGGGCAGAGAGGGAGACACAGAAAGTGAAGCAGGCTCCAGGCTCTGAGGTCTCAGCACAGAGCCCAACGCGGGGCTCCAGCTCACTAACTGCAAGATCACAACCTGAGCCGAAGTTGGACACTTAACTGACCAAGCCACTCAGTTGCCCCTAATTTTTTTTTTTTTAAGTAATCTCTACCCAATGTGGGGCTTGAACTCATGACCTAGAGAGCAAGAGTCAGATGCTCTACCAGCTGAGCCAGCTAGGCTTCCCAAAGATGAATGTTTGATAGGCTTCCCATGTCTTTTATTATGATGGGACTGAAAAGTCAGAAGCCTAATATGCTAGTTCATTTTCGGGTATTAACAACAACTCTGTGATTTGGACTAAACAAACGGCCTGTGTGGGGGCCTTCAGGATAATGTTGTGGAAAGAGGATGATTTTTGAATCCCGATACCAACTATTTGTAACCTTTGGCAAGTTTTTAAATCTCTGTGAAATGAGATTACTATCTACCTTGGAAAGTAGCAGACTAGTAGAAAATAGTAGAATTGACTACTTAATACTATTTTACTACTAATAGTAATTTTACTACCAGGACCCATTTTTATTATTTTACTACTAATAGAATATCCTGAGAAATGAAATACATAAAATTCTGCATGGTATATTTTAATACTATATGCTTTCAACTTTCCCCTCCCATCTCCCCCAGCACCTCCCCCATTTGTAAGTGAAATAATTGATCTGAAAGAATTGTAAGCTCCTAAAATTCAAAATTCAGTAATTCTGACACATATTTTTTGTAGCAGGCATGATGCCATTTTATAACCTTTTTTTTTTTTTTCAAGTTTATTTATTGTGAGAGAGAGTGTGGGCCGAGGAAGGGGAGAGAGAGAATCCCAAGCAGGCTTCACACTGTCCGTACAGAGCCCAAAGCAGCATTCTTTTGTACAACAAACTGTAACAGAAGGTAGTCATGGTAAAATGTAGGAGGGAAGGCTTCATAGAGGAGGGGATTCCTGAACTGAGCTTTGAAGGAAAATTACGGTCAGATGGAATGGGGAAGCATTTCAGGGCAATCAAAACTACTTTCACAAAGCTAGACTATAAGGGGGAAAGAACAAAGTTAGACTGCGGGTATTTTGGGCAGAATGGAGTGTGAACAAGAAAAGAAGTAGGACTGATTTTTGAGAAAGTGAGCAGTTAGATATGAAGGTTTTGTGCTTCATTAAGGAGATGATGTTTTATTATCTAGGACATAATGGGAAGCTATTGAATGTTTTTAAGCAGGTGAGTTATAGCATGTACTTTTTTTAGAGCAGTAGCAGGCTGTATCGAAGGCAGCAGTAGTTGAAATGAGATGTTTTGAATTGGGGAATAAGTGATCACTTAGGACGTTGGTTTTGAAACTAGGGGTTACCCCATGTTAATAGAATGCTAAGTCAGTAGAGTGGGTTGAAACTACTATAGTTTAAAAAGATGAGTTAAAATAGAATATAATACGATAGATCAGAGAGTCTTAGAAATAATAAGGTAAGTGCTCTTTGGTGAAGTTTTTTTCATATGAAAGTGTACGGAATTAGATGATAAATATATTTTTGTCTGAGTATCATATTAAAAAGTATTTGAGAAAGACTTAATCTAGGAGAGACTGTTATGTTAGTCCAGACAAGAGGTGCTGCTACACAAATTAGGACAGTGGCCTTGGAGACAAAAATAAAGGGCAGATTGGGCATTTCAGAAAATAAATATACAGGAGTTAATTGCTTGCTTGCAGATGAGGAAACAGGGAAGCTTAAGGATTCTTTTTTTTTGGATGACAAAGATAGATAATAGAAGGACCTATATTTAAGGAGTCAAAAGTTATATTTCTCACGATTTTGTCTTCTGAGAAGTTATTTTGCTCTTTGATACAATAGATGGGCCATAAATAAATTTTTACCATCCTTTAAAAAATCGTGAGATGTAACAAACATATAGGAAAATGTATGAAACATAATTTTTTCTTTTTTTTGTAGAACAAATACTGTGTAACCCAAACCCTGGTAAAGAAAATATTATCAGCAACCCAAAATATCTCCATTTTCCTTCCTCGTCGTAATCCCTCCCTCTAGTGGTAGTCACAATAGCAGGGTTTTTTTTTTTTTTTCTTTTTACTGTTTATTTTTGAGATGCAAAGAGAGAGGGAGACACAGAATCTGAAGCAGCCTCCAGTCTCTGAACTGTCAGCAGAGCCTGAGGTGGGGCTCGAATTTACAAACTGTAAGATCATGGCCTGAGCTGAAGTCAGATGCTTAACTGATTGAGCCACCGAGGCACTCCACAATAGCAGTTTCTTTTAAAAAAAAAAAAAAACTAGCAGACTATTTTGCTTTAGTCATTTTTTGCAAGTCAGTATTAGGAGAAAACAATATACTGAGTGTATGAATTTCCTTTCACAAGGAACATGAAATAATTTAGTTTTACTATAATGATATATCAAAATATTGAAACTTCGAATAGGGAGAAAAACCATTTATGATCCATATTTTATGAAAAAAAGTCAACTATTTTTTTATTACCTTCTCTTTCTCCCATACATATTTTGCGTAGTTATGATCATAACACATCTATAATTTGATATTCCTTTTTTTTATACAGCCTTTCTTTCGCTTTCCCATGTTTGTATGGTATTGACTATAATTTTTTTTTTTTTTTAATTTTTTTAATGTTTATTTATTTTTGAGACAGAGAGAGACAGAGCATGAGTGGGGAAGGGGCAGAGAGAGAGGGAGACACAGAATCCAAAGGAGGCTCCAGGCTCTGAGCTGTCAGCACAGAGCCCGACACGGGGCTCGAACTCACGGACCGCGAGATCATGACCTGAGCCGAAGTCAGACACCCAACTGACTGAGCCACCCAGGCGCCCCTGACTATAATTTTTGATATCTATAAATACAGTATTTGGTCTTGTTGAACATCATGTTACTTAATTATTAAAATGAAGTTTAAAAAATTCTGAAGAGCTGTGCTTGGTTGGCTCAGTTAGTTAAGTGTCCAACTTCAGCTCAGGTCATGATCTCATGGTTCCTGAGTTAGAGCCCTGCATGGGCTTGCTGCTTGTAATGCAGGGCCTGCCTCAGTCTCCCTCTCTCTTTGCCCCTCCCCTACCTGTGCTTCTCTCTCTCTCTCAAAAAGAAATAAAAACCAAACAAACAAAAATTCTGAGGAGCATAAACTAGAAAATTAGAAAGGTTTGTATCCTATCTAAGTGTGTTGATTTTGTTTAAAAAAATATAAATAATATATGCCCTTAATAAAATATTTAAAACATATACAAGGCTATATAAGATGAAAACTAAAAAGTTTAACTCCCTCAACTTCTAAGTCATTCATTCCCCCCCACAGTTATTTTGTGAGCAGTTTTTTTAACTTCTAAAAAGTTAGATATGGGTTTATTTGGGCACATATTACCTATGTTAATAAATATCAGTAAATATAACTATATGCCTTTTATAGTACAATAAAGTTTTTCTGTATCTTGCATTTTAAAATAATATATCTTAGGCATCCTTCTGTGTCAGCGTATGTAATCTACCTCATATTTTTTATCTTCTTTTTTTTTTTTTTAAAGTAATCTCTACACCCAGCATGGTACTTGAGCTCATGACCATGAGATCAAGAGTTGCATGGTCCATCCACTGAGCCAGCCAGGCACCCCCTGCCTCATATTTTTTAAACAACATTGAATTGTTTCTATCTTTTGCACCTTAAAATAGTATTGCATGAACTGCTTCTATACATATGTTTTAGGTAACTTTTCTAAGTATGTCCATAGAATAAATTCTTATTAGTGGAATTAAAAAGTTAAAAACTGTGTGCCAGTTAGGGGTATAGTATAGTATATGGGCTTTATTTCAGAGAATTGGCTTATGCACTTGTAGAAGCTGGTAAGTCTGAAATGTAGGGCAGGGGTAGTAGGCCAGAAACTTAGGCAGCAGGAGTTGATGCCGTCATCTTAAGGCAGAATTTCTTCAGGCCAACTTAAAACTTGTTTTACTTTTATATTCCTTAAACTGACCGGATGAAGCCCATGCCTCCTGTTTGATACTGTGGGTGATTTGGCAAACACCTGACATCAGGGATTTATCCTCTAACCCCTTCTTTATTTTTCCCTCCAGAATGCTTTAGCAATATTATAGTGAGTCTAGGATCATGCTAGCAAACTTGATATCCTTGAAACAGATTAAGAGTCATGATACCAGCTTTTAACCTGTTCTTCCATTGTGTGACTTTAGATAAGTAAGGGAACTTATCTAGGCCATAGTTTTTTCATTCTGCAAATTGAGCATTTCTGAGGTATTTTACAATCAGTTTATACATAAGCAAACATTTATTGAATATGTCTATGTAGTAGGCCATTGTTTTTCAGTCCTTTTTTTTTTTTTAAATGTTAACGTTTATTTATTTTTTGAGAGACATAGAGACAGAGTGTGAGTGGAGCAAGGGCAGAGAGAGAGGAAGACACAGAATCCGAAGCAGGCTCCACACTCTGAGCTGTCAGCACAGAGCCCGACGCGGGGCTCGAACTCATGAACCATGAGATCATGACCTGAGCTGAAGTCGGCCGCTTAACCAACTGAGCCACCCAGGCGCCCCTTCAGTTCTTTTAGTAATTACTCTTGAAACAAAAAATAAATCAATTAAAAGTTTTGTTGATTTCTACCTAATTGAAACTATGTACCAAAGAATAGGATTTTGTCAGGTGGGATTGAGCTTTGGTGAGCCACAAGCCATTGTAATATCTAAGATTTTTCTTCTTTGGTGATAACTGTGTTGAGAATGCATGTAATAGACTAAGAAATTTTATTTCATTTCATATGTATGTATCCTTTGACTTAATGTGTGGTTGTATCCTGATAAACCCAGTGTAAGTCAAAAATCCCCAAATCAAAAGTGCATTTAACGCACGTAACCTACTGCACATCATAGCTTAGCTTAGCCTATCTTAAATGTGCCCAGAACACTGACATTTGCCTACAGTTGGGCAAAATCATCTAACAGAAAGCCTATTTTATAATAAAGTGTTGAATATTTTATGTAATTTATTGAATACTGTACTGAAAGTGAAAAACTGAATGGTTGTATGGGTACAGAATGGTTGGGGTATATCAGTTGTTTATTGTCATGATCATGTGGTTGGCTGAGAACTGCAGCTGCTGCTACTCATCGTCATGAGAGGATCAAACTGCATATCGCCAGTCCAAAGTTCATTTTCAAGGGTGGTTTCTGCTGAATGCGTATTGCTTTTACACCATTGTAAATTTGGAAAATCGTTGAAGGTAATGAGAAGATTAACGTGAAAATACATTATTCCTGATCTGAATGTTACATTAACGTTTTAATAAAAGTCTGTTTATTGTTGATAAGTCATACACATAATAAAAAGCACACAAATCATCAAGTGTAGAACCGGATGATTTTTCCTACAAAATGACCAGACCCATGTAATAAGTATCCAAGTCAGGAAACAGATTTGGGGAAACAGTACCCCTGAATCCTCTTATGTTCCCCTGCAGTCATTATGTATCATCTCTCTCCCCAACCAAAGGTTACTCTTATCCTGATTTCTTACATCATACTTTTGTTATGAAATTTTTAATGGACTCATATGGACTAATTTTGGTTTTTTATTTTTTGATCTGGATTTTGCTCAAATTTTGAGAGATTTATTCATTTATATACAGTTCTTTCTTATGATAACTTACTCCATTGTGAGAATGTACTCAGTTACTTTATTTCCTACTGTTGATGGACATTTGGGATGTTTTCAGTATTTGGCTATTACAAATTATACTGCTACAAACATAATAATATATATTTTTGGTGAACATAAATGACCATTTCTGCTAGGTGAATAGTTAGACTTGCTAGGTCATCTGGCTTATGTGTTTTCAGCTTCATACACATTTTCAGTTTTCCAAAGTGGTCGTGCCAGTTCATCCCCATATGACGGTATATGATAGTTTCAGTTGTTTTTCATTTTTACTAACAGCTGTAAGTATTATTTGTCATTATTTTTATCATTCTTATGGGCATTAGGGATACCTTATAGGTGTAATTTGCATTCTGCTGGTGGCTAGGGCATCTTTTTTTTGTATGTGTTGGATATTTGGATGTCTTCTATTTTGAGGTGCCTCTTAAGTCTTTTGCTGATTTTTCTGTTAGATCATTTTTTCTTTGTGATTTATAGTAGTTCTTAATATATTCTAGAGTTGAATCCTTTTCAAAGAAATGTATATTACAATTATTGTATGCCAGTTCGTAGCTTGCATTTTCACTCTTAATAGTATTTTTCGATAGTTTTAAAACCAATATTTCAATTTTTTCCTTATAGGTTGCATGTTGTATGTCTCGATCTCTTCCTGTGTCAACCTCATGAAGATGTTCATTCCTCTGTGTTCTGTACAAGCTTTACTGTTTTGGTATTTTACATCTTGATCTAGAATTGTGTATGGCGTTAGGTAGAAGGGGTCATGATTAATTTTTTTCCATGTGACTATCAGTTGACTCACTATTGTTTATTGAAAAGACCATCTTTTTCCCCATTATAGTGTCCTCTTTGTCATAAATTAGGTGGGTCAAGTTACGTTGCTCTGTACTTTTGGTCTGTTTTGTCTGTTGCACTGGTACTGTACTATTTTGATTACTCTCAAGCTTTACTATGGTTGTTGGTAGTCGATATAGTTACTATAGTCCTTGATACAGGATTTTAACTTTGTTCTTTGAAATTTCCTTGACTATTCTTGACTTTTTAATTGCCATATAAATTGCAGACTCAGCTTTTCAATTTTCACAAAAGAAACTGGATGAGAGTGGACCGTATAGATTTTTGAGAAGTAAAATCATTAACAATATTGAGTCTCAAAATCCATAAACAAGATATATCCTATGTATTTAGTCCTTTAGTTTCTCTCAGACTTTTTTTTTAAACTTTAAAAAAAATGTTTATTGTTTTTGAGAGAGAGAGAGTGAGCGAGCACGAACGGGGACAAGGGCAGAGAGATAGGGAGAGAATCCTGAGTAGGCTCTGCACCATCAGCACAGAGCCTGATGTTGGCTCTAACCCACAAACTGAGATCATGACCTGATGCAAAATCAAGAGTCAGATGTTCAACCGACTGAGCCACCCAGGTTCTAAACTTTTTTTTTTAAGTAAACTCTGCCCCTAGTGTGGGGCTTGCGCTCATGACCCTGAGATCAAAAGTTGCGTGCTCTATGGACTAAGCCAGCCAAGCGTTCCAAGGAAGTTTCATTTTATTCTTAGTTGCACATGTGTTTATCATACATGAGTGTTGAATTTTATCATGTGCTTTTTTTTGCCTCTCATGATGACTGCATGATTTTCCTCCATTTTTCTGTTGAGCTGAATTACATTGATTTTTTAAAAAAAATTTTAGTGTTGAAATCTTTCCTTTCTTAGAATAAACCCCATTTGGTTCTGATGTGTTCTCCTTTTTATTATTTTTTATTAGTTACTGACATGTTTAAGTTTTTATTTAAGTAATCTCTTCACCCCACGTGGGGCTCAGACTTGTGACCCCAAGATCAAGTGTTGTGTGCTCTACCAACTGAGCCAGTCCAGTGCCCCTAGTTACTAATATTTTGATTAGAGTTACTAATATTTTGATTAGAGTAACTATGTTCATGAGAGAGAGAGTGGTCTTTATAATGTTCTTGTAATGTCCTTGGCATGTTTCAATATCTTATTGCTAGTATTTTTTTTCTTGATAATTTTGCTTGGAAGTGATCAACCTTATCTTTAAAAATAACAATTAAAATTTTTTTTACATTTATTTATTTTTGAGAGAGCGTGAGCAGGGGAGGGGCAGAGAGAGAGGGAGACACAGAATCCAAAGCAGGCTCCAGGCTCTGAGCTGTTGGCACAGAGCCCGATGTAGGGCTCCAACTCATGAACCATAACCTGAGCCAAAGTCATGCTTAACTGACTGAGCCACCTGAAGTGCCCAAAAATAACAATTTTTGATGGTTGAATTTTTGTGTTTTATTGATAATTTTACCCTTTTATTTTCTTTCTAATATGTATTTTTTTTAAAGAATTACTTTTTTAGCTTTTTGAACTGGAAGCTTAGATCACTAATTTTCTGTCTTTTTAGTATTTTTATTTACATGGCCCTGCAGGCACCCACAAGTTTTGAAATGTTTTTATTATCATTCAGTTCAGAATGTTTTTCTCTGAGCTAGTACCATCTTAAATATTTGTCAAACAGTGCAAAATACAGTCCCTGAGAAAAGGAGCTACATGAGATTTGTATTAGTTTTGTCCTCCCTCCATTGGGTGAAAGGAAGGTGAAAATTTACTTTTCTAGTATGTATCTAGTATATATCTAGTATATTTTACTGTACATTTCAGAAGGTTCTGAGTTTCATGTAGGTTTATATATGAGGTGGGGACCATCCAAAGGCAAAAACCATTATCCATACATCTTCAAAGCCAGTGGTCTTCTTCAGCAGATCATTAGGAACACATTTATAGCTGAACAAGTCAGGTTTAAGAGAGAACTTATACCGTTAGGAACAGTAGGGATCTCAGTAAGTGGGTGTTACAAAGGACTTAATAGGATTTGGGTTTGCTGATTTGGGAGAGTGTTCAAGTAAGCAAGGCTTTCCTCTGGATTGGGTGCTGTCAGGAAGGAAGTGGGGCAAATCCATGATTGGGGATTACCTAGAGGACTGGAGGAATGAAGCATGGCCAGAGCTGTGACTGGAAAAGGAACAGTAGTCATTCATATTAGCCAAAATAGGGGGATATTTAGTCATTTTTGTGGTTTGTAAAAAATTTTATAATTTTGTCTGTGTACAGAGTGGCTTCGTTTTTGCCTTGATCCGTTGTGGTCAGAGTTGCCTCATCTGATGTTGGTGTTAATGTGAATTTGTTTATGTTCGATAGAACCTCAAGGCTTTACTGTCCTTGCCAGGTCAGTTCCTAGCTGTTGGGCTTCTTTTCTCTTAGTAATTTAATTTTTCACATGTAAATGAGGCTCATTGCAGGAAAATGAAAGTGAGAAAACTTACATAAACCGAAAGGAAAAAGTTTAGAGAAACAAGAAAACAAAAAGATTTAACCTGCCTGCCTAATATTTTCTTGAATATCTTTGTAGACATTTCTACATTTTTTTAAATGTTTATATTTGAGAGAGAGAGAGAGAGAGAGCGAGAGAGCAGGGAAGGGGCAGAGAGAGAGGGAGAGAGAGAGAGACACACACACAGAATCTGAAGCAGGCTCCAGGCTCTAAGCTGTCAGCACAGAACCCGACATGGGGCTCGAACTCACAAACCGTGACCTTAGCTGAAGTCAGATGCTTAACCAACTGAGGCACCCAGGCGCCCCTAGACATTCCTATCTTTATTTATACATACAAAATTTTTATAGATGTGAAGTGGTATTATTCATATATTTATTTTTTTTGCCCAAAGAATTTATGGTTTATCATTTCATTGGAAGTGTGTGGCTGTTTTACAATAGAGGATGCTGGGGTTAGTTTCTCAGTCTTCATTACAGTAAATTGGAATATTTTATCTGTATATCTGAAGAAGTTATAGAATAACATATGTAAATTGATATGACCTTGTAGTAGAAAGCATGCTATTCAACACAGATTTTAATAAAATGGTTTGCATTTAGTTTAAGTGCATACGCTTGTCAATTTTGTATATAATCTCTGTGAAATCTAGGTGGAAAACAATTCTTGTATGTCTCTGCACACCTGAAAAAGTAGATATTTAAAATAAGTTTCTTCACATTAGCTGATATAATTTATCTGCATTATGTGAATAAGGATAATAGTCAAGTCTTGTATATAATAAAATTATATATAAACTAGTTAGGGATGACTGGGTGGCTCAGTCTGTTAAGCGCCTGACTTTGGCTCAGGTCATGATCTCTTGGTCCGTGAGTTCAAGCTCCATGTCCGGGTCTGTGCTGACAGCTTGGAGCCTGGAGCCTGCTTAGGATTCTGTGTCTCCCTTTCTCTCTGTCCCTTCACCACTCACACTCTGTCTCTCTGTCTGTCTTTCTCTCTCTCTCAAAAATAAACATAGAAAAAGAAAAAAAAAACTAGTAGCTGTGTATTATATTAACTTTAGTAAATACTTCCAGATTTTCATCCAAAGATATAAAGTCTTTTCAGATGTCACTTATCATTAAAATAATCTTATTGGAATAGAAACATTTACTTTTATTTTTCAGGCACTAGCTAAATATGCGTACATTTAAAACTTCTCCTTTGGCCCTTTTTCCTTTTATTTTTTGCCAGTTTTCTTGGAAAAAAATGCCCTTAACTCTCGCTTACACTTTGACTTTTATCTCTTGTCCCTTTATTCTACCTAAGAGGTTCCAAAAGCTTTGAGCAAGTAGAAAAATTAGTTTTAGTATCAAGTTAGAGGAAAATGAAAATTGGAGTTTTTGAATAGACTTGAACTAACACTGCTAATCATCTATTTGCCTTTTAAGTGTACCATTTGTGTTCAGTTATAAAAAAGAACTTGGCATACTTGACATAATCTCTTGAAAAGTCCCTAAAGTCCCTTTTAGAAAATATTGTGGAAGTCTCTACTTAACCTCTCACTTCCTCTCATTAAGGTTGTACTTCTCTTTTTAGTCATAACATTTAAGTTTAAATTATTATAAACTAAATGCTTATAACAATTTCTAATGCATGTTGTGTTAAGTAACCTTTTAAAATTGACAGGAGCGCCTGGGTGGCTCAGTTGGTTAAGCGGCCGACTTCAGCTCAGGTCATGATCTCGCGGTCTGTGAGTTCGAGTCCCACGTCAGGCTCTGTGCTGACGGCTCAGAGCCTGGAGCCTGCTTTGGATTCTGTGTCTCCCTTTCTCTCTGCCCTTTCCCTGCTCACGCTCTGTCTCTATGTCTCTCAAAAATAAATAAAAATGTTAAAAAAAATTAAAATTGACATTTAAAATTCATTTTTTATATGTTGGAGATTTACCATAATTTGTAACTTATGGTAGGTTTACATTTGTATATTTAAACTTGTGAACATTATTATTATAAAAAATTTTTTTTGTATCTTAGGGAGAGAGCTCGAGAGAGCTGGGGAGAGGGGCAGAGAGAAAAATTCTTAAGCACACTCTGACTGAGTGTGGACACGAGGTTTGATCTCACGACTGTGAGATTATGACCTGAGCTGCAACCAAGAGTTGGGTGTTTAACTGACTGAGCCATCCAGGTGCCCCCTAAAGTTGTGAACGTTATTAAAGACCTTTATATGTTACATGCCATACTGGAAGAGGGCATTGTCTCTGTCTTCAGAGATTTTCCAGTCTGTTAGACATAGGAGATTGTGTGTGTATACACACATTTACAGTGTTTGTGGTACAAGGTATACTTTGAGATATAATAGTATCAAAACATTGTCTGAAAATACTGGAGATTGAATAATTAACACTTTGGATCAAGAGAAAAGACGTTATAGGAATTAAGGGCAACATATTAAGCAGTAGCATTACTTTTTATTTAAATCTGGATTAAAATTGTAGACCTGTTTGGCAAAATTGTATTGAAAAGTTTTATGTTAAAAAGTAGATGCTTTAATTAGTTAATTATTTTCAAGTTATCTGCTGTTTTCATTTGTTAAAAGTATATAATTGCCTTTTCACTCATTTTTTCTTTTTCTTTCTTTTTGGCAGCTTTTCACAGATGGAATCACAAATAAACTTATTGGCTGTTACGTGAGTAATACAATGGAGGATGTAGTCCTGGTGCGAATTTATGGCAATAAGACTGAGCTGTTAGTTGATCGAGATGAGGAAGTGAAGAGTTTCCGAGTGTTGCAGGCTCATGGCTGTGCACCACAACTCTACTGTACCTTCAATAATGGACTGTGCTATGAATTTATACAAGGAGAAGCATTGGATCCAAAGCATGTCTGCAACCCTGCCATTTTCAGGTATATTTCCTTTTCTAAATAATTTTTCTTTTTGAAAAATAAGAATATTAAGTGCACTAAGAAATTATACGTATATTTTAAGAGTTTATTTATTTATTTTGAGAGAGAGAGACAGAGACGGAGAGAGGGAAAGAGAAAACCTCAGGCAGAAAACCTCCATGCTCAGTGTGGATCCCAGTGTGGAGCTCGATTCCATGAACCATGAGATCATGATCTGAGCTGAAATCAAGAGTTGGATGCTTAACCAAATGAGCCACCACAGTGCCCCAGGAAATATTTTTTAAAATGCTTTTTCTTTCTTTGAGCAACTATTTGGTTAATTTAGAAACTTTCTTTAGTTAGGACTCTGTTTTGTTTTTGCTGAAGAAAAAAAAAATCCTTCTGTCTGTCATCCCATTGTTGACTCTTTGCAAAAGAAAGGACTATAAGATGTGGTTTTGGATTAGCCTGCTACAGAGCGTCAAGGCTTCCCCTTAATATTTTACAGTAGTGCCTGGATTAAGGCATTACACATTTCTTACTACTAACTTTCATAATTCAGTTGCTCATGTTTTCAGAGTTTTTACTTACTAAGATGCTTTTAATTCTGTTAATGCTATGTTACTTTTTGATTAATTAAGTGTATTATGTTTTCTATAACAGTGTCTTGCATATGCTTGATCATTTTTCTAAAATTGCTCTTTTAGAGTTTTCTTTCTTTTAAAAACTAACAAATGAGCTTGATTTGAAAACTGCAAATTCATTCATAGTTTAAGCCAGAAGTTCTCAAACATTTTTGTTTCAAGACCTCTTAACAGCTCTTAAAGGTTATTGAGGACCCAAAGAGTTTTTGTGAGTTAGGTACATCTGTCAACATTTGCCATGTTAGAAATTAAAAACAACTTTTTTTTTGAATTCAGGTATATCACTTGCACATTGTTAGCTATCAGTGTGATAACATGATCACACCACTTCATGTAGCTTCTTAAAAACTATGCCATATGCTCATGAGAGAGTGAAAAAAGTAAATAATGGCTTATCAAAGTAGTTTTAACTGCATAAATTTGAAAGGGTTTTGAGTCTCCAGGGATCCTGTGTCATTTTTTTTTTTTTTAATAAAATGTAGAAAGTCTATTTTTTAAGTATTTTTTAATGTTTATTCATTCTTGAGAGAGAATACAGAGCATGAGCAGGGGAGGAACAGAGAGAGAGACTCAGAATCTGAAGCAGGCTCCAGGCTCTGAGCTGTCAGCATAGAGCCCGACACGGGGCTCAAGCCCATCCATGGACCTTGAGATCATGACCTGACCCGAAGTCGGATGTTTAACCGACTGAGCCACCCAGGTGCCCCGGCCTGTGTCATATTTTAAGAGTTGCTGCCTTAACACAATACCTGTTTCAAATAATATTTGAAATAACAAATAATTTCAAATAACACATTACCTGTTTCAAATAATACTTAAAAATATTTTGGCATAGAAATCTATTGAAACCCCAGTTTTTAAACCAGATAGTTGCTTCTCTTACATGAGTGAGAATTTAGTATTTTTTTTTTTTTTTTTTTTTAGTTTTATTTGAGTAATCTCTGCACTCAACATGGGGCTCCAACCTACAGCCCTGAAATCAAGAGTCACACACTCTTCCAACTGAGCCAACTAGGCGTCCCTGTTTAAAATTTATTGAAGGACCCCAATTAATAGATAATGTATTTTTCTTTCGTGTTCCATTTTTTGTGGTGTTTAGGTTTGTGCGTGCGTGTATGTATATGAAATTTATTTATAAATCCTTAATCTTGTTCACAGTGTTTGAAGTACATCATTATAACAGGAAAGGTGATTAGATGCATAAATTAGTCCAAAGGAAAAACTGGAGTCAGATTCAGATACAAAAAGTATATGCCATAATGTTAGAGAAGGCCATATGAGCTTCCTAGTAACTAAAACAGGGAGGAAGATAATTAATTTCAAGAATCCATGTCCAAAAGATTTAAAAGAAAGTTGCTTAAAGCTAATACAGCTTTTACTGGTATTTTTTTTTTTAAATGTTTGTTTATTTTTGAGGGAGAGAGGATGAGCAGGGAAGGGGCAGAGAGAGAGAGGGGGACAGAGGATCTGAAGTGTACTCTGTGCTCACAGTAGTGAGCATGATGCAGGGCTTGAACTCATGGACTCATGAGCCATGAGATCATGACCTGAACCAAAGTCAGATGCTTAACCAACTGAGCCACCAAGGTGCCCCACTGGTATAGCATTTAAAAAAAAATGTTTTTATAGATTTTTGAGAGAGAGATAGAGAGAAAGAGAGAGAGACTGAGTGTGAGCAGGGGAGGAGCAGAGAGAGAGGGAAACAATCTGAAGCAGGCTCCAGGCTCTGAGCTGTTAACGCAGAGCCTGACACGGGGCTCAAAACCAATAACTGCTGAGATCATGACCTGAGTTGAAGTCAGATACTCATCCCACTGAGCCACCTAGGTGTCTCCGGAGAGAGAAAAAATCTTAAGCAGGTCCCATCTTAAAAAGCCATGGGAAATTCTATATATGGCATGATACCTCCGCCACTATGAATACACAGTGGAATCAGATGCTTTAGCTTTATGAACTGTGTGAATTTGGGCCTAGTACTTAAAACGTTTTGTGCCTCAATTTTCTTATCTAAAAAATGAGAATAATCATAGTACCTACTTCTAGGGGATTGTTGTAAGGACTAAAGTTGTAGTGTATGTAAAAAGTCTATAACAGTGTCTGGCATGTATTAAACACTATATAAATGTTAACTTTTATAATCATTATAATTTGTTTTCCTCAAGACTTTTCACATTTTACATTATACAGAACTTTTAACAACTTAAGAAAGTATTAAAATACCAATCAATTGACTTTATTATGCTTTTAGAAACATTTTTTGAATTTTAAAAATCATAGACTTTTTTTGCTCTTATGTACTACTTATTATAACATTATATACTGTTCCTTAAGGTGTATGCAAGCAGCATGTAGATGTAGCATAGCAAGTAATCATTACCACTACCCCCCCCACCCTTTGTTTGTGACCGACAGTACTAACCAGTCTTGGAACTCTCCTTATGAACATAGATTTCAGAATCTTTCTCAACTAAGTGATTTAAGGTACTTACTACCCATGAATAGTCTCTTGTTTTAGTTTTTATTTTAGCTTTCTTGAAAGAGATTATTTTACGTTAAAAAGTTAAGATTTTACTTTATTTTATTTTATTTATTTTTAAAGTTTATTTATTTATTGTGGGTGGGAGGGGAGAGAGAGAGAGAGAGAATGAGCAGAGGAGGGGCAGAGATTGCAGGAGAGCGAATCCCAAGCAGGTTCCGCACTGTCAGCACAGAGCCCAATGCAGGGCTCGAACTCACGAATCGTGAGATTATGACCTGAGCCAAAGCCAAGAGTTGGATTCTTAATTGACTGAGCCACCCAGGCACCCCTCAAGATTTTATTTTGAACTAATATTTAAAGACAGAGTAAAGAGTATATTATAATTTTTATTAATTAGAGAAACGATATATTAAAGTGATGATGGCTAGGACTGATGTAGCACTTAATATGAACTGGACACCTTGTGTATATGTGTTTTTTAAATATATTTTTTAATTAAGTAAACTGTCTGCCTGATGTGGGGCTTGAACTCATCATCCCAAAGTCAAGAGTTGCATGCTCCACTGACTGAGCCCTCCAGGTACCCCAAAACACTTTATGTGTATTAATAAATTCAACTCATAATAATCCCAGATTAAGTTTTTAAGATCTTGTTTAAGATCTTAATTTTTAAGATTTTAAGAAAGTAGTCATGTGGCTACTACAAGTACATCCCAAAAGATAGTAATGAGTAACTTAATCTTTTTACTTACTCCCTGAGAAAAGAACATAAAATGTAAGACCTTTATTACTTCACCTATAAAAATAATTTATTGTGAAAATTTGTAGAAGTGAAAAAAGACTCAAGAAGAAAATAAATGTAGACTTATCCCCATTTATTGATTTGTGATTATTCTCTATGATTAATTGCTATTAAGCTTATAGAATTTCTGTTTTAAAAGGAAAGCTTTTCATAATTGATAATATGTAATCTTAAGTAGAAATTTGGAAAATTATAGTTTTTGATCAAGAACACTGAAGTGTTGTCAGAGCTCACTTTGGTGTTTGATACCTTGTCATAATGATGTTTGCATTAATCAACTACATGACATTCTGAAAAAGACCAAACTGTGGAGACACTAAAAATAATCAAGAGTTGCTAAGGGGTATTGGGGAGGGATGAATGAATAGGCGAAACAGAATTTTTACAGCAGTGAAAATGTCTGCATGATACTTTAATGGTGGATACCTGTCATAAATTTGTTCAAAGTCATGGAATATACAACACCAAGTACCCTTATGTAAACTATGGACTTTGGGTGATAATGATGTGTCAGTATGGGTTCTTCAGTTGTAACTAATGTACCACTTTGGGAGAGGATGTCGGTATTGAAGGAGGTGATGTTTCTGTAGGTAGGGGGCATTTGGGAAATCTCCACCTTCTCAAAGTTGCTGTAAACCTAAAACTGCTCTAAAAAAATGTAAGAAGCCTTTACCTATGCTTTCAGTTAGATCTACCTACTTAAAATTATATGATACTAATGTAGCCATATACACATTTTATTTAAAAAAAAAACCTATGCTGGTAGAGACCAAATAGTATATATTTTAATGTTTATTTTTAAGAGAGAGAGAGAGACAGAGTACTCTTGGGGAAGGTGCAGAGAGGGAGATACAGAATCCAAAGCAGGCTTCAGACTCTGAGCTGTCAGCACAGAGCCCGATGCGGGGCTTGAACTTACGACTGTGAGATCATGATATGAGCCGAAGTCAGACACTTAACCAATTGAACTACCCAGGTGCCCCAATAATATTTTTAATTAAGTTCTATGACACTTAGCTTACAATGAATGATATGTTGAATTGACCTACAGTTTTTTTTTAAACGTTCATTTATTTATTGAGAAGAGAGTGCCTGTGCACACCCATGCATGCAAGGGAGGGACAGATAGTGGGAGAGAGAATCTCGAGCAGGCTCCATGCTCAGTGCAGAGCCTGACACAGGGCTTGATTTCATGACCATGAGATAGTGACATGAGCCAAAATCAAGAGTGGGACACTCAGCCACGACTGAGCCACTCAGGCACCACTAATTGACTCATATTTTTGAAAAAAGAATGGAGGTTGAGAAAGCAAACAAAGATGACAGGTAAGGATATGGCTAGTTAACACTATGGGTAGTAACACTGGCTATTTACCTTGTTTTGCTATTAAATTTATTTCATGTTGGGGCACCTGGGTGGCTCAGTTGGTTGGGCAGCCGACTTCGGCTCAGGTCATGATCTCACGGTCTGTGGGTTCGAGCCCCGCGTTGGGCTCTGTGCTGATGGCTCAGAGCCTGGAGCCTGCTTCGGATTCTGCGTCTGCCTCTCTCTCTCTGCTCTTCCTCTGCTCATGCTCTGTCTCTCAAAAATAAATAAACGTTTAAAAAAAAAAGGATTCTTTAACACTATGGGTAGTAACACTGGCTATTTACTTTATTTTGCTATTAAATTTATTTCATGTTATGTTGTAATTATCTTAAGGTATATGTAAGTGTTCGGAAGGGTCTTTTTTCCCTTTACAAGGGTATTTTGAGAGAGAACATGCATATGAGTGAGTGCAAGCAGAGGAAAAGCAGAGAGAGAGGGAGAGTATCCCAAGCAAGCTCCGTGCATTCATCGCAGAGCCAGCCTGGGGCTTAATCCTACAAACTGTGAGGTCGTGACCTGAGCTGAAATCAGGAGTCTTAACCAAATGACCTGTTCAGGTGCCCCCAGAAGGTTTTGTTAATTACTGTAAAACACAGGAAATAACAAAAAGAGATAATTGAAGGAAGTGCATAACTGAATTAAATGATCTTGAAAAGGAATGTGGTTTTACTGATTTCAAATATGTACAGTGGAGTACTTTTTAAAGAAAATCAAGTAAGTGAATGAATAAATGATAATTCTGGAGCCCCAAGAAGAGGTTAGGGATATAAATTTGGGATTATTGATGTGCTTGTATTTAGTTTTCTCCTCTAAAAAATGAATTTCATATATTTATGGTTAAAGGATTTGATTCATTAAATAAGGACTTCTTACTAATTTTGGGCTAGGTATCACATTTTGAGCTGTTGTTATTAGGTAAGCTTGATAATGCCGCTAACAATCTGGACTGATTGATTAATCAGAGCTTCAGTAAATGCTGATTGAGCCTTAGATCAAAGTCCACGGTACTGTCTTGGTTTTGGCTCCTTCAGACATAGCTGCTTGCTACTTGTGTGTATTTTGATTGTAATAGGGTATCTACTTTGAATGTAAAAAATTTGATAACATATTTATGTTTAGCCTAGGGAAGGAAAAAGAATTCAGACAGTCCCTTTTCTCCTAGTAATTTGTAGTGTGTGACAGACAATAATCTTGGAAAAAGGTAAGCTAAAATAGTATACACAGAACAGTAAAGGTTTAAAAAAAAAAAGCAGATAGATTACTGTGGTATACTTGAGGAAATTAGGCAGTGTTTCACGGAGACCTCATTTGAACTGGGCCTTAAAGAAAAAGACAGAGCATGGAAGAGACTGAGGGAATGATATGATAGATAAAGACAAGTTGCACCAAGTTAACATTTAACTAGTAATTCAGTTCATGGAAATTTACCATGCTTTGTTTTATTTGAACTTTTCTTTAGCAACCAAGTATTGGAGAGATCTTCAGAAAAAAAATTTTTAATATATTTTTTAATGTTTATTTATTTTTGAGAGAAAGATAGAACGTGAGCATGGGAGGTGCAGAGAGAGAGGGAGACACAGAATCTGAAGCAGGTTCCAGGCTATGAGCTGTTAGCACAGAGCCCGACACGGGGCTTGAACTCACGAACTGTGAGATCATGACCTGAGCCCAAGTCGGACGCTCAACTGACTGAGCCACCCAGGCGCCCTAGAAAATTTTTTAAAATTCACAGATGTTTGGGAATTTTTTCACCAGTTGTTTCTCTAATACTTGCCTCTTGCTAGGAATCCTGGCTGTAGTTTAATTAGAAACCACCCAGGGGGAGCCTGGGTGGCTCAGTTGGTTAAGTGTCCGACTTCTGATTTAGGCTCAGGTCATGACCCATTGTTCATGATTTAAAGCCCCTCATTGGGCTCTGCACTGACAGTATGGAGCTTGGTTGGGATTGTCTTTCTCCCCTCTCTCTGCTCCTCCCCTGCTCATTCTCTCTCTCAAAATAAAAACTTAAAAGATAAAAATAAAAAACCCACCTAACAACAGACATAATGTGAAAAATGCAGAAAATGATTTATTGCACATTTATTAAAAAGCATAACTAAAAAACACTTCCAATGCTGTATGTATTGTAGTGGAGCTGGTACATTGTACGGTGTGGGTTATAGGTAATATTGGTAATGTTCTCCTGGAAATCAATAGGGCAATATATAATCATAAAGGAAAGTTACATGATGTGTTTCTATCATGACAACGCTTATATAGATATAACCAAGGCATATAAACACAAAGAAATACTATGCTATTGTTGAAATTATAATTTTGAGTATTGTCTAAAATAATGCAGAATGGCTGATGCAGGGCTAAGAGGAAAAAATTCACTTAATAGCTGAACTGTGGCTGCAATCACACAATAATTTGCTTATGTGAAAACCCAAAGGGAGTGTGTAAAAATGAAACTAACTCTATTGGAGTGGTATGATTAGAGATTATTTTTCAATATAAAACATTCCTGTTATTGTTATAAGGCTCTTAATTTTTTAAAAGCTTCCAAGAGTGGGGGCAATTCGTATTATTGAGTATTTAAGAACGTTCTCTGAAGCCTTAAAATTTTCACATGTTTTGTTTTACTGAGTGTGGGATTTTAAAGTAGCATTTGCCTTGATGTTAGTGCAGGGAAACCTTACCTATTGAGACCAATCTATGATGGTGAAAATCAGAAATCTCAAAGTAATTTTTAATTACTTTCTTACATATACAAATAAAAATTCATGGTGTAGGGGTGCCTGGGTGGCTCAGTTAAGCATCTGACTCGATTTTGGCTCAGATTCGTGGGTTCAGGCACATTGTGCTCTGCATTGACAACGTGGAGCCTTCTTGAGATTCTCTCTCCTTCTCTCTCTCTCTCTCTATCTCTCTCTCTGCCCCTCCCCTGTCTGTGTGCGCATATGCTCTCTCAAAAAAAAAAGTTTCATGGTTTATTAAGTATTGTAGAATTACATTATTGAAGAGATTTTTTTTCTAGTTTTTTGTTGTAAAATTTACTAATAAAAAATAATTGACTTGCTCTAATCAAGACTTATTAAGAACTGTATAACCATTTAATTTATTAAAAATTTTTTTTACGTTTATTTATTTTGAGAGACCGAGTGAGACAATGCACAAGTGGGGGAGGGACAGAGAGAGGAGACACAGAACATGAAATAGGCTCCAGTCTCTGAGCTGTCAGCACAGAGCCTGACCCAAGGGCTCAAACACATGAACCGTGAGATCATGACCTGAGCTGAAGTTGGTTGCTCAACTGACTGAGCCACCCAAATACCCCTAATTTATCTAATTAAAAATCTTTTTTTTGTGGAGGTGCTGGGCAGCAAAAAGACATTGTAACATTTTGCCATCTTAATCATTTTTAAAGTATACCATTAAGTAGTATTAAGAACATTCACGTTGTTTTGCATCCAGCCTCCACCGTTATTTTCATCTTACAAAACTAAAATTCTTTATGTGTTAAATAGCAACTTTCCAATTCTCCCCACCCCTAGCCGTGGCAGTCCTCATTCTACTTTCTGTCTTTATGAATTTGACTGCTCTAGAGACCTCATTTAAGTGGAATCACCTTTTCGTCTTTTTTGATTGGCTTAATTACACTTAGCATGGTGTCTTCAAGGTTCATCCATATTGTAGTATGTGTCAGAATTTCCTTTCTTTGTAAGGCTAATACTACATTTTATGTATGTATTGCATTTTGTGTATCCTCTCATCCACGGATGGACTTTTGGGTTACTTCTACCTTTTTTATTTTTATTTTTTTGAATGTTTATTTAGTTTGAGACAGAGAAAACATGATCAGGGTAGGGGCAGAGAGGAGGAGAGAGAGATTCCCAAGCAGGCCCCACCCTCCGCACAGAACCTATCCTAAAGCCGTGAGATCATGACCTGAGTCAAAATCAACAGTCAGACACTTAATTCACTGAGCTGTCCAGGCACCCCTGTGTTGCTTCCATCTTTTTGGCTATTGTGAATAAGGCTGTAATGAACATAGGTGTACACATATCTTTTTGACACCGATTTCAGTTCTTTTGGATCTATAACCAGAAGTGGAATTGTTGGATCATATTGTATTTCTATTTTTAATTTTTTGAGGAACTGCCATGCTGTTTTCCATATCAACTGTACCATTTCATATTCTTACCAATAGTGTACAAGGGCTGCAGTTTCTTCATATTCTTGCCAACATTTTTTATTTTGTTTTTGGTAGTAGCCATCCTAATGGCTATGAGGTGTTATACACTGTGGTTTTGATTTTCATTTACCAAATGATTAGTCATATTTAGCATTTTTTCTTCTGTTTGTTGGGCATCTTATGCTTGTTGGTTTCTTGGGAGAAATGTTACTTTAATCATTTTCTTTTTTTTTTTTTTTTTTTAAGATTTTATTTTTAAGTAGTCTCTATACCCAATATGGAGCTTGAACTCAATCCTGAGATCAAGAGTCACATGCTATATCAACTGAGCCAGCCAGGTGCCCTATATATCGGATAAATTTTTGATAAAAAACACTATCATTTAGAAAACTTTACTTTTGTAACTTCATAGTCCATTTAATATTATGTCCATTTAATATTTCTATTATAACTAGTAGGAAATTGGTGTGAAATGGGAAGTCAGTGTATAAGATCTTTGTATATGAATGTGAATGTGAAGTTCATGTTGTCATTATTAAGCCTTTAAGTTGATTGAAGTTTTATGTAAACGTTTTCTGGTAGTCAAAACATGTTAGATTTGAAGGAGAACTTCAATGTTATGCAGTAGGCCAATAATTTTGTTTTTATTACAAGGAAAATGAGACTCAGAAATGAAATGATTTGCTTATTTAAGTTCAGAACAAAAATAACAATGGCAGGGTCAGAATGAAAATCCAACTAATTCAATGTAGTGTTGTGGTGGAGCATATCTATAGTGAAAAAGGCATGGCTTTTGCGTCCTATAATCCTTTAAATCCTGGCTCAGCCCCAGTTACTCACCTTTCTGTCAGAAAATTGAAGGCACTCAGAATTAGGTGCTTTTTCTTCTAGGAGCTATTCATGTTTAAAAGATTCACTTAAACTGTAAGAGCCCCTTGGGTAACATTTTATTCATTTTTGAAGTATTTACCATAGAATTGTCATTTCAGTCACTTTCAGCCTAATAATTTATAATTGGTACAACTTCTGAGATTACATTTTATATTTTGTAAATCAGAGTTTCATACAAACTCTGGGGTAAAACTATAAAAAATGACATTATGGGGCCCCTGGGTGACTCAGTTGGTTGAGCGTCTGACTTCAGCTCAGGTCACGATCTCGTGGTTTGTGAGTTCGAGCCCCGCGTCGGGCTCTGTGCTGACAGCTCAGAACCTGGAGCCTGCTTCAGATTCTGTGTCTCCCTCGCTCTCTGCCCTTCCCCAGCTCACTCTCTTTGTCTCTCCCAAAAATAAATAAAAAATTTAAAGAAATGGCATTATTATTCACTTACTTTAAAAAATCACAGCAAATAAAATTTGTTCATGTTAAATACCTGTTCTACAATGTGATCCTTCTCCTGAATCACTGGTCTCATTTTTTCAGTAAACATTCCTAGAATGTAACATTCTAGAACATAACATTGACATAGATTGCCCCTTGAGTTTATGTAACAGGGAGTGTACCTTTCTTCAAGCCTTTTGGTCTCCTTTTTCCTCTTTAAAGTTTTAAAACCGGTTCTTATGGGCTTAAAATATGTGTCATATATGCACATGTATTTGTAAGTATATATGTATGTACATGTGTATGTATGTATATACACACAAATGTACACTCTTCTTTGTTTTGGTTTTGTTATCTGACTTTTTCATCAAGTTTCTTGGTGTTAAAGTATCATATATTCATTTGGACCTCCCTATATATATATATATGTATATATATAGGGAGCAGGGGAGTTCTCCTTTTTCTAATAGTTTCAACCAGTCAGGAGCACCAACAAAAAGTCTTGAGATCAAATCTTTTTGGCTTAGTTTGGATAATATGCTCAGAGCCAATCACCAGTGAACAAATATGGAAGGATGGAATGCTCTGGGCAATTCTGTGTCATATCTTAACTCCTAAAATTAGTGCTACAGATGTGATACAGGGAGTTAGGATTGAGGTCAACTCTTTTTTTATTTTTTAATTTTTTTAATGTTTGTTTATTTTTGAGAGACATAGAGACAGAGCGTGAGCAGGGGAAGGGCAGAGAGAGAGGGAGACACAGAATCCGAAGCAGGCTCCATGCTGTGATGAGCTGTCAGCACAGAGCCCGATGTGGGGCTCGAACTCACAGACTGTGAGATGGTGAGCTGAGTCGAAGTCAGCTGCTTAACTGACTGAGCCACCCAGGCGCCCCGAGAGTCTCTTATGTTTTGTCTCCCTCCCTCTCTGTGTCTTTTTTCCTTTCCCCTCCCCCATGGTTTTTGCTAAGTCTTTCAAAATCTACCTGTGTGTTTAAACATACCGTATCTGTCTTTCTCTGACTGACTTATTTCACTCAGCATAATACCCTCCAGGTCCATCCATGTTGCTACGCATGGCCAGATTTCATTTTCATTCTTCCTCATTGCTGCAAAGTATTCCATTGTGTATATGGAATATATATATACATATTATATATATATATGTGTATATATATATATATACACACACACCACATCTTCTTTATCTATTCATCAGTTGATGGACACTTAGTCTCTCTCCATGATTTGGCTATTGTCGAAAGTGCTGCTATGAACATTGGGGTACACGTGCCCCTAAGCATCAGCACTCCTGTGTCTCTTGGATAGATTCCTAGCAGTGCTATTGCTGGGTCATAGGGTAGTTCTATTTTCATTTTTTTAAGGAACCTCCATACCGTTTTCCAGAGTGGCTGCACTAGTTTGCATTCCCACCAACGGTGTAGGAGGGTGCCTGCTTTTCCACATCCTCGCCAACATCTGTAGTTTCCTGATTTATTCATTTTAGTCACTCTAACTGGTGTGAGGTGGTATCTCAGTGTGGTTTTGATTTATATTTCCCTGATGATGAGTGACATTGAGCATCGTTTCATGTGTCTGTTGGCCATCTGTATTTCATCTTTGGAGAAGTGTCTGTTCATATCTTCTGCCCATTTCTTCACTGAATTATTTGTTTTTCGAGTGTGGAGTTTGGTAAGTTCTTATAGATTTTAGATACTAGTCCTTTATCTGATATGTCATTTGCAATTATCCTTTCCCATTCCATCGGTTGTCTATTAGTTTTGTTGGTTGTTTCCTTTGCCGTGCAGAAGCTTTTTATCTTGATGAGGTCCCAATAGTTCATTTTTGCTTTAAATTCCCTTGCCTTTGGAGATGTGTCGCGTAGGAAATTGCTGCGGCTCAAGTCAAAGAGGTTTTTTCCTGCTTTCTCCTCTAGGATTTTGATGATTTCTCCTCACATTCAGATCCTTCATCCAGTTGGAGTTTATTTTTGTGAGTGGTATAAGGAAGTGGTCTAGTTTCATTCTTCTGCATGTTGCTCTCCAGTTCTCCCAGCACCAGTTGTTAAAGAGGCTGTCTTTTTTCCATTGGATATTCTTTCCCACTTTGTCAAAGATTAGTTGGCTATATATGCCTGTGGGTCCATTTCTGGGTTCTCTATTCTATTCCATTGGTCTATGTGTTTGTTCTTGTGCCAGTACCATGCTGTCTTGATTATTACCGCTTTGTAGTAGAGGTTAAAGTCTGGGATTGTGATGCCTCCCACTTTGGTTTTCTTCTTCAATATTACTTTGGCTATTCGGGGTCTTTTGTGGTTCCGTATAAATTTTAGGATTGTTTGCTCTAGCTTTGAGAAGAATGCTGGTGCAATTTTGATTGAGATTGCATTGAATGTGTAGATTGCTTTGAGTAGTATTGCCATTTTAACAATATTCTTCCAATCCATGAGCATGGGATGTTTTCCCATTTCCTTGTGTCTTCCTCAATTTCCTTCATAAGTTTTTTTATAGTTTTCAGCATAGAGATCTTTTACATCTTTGCTTAGGTTTATTCCTAGGTATTTCCTACATAGGAAAGATGTATGTCATCTGCGAAAAGTGAAAGTTTGACTTCTCCTTGCCTATCCTGATGCCTTTTATTAGTATTATTTTGCTTTCTTGTCTGATTGCTGATGCTAGGACCTCCAACACTATGTTAAATAGCAGTGCTGAGAGTGGACATCCCTGTCGTGTTCCTGATCTCAGGGGAAGACACTCAGTTTTTCCCCATTGGGGATGATATTAGCTGTGGGCTTTTCATAAATGGCTTTTATGATGCCTATGTTCCTTCTATCCTGACTTTCTTGAGAGTTTTTTTAGGAAAGGATGTTGTATTTTGTCAAATGCTTTCTCTGCATCTATTGATAGGATCATATGGTTCTTTTGTTAATGTGATGTATCACGTTGATTGATTTGCGAATATTAAACCCCTGGTTTGCAGGGATGAATCCTACTTGATCATGATGAATAATTCTTCTTATATGCTGTTGGATTCGATTTGGTAGTATCTTGTTGAGAATTTTTGCATCCATGTTCATCAGGAATATTGGCCTGTAGTTCTCTTTTTTTGCTGGGTCTCTATCTGGTTTGAGAATCAAAGTGATGTTGGCTGGCTTCATAGAATGAGTCCGGGAGTTTTCCTTCCGTTTCAATTTTTTGGAACAGCTTGAGGAGGATAGGTATCAACTCTGTTTTAAATGTCTGGTAAAATTCCTCAGGGAAGCCATCTGGTCCTGGACTTTTATTTGTTGGGAGATTTTTGATAACCAATTCAATTTCTTCACTAGTTATGGGTCTGTTCAAGTTTTCTATTTCTTCCCGTTTGAATTTTGGTAGCGTGTGGCTGCTTAGGAATTTTTCTATTTCTTCCAGGTTGTTCAATTTGACAGCATATAGTTTTTCATAAAAGTCTCTGATGATTGCTTGTATTTCTGCCGGATTGGTTGTGATAACTCCATTTTCGTTTGTGATTTTATCAATTTGGTTTCTCTCTCTTTTCTTTTTGAGGAGCGTGGCTAGGGGTTTATCAATTTTTTTTATTTTTTCAAAGAACCAGCTCTTAGTTTCATGTATGCTTATTCTTATATTAGCATTTGCTCTTATGGGTTCTACAGATAAAAAGATAGCATGGATACAAGTATACACAGTTTCAGATTACTGTGTTGAATTGAGAAGATTGATTCTGATATCAAAAGACTTTTTTTTAATTTTATTTAAACAGTGCAATTAAATGTATCTCTGATTAATGTTTGATACGAGCCTTGAAATCATTTATAATTGTGTATTGTTCTGCTGGTCCTAACCATTGTTTATGTAATCAGAATAGACCACCTACTTCCAGACACTCAACCCCTTTTGGATACAACATTTATTCACTGTATCAATCATAGGTGTTTTTTTCCTACTGATGCTTTAATCATTTGATTACCATTGGTTCTGAGAGTTGACTTGACAAATTAATTTTTACTCTTATGTAAGGTAAAAAATCATGTTCTAAAATAAATACACACTAGTTATTTTAATTTATCTATGAGTAGACACGAACCGTACGATACTTAATATTTTCTTTTTGTGCTGTTTTGTTTTAAAACAGGCTAATAGCACGTCAGCTTGCTAAAATCCACGCTATCCATGCACACAATGGCTGGATTCCCAAATCTAATCTATGGCTAAAGATGGGAAAATATTTCTCTCTCATCCCCACAGGATTTGCAGATGAAGACCTTAATAAAAGGTAAAATTATTTTTGCATTTGAAATTGTTTTACCTTGTTTTGCTATACATATAGGTGTTTGGAGGTAGTTTACAAGGTTTCTGCATATAAAATCTAGCTTAGTTGCTCTCTTAGTATTTAATTAAATTAGCATTGCTTTATTTGACTCTCAGATGGTACTATAGGAGTATAACTGCCTTTCTCCCCCAGCCAACTCAAAAAAAAGCAAAACAAAAGAGACCCCCTACACAAGCCTGGGAAGTGGGTAGTAGGTAGAGATGACCAGCCAAGAAATAAATGTAGAAACATTTATTTGGAAATAAGCTTAATGTAATGATTGCTTTAAGTGGGTATTTTTTTGCTTTATAAAAGGAGTTGGCCATGGAGCCCGTTTTTAAAGAATTCTTTTTGTTAGAAACTGTTTTAAATAGCCTGAGAAATATACATTGGGGCAGTGTAGTAATACTGGAGTGTGAAAAAGTTTGGATCGTCCTAGTTTACTGAGAATTTAAGCCTCAGGTAATGAGGTTGAAAATTCAAATACTGGAGTCTTTTTATTTTTTTTTTTTGACAGAGTAAGCATGAGCAGGGGAAGAGGCTTAGAGAGAGGGAAAGAGAATCCCAAGCAGGCTCCACACATCAGTGCAGAGCCTGATGTGGGTCTTGATCTCATAACTATGAGATCATGATCTGAGCTGAAATCAAGAGTCGCACACTTAACTGACTGGGTCACCGCTCAGTTACTGGGGTCTTACTTGGCTTCTGTAAAACTGACTCCCTAGGTTCAAAAAGTAAAGTACTTCATTATATTTTACATAAAAATACTTGTAAATTAGTATTTGGAATCTAAATTATATGAATATTTTTATACACTGTGATTAATGTTACTATAAAGATTAGGAAATCTATTTTCCCTTTTATATCTATTGACGAATTTTTCGTTTTAAGAACAATAGAGACAGGCAGGACCTATAGATTTTTCCTTCTTTCTATTTACTTTTTATAATTCATTAGTGAAAAATAGCTGTATTGTTCTGTTGAGTTGGATTATTTCACAGATTAGTTTGATTTACTCAGTATATATGTTTTTGTTTGCAGGTAGTTTGTCAGAATTTGAATTTGATAGGGACGGTATATACCCTTTTACATGAGTTTGGCAAACATCTGTAAATGTGTCTAGTATGCTAGATATTCAGGAAGTGACAGCAAAAAAAACCCCACAAAATCCTCTTTTGAAGTAACTGTTTTATTGAAAAATTTGGAAGAATGTCACGTAAAAATAATGAAGTAGATGGCAATGGGGAATGTAAGATTTTCTTAACTTTTTAAGATAACTCAGAGTTCAGAGGCAGCATAGTATTGTGTGGATTAAGAGCACAGGATTCTGGAGCCCAAATTGCCTAGGATGAAGCCTTAATTCTGCCAGTTAACAGTTCTGCTGTGTAACTTTGGGCAAGTTACCCATTCCTTATCTGTAAAATGGAAATAATAAGAGTAGCGTATTTACTTTTTAAGGTTTTTACCAGGATTAATTGAGTTAGTATATACAAAATACATAGAACAGGGTGCAGAAGCACCCTGCCCTAATAGATAATACACAACTAAAACATTAAAAACAAAGTATTAAAAGTATGTTTCATATTTTTCTCAGTTCCTTTGTATATGATTGTAATTATCGCGTTCAATCCTTTGAGTCTTAATTATTTCTCTTCAGCTCTGTATGTTTTACATAGTTTCTTGAACAATTATACCGTCTTCACAAGAGCATATAATGATTACTTTTGGAAGCTGTGTGTAGAGAAGAATGCAATAGTGGGAAAATACAGGCAGCAACCACTTGAATAGGCAAATTCATCAAAGTTAAATTAAGTGATAGAAAGTCTTCATTATAAAATGGAGAAGTAAGAGAGTAGTTTGAGAGACTGCAGAGAAAGAATGAAGAAAACTTGGCTTAAATTGTTAAGGAAATAGAAAGTGTAATCTAACAGCAATTTTGTAAGCCAGATGGTATGGAGGAGTTAGTGGTAGCATTCTATTTTTGTTTCATTTTATTTTTGTTAAATGAATATAAATATAGCATAATAAACAGTATAAAAGAGTGAGTGTAGGATTCAAAAGCCATAATCTGTAGTCCTGCTTTCCACCCTACCTACCATACTTCCCAGTCTCACTACTTTGAGACAGTTTCTATAATAGATAATGGGAGTATTCTGTGATAGGATTATCACAGATAATACTTGATGTTATCATATAACTTATTTGGTTTATCAGTAGTAGATCATGTCTGTTGACTTTGATAGGTGAAGTTAGCATTCACTCTTTGAAACTTGAAATAGATGTTCTAGTTCTTTAATAAACTGTCTTTATAATTTTAAATAATATACTTAAGCAACTCTTTCTATTGAACTCTTTGTGTCTTGGAGATACATGTAAAACATTTAGAATTAGAGCTTACTAAATGTTAGCTATTAAGTTTATGTATATATATATTCCCCAATTTTGTAGTAATTGATTTTTTACTTTTCTACTTTGTATTTTAACTTGCTTAGGCTTGTTTTTTTAATTCATATTAAGTTTATTGTAAAGATTTTCCTTTATTCCAACTTTTAGAATAATTGGCTTATTTAAATTCAGGAATCTGTGCAATTGAATGGAAAGAATTTACTAAAAATAGGTTTTAGTCTTTAATTAAACTTGAAAAAAGTCATTAATCCTTTTTTTTTTTTTAAACTTCAAGGTTCTTAAGTGATATCCCAAGCTCTCAGATTCTTCAGGAAGAAATGACTTGGATGAAGGAGATTCTTTCCAACCTGGGGTCACCTGTTGTGCTTTGCCATAATGACCTATTGTGTAAGAACATAATCTACAATGAGAAACAAGGTAGGTATCTGACTTTAGCAGTAAGTAAAGTTGATTTCTTTGATGTTCTTAATGGTCCTTTGATCTTTGTAATCAATAAATAAATTTAATTCAGATATAAGGATTAAAAACATTCATGAAGTCTTTAAAGATTTTCTTTTAGGTTAAAAAGTCATGGTAACTCTGCTAAATTAGGAACATATTCTCTATTTGTATAAAATATGTTTCTTAGAAAGATTGTGATTCTTGTTAAGAATTAAATGAAAAATGATAAAATGATTTTGTTTATAAATTTAACTGTAAAACGTATTTTTGGTAATTCATGATTTGAAAACGTAACTGCTTGTAATGGGAGTTATTGAAAAGCCAACTGACATTGCACTGCTTTTAATAAATACATAATTTTCTCAGTGTTGGGGAGGAGGACAACAGTATTAGAAACAAATTTGTCTGCAGGTTTCCTATTACCTCTTTATTCTGATTTGTTAGATATTTTGATGCTAAGGAGAGAGCTACAGATGGAGGAAATGTTATTTGTACTTGCCGAAATTTGTATTTACTAAAGTAGTAATCAAGTAGCTTTGGTAAATAGTTTTAACATTTTTCGAGGTATAGACAGTGATACTTTTGGTGAAATGTTTTCTGTGATTGTTCATATCTTGTTGTATTCAAATTCTCTGTTTCCATATTAAGAAACTCTTGGTTGTATTATATTATTGGATAAAGTGGTTTGAGGTTTGGTTGCTAAAGCATAGATTTCCCTTCAGAAATAAATTGAAATTAAAAAAATATAATCTTGCCTGAGGGTTTAGTATTAATCCAGAAAGTCTGAAACTCTGAAACTTTTATTTTAAAGGAAATCGGTTTTGAGAATAGTCATTATAGTTGGAAGATAAAATATTTTAAGTCAAAGTGTGTGTTTGTGAAGATGCTAAAGCCAAAGAACTCTGATTAAATGGTCATAATTCTATTAAATTGCTATTTATGACCATTCTTGTGAGATTGTAAGTCGAGACTATTCTAATGCAAAGGTTATTAATTTTGTAACTGCCTTTAACTTGAAGAAAATTAACCAAAGAGCACTGTCAAGGATGGTAGACTGAAACACATATTTTCAAAAACATGTTTGAGTGTCTTTTATATTTTAATCTGGATTAGAGGTTCTATTTTTAAAAAATACATTGAGCTAACATCATTTTTTTGAATGTCTTGAAGTCTTGGTGTAGAAACATTTTTTTTTTTTTTTAAAGTTCAGGTATACCCTAAACATGAAGTACTTGACAGTGTCCTTTATTATTTATTGTCCATTTATTATATGTAATAGTCATGTATATACTGCATTATTACTAGTAACCAAATCTCAATGCCATTTGTGAGACGAGTATTAGTTTTTACATTAAAGCGATGTATTAGCTTTTAAGTTCAGTGCAAGACCAAATAACACATTTTATATAATGGAATTTCAAGTGAGGGACTTCATCTTACTTTTGAAGTGGACACTCAGCTTTATTTTTAACTGCAAGTTAATCAAAGAGAATCTGTTATTTCCTTTGGAATATAGTTTTAGCTTTTCATATTTTTATTTTATAAGTTTCTTTTTCATATTCATTTCACAGAGCAATCTTGTTTATAAAACTAAAATATAAGGGACCAAAAAAATCAGATTACTTTGTCTTAGGTATTAAAAAAACACATTTTTACTTTTTTATTTAATTAGTTGCCTATCTAAACTATTGATCAGTGATATGAAAATTCTCTTATTTTCAAACAAAATCTTTATACTTCAGTTTGACTCTATCTTGTCTTTTTATTTTACCAAGAGTTAACCTAAATCATATTTTTTGTGCCTAATTTTTTTCCCTGTGCAGAAAGAATGAATTTCACAGTTCAACAAATGTAATTACTTTAATCTATTTTTCTTCTCTTCAGAAAGTCTATTGTGTACCATTTGTTTCTTCCTGTCTTTGTGGTTATATTTTGTGTGTTAGTTACAGATATGTTCTGTTATTTTTCGTACCAGGGGTTTTAACAGTGTCTGTTAGGAAGGCAAGTTTGGACTTTATGGCATCCATTAAAAAAAGTCCATTGCTATGTGATTACTTGATACATAGCATTAAGCAAATACAGTTGGAATGTTGTTCAGGTAGAATCTAAAGCTCATGAAACTGGAAACTGTGGCATGAGGTTTGTTCTGTGTATTATTATCTAATCGTTTTCAAATTAGGAGCTAACTGTATGACATATTTACCTTTAGTTATAAGGACGAGATACCTACCTCGTGCTTAAAAAATTGTAAATTCTATACATTCAGTAAATGTAATAAGCAAAAAATTAAACTAGCATTAGTTTTTACAGCTACAGTCTTAAGGAGGATAATTAAAATTAGAAATAGGGACTGCAAAAGTACTTTATCTTAACTGATTGGCTTGTTATGGTATCTAAAAGCCCAAGTGTGAAGTCTCTTGAGATTAAAATAATTTCTACATAGAATAAATGATTAAGCTGTATATCTTATCACAGGCATGTTTAATTTGTTGTCATTCATGTGATTTGAGCTCAGGACTCCAGTATTTTGTACCCACTTATGAAATATAAACATGTAAACATAATAAGATGAAAGCCAAGGGACTGGCTCTGACATCATCAAGCTTAGTATCTCTTTCTGTATGTTTCAGATGCTTCATTCCTCAGAAGTGCAGATTTTAGTTATTGAACTTCATGAATTTATAGTGGATCATTTTGAAGTCTCCACATGTATTTTTCAGCCATAGTAACTTAGATTTTGTATATTGTCACTGGATTAAAAATTTCTAAATAATTCTTTTTTTTTTTAAGGTTATTTATTTTTGAGAGAGAGAGAGAAAGAGGGAGGAGCAGAGAGAGAATCCCAAGCAGACTCAGTGCTGTCAATACAGAGCCTGACTTGGGGCTTGAACTCCCAAATTGTGAGATAATGATCTGAGCCCAAATCAAGAGTCAGACACTTAACTGACTGAGCCACCCAGGCACCCCCTCAGTAACTCTTAAAAGCAGATGTATTAAAGCTTAGTTACAACTAAGAGAAGTTGGAAAGGGTGTAGATATTGGAACCAAGCATGCTTAGGTTCACATCCCTGCTTAGTCACATATAGAATTAGGTGGTATTAGACACATCATTTAGTCTCTCTCTCTCTCTTTTTAATTTTATTGTTAAGTGATTTCTGTACCCAACATCGGGCTCGAATTCACAATCTCAAGATACAGAGTTACATGCTTTACTGACTTAGCCAGCCAGGTGCCCCCATTTTACCTCTTTGTGAAGTGTTTATATTTGAACTTAACTATCTGCACCAGAATCACCCAGGGTATCTGGGAAAAATGAGTGTTTCTGGGTCCCATCTAAGACTAACTGAGTAAGAATTTCTATAGTTGGGCTTAAGAATCTGCATGTTAAACGGGTTTCCAGGCATTGTTTATACTTCGAATAGCCTAGAAATTTAATTTACTTTATTTCAACTTGGAGGGAGTAGCTACTTCAGATGATTCCTGACAAGATTTTAGATCATGCATACAAGTGTATAGCATTGGAGTAGGTACCTAGCAGCTTATCACTTTTGCTATCATAATAGGGGTTGGCAAACTTTTTCTGTAAGGTGTAGATGGTACAGTTTAGGCTTTGTGTACCAGTAGTCTCCTTTGCAGTGATTCTGGGTTGTAGCACAAACAGAGCCATAGATAATACATCAATAAATGTGTGTGACTGTGTTCCAGTAAAACTGCTTACAAAACCAGACAGTGGGTTGGATTTGGCCTGAGCATATGTAGTTTGCCAACCCCTTTGTTATGTTCATAGAATGCATTTTACAAAATGTATTTGATTCTGAAAAAGAGTGGTTACTATAAGCTAGAGGTTGACTTTGTCTTATAAATACGGGAATTATGGCTCATAGGTGTGAGGTGACAATTGACTTTGTCTTTAAGTGCAGCTTACAGATTTTCTCTTAACTATAACTTGAATGAGTAAAGTTTAAAAACGTATATACATGTATACATAAGTACATATTTATACACGCACACAGGATTATGAGCATCCTGCAGTTCTTAGGCTTTCTGCACCTGTGAATGTTACAGGAGATAGTAGGTATCACAGGAAGAAATACTGCCTCTACCTGTTCTCACCATGTCAGTTGACAGGACTCAGGAACATGGGAGAAGAAAGAGTGAGCTTCCTTTTTCAAGTTGATGGTAACTATCAAGATTTTTGAAATGTTAGGCAGTGCCAGGAATTAGGTGGTTGGTAAACAGCGGCCTATTCCTTGCCTTCAGTGAAATGACATCTTAAAAAGGTAAGGAAAGAATATTTAATGATGATGATAAAATTTATTACATGATAAGAAAATCCAGTAGCAGTGGTTCTTGATCCAGAACTGTTAAGACTTACCAGTTGTCTTTTATATTAATCATTAACTTAAAAAAAGAATTTATATGAAGTAGAACAAGTTGTAATATTGCTTATTGACTAACTGACTTCAATTCTAATATTTTAATTTCAGCTAACTCTTAACTGCTGATATCTTAAAAGTAATTGCTAAAGCTTTTCAGTATGTTTTCTTATTTCTTGATGCTCTGTTTATTGGTGGCTGTTTCATTTCTTTCCTTCTCCCTATTTCTTCATAAAATCTTATTTAAGATCTAATCTAGAACTTTAAGTTTCAGTAATGGCAATCATTGATTATTTCTCTATGAAATACAGGAAGCTGATTTACAGCTATTTAAAGAAATACAAATGAGTGGAAGAAAAAAGAATGTTTTCCTGGGAATTGTAGTTGTAAACCAGGTTTTTCTTTAGAGTTTTACACAGTGTAAATAGAAAATGGATGAGGCACCATTCTCAGTCACTTGATTGGCTTTGAATCTTACCCAGTGTATTATTTATTCATGAAAGAAACTGTGATATGGTTGTTTCATTGACATTTTAATGACATAGAGTTTTGTTGTTGATTTTATTTTAAAATTTAAGTAAATACAAATTTATTCTTGTTTTTAGTAACCTGTATTTTCCAGGGTGGAGTTTTTAATGAAGGATAGTCTTAACCTTTTTAACTTGTATTCTGGATTACTATTTAGTATGAAATAAAACATCCTTAAATCAGTAAAAAGCTTAAATGCACTGTAAAAGCCCAAGTTATTAAGGAAGAGCTGTCTAAAATAATGACTAGATAAGTGTATTTTTCTTTACTCTTATATTCATTCCCACTGTATGTTCAATCATGTAGTTGGATAAGAATGTCACAAATCCCATACTTAGTTCGTTCTTAGTGTTTCATGCTTATTCCTTCTCCCCCACCCACCATTTAACTTATGTTATCATTGTGTCTCAGCATTCTCTGCCAAACCTTTGTTTATAAGCATTTGGATATTTACTGTGTGCTAGAGATTGCTCTGTGAATTGCGTGATAAAAGATGAAAGGGACCTATTGTCCTTCCAGGAAGCCATATGCCATGTAGTGGAGGAGTCAGATCATGAAACAGATACTTACATTCAGAATGATGAGCGCCATGGTGAAGGTGTACACAGGTACTACCGGATGCTAGAGTGAGGGATGAATGGGAAGCTTCTCAGAGCAGAATATTCCCTTTTTCTGTAAAAGAGAAAAAGCATTTTGCTAACAGTAGTGTAATCATGGTTATTTTTTCTCTTTGTTCTCTTTCTGCCTTACCTAACACCGCAGAGCAAGTAGAGTGAGTTGAAAAGATTTTCAGGTTCTCATATTGGTTATTTTGCTTTTTATTTTTATCCCTTAACAACAAACTAAAGAAATCCAAACAAATGTAGCATGTGAATTATATAGCCTTAGTTAATGAACTAAATTTTTTGGTTTTAAAGTACTTTAAAAATTGGCTGTTTTCAACCAGACTGAGATTCGAACAGTTAAACTCAGTAATGTATGGATTTTATTACTGTGAAACCATACAAGAAGTAAAGTCATAAAAAGAAACATAGTTTTCAAAAATCCAAGTTACAATTTTATTCATTAATCTTATGCTTTACCCATTATGTGTAGTGTGCCTTATTATATAAACATAAATGATACATGGTCTTAACCCTTAAAGCAGTTTACTGTTTTAGAGGTCAGGGATCCGTTTGGAATCTGGAAAATTGAGATTGCCCTTAGAAATGAGCATACACATAAGATTTTGTAAAAACTTTTAGGGAGTAGTCTCATTTTTTTTCTAACTCGAAACTCCAATTAAAAATTCATGTCTTAAAGAATTAACAAGATAGTCATGCCCTGTGAACTATTAATAGTGATGTGGATGTTCCTGTAAATAATTGGAAATTTTAGAAATCAGAAGTTAAATTTATATAAGAAAAAAGTTCAGTATATTTTCTGTTGTTAGGAAAGCATTTTCTAGTAATTTGATTTTTCTGGCACCCAAAATAAGTGAAGTAGGCTTCTTTAATTTTATTTTGTTGCAAAAGATTAAATTTAAGGTTGAGTTCCACTTTGTTTGCAATAGTTTGAAAAAAGAATAGTTAATGCAGATTAAAAAAAATTTTTTTTTTCCTTTTAAGCTTTGTGTGTTGTAAAATGTGAGTTTGCCAAATTTTCTTCATCTGCTACAGATTAGGTATGCCATTGTTGCTGCCATGTGGCGGCGCACCCCGTGCTTCTTAAACGCACTGACTGGAGGTTTATCGCATCACTTGTTCACATGCACGGAGCCTGGTAACAGCCTCATCTGTATCTTGTTAGCTTCATTTTCTTATTTTTTAAATTTCATTATTTATAAACTCAACATTGCATTTAAAAATAAAGGCTAGTTTTAATGAATTAATGCTACTACAAAAAGTCATTGCTAAAATTTTCATACTGAAACAGATTTTAACTTTTGTTAAAATGATCTGTGTTTTATTTAAATTGTATTTATAAGCAGGGATTTTTACCTGCCATTTTAACTATATTTGCCAAATTCTAAATATAATTTTAAAAATTGAAATTGAAGCTTTTGTTTATGTGGCAAAAGTAAGCTTCAGGACTGGGCTGTGTATTTTTATTGGCATGTAAGAGTTAATATGAGCTCTACAAGAATTTGTGTTTAAAGAGTTAAAGCAATCAACAGCTGCAATAAAAAAAAAACTATAAAAAACTGTTCGGTTGGCTCATTTGTGCAACTTGTTGAATCTTCTTGAATCCTGATTTCTTAAAGGCTGGCTGGATAGGTATATCCAAAATCATTGGGTTTAGTCTCTTCATCTATTGACAGTTTTATTTAGACAATTCATCTTAATCTTTTTAAACTATCGTTTTCGTTTTTTCCTCCTAAAAGTAATGTTTAATGTAAAGAATTTAAAAAACAAGGAAAAAAAGGTCACTTGTCTATCACCTGTAATGAAACCAGTTGAAACATACTGTCTTGGTTAATTTCCATGCATCTTTTTTTCTCCTATGCATTATATGTTTTTTCTCTCTTCTCCAGACATAGTTTAATAATTTGGATCACTGTGTTTAGTATTTTGTATCTTTTTTCATGTAACATTTGTAATTCTCCTGGTCATCAAATAATTTTTGAAAATGAAAATTTTTTTCATGGCTGCAGAGTATTTTATTGTGATGGTGGAATACACCCTCTAATTACCAGTGTTACCCAGAACAAACTTTAAAACATGTTCTCACTTCCCATTCTGCGATTTAGTAAAGTGATTTGGTTAACTTTAAGATTTTCCGTGGGATAGTTTTTTGAATTCAAGACTATAATACCTGTGGTGGTTCAAAGCAGTGATTCGTTGTAGTCACCAGCATTTTAGAACCTTTTATTTATTTGGTCAATATGCGTATAGATTTTGATTAACTGGGCTTTGATATTCTGATGATGCTCACTTAACTACTCTAGACCTGGCTAGTATTTATACAAGTTTAGAATTAATATATTACATGCTATTTTATTACATTAGAAATTTTTTGCTTTTATGTAAAATATGCCGTTTGCCATGATATTTTTGTGTCATGTAATTCTTTTTCTGAGTTTGAGTACGATCAGCATATACCCCTAAATATATATATCCATATCAAGATATTATAGTTCAAAGTTCTTTTATTTGGGAAATGCCAGTGTGTGTGGACCAGGAGTTTTTGTTACTTCAGTTTGATGTTTAAAAGACAGTGTAACTAAGACATATGCTATGCATTTTCTCAATATAAGCCTCTTCGAAACTATTCTTACAACCATCTCTGTGCGTGTTATCCATTTTAATTGTATGGCCCCGTAAACTTTGAGTTTGTGATGCTGGTGTCGACAGTGACCCATTTTGATTTTTTTAAATGTCTCTAACTCTTTCTCTCTTTTTAAAATGTTTTCTCGTCTCTCTTTTAAAAAGACCTGTATCTTTGAGACAAACCCTGCATCGTAGTTAGGACTTAAAAATGAATGTTCCTGAGCATGAGTATGTCCCCTAGACAGTCAGACTTTGCCTTTTATCTTTGGGGAAATGTAATGAAATACACACATATTTAGCATTAATTTAGAATAGGAGTCTAGCTTATATAAAAATTTCTCAAATTAAAAAAAGTTTGCAAGCAGCTATGCCTTTGTTCTTTTTAAAAGATAAAACAACTTTAATGCTGCTCAGGTATTTTATTGGAAATCTTAAGTTATGTATCATTCCAAGAAACTATGAGTTTGTAGCAACTAATTTCTTAAATTAGGAATATCATTAAGTTGATCAAATATTATAGCAGAACTGCAGGGTTCACAGAATTCAAGTCTGTTAAAGTTGATATTTGATTTATGTGTGTAAAGTAGCATGTCAGTTCACTTTTGGAGTATCATATCATAATTTGTTAAAATTGCACAGGTTACTAACAATTTCCAAAGTTAGTATTTATTTTTAATTAAATTTGAATTTTTAAGTATCCGATGCCCCCTTGTGGTGAAAGACATATTTTGCTTTTGTTTGAATTTGGAGAATTATTATTTTGACTTTTGTTTAATATAGTGGACATTAATGTTCACAAGCTGTTGACAATATATAATTTGGATTTTGTAAAGCTCATTGCCATAAAATTCACAGCCTTACCCTGTATTGTCTCAGAAGTGCATGTAACCAAGCACATACAATGAGACAAAATTTGGAAGCTATTTAATTACAAATAGCATAGGGATTTTCTAATCTTGTATATGATTTCTTATGTCTTTTGTTTTGTGTCTCACATAGGTGATGTACAGTTCATTGATTATGAATATTCTGGATACAACTACCTGGCATATGATATTGGAAATCATTTCAATGAATTTGCAGGTAAAATCCAGGGCTTCACTAATGGAGCAACATATATAACTTCGAAATGATACTTAAAAAAGTTTTTGTTTTTTTTTTTTAAGTTTATTTTTATTTTGAGAGAGGGCAGGTAGGGACGAGAGAAAGATGGGGAGAGAGAATCCCAATCAGGCTCCATGCTTAGTGTGGAGCCAGTGTGTGGGGCTGGAACTCAGGACCCTGAGATCATGACCTGAGCTGAAATCAAAAGTCAGATGCTTCACTGAAAAGATACTTTTAGAATTGTTTTTGTTTGTTTGTTTTCTTTAGGGAAGTTCACCTGGGAGTAGGAACAACATTTTTTAACCCTTTCTGACCTTTTTCTTTATTAATGAAAGAAAGAAAAGAGATAACCCTTTCCTAATCCCTTAAGGAAAAAAATAATCATTGTGGTTAACATTAAGACCTTACATAGTGCAGAGTGTTTCGTAAGTCTCATTTTTTTTCTCCACAGCAATCCTGTCACTTAGGTTATATTCCCAGCTTATAAATGGAGAAAAATAACACACCAAGATCACAGTAAAATACAGAGAGCTAAAATTTGCATTATTTTTTAATCCTTTAAAAAAGCCTTTGTTGTTTCCATTTTATACTTGAGCTTTTAGAATGTTGGGTAACTAAGAAGCTAAATAATTTGTCTTTTTATTTTGTCTTTGTGAATAATTGAAAGACTTGCTATTTTACTCCTGAAAATTAATCTTTTATCACTGTCAAGTATAAAAATTTTAGGTTTTTTTATGTTAAAAGGAATTAATTTAAAAATACATTTTATAACTATATTTAGAAACATGAAATGCTCTAAAACTAAAGATTAGGAAATTCTCCTGGATGATTTATACTTAGTAGGAACTTTTCATAGCTCAATCTGTATTTATTTACATTCATGCATTCTTATATTTTCATATACTTAACCAAACTGGGAAGAAGTTGGAGAGGGTTTTAATTTATACGTTTTCAGTTATTTCCCTACACCAGACCTTTCATACACATTCTATATCTCCACACATGTGCTGTGCATATAGTGAGGAATCACCATATCCATGTTAGTATAATGGTTGGTCACTGCTGTGGATATAAAAGAGGAAGCTCTGGTGATCCAAATATGATTTTGGGTAGGAAAAAGTCGAACTAAAGCTTGCAAGTTAGGTAGAATTTGAGATGTGCAGATAGAAGAGAAAGGAAAGCACTGCAGGACGGAGGAAGAAGATTTCAAGGTGAGTGTACCTGTTTGTAGGATGTAGAACTCATGAAGGAACATGTAGGAGTTATAAGACCAGAGAAGTAAAGTTTGGACCAACTAATGAAGAACATCGAGTGGTAGACAAAATAGTATGAACTTTATTTTCTAGGTTACTATTTTTCTTTTTTCCTTTTCTATTAAAAAAATTTTTTTAATGTTTGTTTGTATTTGAGAGACAGCACGAGCATGGGAGGGACAGAGAGAGGGAGGGAGATACAGAATCCGAAGCACACTTCAGGCTCTGACCCATTAGCGCAGAGCTCGACGTGGGGCTCAAACCCACGAACCATGAGGTCATAACCTGAACCAAAGTCGGATGCTTACCTGACTGAGCCACCCAAGTGTCCCTAAGTTACTATTTTTCCAACTACATCTTAAAACCAAGTTTGCTAGGTTGTTATTTAAAAATTTTTTTTTAACATTTATTTGTTTTTGAGAGACATAGAGACAGAACGTGAGCAGGGGAAGGGCAGAGAGAGAGGGAGGCACAGAATCTGAAGCAGGCTCCAGGCTCTGGGCTGTCAGCACAGAGCCCAACGCGGGGCTCGAACTCACAGACCGTGAGATCATGACCTGAGCTGAAGTTGGCCGCTCAACCAACTGAGCCACCCAGGTGCCCCAACCAGGTTGTTACTTTAAAACAAGGAATGGAAAAGAAAAGAAATAGAAAGTATCAGAGTTGGAAGGAGTAGTTAGGGTAAATACTATTTTGTGGAACTTAATACCAGGAGAATGTATAAAGTTTCAGTATAAAATGTATTTCTTTCTCTATGAGTAATGGTCAAAAGTGTTTTTACAGCTAGAATTCTAGGAAATGATGCTCTAAATATGAGTGTAGGTAAGAATCTCCTGAGGTGCTTATTAAAATGAAGATTTGGGGTTTCTGATGTGTGTGGTTCAAGCTTCACTCTTTGAGGAGAAATTGAAGCAATGTGAATTGATTATGATGATGAAATGGGTTGTGCATTAGGATTTAAGTTTCAGTACATTAGATTTTTTGGTTTATTTTAAAAATGCTTATTAACATTTAGTTATTTTAGGAATTATTCAAGCATATAGAAGATAATGTGTATTTAAATCTTTAGTGTTACTTTTTTCTGTTTCAGGTGTGAGTGATGTAGACTATAGTCTCTATCCAGACAGACAACTACAGGGCCAGTGGCTGCGTTCCTACCTTGAAGCCTACAAAGAGTATAAAGGCTTTGGGACTGAAGTTACTGAAAAGGAGGTGGAAATACTCTTCATTCAGGTCAATCAGTTCGCATTGGTAAGTTTAAATGTAAACAGTGAAAGATTCTTAATATAATTTAAAAAGCTTTTTTTTTTTTTTAAATGTTTATTCATTTTCTAGAGGGAGAAGGAGCAGGGGAGGGACAAGAAGGAGAGGGACAAGAAGGAGAGGGACCGAGGATCTGTAGCGGGCTCTGCGCTGACAGCAGTGAGCCTGACGTGGGGCTTGAACTGATGAACTGTCAGATGACCTGAGCCAAAGTTGGACGCTCTACTGACTGAGCCATCAACATGCCTCTAAAAATCTTTTTAATTTTCATCGTCTCGTGTGTATTTTTTTTCAAAATTAGGACAAAATATGATTTTTTTACAATGCCCCTATTATAATGCTTTTGAGCACAGAGATTTTGTTTTATTCATTATTATATCTTTAACCTCTAAAATAACAGTGCCTACCCACTGGTAAGTGCCCAGTAATTACATAATGAATAGATTCTAGTTAGAGGTTAGGATTAATTGTGAAGCAGTTTTTTAATATATCTATTGTCTTTATGTTAGAAAAAAATCATATAATCAAGGACAGATTTATAGGAAATGAGGTTTTCCACAGTACATTTAAATTTTTTTTTTAATGTTTATTTATTTTTGAGAGACAGAGAGACAGAGCACGAACGAGGAAGGGGCAGAAAGAGAGGACACAGAATCCGAAGTAGGCTCAGGCTCTGAGCTGTCAGCACAGAGCCCAATGCAGGGCTTGAACTCACAAACCGTGAGATCATGACATGAGCTGATGTCAGACACTTAACTGACTGAGCCACCCAGGTGCCCCTGCATAGTACATTTATTCATCACATCTTACTGTTAAGATGATAAAAGTAGATTGGAAGAAGGAGTAGAATTATTTTTTCATAACTTACCTAGTATTTTGTCTTGGTCTTCTTTTGATGAGCGGTTATTTTCAGCTTCTTTGATGTGTTAATACTTTATTATTATTTTTAAGACCCACTTTTCTATACTCTTAAATGCATTTATTTTTGTAAAAATAGTTCGTTTAAATTATCTTTTGAGAATGATGTAATGAATTAAAATGAGCCTTCAGCTAAGGTGTTACACAGTTAAATTGAATACTAGATTGAAGTTATTTTTAGCTGCTTCTTTTTTAGTTTTAATACAATTTGGTACAATTGACATGGGGAATATTTGCTATGTTGTTTTTACAAAGAGACCCTGTTGATGGCTCATGGGTGTACTTTTTCCATTGTTTTAAGAGCAGCATTTTCCCAGAGCCATTCAGAATACATCTCAAATAAAAGGATGTGCTGAAACTTGACTCATCTTCTGTTCTGGTATCTGTTTTCAGTGAACTGTTGGCTAAACTAATGGCCTGCTCTCCAGCTGGTCCTAGGATGCCTGCTGTTTCTATTTATTTTATTATTTAAGCATGATCTTGAAGTTGAGAATGTAGGGTTTTCTTTCTCACGAGATTACTTAATAAACTTCTATTTAGCCACTTTCTATGTGAGGAATATTATTGTTACTATAGTTTATGTTTTTTTCATGTACCTATTTACATAAACTATCCCTAAGGCATTGGGTTTATTAATTTCCACAGAAAGTCCACATAACTTATTAATTAGTCAAACAAAAGAACTATTTATTATAGAGAGCTAATAACTTGGGTTCCTTTGTAAACTCTTGATGATAAAAATTTAATCACTTTCTGTACTGTGGTTGTATATATACACTATTGAAAAATAATTACTTCCAGTTTGATTATCAAATTGTTTATAATATCCATTAATCAGATATCTAGTACGTATTATTCTAGGTCATGTAGATTGGAGGCTTAAAAGAATTAAACAGTGCATTGCTTCAAAGTACTTATAATTTGGAAGGGTAAATAATATGTACAAAATACTTCGTTTTAGATAACATTTAACACCCATCTCTATTTAAAATTCATAGCAAATTATAATTGGAGGGAAACTTACTTAACCTCATTAAACAAACAACCTGATTTTATTATTTTTTTTTAGTTTATTTATTTTGAGAGAGAGTGCAAGTGAGGAAGGAGCAGCAAGAGAAAGGGTGGGGGGGAGAGAGAGAGAGAATCCCAGGCAGGCTCTGCACTCTCAGCGTGGAGCCCAATGCTCAAACTCACAAACTTTGAGATCATAACCTGAGCCGAAATCCGACGTTTAATGAACTGAGCCACCCAGGGACCCCAATTTAACCTGAATAAGAAAAAAGTCTATGAAATGTATAGCACATATATTCATGAAATGTCATATGTTCAGTAGAAGGTCTTCTAGAAAAAGAATAAAGGCTAGTTGATGAGGGGCACCAGGGTGGTCAGTTGGTTAAATGTCTGACTCTTGATTTCTGCTCAGGTCATGATCGATCTCATGGTTTGAGCCACACATTGGGGGTCTGTGCTGACAGCACAGAGCCAGCTTGGGATTCTCTCTCTCTCTCTCTCTCTCTCTCTCTCTCTCTCTCTCTCTCTCTCTCTGTCTCTCTCTCTCTGTCTCTCTCTCTCTGCCCCCTACCCTGCTCATGTGCACATGTTCTCTCTCAAAATAAATAAAAACAAAAAAAAAAAAAAAAAAAAAAGGATGGTTGATGAGACATAAAACTCCAATACCTTTTTAATATTCTTCATTTGGCATGTCCTCAATTTACATAATCTTTAGTTTTCATATAAACATTATACAGTTTATTATGCTCTGCGAGTCTATTACCAATTTCCGGTTTTTCCTCGTTAAGAAACCATTGAGAACCAGTTATGAGGCCAATTTTGGTTGGAATTTTCTTATTTAAATTGTGCTGCAGTCGTCTGTTATATGCTGTTCTTGACAACTCTTGTCAAAGGTGGGTTACTTTCTGCATCAGGGCCTCTGTTGCTATCTTTAGAATAGAAAGAATACAGCAGAATTTAGATGAAGGCTCACATTTGGCTCTACAGCCCCTCCTGAGATTACTGATTCTCCCTAGATTTGCTGTATATGCCTTTCTTTCTTTCTTTCTTTCTTTCTTTTCTTTTAAAGAATCATTTTACTATTTTTAAATTTTTTTTTAGTGTTTATTTACTTAGTGTGTGTGCATGCGCGGGGATGGGTAGAGAATCCCAAGCAGGCTCCCTGCTGTCAGTGCAGAGCCTGAGGCGGGGCACTTAATCCCATGAACCATGAGATCATGACCTTATCTGAAATTAGGAGTCAGACACTTAACTGACCGAGCCACCCAGGTGTCCCTATGTGCCTTTCTTTTTCAATATTTTTTTTTGTAGTTTTTTTCATTTTTTAAGCTAGCCAGTGTACATAATTCTCTTAGCAACTCTTAATTTCGTCCCACAATCATTAAGTGTCTGTCACAATCTCAAGTGTTGGAATGAATAAATAATTGAGAAGCTAGGGGGAAATAAAAGCAAACCCTCTGTCTTTTTTATTATCTTTCATGTACCCCTCAAACCTCTACAATCTGTCTTCTCTCCTCACTGTTCCTAAAAAAAAAATAATAATAATTCACGTCAGGATTATCAATAATGACATAATTACTAAGTCCAGTTTGAACTTTGAGTCTTTATCTTATTTGTTCTGCCCAAATCATTTGACAGTATTTACCATTGCTTTTTAGAATTTTCTTTTTATTAACTTTTGTGATAACCATCCTTCCTTGATTCTCCTCTTTTGTATTTTCCTACTCAGTCTTTCTCCCTGGCTCCTCCTTTTCTTCCTCTTCTCCCAGTCCTCTTACAATACTGGCGTTCCCTGTTGTCCTGATTTTGGGCTCTCCCGGCTGCTTTCACTTCATGTACTTTCATTGGATGATTTAATCCCATGACGTTTTTTTTTTTAATGTTTTTTTTTTTGAGAGAGAGAAAGACAGAGCACAAGCAGTGGAGGGGCAAAGAGAGGGAGACACAGAATCCGAAGCAGGTTCCAGGCTCTGAGCTGTCAGCAGAGAGCCCAACATGGAGGTCAAAGTCACAGACCGCAAGATCTTGACCTAAGCCAAAGTCAGACTCTTAACCAGCTGAGCCACCCAGAGGTCCCTAGTCCCGTGACTTTTTATTGTACTTTCTGTTAATGATCCCAAGTTGAATTTTTTTCCTCTATTGGACTCTACATCAGTATCTGTCTCTATCCAGGATTCCATTAGTAATTGACCACAGTATGTCCAAACTTGAATTTTATTTCATGCTTCCTGTCCTCTGTCCCATTATTTATTCTTTGTTCTGTCTTGATTTAATTAAATATCGTCCATTTAGTTGCTGTATTCTGAAAACCAGGAAAGAAGGAATTATTTTATGTCATGTGTTCCTCTTCTTTATTATCAATTTTTTCTATTTCCAAGTTCTGTTACTTTCAGTTCCTAAAATTGTCTCAATTTTAGCCATATCTCCTTAATTCTATGACCTTTGATTAAGCCCTTAATTTCTCACCTATGTTAACCTTTACTGGTCTCTTTGCCTCCAAATTTCTTCTGTTTGTATTTCATCCTGTACATTTAAAAAGTAATCTTTTTAGTAACTAGATCTAATTGATGAACCTAATTGTGTCACTTCCATTCTTTACGGTTCTCTGTGACCTACAGAATGAATCCAAATGAGTATTCTGGAAATTCTGTCTTCTTTCCCACCTCCACTTCTGCTCTAGCAGAGTCATCTTGTTTTCTGTACACTCCACGTTTGAAACCTATATGCTTTTGTAGAAGTTATTTTTTCCTCTCTAGAATGCCCTTTTCCCTGCATTCTCTGGCAAGTTCTTTTTGTTTCTTCCTTATGGGCATGTCTTAAATACTGTTTCCTCTGCTGTGACTCTTCCTTCCTTGATCACTTATCATGAAGACAGCATATACATACATTATAAAGCTGATTTGATAAGTGGAGAAAAGAGACTTGAGTCAGATTAGGATATAGATGTTTTTTAATGAATGACTAGTTAAATGTTTATTGCCGAAGGTGTGAGCAGACTTGTAAATATTAAAAGACTTCATATGTTACTGATTGTTTACTGTAATTAACTAATATTGAGATGGTAAACAAAAGTAGGCATTTGTATTATAAAATCAAATAGAGTATACATATGGGTTTTTTAATTTTTAGGCACATTGTTTGATTCATTTCAGTTACTTGTTTATCTTATAAAACCTTTAATTGTTCTTTGCAACAGAGATGGGTAGCTGTTCTAAGTAATAAGAATTCACAATAGCTGCATGTCTGGTTTTGTGGATGGAGACTTTTATTAATTATAAGGGGAAGGGAATATAAAGAAGTAAACAATTATAGTAAACACAAGGAAGGAGAGAAGTATAGAGAAGAACAAAGAAGGCTTAATACATCAAGTCAGGTACTTACAACATCCAGCCTTCTTGCTGGGGAAGCCCTGTGGTGAATAGCCCAGTTGGAGTCCTGATTGAAGTCCTGGGCAGAGCATCCTCCGCTCAGATGAGATTTCAAACTGGCTTTTCCTGCCAGGGCAATATATATATTACCCTTGTGTGATTTACGGTTAGTCCTTAAGTTTGCCTAAGTGCAGTCCCATGCTGCACTTTTTTTCTCTGTTTTTCTTATCATATCTCAAAGTTAGGAGTCTAGGCTTCTGCATATTCCTCTTCCCTCCCTGGTCCATTCCAGGAGGCCAGCCGGTCCTGGCTCAAGGAGAAAGGTGAGGCTTGTTAATCCCTCTTGTTGTCAGGAACAGAAGGGTCAGTTCAGATCCTGAGGCCAGGTACAGAATAAGCCAACTAAGCCCCCCACGATTGTGTTTGTGCGGCACTGTCAGAAATGCATGACAGGTCACACACACAACTTCTATAACAACAGTAGTCTAGAAATTAAAATGCCCTTTGATAGACTTACATATCTGTAACTTCCAAATCTGAAAAAAAATAATAAGTAAATCACACAGAATATTATATTTTTTTCCAACTTAAATATTTTCTTTGATATTTTGGGGAATACAAATGATGAATAGGCTGTTTCCTGTATTTCCTTTTCATCCATTTAAAAGTCTAATGTTGAATATTAAGTTTTCATTTTTCACCTTATAAAAGATGTTGCCTGCCAAAAAGTGGGATTTGGGTGAAGCTTGTGTATAGTGCATCTCTGATGTAGAATCATTTAGTTATTTTATACCAGTATATGAATGAATGTTGCTTGAAATGGTGGGAAGACCTGGTTTGATGTTATTTTTAGGTCTAGAATTTCCCAATTTCAATCTTTTCTGCATAGGAAGAGGTGACAGATGATTTTTATATCATTTAAAACGTGCCTAGATGATTTAAACTAGCGGTTCTCAAACTTTCTCATCTCAGAGTTTTTCCCTTTACATTTCAAGATTTTCTTTTAATGTTTCTTATTTCATTTTTGAGAGAGACAGAATGTGTGCACACAAGTGGGGGGAGGAGCAGAGAGAGGGAGACCGAGAATCCGAAGCAGGCTCCAGGCTCCGAACTATCAGCACAGACCCTGATGCGGGGCTCAAACTCACAAACCATGAGATCATGTCCTGAGCTAAAGGCAGATGCTTAACCAACTTGAGCCACCCAGGCGCCTCCCAACACTTTTTTTAAGTTTTGTGTGTGTTTTGTTTTGTTTTGTTTTGGAGAGAGAATGAGCAAGCAGAGTAGAGGGAGAGGGGAAGAGAGAGAATCCCAAGCAGGCTCCTTGCTATCAGCGCAGAGCCAGATGTTGGGATTGTGAACTCACAAACCGTGAGATCATTACCTAAGCTGAAATCAAGAGTTGGATACTTAACTGACTGAGCCACCCAATTGCCCCAAGGATATAAATTGTCTGCTGTAACTGCCACAAGTGTGCCTGGCTGTCAGACACCTGCTCTTGCAAGAATGTTGATTAAAGCCTTGCTTCACTGTGCTCCAAATCTCCATGTCCCAACTTTGATTGAGTCAGTGAGCTTATTTCGCTCTCTCTCTCTCTCTATAATTCCCTTCCTTCCTTCCTTCCTTCCTTCCAGGCCCTCAAGTAGTGGGTAGAGGGGCAGAGGGAGAGAACCTTTTTTTATTGAATGTTTATTTTTGAGAGAGAAAGAGCGTGAGTACAAGCGGGGGCGGGACAGAGAGAGAGGGAGACAGAGGATCTGAAGCAGGCTCCAGGCCCCCCGAGCTGTCAGCACAGACCCTGAAGTGGGGCTCCAACTCACAAACTGTGAGATCATGACCTGAGCCGAAGTCAGATGCTTAACCAACCGAGCCACCCAGGCGACCCCAGAGTGAATCTTAAGCAGGTTCCATGCTGAGTGCGGGGCTCAGTCCCACAACCCTGGGATCATGACCTGAGCAGAAATCAAGAATTGGACACTCAACATACTGAACCATCTAGGTACCCCTCCATTAATCTTTAGAACAATCATGGGTGGAATAAGAAGGGCAAATAGTTTGTGATCTTTTAAGTGATAATTCTGACAGTAAAAATTTGTGATTTATTGAAGGTTGCAAAAGGAGTTAGTGACAGAACCTGGACTTGAACCCCCACAATTCACAATTCAAATTAAGAATCCTTCCTCATCCACTTTGTTGCTTTACCTACCAAATTGGGTTGTTTGGTTATTTTAATACCAAGATCACAGCTGTTGAGTAATTTTTTTTTCTTAGATAACTTTTGTTGTTACTGTAAGGAATTTAGTTGAAATAAAACCCTTGAAGACTTTTTTCTAGCTATATTTCTAGTTAGAATAGACTATTTCTTGGGAAGCGAAGTTTTACTAGTTATTATCAGAATCTTAAAATAGTTTCCTATTTAACTGGAAATAGATTATAAAACACACACATAGCAGTCATCTGTTTTTCTCTTTAAGTCTTAAGACCCATTTTTGTCTGACATAAGTAAAATCATGTTACAGTATGTCATGGTTGGTTATGCAGAATTGTTGGGCCATTGGGCCAGAATTGTTTTTCAGATGTTTGTCATGCCTAGAACATTTTTCGTATTTAAATATATTTTTTGCTTTTGAGATTTGGATTTTCCCTGTTGTGTATATTTTTATGTCAAAAAGCTAAAGTCCTTTGGTAATCCTGTATTTTTTAGGAGATTCTGTTAGCAGTTATAATCATTAAAAATATTTAACTAACATCTATTAGTACTGATGCTGTACTCTGTCTCCACAAAGCAGTTACAGGAATTGGGCTCTATTTTTTAAGAGGTTATAAACGTATTATAATCTCTTTTGGTATGGACTTAAGGTAGCCATCCAGATAACTGTACACTTCAGTATTTGCTGTGTTTCGGATATTTTATATAAAGCATCAGGATCGTATTCTGCATGGAGTTGAAGAAAAAGAAGAATATTAATTATTTGACAGTTGTTTTATTAAAAAATGTATTATAATTCTTGATTTTTCTTCCCTCCTTTTTAGGCTTCTCATTTCTTTTGGGGATTGTGGGCTTTGATTCAAGCCAAATACTCCACTATTGACTTTGATTTCCTTGGGTAAGTTTAATTACATTCTATGCATTACATTTGTCTCTACCCTCTTTTTTTTTTTTTTTTTTTTTGGTGTACATGTGGAACTTATGGGGTACAGTGTAGTTATTATTTTTAGTCAACTGTTTTAAAGGTTTCATACATTCAATAATTGGTCTGCAAGGAAATCTGGTATAATCTGTTAAATACTCTCAGTATTAGAAAAGTGTCCAGTAGGTGGTGCAATAAACTAAAAATACATCCTTTGAAAATCTTAAAACTTAAAAAAAATCAGTGTAGAAAGGTGAGTGGAAGATGAAGGATTAAGTTTTTCACCTTTGATTAATTCTGTTGTTATTCATTTCTCACTAGGTATGCAATTGTTCGGTTTAACCAATACTTTAAAATGAAGCCCGAAGTTACTGCATTAAAAGTGCCTGAGTAAAGAAGAGATTTGATTATTCTCAAGTAGCTGAACAATGCTTGTGAAATCTTTTCCTAAGAAATTTTAAAAAGCCAATATTTGTTAAAATTCTGTTGTTTAATTTGGTTGTCTTGCTTTATAAATTATGCCTCTAAACAACCAATCTATTTTTTAAATAGACTGAATGATGTCAAGAAGTACACCTACTGCTATCTGTGTGTGGTGGATTACAAGTTTGTTAAATCTGCAAAAAGGTATAAAGATGTCAGTTTAATCCTTTCTTTGATAATTTAATCTCTTATATGTGAATTATTTATTATAAATTTAACATAATTCTGTGACTCTTTCATCTGTTGGTTGAGTGTAAGCAATGAAAATATTCCAGAGAAAAATTTTTGTTTTAAGTTTTGCTTTAATAATATTAATTTTAGTAAACATTCTAAGTGTTCAGTGTAACCTTTTTATCTTGATACACTGTAAGAAATAGGAATCATTCTCTTGAAATGCCAGATACTAGTATAGATAACTTAGGGTGTTCATAGAAAAATTTCTGTGTATGAGGGTAAACTACATTTACTATCTGTGCTTAGTGGTACATCTTTTTGAATTGAATATCGGATAGTGTTGTTTTCGGGGGGGGTGCAGAATGTATCTTAAAATTAAATTCTCCTTTCCTTATGTAGTCTGGCAGTATAAATATTAATACTTACCATATAATCTGGAATAGATATGATTTTATATTACCAAAATCTGCATTAGGTAATGTTTTCACATACTAAATATGGTCATTTAAGTTGCTAGTTTATTTTTAAAATTTGATTGTATCATACTGTTTTTTTACCAAAAATTTTGTTTTACTTAATGAAATATTCTGTGTTTTTTGTCTGTTTAGCTAGTAGAACAAATACTAATTTTTGAAACAAAGATAGAATGGTTATCATACTTGGGCACAAGAAAATGTCATTTAGATACTCTTTTTTACCTTTACTTATTCATTCCTTGCAATTTCATTTCATGTTTTAGTTTGGCTCCATGTCTTTAGAATGACATGATTACGTGTTATATGTAGGTTCAGAGAAACTAAGTGAAGCCGTTAAAAGAAATAAGGAGTATTTAGGACATTGATCTACTACACTTAAAATCTGATATAACAAAATGTGAATTAAGCAGAAATACTCGTGGTAGGAGGGCTTCTCTTGTTTTACTTTGTCTTGATTTTATTTGTGTATTTTGCATTTTGTTTGGGAATGCGAGGGTGGTAATTATTATATGGAAGGAAGTTAGATCTTTGTGATAAGTAGTCTTCAAGTTTTGAAGACTGCTCCTGTGTGGGGTTGAGCAGTCATGGTTAACTTAGAAACTTAGTCTGACAGGCTTTGCACTTTGGTCACATAAGTGCCCATGTACAAAGTTGGCTTAATGAATCTGCATATTCAGAATATGCAACTACAAATATGTCCTCTAAGAAATCTTCTGGGGAGTTTGATGTATTATTCCAAATGACTTATATTCTCAGATAAGTGCTTTAAAATACTTGGATTATCTCAAGATGTTTAAAGCTAATAAAGTAAGTAGAAACACTTAAGGCCATTTTAAATGGTGAATTCTAGTTACATAAATAAAATCTTAAAATCTTCTTGTGTCTGTAACAGTGTTAGACTAAGATTTGTTTTCTACCTCCCCAGTGTTACAGGTGTTCGCTTCTGTTTTTATAAACCATGTTACTAAAGGATCAATAGAATTTTACCTAATTGACTAAATGAATGGAACCAGTTAAACAGTAGCCTTTTACATAATGTTAGAGTGAACTTGAAAAATTGTTTTTGGTGGAATTTTCATCGGTGGTTGAACAGTTTCTTAGGACAATGAATAATATGTAATACTCTTGTTGATTTTTTTTGCTTTCTGACTTCTTAAAATGCAACAGTATATGACTTGGAGAACTATGTATGTATGAGAAGGGGACAAGATCAGTTTTCACTTTATTCCATATTCTTCAATCTGTTTTGAATAGGGATTCACTGAGCTTTTTCTGGTAGACTGTCCATAGCTGCTAGCTGTGATTTAGAGAGATTCATACAGAAGCAAATGTAAAGGGGAATAAAGGCTCTCTTTAGCCCTAGGAGTATGCAGTGGAAGTTGGAAGCAAAATAAGATATTTTCCCCACTTCTATGGCTAGATTTTGAGGGTTGTGATGCTCCCACTTCCTGTACAGGTTTTTGGTATCATGCTGCAGACTAATAATAGGGTTCAAAATTGCTTCACCTTTTTTTGACCACTTAAGGGAATCTGAAGAAAAAACATCCCTCTAAAATTTGTCCTGTGGCTTGCTGAGATGTCTGTTGCCTTTTTGTTAAGCTAAGGAACTTGAATGCCTTACCTAATAACTCAGCTGGTAGTACGTTCATTTTGTAAATATGAAAATGGTTGTTAGAGAAGTGGCATTCACGTGTACTCATTGTTAGTCAGTAGACCATAGTGGCCTAGATGCTTTAACAAGCAAAATTCTGCAGTTTTTCCTTTCGTTCCTTACATACTTGTATGATCTTACCTGACCAGTAATATTTGATTTTTTTTTTCCCTCCTGACCCCATGCTACCACTTGATTTTCCAGAAATCAAAGAGATGTGGTAGTAAATCATACTGTTCACATGGTCGTTTGAGATCAACATGAGCACAAAACTCAACTAGGTCTGCCTGGAATGTATATAAAACAGTGTAAATAAAAATTTGTAAATTAGTGTGAATTGTATCTTGCATATGAGATTGTGTATTGTTTTGCATTCTCTTCCCTTTTGTAGGTGTTTTGTTTTTTGGGGTTTTTTTTTTGGGAGGGGTAAGGAAATGATTCAGCTCTTTGGTTTTAGACTGGAAATAGCCAAAAGTTCTGGCCACACAGTGGGATAACAAGAGGAACTGGAAATAGGATTTATCAGGTTTTGTCAGTGTCATTACTTATTTATTTAGCCTCTCAGTGCCTAATATGACTTTTCTTCATTCTATAGTTGGCCATTAGTTTTTGTGAGGTTAGATTGCTATAAGCAGTAAATTAATCCACTGCTAGAGCTCCTTTCTTTGAGTCATGATTCTAAGCTAAAGCAAATTAAAAATATGATGTGATGATTGCAGACTAAAGTATTATCCTTTCCTGTTTTCATGATCGTTAACTTTTTTCTACCAAAAAAAAAAAAAACCTTGATATTTTACATATCTCTGTGTGACTCTAAATCCCGTATATATAAGATCTGATAAATAATAGCTCTTGGTTCAACTTAAGCATGTCTCAGTTGGCTTCTATAAATAAAAGTTGTTCATTATGGGATTGGAAAAGACAGAAAAGACCTAAGTAAATCAGTAGTCTTTTAATGACTGCCGTTTTCATTTTTGCTGAACTAAAAATATTTCTTTCAACTTCATGAAGGAAGTTAAAGGAAAAAAGTGCCCCCAAGCACTCACTTAAAAGTCAAAACCTTCACTTTAAAAATTGTATAGTTTTTTTTATATTACACAAAGCTTTTGTACCATTTTTAAATTCTTTGAAATACAAATGAAAATACGATCAGTTTGATTTTCTGCTTCAAATTGCTTTTAATAAGCATTTTATATGCATTCCAAAGTGATACAGACTTAAGCTTCTAATATTAATCAGTCATTCAGTTGATAGAGTTACCAATGCTTTATGCTAGGAGGAGAGTTTTGTTTTTGGGAGGAACTTGCACTATTTTCCTCAAAAGCAAGTGCAAATAGTTATGATGCACGAAGGAAATGAATTGTAAGTACAAGGTAAAACAGCCTTTTCTTTATTTCAGAATTGATATGCTCTGATTTTGCTTCCTTAGTTCATTTGATTTTAGAATGTCCTTTGACTGGAAACTAACATATTAAGGTAATCTATTTTGTTTTTATTTTCTTCTTTTTTTTTTTTTTTTAAGACTTTAGTTACATTGAGCCACCTTTTTTTCCTAGTTACATATTCCTTGTGTGATTACAGTGTTACGTCTTGAGTTTGAGGTCTTTGGACAGAAAAGCATATCAATTATTTTAAACGATTTTTTCTCCATCTTTGAAGCTTAGTCTGTAAACGTGTTGATATAAAACAAAATGCTTGGGTTTGCATTACTTGAATACTTGAAAACTGAAATTAATATGGTATCTTACATAATGAATTAGATTTTTCCAATTTTTATATTAACAACTTTCATTTCTGGATCATAATTTGCAATAGACAGAAGATTTCAACTATGTGAATGGATAAAAATGACAGTGCTTATAGGAAAATGCGTTCTTTGTGTTTCAAGAATCCCAAATTCAAATTCTTAGGTTTCTGTCCTAAAATCAGCTTTTTTTCCCCCCTATACTTAATGCACTTACTATATGCTATAGATATTATCAGATAGCAGGTTAAAATAAAATCTTTGTTCATTATGAATCTTTCAGCTTTTCTAGATATGAAAATTGCTCTGCAAAATACTTTTAATACCTAATACAGGCATATTTTTGTTTACATCTTACCCATTAATAGTATAAATACCATTACTCATTTTAACAAAACACAAGATGTTTATAAAAATTGAAAACATTACATACTGTATTTGAATTAGTGAAGGGTAAGAAAAACCTGGCCGATTTGAATTGTTTCATGAGTTAAATTTCAAAATTCTTAATAAAGGAACATTCAGAGATAAGTTGAGATCCGTTGATTTCCTTGTAAACCAGCTTTTATGACCTGGAGAAAACCCCAGAAATACAGTAGAGGAGGTGAGAGTATTTACTTGCCATGGTTGTGGTGTGCTGCTACTTTTAGGTAGTGACACACTGAGATCTTTATTGTCCCATAACCTGAAGAAGTTTCCTGTTAGTTATGTGTACTAAAGTAACTCAATTGGTGGAATCTACTAAGAGGAAACTTAAACTGTACTGTATTTAGGAACCTTTTAACAGCTGGGTGAAGTTTCCATGATATGAAGTATTTGAATTTTAAAATATACTGTTATCATAAGAAATAAGACATGGCATTATTCCATACTCTTAAGTGATAATTTCCTTACTGCGTTTCAGAAGAAAAAAACAAAATGAATAATCGTTACTGCGTTAGCTGTATGTCGAATTGGGCAATTGTGGCATAATCCTTAAATCTGTGTTTATCAAATGTGAACCATAGTAGTATAATGCTGCTTTGTAAATACTGTAAGTGCTACAAATAGTCTCAGCACTGAAAATGTATTGATACCTCTCAAATGAATGCAAATTTTGATGTAGGTGTTTGATATGCCTCAGAAAATATCTGAGTGTCTGAGAACTTGTCAATCTGTTTGGTAATGGAGATACTTCCTGTTTTTGGTTGCATATTTTCATGTTTAAAATTTAATTTTTACATTTTTACTACTGTTAATTTAAATGTAAAATTTATTCTGTGGATAAAAATGGGGTTGTTACCAGTGAAGACAATTTAAAAAACAGCCTCATTCATGTAACTGCTTACGTGAAAAATACATTTTTGCTGTATGTTCATAAACTTTTAATGAAGTTGTTTGTATTTCTGTTTAAATATAAGTGATGTTTAGGCTTTATTTCTATTTAATAAGGCCTTTTACCATTGATTAAATGAAGGAATGTATCTTTTTGAAGAGATTTATATTCTGTAAATAAAACTTGGTTGTAACAATAAAGTTGGGTTCTAACTGCAGTGTGCCATAAATCTTGTTTCTTTCAGCTTATTTTGGTGGATTTTCTTTTTTGGGGGAGGTTAGAAAAAAAGACTTTTCAAAGTTAGTGTGTAACAATATATTTGAAGTGACTCTTTAATTATCTTTTTTTTCACTGTGTCGTGTTTATTTTTCCCCTTATGGGGGAATAAGTAATCTATGGAGAGAAACACTAATAAGGTTATGTAAGTATTTTGCTTGTCAAACATCTCATTTCCCTGTCCTGACTTAGCAACACTTGATAATTGTCTAAATAGGTCTTTATTATCATGTCTGCAAAATAGTCATTTTGCAGTTTTGCTGCATGATACACATGTATCAGTGTTTTATTGTAAGGAATCATCCTTGTGTGTAAATATGTGTGTGTGTATCATCTGGCATACATGTGACTGTATTTTAACTGTAGATTCTTAGGTTGCTATTTTTTTTAATTTTTTTTACATTTATTCATTTTTTGAGAGATAAATACAGAGCATGAACAACGGAGGGGCAGAGAGAGAGGGAGACAGAATCCGAAGCAGGCTCCAGGCTCTGAGCTCTCATCACGGAGTCCAGTGCAGGGCTTGAACTCAGGAGCTGCGAGATCATGACCTGAGCTGAAGTTGGATGCTGAACCAACTGAGCCCCCCAGGCGCCCCTTAGGTTGCTAATTTTTTTTTTTAGTGGATTATAATCTGTTACTGTACTTTTTTACATTGATTTTTTGGCTTAGCGGAGCCCCATTACATCTGGCTTCTTTTGGTGTACCACAACATTTTTTTGAGCACTTCCTTACTTTATAGTAAAATAAGATGTTATATAGACTAATTTTGGAAGCTTTGAGGGTCTTGGAATCAACCGTTTTTGTTTTTTTTAGGGAGAATGATACTTAGAACCTTAAATCTGAGAACTAGGTATGCTCATTAATTCTGGGATATGACATTCTAGACCTTTTTTAGCTGGCAGAGCAAGGAAACACACACATTTATATGTAAGTATATATTTTAGAAATTTATGAGTGCACACTGACACTTCAATTTTTTCCCAAAAGTTTTATTTTGAGAGAGAGAGAGTGCAAGTTGGGGAGGGGCAGAGAGAGAGGAAGAGGGAGAATCCCAAGCAGCCTTCACTCTGCCAGCACAGAGCCCAGTGTGGGGCTCAAACTCACAAACCACAAGGTCTTGTCCTGAGCGTAAGTCGGACACTTAACCAACTGAGCCATTCAGGTGCCCCTGACACTTCCAGTTTTCAGTTTATCTTCACAGAGTTTTCCCTTGCCTCTCCTATTTTATATTTGTTTTTCCCTTTTCCTTACTCTGATAATATAGATAGGTATTTTTATTAAGAATACCATAGAATTAATGTGCCCTTTTCTTTGTTTTACCTGAGGTATAAAATGCTGACACATGTATTACAGATGATTTTAACCTTAGTCATTTCATTAAAGTTGTAGTAGCCAAGTTTCTTCCCATTTTCTGCTTTTAATTACTAAGTATCTTGTGGGAGGAGATACTTTGAAACTATGTGATTTTTGTGCTATTTTAGCATCCATTGGCAGTTTTTGCCTGCAGCAGTTACTGTGATGTTTGCCTGATACTGATTTTCTATTTCTCTTTCTTTTTACTTTCTCTCTTTCAATTTTAATTCTAAAATTAGAATTTTACTTTAAGGAAGAGCTATACTTCCCTTAAGTTTACTTATTTATTTAACTATATCTGAACACAAGGATATTTAATTCTACAGGCTGTAATCCATTAAGTTGGTTGCTATATCCTTTCCATATGCCCATATTAATCTTTGAACACTTCCTTTCTGGCAACATAAGGCTTTTCAGGCGAGAGTTGTACCTTCCCTGCCCCAGCCCTCAATTCAGTTATTTCTTCGAGGAGCCCTGACTTTTTATATATAGAGAGAATGAGATTTAGAAAGTAAACTCTGGGTGCCCGGTGCACTCTTTGTTACTGGAGTGTTATACTGCCTCTATATTCTGTCAGTCGACAGAATCAGGACATTTTATATGGATATGTGTGTATATATGTATGTATAGGTCATATATGTATATATTTCTAAGATAACACATCTTTATTTCTTTCTCCATCTGCTTTTATGACTTTATTTTGCATTTAAGACTTACAGAAAAGTCCCAATAATGTTCGGTGCACTGCCATATATCCTTTTTCAAAGTCCCTCAATATTTCACTTCCTTTTATAATTTTCTCTTTGAATTATTTTTTGTGAATTACTTGAGAACAGTTTGCTCTCATAAATCTCATTTACCCCTCAATACTTGTATTTCCTAAGAACACTGTCTTCTCACCTCCATTTTTTTGTGTGTATATATAGTGTGTTATTTGTTTTCAAGATTTTTTCTTTTTAGTTGGTTTTCAGCAATTTGATTATGATGTATATAAATGTGCATCCCTTGTATTATCCTGCTTCAGTTTTGACTTTTTTGAATCTATATTTATCTTTTACCAAATTTGGGGGAAGTTTCTGCTATTTCTCTAAGTACATATTCTGACCCATTCTCTTTTCACTGTGAATCTCCAAAGACTGTATGATATTGACACATCACTAATTCTCTATTCATTTTTCCCTCAATATCTATTTTCTTTTTTTCTGATTGGAATGTTTGTATTGGTCAGTCTTCATTTTTCATTGACATTTTTCCCCATCTCATTGCCAAACTATTGTTCTGCCCATCCAGTGACATTTTTCATTTTGGGCATTATTATTTTCAGTCTGAAGTCTCTTATTTGATTATTTTAGAGTTTAGTAGCTTTAAAATCCTTGTCCACTAATTTCAACAACTGAGTCATCTCAGGGACCATCTGTTGATTAGGTTTCTTTTGAGTATGGTTCATATTTTCTTTGTATGTCTAGTAGTTTTGATTTGTATCCTGGACATTGTGATTGATATGTTGTAGCGACTTTCGATTCTATTATGATCATCTGCAAAGTACTGATTTTGTTTATTTTAGCAGGCAGTATAACTTGGCTGTCCTCAAACCTCAAACCCTGGTACGTCTTTGTTAAGGGGCAGCTAAAATTTTCAGTTCTTTTCACTCTAGCTTTGCTGCTTGGGGTATCGCCCCGCCCCAAAATAAATAGATCAGAAATCTGTCAGAGATTTGGGCCAAGTAGATATACACAGATTTTAGGGCCGTCTCTCCCCAGGTCTTTTTGGAATTTCTTTTCACACTTTCCAGCTGCTGAGGTTGCACTGAACTCCGGCCTTTCTTTCTTCATGTAAAAGTGCAAGTTTTCTCAGTTTTAGCAACACCACAAACCTCTGACTCGTGGCTTGCCCTCAGGTTTAATGTTAGTAAAATTTTACTTGGTGTCATCCCCTTCTTCTAAGTATAAATTTTGTAGTTTCTTTTTGCTATGGGTTGCTATTTGCTAGTGCTTTTAGGTAGTCGTATATATTACATCCCAAGTTTATGGTTATCTATGAGAAGCCTGGTTCAGTAGGAGTCATTCCTCCATCATTCAGTCTAGAACCTTTAAAAAATATATATATATATTTGAGAGAAAGTGTATAGAAAAGGGAGGGGCAGAGAGAAATGGAGACAGAGGATCCAAAGCCAGCTCTGCACTGACAGCAGAGAGCCCACCGTGGGGCTTGAGGTGACAAACAGTGAGATTGTGACCTGAGCCAAAGTCGGATGCTTAACTGACTGAGCCACCCGGGCACCCCTCAGTGGAGAACCTTTTTGTCTTAGTTTTTTTTAGTTAGGAATATAATTGATCCTTTAAATTAGTATGGGTATGAAATGTTCTAAAGTTTTCTCGGGGCGCCTGGGTGGCTCAGTCGGTTGGGCGGCCGACTTCGGCTCGGGTCATGTACTCACGGTCTGTGAGTTTGAGCCCCACATCGGGCTTTGTGCTGACAGCTCAGAGCCTGGAGCCTGCTTTGGATTCTGTGTCTCCCTCTCTCTCTGCCCTTCCCTTGCTCACACTCTGTCTCTCAAAAAAATAAAAATAAAGTTTTCTCTACATACTATCTTCAACCAAATACTTTATATTTTTTTTTCTTCTTTTTTTTTTTATAATAGTTTATTTTCAAATTGGTTTACATAAAACACCCAGTGTTCATCCCAACATGTGCCCATTTTTGATGCCCATCACCCCCTCTCCCCCCCCCATCTCCCTCACCCTCTGTTTGTTCTTAGTCTTTGAGAGTCTCTTATGTTTTATCTCCGTCCCTCTCTGTGTCTTTTTTTTTCTTTCCCCTCTTCCCCTCCCCCTGGTTTTTGCTTAGTCTCACCAAGTCCACCTATTCGTGGAAACATATGGTATCTGTCTTTTTCTGACTGACTTATTTCACTTAACATAATACCCTCCAGTCCATCCATGTTGCTACGCATGGCCAGATTTCATTTTTTCTCATTGCCACATAGTAGTCCATTGTATATATGTACCACATCTTCTTTATCCACTCGTCAGTTGATGGGCACTTAGTTTCTTTCCATGTTTTGGCTATTGTCGAAAGTGCTGCTATGAACATTGGGGTACACGTGCTCCTATGCATCAGCAATCCTGTGTCTCTTGGGTAGATTCTTAGCAGGGCTATTGCTGGATCATAGGGTAGCTCTATTTTCATTTTTTTGAGGAACCTCCACACCGTTTTCCAGAGTGGCTGCACCAGTTTGCATTCCCACCAACAATGTAGGGGGGTGCCTGCTTCTCCACATCCTCGCCAGCATCTATAGTTTCCTGATTTGTTCATTTTAGCCACTCTGACTGGTGTGAGGTGGTATCGCAGTGTGGTTTTGATTTGTATTTCCCTGATGATGAGTGACATTGAACATCGTTTCAAGTGTCTATTTGCCATCTGAATGTCCTCTTTGGAGAAGTGTCTATTCATATCTTCCGCCCATTTCTTCACTGGGTTGTTTGTTTTTCGGGTGTGGAGTTTGGTAAGTTCTTTATAGATTTTAGATATTAGTCCTTTATCCGATATGTCATTTGCGATGATCTTTTCCCATTCCGTTGGTTGCCTATTCGTTTTGTTGGTTGTTTCTTTTGCTGTGCAGAAGCTTTTTATCTTGATGAAGTCCCAACAGTTCATCTTTGCTTTTAATTCCCTTGCCTTTGGAGACGTGTCAAGTAAGAAATTGGTGCGTCTTAGGTCAAAGAGGCTTTTCCCTGCTTTTTCCTCTAGGATTTTGACGGTTTCCTGTCTCACATTCAGATCTTTTATCCATTTAGAATTTATTTTTGTGAGTGGTGTAAGAAAGTGGTCTAGTTTCATTCTTTTGCAAGTTGCTGTCCAATTCTCCCAGCACCATTTATTAAAGAGGCTGTCTTTTTTCCATTGAATACATTTTCCCGCTTTATCAAAGATTAGTTGGCCATATACTTGCGGGTCCATTTCTGAGTTTTCTATTCTATTCCATTGGTCTATGTGTCTGTTTCTGTGCCAATACCATACAGTCTTGATGACCACCGCTTTGTAGTAGAGGTTAAAGTCTGGGATTGTGATGCCTCCCGCCTTGGTTTTATTCTTCAGTATTATTTTGGCTATTCGAGGTCTTTTGTGGTTCCATACAAATTTTAGGATTGTTTGCTCTAGCTTTGAGAAGAATGCTGGTGCAATTTTGATTGGGATTGCATTGAATGTGTAGATTGCTTTGGGTAGTATTGCCATTTTAACGATATTTATTCTTCCAATCCATGAGCATGGGATGTTTTTCCATTTCCTTGTGTCTTCCTCAATTTCCTTCATAAGTTTTTTATAGTGTTCAGTGTAGAGGTCTTTCACATCTTTGGTTAGGTTTATTCCTAGGTATTTTATGGTTTTTGGTGCAATTATGAAAGGGATTAGCTTCTTTATTTCTCTTTCTGCTGCTTCATTGTTGGTGTATAGAAATGCCACCGATTTCTGTACATTGATTTTGTATCCTGCAACTTTGCTGAAATCACGGATCAGTTCTAGTAGGCTTTTGGTAGATTCCGTCGGGTTTTCCATGTAAAGTATCATGTCATCTGCAAAAAGTGAAAGTTTGACTTCCTCCTTGCCAATCTTGATGCCTTTTATTTTGTTTTGTTGTCTGATTGCTGATGCTAAGACTTCCAACACTATGTTAAATAGCAGTGGCGAGAGTGGACACCCCTGTCGTGTTCCTGATCTCAGGGGGAAGGCTTTCAGTTTTTCCCCATTGAGAATGATATGAGCTGTCGGCTTTTCATATATGGCTTTTATGATGTTTAAGTATGTTCCTTCTATCCCGACTTTCTCGAGAGTTTTTATTAAGAACGGGTGCTGTATTTTGTCAAATGCTTTTTCTGCATCTATTGACAGGATCATATGGTTCTTATCTTTTCTTTTGTTGATGTGATGTATCACGTTGATTGATTTGCGAATATTGAACCAGCCCTGCAACCCAGGGATGAATCCTACTTGATCATGGTGGATAATTCTCTTTATGTGTTGTTGGATTCGATTTGCTAGTATCTTATTGAAAATTTTTGCATCCATATTCATCAGGGATATTGGCCTGTAATTCTCCTTCTTTGCTGGATCTCTATCTGGTTTGGGAATCAAAGTGATGCTGGCTTCATAGAATGAGTCCGGGAGTTTTCCTTCCGTTTCAATTTTTTGGAACAGCTTGAGGAGGATAGGAATTAACTCTGTTTTAAATGTCTGGTAAAATTCCGCAGGAAAGCCGTCTGGTCCAGGGCTTTTATTTGCTGGGAGATTTTTGATAACTGATTCTATTTCTTCACTAGTTATGGGTCTGTTCAATTTTTCTATTTCTTCCCGTTTGAGTTTTGGTAGCGTGTGGCTATTTAGGAAGCTGTCCATTTCTTCCAGATTGCCAAGTTTGGTGGCATATAATTTTTCATAGTATTCTCTGATGATTGTTTGTATCTCTGAGGGATTGGTTGTAATTTCTCCCTTTTCATTCACGATTTTATCTATTTGAGTTCTCTCTCTTTTCTTTTTGAGAAGCCTGGCTAGAGGTTTGTCTATTTTGTTTATTTTTTCAGAGAACCAGCTTTTGGTTTCATTGATCTGTTCCACTACCTTTTCTGTCTCCATATGGCTAATTTGTGCTCTGATCTTAGTTATTTCTCTCTTTCTGCTGGGCTTGGGTTGTTTTATTTGTTCTGCTTCTAGTTCCTTTAGGCGCGCTGTTAGAATTTGTGTTATTGATTTTTCTTGTTTCTTGAGATGGGCCTGGATTGCAATATATTTCCCTCTCAGGACTGCTTTTGCTGCATCCCAGAGCGTTTGGATTGTTGTATTTTCATTTTCATTTGTTTCCATGTATTTTTAAATTTCTTCTCTGATGGCTTGGTTGACCCAGTCATCTTTTAGTAGGTTATTTCTTAGCCGCCATGTTCTTGGATATTTTCCAGGCTTTCTCCTGTGGTTGATTTCAAGTTTCAAAGCATTGTGGTCTGACAGTGTACACGGTATGATCTCAATTCTTTTATATTTATTCAGAGCTTCCCTGTGCCCCAGAATGTGATCTATCTTGGAAAATGTACCGTGTGCAGTTGAGAAGAACGTAAATTCCTTTGCTTCTGGATGAAGGACCCTAAAGATGTCTGTGAGGCCCATCTGTTCTAATGTGTTGTTCAGGGCTATTGTTTCTGTGGAGATTTTCTGATTTGTGGATCTATCCAATGCTGAGAGTGGAGTGTTGAGATCCCCTACTATTAGGACATTTTTATCGATGAGGTTGCTAATGTTTGTAATTAGTTGTTTTACAAATTTGGGTGCCTCCAAATTCGGTGCGTAGATATTTACAATTGTTCGCTCTTCCTGCTGGATGGTCCCTGAGACTATTATATAATGTCCTTCTTCATCTCTTATTACATCGTTCATTTTAAAGTCTAATTTGTCTGATATAAGTGTGGCTACTCCGGCTTTCTTCTGCCTTCCAGTAGCATGGTAGATAGTTTTCCATCCCCTCACTTTCAGTCTGAAGGTGTCTTCAGGTTTAAGATGAGTTTCTTGAAGACAGCAAATAGATGGGTCTTGTTTTTTAATCCATTCTGTTATCCTGTGTCTTTTGATTGGCGCATTTAGTCCATTTACATTCAGTGTTAATATTGAAAAATATGGGCTTACAGTCACTGTATTATTGTAGGTTTCATGATTGTAAGGCTGTCCCTGGCAGTTTGTGTTCTTTGCAGGTTTGCCTTCATAGAATGCCCCTCAGGATCTCTTGCAGTGCTGGCTTATTTGTGATAAATTCTTTCAGTTTTTGTTTGTTGGGAAAAACCTTGATCTCTCCTTCTATTCTGAATGACAGGCTAGCCGGATACAGAATTCTTGGTTGCAGGTCCTTCTTGCTCATCACATTGAAGATATCCTGCCATTCCTTTCTGACTTGCCAAGTTTCTGTAGATAAGTCTGCTACTAACTACCCTTATAGGTCTCCCTTTGTATGTTAGGGTTCTTTTGTCCCTAGCTGCTTTCAGGATTCTCTCTCTATCTTTGTATTTTGCCAGCTTCACTATGATGTGCCGTGCAGAAGGTCTATTCAAGTTACGTCTGAGGGGAGTTCTCTGTGCCTCTTGGATTTCCATGCCCTTTTCCTTCCTCATGTTGGTGAAGTTCTCAGCAATGATTTGTTCAAGAACCCCTTCGACTCCTTTCTCTCTCTCTTCTTCCTCTGGGACTCCTATGATACGGATATTGTTTCTTTTGAGTTCATCGCTCAGCTCTCGAATTCTCCTTTCCTGTTCCTGGATCAACTTCTCTCTCTTTTTATCTGCTTCCTCTTTTTCAATGATTTTGTCTTCTAAGGCACTAACTCTTTCCTCTACCTCTTCAATCCGTGCTGTGGCTGCTTCCAGTTTCCCCTGTATTTCTTCTAATTTCTTCTTTAATTCTTCCTGCCCGTTTTTAAGGTCCTTGAACTCTGCCGCGCGGGACCCCTTGCATTCTTCTAAGCTTTTTTCAAGGCCAGCGATTAGTTTTATGATTGTCATTCTATATTCATGTTCTGTTATGTTGCTTATATCTGTTTTCATTAATTCTTGAGCTGTCACTGCTTCTTGTGGATTCTTTTGAGGAGAATTCTTCCGTCTCGTCATTTTGGCTGGATGTGTTTTGGGTTGTTTCTTGAAGTTGCCCTGGAAAGGAAAACAGACTGACAGACAAACAGAAAACAGAAATACTCAAACGTACTAACAAATGATACAGACAAGCGGTTCACAACAGCAAAAAGAATAACAAATGACACTCTGAGGACAATGTCCTGAAATACCAGCTACCCGGTAAGGACAGGGTGTGTACTGTGCTGGTGGCAGAGCGTCTACAGAGAGAATAATGACAGTTCCGGGGGAAAGAAGGAAATGGTCTTTGCCCGGGTAGAGTGACTAAAGAGCTTAATCCAGACTGAGAGAAATCAGAATAAGGACGGTTACAAGGAAAAAGGAATGAAGACAGAAATTGCTCGCGTGAGATTATGTGGCCTGGTTATTCCAGAGAGAGAATAAGGGAAGTACAGAAGGAGATGAAAAACATGCCTTTAGAGAGTGGAATAAGATTTTGTTTAAGTCAGCCAGGCCTCTGGATAGTCAGCTCAGGAGTGGGGATCAGTAAGAAGAATAACGGGGGGCATCTATTTTAAAAAGAAATGACCAGGAGTTACTCCAGGCAGCGGTCTGGACTTGGCCTCTGTAGCTCCCGCGGAGAAGTGTCACTCCTGCGCAGATGGGCTTGGTTTAGTGTAGGCGGGAGTTCTCCACTGAGGCAGGGATGGCTCTGGGAGTGACTTCCTGGGGCTGGTGCTTGTGGGCCCGTAAGACAACAATGGCATCCCTTCCGTCCTTTGTTCCCAGTCCCAGGGCTTCCACTCGCCCCCTTGTTTGTGTCCTTACTCCGCTGTGGGCACCGGCGCAGTGCGGTCCACTGGAAGGTGGGCACCTGCCTGCTTGCCACCCCCCACCCTTCTGCAAACGTGTCAGGGTTAGAGGTGCTCCACAGGCGACTGAGGGCACCCCCAGCAGCCGGTCGCGCTGAGGGCTCCCCGCTCGCCTGGCCGGGGCGACTTGTGCGCACTCCCCACTCAGGCGACCGTGGTAGCGGCAGTCCCAGCGTTTGATCGCACCCCACAGGGCCCTCCGCGGCGACTAGCGCCTGATCCGGCTCCGGCGGGCAGCGGCAATGGTCCCCGGTCGCCGGCTCTCCAGGGGATGGTGGCGCGACTGGCGCACAATCCCTGTTGAGGTGGTCCCAGCGATGCAGCGGTCCCAGCAGTTTTTCGCTTTCCACCGGGCGCCCCAGCGGCGACTAGCGCGCACTCCCCGTTCCGCCGGCAGCAGCGTGGCGGTCCAGCGGTTTTTTGCTCCCCACCGAGTGCGGGAGACTAGCGCGCACTCCCCGTTCAGCCGGCAGCAGCCCGCGATCCCGCGGTTGTTCGCTCAGGGGGCCGGAGGCAGCAGCGGTGCCTGGCGCGCACTCCCCACTCCAGCGGTAGCAGCGGCAGCGGTCCCGCTATTGCTCCCTCCTCACGCTGCTGGCGGCTAACTGGGCCGGGCGGGCTGACTGTGCCTCCGTCCGCGGTCCAGCACAAGGAGAGTTCTGCTGGGTTCTGCTGTTAGACACAGAGCTTCTCCTCCTAAGCCCTGTCTTTAGGGGCTGGATGTTGGTGGACTCCCCCTCTCTGTAGCTCTCCTTCGGATGTTGGGGACTTTCCCCGCTGTCCCCGGCTCACCTTTCCCCCCAGCTCAGTTTCCCGAGTTCGTTTTGTCCGTTCTCGGTTAGACTCACGGTCTTAGGGCGTTGTCTATGTTTCTTGCGTTCCTTGTAAGCTGCTACACCTTTTCTGCCAGGTTCTTGGAGTTGAGAATCTCTCTGTTTCGGTCCCTCTCAGTTCAAAAAAACAAGGGAAACTTTGGTCCTCCCTACTCCTCCGCCATCTTGGTCCCCCTCCCCAAATACTTTATATTCTAACTTGCAGTGTTTTAATTACTATTTTTCAGGAATTTTTTAATTTGTTCTTTTTCACCCAAGAGTTGTTCATTTCTAGGTGGAAGGACATTTTTGATTTTTGGTTTTGTTCTTAATATCTTGATTTATTCCAGGTGTTTGTAATATTTCTACTTTATGGAAATTATTGATGTTTTGACTTAATATATGATCCACCTTTGGGAATGTTCCATGCATTCTTGAGAAGAAGGAATATTCTTTGTTGTCAGGTTGTGGTGTTACACATCTAAACACACACAGTCTATCCTCAATACTCATGCATTCCATATTTACATATTTGCTTATTTTATGAAATTTATTTGTAGCCCCAAAGTCATTTCTTGGGATTCTTTTGTGGTCATTTGCAGACATGCACGTGTGCAAAGTGACAAAAAATTTGAGTGCCTGACATACACATTCCCAGCTCAGGTTGAACAAGCTGACACTGCCTTCTTGTTTCAGCTCTCATAAACTGTTCATTGACATAAACAAATGTCCTTTTCACCATATATTTAATGCCACCTATCTCACTTTTCGTGCTTTTTGTTGGCATCTTCACTGTTTAAAATAGCCCTCAAACGTAGTGCTGAAGACTTGCTTGGCTTGCTGTCACTTCTCTTAAGCTGCAGATCTTCTCACCGCCCCCCTCGCCCCACCTTATACTTTGAGATAGAGCAACACCTATCTGCTGATGGTTCTGGCACGTACCACCAGTCTTGTTCACATATCTGTGCTTTTTTTCATGCTTCTCATCCTTTTGGCCAGGTTAATTTTTACCTTGCCAAAACTTTTGAAAGCAATTCAAACTCCTTTGGAAGTGTCCCTTCCAGAAAGCCATCTCCGTGCTTGGCTAATTGTCCCTTCTGGCCCTCTTCCCCCACCTCACTGCAGTGCCCAAGAACACTGCTTATCAGCAAACTGACCTCATCATATAACTGTTTATGAGTTTGCCTTGCTGAGTACGTTTTATGTTCCTTGACAACATGAGCTTTCTTTATAACCTGGTGCTAGGTAAATAATTGGACCGCACTTAGTTTGTTTAATGAATGAATCAAAGTTAGGAAGTATTTCCAAGCAAGCAAAAAATAAATAAAGACAGTATTTGATCTTGGAGAGAGAGAGAAACCCTGGAAATGACTATTTAGAATAGCTTGTCCTGGGTTCATAGGATACCTGAAAAGCTACTTCACTGGGGAAGCTGTACTTAACTACTTTGGAAGTTAGAGATCCATTTTTTTTTTTTAACCTTGTACTTCTGCATCATTTGGTTTTATTTAGTTGAGCCAAAACTTACCCGAAGTATGTAGGTATTTTGTTAACTGTCACTGATTCCCTAGGGGAGACCAGAATATAGTGTTCTTAGAGTCCAGCACGCCAGCAGCTTTTCAAGCCCCTCTCAGAGTATATATTTTTTTAAATGGGGTGGTTCCGTTGGTTGAGAGTCTGACTCTTCGTTTTGGCTCAGGTCATGATTTCGTGGTTCGTGGGCTCAAGCCCCACATCGGGCTCTGTGCTGACAATGCAGAACCTGCTTGGGATTCTCTCTCTCTCTTTGTCCCTCCCCTACGTGGGTTCTCTCTCTCTCAAAACAAATAAATTAAAAAAATATATATATATATATGTCTATAACACTGAGACAGTACAAAATTTTTTTTCCTTTATATGAGTTTCAGTCAACATCTGTAATTGTTATTGTCATAGTATTGTGTAAATGTCAATAAAACCCAAGGTAAGCATCACTGACTTATACTAGAACTTTATTATTTAAAGTGGCCATCATTAACAATTCATTATGCAGGCAACAGCTTATTTTTTTAAAGATTTGGCAGTTGCATTGGATTATGTCCTCTGCTTCTTAGCCAGGATATCACAAAAGAGGAATCCATATAAAACTACTTTTTGACATACTATTTTTTTTACTGTATTATTTTAATTAAACACAAGATCGTGAACCAAACGTCCTACTTTCTACTGCAATTTCTCTAGTTGGTTTTCTCAACTATTTATATTGTGCATCTGAATAGTTGGAAATTTATTTAGTCTCTTATAAAGGCATGTATTAGTAATTGGTTGATAAAGGATTGCCATTTTAGTCTTCTCACCACATTTTAGGAGTCTAACTCAAACTGTTCTCTTTTTTCCCAGTTTTGTAACACTTGGAAAGAATTTAAAAATTTATTGTGCTTCTTGTAGTTTTTTTTTTTTTTCACATGGAAGCAGAAGGCAGTGTAGGTGCCTTGTAAAAGGCTGTCTTAGTGACATCCCTAACAAGAACCCAAAGCAATCCTGCTAAAAAAGATTTGAGTTCCAGCTTTGAAATATTCTAAAAAGAAAAATAAACAAGAAAGAAAATGTAACCGCTTGACCACATTTGCCAGTGAGTTTACTTCCTCGCTTTGAGGAGCATTTTTTTTTCCTTTCCTCTTATGTTAGCTGATACTGTGTTGACAACATCAGCTTAAATTATCTTTTGCAATAAAAAGATAAAAGCTAAGGGAGTTTGCTAATAGACGTTGTAATGGTTGAATGGAATTTAGCTTCTGCTTTTCTTTTCCTGGTCAACTCAGAGCATCTCTTTGGGGATATCTAGAAACTAGAGTGAAGTGTTGGGTGGTGGAAAGACCCAACACTGGTCAGGTGACAGGAACTCCCAACAATGATCATGGGTTTTATGGGCTTTGTTTTCTCATTACAATAACCAAAATAACTTTGAAAAGATGTCACATAAAGCTTGGAACTCTTTCATATAACTTTGTCACTTTGGCATATCACTTTTCTTCCTTTGGTGCCTTCCGTACCTAAAATCCCTGTTGCTTCAGAAGGTATGTGAGCTGACGATCCCATTGTATCAGAACACTGGCTACTGGTGGAAGCCATTTTGTCTCTGGAGGTCTGTCTTTGAACTTTTCTTTTTCAAGTCTTTGATCTATGAAATATTGTGTAGGTTCTTTTTGAATAGGGACCATTTCCACCTAGTTGTGGATTATTCTGAACTGAATGTTTGTGTTGCTCCCAAATCCATATGCTGTAGTCCTAACCCCCGGTGTGGCTATATTTGGAGATGGAGTTTCTAAGGAAGTAATTAAGAATAAATGAACTAACTCATCAGGGTGGAATAGAATTAGTGTCTTTATAAGACGAGACTAGAGAACTTGTTCCCTCCATCTCCCAAGTACACACTCGCGGAGGAAAGGCCACTTGAGCATGCAGCCTTTACAGTCCAGGAAGAGAGTTCTTAGAAACCAAATCAAATGTCACCTCCATTAGGGGCTTCCAGCCTCTAGACTGAGAAAATAAATGTCTGCTGGGTAAGCCACACCATCCATCTACGGTATTTTGTTATGGCAGCCTGAGCCAATTAATACAGATGATAGGAACACGGCTTATATTAGCACTTTTCTGTTGTAAGTTTGTGAGGGAAGGGAGTGGGTGCATGTGTAGGGGGGTGGTTAGGATAGTGTGTGTATGTTGGAGATGGGGTTTAAGGGATGGGGATATAGAAATATTAGCTGTTTTACAGGGTACTTTCTTTCTTGCCTTAACTGAGAATAACCTTTCTCCTGAGGGTACCGCTTAGTCACAGTCCCCAAAGCAAAGAGTATGCATTCTTTCATTAATCCCTGTGTCCAGGGCTCAGAGCATGGAGGATATTTTCTTAGCCTCTCACCGCTATTTCTTTCCAACAAACACTAGCCCTATGTGAAATTCATGAAACATGGCTAGATCATACTCAGCTTGTCCTTCTTACTAATCTTTCTTACTCTTCTGGTTACACCTCCTTACTCATGAAGGGCTTCGGTATCTGAGTCACACACAGAGCTCTCTTTTTCCCACCGCTGCCCTCACCACAGAAGACTTAGCTGCACCTGGGAATATCCCTTGCAGTAACTCGAGCTGAAAATTCTTTGGTGTCTTCAAACTTTAGTATTCTTCCTTTCCATTTCATATCAATAGCCTAACTGCATGGACAGGACATATCCATGCCTAATCCATCATCTGTAATGTGCCACAGAAATGCAACCCTTTATTACACCTATTTTTGGCTACATTTTCCTGTTTATCCAGATTTCATTTCTTTTTTCTTTTCTTCTTTTTTCTTTTTTTCTCTCCTCTCCTCTCCTCTCCTCTCCTCTCCCCTCCCCTCTGCTTTCCTCTCCTCTTCTCTCCTTTACTCTCTTTTCTTTTCCTCTCCTTTTCTCTCCTCTCCTCTCCTCTCCTCCCCTCCCCTCCCCTCCCTCCCCTCACCTCCCTTTCCCCTTCTCCTTCTCCTTCCCCTTCCCCTTCCCTTTCCCCTTCCTTTCCTTCCTTTTTTTTCACCTTACGTTTTCTTTTAGCTTATTAAAACTTCCAGAGCTTGGACGTCTTCCTTTTCTGTGGAAACATCCTTCTTCTGGTCTATCAGTTACCCTCAACCAGATGCTGGTTTGTCACCTCAGAACCTCCTGCCAAGCATCCTCAACTACTGACCACCTCTGTTTCTCTCCCACCACTGTCCAGCCAATCTTTAGGCTTGACTGTATCCAGCCGTGTGCCTCATCCGCTCCTACACTGGGTGACACAATTCTTCTAGTCGATGCCTCTACAGTTAGTTCCGAAATTTCTAACGTAGCATAGACCTTTAAGAGCACTTGGCTTCCAGAGCAGAGGGCTGAGTTTATTGTACTCATCTGCTGAATCTGTTATCACTATTGGTCCTAATAAATGCCTTCTAGTCAGTTTGCTCTTTAATTTTTTAATTCATTCCTTTTTTTTCCCAACTATGTCCTCTATGCCTATTTCTCTGCTCCTCTTAAACAATCATTTTATTATATACCTTTTTATTTGAATGTATTTTTACAATATGTGTATAGTTTTGTGACCATTTATTTTTAATTCAAACAACTGATGTTCTTGACTTCATTCTTGTTCTCGCTTTTTTACCAAGTATTATTTTGTAAAGATGAGTTTGTGTAGCTGTGTGAATATGCACCTGTAAGGTAGAGTGTCCACCAGCTGCATGACACCTCATGGTGCTCATCCAACACACTTCGCTTCTCCTTTCTCCCAGTGATGGACACCCAGGTTCCTCCCAACTCTGCCACCGCCAACAGTGATACAAAAATGAACTTCCTCGTTATACGTCTACCAGTGGACACGAGTAACAATCTCATGGGGATACATCTAAGGAGAAGAATTGCTGGGTCATAGAGTATGAACGTATTTATTTTGATTAAGAAGTGCCAGATAGCTGTCTGGATTGTTCTAATGTTCCTTTTTTCAGTGAATCACATTTCTATTGGATCTTTATCTTTCTATCATCATGTATCGCAAAAGAATATATATATATATTTTTTGTCAGATATTAAACTTGCTACTATCGATTACCTAGCTTTATTTTCTTCATATTTGCCTGGTATATCTTTTTCACTTGTTCATGTTCAACCTTCCTGTGTCTTTTTGCTCTGAATGACTCCTTTTTTATTTTTTTTTATTTTTTAATGTTTATTTATTTTTGAGACAGAGAGAGATAGAGCATGAGTGGGGGAGGGGCAGAGAGAGAGGGAGACACACAATCCGAAGCAGGCTCCAGGCTCTGAGCTGTCAGCACAGAGCCCAACGCGGGGCTCTAACTCACAGATCTCGAGATCATGACCTGAGCCGAAGTCGGCCACTTAACCGACTGAGACTGAGCCACCCAGGTGCCCCTCTGAATGACTCTTAAAGGCAACAATTTGTGTATCACCAAATTCATTCTGAGGGTCTTTTTAAATTGATGAGTTAAAACATTTACTTTCAGTGCAATTATTAAGACTTATTCCTTAGTATTTCATATGTTTTATTGTATTTTCTGTTTTGTTTTACTCCCTACTTTCTGTTTTATATATATAAAATTTACTATGGCTGGGTTAAAAGTTACATATTCTATTTATTACTTTTTTAAAGCTTATTTATTTACTTTGAAAGAGAGCTGGGGAGGGACAGAGAAAGGGAAAGAGAGAGAATCCTTAACAGGCTCCACACTGCCAGCGTGGAGCCAGATTCAGGGCTCAAACCCACGAACTGTGAGATCACAACCTGAGCCAAAGCTCAGAGCTGGACACATAACAAACTGAGCCACCCAGACACTCCTGTACATTCTATTTTATTCTTAGGATGGTTAACCTCAGTTGATAAACATATTCATATATATTTACCCTAACAAGGTAAATATTTGTATATTTATGGCAGATTTGGAAGCCGCTCAGATCTCCAAGAAAAAACTTTGTATGGAGTGTGGTTAGCTGATAGCCTCCAGCTGTTAGCTCCTTCAGGCTCTGCCTCATTCAAACCGACATCACATTCCTTGCAGGGCAGCCCCCAGCCAGTGGTACAAAGACGTAATGATTTCTGCCCTGTGTGGGACTCTTCCAGTGGGGAGTCTCTGCCCCAGAGCTCCCCATTGATCTGTCAGAGACTGTCAGGCATGCCTCCTCATCTGGGATTTTCCCCTGACAAACCTGCTTCTTCCTCTTTTCTTTCACAGGTGCTATTTCCTGATAATTAGCCTTTTACATGTCAAGCTCTTGTCTTGGCATTTGTTTCCCAGAACACCCAGTCTGCTGCAATTGGTGATGAGTGGTCCAAGAAAGCAACAGTAAGATAGGAGTTTGGAGCTGGTTCACTCACTCCCCTAGTAGGTGGTACACAGACAGACCCTGGCCACTAAGTGGCAAACTAATTGATAAAACTTTCACTGATGACAAAATAGGATAATGTGCTGGTAGATGGAAATGCATTGGGCAGTGTGATCATTCAGGAGCTTGAAATAATAGGAAGATGAAAAATCTGAAGATAATAGAATTGGATCATTGTTATTAAATTGCACTGACACCTGCAGTTGGATAATTAAAAGCTGAGGTCAATTACCATAGGATTACAAGTCCAGTAATAGAGCTCGTCTCTTTGGTAGCTTACAACGAGTTGACTGCTTTGGGGACATTCTCTTGGGATGTACAAACATCCAAGTCAGAGCTCCTGGGGGAGATGCCGCCTTGCTGCTAGGGTGGCTCAATGAATCAGATCGAAATGCCTGAATTGCCAGGGTAGACTTAGAAAATGGTACTAAAGGGTCAGGAAAGTGTGCATGCTGAAATTGGATATATGAGGCCAGAAGACTCCACAGAGGATTATGTTTTGCAGGGCAGTTTGGAGGATACACCCTTCACAAAGGCCATCAGTAATGTGCAGCTGAAAGGGTCACCAGCATCACCAAAAGATCAGTAATGGCCTTTCTCTGGAAGCCAGGGTTGACAGTAGGAGAAGCTGTCAAGAGAACTTTTCTCAGTGATACCAAGGATGATGGTGCTCCTTAATGTATAGTCCAGACAGTGATGGATGACGAGGTGGTCATGATTACCAAAGCAAACAGTAAGCAAGAGGTAGCAGCCAAGGGAGCCTGATGAGAGTTATGGAGGTTGTTACCATTAGATGTGAGCAAGCAGAGCCTTGCTATGGGCTCTGTGTTTTGGAGAACCTTAAGTCTTCCTCTGGTGCCTGGTCCCAGGTGGGGCTGGGACTGCCATCCAGGCAGAATACCACAATATCAGACCAGGTCCCTCTGGGCTCCAGGTCCTATTTTTTGTTTTTTCCTTTGAAGAGCTTTTTGGCTCTCTGGCCTCATCTGGGGTTAACCAGATGCCCCAAGGAGCTCAGGAACTTATGCTTATGAGGTTGTCCTGCAGCCCTGTGGCCAGGCCTGTTATAGGAGACCAGTTGAGTGAGTGGATCACTCCTGCCCATCATGGTATTTCTTTCATGGGATCATGTTAACTGTGTGCTGATAAATGTTTAACAACCAGCTCGCTCACAAAAAGGCCCTGAAGAGTTTGCTGATTTCCAAGGTGTAGATATTCTCATGATGGCTGTTTCAGACTATAACATGATGTCACTGAATGCAGAGTTGGGAAGAGATGTTAACAGTTGGCTTTCATGAGCTAGTACCAGCCGCCTCTAGCACATCAACAGATCATCTAAGACCACTACCTAAATAGTTCTGACATGCTGGTTTTGGAAAGACTGATTTATGTAGGACCAGAATGAGTTTAGGGTTCTGGCCTATCAATGGTCTACTGTTGACTCTTCAGACTGAACCACATGTAGGCCGATGTATTGACTCAACTATGTATGTTTTGACCAGTGGTACTAGCTCTGTTCTATAGCACAAGGGCAATTGGTATGGTTTTAGACATCCTTTACTCTGCTAGCCCTCCTCCCACTAGTACCCAGAGTGGTCACTCCACTCCCTCCTTTTAACTTAGGCAGTTCTCCCAGGGTGATTGCACCTAACTCTTTGAGGGTTTTCAAGACTATGGCTCTGTGGTAACAAAGGGCCTTTTGCCTCTGATTAACGTGGATCACAATTGAGCCATGCCAGATGAAAGACAGACATTCCTTCTGCAAATAAGACCATTGTTCTCACTCCACTAAAGTATCCCTCATCTATTCTCCCTGTTGGTGGTAGTATGTGGAAGACATGGATGTCAAGTAAAAAGGGACTGTGTTGTTGGGATGCAGTGATATGGCCTAAAGAGTTCAAGAGAAGACATGGTTGGAAGATACATTATTCCATATTTTTGCTATAAAACCCAAAATGGTAAATTTAACTAACACATTATGGTTCACATTTTCTTGCACTCTGGGTAAGACTCACATTTGCAGTTATCATCAATAAAGCACGAAATAACTTTGAGAGAGTCAGTGGAAGCCAGTATCATGGAAACTACAAAGGATGATGCAGGATCAGAAGTAATGATGTAACCAGCATTAAATAAATGGTTTAAAGGAACTGCAGGCAGAGGCAAAGAGATCTTTATCGTTTCAAAGCAAACATTCTGAAGAGCCATCACATTGTGATTAATAATAACAGTGTTGCTACTTTTTTTTTTTTTTTTTTTTAGAATAGAGGATCTGAAATTAGCCAGTCATGGTGCATTTGAGAATAAAGAACATTAAGAGTTGGCTCCTAGACCTAAACACAAAGAGATGGTTTCTGGATACTACAAAGAATCCTTATATGCACTGACTGGGCAGGAAAACAATATGTAAAATTACCTCTTCTCTATCATTATTCTAAATCTTTATCGATAAGTCATTGTGCTTTACATGGGCCCATGAGTTTTGTATAACACTTTATTTTTTTTTATTTTTTAGAGAGAGAGCAAATGGGGGAGAGAGGCAGAGAGGCAGAGAGAATTTGTAGCAGGCTCCATGCTCAGTGCAGAGCCTGATGTGGCGCTCGATCCCACCACCCTGGGATCATGAGCTGAAATCAAGAGTTGGACGCTCAACCAACTGAGCCATCAAGTGCCCCTTGTATTACACTTTAAATCTAATTAAAATATGGACTGAGCTCCAAAATAAAACATTTGCTCAGACCCTGCGCACCTAAGGATTGGCTCTGGTGGGGATGGGTAACAGAAAATAGCATCCCCTGGGGCAAAAGAGATGAGCATACTATATGTAAATAAGAGCAAACCTGGATGAGCCAAAGCCCGAGGGCAGATTTGCTAATAAAAGTCTCCTGCCCAATCATTAGACGGGAACAATTTTCCAATCTGAATTCCATTTACAAAGGAGTTGGCCAGATCCTCAGGGGGATGGTAACTGCAAAATCATAGTTAAAAAAAATTGTAATGATTCTCTAGTCCTAATCTGAAGGGATTTATAGCCATTGAGACTGGAGAAAGAAGATTTACCTGGAAAAATCTGAGGTCTGTTGAACATAGAGTAATAACTGGAGACAGAAATATCATGATGGTTCCCCCCATTAGAGTTGGGGCATATGGAGATCAGTTTCTAAGTGCAGTCCTTGTCAAAGACTGGCTGTATTGGATCCACTGGGCTCCTAAAACGTCTTGGTGGTCATTTGTCAAGTACCATTGAAAAATTAGAATTGATATATTTGAAAGTTGGAGTAACGTCCATATTGGATCCTTGACCTATGAGGTGATATCAGTCAGTTATAGTGGGGAAGGCCATATGGAAGCTTCTGACATTGTCCCCACCCAAGCCAATAAATAATAAAAAATACTGCATCTGAGGAAGATGGTGATTAGTCCCACCCTTAAAGATCTAAAGGATGCAGAAATGGTAGATCCTGTCATATCTCTAATTTGCCAGTTTGGCCCTTGCAGAAGGTAGACGACTTTATGTAGGGCTTGCAGTTTTTGAAGGCTATAGCCTGCAGCAGCCTTCTTTGCCTGGCAAAGCAATAAAGCCATTGTCCCCCTTTAGCCGCACCTCTGTCGTCACATTATATTTTGGCTCTGAAGAATGGTTTTTGATAACAGTAGAATGTCTGGGACAGAATACGAACAGTACCAAAAGGTATAAGTAGACTGAGCAGATAACCTATCCCATATGTCATCATATTTGCACCATTGTCCCTTCTCCAACTTACACCTATGGTCATATGGGAGGTCCTGTATCACCAGCTGAAGGAAGGAAAAAGAGCCTCTGCTTGTTTTATAAACAAGTTGGCTTGGTATGTAGATGTAAACTGGATGTGGACAGCAGCTGAATTACCGCTGCACTTAGGGTGACCACTCAGGGTGGTCGTGAAAAATAGTGGTGAAGGAAAACATCCCCAGCGGAGAGAGTACTGACTCTCTATAAGGACTAGTAAGCAGTGACAAGCTGGTCAGAGGTGAAAAAAGATTGAGAAATCAGTGACAAGATCTGAGATAGAGACCTAGAGATGGATATATGGGAGTGGGCAAAAGTGTTAAGATCTTTCTACCATACATTAACATGCCCCAGATAGAATCCATCATTGAAGAGGCACTAACCAACTGGGTAGACAAAATGGCTTGGCCGTTGACATTGGCCAGACTTTACCAGCGGCCACCTAATGTGTAATAGGTACACATTAGCGGTGATGGAGGCTATGTGTGGGCTTAATAGCACGAATCCCTACCTACGAAGTTGGATCTGCTGCCTTTGAATGTCCAAACAACAAAAGAGAACAACACTGAGCTTCTGGAATGGCATAAGTCTTCTTTTATAGGTGTTACTTTCCAGTGATCCTTTGTACTCCCAACTGTCTCTGTGTCTGCTTTCCAGAGAACACCTCCTGTGACATGTCTTTTCCAAGAAGGCATTATTTGTGGTGGTTCTTCCAAAAATATATCATGCTCCTAAAAACCACTATTTCACCCCTGTACCTCCCTCTCTCTCTAGCAGTTGATCTTGCCTCCAGTTTAACAAAGAATCAAAAAGTCCCACCGCATCACATCTTCAAAACTACAAGTATTATGTATCCTCATCATCTGCTTTTCTGCAGCTTTAGAAGTAGAGATCCTTTAATGCTCTTTATCTTGTTCAATACCAGTGCCTCCCTCTGTGTCCTCTCCTTTATGTTCACTATTTTCCCCTTTAATAGCTTTCCTCATAGGACACGAGAACACTGAAGTTTCTTACCTTAAACCAGAGAAACAAAATAACAATAAGTAAATACCTTCCTTTACCTACAGACTTCTATATTTAACTTCATAACCAAAGTTCTTGGAAGATTAATTTACTCTTGATATCTCCACTTCTTCGTGTTTTTTTTTTGTTTTGTTTTGTTTTGTTTTTTTTTTTGTTTTTTTTTTTTTTGGAGTTCTCTGGAGAAACAGAACCAGTAAGAAATAAATATAAAATAATGTATTGGCTCACATGATCATGGAGTCTGAGAAGTTCCATGATCTGCCATCTGCAAGCTGGAGACCCAGGAAGGCTGGTGGTGTGGTTCAAAGGCCTCAGAGCCCAAGAGCCAATAGGGTTGATTCCACTCTGGATCTGAAATCCTGGGAACCAAGAGCTTCGAGGGCAGGAAAAGATGGATGGCCCAGCTCAGACAGTGAGATTGAGAACATTTCTTCCCTTCTTCTGCTTTTTTGTCCTATTCAGGCCCTCCACAGATTGAAAGATGCCCACCTACACTGGGGAGGGCTGTCTGTTTTACTCGGTCTACCAATTCACAGGCGAATCTCTTCTGGAAACACACACAGGCACACCCAGAAATAATGTTTAAACAGCTATCTGGGCGTCCCTTGACCCAGTCAAGTCAACACTGGAAATGAACCATTATAACCTCCAACGTCCTCTTTCATCTATTATGGCTCATTTTTTTTCGTCAGAACAAAAGGGTTTTAAAAATGAATGTGTGATATCCATTATAGTGAGAGCAGAAAGTTGCTTTATTGGTTTTCTTTGTAAATCAACCAGAGAGAAATTTTTGGTGAAACCTGAACTTAAATAAGTTTCCAAGCACTTGGAAAGAATCAGTCTGTCCACTGATGACCTCTGGTTAGGAGAGGGAAGCCCAAGTCTAGTGAAGCAGATACAGATATACTGGGCAGGTATATGGCCTAGATATTCTTTCACTAATTCCACAGATAACCTCCTGTTCTCCATGAATAAAGGTAAGTTTCTAGTATTCTCCAAATCCTGATAGTAACGAGGGAGCCATAGTGGGGGATAGGGAGGTAGGGCTGAGGCAACCAAGGAAAGAAGGGTTATGTGAATAGTCTGACCTATTGTATTGACACATATCACCTTTTCTCCTAACGCCCTCCTCTCCAGATCATTTCCATTCACCGACACTGACCTCAAGTACATATTGATCTGAGTATTTGACACCACAGCACATATGACCAGTTGGCTTAACCTTTTGGAAAATTCCATAGGTCTTTCTGTTATTAAGATTCAGATGCTCTTTTAAATTCAGGCCGGCTTCCTATGTTCTCCTTTCTTGATGCCCTTGGGGACTCAGAATCCTTTCTTCTTCCTCTTCTCTTAAAAAAACTCATCACTTAATTTTTCCCCCTTATTATAAAGACAATACCTGTTCACTGGAGAAAAATCAGAAAACAGAAACATCAACAAATTATTTATAAACTGATTTTCATTTTGGTATATATATTTTTAAAACCTCCGTTGTGCATGGTTATCTTGTGTTTGTTATTAGGTGTATGTACGTACATAAATCAATTGCATTAGTTCATGACAGAAACATACACACACACGCACACGCACACATGCACATGCACACAAGCACACACTGCAATTGACCACATTTGTTTTATAACCAGCATTTGTTTTTTGCTTTTTAGGAGAATAATTTTCAGTTTCATACTATATGATTTTTAATGGCTGCCTAGAATTCCATTCTATGGTTACAACACAATTTGCTTTGCTAAACTCCTATTCTGGACATTTTGGGTTCCTAGATTTAAGGGAAAAAAACTGTATTAATACTAAGTCTGTGCACACTGTCAATTTCAATCCCTGTAAGTAGAATTCTGGGTCTAGTGATGCACACATTTTTAAATATATTTTGTTGTATTTACTTCCAGAAGACTTAAACAAATTGAGAATGCTTGCAACACTGGCTAATTGTCAGTAATAAGTACTCAATCTGGGGCACCTGGGTGGCTCAGTCGGTTAAGCGTGCGACTTCACTTAGGTCACAATCTGTGAGTTTGAGCCCTACATCGGGCTCTATGCTGACAGCCTCGAGCCTGGAGCCTGCTGAATTCAGCTTCTGTGTCTCCCTCTCTCTCTACCCCTTCCCCACTCGTACTTTGTCTCTCAAAAATAAATTTTAAAATGGCGTTCGTATTTAAAAGAACACTCAATCCAATAAGTCCCAAATGGTATCTTCTTTTCTTCATTAAAGCTTTGGTTACCCCCTCTATTTAAAAAAAAATTTTTTTAAACCCCATCATTTCACCCACTCTATTTTTATCCCCCTATATTTTGGAGATTAGATTCCAGCAGATAGCTGTAGTAGAAGGCAGTCAAACTTTACCGCATATCCCTGCCTTTCTGAGTACTGTGTTAAGTTCTGGGAATACTGAAGTAAATATAGTAACCCCCTCTTATCCGCAGTTTTGCTTCCTGTGGTTTCAGTCAACCTGATCAACCGCAGTCCAGAAACAGATGATTCTCCTGACAAATCGGCAGGTCAATAGTACGTAATTCTACGTCATAATGCCTGCGTCATTCACTTCATCTCGTCACCCGGGCGTTTTATCATCTCACGTCATCCCAAGAAGACAGATGAGTGCAGTACGATAAGGTATTCTGAGAGACAGAGACCACATTCACATAACTTTAATTACAGTATATTTTTATAATTGCTATTTTATTATTAGCTATTGTTAACTTCTTACTGCACCTAATTTATAAGTTGAACTTTATCACAGGCATATATGCATGGGGAAAAATAGTATGTATAGGGTTTACTACCATCTGTACTTTTAGGCATCCACTGGGGTCTTGGAACGTATCCTGCGTGGGTAAGGAGGGACTACTGGATAGCACTGTTCAGGTTACCTTACATTTGTGTTTAAGGAGACTAAAGGCAGGGATTTAGAGAGACCAGTATACGTATACTTACAATACTACAAGTAAGAGTAATAGTGCAAACGAGCTATGGGAACATTAGCTGGGAAGCGAGAATCACCATGAATATTAGATATTAACTAATATTAGTTAACTCAGTATCAGAGTTAAGACAAACCAAAAATGGGGTTTCAGAAAGGGATATCGATGTGTGCCAAGGCAAGGAAGTGGGAAGCACAGGATGGCTTGTTGGGAACAGCAAGGAGCCTGGGATGGCTGGAGCAGGGTGTGGAAGTTGGGAGGACGGCAGGGAATGAGAGTAGAAAGCAGCAGAAACTGGGTTATGAAAACGTTGGCTGTCAGCATGTAGGATTCGTTTCTTGTCCGTGTTGCGGGGTGCCGGAAGGTATTAAACAGAGTCACATGGTTCGATCTGCACTTTGGAGAAGTAACTGGATGCAGTGTGGAGGTCAATTGGAGAGGCTGCCAACTGGAAGCAGGGAGGCCAGCTAGGACTCCAGTGCATTAGTCCACGCAGTCGGGAGAGCAAGTGCTCCCACAGAAAGAAAGTGGATAGAGAGGAGGGCGAATTTAAAAGATAACACAGTTGATATAGCATTTGGGCTATTTTGTGAGAGAGGTGGAATGTTCTGGCGTGGGTCATCTGGTTGAGTTGTGAGACCATTTTAGAATCCCTTTGTTTTGGGGCACCTGCGTGGCTCAGTAAGTTGAGTGTCCAACTCTTGATTTTGGCTCAGGTCATTATCTCACGGTTCAGGAGTTCAAGCCCCGCTTCAGGCTCTATATTAATAGCTTGGATCCTGCTTAGGATTCTCTCTCTGTCTCTCTGCCCCTCCGCTGCTCACACACACACTCTCTCTCTCAAAATAAATAAACAAACATTAAGAAACAAGAATCCCTTGGTTCTGCATTCCTGTTTCCTTTGTCTTATGGTGCTACCCCCATACTACGTGAATGCCTTATCCTGCTTTGTCGTATACTGCAAGAAAAATAACTTCTGTGGAGTGGGAAAACATAGAGAAAAGTGAGCAGAAAGCTCAAAGAAGAGTTACAAATTAAGATTAGTCAGGCTAGAGACAAAACGATGAAAATATGACATAAATGGAGGTGATGAATACGTTTATTACCTTGATTGGGGTGATGGTTTTACAGGTGTGTGTGTATCTCCACGCTCATTAAATGATATATGTTAGATATGTCCAGTTTTTTGTATATCAGTTATAACTCAGTAAAGCTTTTTGTTTTTGTTTTTAATGAAACAAGCCATTAGGGGTTTGGATAAAGTGCCCAAGGAGTTGTTCATTAAATCCTGAAAAACCAAATTAGGAGCTTATCATGAAAATATAAAAAGGGAAATTTTGGACAATAAAGCTTAGTAAATGTAGGGACCTTGTGACCATGAGTGGCGGTACAATCTGAAAATATCAGGCAAGTTAAGAACGTTTAAGTCACAAGTAAGAAACTTCCAGACTGAAGGTTAGGGATGGCCTTTAACTCAGTTACACCTAGTGCAGGTGTAGGCACAATAACCTCACAAATGCCTACAGGTGTGAAAAAACATCATGGTTTACATATTTGGGGGCAATATCCTAAAAGACCACAAGGTGGTAATGTCATTTCACGTCTGTCTTTCACTCTCCTTGCTTCCTCTTTTTCTGTTTATATTTATGTCTTTTTTCTCTGTGTTTCAGTCCTTTTAGTTTTTCTGCCTCTTTCTGCTTTATATATCCTCCCTTATCTGTATCCTCCTTAACTGGCCATCATTAGAAGTGATGCAATTTTTCCATTATTACTGAATAGAACTTTGTCATGAAATTAAACAAAGCATACTGTAGAACAATGGAAACCTGTATGAAAGGGCACAAGAGGGTATAATCCCTATGTACCTATTTTCTGCCTGCAAAGTTGTCAATTCATGGCTCATCTTATGTTACCTATATTCCCACCCACACCCCTGCTTTGCAAATTATTTTGAAGCAAGCTCCAGTTTGGTAGTGAGTTCATCTGTAAATATATCTGTATATATCTCTCATACATGAGGACTCTTTAACAGAACAACAGTGCCAATACTGTTGACACTGTTACTTCAAAAATGTTAATAATTCCTTAATATTACAAAATCCAAATAATGTCAAATTTCCAATGCCTCCCCCCCCCGCAGATTTTTAAATATTCTTAAAAATTTATCTGTTGGAATCAGTATCCAAATAAAGTACATACATTGTAATTGGTTGATTTCTCATATATATATATTTCTCATATATAATATAGTAATATATACATATATTACTATCCACGTTCCCAGCTTTCTTTCTCTCTCATTTTCAACTTTCAGTTTATCTGTTGGGGGAACTAAGTTATTTTTCCTGTAGTTTCCTACAGTCTAGATTTTTATGATTGATGTCAATTTTTAAAATGGGTAGTGAAGCATTTTGTAATTTTCTCAAACATTTTAAGAAGAAGCCAACCACTTGTTTTCTTTGTTTCTGTGATGAACTTCTGAACACTGATGGAAAAAAAATTACACGCCTGCACAATTTGTGGCACCAGTATCAATACAGACCAGATCGTCATTTTTCTTGCCCCTAATACGTTTTATTTTCCTGTTTCAAACCTTTACTGTGCTCCCTAAATTCTAAGCTCTATTCTTTCTGTATTCTGCCTGTACCCTGTGGTGGGTGATCTTTTCTCCTTTATCTTAGATTGACTTTTCATTGGTTCTTGCATTCTGGCCTCAGTATCCTAAAATAATTGATGGTGTTGGGTCACATGGGAGGGGGTTCTCTGCCTGCTTGTCCATGTGTCCTGCGCGAGGAATGATGCTTCCCTCTAGTGTGCACGAAGGGGTCTGTGAATTAGTGGTATCCCTGCTCCTACCTCCTCTATTAAGTGTCAACAATTTGCATTCAGTTCTTACCTCTGTGCTTCAAACTATTCTCTCTAGAGATTCTAACAGTCAAAAACAAATGACCCATCTTCCACGTTCTTTTTTTTTCTTTTCTTTTTTTTCACGTTTATTTATTTTTGAGACATAGAGACAGAGTGTGAGCAGGAGAAGGGCAGAGAGAGAGGGAGACACAGAATCCGAAGCAGGTTCCAGGCTCCGAGCTGTCAGCACAGAGCCCGACACAGGGCTCGAACCCACAGACCGGAAGATCATGGCCTGAGCTGAAGTCAGCCGCTTAACCAAGTGAGCCACCCAGGCTCCCCTTCCATGTTCTTTTTATAGCTAACAGCACAACTGATCATCCCCAAAAGTGCTGGTCTCTGCTTTTCTGGACTCTGTCTTCTGGTGTTTCCAGGAACACCTCTTCTTCCAGTTCTCCTTTTGTTTTTTTCACTGTTTCTGGTTTGTTTCTTTGGCTGGCTTCTCCTATCTCTCAAAACTTGTGGTTACTAATGGCTTCCCAGCTCTCCTCTTCCCACTCTCATGGTCTCTGTCTGGTTTTATCCATTTCCATAGCTTCAGCACCATTTCTAACTCTGTCCTGATGCCTCCAGACTCTCTAAAACTAGTCTCAACTTTTCTCTAGTATTCCGGTCTCCAACTTTAAATGGCCTGCCACATCTATCAATCTCGAATTCTGCAGCCACTTCAAAACTATTCTGTCTTGTGAATTCTTTTTTTTTTTTTTAATATTTTAACGTTTATTTATTTTTGAGAGACATAGAGACAGAGCATGAGCAGGGGAAGGGCAGAGAGAGAGGGAGACACAGAATCCGAAGCAGGCTCCAGGCTCTGATGATGAGCCATCAGCACAGAGCCCAACGTGGGGCTCGAACTCACAGACGGCGAGATCATGACCTGAGCTGAAGTCGGCCGCCCAACCAACTGAGCTACCCAGGCGCCCCTGTCTTGTGAATTCTTGATCTCTATCACCATCCATTCAGTTTCCTAAGCTTGAAATTTTAGTCATCTAACATTCTCATCTATTAAATCCAACCAATCCCTAAAGTCTTTTCAATTTACTTCATTTCTCCTAAATATGCCCATGGAGGTTCTGTGGGAAAGTGTCTTAGGCACCAGGGATGAGTAAAAATCCCTGCTCTGGTGGAATTCACAATTCAGTGGGTGACAGAAAATTACAAATCATGAAGTAAATATATGGTATAAAAGATGATGGTAAGAAACATGGAGAAGTTTTTAAATGTATCTTGCTCTGGCCTTTCCTACATTCTCCTTTTTACTGATGTCCTGGCCTCCAGATAGGTGCCTTTCCTTCCAGTCTCTCCGCTGCCTCCATTATCCATACTTCCACGTGGCTAATAGTCTTAAAATAAAAGTCAGCATTAATAATGCTTTTTTTTTTTTTTTTTTGGCTTAAAAGCAATGGGCTCCCTTCCCTGAAAATAATATCCAAACTTTTTAGCATTGCAACTAAGGCCCAACTTAACCTTTTTAGTCTCCGGTCACTGCCCACTCTACTGCTGTCACGTCAAGCTTCTTGACTTTGCTGGTATGTGCCTTCTTCTAACACTGTACTTTAGATCATTGCCTATTCTTCTGCCTTGAATATTTTTCATCACATTTACAGCTTGTTTCTCACCCATCTCGGGAAGATTTCTTCAGGTTGAGTTAGCTTTTCCATCCTCCATGCTGGACCACCACACTGTTCTTAGTTCTGCAATAGCTTTTAGCGTGTTTTCCTTGGAATTAGAACCCCAGGTGGAGGTGGGACAGAATATTGTCTTCTGCTCCATGTGACTCACCCGTCCATGTGATTCTAGGACCTACTGTGGAACTTCACCAGGATGGTGAAGGAGGAGGCCAGGGCTTTGGGGCCAGGTAGGCCAGCGTCTGACTTCTGGTCTGGCCACTCACTAGCTGTGTGACTTTGGGCAAGTTATGTACACTTCCAGTGCCTCAGTCCCCTCATGTTTAAATGGATATTGGTAATCGAATATATCTCACAGAATTATAAAGTTTGGTGGAAATAATGCATATAAATCACTTCACACAGTGCATGATAACCATACTTGCTCAGTAATTCTAGCTTTCACAGATGCTTGTCAAATGAATGGAGTTAGCATAACCTGTGTGATCCCCGCATAAATGATTATTCTGTAAGCTATAAGGTAACCCGCAAGGGAAAAAAAAAGATCACTCACCACTGGTTTGGAGGATTCAAAGGGTATAATTCCATGAGTGTAATTAAGGGAATCTGGGAATACTTTGATAGGGCACACGCCGTTTTGTATCTCCATCTGGGTCTAACCTGTACCCTTTAGTGGGAAGCAAATTCTCAGTGCCACTTTATTTAGGACATCATCAGACCTGTTATGAACTGAGGCAAAGAGTTTGTTTTGAGGAATGAAGGAGGTAGAGGGACTGGGGGAACCATTAATGAGCCAGGCTGCCATTTAACCTGCAAGAAGAAACATGTTCACAGCACGCATCTCTCAGGGAGGGAAGAGAAAATGTCAAGGATTGTACTGGGAAGGTGTTGGAACATTTTGCGGAATGTGGATATTCGGATGAAATGCCTCTAAGGCCCCAAGATAGCACCGCAGGCTGTAAATAGACAAGGGAGAAAGAAGCCAGAAGAGGAGTGTGCTTCTCTACGATGAATACATAGATTATACAACTCAAATGGATCAGTGGGGTCAGTGGGATACATTGTTAGCCAATGTCCTTTCTTCAGAATGGCATCACCCAAAAGCTATGACTAATTCATTCTGGATTTGATGTTTCATTTTGCTGCTGCTACTGATTCTTCTAGAATAATTAAAAAAGAGTGAGTTGATGAATTCCGTTTTACAGCATCAAGGAGGTCTGATACACTTCTAAAAACCTCTGGTACTAGTGGAAGACAGAATGCCTTTGGATATTCTAACATGAATTGGAAATGTTCCATTAGTGTGGAGATTATCAGGGTGTGTGTTTTCTTAGGTTGATTAGGAGATGACTTATGCTGTCACCGTGGGGAATGTCTGTCAGCATCTCCCCCAGACCTTAGATAGCGCCTATTAATCATTTGCATTGATGTCACCCACTAGTGTTCAGTCTGGAAGGGTCTGCCAAAGGTTAATCTTTCACAATTTCTTGGGATTTGGAGGGCAGCATTCTGAAAACCTAGTTTTAATTTTGATAAATGAATTTCGCAAGTAGTTAATCCCTGAAAAGGACCAAGATTTACAAATCACTCAAGAGATGAAGTTAGCAGTTTTTTATACACATGAGATGCTCCAATCACAAAATAAGCACTTTGACAAACCGAATAAGAAGCAATCGAATGCCGCATATGGATATAAATTTATTAGTAGGATTTGCCTCTTCCCCCGTAGGGACATAATTTGACCTTTTTTGGCAAATCCATCTGTGCGCTGGTCACTCTTCTACTTTTCCTCTTTCAATGCTTGGTGTGTTACTTAAAATAACAGAGGATCCTTGGGAAAAGTTTTGCTCAATCTTGCCATCAGGCATGTTTATTCTTCTCCTGAGCAATTTATCCTGTGGATACAATGATGTTTGTAACTGACCAAATTTCCTGTATACCTTCAGCTTCAAGGACATTTAAGAATGAAATTTTACTCTACCTGGCAACAATAGATGAAGACGTGGTATGAATTGGAATGTGCTAATCTTCTCCCCTATTTTTATTTTCCTTTGCATTTTGACTTTTTTGCTCTTTCTCAACTATTTTATCAAAAGTTATGTGTGCATATCTGTGGTGGGCTAGAGGAGAAGGTCCATTTTTTGTTTTTTGGTTACAAGCTTTGTTTGTGGGCATAGAATAAATCCTACATAATTTTTTCAAATTAAAGAATTTCTGAGAGCGTGCCATAGTGTTTGGGAAGAGCTTCTAGGCTTATTTTTTGCCATACATTACCCTTTCGTCCCACAAATACTTGCTCAAGTAAATTGCCCTTTTTCTCCTTCTTACTCCTCCCTAGAGCCATCCTTCTAAAATGCAGATCTGACCCTTCTGTTCTAACATTTTTGTTCTTAAAAACCTTCACTCCTTCAGTGGTTTCTAACTGTTGCTAGGACAACGGCCACATTCCATATATGGCTTACAAAGTCCTGTGTGACTTAGCCTCTATATCTTTAGCTTTCTCCCACTTGCCACCTGTCACTCTATGTTTCAGACATCTTAAATAATTTGTGGTTTCCAGCTGTAATTAAAGTCTCTAGTCAACCAAATTTCTGTTAATCAAAACAGAGATTATCCTAGGAGGGTGTGACATAATCAGGCAAACCCTTAAAAGAAGTTAAGAGAGATTTGGAGCATGAGAGAGGTTCTCCTGCTGACTTTGAAGAAGTAAGCTACATATCGAAGGATCATCATGTGGTTAGAACCTGAGGGCTGCCTTGAGGAGCTGACAGCGACCCCCAACCCATACTCAGCAAAAATGCCAGGATCTCAGTCCTACAACCACAAGGAACTGAATTTGGCCAATAACCTGAATGAGCTTGGAAGAGGATCCTAGCCATGGCCACACATTGTTTTCAGCTTGGTCAGACCCTGAGCAGAGAATGCAGTTAATCTGCCACCAAACTCCTGACCCACAGAAACTGTGAAATAATTAATTTGTTTTGTTTTGTTTTAAGCTGCTAATTTTTTTTTTTTTGTAATTTGTTCTGCAGTAATGGAAAATGAATACAGAAAGAGACAGAAGGATGGAAGGAAAGAGGGAGAGAAGGAGAGGGAAGAAAGGAAGACAGGGAAGGAGGGAGGGAGAAAAAGAGGGAGGAAGAGCGAAAGGAAGGAAAAAAAGATATTTGGTCATAATTTCCACCCTCTGCTCTCTTTCTTAAGACAGAAAGATATACTTCAGCGCAATTCATAAATTTTGAGGACAGTATTAAATAAAGCTTCATCAGTTCCTATGTGGTTTTTAAGCTTCTAGATTATACTATGGAAGGTTTAGGAAATATACTAAAGTACATTATAAGCCAGTGCCACCATTGTTTTGGCTTATTTCTGTTGAAGTTGAAGGGTACTGAAATGATAAGATGTCCAATGGAGTTTGCTTATCTCTTTCCATCTTGATGAGATGTTTAGATTTTTACTTCCATATAAGGCTTTCAACAGTTTTTTGCACTTGACTTTAAATTTTTGTTTAAGATATATATGTTTACAATATTTGTTTAAGAGACACGTATGATAAATCACATCATATAGAAAATTGTGTTTATGCATACAGTTTAAAAACATTAACAAAATTAACATTCCAATACATATTGCCCAATTAAAGCATTTTATTGTGGTTTTCATTTGTATTTCCTTTATAACAAATGATTTGAAAATGTTTTAATATATGTATGGTCTATTTGTACCTTATCTCTTCTGAGATACCTGTTCGTGTCTTTCGTCCATTTTTTCTTAAGGTCGTTTGTCATTTTCCTACAAAATTTCATTATAAAATATGGGTATTACTGAGTTATATGAGTTGAAAAGTAACTGTTTCCAGATTGTGGAATAATTTATTCTCTTTCTCTTTTTTTAAAGTTTTATTTACTTAAGAAATCTCTACACCCACACGGGGCTCAAATCGTGAGATTCATGGCTCATGACCCTGAGATCAAGAGTTGCATACTCTTCTAATTAAGCCAGCAAGGTGCCTCAATATTTTACTCCCTTAATGCTATCTTTTGTTGCACAGTAGTTTTTAATTTTAATGTAATAAAATTTATCTTATGATACATTACATTTCTCTTTTCCTTTATGGGTTATGCTTTTTTGTCATTAAAAAAACCTTTCCCCTTTACAAAGATATTTAAAAGATACTTTAAATACTTAAAATAAGCTTTAAAATTTGTCTCTAATATTTTTATTTTTAATATACATAGCCAATTTGCCTAGCACCATTTATTTTTTTATTAAAAAATATTTTAAGGTTTATTCATTTTTCAGAGACAGAGAGAGACAAGAGTGTGAGGTGGGGGGAGGGGCAGAGAGGGAGGGAGAGAGAATCTGAAGCAGGCTCTAGGCTCTGAGCTGTCAGCACAGAGCCCGACGTGGGGGTCGAAATCACAGAATGTGAGATCGTGATCTGAGCTGAATTCGGACGCTTAACTGACTAAGCCACCCAGGTGTCCCCCTAGCACCACTTACTGAATGGCCCATCCTTTCCCCAAGATCAATAATGTCGGATCTGACATAAATGCCTGCACTCTACTATATTCCATTTTTGCATTTTTCTATTCTCAAACCAGTGCCACCCTCTCTTAATTATTATAACTTCCTTTTTTTTAATATTTATTTATTTTTGAGAGACAGAGAGTGTGCACGAGAGGGAGAAGGACAGAGAGAGAGGGAGACAGAGGATCCGAAGCAGATCTGACACTGCAGAGCCCGATGTGGGGCTTGAACCCATGAACCGTGAGACCATATCCTGAGGAGAAACCAAGAGTAAGACGCTTAACTGACTGAGCACCTGGTTCTTCCTTTTCAGGAATGTCTGGCCTAGTCTAGACGTTGATCTTTCCATATGATTTCTCCTTAATATTTCATTATAATAAGTTTCAGAAATGAAAAGAAGTGGAAAGAATTGTATAGTAAGCTAACACTGGTGAACCCACTACTTAGATTCTACAATGAACATTTTACTATATTGTTTTGTCACATAACTATCCATCCACTAATCTACATATGATTTTTAAAATGGCTTCTAATGTCTCATAAAACCTTATTGGATGGTGAATGGAATTAAATTGAATATACAGAACATATTAGTGATAACATGGTTGCAATATATACATATGTTTATGTAGCCCATGAAAGTGGTACCTCTCTCATTTATTTATATTTTATGCCTTTCAATAAAGTATTATATATATGTATATTTTTAAAATTTATTTATTGTATAGTTTACATCCAAGGTAGGTAGCATATGGTGCAACAATGATTTCAGGAGTAGTTCCTTAATGCCCCTTACCCGTTTAGCCCATCCCCCCTCCCACAACCCCTTCGGCAAACCTCAGTTTGTTCTCTATATTTAAGAGTCTTTTATGTTTTGTCCTCCTCCCTGTTTTTATATTATTTCTGCTTCCCTTCCCTTATGTTCATCTGTTTTTTATCTTAAATTCCTCACATGAGTGAAGTTATAAGATATTTGTCTTTCTCTGACTGACTAATTTCGCTTAGCATGATACCCTCTAGTTCCATCCACATAATTGCAAATGACAAGATTTCATTCTTTTTGATTGCTGAGTAATACTCCATTGCATATATATACCACGTCTTCTTTATCCATTCATCCGTCGATGGACGTTTGGGCTCTTTCCATACTTTGGCTGTTGTCAAGAGCACTGCTAGGAATATTGGGGTGCATGTGCCCCTTCGAAACAGCACACCTGTATCCCTTGGATAAATACCTAGTAGTGCAATTGCTGGGTTGTAGGGTAGTTCTGTTTTTAATTTTTTGAGGAAACTCCATACTGTTTTCCAGAGTGGCCGTACCAGTTTGCATTCCCACCAACAGTGCAAGAGGGTTCCCCTTTCTCTACATCCTCACCAACAACTGTTGTTGCCTGAGTTGTTAATTTTAGCCGTTCTGACAGGTGCGAGGTGGTATCTCATTGTGGTTTTGATTTGTATTTCCCTGATGATGAGTGATGTTGAGCATCTTTTCATGTGCTGGTTGGCCATCTGGATGTCTTCTTTGGAGAAGTGTCTATTCATGTCTTTTGCCCGTTTCTTCATTGGAATATTTGTTTTATGGGTGTCCAGTTTGGTAAGTTCTTTATAGATTTTGGATACTAACCCTTTATTTGATATGTCATTTGCAAATATCTTCTCCCATTCTGTTGGTGGCCTCTTAGTTTTGCTGATTGTTTTCCTTCTCTGTGCAGAAGCTTTTTATTTTGATGAGGTCCCAATAGTTGATTTTTGCTTTTGTTTCCCTTGTCTCTGGAGATGTGTCGAGTAAGAAGTTGCTGCAGCTGAGATCAACAAGGTTTTAGCCTGCTTTCTCCTCGAGGATTTTGATGGCTTCCTGTCTTACATTTAGGTGTTTCATCCATTTTGAGTTTATTTTTGTGTAAGAATGTGGTTCAGGTTCATTTTTCTGCATGTTGCTGTCCAATTTTTCCAGCTCCATTTGCTGAAGAGACTGTCTTTATTCCATTGGATATTCTTTCCTGCTTTGTCTGAGATTAGTTGGCCATACATTTGTGGGTCCATTTCTGGGTTCTCTATTCTGTTCCATTGGTCTGAGTGTTTGTTTTTGTGCCAGTATCATACTGTCTTGATGATTACAGCTTTGTAATACATCTTGAAGTCTGGGATTATGATGCCTCCAGGTTTGGTTTTTCTTTTTCGAGATTGCTTTGGCTATCGGGGTCTTTTATGGTTCCATACAAATTTTAGGATTGTTTGTTCTAGCTTTGTGAAGAATGCTAATGTCATTAAAAAAAATTTTTTTTAACATTTATTTATTTTTGAGAGACTGAGAGACAGAGCGTGAGCCGGAGAGGGGCAGAGAGAGAGGGAGACGCAGAATTGCAAGCAGGCTCCAGGCTCTGAGCTGTCAGCACAGAGCCCAACGCGTGGCTCAAACTCACAGACTGTGAGATCATGACCTGAGCTGAAGTCTGACGCTTAACCGACTGAGCCACCCAGGCGCCAACTAATGTTATTTTGATAGGTATTGCATTGAATATGTAGATTTCTTTGGGTAGTATCGACATTTTAACAATGTTCTTACAATCCAGGAGCATGGAATATTTTTCCATTTTTTTGTGTCCACTTCAAATTCTTTCATAAGCTTTCTATGATGAAAAATGTATAGATATTTCACCTTTTTGGTTATGTATTTCATAGTTTTTGGTGCAACTGTAAATGGGATCAATTCCTTGATTTCTCTTTCTGTTGCTTCATTATTGGTGTATAGCAACGCAACGGATTTCTGTGCATTTATTTTTATATCCTGCTACTTTGCTGAATTCATGGATCAGTTGTAGCAGTTTTCTGGTGGAATCTTTTGGGTTTTCCATATAGAGTATCATGTCATCTGTGAAGAGTGAAAGCTTGACTTCCTCCTGGCTGATTTGGATGCCTTTTATTCTTTTGTGTTGTCTGATTGCTGAGGCTACGACTTCCAATACTATGTTGAATAACAGTGGTGAGAGTGGACATCCCTGTCTTGTTCCTGACCTTAGGGGGAAAGCTCTTCGTTTTTCTCCATTGAGGATGATATTAGCGTTGGGTCTTTCATATATGGCTTTTATGATCTTGATGTACGATCCTTCTATCCCCACTTTCTTGAGGGTTTTTATCAAGAAAGGATGCTATATTTTGTCAAATGCTTTCTCTGCATCTATTGAGAGGATCATGTGGTTCTTATCCTCTCTTGTATTGATGTGATGTATCGCATTGATTGTTTTGCAGATATTGAACCAGTCCTGCATCCCATGCATAAATCTCACTTAGTTGTGGTGAATAATTCTTTTAATATATTGTTGGATCCGTTTGGCTAGTATCTTATTGAGGGTTTTTGCATCCATGTTCATCAGGGAAATTGGTCTATGGTTCTCCTTTTTAGTGGGGTTTTTGTCTGGTTTTGGAATCCAGGTAATAATGTTGGCTTCATAGAAAGAGTTTGGAAGTTTTCCTTCCATTTCTATTTTTTGGAACAGCTGAAAGAAAATAGGTGTTAACTCTTCATTAAATGTTGGGTAGAATTCCCCTGGAAAGCCATTCAGCCCTGGACTTTTGTTTTTTTGTGAGATTTTTGATTACTAATTCGATTTCTTTACCTGTTATGGGTCTGTTCAAATTTGCTATTTCTTCCTGTTTAAGTTTTGGTAGTCTATATCTTTCTAGGAATTTGTCCATTTCTTCCAGATTGCCCGTTTTATTGGCATATCATTGCTCATAATGTTCTCTTATTATTGTTTGTATTTCTGTTGTGTTGGTTTTGATCTCTCCTCTTTCATTCTTGATTTTATTTATTTGGGTCTTTCTTTTTTCTTTTTGATCAAACTGGCTAGTGGTTTATCAATTTTGTTAATTCTTTCAAAGAACCAGCTCCTGGTTTCATTGATCTCTTCTGTTCTACTGTTGTTTTGTTGTTGTTGTTTGTGTTTTTTTTTGTTTATTTGTTTCAATATCCTTAATTTCTGCTCTTATCTTTTGCGGGTTTTGTGGTTTTATTTTCTGTTCTTTTTCCCAACTCTTTGAGGTGTAAGGTTAGGTAGTGTATCTGAGACCTTTCTTCCTTGTTTAGGAAGGCCTGGATTGCTATATACTTCCCTCTTAAGACTACCTTTGCTGCGTCCCAGAGGTTTTGGGCTGTGGTATCAAAAGCGCATTGGCTTCCACGTACTTTTAAATGTTCTCTTTAATTTATTGGTTAGCCCCTTCATTCTTTAGTAGGATGTTCTTTAGTCTCCAAGGATTTGTTATCTTTCCAAATATTTTCTTGTGGTTGATTTCAAGAGTCATGCATTGTGGTCTGAAAATATGCACGGCATGATTTCGATCTTTTGTACTTGTTGAGGGCCGATTTGTGTCCCAGTATATAATCTGTCCATTGCTGTAAGTGGGGTGTTGAAGTCCCCTAATATTATGGTATAATTATCGATGAGTTTTTTTTACGTAATTAATTGATTTATATATTTGGGTGCTTCCATGTTTGGAGAATAATGTTTATAATTGTTAGGTCTTCTTGGTGGATAGACCCTTAATCATGATATAATGCCCTTCTTCATCTCTTGTTACAGTTTTCATTTTAAAAATCTAGATTGTCTGATATACGTTTGACTACTCCAGCTTTCTATTGGTGACCATTAGCATGATAGATGGTTCTCCATCCCCTTATTTTCAATCTGAAGGTGTCTTTAGGTGTAAAATGGGTCTCTTGTAAACAGCATATAGACGGATCTTGTTTTCTTATCCATTCTATTACCCTATGTCTTTTGATTGGAGCATTTAGACCAGTGACATTTAGAGGGTATACTGAAAGATATGAATTTATTGCCTTTATGTCGCCTGTAGAGTTGGAGTTTATGGTAGTGTTTTCTGGTCCTTTCTCGTCTTTGTTGCTTTTGGTCTTTTGGAGTTTTTTTTGTCTTTTCTTTAAAAAATTTTTTTTATATGTTTATTTTTGAGAGAGAGAGAGAGAGAGCATGAGTGGGAGCGGGACAGAGAGAGAGGGAGACACAGAATTTGAAGGAGGCTCCAGGCTCCAAATTGTCAGCACAGAGCTTAACATGGGGACCGAACCCACGAACTGTGAGATCATGACCGGAGCCAAAGTCGGACACTTAACTGACTGAGCCACATAGGCACCTCTTATCTTTTCTCCCCTCAGAGAGTCTCCCTTAAAATTTCTTGCAGGACTGGTTTAGTGGTCATGAACTCCTTTCATTTTTGTTTGTTTGGGAAGCTCTTTATCTCTCCTTCTATTTTGAATGACAGCCTCGTTGGATAAAGAATTCTTGGCTGCATATTTTTCCAATTCAGCACATTGAATATATCCTGCTACTCCTTTATGGTTGGCCAAGTTTCTGTGGATAGGTCTGCTGTGTTCTGATTTGTCTTCCCTTATAGGTTAAGGACTTTTTTCCCTTGTTGTTTTCATGATTCTTTCCTTGTCTGAGTGTTTTGTGAATTTGACTATGATATGCCTTGTTGATGGTCGAGTTTTGTTGAATCTGTTGAGAGTCCTCTGTGCTTCCTGGATTTTGGTGTCGGTGTCTTTCCCCAGGTTAGAAAAGTTTTCTGCTATGATTTGCTCACATAAATTTTTTACCTGTTTTCTGTCTCTCCATCTTCTGGGGCCCCTATGATTCTGATGTTATTCCTTTTTAATGAGCCACTGAATTCTCTAATTTTTATTTCATGCTCTTTTGCCTTAGTCTCCCTCTTTTTTTTCTGCTTCATTATTCTTCATAAGTTTATCCTCTGTATCACTGTTTTGCTGCTCTGCCTCATTCATCCTTGCTGCCACGGTATCCATTGGAGACTAGCTTTTACTTTCTTTTATCTTCACAGAAAGGGGCTCTAATTTATTTTCAACTCCAGCTAGTATTCTTATTATCATGATTCTACATTCTGGTTCATACATCTTGCTTGTATCTGTGTTGATTAAGTCCCTGGCTGTCATTTCTTCCTGTTCTTTCCTTTGGAGTGAATTCCTTCTTTTCATCATTTTGGAGGAAGAAAAGGAATTAATAAAGTAAAAAAAAATAAAATTAAAAAATTAAAAACAACACCAAGAAATCAAATAATGATGATAGATCCTAGGTGCGTTTTGGTCTGGTTGTTGAAAGAAGCTTGATAGATTAGACAAAAAAGGGAAAGATAAGAAAGGAAAAAAAAGAGGGGGAAAAGGAAAAAAAAAGAAAAAATTTGAAAATCTGAAAAAAGGAATAAATAAAAGAATAAAATGAAATGATGAAGGTAAAATAGAATTTAAAAATTTACAAAAAAGTAAAAAATTTGGTAGAAAAAAATTAGAGAAAAATCTTTTTAATAAAAATGGAAAATAAAAATAGATTTTTTTCTATTTTTGTATTCAAGAATAAGAAAAGAAAAAGAAAAAAAATGAATAAAAGGACCAGTGAACAGAATGAAGTACAATTGAAATTACATCTGATTTCCCGTAGAAGTCAAGCTATGAAGCATTTTACAGTCCGTAAACTAAGCAGGTGGAGAGACTTGTGTTTGTCAGGAGCGCTGTTGGCACAGTTGGGTGGGGTTTAGTGTAACGGTTCCATTCTTCACTAGATGGCGCTGCTCAGAGCCACTGGGGTGGATTGCTGTGGCGCTTGTAGGCATGTATGCGCAGGCGCGGGAGGGGTGAAAATGGCGTCACCCAGCTGCCCAGAGTTTGGTATCGGAACTTTGTGCTATCCACGACTGGCAATCAAGCACTCCTCCTTTGTCAACTACTTCCATCCAGTCTCCGCTTGTACACTGTCGGTGACCAAGCTGTCAGGCTGCCAGGCGGCACCTACCTCCTGAGTTTTATCTCCGACGCGGCTGTGTTTCCTGACCCCTCACTTCCAAAGGACTGCAGCTTTGACCCCCTGGGACTTTCTGGGCGAGGGTCTCACCGAGGAATAGCCAGGTGCTGGCCCACCCCCAGGAACAATCCTGAGATCAGGCTACTGCTGATGCCCAAAGACTGAGTTCCCGCGACCGTGTAGCAGCAGCGTTTCAAGCATTATGGAAAATCACAACACATCTGGCACCAGGCTTCACCCTTAACGTCCTTGTTCCAGCACCGGTGAAAGTGGTTGTTCTCTGGAGTCGGCTGGGACCTTTGCCTGTGGAGTAGCTGCACCAAATGTCGCTACCAGCAGGGGAACCGCCTCTCCCCCTGTGGCCCAAAGATCCCCAGACTTCACTCTCTGCTTCCAGGGATTCGTCCTTCCCACCAAAGCACCGCCAGGTATGGAGCCACAGAGCTTTAGTCTCTGCACTCCCTGTTTAAAGAGTCTTAATGGAATTTAAACCTTTTCCTTTCTCTTTTTTGTTCAGTCCCTGTGGCTGTTTCCACTTTTTCACGTTCTTTCCAGCTGCTTTGGGTGGGGGGATGCTTTCCCCGTGCTTTCCCCGTACTTTCCCCACCCCATCTCTGTCCTCACTTCCCAAGCAAAAATGAGCACTTTGCCCTTCTTGGCTTCTCTACCCCCAGTTCACCTCTCTGCGCCCTGTTACCTGTCGAGTTTTGTGGTTCAGGTTGTGCAGATTGTTGTGTTAGTCCTCAAATCAGTTTCCTAGGTATGCAGCATGCTTCAGTGTTGATCTGGCTGCATTTCAGGGATAAGAAACGTAAAAAAAACTTCCATTCTGTTCCGCCATCTTGGCCCCTCCTCTTTCAGTATTACACTTTAAAGCCAGTAAAGTATTATATTTTTATTCTTAGTGATCTTGCAAAGCTTTTGTTAAATCTGTTCACACACTTTTTTTTTTAAGTTCTGGCTTTTAAATGATATTTTAAAAAGTTACATATTCTAAATGTCTGTTCCTGATATATAAAAGTGCAATTGACTTTTAAATATTAATTAATATTAATTAATCAGCTACCTTGTAAAAAATCTTTTAATAGTTCTAATACTTTATGTAATCTTTTGAGTTTTCTATATATATAATCTTATATTTTGTGAATAATGATGGCCATTGATTTTTTCTTTCCAGTTCTTACGCTTTTGACTTCTTTTTTCTTTCTTATTTTGCTGATTCAGAGAATCTGTATAATGTGAACAGCAGTGGTGGTATCAGCTATTTTTTTGTCCTATTTCTGATTTTAATCTTAAGCCTTTAAAATTTTCACCATTGTGTTGATGTTTGCCGTAAGTTTCATTTTGTGTGTGGGGGGACAGATGTTTTAGTTTGTTAGCATATTTGAAATTTGTTTTTTAAGCAAATTATGACTTTCCATGCTGTTTTGAAACAATGAATTTGAACCTCAGACTTTCTTTTTAATGATGACAAAATTTCTTAAGGCAAGATCTCTCTTTTACTTTTAGCTACCCCATAAGTACCCATTCCCCACTGCCACTTTGCTCCCAGCCTAATATTGAATAAGCACTCAACAAACATCCATCAATTAATACCAAGAATGTATATGTTTCTGGTCCTGGGAGTTGGTGATCCATTTTGCATGAAAAACTTTTACCAATCTGCTTTGTTCTTGTTCATCCTACAGCAGATGTGTTACTTGAGTCAAAGTGTAGATGTCTGTTTGCTTGCCTTTACATATCACAGAGAGCAATTCCTCCCACCCCCCCACCAAAAAAGGGAAAGGGACAAAATTTTTAGTTCTTTTAGTAATTCAGTATTTCTGTGGTTTCTTTGTAGAACTCTTTTCCAAATAAAATCCTTAACTTGCAGCAATGACCACAAGTTAGAGTCAAGGTTTCTAAATTGAGACAAATAAGTAGTATGGGGAAAACTGGAAATAATGACTCTTTCGAATTTTATTTTTGTCTCAGTGACAAGCACAAATTCTTTTTCTTTTTCTAGGCCTCTATATTAGTTAGCTGTTGACTAAATAATGCTACGTACCAATCTGCCGTGAATGCAGTGCCTTACCACGCCATTAACTTTCCTAGCTCATGGATGTGAAAGTTTGCTGGGGCATATGTGCTTCAGGTTTCTCATTGGTTGGCTTTGGTTTTAGGCTTCAGGTTGAGTTTAGGTTTGTTCCATATGTTTTTTAATTCTCCGTGGACTAGCAATGATATCAAGAATGCAAGATGACAAGTCAAATATACAAATACACATAATTCCTCTGCTTGTGTTACTGTGCTAACAACAAATTAGTCAAAACAAGTCACATGGCCAAGCCCAATATCAATGTAGGAAGGAGGGAAAAAATTATACTTTTTCCATATCATGCATTGTAAGCTTCCATAGAAGAGAAAGGGAAGACTCAAGAACCATCACCAAGGGGCACCCAGGTGGCCCAGCTGGTTAAACCTCCAACTCTTGGTTTCAGCTGAAGTCATGATCTCATGGTTCATGGAGTTGAGCCCTGCATCAGGCTCATTGCTGACAGTGTGGAGCCTGCTTGAGATTCTCTCTCTCTCCCTCTCTCTGCCCCTCTCCCCATCAAGAATAATTAAATAAATTAGAAAAAATAACAATAATCAAATCTACCACAGCCTTTCATATGATTAAATGAAATAACATGTATAAAATGCTTGAAACACAGTAAATGCTCATTAGGGCTGCCTATTGTTATTGTTTTATATAAAATAAGAATTAAACTAGTTGATCTTTAGAATCCTTGGTATATCTAAATTTTTATAATTTTGCTTTTCAGTTTACTATTTAAGTTTCTTCTTTTCTCCCCCTTTGTCCCTCTGTTCCGTATAATATAAATAATAGCTTTAGTGTATGTTTCCAGATTTAGACTTTAATTAATAAATGTCTTTGGTATCCTTATGATTATTGTCTTATAATATTTAATATTCTCAGAATCTTTATCTGCTATGAAATTCAGTGCTGTGCCTGATTGAAGAAACATTGGTTGTTTATTTACTCTTCTGTGTCTGCACTGGTTGAATGTTATCTTGTGCAGATAACTGCTTTTGATTCAAAGAGGAAACATGATTTCAGACCTAATTACTACAGAAGTAATTGCTCCTTGGCAAATGGGACCCACCAGTCTGCCCAGACTTCAAATGTCAAAGAGCCAACTGAATGCAAGGCATGTTCAGATCCTCTAATGGAAATCCATTGCCCTTCTCAGTTTGGCAGTCTAAAGGACTAGGGTTTTAGGCATTGAGTTGCAAAATGGGACTCTTTAAGTCCTTTTTCATCTAAGGCCTGAAGACAATAGAAACACTTCATGCCAAGTGTGGGTACAAGATCACTTAAACCATTCTGAGATGGTAGCTATGAGCTGATTTTACAGAGCGTCCACCTCCAATCTACGAAGGAAGCTGGAGAGATCAAGAGGAGGTCATTGGAGATATGAGAGGATTTTTTAGAGAGAGTTTTTAGTATGCTGCTCATTCCCTTCCATCATTCAGACTAAGTGAAAGGCTTCTTCTATAGCTCAAGTCAAGCGAAATCGGCTTCAAAGGGGGTGAAGTGGAGATTCTGATATTGTTCTATACTGTTTGGGGGACACAGTTGACTAGCGTCTGAGACAGGCTTGAAGAACCTAAAAGTAAGATTCTCTGACTAGAGTTTCCTGCCTTGATGGTGGCACAGGGACTGACACACGAGTCTTTTCCATGCATTAAAGGTGGGCCACAGGTGAGAAAGAAAGCTGGCCTCAAATTGCCTTAGATGTTTCCCAGGTACCTTGGGGTTGAGAGGACAGGGGGAGCTTGTCCAAGAAGGGCTGCAGGCATGTGGCGGAAGTCAGGAGCTGGAGGGAGGAATTGTGAGTCACAAATCTGAGCAAATGAATCCTCCTAGTTCTTCAGGTAAGCAGCCTCAGTGAGGGCAGGGGTCTCCAAGGAAACTTTCCTTACATCTCAAGGGTGAGAGTCAGCTTTATAAATCAGCCAACCAGAGGGAGCCAGTGTCAGATTGCATCAGTTTTGGTCAGGCAAGGCATTCCTGTCTGTATCCTTACCTCTTTTCCTTTCCCTCTCGCGACCCCAGTCCCACCTTCAGTCTGTCATGGAGAAGGGGAAGCCCACAGAGTGGGGGAGAGGTAGGGAGAAGTAAGAAAGGAAATTGAGAAAAAGTTGAATGTGTAGGGCCAAAGTGGGAGTGCAGGTTGAAATGGGGATGGAGGAAAACTTTCACTTTAAGCCCTGTAGTTTTGACTTGATTTTTAATTATAAAATGAGACTTTTCAAGAAAAAATGACTTTGTTATATGATAATGCCTGGAAAAACCAGTTCCATCTTCCCAGAATTTCTTACAGGAGGAAGGGAAGAATCAGCTCCATGGAATGAACCAAAACCAAGGGCAGTAGTGAAGAAGACAGTGGTTTTATGATTGAAATCTATTAGTTCTACATGTCCACACTGTCAGAAAGGAATTTTTTTTCCTCCAGGCAGTTCCCTGACTTGTCATTCCAAAGAGCATTGGTTCTCAATTTGGGGATCATGGTCCCCCTGGGGGGCACAGAAGAAATTGGGGTGGTGGTGGAGCAGAGTATGTATGTAAACCTGATATGCTATCCAACTGAGGACTTCCCTGTTCAGCATCCTCACTTGAAAACTTTTCCCATAAGTAGACCTGAGACTCTTCTAAATGGGTCTCCATTGTGAGTATCACAATCACCTGGAAAGATTTTTAAAATTTCAGATTCCTGTAGACCCACTGTGGGGACTTAGGGGTCATCTTACAAGTCTTTCAGGCGATTGTGGTTCTCTGAGCTATAAGGTCTGACATTTGGAAGGATGGGTGAGGCATTTTGAGAGTGCTGGAATATGTAATGAATTTACTGGTTTAAAAAGACAAGATATGCTGGTGAAAGGGCTGCGTGTTTCAGAGTTTCTGCTTTTCTTTTCTTTCTTTATTTTTTTCTTCACCTCTCAACATTTAGATCGCTGTTTCAAGCTACTGGATAGATGTTAGATAATTTATGGGGTTGGTCTTTGTCCACTATATTGGAACATTACTTCTATTCTAGTGGCTTCTTGGCCATCTGGTAATTCTGTTGATGGGAGCAAAATGGAAAACAGAGGGCACTATTAGCCCACAACTCCAAAACATAACAGTTGTCTGATTTTCCACCAATCCTGCCAAAACTAGGCCAGTGACAATATTGTTTCTAACCCACATGCCTCCCCAAGGCCAATTTGGAAACCCAACTCTTGTGGCAGAACAAGTCTGTCACTGATGGAAAAGGATCAATAGGTTAAAAAATAAAGATTGGGTCCAGGAGTTTTGCCAGCAGCAAGAAATGGGCTTTATCAGTAGGGCTGGTTACAGGATAATGATAATTCTAATTTTCTTTGTCTTTTGTGCCATTGTTGAATAAAGGCCAAATGAAATGAAATGCATTGCTTTATTAGTGTTCTTTTAGCCAGTATTCTAATTCTTTTTTCTGACAAATAGCTGTGAGGAGGGGTGTTATAGTAGCCTGATTTATGGCTACCTCACTTCGCAAGTCATATGCTCATGTTAGGATAGCACAAATAGAAGAATATTTTAAGTGCCAAAAATATGAAATGTTAAACTTTATTTCTGAGTGATTTTATTTTTGTTCTTCATTTAGAAGCATTAATATATTTTCTTGACAACTGAACAGTGAGGGAGATGTTTGGGCTGGTGTAAATACCTATAGGCTGAAGTGGAGTGAATTTATCAACTTACTCAGTTTTGAGTGTATTATTGAGCTGAAGAAATTTTACACACGGCACCTTCTTTACCTAATTAAACACTGGAGGATGGGCTGGGGGATGGCATTTTGTTGTTCTCAGGTTGAAGAGATGAGGATTAGTTTGTTTGAGTAGTGAGTGAGGAAAAGAATGAGGTAAATTTTTCTCAAATGACTGAAGAGAGATCCTAGGGAGGAATTTTGTGATGCTCCAAGGAGAATGAGAGCCTCTCCCTCAATCCCGGTATTGAATTAGTCGCTAAGTCCTGATGATGATGATCTTATTTCCTTCTCTCTCAAATCTGTTGGTTCATCTGTACCCTTACTTCTGCAAGCTTGGTTTAGACATATTTCTTATTTCTGGAGGAGGGGACAGGGAGAGGGTAGGAGAAAGAAACAGGAAGAAACTTATGATCCCTGTACAGCTCTCCTCTTTATTCTTTCTTATGTTTTACTCTTTTTCTGAGTCATTCTCTATACTTCAGGCAGAGTCACTGTTCTTTTTTTAAAAAATTAAGAAATTTTTTTTAGTGTTTATTTTTGAGAGAGAGAGAGGGAGAGAGAGAGAGAATGAATGTGGGCCGGGGGAGATCAGAGAGAGAGGGAGACACAGAATCCAAAGCAGGCTCCAGGCTCTGAGCTGCCAGCACAGAGCCTGATGCAGGGCTCACACCCACTAACCATAAGATCATGACCTGAGCCGAAGTTGGATGCTTAACCAACTGAGCCACCCAGTCACCCCCCAAATTTTTTTTAAGTTTATTCATTTATTTATTGAGAGAGAGAAAGAGATGGTGGGAGGGGCAGAGGGAGAGAATCCCAAGCAGGCTGCACACTGTCAGTGTAGAGCCCGATGCAGGGCTCTATCTCATGAGCTGTGAGATCACCACCTGAGCAGAAATCAAGTCACACGCCAACTGACTGAGCCACCTAGTTGCCACAGTAAGAGTAATTGTTCTAATCAGGGCTGAACTTTCTTTCCTGATTCCCCAGTGCCTGGAGAATAAAGAACCAAACTCCTTATCATGATGTACAAGCCTCTTCCTAATTTGTCTCTTGCAGATTTGTGCCAGTCTTTTATCCTACGACCTCTTAGTCTGGACATACTGAGCTATTTGAAGTTTCCTAAATATGTCATGCTCTCTTATGCCTCCATGCTATCCCATACTCTTTCTTATACCCAGAATATTCTTTCTCTTTTTATTCCTACTCATTTTTTAGAACTCTCTCTAATACCATGTTCTCTCTGGAGCCTTCTCTGAACACTCCTTTAGCAGAGTTAGTGGCTTCTTTCTCCATTTACTCAAAACACTTTGTTTCATTGTCAGATTAATTCTATTGTTGGGAGAAGGAGGAAAGGGTAGTGGAGGAGAGAGTCCAAAGAGCACAGAGGTACCAAGTTCATGCATGAGGAAGTCATCTTGGAATGACTTGTCTCTACCCCCATGACACTGTAAGCTCCCTGAAGGCAGTTTTATCTATAACCCCAGTTCCCAGCACAGTGTGTTTCTGTAATGGAGCTGTGTTGAAGTTATTTACAAGGAGATTGCTATCTCCGTATGAGTTAGAACTTTTAAGCAATTAATGTTGTTCAAAAATTGAAGAGGCTGCCTGATACAGAGTAGGTGCTTAAAGATAAGTAGAATATTGAATGGGCTGTGAAGACTCGAATCTTCTGACACCAGGAAGTATTCAAGTTGTTTGACAGGCTCATTCAAGCATGTTAAGAAGTGCTTCATGATGAACCACTGAAAAATTTCCACCAAAAGTTATTGGACTGTGCTTTCACTATTTTTGAAGCATCTTTATAGAGATATAGAGACCTATTCTCTGTGCATATATATATATGTACACACACACACACACACATATACACATACATACACACCTATCATCATATATAAATAGATAAATATCTATCTAATTAAAACAATACATTTTTTTCCAGGTCATAATTCTTTCTCTTTTTTTTTCTGCTTAAAGATTTGATTAGAACAATCAAGTGTGAGTATTATTTAAAGCATTACTTCTATTACTTGTAGGAACTAGGACTATTCATATCTTTTTAAATTCCTTTGAAACAATATTCTGGGAAATTCTTGCTGCTATTGACAACTAAGGTACCTACATGAGGTGAGTGAGTCAGAAAAAGTAAACACTTTGGAGAGAAAAGAGAAATCTCATAGTTCCTCTTCAAAGTTAGAGAAAAAGAAAAGGAATGATGCAAAAAGAGAAAATATGTTTAGTATTTTAGTTTTTATGACTAACTTACATATGACAGTTTATAAATTATATCGATTTGAATATAGCATATTAACGTAACTTTATTATTTTTCCAACTTTTTAAATTAAAATATTTTTAAAGTTTATTCATTTATTTTGAGAGAGAGAGAGCACACATGAGCAGGGGAGGGCCAGAGAGAGAGGGAGAGAGAGAATCCCAAGTAGGCTCCATGCTGTCGTGTCGGAGCCTGATGTGGGGCTTGAACTCATGAATCACAAGATCATGACATGAGCCAAAAGCAAGAGTCTGACACTTAACCGACTGAGCCACCCAGGCACTCCTATCCAACTTTTCAAAATGTTAAAATTTATATAGGAAAGGTACTCCTTGCTACTATGGTATACCCATCAGTGTACAGTCCTCGCAAACACAGTCCTTGGCACGAAGTGATGCCCTTGATACCAGAATTGAGATAAACAGTATACCTGAAAAGAGAATCTTCCCTGACACAAAGGCAGAATACTGTCACATAGAGGGAGGTGGCATTATAGTTAGGGATGGGGTAAGTTGGTATAACAGAGAGACGGTTATGACAAAAGTCTCAAGCAAAAGAAGTTTATTTCTCTGTCGTATGTGAGGATGGAGATGCACTGGTAATCCTGGGAGAGTGGGCAACTCTGCTCTGTGGGGATATTCAGCCAACCAGGTTCAAGCAGATGTTTTGCAGGCCTGAGGGTGGCTCTTCTCAAATATTAGCACACATCACAACCCTTTGGAGCACTTTTAAAAACAGAGTACTGGGTCCCAATTCCAGAGTTTCTGATTCAATAGCGCTGGGGTGGGGACCAAGAATTTGCATTTTTAACAAGTTCCCTGCTGAGGCTGTTGCTGCTGGCCAGGGAGCCACAGTGAAGAGGCATTGCCCTGGAATGCTGTATTCATGCTCACCAGCCCACAGGAAGGGAAGAATAGAAAGTGAAGAAGATATGACCCAAAGGTTAAACATATCTCTTCTGCTTAGATTCTTTTAGACAGAACATAGTCAAATGGCAACACCTACATTCAAGAGAATAAAAGGTGATGACTTTCTGTTATTAAAAGGAAGAAGAAATTCTTCCACTATCACGTATTTGACCTATGAACAGGGCATATCATTCCAGTTATTTAGATCTTCTGTAATTACCTCACGTGTTCAGTGAACAGGTCTTTCACATCTTTTATCAGACCTATTTTTAAATATTTCATATTTTTGATACTATTTTAAGAGGCATTTTTAATTTTGAGTGTTGCACATATATAAAAATATAATTGTCATTTCTTTGCAGAATGATTTATAGATTCAATACAGACCTGATTAAAATCCTAGCAGGCTGTGTGTGTGTGTTTATGATATTGACAAGCTGATTCTAAAATTCACATGGAAATGCAAAGGGCTTAGAGTATCTAAAATGACTTTGAAGTTTAAGAACAAAACTGGAAGACTAATACCACCTGATTTAAAGATTTATTATAAGGCTACAATAATCAAGCTATGGTAATGATGGAAGGATAGACAAATAGACCAATGAAACGAAAACAGAATAGAGTATAGAAACAGACACACATGGCTAACTGATTTTTGACAAACACACAGAGATAATCCAATGGAAAAAGTATAGTCTTTTCAACAAATGGTGCTGGAATAATTGGATATCTATATGTAAAACAAAACAAACTTCAATCCAAACCTTCTACCATATGCAAAAATTAGCTAAAAAATATCAAAATGGATCATAGACCTAACCTAGAACTATAAAGTGTCTAGAAAAAGAAAGTATAAATCTTTGGGACCCTAGGTTAAACAAAGATTTCTTAGATATGACACCAAAAGTCTATAAAATAAAATATTGGTAAATTAGAGCTCATAAGAATTAGGAAGCTCTCCTCTCCAACACGTGTTATTAAGAGACTGAAAAGACAAGCCATAGACTGGGAGAAAATATGCACAAAGCATATATCCATGAAGGGACTGTACGAACAATATATAAAGAACTCTCAAAACTCAATAATAGGAAAACAACCCAATTAAAAATGGGCAACAGATTTAAACAGTCTTCATAAGGAAGTTTTATGGATGGCAAATAAACACATGAACAGATGCTCAATATAATTATTCATTGAGGAAATGCAAATTAAAACTGCCATGAGATACCACACAATGAGATATATACCTCTTAGAATGGTTAAAATGAAAAAGATTGACCTACCAATTGTTGACCAGGATAAGGAAGAACTGGAGTTCTCAGATGATACTGTTGGGAATATGAAATTATGCAGCCACTTTTGGAAAAATTGGGCAGTTTTTAAAAAGTTAAGTATACACTTACATATGAGCCAGTCATTCTACCGGAAGGTATTACCATAAGAGAAAAGAAATCATATGTCTATACAAAGATTTTTATACGGATGCTCATAGCAGCTTTATTTGTAGTTGCTCCAAACTGGAAAATAGCCAAATGTCCTTCAACAGGTGAATAGATAAACAAATTGTAGCATATCCACACGATGGAATGCACTCGGTAATAAGATGGAAGGAACTATTGATATATACAACAACATGAGTATATCTCAAAATGATTATGCTGAATGAAAGAGGACACATACAGACTATATATATTGTATAAGTCCACTTTTATAAAACTTTGAAAATGAAAACTTACCTGTATTGACTGAAAGCTGATCAGGGGTTGCCTGGTGTGTGTGTGCGGTAAGTGGGATGGGTAGGTGAGAGTGATTACAAAAGGCACAAGGAAATTTGGGGAGTGATGAATATTCATGATCTTGAATGCGGTAATGGTTTCATGGGTTTCTATATATATATATATCGAAGCTTATCACATTGTACACTTACTGTGTTTATCATATGCTTCTTATAGCTCAATAAAACTGTTTTTAAAAAAGAAGAAAAAAGATATAAGGAACAGATAGCATATGGAGTTATTTGTAGTTTATATTGATTTTTTTAAAAATGCTAGAACTCAATTGAACTAAATGGATGTTGGACTCTTTTCAGCTATTTAAAAACTGGTTCCTGTGCATAAAAGCCTAAGCACATTTGTGGTTGGAGAGATATTTAATTATGTGATCTTCTTGTTACTAAGTGGGCAACATGTACCTAGGGTCAGAATGATTGAGAGAAAGATATCAGAAGACCCAGATTTTAGTTCTGTTTTCTCCAGATGTTCTGGAATTGGCTTATCTATCTGGTCATTCTAACTTTGGCACTTGTAAAATGACTGCAATAATACTTAACTCCGAGGACATGTGAGAAAGGAGACAGAACAGCTAGTCAAAGTGAGGTCAGATTGTTCGAAGTAGGAATCACTGCTATTGCTACATATTCCCTTTCCCTGCGTTCTTCTTACTTCTACCACTGCCTGGAAATCTCTTTTGCCATTCAACTTCAATTGGCATCTTTCCTATTTAAAGCAAAATGTGTTGAGTCGGCAGATTTGACTGACTTCTGAAGCCTCTAGTGACTCGGAGCTGACAAAACTCTTAACTCTTTTCTGCCCAGAAACTGAAGCTCAGGGATTTGTCAGTTTCTTTTTTTTTTTTTTTTTTTTTTTTTTTTTATTACCTTTTTTTTTTTTTTTTTTTTATTTATTTATTTATTTTTTTTTGTTATAATAGTTTATTTTCAAATTGGTTTACATATAACACCCAGTGTTCATCCCAACATGTGCCCTTTTTAATGCCCATCACCCCTCTCCCCCCTCCCTCATCCCCCTTACCCTCAGTTTTTTCTTAGTCTTTGAGAGTCTCTTATGTTTTATCTCCCTCCCTCTCTGTGTCTTTTTTTTTCTTTCCCCTCTTCCCCTCCCCCTGGTTTTTGCTTAGTTTCACAAAGTCCACCTATTCGTGGAAACATATGGTATCTGTCTTTTTCTGACTGACTTATTTCACTTAACATAATACCCTCCAGTTCCATCCATCTTGCTACACATGGCCAGATTTCATTTTTTCTCATTGCCACGTAGTAGTCCATTGTATATAAGTACCATAACTTCTTTATCCATTCGTCAGTTGATGGGCACTTGGTCTCTTTCCATGATTTGGCTATTGTCGAAAGTGCTGCTATGAACATTGGGGTACACGTGCTCCTATGCATCAGCATTCCTGTGTCTCTTGGGTAGATTCCTAGCAGGGCTATTGCTGGGTCATAGGGTAGCTCTATTTTCATTTTTTTGAGGAACCTCCACACCGTTTTCCAGAGTGGCTGCACCAGTTTGCATTCCCACCAACAGTGTAGGAGGGTGCCTACTTCTCCACATCCTCGCCAGCATCTATAGTTTCCTGATTTGTTCATTTTAGCCACTCTGACTGGTGTGAGGTGGTATCTCAGTGTAGTTTTGATTTGTATTTCCCTGATGCTGAGTGACATTGAGCATCGTTTCATGTGTCTGTTGGCCATCTGAATGTCCCCTTTGGAGAAGTGTCTATTCATATCTTCCGCCCATTTCTTCACTGGGTTGTTTGTTTTTCGGGTTTGGAGTTTGGTAAGTTCTTTATAGATTTTAGATATTAGTCCTTTATCCGATATGTCATTTGCGATGATCTTTTCCCATTCCGTTGGTTGCCTATTCGTTTTGTTGGTTGTTTCTTTTGCCGTGCAGAAGCTTTTTATCTTGATGAGGTCCCAATAGTTCATCTTTGCTTTTAATTCTCTTGCCTTTGGAGACGTGTCGAGTAAGAAATTGGTGCGTCTTAGGTCAAAGAGGCTTTTTCCTGTTTTCTCCTCTAGGATTTTGACGGTTTCCTGCCTCACATTCAGATCTTTTATCCATTTAGAATTTATTTTTGTGAGTGGTGTAAGAAAGTGGTCTAGTTTCATTCTTTTGCATGTTGCTGTCCAATTCTCCCAGCACCATTTGTTAAAAAGGCTGTCTTTTTTCCATTGGATACATTTTCCCGCTTTGTCAAAGATTAGTTGGCCATATACTTGCGGGTCCATTTCTGAGTTTTCTATTCTATTCCATTGGTCTATGCGTCTGTTTTTGTGCCAATACCATACAGTCTTGATGACCACCGCTTTGTAGTAGAGGTTAAAGTCTGGGATTGTGATGCCTCCCGCCTTGGTTTTATTCTTCAGTATTATTTTGGCTATTCGAGGTCTTTTGTGGTTCCATACAAATTTTAGGATTGTTTGCTCTAGCTTTGAGAAGAATGCTGGTGCAATTTTGATTGGGATTGCATTGAATGTGTAGATTGCTTTGGGTAGTATTGCCATTTTGACGATATTTATTCTTCCAATCCATGAGCATGGGATGTTTTTCCATTTCCTTGTGTCTTCCTCAATTTCCTTCATAAGTTTTTTATAGTTTTCAGTGTAGAGGTCTTTCACATCTTTGGTTAGGTTTATTCCTAAGTATTTTATGGTTTTTGGTGCAATTGTGAAAGGGATTAGCTTCTTTATTTCTCTTTCTGCTGCTTCATTGTTGGTGTATAGAAATGCCACCGATTTCTGTACATTGATTTTGTATCCTGCAACTTTGCTGAAATCATGAATCAGTTCTAGTAGGCTTTTGGTGGATTCTGTCGGGTTTTCCATGTAAAGTATCATGTCATCTGCAAAAAGTGAAAGTTTGACTTCCTCCTTGCCAATCTTGATGCCTTTTATTTTGTTTTGTTGTCTGATTGCTGATGCTAAGACTTCCAGCACTATGTTAAATAGCAGTGGCGAGAGTGGACACCCCTGTCGTGTTCCTGATCTCAGGGGGAAGGCTTTCAATTTTTCCCCATTGAGGATGATATTAGCTGTGGGTTTTTCATATATGGCTTTTATGATGTTTAAGTATGTTCCTTCTATCCCGACTTTCTCGAGAGTTTTTATTAAGAAAGGATGCTGTATTTTGTCAAATGCTTTTTCTGCATCTATTGACAGGATCATATGGTTCTTATCTTTTCTTTTGTTGATGTGATGTATCACGTTGATTGATTTGCGAATATTGAACCAGCCCTGCAACCCAGGGATGAATCCTACTTGATCATGGTGGATAATTCTCTTTATATGCTGTTGGATTCGATTTGCTAGTATCTTGTTGAGAATTTTTGTCAGTTTCAAGTTACATCGAGGCAATTGTGGCTTTTCCTCAAGTTTGATCTTGTAGGGGCAGCAGAGTGAGTGACAACTGAGTGCATCTGTTTTTATCCCCGAGGGGAAGGCTTGGGTAAAATTTAGCTGCTGTACGAGGATTAAGAGAGGACTGGAATGCACTCCTTGACAGGTAGGAGTGCTAGGATTTCCCAGAAGTGTCTATTTAGGCTGAGTCATTTTAGTTGCCTATGTATATCTGTGGCTGGCACAGAGGCTGCTCCTCCGTGAAACACTTGCATGGGTGCTTCAGAGAAACAGCATTGCGAAGTCCACGAGTTAGCAGTAGCATCATCAACAAGCCTTAAGGGTATAATGAGCAGCCTGTGAGGCCAGACAGGATATAGAGGATGAGGGGCTTTTGTAGAATGCCTTCTCAGTGACGATCTTTCCCTTTCCTATAGGATAAAGGAAAACTTCAACCAGCGATGTACTGGTAATGTTTAACAACTGGCTCTGAGTATTAGGGAGAGCCCTGATTTGTAGTATTTGCCAGTTTCTGTGGTTTGAATGCTACAGTCATGGCCAGTTTCAGGCTTCCAATATATTGTCAACTGGATCGAAGAATTCTAGAAAATTTAGGTTGGCTCTCAAAAGTCAGTGGGAGCTTCCTCCAGCACACTCCTGGGTCAACACGCCAGTGGGCAGGGGCAACCATAAAGCTATGGTCATTCTCCATATCTACCCCCGCTCTACCCCTGGACTAACAGAACCTGTACAGCTCCTGAATTGCCTAAGGTCACACAAACAGAGAAAGAAAGGAAACTTTTTTTCTAAAAACTAAAGAATAGATATGATACTTTCTTTCCCTTTCTCGTACTTTCTGATTGGCCATTACAGTTTGAATCAAAACTAAGAAGATTTCTCAATTAGCAGGATCAAATTTCCTTTTAAAGAAGGTGATTTTTTTTTTTTTTAATTTCAGGGCTGAAATGGTCCTTGCAGAGGCTGAGAAAAAGGATACTGTGATGTTTTCTCTGGAACATTTCCTAAGCACCCTTGTTCTTAATAGGCTCAGAGTGATACCATTCCCTGGAGAATGTTTTGGAAATTTGTTGGGAAGATATTTAATTGTCCCCATGATTTAGATGCCACAGTGACCTGGCATATGAGGAGGCAGGGGTGCTCAGGATTTTCTTATTACCGGAACAGTCCACACAAAGAATTATCCTGTATTCTATACAACTTCAAATGTTCCCAGTAGCCATTCATGTAGGTGAAAAAAGCTGTTTACAGTTTTCCACGGCTAGAATGTATTCTGTTTTACCTGTGAACATGAACATAATAAACTTACGTGAGTTTAAACATACGCAGAATTTTCTAAGAAGGCAACTACAGTGTAAATGGAAGGGGAATTATACCATGTTCTGTCGAGAACATTAATCGAGCATGACATAACATTACCAAGAGTTATCTCCCAGTTTCGAAAAGCATATCATTGCTCATAAGATGGTCTAGCATCTTTTAGCTGTTACACATTCAAGGTAATTTTAAGTTTATAGGAATACAGTTCAGCTTTTATTTCAAAATGTCAGACACTGAAAAAAAGTGTCTCTTAAATCCAGACATCTATCATAAGTAAGTGCAAACATGAGATTGCTTCGTTTTGTCTTCTGGTGTAATTGTGTTTTAGCACAAGTTCGTTTTATTATGAAATATAGCTCATTGTGTTATGTTTAATCTGTCCACTATCCACTTAGTCACACTAACCAGGAAACTAGGAATAATCCTCAACTTTTCTCTTCCTTTCACTCCTTATCTTCATTCACTAATTTCTGTTGATTCTATCTCTTAGTTGCCCCCTTCTCCCACTTACCCTAGTACTGCCTTAGCTCAGGATCATACTATTTCTTGTCTAGACTGTTCCAAAGTCTACTACCTAGTCTTTCATTGTGCAGTCTTTTCCAGCCTATTCTCCATATAAACATTAAAGCAATCTTTCTAAAACACAAATCTGGGAGTGTTACTTCCTTGCTGAAAACTTTACTGAGTCCTAGCTGAAAAGAGGATAAAACCTAGACTTCCCAGGCTGGTACCATGAAGCAATCACTGTTGATCTGCTTCCGCTCCCAAACAACGTTTCAGTGATATGAGCAGAACCATCCATACTGTTTCACTTCTCTAAGATTTGAACGTGCTATTATCTTTGTCAGAGAATCTTTCTCCTCGGTCCCACCGAGCTGGGAGGAGAAAGATTCTCTGACAAATTTCATTCATCCTTTAAGACCCAGCCCAAATTGTTGTTCCAAACCTCCTTGATGTGATGATTTCAAGTGCTCCTAATACTCATCTTTATTATAATGTTTAGTGATTTCTATTAGAACAGGCATGGCTCGAGTCCATCCCCCCACTTCCCTGTCTATATAAAGAGACTGGCAGGGAGGGGAGGACACTGTAATTGGTGGAGGAGCTCATTGAAAGGATGTGACTACTGGGTGATCCTCTAGCTAGAGGCAGGCAATTGGAGGCTTCTCACCCCCTCCCCTGTCCTTGGAATTCATGTTTCACCCACTATTCCCACATGAGGAGCTATTTCCTGGACATAACCTTGAGAGAGTAAAGTGTTATTAAGACCATCTGGATGGCATGTGTGACTGAACCCAGTTAAAGCCTCTATGTAAACTTCTAAGATTCTCAAGGGCATGTGTGGAGATTTTCTCATCTTGTGATTGCGCAAGATAAACCTCGTCTGCAAATTCCCTTGCTTATTAAAACTGCCACCTACCAGTCTGGAACGGCCTGCCTCTTTCTTTCATCTCTTCTTGTCTTCTCTGTATGGGGGCCAATTTCAAATTTCACCCAGGTTACAAAACAAACTCCTGAGGTTGCAAACCAACCTTGGCCTTGAAAGGAGGGTTGTCCTTCCCAGCTGTTGCTTCACCATGATGCCAAAGCCAAATAAGGAAGGCTCCAAGAGGACCACCTGAAGGATGGGAAGGCCTGTCCTGGCAGGATTCTGGCTCAACTGCAGAATCAGTAAGTCTTCCCTGTGGCTGTTAGAGCAGAATGTGGTATGAGGTTTTCTTTCCTGAACAACAGTGATGAATACTGATGACTGAGAGCTTATTACGTATCAGGCCTTGAATATACACTATGTATGACCCACAAAAGAACCTTATGTGATAGGAATTATGTTCTCTTTTGAAGAGTTGAGGAATCTGGTGCTTTGAGAAGCTAAGTACTCTTGATGACCAACTCATAAGTGGTGAAGTGGCTATTCTGTCGTAGGGTGTAAAACCCATTCACTTTCTGTATTCATGGCCGCAGAGTAGAGAGGATTGGAGGAAAAAGACCTGGTCACTTCTAACGATATGCCAATTATAGTGAAAGCAATAAGAACAAAAATGAGACTAAATGGGAATCCAGAATTATTAACTTTCACAATTTTTAATGTCATACTACGGCAGGTATGGCAATATTTCTGTTTCTATTTTTAGGACACTAACTTTAAATGTTGTGTTGCTAGTGTTGATATTTTAGCCCGTTTTAAGCATTTTCTTTCTTTATAATGTGTTATAAGAATTTTACATTTCTCTACTACTTGTAGGAAGCAGAATATTTGTTTTTCAACTAAAAGTCATATTACTTTCCATTTTGTAGAGATTTCAGTGCACTTTCACAAACATTTGGTAACTTGATTCTCATAATCTCACTGTGATAGAAGTGGCTATGAGTATCTTATTCTGCACATGATGAGATGCAAATCAGAGCTGCAAATCAGAGATACACAGTGATTCCCTCAAGGTCACACAGCTAATCTAAAATAAGGTTGACACTCAATCTTGCATCTTCTTTTTCAAAACATTCCTCATGATGCCTAACCATCCGCATACCTTTTTTATTTATCAAAGAAAAGTATCTTATATAGCTATTTATCTTAAAAGCTGGAAACTGTGGGTGTGTACAAGTTATTTCTGACATTCCACTTATAAAAGATGATTCTTAATATAAGTTATGGTTGCATTACATGGTTGCCATAGCTAAGAGCTATGAGACTTTCTTATGTTTAAATTTTTGAATAATTAAATGAACAGCAGCACGTACTGTGTAAATTTCTTAAATTTAATTAAATGATACCCCTATAGAAAGCACTATTGTGAAATGTGTGTGTAATGATTAAAAGGTTTAGTACATATAGAGTAATTTTCCCTAGTGCTTAAAAGGTCACTAGAAAAAAAAAAGTGACAAATATGCTGTTTTAAGCTGTTTTTTTTTTGCCACTTTAAAAATGTCACAGTGAGTGAAAGGAAAAAGCTGCCCGATAGCAGATGAATGGGTATTGACAGCTGCACCAGTGTTAAATGCTGCGTGGCAGAAAAATCTAGTGAAGAAAAACAAACTGTATTCATATTTCCATATTGCTTTTTATTAAATTTAAGTAAAGAGACTTTAACTTTGATCTGTATCTGAATTCGATAATGAAAGCAGTTTGTTAGATAAATCCATGTATGCACAGAAAAGCTAGGTATATAAGACATTATAATCGTGCACTAAATGTAAAATTATCCTGACAACACATGTGATATTTTATGGTGTCCATATGGTATTGCATATGCAGCTTATAATATACAACTGGTATCTGGATAACATATGATATAGATATAAAGCACACCCTACAAGCTTAGAATTCTATGGTTACACACGCACACACAGAGGCACAATTTTCATGGTTTCTCTGTGCTGAATATACACTTAACTCCTGCGCCCATGTATTCCTATCATGAAGGGTTTAAGTTACTGTCTGGGGGCATATTAGATTTCTTTGGCTTGAACAACTTTTTCCCCAGAAGCCTGGAAAATTCATCATGTTCGATAACCAGGTGTTCTTCATTTGCAAATATTATTACCTTGTAGGATTAGAAGAAGGTTTAATTATGAGAAGGGAAAAATAAACAATGCAGTAAGCAGAAAGTCCCAACAGGCCCCGTCTTCAGAGAAAGTCTTCTATGGGACACATTGTCTGTGGGCACTCAGAATGTAAGGGGGACCTTTTAAGCTGGAGAGCCCAGGGTCTCTGCTGGCAGACTCTGATGCTCAGAGGAGCTCAGGGCCGGTCCTTTTGTTCTTTGTTGTTCTTTAACAAGATGATCTTCCTGCAGAGTAGACCTGACCGATACTTCTGAATAACCATCGTTCTCAGGAGAATCTCATCTTCTGCACTCAAACTTAATCACTACAGGCAAATCCCTCATGCATCTGTCTCCCTCCCCAGAGTGGAGCAGAGACCCATGATTTTTATTCTTGGATGCTCATCACCCAGCCCTAGCACAGTACCTATCATCCAGTAGGTACGCAATAAATATAGAATGGATAAATGATTACCACTCTCTTTCTGTCTAAAGTGGAGTACCTTTCTGGAGTTCTTTAGTACTGGGGGTAATTTGTTGTACTTTTGTTGCCTGAAATCACAAATAGGTGAATTCTGTCTAGAATTTTCCTGAGCTTTCTCACTTTTAGGACCCTCTTTCTGAAGGAATTCTTTCATACTCTTGTCACAGTTTGCTTTCATAAAAATAAGCCTGCAGTTATATCAAAGATGCTGTTTCCCCCCATCTTTGGGATTTCTGGTTATGCAGATTAAGAAAAGGAACTTGAGAAAGAATTACCAGACGTGACCCTGGTTACATAGCTATAATCCATAAGGAAATAGTGAATAGTATTAATGGAAAATACATACATTTTGGAGTTAAATTTTTTTTTTAACTTTGCAAACATCTTTAGGGGGTGTAAACCAATACCAAAAAAATTACATGAACAAAATTACCTTGTTGAATACCTAGAGTATTTTACCAGCATACATAAATTTTGGAAGTGAATGCTGTCAGTTTTTATTTTTAAAAATATATCTTGTGATGGGTGAATAATACTCACACCTGGAAACAGTTTTATAAATAAAAAAATTAAATTGCATGAAATTATATTCAAAGGTGCTAATGAGTGTCAGTATTGCTTAAAAAAAGAAAAGATGTTTTCTTAGATGCTCAATATGTGCTTCTGTGTTAACTAGATGTATTTATGTTTCATGGCCAACTATGCTGTAGTGTAAATGCATAGAGATGGCATTAATGCTTTCTGAGCTATGGTCATTTTTATTATTTTTCATGATAACAATACCTCTTTATCACCAAAGAAATGTTTTACTTGTAGGGAGCTCAACCTTTGTAAACATGATACAAAACATGCATGTAGAAACTAAAACCCTGTCAGCCTTGTAAATCATGCCTATCTGATGTCAAAACAGAGTAATTCATTTTTTTCTCACTGAATTCACTGATTTTTTCAAATGAAACCAAACAAACAAATACCCCACTATCTAGTTTTCTATTGACAAAATTGTAAAACTGGTGATAATTTAAAAAATTGAGTTCATGAATTCTCATCCCAAGTTATCCTGGAGACTGGTGGGCACTTACCCTACCAGACCTGCCATTTGGCTCCATGTTAGTTCATGCTCCCTTATGGATGCTCTGCCTTAGGTGGTTTTTTTTTTTTTATTTAATATCTTTACTGTTTATTTATTTTTGAGAGAGAGAGACAGAGGGTGAGCAGGAGAGCGGCAGAGAGAGAGGGAGTCTCAGAATCTAAAGCAGGTTCCAGGCTCTGAGCTGTCAGCACAGAGCCCGACGTGGGGCTCCAACCCACAACTGATGAAATCACGACCTGAGGCGAAGTTGGACCCTTAACCGACTGAGCCACCCAGTTGCTCCTTCTCTAGGTGTGTGTTTTTTTTAAAAATAATTTATTTATATTTTTAATTTACATCCAAGTTAGTTAGCATATAGTGCAACAAGATTTCAGGAGTGGATCCCTTAACGCCCCTTCCTCATTTTAGCCCATCCCCCTCCCAAACCCCTCCAGCAAACCTGTTTGTTCTCTGTATTTAAGAGTCTCTTATGTTTTGTCTCCCTCCCTGTTTTTGTATTATTTTTACTTCCCTTCCCTTATGTCCATCTGTTTTGTATCTTAAATTCCTCATATGAGTGAAGTCGTATGATATTTGTCTTTCTCTGACTAATTTCTCTTATCATAATAATACTCTCTAGTTCCATCCACATAATTGCAAATGGCAAGATTTCATTCTTTTTGATTGCTGAGTAATACTCCATTGCATATATATACCACGTCTTCTTTATTCATTCATCCGTCGATGGACGTTTGGGCTCTTTCCATACTTTAGCTATTGTCGAGAGCACTGCTAGGAACATTGGGGTGCATGTGCCCCTTCGAAACAGCACACCTCTATCCCTTGGATAAATACCTAGTAGTGCAATTGCTGGGTTGTAGGGTAGTTCTGTTTTTAATTTTTTGAGGAAACTCCATACTGTTTTCCAGAGTGGCCGTACCAGTTTGCATTCCCACCAACAGTGCAAGAGGGTTCCCCTTTCTCTACATCCTCACCAACAACTGTTGTTGCCTGAGTTGTTAATTTTAGCCGTTCTGACAGGTGCGAGGTGGTATCTCATTGTGGTTTTGATTTGTATTTCCCTGATGATGAGTGATGTTGAGCATCTTTTCATGTGCTGGTTGGCCATCTGGATGTCTTCTTTGGAGAAGTGTCTATTCATGTCTTTTGCCCGTTTCTTCATTGGAATATTTGTTTTATGGGTGTCCAGTTTGGTAAGTTCTTTATAGATTTTGGATACTAACCCTTTATCTGATATGTCATTTGCAAATATCTTCTCTGATCCTGTTGGTGGCCTCTTAGTTTTGCTGATTGTTTTCCTTCTCTGTGCAGAAGCTTTTTATTTTGATGAGGTCCCAATAGTTGATTTTTGCTTTTTTTTCCCTTGCCTCTAGAGATGTGTCGAGTAAGAAGTTGCTGCAGCTGGGTCAACAAGGTTTTAGCCTGCTTTCTCCTCGAGGATTCCTGTCTTACATTTAGGTGTTCCATCCATTTTGAGTTTATTTTTGTGTAAGAATGTGGTCCAGGTTCATTTTTCTGCATGTCGCTGTCCAATTTTCCCAGCACCATTTGCTGAAGAGACTGCCTTTATTCCATTGGATATTCTTTCCTGCTTTGTCTGAGATTAGTTGGCCATACATTTGTGGGTCCATTTCTGGGTTCTCTATTTTGTTCCATTGGTCTGAGTGTTTGTTTTTGTGCCAGTACCATACTGTCTTGATGATTACGGCTTTGTAATACATCTTGAAGTCTGGGATTATGATGCCTCCAGGTTTGGTTTTCTTTTTCAAGCTTGCTTTGGCTATCTTTTCTGGTTCCATACAAATTTTAAGACTGTTTGTTCTAGCTCTGTGAAGAATGCTGGTTTCATTTTGATAAGGATTGCCCTCCCTTAGGTGTTTTAATGGAAAAAGTAGTGATCATATTTCTGAGGTGGCTACCATAATGGGATGGTTTGGTGTTTTCCAACCTCTATTTCTGGACCAGTAAGACTAATGTTTATTTCCAAGAGGAAGAGCAGTAAAGCTAATTATTTTCTCTTCTTCCAGCAAGAGTTGAATCTCACAACTTTACTCCTCACACTTTAACCTTCTCTTTATCACTCCTGGGATGATATGTAGAGAAATCAGTAATAAATAAATACCTGTCCATGTCCTGTTCAGTTGAGATCAACTGTGGAATGCTGAAAAACACATCTCTTGTTAAAAATAGGATTAGAATATGTACACTTTTTTGTGACGTGGGTGATGGGAGAAGAGGCTTCTGTGAACCCATCAAGACATCTGTGCTATTGAGTTGGGCCAGAGGGAAGTTTTTGTTTTCCCAAGAGAGGCTTGAGGTTGGCAGAAGCACCTTAGAAGATAGGGGATGGGGAGTGGGGAGGGGAGGTTGTCCTCTCAGAACATATCACTTAATCTGAGGGAATTTGGGAGAGGGTAGACTATAATTGTATAAATTAGAATTTGGCTGGAAAATGGGATCAATACATCTCTCTTTGATAAAATTACCAAGGGACTGTTAATGATCCCAGGAAGTCTGACTGAGAGCCAGACTTATGGAGCATTTATGACTTACTAAAGCTCTGATTACATAAAACCAATAAGTGAACCATTCTTTATTTAATTGACTTTGCTTGCCAATCATAATGGCCATTTGGATTGGCTGTACAGTCAATATAGTCTATCCTTAATAGGTCTGCATATATCAGATTGACCTTTCCCACTCTGTTGTCTTTAAGCATATGGACACAATGGCATCAGAGTGAATTTTGCTTGTTTAGTTGGATTTTCTAGGTGGCCTAAATTACTTCTGTGAATAAATTGAGCACTTTTGGGAGTCACATGAACTTTTAAGTAATCAGAAAGCTATATGGTTTATGAAGGCCATAACTGGAATTACCCAGAGAATTGCTAATGTTGTGAGAATAATTTAGGTGCTAAGAAAATTTAGTACGTCAGATAATAACTTACTAAACAGTACCCTGGAGGTTTGAAGAGTTAATGTAATTTCTGATGCTGTGTAAGTTACTCGTGGAGAGTAGTTTAGCATGCATGGAAGAAAGTTCAGTGAGTGACCAGTCTTTTTTTTTAGTACCTGGGTTCACCTTTGAAATCTGTTTTGTACTCGTCTCATTTCTAATTTCAAATTTATAAAATGTGAGCTTCTTGGTAGCATTTTAATCACATTACCACCTTTGAAATCCTTTCCCAATCTCAGTATCTTCTCAGAACTTGTAAAATAGCTTTCAAAATTCACTATAACAAAGTCCTTGTTCTAAATTTGTTTCTATTCTTATTTTTTTCCAAGAAGAAATGACCAGGTTTTTTTTAGCCATGCCAACTAGCTCTGAAATTCATTCTCTAAAATTTCTCAGGTTAAAAGCAATTTTAATAATATATATTTAAAAGATATATACGTGAGCTATATAATTTTGTTGTTTTTTCCAATTCATATTTTAATACTGCATATACTTCATATGTATACTATGTATGTATAGTGTTATATGTTTTTATACTGCATACATATATAGTTGATATATAGTTGATGGAGTACTCATCAAAACTCAATAATTGCTTCTCAGGAGAAAGGGAGGAGTATTGCACTGGGAAGGGAAATATAGAAACATTCAAACATATGTAACTTTCTATTTCTCTCAAAAGTGATAGAGGCAAGTATGACAAAATAATAATATTTACTAAAACTGGGTAGTGGATACATAGTTTTTATTATATTTTTATTTGCAGTGTTCTGTACTTTAAGGAAATTTTTAATGAAGAGAAACTATCTAAAGCGATTTTCCTGATGTTGTATTCATGGTCGAACTCCTTCTCATCAATTGCTTTTTATTTAACTTTTTAAATTCATGTCTTCTTTTCTTCTTTAAAATCAGAAAATTACTTTGGCCTTGTTTAAAGAATGGTGAAAAATCTCATTTAGATCTGGGTTGCAGAATCCTTGCTAATTCATCAAAGCATTTATTTTTTAAACATCAGTTTAAGTCTGTCCCTCAGGCTGTCACATCTTTCTTCAGGGGTTTCTCTTAGTCTTTAGACGACTCCATCTGCTCTTCTAAAAGGAGAACATCATACCAGTTTGTTAGACGTGACACAATTAGATCTCAGATGCTCAGTTGCCTGACCATTTGTAAAAGCATTTTCTGGAAATTAGGAAGAGACCAAAGAACTCTGACTTTCTCTGAGGCTTCTGTTTAGCCTTGATTTTTGTGTGACTTTGGATTATCTTTCTATTCAACTTCTATTGGGAACATGATTCATATTTGTTCAGTCTTTCTTCCCCAAAACAATGATGCCGTCTTTATTTATTTATTTTATTATTTCATTTCCTCACTCTGTCACACTACTCAACTTATTTAAGCATGTATATGAGGAAAACCAACTCTGTCTTTCATTCTTAATTGAGGTGTAGTTGATTTGATGGAAGTAGCCAGATTTGTTGTACAGAAGCCTTGTTTATGGGATGCCTGGGTGGCTCGGTCGGTTGAGCATCCAACTTCAACTTAGGTCATGATCTCACGGTTCCTGGGTTCGAGCCCCGTGTCAGGCTCTGTGCTGACAGTCAGAGCCTGGAGGCTCCTTCGGATTCTGTGTCTTTCTCTCAGCCCTTCCCCCGCTCGCATTCTGTCTCTCTCTCTCAAAAATAAATAAACATTAAAAAAAAGAAGAAGCAGCCCTGTTTAGTAAAATGAGAAGTCATTAACAAAACTTACTCTTCCAGGAAGGTAAATCTCTGACTTTTCCCTCACTCCCCCACTGTCATTATGATATATATCTATATCTATATATCTATATCTATATCTATATCTATATCTATATCTATCTATCTATACACACACACACAGCATCTGAGATCTAATTGTGTCATATATGTTTATTTTTTTGAGAGAGAGATTGAATGCATGAAGAAAGGGAGACACAGAATCTGAAGCAGGCTTCGGGTTCTGAGCTGTCAAGCACAGAGCCTAATGCAGCGCTCGAATCCACAAACTGTGAGATCATGACCGGAGTGAAAGTCAGATGCTTAACCTATTGAACCACCCAGGCACCTGTGTCATATGTTTTTAATTGGGGTATAATTGGTTTATGACATTATATTAGTTTCAGATATACGACATGATTTGGTATTTGTATATATTGTGAAATGATCACTGGAATAAGTCTAGTTAGCATGTATCACCACATATATTACAAATTCTTTTTTATTTGTGATGAGACCTTTTAAAATCTACTCTCTTAGTAACTTCAAATATATAATAGAGTGTTATTAACTATGCCGTATATTACATCCCATGATTGATTTATTTTATAACTGGAAGTTTTGTACCTTTTGACCACTTTCATTTCACCCACTCCTCCTCCCATCTCTGACAATTGCCAGTCTATTCTCTGTATCAATGAGTTCATTATTCTTTTTTCTCTTTTTTTAGATTCCATACCTCTGGCTATTAATCAGTGGTTATTTCTCTTTCTCTTTTGTTTCCTCCTTTTTTAAAAATTGTATACTTTAGAATTTATGCCAACAAATCTGTAGTCAACAAATAGGTTTCCCCTGGTTTTAAAAACTGCATGGGCCTGAAGAAATATGCACAAAAAGAAAAGCACATATACATTTAGTTAGACACAAAATAGGTATGTCATCTTGAAAGGCCAGGAGGTTAGCTGCTTTACCAACAAAGTCTCAGTACTTTAGTGTGCTCACCATGTAAATGACACAAACGCAAATAAACAGACTTGATTTGTCCCAACTCACAAAACACTGATGTATAACTCAGAATACTAATTTATTAATTTAGTCTGAGAAAGCTGTGAAGTGGTGCCAATTGTTTCTCCATTCTCTCCTTACAGAGGGAAATAAAACCTAAAAGATGAAATTATTGCAACCGTGTGAGGTGGTGAATATTAATCAAACTTACTGTGGGAATCATTTTGTAATATATACATATCTCAAATTATTATGTTGTATACTTTAATACAGAGTTATATGTCAATTATATCTCAATAAAACTGGAAAAAATAGCTGGATATCCAAATGCACAGCCATAGGAGCAAGCAAAACATAAATTAAAAATGAATTATAACCAGAAGGTTGGTAATTATGCTATGAGGGCAAGAGCAGTTGGTTGGATGACCTTGATCTGAAACCCTCCTTATGGCCAAGTTATTTTGACTGCTCACACCATTTGGCCAGAGTACTGCCTCCCCTGGATTATCCTGTATAAACTTTAAGAAATTCTTTCTCCTTAGACTCACATTTTCTGGGTTTCTGGATGTTCTTCTTTTCTCAAACTTAGCCTAAGTAGAACTAAATATGGCCATGGATTTATGTTAATAATTCTTACAATGTTTGTAAAGCATTACATAGATCGAGACAAATGTTTGTTGCTTGTAATGGGGAGTATTTACATCTTAGTGGCAAAAGCTTGGTCTCTGTGGCCAGATTTGAATTCCTGTTCTGTCCCTTGCCAGTTGTATGGCCTTGGGTGAGTTACTGACCCTCTTTGTGCTTTACTTTGCTTAGGGATAAAATGGGGACCATAACCATACCAGTTTAATAGGATTTTTGCTAGGATGAAATTAGATTAAGCAAAATGATACTGAGTATGCATTTAACATTGCTTATTTTTGTAAGATTGCATGTATGAGACATGATTGGTTTTTTGTTTCTGCTGAAATTCAGCTACTCAGGTAGTTTTTCTCTTTATGTTATAGGCGGACCATCCATCTTGTCATGTATTTCTTGCGGATAATTTTACAAATTCTTTTCCTTTACACTTGTTCAACTCAGATTTGGGAACATATCATTCATAAAATCTGTAGGTTGTTGTTGTAATAAGATAAGACTCCCAACAATATAAATTAACCCATTCACTATTATGCATACTCCTTCTTGTAAAGCATGATAATTAGGGATAAATGGTCAATAGTCTTCGTAAGAGATAATAATTTGTGTTTCTTTTACAAAGCCAGGGATATAACCTCATTAGTTCTCTAACAAATAATGAATGGCCACTGATAGTTTCTTGAGGCAATATATGCATTTTAATTATCATGATTATACTATATATATCCATATAGAGTTAAAGAGAAACTTTTTGGAGAAAAGTTCCTGCATGCTGAAATTCCTTTCCCTTCCTTTGCCCTTGTGCACTCCCCTTCCACAGTCCTCTCCCGTGGGTCATCTTCTCTCCAGAGTCCCTTCTAGTGCTACAAGATCTTGCAGCTCCGGGGAGTGCCTTTCACATTGTTCTGTGTTAATTACGCCTCCTGGAACTGTGTGAAGTGGCTGGCCCAAGAGCAGCATCCCAGTAGCATTCAGCTTCTTCCTTCCCAAGTTCATACCTGCCTCTTGGTTGGTGCTGTGAGTCTTGAGGCACCATTGTAATAATAAGCACCATCATAATAATAGGGGAGGCGGGAAACTACTTACTATACATCACATCGCTGGTGAAGAGTGAGAAATAGGAAATAACCATAGTTTTTCTTCCCTCATACTTCAGGTTCTATCATCTTTAAGTATTTTGTGCTTTTATAAACTTTGAGCTCAAAACATAACTTCAGGAGTTTAAAATGAGAGATCTACATAACTTCTGAGCCAGTAACTTAGGTGAATAGACTCAGTCTCTCAGACACTTCAATAACATTTTCAGAAAAGGGACAAGCTCCTCGAGAGTATGTGGCCGCATTGGTGGGACAGCCACGATGGAGAATAGCATGATGGCTGACCAGGCACACGGGAGGGGGTGGGCAGAGGGTGAATCATCTTGGTATCTTTGGAGTTGGTGAGTCTTGGAACAGAGTGGGTGGGATTAGAGTGGGTAGAATGAGGGAGAGAGAGAGTGGGTAGCTAATTGGTGAGATCTGTTTGAGAGGCCAGTGATGCCAGAACACTCTCCTTTAAACTCAGAGTTCTTGGGAATAGGCCTCCTCTGGTTGTAGCCGCAGTCTCTCCTCCAGGAAATGAAGTCTTTGAGGAAATGCCACAATGGGAGGAGACTTCACAAGCCTTCTTACTTCACTCATAAAGCCATGTGGATAGACATAATATGATTTCAGGGGTACCAGATAGTTTCTTCCGTTTACTTGCTGATCTTGAAACTGTTTCTTTTTCTTTTCTTTTTTTTTTTTAGACAGGACATGAAAGTTTTTTTTTTTTTTTTTTTTTTTACAGAGGAAAAGGGAACAGGACAGTGATATACTCCTTGGGTAGTCATCTACCCTCCTACAATTGCTTTGCCTGTTTTGCCCATGACTTCTTCTTCCCCTGATAGTCATTTGCCCCTAACACTGCTGCTCACTGATACCCCGCTCTGGAGGCCCCAATTGACACGAAGCATTGGCTTGCTCAGAATGGCGATTCTCAAAATGTGGTCCATAAACTGGCAGTATCTGCATCATCTAGAAGGATGTTAGAAATGCAGACTCTTCAGCCCCATCCTAGACTATGGAGTCGGAATTTGCATTTTAATATCCAGGTAATTTGTATGAACATTGCAGTTTGAGAAGTTCTGGCCTGGAACGCTTCTTCATATCTAGTCCTAACTAAAATTTGATTTGTAAATAATGTTAATCATTATAGCACTTTTTAATAGCTCAATGATTGGTTAATTGTGTCATGTCTTTAGTAAGTATTTGAGTGCCTACTGTATTCTTTGTTTTTTAAGATTTTTTTTATTTTTAAGTAATCTCTACATCTAATGCACGGCTTGAATTCACAACTCTTAGATCAAGACTTGCATGCTCTACCAACTGAGCCAGCCAGGTGACCCTTGGTGCCCAGTATATTCTTGGTACTATATGTGCTAGGAGATGAGGGTATAGGCATAGTCCCTGTACCACAGAGCTCATAACATAGCAGGCTTATGAAAACAAAACAAAATAAAGAAAACCCCAAAACATCCAACAAAAAACATATTTTTTTACAAGTTTGTTCTAAAGCTATGTCCTCTAATTCCATATTTTTCTCCTCATGTCTTTTAGTTTTCTTCCATAATCCATGGACTTTATAAGAAAAAAAATCAAACTTGAAATGTTACCCTCTTTCTATTTCTTTCCCACTTCATAACTGTTATTGCATTGCCAGGATAAGCTTCTGGATGTAGTAATCTCAGGCCCAAATAGAAAAGCAAATACATAGCATTTTTCAAAAATATCAGATTTTGAGAGTATTTTTTTGCTCCACTTTCTCAGACTGTTTTCCATGTATGCATCTCGTCTTCAATTAGCAATGTCTCTGTCTTTATTACATGGCATATTCTGGAATTTTACTTGTTTCGGGTTGTGTGTGTGTGTGTATGGTGGGGTGGAGAGAGGAAAGGAAACGAATATACATATTTATTGAACCCAACTAAGACTCTTTAAGCTTTGAAGACACCAGAAGGATACTTTTAAAAAATATCATGTACAGTAACATCATATGGTGAGGGCCCCAAGAATACCATTACAACAGGACCTTAGTATGTTTATGGGGAGCTTAGAATGTCTGATTCTGGTGACTTCGGGAGAAGACTCGCGAGAGTGGTTTAAAGAAACCTAATCTGGGGCGCCTGGCTGGCTCAGTCGGTTAAGCACTGACTTCGGCTCAGGTCATGATCTCATGGTTTGTGAGTTGGGCTCTGTGCTGACAGCTAAGGGCCTGGAGCCTGCTTCAGATTCTGTGTTTCCTTCTCTCTCTGCCCCTCCCCTGCTCACATTCTCTCTGTCAAAAGTAAATAAACATTAAAATAAAAAAAAAGGAACCTAATCTGTGGGAAAACAACTGCTACTTCTGTTGCCAGGGTTGCTGTTGATCTTTGGAGTCAAAACCTCTTGTTGATTTGAGCTTAGGTGTCTTGGTCAATAACAGATAATATGAAAAAACTGATCATTTTATTTTATGGGAATTTATGGCATTTCTCTTATTTGACATAGCTTTCTAGCATATTTCATATCAGTTTCTAGTATATTTCAAAGACAGATTTCCTTTTTCTTGTGTGTGTGAGTATGAGTTTATGTCACATTCTGCCGTTACACTTTTCCTAGACACTTATACTAATATAGTTACTAACCACAGAGTAAATGAAGTTTCCAATATTTTGGCTTTCGTTTGGTAGGTTTTGCTGTTTTTGACTTTTACTACCGTTGTCTGCCAGTGTTGGCTGTCACAGTGCTGACCCAGCAGGGTGCCTCAGTTAGAAGACGAGTGAGTAGCATTTGTGTTGCTTACTCAGCATGTCATTTCTCTTTGGAGCAAAGTGCAGTGGCTTCTGGTCAATTTTTGAATTGATTTTAGGATGCTTTTTAATGATTTATAAAGCAGCATTTAATCCTATACATCAGGTTGTGTTTGCCTCATGAAATCAGCGACTACATGAAATTATCTAAAGCTACATCAATCATCCACTAAAAACAAACACACAAAATAGCTCTTTGGAAAAGATTCTGTATCAGTCTCTGTCTACAACCAAAGTTTCACGTGTGGCCATTTGACTTCAAAAATTGTGTTTCAGTGATTTCATCCTGTCAAGTATTTCAAAAAGTTGAAAATAGCACTTCTACAAATATAAAGCGAACATATATCCAAGAAGTCATTTGTATCTCTGCTGGATAAAAATCTATAAATTAGAGTGTGTAACTTTAGAGTCTGGGTTATAATCAATGGTAAATAGTAACTCAAACAAAAGTACATTTTTGTAGAGAATTAAATAGACTTTGGGCAGACCTATTAGAGAATGTGTAAACATTCAGTGTAACATTGAAAAGATAAGCTGTTATCCTTTTGCTTTATTTTTAAGTTTTGCAAAAAAAAGATTTTTGTTTTTGTTTTTAACAAATCACTTCTCCCTCACAATTATAATTATCTCCAAAGATTTTTTTTAAATTTTATGTAGAGAGAGAGAACATGCAGGTGGGGGAGGGGCAGAGGGACAGGGGGAGAGAGAGATAGAGAGAATGAGAGAGAACGTCAAGCAGATTCCATGTTTGGGGAGGAACCTGATATAGGGCTCAATCGCATGACTGAGCCCATGACCCTGAGATCAGAACCTGAACTTTCATAAAAGCATTATACTTTGAATGAATGCCTCAAACTAAACATACTCCGCTGATTTTCTTTGTACATATTTCATTTCTTCTTTTCAGGCTCATTGTTTGCAGGTATTCAAAACCAAAGCAAATAGAGCTTATTTTCTCTAACCTGCAACTCTCTATACCCATTTAAATTTTGCTTCTTTATTCCCTTCCATATTCAGAAACAATAAGACACTTTAAAACAAAACCATTCAATTTTTTCTTTGGAAGAAAAACACACCCATCTCATATTTGTGCATACACATTTGTACTTCTCTGCTCTAATTGTTTTAGCATAGCTTCAACAACTCAGCATTTAACCAAAGTAACTAATTTCTATTAATCAGAGGAAATCTGGACGTAGGTCATTGTGAGCTGTCTATTTTAGTGACCACAAAACTCCTGAGCACACACATCCTCTATAGTCACACACAGCTTTTTATATCTTCTTATAGTAGCAAAAATATACACTTTTGTTAACAGCACAGAGGCATAGCTTCTCTACAATGTACAAGAAAAAGAAAGAAAAGCACATATATTAAAACTATGCTACACCTGAAACTAATGTAACATTGTGTGTCAACTATACTCAAAAAAAAAAAAAATAGAAATAATACTGTGTAGTTAGTTAGATACTATATAGGTATCCAAGAACTACCCATTACTTAACTCAATTTAATATTAGTTTTTTGTTTGTTTGTTTTTTGTCCTAAAGTTAAAAAAAGATCTTGGGACACCTGGGTGGCTCAGTTGGTTGTGTGTGACCAACCCTTGATTTCTGCCAAGGGTCATGGGATTGAGCCCTGTGTTGGGCTCTGTGCTGAGAGTGGAGCCTGCTTGGAATTCTCTCTCTCCCTCTGTACCTCTCCCCTACTGTATCTCTCTCAAATAAAAAATTAAAACAAAACAAAACAAAACAAAACAAAAACCAAACCATGAATGTTTGAAAAAAAGATCTTGAATAACAAATTTCAACAGACACATTTTAGGACATAATTACTGTTGACATAAAATGTTTATCAGATTTATAATTAATTCTATTTAGCTGAACATATAATGTTTCTCAAATTAAAATACTATATACAGGAAAAGTAACTTATCTGAACTCACAAATCAGTATAACTTGTCTAGGAACGTCAGATTCCTAGTTTCTTTGTGAGAAGTAAATATAAATCTTAAAAAATACAAATGCTTTTAGGAGTGCCTGGGTGGCTCAATTGGTTAAGCATCTGACTTCAGCTCAGGTCATGATCTCACAGTTTGTGAGTTCAAGCCCCACGTCGGGCTCTGTGTTGACAACTCAGAGCCTGGAACCTGCTTTGGATTCCGTGTCTCCCTCTCTCTCTCTCTGCCCTTCCCCATCTCACACTCTGTCTCTATCTCTCTCTCTCAAAAACAAACATTAAAAAAAATTTTAAGTATGCTTTTATTATAATCCAAATTGGTAAAATTCGGGAAAAGACATGAAACTTTTTGTTTTTTTTTAGTTTATTTATTTATTTTTGAGAGAGAGAGAGAGAAAGCATGGGGAGGGGAGGGGCAGAGAGAGAGGGAATGAGAGAGCATCCCGAGCAGGCTCCACACTGCCTACGAGGAGTCTGATGTGGGGCTTGAACCCATAAACTCTGATCATGACCTGAGCTGAAGTCTGATGCTTAAGGGACTGAGCCATCCAGGAACCCTGACATGAAGCTCTTTTTAAGCAAAATTAGGAAAAGTTGTTATGATTTTTCTAATAATATTCACTTTAATTATATGAACTTGAATTATTATATAAAAATACTTCTGAGTTGGCAGTATCTATGAAAAGTTTTTTGTTTTTTAAAGGCTAACACACTCAGAGCATTAGAAGTTCAGTTTCTTTATTTTTGTAAGATTTTTAGAAATATTAAATTTATGCAAATCCTTCTTGGTTTGTATAACCAAATAGAACAGAGCTTCTTTAAGAGGTTTTATAGTTTAATATATCAATATCCACCAGAGGTAGGAAAATATTTCATGCTCATACATGAAAGGAAAATACTTTTCTCAGTTTTTGATACAGAGATGAATAGAAAGCTTGCAGCTTCGGATCTTTAACTACAGACATAGATCTACAGTAAACAGAAAAAAACACTCACCACGCTAGATCTTAAGGAGATTTCTTCTTTTCAGTTTTTTCCTAATTCGGTTGAGCTCAAAAGTAGATAAAACAACAATTGAGGGGCGCCTGGGTGGCTCAGTCGGTTGAGCGTCCGACTTCGGCTCAGGTCATGATCTTGCGGTCTGTGAGTTCGAGCCCCACATCGGGCTCTGTGCTGACAGCTCAGAGCCTGGAGCCTGCTTCGGATTCTGTGTCTCCCTCTCTCTCTGCCCCCTCTCCCCCCCTCCACCCGCTCATGCTCTGTCTCTCTCTCTCTCAAAAATAAATAAACATTAAAAAAAAATTAAAAAAACCCACAACAATCAAAAACGTCAAACTAAATTTTCTGTTGTCACTCATTTGATAAAAAGTAGGTCCCATAATACAGACAGAGATCACGAAGTAGTCATACCATAAAATCAGTTTCCAATCGCTGTCTATACCAGTGAGGAATAACTTATCAGACTCATGTATGTAGAGAGTGATCTCTAGTTACCTAGTTGAGATTTACCTAATGGTTCTTTATTTGATAATCCTTGGGCGGCATGGTAGAAGAAGACATGACCCAAATCACAAATTGGACAACATGCAGAAAGGAGAACAGCCAGAAACAAAATAAAGACATAAAATTGGGAGAATAAAAAAAATAGAGACTCAGTGAGGAAAAGCTATATTGTCTTTAGAATTTACTGCAGGATTCAAGAAGAGATACTCCTGGCGGGAAGAACTCGTAAGTCACACTTCTTAGATAATACAGTAGAATAGACTCCAGCAGATGAGTCTATCTCAGTGGAGATAATCTCACAAATTATTGAACATACTCATCAAAAAGTTAAAAACATGAGTCTCGTACAAAGATAAAGTTAGAAGGTGTCAAAGATTTATTTAATTCATTAATGAAGTATCCAGGTGGAAGGTAAAGTTGGTGAATTTGAAGAAGAATTTAAGGAACAAAGATTTATCTAGTCATTTTATGAAAGGCATGGTGAAATAAACTTGCTAAACAAGAGACAGAAAAAGTTATGTCTTACAGAGAAATACAACCATAGCATTAGAATTATTTTTTTCTATTGGAGACAATTCATTACTTAATTAGACATAAATCCACAAATTAATACATATCTTCACAGGGTATGGGCTGTAATGAACAGCAAATAATGAGTCAAAGATATAATCCCCTAGAAAATTAAATAAATTTTGGGCAGACCTGCTCGACAATGTTCTAGTATGACATTGAAAGTAATTCTGACATTTTTTGCCTTGTTTCCAAGTTTCGAATAATTTTCCTGAACAATTCTAACATCTTAGAATTTTTATAAATTTAATCAGCATTTCTCAATATTATAAAGGCTTAAGGAAATGATTGAGTATGATTTGCTACTTCATGACATATTGCTTTTATGTCCTTGAAACTCTTTGTTAATTTACAAAGACAACAAAGAAACAAAAAACACTCTTAAATACAGACAACAAACAGGTGGTTGCTAGAGGAGAGTTGGGGCATGGTTGGGCAAAATAGGTGAAGAGGATTAAGAGGTACAAACTTTTAGTTATGAAATAAATAAGTCACAGAGATGAAAAGTACAGCACAGAGAATATAGTCAATAACATGGTAATAATGTTGTTTGGTGATGGGTGGTGACTACACCTATTGTGGTTAGCACTGAATGGTGTGTAGGATTGTTGAATCAATATGTTATACACCTGAGACCAATATAACATTGTATGTCAATTTGACTTCAGTAATAAAAAAATTAATTTACAAAGAAAGTTCCAAAGTTTGATATGACATTTGATTTGTTAAACCTTATGTTGATCAAGGGAGATCCTTCCTTCCTCCCTCCCTTCCTTCCTTCCTTTCTCTCTCCCTCCCTCCCTCCCTCCCTCCCTCCCTCCCTTCCTTCCTTCCTTCCTTCCTTCCTTCCTTCCTTCCTTCCTTCCTTCCTTCCTTTTTTGAGAGCCAGAGAGAGCGAGAGAGAACGAGCATGAGTTGGGAAGGGGCAGAAGAGAGAGGATCTTAAACACGCTCTACTCTCTTGCAGGGCTCAATCCCATGACTGTCGGGCTGGATCTCATGACTGTGAGATAATGACCTGAGCTAAAATCAAGTGTTGGGCTCTCAGTCCATTGAGCCACCTAGGTGGTGACCACCCTTAGTGGTCATTTTTAAAGATGCTTATAAATTCTTTGATCCTTCTTTCACTTTAAGTGGTAGAGATTGGGGCACCTGGGTGGCTCAGTCAGTTAAGCTTCTGACTCTTGTTTCAGCTCTGGTCATGATCTCATGGTTTCGTCAGTTTTGAGCCCCACGATAGACTCTGTGCTGGCAGTGAAGAGCTTGCTTGGGATTTTCTCTCTGCCCTTCCCCTACTCATGCTGTCTGTGTCCGTCTCAAATAAATAAATAAACTTAAAAAAAAAAAAGAGGTGGAATTTCATTATGCTCATGAGGATTAAAGAAGGAAAACCACACACCTAGACATGTGATATTTAAGAACATCAAGTTCAAAGAGAAAAAATTAAAATTATAAAAGTTTCTTAATATAAAGATGATCCAGAAAATTAAAAATATCACATTGAAGGTAGACTTCTCAATAGCAACATAGGAGGCAAGAAGAAAATGAAACAATAGTATCAACATATTAAAGGAAAAGGACCTGGAACTATAGTACTTTTAAAAAGCAACTACCATTTATTAAGTTCTTGGTTAATATAACATTTCAGTAACTTGAATGTATCATCATTGCCCTGGTAATGCTGCATGTTAGATGTTAACATCCTTTCACTATAAGTGAGGAAATTGAGGCTCATAGCTGTTAAGCAATTTGCTCAAGGTAACACAGATAGTGGGAGAATAAGGTTTTAAGCTCAGATCTAATTCCAAAGTCTTTCAAACTATAATTTTATATTTAGCTAAACTGTCCTTTAAATGCACATCATGACAAAGATACTTTTAGTCATGACATGGCTTTAGAAGTTTTGACACATAAAGACCATATTTTAAAATTGTCTTGGAAGAAATGCTTCAGGAAGGAGAGAAATAAATCCAGGAAGATGCTTTGATTGATATATGGGCAATGGGTGAAATAAGTGAAGGCAATTAAGAGTATACTTACCCTTATGAGCAATGGGTAATGTATGGAAGTGTTGAATGACTATATTGTACACTTGAAATCAATATAACACTGTATGTTAACTATACTGGAATCAAATTAAAAAGTAAAATAATAAAAGTAACTTCCAAATGTCCATAAATCTGGAAACCAATATTACTGCAAACACCCTTTTAGTAAATATAGAATATTAATAAAATATAAAAAATAATTAGAATTGATGATTAATGAAAATGTACATAATGAGATATGTATAATGCAATTAAAATAGTACTTTGAAGGAGGTTTTATCAAAAACAAAATGAGCTAGGGGTGCCTGGATGGCTCAGTTTAGATTAAGTGTCAGACTTTGGCTCAAGTCATGATCTCACAATTCATGAGCTCGAGTCCTGCATCGGGCTCTGTGCTGACTGCTCAGAGCCTGGAGCCTGCTTGCGATTCTGTGTCTCCCTCTCTCTCTGCCCCTCCCCTGCTCATGCTCTGCTTCTCTCTCAAGAATAAATAAACATTGGGGCACCTGGGTGGCTTAGTCAGTGGGGTGGCCGACTTCAGCTCAGTCTGTGGGTTAGAGCCCCGTGTCGGGCTCTGTGCTGATGGCTCAGAGCCTGGAGCCTGCTTTGGATTCTGTGTCTCCCACTCTCTCTGCCCTTCCCCTGCTCACGCTCTGTCTCAGTGTCTCTCAAAAATAAATAAATGTTTAAAAAAAAATAAAAAAAAGAATAAATAAACATTAAAAAAATACATTGGAGCTTCCTCCTATTTCAAGAAGGGGAATGTGGAGAGAACAAAGAAATGAAGGGGAAAATAGAGGAAAAAATTAGCAGGACTTTAAATGGATCGATTAGGAGTATGAGCTGCAGGCCGACAGGAATGATTTGCTCATTTCTGTACCAGGATTTTTTTTTTAAGGGAAAGAAGGAAAATATATAAAGCTAAAAATTGGGATGCCACCTCTTTTTTCCTTTTGGAAATCCAGTAGGTGTCATCATTTAATTACTCATTCAACTAATGTAATTTTAAGAACCAAGAATATGACAAACTGTATACTTTAGAGATATTAGTGAGCAAAATAAGAAGTAGTCTCTGCCTTGATGGAGATTACAGTCAACTTATATTTCTGGCTTGATAGCTTTAACCAAAATAATGGAGTAAAGGAATTTTCTTGAATTTAATTGTCCCCTAAATTAGAATGTAGTTATTAATCATAAATATGCACACGTAAACTTATAGTAAATAGTATAATGCCCTTGATATTTCAAGACTAATTGAGTGGAATAGTTGTGGAATTTTCTTGTGAGGAGAATTCCTTAATAATTTTGGCTCTGAATACTTCTTATTCTCACAGTCACCAAAAAAAAAAAAAAAAAAAAAAAAAAAAGAAAAACATACAAAGAGATATTATTTCCTTTAGCCTTGAGAACCTGATCACCTGGGAGGAGCATGCATAGGTGTCTGAATAGGGCCAGGAGGCTGGGGCAGGATGGAAGGGATGTGTCTAGGGACCAGCCCAGAAGGTTCTTTAACAGAGTGCAACTAAGGTGGTGATGGTTGTGCAAATATATCAGAGAGAGTGGAGACTAGATCTCTCATGGAGGGCTAGACAAGGGAGTGAAAAAACACCCAAACAAGGCATGTCCTTACTGAAAGGGGAAATCAGGTTGTAATTGTTGCAGCTTCATTTTTATGCATAGCCCGATTTGCTTCGTCAGGTTGGGCATGAAAGGTACTAAATAGGACCATGGTGTGGTGGAATTTTGAAGAGTTGAAGGTGACTTCTTTTCCATTTTTCCCTCCAGATCCACAAGCCATCCTTCTCTGTGCCCTGGGAGGTTGACTTCATGGGCTACATTCATAGATTTTCTTGCCTTTTGGCTTCCAGTTGGATTTGATAATGGGAGTCAGAGCAGGATATGGGAAGGAAGACCAAAAGTGAGATTGAGGTGTTTGCTTCCTGGGATTCCTCACTTTTGGATCACTGTGGGATGCTTATTCCTTAGGCAAAGACCACAGTGCTGTCCGACAATCTCCTCCGTACTGCCCCTCCGCTGGGGCCATGGTCTTCCCTCTCCATGCTGCTTCAGACCTGGAGATAATGACAGCTTGCTGTGTTACTAACTCCATTCTTACTTCTTTCCTAAATGATAGTAAGAGTTTCTTTCTTAATCTCATCTCACCTCACTACCCCAGTTGAGCATACCATCTGTTCCTTGTTGGTTCTCTGATATAGAAGTCATTTGGTCCAGCCTTCCTCCCCATCTACAAACCTCTGCAGTAAGAGGAAGTCGCTAGCTACACAGGGTATCAGGCTATTCTGTTTGTCCTCAGAGGTTCATGCTCTCCTTTCCCAGCCAATATTAGTTTTGTGTTTCTCCTCTCTTTTGTATAAGCCCATAATAGCACCTGGAGCACTTAAGTGCCTCTGGTGCTACTACTTGGAATTCCTTTAAGACACTCCCTTTCTTCTTCACTGGGGATTACTTGACATTGTGTCACCTAATGTAACTTCTCGTTTCTTTTAAATCATTGTTTTTTTTTTTTTTGTTTTCGTGTCTGTTTAATCACATCTATCTTTCCCCTGAAATTTCTCACATCTGCTTTCTCAAGAATGCAGTACTGAGAAAAGGAAAAGTAGCTCCTGACAGCTAGGACTGACCTGGCATTCTCAGCTAGGATGGGGTGATTTTACGAACGGGCCTGGGACTTACAGTTAGTCATACTGTCTCTTGTTGAACATAACAATTTTATAAAACATTAACATCAGACAAGGTCACTCTGTGACTGTGATGGATCAAGACAAAACAAGACCACTTTATAATTGTGACTAAACTTCCCTTTTAAGTGAAACCACTGCTTTTTTTGTCAATCACAACTTTAGACTCACTCTATTCTTTGCACCTTTAGATTAGAATTATTAAAATACCCAATCACAAGAATTAGCTCCGCTTCCTGACAGCATCTAATCCAGAGCAAAGCCGTACTTCCAGGGCAAATCCTCCCACAAACACCCAAGAAAAGCCTAAATCTTAGGACATCCTCTAGCAGCTTCTTACTGAGAACTCCCATGATTTTCCAAGGTTCTCTTCAATTGCAACATGTAATGAACCTGACTTTGTTTAACTGCAAGTGTGATCCTGGTGGTCCTTTGACTGGAGACCATGGACAGTGTATATCTGACTATTCCTAGCGTCCATTCCTTGTTGTTTTTGCATTCTTACCAGACATGATCACTTTCCTATAAGATTTCCATTATTACTTCTTTGCTCATGAGAATTTTTTTTAATTGTTTAATTTTCCATTTTTTTAAATTTTCTAATAATTTATTGTCAAATTGGTTTCCATACAACGCCCAGTGCTCATCCCAGTGAGTGCCCTCTTCTGTGCCCATCACCCACTGTCCCCCCTCCCACACCCCCCTCTCCCCTCAGTTGGCTCTTAGTCTTTGAGAGTCTCTTATGTTATGTCTTCCTTCCTCTCTGTGGCTTTTCTTTTTTTCCTTCCCCTCTTCCCCTCCCCCCTGGTTTTCTGTTAGGTCTCCCAAAGCCTGCCTATGCATGGAAACATATGACATCTGTCTTTCTCTGCCTGACTTATTTCACTCAGCATAATACCCTCCAGTTCCATCCATGTTGCTACACATGGCCAGATTTCATTCTTATTGCTGCGTAGTATTCCATTGTATATATACACCACATCTTCTTTATCCATTCATCAGTTGATGGACACTTAGTCTCTTTCCATGATTTGGCTATTGTTGAAAGTGCTGCTGTGTACATCGGGGTACACGTGCCCGTGTGCATCAGCACTCCTGTGTCTCTTGGGTAGATTCCTAACAGTGCTATTGCGGGGTCATAGGATAGTTCTATTTTCATTTTTTTGAGGAACCTCCACACAGTTCTCCAGAGTGGCTGCACCAGTTTGCATTCCCACCAACAGTGTAGGAGGGTGCCTGCTTCTCCACATCCTTGCCAACATCTATAGTTTCCTGATTTGTTCATTTTAGCCACTCTGACTCATGTGAGGTGGTATCGCAGTGTGGTTTTGATTTGTATTTCCCTGATGATGAGTGACATTGAGCATCGTTTCATGTGTCTGTTTGCCATTTGGATGTCTTCTTTGGAGAAGTGTCTATTCATATCTTCTGCCCATTTCTTCACTGGGTTATTTTTTGGGTGTGGAGTTTGGTAAGTTCTTTATAGATTTTAGATACTAGTCCTTTATCCGATACGTCATTTGTGATTATCTTTTCCCATTCCGTTGGTTGCCTATCAGTTTTGTTGGTTGTTTCTTTTGCCATGCAGAAGCTTTTTATCTTGATGAGGTCCCAATAGTTCATCTTTGCTTTTAATTCCCTTGCCTTTGGAGACGTGTTGAGTAAGAAATTGGTGCGGCTCAGGTCAAAAAGGTTTTTTCCTGCTTTATCCTCTAGGATTTTGATGGTTTCCTGTCTTACATGCAGATCCTTCATCCATTTAGAGTTTATTTTTGTGAGTGGTGTATGCTTATGAGAATTAAGCCTAGAGAAGTGTTTCCTTTATTGCCTTCTTGACATGTGAACAATGAAAGGCCTTCTGAGGGATAAAGTGTCAATATTAAACTCAATCCAACAATGTTGCAGAACTCCAGCTACTGATTACCTGAGCTCTGAGTGAGGAAATCCTTTTAAAAGCTTTTTTTCTCTTTATTAAGCCTTCCTCAAACACTCTTATTCCCTACTTTCTTCCTTCTTGACACCTCTCAGTAAATGTGTTTTGGAAGTAAGTACCTCCAGAACTCTGTATTAACCATTGAAGAATAAAAAGGTAAGAAATGGTTGCGATGGGAGATATAGGAGGGCAGAGAGGTCCTAATGAGGTGAACATCCCATAGTGAACTTCAGTACTTAGGCCTGGTCACAGGCTGTGCTCTACCACATGGGAATTTGTTTCATTTGAATCTTCTCATTTACCTTCCAGTTATCTTGCTAATGTGTTGAATTTGTGTTTCAATGACTAAGGGGAGAATGCTGTACTTGTTTCAGGTAACATTCATTTTCCCTGGATCTACTTGGCTTCAATGCATAGACGATGTTCCTCACTTATATCTCTAAGGTGAAATTTTGCATAGTGGGAGAGAGATTTGTAGACATAGGAAGCTGACATCATTTCATAGTTAGGGCAGACCCCGACTATTGGCTACTTGAAGACAGGGAGCAGGAATAGTGACAAGAGGCATCTATGATAATTGTCAGCCTCTGCTCTAACCCCCAGTCTTCATGTTCTTCAGTTTCACTGCAAGGATTTCTACACATTGGCTCTGGAGGACTGTTGCCTATTCACTCTACTCAGGAAAATCTGTTAAGGGATCTGACTGAGGACATGTTTAATCCAGTACTAAATGATGGAGTTATTGTGCATCCAGCAACTATATTAAATTATTTTGTTTTTACTTGGTGTAATCTCTTAGGCTGTCTCCTTTTTCTACTCATTGAGTTATTCTTCTTGTAGTCTTCCTTGGAGGTAATATAGGCCCAAGATTGCCTCTACTTAGGTTGGCTATCACTCTTCTCTTGCTAGCACACTAGCCACTGGATAGCTAAGGGCAAACTCTGGTGTGGGGCCTATGGTAATGAGTCATTGTCTAGAACGGGGGGTAAGCAAACTATGGCCCGTGAGCCAAGTTCAGCCCAATGCCTGTTTTTGTAACTAAAGGTTTATTAAAAAAACAGCCATGCCCATTCATTTACATATTACCCATGACTGCCTTTGTACCACAATGGTAGATTTGACTAGTTGTAACAAAGATCGTATAGGCCGCAAAGTCTAAAACATTTACTGTTTGGCCCTTTACAGAAAAAATTTGATGATGCCTAGTTTAGAACATTGTTTCCTGAACTATTATGTATAGAGCATATTCCAAGAAACATTAATAGTTAATTCATAAAAGTGTTCCATGTTTAAATAAGTTTGTGATTACCATGGTTATAAAATTCAAGCACATTTCTAACTTGTAAATCTTTTTAACGCCTTAAATGTATGTTTATTTAATATGAGCTTATTTATTTAAATATTTAAATAATATATAAGTTTAAATAATTTAAAATAATTTTAACTTTTAAATAATAATTAGATAGATATTTTAATCATATATAAGTTTAAATGATAATGACCATATACTCCTTTTGACATGGATTATTCATTCTATGAGACATACTTTGGTAGATGTGAGTCTAAATTACTTGCCTACTTATCTTCTGAGAGGGAAGTGTTACTTTCTGCTCACATGGATCAAGGTTTCCACATAATTTAGGATCAAGTCCCTAAATAGTTATAAATAATGGGTATTTCCCTAACTTCCTCTATCATACTCTCTTTCATGGATGTAGTAGGTGTGGTTGAAGATGGGTGTCCTGAATTTCTCCCAGGTTCTTCTTTGCAACAGCTCAGACTTGGATCTAGCTCGAACTTAAACAGAAGTTCTTCCGGATGGGGGGGAAGGTAGTCTATCTCAGATAGTCTCTTACAGCATTTTCATAGTCTATTATGGCTAGTGACTTTTAGTTATTTTTTTCCACTCATTTGTAAACTCTAGAATGGTAGGAGCTCTCATGCTTATAGTGCACATTGTGGGCACTTACTAAATGATTGTTGAATGAATGATTATGACTCTGCAGGCCAATTGTCCTCTGGTTGCTCCTGCAAGTCATAGCCTGTCTTCTCTTGTGTGCTCCAGTGCCCCAGACAGGGATAAGGCTTTGGTTTCTTTGATCTTGTCTTATAGTCTCTTCCCGAGGTTCTGGGGCCTTGCTCTTGAATCGCCACAAAATGATAAGGCCCTTGCTGTTCTTGCTATTCTTGGTTCTCTTTCCTCCTTCCCACTCCCTATAATTTAGATGGATAGAGGGCCTTAGACTAGAAATAGTTGATCTTAAAACTTCCAAATATCAATGGTCCTCTGGATCCCATTCACAGTGCTGGGATCTTGTACCATCTGTTGCAACCCTAGTGCTGACAGTTGGCTAAATCAAGATAGAATTTGCCACTCTTTCTGGACACTTGCCTTGCTTGACTGCTGGAGCCCCTGCTGTTGGCTGGGTTTGTGTCTTGGCCCCAGTATGTTGGTGTTGTACAAACTCTGACTTCCTCACCCTCCTGTTTTACTCAGGAAACCACTGTTTGTCCATCCTTAGTTCACCCCTAAAATACTAATTTGAGAAAAGAGATTCAGACTTTCTAAACTTACACTGCTGCCTTAACAGAATTTTTTTCCTGATTACTCCTAGGGGTCATAACTCTGGTTCAGTTCAGCTATGATCTAGTGAATGTTTATATACTTCTTATGAATTTGGTAAAAGTGTATTTAAAGAAAATTCTGCCTACAAATTAGGCAATTGAATCATAAAATTTACAGTCTTGGGTTAGAAATACAGGAACTCTAATTTGTGGGAGGCGGGAGCTTAATAATTCAATTAAATATAGTGAATAATTCAATTAATTACGATGATATTTGAAAATAATAAAAGAGGGAGGTAATATCATGAGTTAATTTATTGATGGATATTCTGCTACATGTTTAACTTCATTTTTGCTGTATAAACTCCACCAATAGATTAGTGATAGGGTCTGGCTTAAAGACTTTATCTTCTCATAGAAAATTTCTTCTGTGCTTTTATTTTTTAATAAAGTATAATTCAGTCCAGTATGAATTTCTTGTATGTGTTGTAGCCTTAGGAATATATGTTGGAAGTCCCTGGCACTGTACCTGAACTCAAAGAGCTTATTCTTTATTCTCACCAGGGAGTCAAAAATACATAATAAAACAAAAAAAAAATTATGAAACCATGAAAGGCTAGATCAAGGTCAAGAGCTCTGTGTTAAATTAAATTCTATTGCTGCCCTGAGCCTCAGCAACTATTATGGTGCCAGAACTATTTAGAAGACCAAGAAAGAACTACATGTTTTAATTAAATAACACATGGCAGAAAGCACAAGATACCAGCTTGGGTTTATCAGGCAGAACAGGAGCTATCCTTGTGCTAAACAGACAGGCACTAAGGAAAAGAGAGAACCCGAGAGACAAGTCTAAAAAAGCTTGGGAGCTATTTAATATAACATCCTAGGACGAAATCTAACGCTACCCGTAGACGTGAGGGGAGCCACATTTAAGAAAGGCAGCCTGGTGTAGAATAATGATGGAGTAAAGTAAATGACACGGAACTATGACAAATTCAAAACCCAACTGGAAAATTAGGAAAGAGAATGAAGTGTCGTGTATAATGACACCCTGACAATTACCCTCGAGCAACGGGGCATGTCCTGACACATTTACCTATCCTGGTGCTGCAGGCAGTGGTGTCTGGGCTTTCTGTTTGCACAATGAGGCTTTGTGCACCACTGTGGCCCATTTTCCATCTCTGTGTTTGTCAGGCATGGGGCTTAGAATGGCTGGCTTCTGCCGCTTGTTAAAAGGAGTTCGGGAGAACAGACACTGTAGGACCTGCAGGTCAGCCGTATTCACATCTTTCTAAATGAAGACAGGATGCTTTAAAAATGGAAATCACTAATACTAAAAGCCATTTATGAAATCCTACAACGAGAAAAAAACCCAAAAAAGAAACTGACTCCTAGACCTAGACAAGGTGTCAAAATTTAAGATTATTTTATCCTCCTGTATACAAAATTGCAGAGAAAAACAAAGCAGCAGGAGGTCCAAACATGTCAATCAAAGAGGAGACAGCACATTCTAGACTGGGAATATAATTAAGTAGAAGATACAAAAATAGGATTTCCCAACCTGGCAAGTGGAAATATAAACCAACTGGCAGAGGAGTAGTGGAGAGGATAATCTTACCCTTTTGGAATAACTATAGAAAAACATTAGGAATCAGAAAACAGAAATTTGTGAAGAAGTAAAGAAAGGTGAGGCAGAGGAAGGAAACCTATCAGGTGTGTGGAAGTGATGAGACTACCAAGATCTGAGACAAGCCTCTAGCAAACTAATTTGAGGGTGAAGATATTGACGTTTTGGGTAAAAGGTTAATAAATAGTCATCGTTTGAGTTTATTCGATATAAATTCAGTCAATAATCAGGGAGTTCATCCCTTTGTTTGGAAGAATATGAAATACAATCATATCTTGAGAAAACAATTTTTGCTTCATCATAACCATTAGTACAAAATGTTAGTCACTCGAATGTAAACTGCAGGAATCAGCAGTACAGACTTGCCTGCTTTTACAGACCTGCGTTGCACACTGCAGTTTCTTCTATTGATGGTATTGAATTAACTCCACTCCTACCTCCTTATATTATTTGCGTTAAAAAATAAGTACAGATATATCCATTGTGTCCCTTAAAAGAGGCTGTGATGAAATGAAAGCTGTTTAATAAAATATAATAAAAGTATTTCACATTCATTTCTCAACTGTAATAAGTGAATTACAGTAGGAGGAGGCAACCTCTCCCAGCTGGACAAGCCCTAAGACTCCTTCCGTTATTCTCTACTTAAAAGCTATCAATTTAGAGCTGTCCTGTGTATTGCCCTGTGAATTGAACAAGCCTTTTCAGTCTTTAATTAAGGGTGAAAAACTCTTTGAACATCACAGCATTCATCTGTTCATGTGTGGAAAGCCTGGTGTAACAAAAGAATTTAATCAAACTACAAGCCTAATAAAGACTACATTGCCTGAACTAAATGATGTTATTGCAGTAGCGGCTCATAGTTTTACATTTAAGAAAGCGGGTCAGAGTGTTCATTCATCTTGATTAGCAATGCCAACCTAATTACTTCTGGAGGAAACAGTAATTAGCTGGAGTCTCACCTCATTAATCATGACATTCTTGTAGCAGACTATTTTTATCTGATAAATGGCTTGGATTGGAACAAGGTGTATATTTGAATTCTAGTTAATTGTACACAGCTTGCTGCATAACATTTCACGTTTTTATCATTTAACTACTTCCTTTCTGTGAACCTCTTGAGGAACGTTTGTTGGTTACTTGCATTCTTGTAGTGAAAAAAATCTGACTTAACGAGAGGGTCAGTTCCTGTTAGTTAAACATATCAGAAATGGTGTCTCAAGGAAGTGGAGGAAAGTGAAATATATCTACATGTATTTTAAATCATTCAAATTTCTGTGGGACAGACACTGTAAAGTTTCTGCCATGAATTCAAAGTGATGGCTTTTTATAACTTGGCACAGTAGCTCCTGTGTGATCAATAACAATCATGGACAGCAAGCAAAACTATTATCTGTTAGGCAGAGATTACAGTAAATTCAGTCAGATCCTCAGTGTTCTCAAACCAGTGTCAAAGAATGCACCATGTTTAAAAGATGTGGTAATTAGAATCTGTAGTCTCCTTAGATATGACAAGAATTGCTTTTTCCTGCCGTCATATGATTGTGACCACTTCTCTGTCCCCCTCAGCCTTGCATTTTCCAGGATTAAAAGATGTAGTTCATCAAAGTCTCATATATTTGTTGCTTTCCCCTGCTTCCTTTCCAATTTATGACTCCTTATTTTTTTAAAGTTTATTTGTTTAGAGAGAAAAAGAGAGTGAGTGCATGTGTGGGGGAGGAAGAGAGAGGGAGGGAGAGAGAGAATCCCAAGCAGGCTCTGCACTATCAGCATGAGCCCCATGTGGGGCTCAAGCTCACAAACTATGAGTATGTAATTTATGACTCTTTAAATGGAGCCTGAAATGAACACCATTGGGTGCAGAGAGAATTCTTGATTTGTTCTTTGAAGAAGTGTATAATGCTAACAGCAGTATCAGGGCATTACTACCAAGGAAGTTCAGTGGGGATTGCATAGGATGGCCTTAGTTAGTTATGCCCAAAGCCAGGTTTCTTAGTCTTGCATCATCTCCCTAAGAAGAGTGGATCCATCTCTTAAGGGATGACTCATCATAGGAAGACCGATGTATAAAATAAGAATGCCCAGTTTAAAAAACTGCAGTGAGAAATGGCTTCACATGTATGAACATAGAATTAATATGGATTTTCTTTGTCATCAAACTAGAAAGAAAGCAAAATAGTAATCGGACATTTTAATAATGCGCAATGTGAAATTATGGTTATAAGTACTAGAATGTTTACCATCGGATTTGTCAACATATGTCTGTAGGAATATCTACATAGGAATCCAGCTCATATTTTGAGGTTGCTTGTTGATCAAGTAAGTAAAACGGGAAGAGTTAGATGAATTTCATGTTAAATGGAATCAACCCGATATAATCAGATGTATCCATCTTTCCATTGGACCTAGCCTTACCAACAAAGTTAGAATACTATTACTCATTACTCAAAATCCATTAGCCTCATCTCTTTCTTGGACAATGCTTGAATGGGTCTGCCAGACTTTACTGCAATGACTTATTTCTAGACTGAACATTGCTTTCTTGCCCAATTTCTTCCTTGTTTTGATGTATTAAAATAATCAGTCTCATTACAATTGAGTCTTGCTGGTCTGGAACAATTCTGCTTCCTCCAGGTGACTTTGCATATCTATGTATGATGTATTCTTTTTTCCTAGTTTTGTTTTTCTTCTTTCCTAGTTTTCTGGGCACCTCACTGAGCCTAAGTACAGAAGTCCCTCTACTTATAAAAAAAGTTGTTCCTAAATCCATTTGCACATAAAATTAGGATGATATAATTTTACTTTAAATTATTTCAATTATACTTGAAAAGTATAATATAGGTTGTAGGATTAGCTTTAAAATTAATAACAAAGCCATGGCAATACTCCTACGAAGGGCTTAAACTTGGCATTTTCCAAGTTCATTCCCACAAAATACAATTTTGGAGAGTTGAAAGAAGCATGCTATTCTTTCAATTAACGTGCAGTTTATCAGACAACTTACCCAAAGATACTGGTTTTGTCTACATTGCAACTCTACTGAGGCCATTAGAAGCCCCCAACCTGATTCTGTCCATAAGTACTATGGGGGATCTCCTTAATGCTTCAGGTAAAATTCTCATCCCTTCTTGACTCCATAAGGAAGTTGGGCAGATTCAAACAAGGCCTTAACTGATGGACTCATCTGTGGTTTATAATAAAGATTCCATTAGTAGCATATTGATTATACTTAGCATTTAAGTTTGCAAGCAAATAGCCAGTTATGATGAATTATCATTAGGTTGCCCAGTTGCCAGATGTCTAGTTTTGATATACATCATCTGGCCACATCCTCACAGTTGGTTATTGTCCTTATTCACTTTTCCTCATCTGTTGCTGATTACTGTGAATCAAATAGGTCTGGCATTTTTCAAACGTCACATAATTTTTTTTTTTTTCTAAAGATTTTTCTGAGGTCCAGTGATTCAGGTCACCTGTATGTATAACATTTCATTATCTTCCCACTAACTTCATTTAAAAGATATTTTCTATTTATTTCTGTCATAATCATATGCCTCTTATTATTGTACTTTAAACTTACTGCTTTTTAACTGGACATGATGTGGCTAATAATAGCTGTATAACTATAAAATACCTTAAAACCAGACACAGACACAACAAACAGGTGCTCTCAGAATGAAATGGTAACGGGCAGTATTGACTTTTTTTCTTTTTTGAAGTGGAGTGTTGCTTAGTTCTTATCTATGAGAATTCATAAGTAACTAGGTTAAAAGTTGAGGACTTTTCATTTTTTTTGAGGACTTTCTATTCTGAACACACCACTTGGTGATATTTTTTTTGTTGAGAATTTGTTTAATGTTGGAAACAATAATAATGGTTACTAATTCCTTTGATATTTACCAAGGTTCAGGCACTGTGCTGAGTGCTTTATCTTATTAATATGAATTCATTTAACTCTCATAACCCTAGGATGTGAGTATCCTTTTCATTCACATTTTACAGATGAGGAAATTAATCAACTTACCCAACATCACTCAGTAACAGGTGAGCTGGGATTTGAATTTTGGTTTGTTGGCTCCAGAACCCACTCTTACTTACACTCTCAAGTACTTCTCGTGTAACAGGCTCATTGTGACAATATCAAAAAATATAGAAAACTCCACAGGAAGGAAGTAACATTAACTGACAGTCCCACCATGCAGATAAACTGTCATTTTTATTTTGATATATACATTTCCAGATTTATTTTCCAGAATTAGGAAAAAAATTTTTAAATGTTTATTTATTTTTGAGAGAGAGAGAGAGAGAGAGAAAGAGAGAGAGAATGAGCAGGGGAGGGTCAGAGAGAGAAGGAGACACAGAATCCAAAGCAGGTTCTGAGCTGTCAGCACAAAGCCCGATGTGGGGCTGGAACCCACGATCCATGAGACCATGACCTGAGCTGAAGTTGGAGACTTAACCAACTGAGCCACTCAGGAGCCCCATGTGTTCCAGAAAAATTTGCTACTTGCTTCACTGAGAAAATATTAGAACTATGTTTATATGTATATGTACAGATATATATGCTGCAGCATTTTTAGAGACTGCATTACATTTCAATGTTGTTAGTTACCATATTTACTGAAACCATTTGTTTCCCATTATAGGCAAAGACACAATGCATAATGTTGTGGAGAAACCTTTGTTCACATACTTATTTTTCTTTAGGAAAAATTGCAGAAGTGGAATAGCTAGATTGAAAAAGGGAATGAATGGTTTTAAGGCTTCTTACACCTATTGCCAAATCCCTTTCAGAAATGCTCTTAATCACTTTTTACTCTACTGTTGGTATGGGAGATGTCTGCTTTCCTGTACAGCGAGACTCATAGGGTCTAGGATTCTCTTCTTTCCTTCTTTTAATATGTGACCCATTTTGAATTTGTGTCTTTGTTGTTTACTGCTTAAGTATATCACCCTTCAGTTGTATTTACTTTGATTACTTTATCTCTCTCTGTCTCAATTTTTTCTCTCTAAAAATGACATAATAACAATAGCTACTTCAGGATTGTGGTGGGAATAAAATATTTCACATGTGTACTGCATAGAAAAGTGCTTGGCAGACATAGTGTCTGCTATCATTATTGTCATTATTTATTACTTTTCCTAGTACTGTTATTCTTATTTTTATGTGTTAGATAATACTGCTTTTCTTAGTTATTTTGAATTTTAATGTATTCTTTATGAGGTAGCCATCTCAAGTTCAATCAGCGTATTCTCTTTTATAATTAGATATTCCATGTTTTTTCAAATATTCCTATGCAAATTCATTTTTCTACCCAAATAGGGAACCATTTTTTTCTATCTGAGATCCAGTCTTAAGTCCAAAGTTGAAATAGAAAGTATCTATTGTTTAATCTGAAATTGTAACATTGGGGATAATATTCCTTACAGATGAGAATTATAGGTCCGTGATTCATAAAGTAATGGATTTATCATTCTCTAGCATTTGCTGCTCTTTTTTCTTGTGGTTAGAAGGATCTGTTACCTCCCCCAGCTTATATCCCCTGAAGACCCAGTTTTGTTTCAGTTGCTGGGCTAGTTCTGATAGGGGGAATAGATATCTGGAGGCAAGTCAACATCCTCAAACTCACATGAAAAGATGCTCAATGTCACTCATCACCAGGGAGATACAAATCAAAATTACAACAAGATATCACTTCACACCACTTCAGAATGGTTAAAATAAAAAAAAATATATAAAAAACAACATGTGCTGGCAAGGATGTGGAGAAAAAGGACCCTTGTGCAGTGACGGGAAGGCAAACTGGTATAGCCAATGTCAACATTGGTGTGGAGGTACCTAAAAAATTAAAAATAGAACTACCCTACAGTCCACTTCACTGTAGACTGTAGGGTGTATGTATATATATATATATAGGGTGTATGTATATATATATATATGCATATGTTTGCACTATACATATGTTTGTATAAATATATATTTTTAAATTATATATATTATATAATTATAATATATATTATTAATTATAATATATTATATATTATTATATATATATATGTGACTCCTTTCACTTAGCATTATACTCTCTAGCTCCATTCATATTGTTGGCAAGATGGCAAGATTTCATTCTTTTTCATGGCTAAATAATATATTTAAAAGTGGCTAAATAATAATAATAATAATATATGCATATAAATAAATACATATATACTGAAGCTAATAGAATACTATATGTTAACCATACTGGAGTTAAAACAAAAAACTTAATTAAAAAATCCTCAAACTCACTTTGGTAAAGTTTGAGATCTGGTGACCTTGTCATAAAGACTGAGGCTCTATCTTGTTTCTACGGCGACCTGGTTGCCCTTGAGCTGAGACTAACATCAAGAGATTAAGACTTTGGGACGTATGCTGCCCTTTCGCTTTGTGCTAGAGCATAGGTTCTGGTCTTGATTTTGACTTCTTATTCTCTCCAGTAACTCTAGAGAAGCAAGTGAATACCATCATACCTGTGTTCTGAACCAAAGTATAAATCTTTAATATTAAAAAAATCCTTAAATCCATATAGTCCATTTTTCTCTCCTATAAATTTCCTCTACTGTATTTCCATTAACCATTCGTCAAGCCTTTGTTTGAACACACCAATGACAGGGAATCACAAATGTCAGTTGGCTTATTTTCAAACTGTTCTAATTATAAGAATAGGTTCAGGCAAAACTGTACTTTCTAAAGCCTTTGATCAACACAGTTTTGTCTTATAGAAGCTTATCATTCCATCTACAGGACAGTTCTCCAGATATTTTGGAGACCATATTTTGTGCCCTTAGTTCTCTTTTTGTAGACTAAGCAGTCTTAGGTTTTGCTTCATTTTTTTGTTTTGTTTCATTTTTTGTTTTAATTTTAGTTCCAGTATAGTCAAGTGTACTCTTAATCCCCTTCACCTATTTCACCCATCTCCACTTCCACCTCCCCTCTGGTAATCATCAGTTTGTTCTCTATAGTTAAGAGTCTATTCCTTGGCTTGCCTCTCTCTCTCTCTCTTTTCTCCCATTGTTTATTTGTTTTGTTTCTGAAATTCCACCTCTGAGCGAAATTATACACTATTTGTCTTTCTCTGACTGACTTATTTTGCTTAGCATTCTACTCTCTAGCTCCATGCATGTTGTTGGAAATGGCAAGATTTCAGTCTTTTTTATGGCTAAATAATATTTCATTGTGTATATGTATATATATATATATATATATATATGTATATATATACATACATACATCTTCTTTATACATTCATCTATCCATGGATGCTTGGGCTTTTGCCTAATTTCTTAATGCTTAGTGACATGTATTTGTGCCCCCTTTGTCCTACTGGTAACTCCTTTGGATCCCATCCAGTTTGGTAATGCGCTTTTGAAGTATGCCCTTGAAACGTATATGATTCCCAGATATGATGGGACCAAGAGCATAGGGGATATAGCCAACTTCTTCCATTTACCCCGGTTCTATAATTCTGTTGATGTTTAAGAGCATATTAAGATTTTTTTCTAGCTATATTTCATCATTGATTTAAATGAACCTTTTGCCAAAATCTGAAGTTTTTTTTTCCATATACACAAGATATTAACTTTCTCCTTCCTCAACCTACCTCCACTTTGTACTTGTACCTTTTCCATGCACCCTTTGTTAGGACTTTGTATTATTATTCAACTTTATCTTGTTAGAATCACCTCATGCTTGCCTCCAATTGAAATCATTTGAATTTTGATTCTCTAAGGTGACATATTGGCTATCTCTTCCTATTCTACAGCTTCCATAGTTTTGAAAAGTGCCACACAGTTTTTCAAACAAATCAATAATGATGATGTTAAGGGTAGCATTGAGGACAGAACCTGTGTCATCCCACGGTAGACTTTTCTTCACATCAATGTTTTGATTTTGGATATGGTTGATCTAACAATTAGGATACTTTATAAATATGAATTTTATTCATCATATATTTCTTGTCTCAATAAAACATTTCTGAAATTTTGCTTCAAGAAGATGTTAATAGATGTACCTAAATAAAATTGAGTGCCATATTTTAAAAAGTTTGGGAGGGGGCGCCTGAGTGGCTCAGTCGGTTAAGCGTCCGACTTAAGCTCAGGTCATGATCTCGCGGTCTGTCAGTTCGAGCCCCACCTCAGGCTCTGTGCTGATGTCTCGGAGCCTGGAGCTTGCTTCAGATTCTGTGTCTCCCTCTCTCTCTGCCCCTCCCCTGCTCACACTCTGTCTCTATGTCTCTCAAAAATAAATAAACATTAAAAAAATAAAAAAAAAAGAGTAGAGTTTAAAAAAATAAAAAATAAATAAAAAGTTTGGGAGATGTTGCACACTACATTCTTTTCTTGGAGAGTCACAGTGCATATTATCATATATATTACTCTTCAAAATTTATATTTTGTTTAAATCATGTTTTCCAAATTTACTTGTGTAAAAAACCTGCTTCCTGCATACCTATGCATATCCTGTGTAAGTCTGTTCTTTGCAGACACCAATTTGAAAAGTATTCCCTGCAAAGGTAAAATGAGAGAGCCTGTCAAATGCCCTGCTGAAATCCAGACATATATGTCCACAGTATTTTTCTTTTCTCCGGTCTAGTAAACTTATCAAAAGAGAAAATGAGCTAGGTCTGGCTTGTATTGTTCATTATAAATCTGTGTTGGCTCCATACTCATCCTGTTTGATTTTCCCAATTCCTGCCTTGCCCAGAATCAACACAGAATTTAAGAGTTCAATTAATGAAACTCACTCTTCCCCACTCCTCTTCTTTAAGTATAGTAAGTCAATATTAGCTCATCTCTGTCTTCTGGTGCCTTTCCTTTTCTCTAAATTTCCTCAGTGAAAATTCCAATGAAGTTTAGCCACTTCATTTTGTGTGATTTCTTTCAGAATTTCGAGATGGAATTCACCTGGTCGGAAGCATTTAGCTCATCTAATAAAACTGCCTGACATTTTGAACATGATTCGGATCCAATCTTGGTCTTTTAATTCCACTGTCTGAAGTTCATTCTTACTTTTCTGAGCTTACTAGCATTTCCCTTGACAGAAGATAAACACAGAGCTCCCTTCACTTTTAGTGGCTCCAGGCAATGTCTCTCTCTCTTTTTCTTTTTAGTTTCTTCATCTTTTCTTTTCCAAAGGCAAAAAAAAGGTCTTTTTGTTGATCGTTAACATTTTTGAAAGATTTTTCATATTCTCAGCTTTTAGCCTGCCTGACACTGTTCTTTCAGTTCCATGACACTTGTCTGTGGCTCACCTACTTTTGATTGCCACCTCTTCTCTTTCTCTTCCTCAGTGGGATTATTTGACACTGTGTTGTCAGAGTTTTATTTCTGTGAGCTTCCCTTCCCTCTTGAGCCATCTCCTTTCTCAGCTTCTGTCTAAGGAATCCTACCCAACTACTCTTTCTGAGTCTATGTTCTTAGAGCACTGGTCTTCTTATCACGGGCTGTAACATACTCTTTGATGAAATGATTGCATTCTTTCGGAGTTCCTCCATTCTCTATCCAGTGTCACTAAAACACAGCAAGACTTCACTATTTCTTCCTTCAGAGAGAGAAGAATTATTAGCTTGACAAGTCAAGAATCCATTTTATCATCAGGAAAGGGCTTCCAGTGTTTACCTTGGTAGAAGATACTCCTTAGTAATTGTCTGGCAAGAATTTGTACTTGGCAGACAGACATATTTGTCTTACCATAAAGTGTTAAAAAGGTATGAGTCCTGTAAGGGAAATGCAATTAAGAGAGCCACATAAATAAATAAAATTAATTAAAACAGGTTTGTTGTGATAATTAGTTTGTTTTACAATAGGGTATTTGGTTGTTAACAGGCTTTAGAATGCTTCAGGGCAATAACTTTTATTTCTAACTAGAGCTCTTCAGGTATCCTGTGAATGTATTACAATGAATGAGTTTTGCTAATTGATTTTTCATTATAAATTATGCAGTTCTGAAAACACACAAATGCATTTAATTTACACAACACATTCATTCTTTTACTTCTGGTTATTGATCATTTATTGAGCAATGTTGGTTGATGATTTAGCCACCGAGAGGCATAGAAGCTGTCCAGTGCCACCAAGAACAGAAAGAGGGGCTCAGCCATGATATCACAAGCCACACTCAGTAATGTGTGATGTCGGCAATGGGGAGGGCTGCTGAGAAAGTGTTATGGTTTAATAAAATTCTCACTACTAGATAAATGAGATAGACTAATGTCTTCCAAAATTTACACTCCCCCAATATTATTATTTTAGTTTTTCACTTACAAATTTATTTTGAAACATGTTCTTTGTTGAAATGGTTTGTTTCCCCATTATTTTGAATGATTTGTACATGTAGTAAGTACCACTCAAAAATTCTGACCAGCATGAGGTAATTGATGATGGCTCACTCAGCTGATACATTTCTCACCAGAAATAATTAAATTTGATGTTTTATTTAGCCTTCCAGCCTTATCATGAGTAAACTAATCATAGAGCTATTAAGATTTATGGATTATTAGAACTAGTTCATGGCTCTCAAGGACCTCAATCTATAAGGATTGTATTTTCATTGGTCATTGGCTTCTCAGATTCTTGTCGTGCAGAGCATGTCCATAACGAGGAATTTTTAATGGTTTTGGTCACAAAGGAAAATGTAAGGAGAATTTGGAAAACAGGAAATAGATAATAAAGGAGCCTTAACTTGGCAAATAGTTTCTCCATCTTCCCAAGCAGCTTTGACTACTTAGTATTTCCTCGTGTAGTTTTGCATGTACTTGTCTCCATGACGGAAGTACTAAAAGGGAAATGCACAAAGCATGTGTGGCAAGGGAGAGAGGAATGCAGAGGAAGCAAGGGCTTGGGGAAGCCAGTGTCAGTGATGGGATGCTGAGTGAGAGACTGTTCATCTCTTTTCTAGAACAGGCTCAGGATGACTGAGAGTCTTTCAGCCGTGATCAACTAGTTTAATAATTGTGTATTTTAAGTATATATGGTAGGAAAACTTATTTTTCTTAAAAACAAAACTATTTTATTCTAAGCTTTCATTATTAAGCCAGATTTTTAATGTATTTTATTGGCGTCTAGTTATCCACATTGTTAATAATTTAATTTCCATAAGTAATCGAGCTGGGAATAATGCAGTAATAGCTACTATTTATAAAGTATCCATTATGTACAAGGCATGCCACACACATTTTTCTAGTCTTACAGTCACAGTGCAAGGCAGTTTTTATAGTGCACCAAAACATTGGAAAACTAAATTTCAGAAGCTTCAGCAATTTACCTAAATGTCACATAGCCTGAAAGTTTAGAGTTTCAGTATTCTGTCTCTCTCATTCCAACATGGACAACCGTATAGCTCTGGCTCTTATTAAGGCTTTTGGTTATACACAGTTTTTTATTTGTTTGTTTTTTCGATACAGTCATTTTACCCTCCTAGGGAGGGTTTGCATTCTTGGATTCTTGGGATTTTGAAGAGCTTAAGACTAGATATCTCTAGCACTTTATGAAAAATGCTCTTGCTCTTAATGAATTTTGATCATAGAAGGAAAGTGCTTTTGGGTATGCTATAGATAAGAACCTCAAAGGAATGACCTTTGACTTGAAAAAGACAAGCAAGTAGTAAAAATAGGTTTGAGAAAAGACTGTCACAGAAGAGCATCACAATATCAAGGGATTCCTGAGACAACTCTGGAGGTTGTTTGGAAGGCTGAAGCCAGTCTTCTTCTCAATCATTTCTCTTTTTTACTAGATAGATTGTGAACTTTTGGGGGATAGAGACACGCCTTTTCTTCTCTGAATGCTCAGGGCCTGGCATAGTGACTCAAATAGGCTTGAATGAAGACATCAAACATGTAATAGATGCTTCTGATGTGAACAGTTCAAAGGTCAGTTGTCTAAAAGATTAGGGGATACAAAACTTTAAGATAACTCTTTGCATGAAATGAAACAGGATTTGGTTCTGGAACCAGTAGCCATGCCAGTTATGGGCAAGACCCTCAGTTTATCTAGAGGGACAGAAAATTTCAGATTCAGTATGTGTAATTTATGGCTATAATATCTAACCCAATTCTTTAATCACAAACACCCTGGTGATACATTCCCCCCCCCCCCCTTCCACAAACAAAGATACACCTTAGTTTCTGCTGAAACATCACAGGTTAGTTGGTTCCTTTTCTCTACCAGGCTGCTCTGCTCAGCAAAATGGCATAAAACTCTAAGGAAGATCTCTTGGTCAGATATTTAATTATGATAATAAAGGGGGGATAAAGCATGTTTCCTGAACAGGAGTATTGTGAATTTGAGATAACTTTTCTGACATTTTGTCTTGCTTGATTTTTATTTTAATTTTAATTAATTAATTAGTTGGTTAACTGAGTCAACCAGAAGTCAAGCAGAACTAAGACCATGTAAATGTATTGGCCAAAGGCCAAGGTGTGGGAAAGAGCTGTGACTGTTTGATAAACACACCGGAGAAACTGGCTCTTTCCTTCTTCACTGACGTGGAGCTGAGGTATGCCAGACATGGCAGCTCAAGCGTGTGCGGAGACCAGTGCTCAGGATACCATGTTTATGTGAAGTCTGCAGTGGCCAAACACTGAATTGAAGGGCGAAGAGCAAATGAATTGAAAAACAAAGAGTCTCTTGACAGTTTTTTCTTTAAAAACATTTTAAAAATATTTATTTATTTTTGGGGGGAGGGGCAGAAAGAGGGAGACAAAGAGTTTGAAGCAGGCTCCAGCCTCTGAGCTGTAAGCACAGAGCCCCACATGGGGGCTTGAACCCATGAACCGTGAGATTATGACGTGAGCAGAAGTCACACACTTAATTGACTGAGCCACCCACGCACCCCACTTGACAGTTCTTTTTTTAAACACTAGACACTGCAGTTAAGGACAATGTAGTAAAGGCACCATATACTTGTGTTTCAACATATCAACATATAACTTGTGTTTCAATCCCTATTTTGAGGGGGATGTGTTTTTGTCCTTCACATCTAAAAACCTGTGGTATCTGATGTAATTGGCTATCTGAAAGTGAATTTCATGAAGTAGGAAGTCCAACACAGATCACTTTAGGAGACTCTAACTTCTCACTTAGGAAGTCTTTAAAATATTTCAGGTATTTGGCTGCTGTTCTCCTCATCCATTAGCTGGTGTTCTAGGCCAGTGATTCTCCAACTTTGGTTGGATTCAGCTTTGCCTGGGGAACTTGGTGAAAATACAAATGTCCAGGCCCTTTCCTATTTCCCAGAACCTGAGCTGGCCTCTCTCTGTCCTTGATTAGGTCTCCAGGTGGTTCCCACACTCACTCAATTTTGAGAACTGCTATTTGAGGCAGTGCTGAACGAGTTTCTTCTTTCTTTATGCCTTTCATGTTTGACACACCCTGTTTCCACAGAATTTTGTCACCTGTCTCTTGGTTTCATGCTCTTTGTTTTGGATTCACATATTGTTACCACTTCTGCGGACACTTTTCCATCACACCCCATCCTAACTCTTTCTGCATCTCCTGTCTGCTTTCTCCTGGGGTACCTTTCACAATCTAGCTTTTTATTCTGTCTGCCTCCTTCACCTATTGCCTGGGCCTCAAAGAATCCTGCACCTACTCCTTAAAAGAAAGGTGAGCTGGGGAGTAGCACTTAGATACATCATCACTTTTATTACATGCACTTGTATTCCATGTTGACCAAAAATGAATTCATGACTTTCTTTTGTTTTAAAACTATATCCAACATGGTATAAATGCAATGTCTTAAAATACAATTCTCCTTCTGATTTCAGATATAAATAACCTATAGGTAAGCCATTCAGAAAATATTCAGTGGATTCATTACTTGTTAATATAATTTGTCATAGTTAGATAAATTTCAAAAAGCCAGTTGGGCAAATATCCAGAAAGAAGAGACAGAGGTGTGTTTCCAAAGTGACTGCTCATGGCTCCTTTCTGTTAATCTTTTGAAATCCAAGTGATACAACCTTATCCATTATTTATTGACTGCCATATAGTACATGATAGATAATTGAGAACTTGAAGTTAAAAGAAAAGGCAGACATAAGGCTTACTCTCAGGTAATTAGGAGAACCTGATGAAATAATGCCGAGAAGAGTACCATCTAGGATTTATGTTTAGGAACCATAAATATTGTCATTAAATGTTTGAAATATTCTTTGATACGTAATAAGTAAGTAGTCATCATGATATAATATTTTAGATTAATTCTTCTTTGGCGGAACTGTCCTGTCCTCTTGAAGGTTTAGCTATGGTGTATTCAGAATACAGTCCAAAATCTGGATACTTTCATTTACCACCTTCCCTGGAAAAACATCACTGGATGCAAAATGGAAGGGGAAAGAATGAAGGAATCATGACCTAAGTCAGAAGATATGAAGGGTGGGTCTCTTGTTTGTGAAAAATTAGAAATATCTATTGTGTCTTAATCTCTATGCTTAAAGTTTTGGAGGGCTATAGCAGATAGGAAAAAGAAATACCCCCTCTTGGGGAACTTTGATTTAAAAGGATTTCATATGTCCCATATTCAAGTGACATTTTAAATTCAGTTACTAAAGACAAGTAGGCCAATTGCTGTTGTAAATAGTGGTTTATACTTTTTGCCACCTAACATCTTTCAAAATTCTGGGAATTCCCCCCTTTATGAAGTAGATACTGCTTCTCACTATAAAGTTGGGCGTGTCAGAGAATCACTTTCCTGGTATTTCTTGCAGGTAGGTAATGCGCACATGACCTCGAAGTTCGACCAACACATATGTCTTCCAAGATTTGTGTGGGAAGCTGGTGAAGAGAAGAGGAATTTCAGATTCCATCTGATGAAAGTGATGACAGGGATGGCAATTGCATCTTGTTCCTAGGGGCATTGGGGGGGGGCATTAATTAATGTAGTGTCCTGGTTCACTGCCTCATGTTGGTGATACCTGATAGTGTGCCATCTACAGGGCCCCTGCCACTGGGGGTGGCAGTGATGATTCATGACTTTGAGAACTGTTTATGACTATCGCCCCTCAGACACGATTCTCCAGTTTTCTTACTCTGTGAATACCCAACATCCCTTTGAAAATCCCTTTTCTACTTAAGTGAGTTGGGGTTAGTTTCCGAAGCATGGAAATATGAGGCTTGACTTATACCAGGCAACTCTCCTTGGAATAATGATCAGAGATAATATCTTTGCTTTTACTGGGTAATCCTTAGAAAACATAATTTCTCAAATTTAAAATCTTGGAGAAAATTTTTAACGATAAATTTCTACTTTGTAGACCAAGTTAATCTTTCTAAACAAATGTTTCCATTTGTATTGTAAGATTGGCATAAAAACAATTTTCTGTTCTAATTAACACACATGAAATAGAGCAAGAGTTAGAGTAGGTGACCTGCATAGTTGAACAGGTCTTCCTTTGCCTGCTTGCTCCTTTAGAGACTCAGGGAGAAGATGTTTTAGACTGGGGTGTTAGACTTTTGGGTTGGAGATTTCAGTCCTAGGATTTTAGAGGATTCTTTCTTGAGCTACCTAGTTTCACAGGGCCTGAGAGAAAGTTATCTTCTGTGAGTCCTTGTATAAATGACAGAATAGGATATGGTGGTCCTGAATACGCTCCTGGTGAGCACTGTACATGACTCTGGAGAGATGTGTCATAAAAGCATTTCTATGAGGGGTCAAAACATCCAGATGGGTAGCTCTTTGAGTGCCTAGCTTCATAAGGATAAAATTTAGAGTGTTTTGAGAAGTAGGTCGATGACTAATCCTTTAGGGAAGCCTATTAAAATATTATTATTAGAAAGTAAGTTGTGATAAAGAATTTGAAATTAACTTTCTGAGAAATACTTGGGAATTGGATATTCTTTTCTGATGATTAATAAGTAACTTTGGGGGGGGCAGGTTTGACATATTCTGGGTAAAGAAAGAAATGTGACAAGGTCACATACATAAGAAAATGGCTCACACCATCTCAGGAAGAAGAGATCATAGAAAGATCTGGAGTCTGGGCCAACAAAGGGGCAATGCCCTCCTGGCTGCAGCTTTATTACCTGGGTGAGTTGTTAAGGCATCATATTCTGTGGTTGTCTTCCTTTGGAATGGTGATTAGCTCTTATCTAGGCCAGTGATAAAGGCAAGGTGAAGAGTGGTAAATCCAAAACAAAACCAAAACAAAACTGTGCAAAACCTTTCACAATTCTGGCTTAGTTTATTATACCTTTTTGAGAAATAAAACAATAGAAATCTCAAAAGCCCTCAAACTCAACACCCCAAAAAACAAATAATCCAGTGAAGAAATGGGCCAAAGACATAAATAGACATTTTTCCAAAGAAGACATCCAGATGGCCAACAGACACATGAAACGATGCTCAATGTCGCTCATCATCAGGGAAATACAAATCAAAACCACAACGAGATACCACCTCACACCAGTCAGAATGGCTAACATTAATAACTCAGGCAACAACTGATGCTGGCGAGGATATGGAAAAAGAGGATTTCTTTTACACTGCTGGTGGGAATGCAAACTGCTGCATACACTCTGGAAAACAGTATGGAGGTTCCTTAAAAAACTAAAAATAGAACTACCCTATGACCCAGCAGTTGCACTATTAGATATTTATCCAAGGGATACAGGTGTGCTGTTTCGAAGGGACACATGCACCCCAGTGTTTATAGCAGCACTGTCAACAGTAGCCCAAGTATGAAAAGAACCCAAATGACCTTTGACGGATGAATGGATAAAGAAGATGTGGGGTGTGTGTGTGTGTGTGTGTGTGTGTGTGTGTGTCTACACACACAATGGAGTATTACTCAGCAATCAAAAAGAATGAAATCTTGCCATTTACAACTACGTGGATGGAACTAGAGGGTATCATGCTAAGTGAAATTAGTTAGTCAGAGAAAGACAAATATCATATGACTTCACTCATATGAGAACTTGAAGATACAAAGCAGATGAACCTAAGGGAAAGGAAGCAAAAATACTATAAAAACAGAGAGGGAGACAAAAACATAAGAGACTGTTAAATATAGAGAACAAACAGAAGGTTATGGGAGGGCTTGTGGGAGTGGGAGATGAGTTAAATGGGTAAGGGGCATTAAGGAATCTACTCTTGAAATCATTGTTGCACTGTATGCTAACTAACTTGGATGTAAATTTTTAAAAAATTAATAATAATATAAAAGAAATCTCAAAAGCCTTGCTTCCTTTCTTTATATTTGGACATAGGAGCATCTTATTTAGGAATCGAATATAGTAATAACATGTCCCATTATGTTGAATCTCTACAGTGCTCCAGGCAGTGGGCTGGATACTTTTTCTTTTCCTTTCTTTTTTTTTTTAATAGTTTATTTTCAAATTGGTTTACATATAACACCCAGTGATCATCCCAACACGTGCCCTCTTTAATGCCCGTCACCCCCTCTCCTTCCTCCCTCACCCCCCTTCACCCTCAGTTTGTTCTTAGTCTTTGAGAGTCTCTTATGTTTTATCTCCCTCCCTCTCTGTTGGATGCTTTTTCCATGACAGCTCATTTAGTTCTCACAAAAACTCCCATGAGGAAGGTGTCATTATTATTCTCACATATAATTTTGTAGATTTAGTTTGAAGACCTTGACCAAGAATCTGTCATTCAGTGTCCTTAGTCATACCAAAAAATTAAATAAGTAGAAAAGACAAAGATGTCACAAAAATTAAGAATATGATTTGCTTCCAGGGTGCCTATGTGTCTCAGTTGGTTACACATCTGACTCTTGATTTTGGCTCAGGTCACGATCTCCCTGCAATGGGCTCTCTGCTGTCAGCATGGGGCCTACTTGGGCTCTCTTTCTGGCTCTCTCTTTGCAACTCTCACCCCCTCTCCCCCTCAAAATAAACTTAAAAAAAATACAATTTGCTTCCAGTTACTTACTAATTAATAAGCAACCAAGTTTGTTACCATTAACACTGCTAGTAATCAGCTCGTGGATAGTTGAAGAGTCTTCTTACTGAATATTTTCATAGGAAATTTCATGATAACCAAACAGGAAACAAATCAAAGCAAACATTTCTGGGAATATCACCCTGATTGTGTTCAGCTGTGCAGAAACAAAATCATAACTAGATATACTTGCGCATTAGTTTTTTTTTTTCTTAACCACATCAGGCCTTAGTGGGAGCGTTTATAGCCTGATCTTTTATGCTCTTTACTGTGTCTAGGTATCATCATGACATGTTAATCCCAAGTTTTAAGTAGTGGTGTTCTAACTTTTACATGCATAAAAATCAGCCAGAGTGCTTGTTAAAAAGGTATACTTGTTGGCTCTATCCCAGACAGAGTTTGTGATTCATCAGCGCTGGGTTGTTGTGCAACAGTTTCCATTTTTAACAAGCAGCATAGCTGTTTCTCATGCACGTAGTTCTGCAGGTAACCCTTTTTGAGAAACTCTGTCTATATGAGAAGTGACAGTGGCAATGACCGGGGCAGCATCCCTGGTCAGGTAATGGTGGGATATTCATAAGGCACCTTGTTTATTTGAAACTTTCCCCCTGCCTACCTCTTGTTCTACTTATCTTCAACCTAAGTTCCCAGTGGATTCCTCTCCTGTCACCATCAAATCTGTTTAGGATGCCAAGAAGTAGTGTCTTGCTGGTTGATTGTCCAGTTTTAGCCTATCAGTGAAGCTGGAAGCTTTGTTCAGGTATTTCACCTACTACGTGGTCCCAACAATCAGAAATCTCACTCTAAATGAAGAAATTCATTCTCAGTTTGTTATCTACCCTCCAGCTTCAGGATCTTCAACATGTGTGGGTTCTATTCTGTGGACAGAGCCCTGCGCTGGAGAGCACAAAATGTTGAGTTTGAATTGGAGCTTGGTCACTTATGAATTGTACAATTCTGAGCCTGTAGTCTTTCATGCTTTTAGAGAAATAGCTTTGTTATGTGCAAAATAAATAATTCCTATGTTCCCTAGTTGTTCAGATAACTCAATGTTGTCAGTCATTAATTTAATAAATATTTACTGTGCACTGACCACGTGCAAGGTGCTAGTGGGGTCAAATAACATTAGATAATTATGAACTCATCTAATCCTTGTTTCCTGTTCACATTTTTCTCTTTTGTGTATGTTAAGCAATCTTATCTTTTAATTATTTAATTTCCTGCTGAACATAGTTTGTATGAAATTAGCATTTATAAAAGTTTTTAGTAATATAAAATAGATGAGGTATCTTTTGTCTACAGCTAAAAGAAGTATATGTATTAATTTAATTATCTAATATTTATCATTTACCTATTGCCTTATTAATTACCTAATATTTATTAATTACCATTATCTTATCTAATATTTGTTAATTATATAACATTTATTAATTACCTGTGGTATGTCAGGCACTCTATAAGATTTGCAGATACAGAGTACAAGACTGATATAGTCTGAATCTTCATTGATCTTACATTCTAGTAGAGATGACAGACATCCAACCAGAGAAGATGGATATTCAGCAACTAATTTCATGATTAATTATTGAAACACAGTAAATTCTTCAAAAAATTAAAAGTGATCTGCAAGTAACAGAACAGGAATGCCTGATCTAGTTGGTGGGATGGTGGTAGCAAAAAATACTTCCTAGAGGAAACAAAATGTAAGCAAAGTTTTAAAAGGAAAATGTGAATTAACCAGGCTCAAGCAAAGGGGAGTGGGCTGGACAAGGGGTAGGTTTCAGGCAGAAGGTTCATGTATGTCTCCCTGAGCAAGAAGCAGCATGACACTTCTTTTTTCATTTTAACTTTATTTGTTTGTTTATTTATTTATTTATTTATTTATTGCACACAAGTGGGGAAGAGGCAGAGAGAGAGGGAGAAGAGAATCCCAAGCAGGCTCTGCATTGTCAGCACAGAGACCCATGCAGGCCCTAATCTCACAAACTGTGAGATCCTAACCTGAGGCTATATTAAGAGTTGGATGCGTAACTGACTGAGCTACCCAGGCAACCCAGGAGCATGACACTTCTAAGGGACTTGAGGAAACTTACCTTTAGAAAGATGTCTCCTTGCTGGTAAGAAGGGACTGGAAGAAGCAAGTCTGTGTTGGAAGGAGAACCAGGAGCTTGGACCAGAAAGATGGCGGAAGAGGTGGACTAAAGTGGTTGGATAGAGAGAGTATATAGGAGCTGAAAAGGACGAGTCTTATCACTTGATTGGAGATGGCATGCAGAGAGAGAGGTGTTGACCAGCTCATGTTCCTGGTTCCACATGTACATTTGGAGATAGAGACCTTTTATCACAATACAGCTAATATTGTCGAATATTGTCCAGTTGCCATGAAGCAGTTGGAATAATAACTTCTGTGACTATGTTGTACTTAGCATGGTGTCACTAAAAGAGCAGTGGTTGGAAGTCAAAGAAATCTGTGTCAGTTCTGTCTGACTTTGAGCAGTCTCTTAACCACTTGCAGTGAATATGGTTTCATCATTTGTAAAACATTGAATTGTTAACTGTCACCGGGGCACCTGGGTGGCTCAGTTGGTTAAGCAGCCGACTTTGGCTCAGGTCATGATCTCACGGTCTGTGAGTTTGAGCCCCGCGTTGGGCTCTGTGCTGATGGCTCAGAGCTTGGAGCCTGCTTCGGATTCTGTGTCTCCCTCTCTCTCTGCCCTTCCCCTGCTCATACTCTGTCTCTATGTCTCTCAAAAATAAATAAATGTTAAAAATAAATTGAATTGTAAACTGTCTAAAATTTCAATTCTGACTTCTTATGGTGGTTTATGTTGGTCTTATGAGGTTAAGTTCAAATATAAGTAAATAGTAATTTTCTTAAAAGCGTCTTATTAAGTCACAGTAACCTAGTTATTCAAACTACAAATCTAAGCACTATCCTTGAATCCTTTCCCACAAATGCCACCTTTGACTTAGCATCAAGTCAGTTCTACCTGAAAAACATATCTAGAACTCGTCAATCTGTTGCTGGTATTACCTCACTAGTCCAAACCACTATTCATTCCTCCCTAGATGCTGTGATTTACATTTTAAAAATGTAAATTAGATCATGTGACTAATGCCCAAAACTTCTTGCTGATTTCCTATAATGCTTAGAATAAAATCTGAGCTCCTTCCTTTTTCTCACAAAGTCCTTCTTCGCTGTACCCTGACCACCCCTTTTTCCTCTTTGTTCAGCACTTCTCTCAATATCTGGCTCTTAGCTACAGTACGTAGCCTTCTTTCTGAACATGCCAACTTCCTTTGTGCCTTATCAAACTGTTCCTTCTGACTGGAAGATGCTTTCTTGGCTCTTTGCATTTCTAATTTCTCCTCCTCATTCAGTTCACAGCCTACATGTTGCCTTTTCAGAGAGATTTCTCTTAACTACCCAATCCAATGGCTGCCTGGTCACTCTGAAGTACTTTCTTTATTTCAGTTCTCTGAAGACACTGCATCATCCTCTGCTATGTGAATTGTTTGTTGATTGGTTGTCTTCTCCCGGAATATAACCTTATTAAGAGAAGGAAATTTGTCTATCTCATTGTTACCAAATCCCCAGAGCAAAATAATCTTTCATATATTAGTTACACAGGAAATATTTGATAAATAAATGAATGCATGGGAATATATCAAGAAGCAAGATACAGTTCCTATCCTCATGGATTTTTATAATTTCACAAAGTGCATAATATGTTATACTCACAAGGTATATGAGTGGTCAAGGAGTTAATAGTTCTTAAATTCAACCTCAAAAATCTTTCCCACAGTCTTTGTAGCCTCTGTTTATCTGCTGCCACATTCCTTTTTATTTTTTTTCTGAGTAGGTTAGAGCAGCTTATAAAAAAGAAATAGCTCTTAAACTAAGACACTGATGAAAATATTACGGGGCTCTATTTTATCCAGACAAATAATCTGTGTTCTCAAACTCCTAGTGTTACTGTTATATATTCTCTTTTTTAGTGCATAGAAATTTTGGTAGGATGTCAAATGTTTTTCCAACATTAATGAAATATTAAAGCAACATGAACTAAAAGACCTTGTATGGGAGTCTGACCTGTTTTGCCTCTAAACTATTCTATGACCTCTGAGAAGCTTGTTCCTTAGTCTCCTGTCCTGTAAATAATGTAATAGAAATTGCTCATCTTCAGGTTACGTAGAGGCAAAAAGTCAGATTCTTCCAGTCTCACAGCTACTCCTTACAGATCATTGAGGATCCTTGAAAAAAATCTGTTGGCTTGCCTGGTGAGAGTCATTTACTGCACCCCTCTTCTGAGGGTGGGCTGCCAGCCTAAGATCGTGCAAGGGTATTGTAAGGTCTTAGTTTTCTTACTGTTATTTTCCCCACCAGCCTTCCAGAATGTCTGAAATGTCTACCACAAGAATAGCTCCTTTGGGTTAAGAGGTTATCTCTAGGGAGACATGTTTAAAATGAACTCCTTGTGTACCATTTAACACATCTGCACTGATTGGATTATTAGAATAGAAGTTGCCTTCCAGAAGAAAATTTGAGCTAAGGGAATGGAATATATTATTTTCTGTTCCTTCCTTCTTTGCCTCCATTCATCCTTGAAGCATTTTTGGAGTACATCTATAGTCAAAACCTCGCAAGGACATAGGTAGAATTTAAGAAAAATGAACATCCCCTCTCAAGGAACTTTCAGTGTTGTGGGGCTGATGAGAATATAAAAGTCAACTAGATTACAGAGGCAAAATGAAATAAACAGATTAGATTATAAAGACAGGAGCTGCTCATGTTAGCATGGGATTTTGGGACCAGCTTTGTGCAGGAGAATGCAATTTCATTTGAGCTTGAATTAGACTTTGAAGAGTGGGGAGAATTTCAATAAACAGAAGTTGAATGATAGAGGGTAAGAAAGGAAAGGAGAGAGCTTTCTATCTGAGAGAATAGCATAAGCAAAGGCACAGTAAATTTGATGAAAATTAGAATTTGGAAATATCTCGAGAGTGAGGTGTTTCCTATGAATTGTTTTCAACTGTTTTATTGAGGCATAATTTATATACCATAAACTGTACATATTTAAAGTATATGATTTGATAGTTTGTTATATGTATACACCTGTGAAATAATCACCATAGTCTATATAGTGAACATATCTATCACTCCAAAGGGATCCTTGTGCCCCTTGATAATTCCTTCTTGTGGCCCCTTCAGACAACAAATGACCTGCTTTCTGTCATTATATAAATAGAATTGTACAGTTGACTCTTTTGTTGTTGTTGTTATGGTTCCTTTCACTTAGCATGATTGTTTTGAGATTCATTTATGCTGTTGTCTGTATCAATAGTTCATTCCTTTATATTGCTGAATTATATTTCATTATATGAGTAAACCACATATTTTTTATCTATTCACCTCTCAATGGAAATTTGGATTGTTTCCAGGTTATGGTTATTACAAATAAATCTGTGTGAACATTCATGCTGAGGCCTTTACGTGGACATATGCTGCCATTCCTCTTGGGAAAATATCTAGAGGTAGAATACTTGGATTGTATGGTACGTGTATGCATAACATGTTAAGAAACTGCCAAACTATATCCCAAATTGGATTACCACTTTACATTTACACTAGCAATGTATGTGAGTTTCAGTTCTTCCACATCTTTGTCAACACCTGATATAGTCAGGTGTTTAAATTTTAGGCATTATAATCAAAGTCTGGTGGCACCTAATTGTGGATTTAACTTTCATTTTTCTAAAGTCTAATGACATTGAGCATCTTTTCATGTACTTATTTGCCAACAGTATATCTGTTTTGGGGAAGTGTCTGTTTAAATCTTTTGTTCATTTATTAATATTTTTTATTGAGTTTGGAGAGTGCTTTAGATATAAGTCCTTTGTTGGCTATTGGAGTGAAAAATATTTTCTTTCAGTGCATGGCTTGTCTTTTCATCCTTTTAACAGTGTCTGTGAGGAGCAGACATTCTTGATTTTGATAAATTCTAATTTATTGACTTTTGTTTTTGTGGCTCTTAATATCCACATTATTTCATCATTTCTAAAAATTTTTTGCCTACCCTAAGGTCACAAAGATACTGTTTGTTTTAGAATTTTATAATTTTTGATCTTACATTCAGGTTTATTTTTGTATATTGTATGAGATAAATTCATTTAGGATTCATTTGTTGAAAATGTGATACTATTTATTGAAAAGATTATCCTATCTACATTGAATTGCCTTTGCTCTTTCTCAAAAATCAATTGTCCATATATAGGTAGGAATATTTTAGTATCTTTGTTCTGCCTCATTTGTCTATTTGAGCACCTTTAGTCAATAAAGACAGTTCTGTATTTTTATACTAAGTCTTGAAATCAGATAGAGTTAATTTAACTTATTCTTGTCTTTCAAGTTATTTTGGCCATTCTAGGCCCTTTGAATTTCCAGAATCAGTTTTCCAATTTTTATGGAAAATCCTGCTGAAGTTTTATTTGGGACTGAGTTGAATCTACAGATGAGTTTGAATTTAACAAATATAGAGACTTCTGATCAATGAAATGTATGTTCCTATTTATTTAAGTCCTTAAAAATTTTCAGCAGCTTTTTTGTTTGTTTTCATGGTATAGATTTTCCACATATATATATATTTTTAATTAATTTATTATTTTTTTATTATAATAGTTTATTTTCAAATTGGTTTACATATAACACCCAATGTTCATCCCAACACGTGCCCTCTTTAATGTCCGTCACCCCCTCTCCCCCCTCCCTCACCTCCCTCACCTCCCTCACCTCCCTCACCTCCCTCACCTCCCTCACCTCCCTCACCTCCCTCACCTCCCTCACCTCCCTCACCCTCAGATTGTTCTTAGTCTTTGAGAGTCTCTTATGTTTTATCTCCCTCCCTCTCTGTGTCTTTTTTTCCTTTCCCCTCTTCCCCTTCCCCTGGTTTTTGCTTAGTCTCACAAAGTCCACCTATTCGTGGAAACATATGGTATCTGTCTTTTTCTGACTGACTTATTTCACTTAACATAATACCCTCCAGTTCCATCCATGTTGCTATCCCTATTTCATGTTTTTGGTGCTATTGTGAATGGTATTTTTTTCCATTTTTTGATTGCGCATCGACAGTATATAGAAATTAATTTAGTTCACATCCTGACCCTTTTATTCTAAAACTTAGCTAAATCCTTTATTAGTACTAGTAGCTATTTTGTAGATATTTCATTTTCTATATAGATGACCATGTCCATGTACAAAGACAGTTTTATTTTTTCCTTTTTTTATCTGAATACCTTTTATTTCGTTTTCTTGCCAACCAAAATGGCGAGAACTTCCAGTACAATATTGAATAGAGTAGGGAGAGCATACATTTTTGCCTTGTCTTGATCTTGGGAGAGAATCATCTTTTACCATTGTTGAATTGTAGTCTCCCAGAATTCTTAGAAGTCCTAACCCGTGGTACTTCAGACTGTGACTATATTTGGAGATAGGGGCTTTAAAGAGGCAATTACGTTAAAATGAGTTTATGTGGGTGGGCCTTAATCCAATATGACTATTGTCTTTAGAAAAAGAGGAGATTAGGATGTATATACACACAAGTAGTAGGGAGGAAAGACCATGTGAAGACAGAAAGTTCTAGAAGTCAAAGAGGGAGACCTCCGAATGAAACCTTGATCTAGCTTCTAGCCTGGCTTCCAGAACATTGAAAACATACATTTATGTTGTTGAAGCCACCCAACTGGTAGTATTTTGTTATGGCACAACTACCAGAGGAATATATCCATTAGGTATTCTAGCTGTAGGCTTTTTGTAGATATCTTCTACCAGGTTTTTAAAAATTTGTTAATAGGGTGACTTGAATGGATTGCAATAGTGATTTAATATGCCATAAAAATTCATGTGTGTAGGAATTAATGATATTTTTCAGCTCTTTTTGTGTTATCAGTGAAACAAAAATGTAATTAGCTACAAATCAGCCTATGCAAGTTGGTAAAATTCTCTGTGGGGTTTTATAAACTAAAAAAGGAAACAGCGATATTGGATGATAAACAGTAATACCTAAAATGATTGTAATCTGAAAACTGAATTAACTAAAAACTTCTATGCTTGGATTTAGAATAGAGAGAGGATGTTAGGAAAATGGAGAATGTAGCAACTATAAAGCCCAAATATTTAGAGTTTATTTATTTTTGAGAGAGAGAGAGAGATGGAGCGTGAGTTGGGGTGGACTGGAGAGGGAGAGGGAGACACAGAATCTGAAGCAGGCTCCAGGCTCTGAGCTGTCTAGCTCAGCTAGAGCCTGATGCGGGGCTTGAAGTCGGGAACAGGGAGATCATGACCTAGACCAAAGTTGAGCACTTAACCAACTGAGCCACCCAGGCACCCCGATAAAGCCCAAATATTTAAAATATAGTTTGGGATTTGGTCTCCTTTTGGTTAAATTTTGTACATACATCTATATCCACAATAGAGGTGTGAAGAATAGGTAGTTTGTGTAGGTGATATTTAAGGAATTTCAGAAGGTGACTTTCTTCTCTGCAAAAGCAGCTACACTGCTTTATTAGCAGTTCATTTCTTTGGTTTACCTTGGCCTCTTTTAAAATTAGGTTTCATTTGGAGAACCAACACTTTGGGCTCTTTATGGTTCATGCCAGTTTCAGTTGATTTGCTTTCCCTCAGAGCCATTTTGCTGAGATCCAGCACTTCTAAGAAGCTAAAAATCTTATTAAATGAGTTAAGAATAATTGTGATGCATGGAATAATCTCATTGCAGGACACAGCTTGTTTAGAGGTTTGGTGCTAGGCAACATAAAGGCATAAGGGCTAACGGTGGGTCTGGGACTGGTGGGAAGAAGAAAGTGAAGCATTCCAGGGAACAAAGTTGGGTGCAGAAAGGGGAAGTGGGAAATTATTTATGGTGTTATCTAATAAAACAAATACATATGGGCACTCTTACATATTTTTTAAATGGTCATCTCTGATCATAGTTCTTTTAGAGTGACCTTTGACAAGCTATTGCCAGGAAGGATTAAAGAAGTATTCCTGTGGATTTAGTGACTTTCCTTACATTTATAGACTGGGCAAAAATCAAGTCTTTTTTAGAATTAAAAAGGACTGTTCATTTGTATCTTTGTTTCAAGGAAGAGAGAACTGAAAATACAATATGTGGCAATATGGTTAGAGTACTTAGCTAAAAACTAGCAATTTATTGACTAAATCTTACAAATATATTTATTTGTTTCTTTAAAAATTTATGTGGCATCTCTAATCAGTGGGGAGAAGATGAGATAAAATTTCATTAAGTGATATTGGGCATTGGGATAGTAAGATAGTCTACTGGGAATGATAAAGTTGATTCATAGCTCATACTAAGTACTGTATAAACTGCAAATGTATTACATATAAACATGGAATCAAAATAGAATGGGGAAGGGTTTCTAACAGTGACTAAGATTTCTGAAGTCGTAAGAGAGTGATAAGTTTGACCACAAGAAACAAATATATATTAACACAGCAAAAACTATCATAAGCAAATAAAAAGATGAATTGGGAAAAAAGATTTGCAATTCTTAGGGATAAATAAATAATGTCCTTAATATATACAGAACTTCTGAAGGTTGGTAAGAAAAAGACTAGATATGTTTTTTTAAAGTGGACAAAGAATATAGAGACACTTCAAAGGAAAGGAAATATAGCTGCACCTCTAAAAATGTGAAAATATGTTCAAAGTCATTCATAATAAGATAGATAAATGCTAATTAAACCTATACCAAAAAGCAATTTTTCACCCATCCGTTTGAAATGGTGCAGTCCCTATAGAGTGCAATTTGGCATTATCTATCAGAATTATAAGTGCATTTTCCTTGGACCCAGAAGTCTCACTTCTGGGAGTTTATCCTTCAGATAAAATTGCACACAGAGAGAATGACTTATATATGTTTGTTTGTCATAACCTTGTTTTTAATAGAGAACAGTTGTAAATGACCTATGTGACCACTTTAGGGGACTGATTAAAAACATTTTTTGATCTATTCCTTAGACTGCCATACAAGAAGGCAGCTCTATAAAAGAAAAAGAAGGTTTCCATAACCTGAAATAGAAAATTCTCCCAGATGTATTGATTTGAAAAAACAAAAATATCTGGAACAGGGGCGCCTGGGTGGCTCAGTCGGTTGGGTGGCCGACTTCGGCTCAGGTCATGATCTCACGGTCTATGAGTTCGAGCCCCATGTCGGGCTCTGTGCTGACAGCTCAGAGCCTGGAGCCTGCTTCAGATTCTGTGTGTCCCTCTCTCTGTGTCCTTCCCCTGCTCATACTCTGTCTCTATGTCTCTCAGAAATAAATAAACGTTAAAAAAAATTAAAAAAATATATGAAACAATGTACATAATATTCTATATTTTATATAGAATAGAAGAAAATGAATATAAATTTACATGTGTTTATAATTGCATAAAGAAACTCTGAAAAGATACATACGAAACTAATAAAACTGGTTACCTTTGAGGGTGGCAGGTGGCAAACAGGGCAGAGAGAAACAGAATTAGGAGTGAGACCTTTCACTGCATTGTTTTTAATGTTGTTTTAATTTATAACCGGGCACACTTATTATCTGCTCAGAAGAGAAATAAGATGAAATAAAATTCTTCTGTGTCTTGAATCAAAAGCTACAATCTTTCCATGATCATGGGAATCTAATGATAATGTTATTTTTCTTGAATTAATTTTGTCTTTTCATTTCCCATTTTATCTTATTAATTTCCTATAAAGCCTCAAAGAACATAATGAACCTAGAGTCCACTAAGAGGTGATGAAATACTCTGGTCAGGCACAAGCAAACTTGGACCAATTAAGACATTTTTCCTTATGATCTCTTAATAATTTCCATTTCTTTTGTTAATTCTATTTCCCTAAAAAGCAAACAAGTCAGATGGTGCTGATTTAGCCTCAGTTGTAGACACGCACACTGGATGGGCAGTTGTGTTCGAACAAGTTCTATTATAAGCCATCTTGTGACAAGCCAGATAATTTCTTACATGATTATTCATTTATGATTGGAAATAGTGCTCCATGTCATGTATGAAGTTCAAGAACTGGCAAAGGCAAAAGAGATTTTTCACTATAAGATATTTTACTGGAAAAGGCCAAGTGTTTGATATTTTTGGCCTACAAAGCTGATTAGCTCAGAAGAGCCAAACAACAGATTTAATTTTATCAAATTAACCAATGTTAAATGTACAGAGTTAAAAAACAATTTTTCCCCTATTTATTAATGTCTCCAATGTAACCCCTTGTGCTTTAAAACAAAATGCAAGGTTCAACCTTATGATTGAAAGATTAGACGAGGCTTGAACCAGTAAAAATAGATTTTTTTAAAGGAAAAGTTATTTTGAGTGGAGTGCTAGCTGTACTAGACAAATCCAGTCGGGCCTCCTCTTCAGTCTTGTCAAAGCTTAGCACAGTCCAGAAGGCACTAGTGCGGATGCCAAAAAATCAGAGCAGCAGCAGTTAAAAAAAAATAAGTGCACTAAGAAATATTAAATGGAAAGCCAATGCCTATAAATAAAAAGGCAAGTGAGCACTAATCAATCATAAGTAACTCCGAACAGAAAATAGGAGTTGGAAGGGTGAGAGAGATTTCACATACAACATATGAGACTAGATACAAATGATTTAATTAAACTGCATTCCTTCTACACAAGACTCGAAAATCTCTAAATGTTAAGAAAAACTGGTGTATAGAAATGCAACGTCTTGCTTTGCAATCTATAGCGGATGAGTAGCAAGGCATATGCCAACAGCAGAAATAGAAGCAGTTGATGAATCCTGGGTGAGTGGAAGTGTTTCATTATCTGTATCTGTTTCTTGCTATTCATCTCAGCATTACGGCTCTTACTAAAGGATCAAATTCTTTCCACTACGAACAATAGCAGCCTCCACAAGCTTGGAACTTGGGGTAAAAAAAAATCATTAAACAGAATACAAAACTAATTTCAATGAATGTTGAATAAATTCAATCAGAAGTTAAAATAATACATCCAATAGATTCAATAAATGTTAGAAGGACCAGAGGGAAGGTAAGGAAGGAGAGGAGCAGAAGGTTGGTAATTGTAAGTGTGAGGAGGGGGGAAAGTACATATGGCTGCCTGCTGGCCAGCCGCAGAAAAGAGGAAGTTAACTCTAGACATTGTCTAGTTGACCTGTAAGGCCAGTGTTGCCTTAGGAAATTATTTATGCTGCTCAGCAGAATTGGACCATATGGCCTTATTTTTAGAAGAGAACTTGAATCTTTTTAAATAAGTGGTCCACTTAAACATTTGGATTCCAAGAAATAGCTTTAGATTGATAAAAACATGCTCCACAGTCTTCTGGATATCCATGATTTTATGTCTTGAATTAATTGTAGGTTAGTCAGAAAACATAAAATTATTTCCCCTTATATACATTTAGGTTTTAAAATAAAGAGGATTTGAAATTTGAGAATTAAAACTTGAGAGCTTTTCTAAGTTCACTCCATCACCTATCTTATATAAATCATATTAAAAATATATAAATATCTCAATACTGTTGTTTGTTCCCAATTCTATGAAATTTGAGAATGTAATCACATACTAGAGACCATAATGAGTTTATCTCTTATCACAAATGTTAGAAGGCATAAATCTAAATTCATACAAAAAAACAATTTTTTTTCCAGCCTAATAAATGACAGCTAGGATTCTGCAGGAAAAAGTTATTTTTAAAATCAAAGATAATTTCGATGTTTGGTAGCTCTGGTAATGGGTAGCAAAAATGGCTCATGGGAAAGGCACACATACTGCTAATGGATTGACTGAAAAGAAAAACATTATTATTGGTGTTTTTCCCCCCTACCAGATCCAGTGATATCACTACTGCAATCTGTTATTTATGTAGAAAGGCAGTAAACAGTGGAAAGGAGAGTATCTGCTCGGGAGCATCTTCTCTGAGAAGTTGCTTGAAAATTAAGCATGTGATGAACATGTGAGAAGCATTTACACAGTTGGCAGCATATAAATTCTCAGAACAGTAGGGGATAAAAATGGGTTAGATAAAGAAAACTAAGGATTAGATCCACATAAACAGTTGGATGTTTGTAACATATTTATTTAACAAAAAATGGGAATGCACGCGTTCACCTTAAATGAAACTCAGCCTGAAATGAAAATTTAAAAAAAATTGAGATTTAAACTAAAAGTTTTAAGACTCTAAAATTTTACATTAGCTTGTATTATAATCTACAGCTCACAGGAGGATATGACTATATTTTGTTTCCATGCTTTAAAACAATTGAACGAACCTTGTCCATATAGATCAGTTTACATGAGGACTTTCTTGACCTCGACGCTGTTGACTTTTGTAGCTGATAATGCTTTGCTGTGGAAGGCTGACCTGTCCGTCGTTGGATGTTTGGCAACATTCTAGACTCTACCCACTGGATGCCAGTAATATCACTTCAGTTGTGACAACCAATACTATCTGTATTGCCAAGTGTTCCCCAAGTAGCAAAATCACTCTTAGTTGATAATCGCTCCTCTATACCTCTTAATAGAAAGTCAGGGAAACCTAAAGTTTAAAATGGCTTCTCAGATGGCACGTGTACTTAGTTAAAAAAAAAATCACTACGGCACCTGGATGGTTCAGTTCGTTAAGCATCTGACTCTTGATTTCATCTCAGGTCATGATCTCACAGTTTGTGACGGAGTCTGGTATATGGCTTTGTGCTGACAGCACAGCTCCTGCTTGGAATTCTCTCTCTCTCCCTCTTTCTGCCCCTCCCCTGCTCATGCTCTCTCTTTCTCAAAATAAATAAACATTTAAAAAAAAATCACTAATTTAGGTCTGAAATGAGTTTGTAAGAACTGTGCGATGATAAGTTAAAATATGGTCAGCAAAATTTTCTTTGCAAAAAAACAAAGAAAACCAAAACCAAAACCACTCAGATGGAATCTCCAATGCTAAATGCAGTCCCACAGAACCTATCTTGATTTTCAGTTGTTCCCTTTCCCTATTGATTTATACAGGCTGCATTCTCTCTTCCGGATCTCGAGGCATAGCAAAGTGACTTCCAAGTGAGAAAGTCTTTGAGCACTTATTATTTTTCCCTACAGGGAAGCTAGATTTTCACCTTCCCCTCTCACTCCCCTCTAAGTCTGATTGATATGTGTTGACAGTCCTGGGGTAGGGGGATGTCATCAGAAAACTAACCCTACCCTATTCCTTTTCCTCACTGCTTGACAAACCTCCTCTTCTGGCAGAGTCTGAAGACTTTCTTTCTGGTCACTCTTGGTAATAATGATTGCTCCGACCAGTGTATTTTCAGCTTAGTGACTAATATGCTCAGACCACTGTAATATTCAGAACGTGCCATTTCATTAAAGTTTCCCCTCTATCCCAGCTCGTGTCTGAGCGCTGGCTGCCTGTAGTTAGAAAGGCAGGACCAGCTTCTTTTCTGTTTCCTGGCCTGAGTTTTTATTCCTTCTCTACCCCTCACCCACTAAGGCTAATTGGAATTGCAGCAGGAGAATGGGGGGCCAAAGAGAGAAGAAAAGGTTTTACCTGACTGATATTACTGTTGTGTATACTGTCAGTCCTCTCTGGGCTTCTTTCTTTTAGGGTGCTCTTTATGAGTTCTTTGGAGAGCCACTCTCCACCACGCAAGCCCATGACTCTGGCTGGTTTGTTGTTAGCTCTTCTTAGCTCCTAGGTATATGGTGGGGCCCAGGGCTCTCTTCGACTGAATCTAAGGCAGTTCCAGCCTAGCTCCCTCTTGCTTAGCCCACATCTGAGTAGTAGTTTGTCAGCCTTCTTTGCTCTGACAAATCTTGGATGTGTAGGGCATCCTACCTGCCAAGTCTCTTTACTCCAGCAGCAGAACAGCCAGCAAGCCATAGTCACTTTCCCTTTTGACTTTACAGGGACAAATGACACATCAGCCCACTGTATCTCTCATGCTGCAGGTGATATGCATTCCGCACTCTCAGGGACCCTAATGAGGCCCATTCCCTAGACTTGAGGGGAGGAGCAGGCCGATGTACTTTTGTCCAAGGAGGTGCATGGCGCACTCATGAGTTAGCTCTCTTCAAAGACCTCCTTTTCTAGGTTGCTACTTTATGCTTTTATACTTGTCAATGTGCACTTTTCAAAAAATTAAGCGTAATCCCTATACAAATATGCAGTGAGCACATGCCAAAGATTTATATTACTCATTAATGAGTGATGAAGATGAGGGATGGGTCAATCGAAGATAAGAGATTTGGAAGTATGTAAGTATAATACAGTGGTAAAAGAAAGAAGGCTAAAATAAGACACAAGTGAGATGCAAAACTGGATAATGTCCTACAGACCAATGAAATGTTGCCCTTTGGGGTTATTTTTTATCTACCAGGCAGATCATTTGTATCTCTATTGGACAAAAATAATTTGTGACTTAGAATTCTTGTACAAATTAATATTGCATTTCACAGGTTCTGGGTCCCAAGCTGTAGTAAAGAGGAAAGTTAGTTTTGCCTAGAGCAGAGGCAGACAAACTATAGCTTGCAGGTCCAAGGAAGCCAGGCCTATTTTTATACTTAATGTGTTATTGGAACATAGTCACTTCTACTCTTTTACGTATTGCCTATGGTTGTGTTCACCCTGCTCTGTGGAAGAATTGAATAGATGAGATAGAGCCCCAAATATTTGCAAAATAGCCTTTTACAGAAAAAAAAAATTGCTGACTTCTACTGTAGAGCATCACATAATGCCTGGACAGTCTTGATAGACCATGCCTTTCTATGATTTTGAAAGAGTACATTGTAAAGTTTTTGCTCTAGTTCCAAATTTTGGATTATTTTTCTCTTTCTTTTTTTTTTTTAATTTTTTTTTTTTAGCGTTTTTATTTTATTTTATTTTTTTTTGAGAGATATGGAAACAGAGAGTGAGCAAGGGAAGGGCAGAGAGAGAGGGAGATACAGAATCCAAAGCAGGCTCCGGGCTCTGAGCCATCAGCACAGAGCCCGACGCGGGGCTCGAACTCACAGACCGTGAGATCATGACCTGAGCTGAAGTCGGCCGCCCAACCGACTGAGCCATCCAGGCGCCCCTATTTTTCTTAATATAAACTTGCTATGGGTGAGGAGCTATGTTGCAAAACAGATTTTTGTCCATCTTTATTGTGTACTGGTCTTGTCCCTCATTTTGGAATTTGGGAATAGTTGTAGTCTCAGCTGAAACTGATATGGAAATAGTTCCATGTAGACATTGTGTGAAAATACTATCCCAAATAACTTATGACCTGGTTTCAAGGATCACGATTTTGTATTTTGTTAAGGGAAAAATTCTCATAACTTCAAAAAACCTCCTCCTTTTTTCTTGGAATTGGCAGTTGGTGAAGATTGGAGATGGCAGTAAGAGTATCTGATTCTAAATAATTACTGAAAATAATTTAGCTTTAAAAAATAACTTAGCTTTAATTTTTTTGTCATTTTGGTTTTAATTCTCACTGGGAAAACTTGTGATTTGGTATTAGTTAGTTACATTTAATTTTACTGAATCTAGTTTTCTCCTGATAACTTTTAGACAGTTTTGTCAGATGGCTGTGATGTTCATTGGCGAGTAGCTGAATGCCATATTTAAGAGATTATTTGTCTAGAGATATAACATATTTGTTCTTAAGTCATGATGTAGTCTCTAATGATTCATTTAAATTGTGTTATTCTTCAAGGGGCACCTGGGTGGCTCAGTGGGTTATGTGTCTGACTTTGGCTCAGGTCATGATCTCATGGTCCATGAATTCGAGTCCCTCATCGGGCTCTGTGCTGATACCTCAGAGCCTGAAGCCTACTTCGAATTCTGTGTCTCCCTTTCTCCCTGTCCCTAACCTGCTTGCACTCTGTCTCTCTGTCTGTCTCAAACATAAATAAACATCAACAAAATTTTTAATTGTTTTCCTCCTCTTAGGAAGTGGTGTGACAATGATGAAGGAATTTGATGACGGAAGATCTTTACTTAGCGACAATTTTATTTCCTTTATTGGCTCATTTAACTTATCTGCTCTCTTCTCCTAAGTATTCAATAAGGATAACAGTAAGAGAAGTGGTTTCACTTAACATACAAGGCATTTGAGAGAATGATGGATGCGATTGTGCTTTGAGGTTCTGAGCCAGTGTTAGTTATGTTATTATTGGCAGCAGCAAAAATTCGAGAATTGTTTTAGCTGTATTTTACCAAATTTAGAATTATCAGTATTTCTCAGGCTCTGTAGAGGTCAGTAATCATTTTCCCCCATAGTACCTTCTTAGATATCCTAGGATTAGTTCGGAGTTGGGACCCATGCTGACCTCTGCCTTACTATGTGTCTCTTTTTGTGTTCTCTAATAGATTGTCAACTATTTAAGGATAAATTTTACCTTTTATAAACACATGGAATTCATGTATTGTATTGATCTATGGGATAATAATTTGGATTAGACAAAAGTATAAAGAGGCCACATGGATTAGGGAAAAAATGTCTAAATGCAAAGTGAAGGCACTTGGATATATAAAAACTACTACCCCACCCACAACAAAACAAGACAGAAACTACAACAACAAAAACATGAAAGTCACCATGGCAGAAAAATGCTGTTAAAGTACTTACCTGAATTAAATGGGACCGACCAGGGGATAGTGGTGATGGGGTGGGGTGTGGGTAGAAAGGAAATAGGCATACCATGAAATAACACACAAGGCTCTTGTTTACTGCCTTAATATTCATGTCAAGACATGTTTCTCTTGGTATCCTTTCATCTCATACTACTATGAACAAAGTATGCCACAAGGAGAATATGGGTAGAGGCTTTTATTATGGGACCCAGTACATATCAGAGTTCTAGTTGTTTGCTTAGGGAGAGGGGAGTCTACAGTTTAAATTAAGGACTGTGTTTCTTCTGGAGCCTCTAGGGGAAAATTTGTTCCTTGTCGTTTCCAGCTTCTAAAGGCTGCTCACATTCCTTGGCTCGTGGCTTCCTTACTTGGATATTTGCTTCCATTACCACATCTCCTTTTCTGACTTTCCCCCTTGTGCCTCCCTCTTGTAAGGATCCCGGTGATGACTTTGGGCCTACCCAGATGATTCAGGATAATCTCCTCTAAGGATACTTAATCACATATGCAGAATCTCTTTTGCCATGTAAAGTAACATATTCAAAATTTCCGGAATTAGAACATGAATATCTTTTGGGTATTTGTGAGAGGGCATTATTCTGTCTGTCACAAATATTTAAAATGTACAAATTTCTGTAATTCTCCAAGGAAAACATTGTTATAATTTTGGGTATACCTTTTCAGTATTTTTAAAAATACTGATTTGTAGATTACATATACTTTTGAAAAAATGAGATTATATTTTAATATGATTCTAAATTTTACTTAATACTATGTCATATATTTTTCTTATGTTACATATCTTATATAGCATTCTCTTAAAGGTGAATTTATAGTATTGCATTGTGTACATTGCAGAAAATTTAATTAATTTGCTATTGATAGATATTTACTATGTCTCCAGGTATTTATTATCCAATACCTCTCTAATTATCTTGATTACTATATTTTGGTGACTTCAAGAGGACTTAACAACATGGGAAAGTTGTCCAAATACAGCTAGAATCTGGAGCCAATATATACTTGCTGAATGCTTGGACAAATGAGCATAAGTCAAGTGTTGTTGACAACTCAAGGGGACCAAAGAACTAATTTTCATAGTCCTATGGGTTAGGTCTTGTCACTAGGCTCTATCTCCTACCTCTTCTGAAAACTTGTATAGGCAGGTGGCTTTCAGAGTCAGTAGCCAAAGCCTGTTCTCCCTTTCCCTTCTTTCTCATTATACTGTGCTCTGCACACACTTCTACCTCTCCCACTTCTACTATTGTCCTTGGGAAACAAAGACCTCTTAGTTATGCTGATATGTGACACCCCAGCAAACAACCTCACAACTTCTTATTTACAGTGAATCACTTTCAATTCCCTGCAAACATATTGAAATGAAAGAATCAAAACCTGCACAAAATCTTTCTGAATTCTAGCAATTCCTGGCTTAGAAATGCAGCTTATTAGATTAATGGAAAGTTATAGGAGGCAAAACTCTTAATTATTCCTCTATAGAATCATGTTATTATATCATGATTGTACTCTTGCAGCTCAAACAGGACAGAACATATTCTTTAGATTTTTTTTAGACTTTCAAAATTTTGAGATATACATAATAATGGAAATCCCTGAAGTTACTCTTCACTGTGGTTAGTAAGAACAAGAATGAACTGTTCTTCCATTTCCTGATGTGTAGAACACTGAGAGACAGAGAGAGACCGCAGACAGAGAACATCTGGGAATTTCCCAAACTAACTTTTGATCAATGTTTTATTTTGTGGTGGTGGTTGTCATTTTCTCTACCAAACTTTTCCTAAGAACTACCGATTACTCTCCAAATTGTTTGGTTTGAAGTTTATGTCTATTTCCATGCTCTTTAACACAAAACTCATAGTTATTGTCATTACTAATAAGGAGGAGAAGCCAAGGGTCTAGGTAAATGGGATAAACAACCTTTGAATGACCAAGATGTAGTTTATTTTTTTATATCAGTTTTTCTTTAATTTAAATGTTTTATTTGAGTTGACATACAATGTTTTGTTAGTTTCAGGTGTCCAACATAGTGGTTCAAACCAAGAGTTAGTTTCAAACATTATTTTGATGGATGGGTGGAGAATAATCTGTGAAATTTAAAGAATCATGGTACTTTCTTTAATAACCACAAAATCTGCATTGCAATGTATAAATACTGAGTTTCATATGGTCTACCTTTAAATGGTATTCGAAACAGCATGGCCTTGTTACTTAAACTGAATCAACACAGCTGTCTTCTTGTTTCCTCCTTTGCATTTTTAGGAAAAGATACTTTTCTGAGTCAGAAGTTTTAGCCCTTGAAGGTTGTCTGACCAGACTTTAGGTATTTACTGTGAAAAATCTCATCATTCTATCTAATTGAACTTCTCAGACATGTGCAGAAGTTTGCAATTAGTTTCTTCATATTACATAATGACTCGGCTTGGTCTACTTAGTTAGTCCAGGTTTGTTGCAGGACCTTTCACTCTGCACCCAAGTCATCATCTATTTATACAAAGCACACCGAGCATGTGGCACTCTGCTACATATAGCTAGAAGAAAAAGAAGGATGCTGCGGCTGGCAAATGAATGCTGGATCCTTGGAACTGGGGTTTCCGCATCTAAAATGTACTTTTCAACCTTGTAGGAGGGACTGGGAGGCAATATATTAAAGGAATGGCATGGATTTATCAAAAAGATCTGGGTTCATATCCTGCCTTTGCCATTTATAAAAATGTTGGTAATACCTACATTGTAGCACAGCTGTAAGAATTACATGAAATATTAAAAAACAAGTTCTCAAAGCAAAACTATTATGGAGACGGTAAAAAAAATTGACAGTTGCTGGGGTTTGGGGAAGGGAAGGGATGAATAGGTAAAGCAGAGAGAATATTTAGGACAGTGAAAATACCCTGTATGATACCATAATGATGGATACATGTCATTATACATCTGTCCAAGCCAATAGAATGTACACCAAGAGTGAACCATAATGTAAACTGTGGACTCAGGGTGATTATAATGTGCCAGTGTTGGTTCCTCAGTTGTAACATCCCACTCTGCTGGGCGATGTTGATAATGGAGGAGCTGATGCATGTGTGAGACCAGAGGGTATATGGAAAATCTCTGTACCTTCTCCTCAGTTTTGCAGCGAACCTAAAATCTAAAAACATAAAAACATAAAACTGCTCTAAAAACATAAAGTATAAAGAAACACCTCTCCTGGCTTAATGCCTGGCAATCAATAGATTCTTGAGAGAGAGAGAGAGAGAGGGAGGGAGGGAGAGAGAGAGAGGGAGAGAGAGAAAGAAAGTAGAGGGAGAGGGAGACAGAATCCGAAGTAGGCTCCAGGCTCTGAGCTGTCAGCACAAAACCCGATGCAAGGCTCAAACCCACGAACTGTGAGATCATGACCTGAGCCAAAGTCAGGGGCCCAAGTGACTGAGCCACCCAAGTGCCCTCAATTAATAGATTCTTAAAGATGAAAGTTAAAATTATTAGACTATAGGAGACCTCAAGCAGTTTCCAGAATATCCTTGGGTAGCAAGTATCACACTTCTACAGAAAAATGTTTGGGTAAGGCAGCTTTTCTCTGAATTATTCTACTTACCTAGTTCTGACTATGGGCACTACAGTCTTTTCATTATTTAGTTTAGAACAATCTTTGTGCTGGAATTAGAGAAATCTGAATAAATGGGAAAATTTTGAAGATAATAAAAATGGGAGTTATTCTAACATGGCGGAGGAGTAGGGGGCTCCAGTATTTCGCTTGCCCTTTAAAGGGGGACGACTGAAACCATTGTCTCTCTCTCAACTACAAAAATCGGGGGGAAAAGGTGCTAGAGCTGACAAGAAACTAAGGCGAACACAGACACGGCCCAACTGAACTCCCTTTTTCTGGAATAACCAGGCCGTATAAGTTCATCTAGACGACATTGATCTTTATTCCTTTTCCCTCGCACCTGTCCTTATTCTGATTTCTATCAGTCTGGATTAAACCCTTTAGTCGCTCTACCTGGGCAAAGTCCATTTCCTTCTTCTCCCTGCACCAGTCATTATTCTGTCTATATATGCTCTGCCACCAGCACACTACATACCCTGTCCTTAACGTGTAGCTGTTACTTCAGGACATTGCCCTCAGAGAGTCACTTGTTATTTTTTTCTGTTGTGAATTGCTTGTCTGGACCATTTGTCGGTACGTTTGAGTATTTCTGTGTTCTGTGTGTCTGTCAGTTTTCCTTTCCAGGGCAACTTCAAGAAACAACCCATAACACATCCAGCCAAAATGACGAGACGGAAGAATTCTCCTCAAAAGAGTCTACAAGAAGCAGTGACAGCTCAAGAATTAATGAAAAGAGATATAAGCAACATAACAGAACTTGAATATAGAATGTTAATCATAAAACTAATTGCTGGCCTTGAAAAAAGCTTAGATGAATGCAAGGGGTCCTACGAGGCAAAGTTCAAAGACCTTAAAAACGGTCAGGAAGAATTAAAGAAGACATTGGAAGAAATACAGGGGAAACTGGAAGCAACCACAGCACGGATTGAAGAGGTAGAGGAAAGAGTTAGTGCATTAGAAGACAAAATCATTGAAAAAGAGGAAGCAGATAAAAAGAGAGAGAAGCTGATCCAGGAACAGGAAAGGAGAATTCGAGAGCTGAGCGATGCAGTCAAAAGAAACAATATCCGTATCATAGGAGTTCCAGAGGAAGAAGAGAGAGAGAAAGGAGTCGAAGGGGTTCTGGAACAAATCATTGCTGAGAACTTCCTCAACATGAGAAAGGAAACGGGCATGGAAATCCAAGAGGCACAGAGAACTCCCCTCAGACGTAACTTGAATAGACCTTCTGCACGGCACATCATAGTGAAGCTGGCAAAATACAAAGATAGGGAGAGAATCCTGAAAGCAGCTAGGGACAAAAGAACCCTAACATACAAAGGGAGACCTATAAGGGTAGTAGCAGACTTATCTACGGAAACTTGGCAAGCCAGAAAGGAATGGCAGGACATCTTCAATGTGATGAGCAAGAAGGACATGCAACCAAGAATTCTGTATCCGGCTAGCCTGTCATTCAGAATAGAAGGAGAGATCAAGGTTTTTCCCAACAAACAAAAACTGAAAGAATTTATCACAAATAAGCCAGCACTGCAAGAGATCCTGAGGGGCATTCTATGAAAACAAGGAGGCAAAGAATACAAACTACCAGACACAGCCTTACAAACATGAAACTTACAGATAATACAGTGACTGTAAGCCCATATTTTTCAATATTAACACTGAATGTAAATGGACTAAATGCGCCAATCAAAAGACAAAGGATAACAGAATGGATTAAAAAACAAGACCCATCTATTTGCTGTCTTCAAGAAACTCATCTTAAACCTGAAGACACCTTCAGATTGAAAGTGAGGGGATGGAGAACTATGTACCATGCTACTGGAAGTCAGAAGAAAGCCGGAGTAGCCACACTTATATCAGACAAATTAGACTTTAAAATGAACGATGTAATAAGAGATCAGGAAGGACATTATATAATAGTCTCAGGGACCATCCAGCAGGAAGAGCTAACAATTGTAAATATCTACGCACCGAATTCAGGGGCACCCAAATTTGTAAAACAACTAATTACAAACATTAGCAACCTCATCGATAAAAATGTCCTAATAGTAGGGGATCTCAACACTCCACTCTCAGCATTGGATAGATCAACAAAACAGAAAATCTCCGCAGAAACAATAGCCCTGAATGACACATTAGGACAGATGGGCCTCACAGACATCTTTAGGGTCCTTCATCCAGAAGCAAAGGAATTTACATTCTTCTCATCTGCACACGGTACATTTTCCAAGATAGACCACATTCTGGGGCACAGGGAAGCTCTGAATAAATATAAAAGAATTGAGATCATACCGTGTACAGTGTCAGACCACAATGCTTTGAAACTTGAAATCAACCACAGGAGAAAGCCTGGAAAATATCCAAGAACATGGCGGCTAAGAAATAACCTACTAAAAGATGACTGGGTCAACCAAGCCATCAGAGAAGAAATTAAAAAATACATGGAAACAAATGAAAATGAAAATACAACAATCCAAACGCTCTGGGATGCAGCAAAGGCAGTCCTGAGAGGGAAATATATTGCAATCCAGGCCCATCTCAAGAAACAAGAAAAATCAATAACACAAATTCTAACAGCACGCCTAAAGGAACTAGAAGCAGATCAACTAAAACAACCCAAGCCCAGCAGAAAGAGAGAAATAACAAAGATCAGAGCTCAAATTAACCATATGGAGACAGAAAAGGTAGTGGAACAGATCAATGAAACCAAAAGCTGGTTCTTTGAAAAAATAAACAAAATAGTGAAGATAATAAAAATGATTTGTTGATCATGACTAAAAATCAAGGCTTATTAAAAGTAGTATTTAGCAAATTACCTGTTATAGTGAGTTTTTGTTATCAATCTCTATTCCTCTTTACTAAATACATTTGAAAACTCTTTATTCTAATACTCCCAAGAAGCAGGTATCCATTCAGGACTGAACTAAATTCCCCTCATCTTCTACTGTCTAGGTTCTACTAATTTTCTTCAGAATACTCTATTTTTCTCTCATTCTAAGCTGGTCTACCCTGAAAAATCAATTAGTTTTTTTGTTTTTTCTCAGTCTCTAGTAAGTTGAATGGAGTGTCCCCCCTCATGCCCTCAAAAAGAAATGTCTATCAGGAACCTCACAGTATGACCTTATTTGGAATAAGGGTTTTTGCAGTGTAATTAAAGTGAAGATCTTGAGAGAGGATCATCCTGGATTAGGGTGGGAATTTATAAGAGACAGGCAAGGAGACAAAGAGGGACACAGGGAAGAAGGGCATGTGGGGATGGAGGCAGAGACTGGGAGATGCACCTGCAAGCCAAGAAGCATCACAACCACCAGATACGAGTAGACCGGCTTGCAATGGAGTCTCCCTTAGAGTCTCTAAGAGGATACACACCTGTCAACATCTTGATTTTGGACTTCTGGCCTCCCAAACTGTGAGAGAAAAATGTCTATTGTTGATAAGCCACACAGTGTGTGGTGATTTGTTATGGTAGCCTGAGGAGATTAATATGGGTTCCTGAATGTCATTTAGAATTTTAGAAAACCTTGCTGAAAGCTGACTTTAAGAACCAAGTCTTGTTCTTAGAATTTTGAATGGCTTCTTCTCTCTCCAAGGTAGTCTCTTAATATATTTGAATATTGTCCTGACTGACTGCTCTGCTCCTTACGAAATCCTCATTTTGCCTCTACTCCCTCCAGTGCCTGCTGTTGTGCTTGTATGTTCCTTTATGCTTCAACTGTAGCAGGTGGCCCAATTCCATTTTGAGGGTGGGGGTGGGAGAGAGAGAACAATAGATTCCACTGGGAGACCGAGCAGAAAAGAATCAGCACCAGAGAGAAATACAGATTCCTAGATTATGCACATATAACATGGTTAAATATCTGTGTTGGATCTCACAGCTGAGGATCTCAATTTCAAATGTTTTTTTCTTACCTTCTTTTGAGTTATACTTGCTCTGTATTCATCTTATTCTGTTAAATGTGGCTGTTCTGCACAGGAGAGTACTTAAGTAGTCAAGAGCTGTGAAATCCCAAGGGGTCAGGAGGTGACTTCTGTAGAGCCAGAGTGCTAGCGATGACTTGGTGGGGTGCGTAGGGAATGGCAGGACAGAAGAGTAGGGTGGATGTGGGAGGTGGTGATAGAAGAGTTAATGAAGGGCAGTCAGAGAGAAAGATTTGAGACACATGTACCTTTCCATGCAGACTCTAAGGCTGTCTTTTTTACTTATTTTTTCCTTTGAGGCAGGAATAATATTTACTTAACAAGGCATATAACATTCACTATACACTAAGCATAATTCTAAGTGGTCTATAGAAATTAACTCAGTTACTTGTCAAACAAACCTGCAAATTAGGTCCTGTGATCATCCTCATTGTACTGATAAGGAGACTGAGGTACAGAGGCATTAAACAACTTGCCCAAATTCACATAACCAACATGTGATTGAGATGGAAAAGGTAGGATTATCCAGTTAAATACAGGATGCCCACTTAACTTTGAATTTCAGATAAGCAACAAATAAGTTTTAAGTATAAGTATGTCTCATGCACACGGAAACATATTTATACTTAAAACTTATTTGTTGTTTATCTGAAATTCAAACTTGACTGGATGTCCTCTATTTTTATTGTGAAAACTAGCAATCCTACATCCAGGGATTGTTTACAGTTAATCACTACCCTACGCTCTATCCTAATCAGAAAAAAATCTCTTGGGAAGAAGGAAGAAATATCATCCAGTACGATTTGCCCTTGGTTCTGAGGTCCCAATGAATGAGTGTTCCTGGATGTGAAATTTGGGATACTTTGTACTGTATGGCATATGCATGTTTACTTCCTGGCTCAAACAAGGCTATTATTGTATATTATCGTGCAAGTGACCTTGAGCTGATTTCAAGTAATCCCCTTTCCCTCAATTTATTCATAAGAGATCAGATATACAATTACATATGCAATTGCACTTCTTTAGGTCTTGCCACAGAGGGACTCAGGGTCTCCATATCCAGCCTTTTACGTCAGTTTGACTTTAGGTAATAATAATCACTCCTTATTCTTTTTTAAAGCCCAAATTAATTAAAATGTATGTTTCTACAATGAGCATTGTTTCTAGATTGTTTTTTCAAATTCCCAATATAAATAGCTTTTTATGTAGATAATTAAAACCATCTGCTTCCTGGTAGCTCAGTTATGTTTACAGCAGCCCCTTTTTATTTGGGGAATTAAGCTGCCATAAGTTTTTACTTTAGTGGATGAAATATCACAAAAAATGCTCATGGCAGCATTATTCCTTGAAAAGAAATGGAGACTATTAAATATTATTGGAAAAAATTGCTTTGAGTTAACTCAAAAGGCCTTAGAGTTCTACATTTTTTAGATAAATATATTTGAGTTTGTTCCTTCAGAAAACCTAAATGCATAAATAAAGGTTCTAATAAAATTTAGCATTCAAGTAAGGAAACCTCTCAAATCACTTTATAACTGTTACTCTAGTAAAATTTCTCTGAGTGAGTAAAGATAAGGTATCTCTAGTAACACAGAGAAATTTGGTGATTTCATAAGATATTATAAAATTACAAAGTAAATTGAATAAATTGGACAAAGTCAAAAAAGTAAGGTAACGAATAAAGTTACAATAAGTGTTCTCAATCTCTCACTCTGATCAAGCCCTCATCTCCCCCTTTTGCAGCTTAGCAGTATATCTAAATGAATATAGATTCAATAACATTTTAATCTAAATGTATATCTAAATGAATATAGATTCAATAACATTTTTAGGATATTTAAGTTCTTTTATAGTTCCATATTTTCAAATTGAAAAACTGCCTGAAAAACCCATCACATAATTTGCCATCATGGCAATGTCTCTGAATCCTAATTACAATTATTAGAAAAAAGACCGGTGCCTGGATGACTGTCAGTTAAGTTTGCTGCTTTGGCTCAGGTCATGATCTCATGGTTTGTGAGTTCGAACCCCATGTTAGAGTCTGCACCAGCACAGAGCCTGCTTTGGATTCTCTGTCACCTTCTCTTTCGGCCCCTCCCCCATTCATGCACGTGTGCTCTTTCTGTCTCTGTCTCTGTCTCTCTGTCTCTGTCTCAAAAGTAAATAAATAAACACTAAAAAACACAAAAAGGCCACCTTGTCAAAATGAATGCTGAAGCTTGGTAATTGCGTTGTACCGCTCAACTGTTAGGTTTATTCTTTTGTTCATTTCAGTAAATTCTATATCACAAAGATTAAGCTACTTGACCCTATCGTTCCTTGGGCACTTTAATTTCTTATGAGTGGAGAAATGATATTTGCTTCATAGCAAAGCATGTAATAAGCCTTCTTGAAAATTATTCAAGAAAGCAGAGTGAAATTAGGATTGCTGGAAAAGTTCGTTATCTGCATAATTACAAAATTTTGACTGGATATCCAAACTGTCACATCTTAATAATCTGGGTGTGGGGTGGGAAATGTTTTTATTTGAATTAAATCTTGAGGAGTATATTGTACCTATGAGACTAAATTCTCCTGCTCTAGTCTGTGTAGGGATTTGGTAAGCTTAGTGAGGCTTTACCTATTATCCTATTTTGGGGCCCGATCCTATTGTAAGTGTCTTTTTTTCTTTTCTTCTTGACTCGTTCTGCCAACAGTTGTTAGAACTTGCTACTAGGTCTGTATAGCTCTCATGTCCCTCCTGTTAACCAGCATCTCCAGTGCCTCAAACAGGCCTTCCTTCACCCTGCGTTCTCTGCCTTTTCACCTTTCATCCTCAACCTTTCCTTCTGCTTCGACTCAATACCCTCTTAACCAGTTGCCAGGCAACATTCGTATTTGAACAGAGGCCTTCAATACCTTCAGTATCTTATGTTATAATAGGCAAGGGCACTCACAATAATTGAGTGCCTATTCTGTGAGGGGAATGCATTTTACTCAGGGGTGTGTGTGTGTGTGTGTGTGTGTGTAATCTCTACATCCAACGTAGGGCTTGAACTCACAACCCCAAAATCAAGGGTCAACTGACCACCTAGGCACCCCTATTCCACTCTGTTTAAGTCTCACCATAACCTGATAAAGTAAGAGTTTCTAACCTCATTGTATAAATGAGGAACTAAAGACTACCAAATTTAAATAAGTTATCGGTGGATCAACAACTAATAATTCTGAATATTATTATTTCATAATTATTTCATAAGTAAATCTAACAGAGAAGTCCATAGTTTCTTGGGTACACCATGAATCTAAGGCATTGGTAAAAGATCAAAGGGTTAGTTTATCTGGATGCACCTTACACTATGTAGATGGTTGTCTATACTGCAAAGCAGTCTTGCTACTTCAGCATATTATGGCATTGTCATATCTAGATAGCCATTCAGGAAAATTTCAAGAATTGCTAGTTTTTAGCAAATATTTTATTGATTAGATAGTCAAACCTGTGGCTCGGGGTGCAGCTCATCCTAGACTTGTGGACTGTTAATATACTGGAAGTGACTGGATTGCTCAGATAGAATATTTTTCTTCAGAAAAAGATATTCCTAAGTGTGTTCAGTAATAAATACATCTTGATACTTATTTGAATTTCATTTTTAAGGGTAATTTTTAATGAAATAGAAAAATCTTTGAGGTTATCTCTACTACACAGATGTGTGCTAATTTGGCAACTAGAAGATGCTGGTTGGAAATTTTTAGACTTGGAATTGGATTTTTTGTTTTATTCATGGAGAAAAATTTGTCATCACAGAAAGAGTCATAATCTAGATAAAGTCAATGAATAGGTAGTTTACTTTCAGATTGAAGAGTAACTGACAAGGTGATTTATTAACCTGCTCTTTTTTTCAAGACTGATAACTATCAATTAACAATATTGTTGTCAATGCTAGTAATAATGTTGCTGTTAGTAAAATTAGAACACTGAATGAAAAGATTTGATTATGGGATTTTGCATAAGATTTGATTTTTTGATTATCGTGAGTCATGCTCATCAGAACCCCATTCCTTTACTTGGAGGGATTTCCCACTTTAAGAATTTTGGTAGAAGGGATATCCCACCTCCTACTATGGATTCAAAATTGCCACTTATTGCTTCTCAGTTTCCTTTGCTGCTAAGGTATGGGAGAATTGACATTTGGATGCATTCACTCTGAACATTGAATGAAGAAGCAGGGACGACAGAAAATTGATTTTGATGGTGCAGAAGATGCAGTGATGCCAAGGTCCATGCGCACGGTGGTAAAGCTACAGTGGCAGCAACAGTGTCAGGTCTGGTGGTGCCAGCAGTATGAGCTGTGGTGACCATTGTGTAGAGGTGTGCATCTGTGTCCTCACCAGACTGGTTTTGTGATGGTGCTCTGGCTATATTCCTGGAAATCTTATTTCCTTCTCTCTTGAAAAATTTCATTGTCATGGCAATTTTGTGAGCTACTCAAATCTTTTCAATAAATCCCTTATCTGGAGTATGCTCATACTGAGATTGCAATGCACTTTGTTTATATGATATGAGAATTTCAATATTAACAGTAAGAGTACCGTAATTATCAGTGTCATTTTAAAAAGTACTTAAATACCTTGTTGATGATTGTACTGAGAAGGTAGAAAAGACTGATCGTTAAATAAGACACATGTTCAAACTGTCACGTGTTATTGGGCCCTCAGAAAAAAATATACACATTGAAATAAGCATTAATAATATCTTGAAAACATAGTACTGCGGTATGTCTTTGGTAACATTTGGGTAACCCTGCAGCAGTTACACTAGTGTAGTTTGGAGAACAGCAAAAACGATAGTTGTCATTATGCCTAAGACTGAGTTTCCAAGGTTTTGTTAACACCAAGAGAGAGAAAAGATATTTCCTAGATGCCTGGAAACTAATTAATTTTGAAGCAATGGGTAAAATATTATACCTTTTGGTTATGTTTTTTCAAATCTAAACAAATGACTTGGACTAAAAATATGTAAGATTCAGTTAGACTCTAAACGAATCTATGATTCTGACATATATACATGTGTGTGTGTGTACAATCATCTATTCTAAATGGACTTGAACATGAAGGAGAATAGATGCTCTAAAAAGGAATCAAGAAAAGAGATTTCTCATTTTTGAAAGGAAAATAGAGGGGCCTCTGGGTGGGCTGACTTTTGGTTTCAGCTTAGGTCATGATCTCATGGTTCATGAGATTGAGCCCCCACGTCAGGTTCTGTGCTGACAGTGTGGAACCTGCTTGAAATTCTCTGTCTCCCTCTTTCTCTCTGCCCCTCCCCTGCTTGCTCTTTCTCTCTCTGTCTCTCAAAATAAATGAATAAATCCCTGGGGGGTGGGGAGCCTGGGTGGCTCAGTCAGTTAAGCGTCCGACTTCGGCTTGGGTCATGATCTCATAGTTTGGTTTGTGGGTGCAAGCCCAGTGTTGGGTTCTGTGCTGACAGCTCAGAGCTTAGAACCTGCTTGGGATTCTGTGTGTTTCCCTCTGTCTCTGCCCCTCCCCTGCTCACACTCTGTCTCACACTCTCTCAAAAATAAGTAAATTAAAAAAAATAAACATTAAAAAAAGGAAAATAGAAAAGTAGAATGAGGAAATAAGTCAGATTTTTATGAGCTATTTCGTGGAGAGGCATCCTATCAGGGCCCCTAGGTAGGTTTAGTGAGCTCAGATGGCTAAATGCATTAAGTTGTGAACGATCAACATTTATTACAAATAGTTTTACGTATTTTTCTAAGGGTACTTATAACTTTTACTAGTTAAATCTATAAAAACAATATTAATTTCTAATTTAGTTTTATGAGAAACTTTGTTTTCCTCAAGGAGAATGAAACTCAGACAATTAGATTTCCCTTTTTAATGTGGCCACCCAGAATCTCAGAGCTAAATCTGAGCCTCCATTGTAGAAACTGTAGAATTCAAAAATCTGTATTCTATCCTATCCAATCCACACCAGCCCAACACACCTTGACCCTTTCTTATATTTATTTTTGTTCATCCTGTATTTTTATTTTTCAAGTATATAATGTAAAATAAAAGTACATAAACTATCTTATATTCTCTATGACATTAGGGAAGATCTTGAGAGGTGCGGGCTTAATTTTCTTTAACACTGAAATTGGCCAATTATTAGCTTAATTTGAGTTCTTTATTAGCTTATTGAAGTGGGGATAATACAGATAATTCAGTCAGTAATGAAAGCAATGGTCTATTCCTAGAACTACATCTATCTGAATAATGTCATGCACCATAAAAGAAAAAGCACAGGGATTGGATCAGCCTACATTTGTCTCTTGATTCTTCCACCGACTTACTCTGGAAATGTATGGGCTTTGTTTTTCACATTTATAAAGGAAAGGGGTTAGTTAGACTTAATATCTCCACAGTTCATGCTGGCTGGAAATTACTGACTGTGAAGTAGCACCGAATTGCTTTTTCCTCTCTCCATCTCACCTGAGCGGGACAGAGGATGGGGGGGTGCTAGACTTGGCAAGATCTCACTGCTGGATGAGCGAATCTGTAGTTTGGGTTGATTTTGAAGTCTTTTTTTTTTAAGTATCTAAGAGGGATATTTTTGTGAACCCCAAATTTATTCTCTTTTTTTCATTTCTCTTTAACAAAAGTAATTTAAGTTCACAAGAATGAAGACGATGACAGCAGCCTGGGCTTTAACTCTTGAACACTTTCCAGTTTTATGTCTTATTAAGCAATATTGTAAGTAATATGCACATATTTCAATAAAATACATGAAAAACTTTGCACATTGTTAAGATATTTTTCACAGTGTGTTTTGTCAACTCTGAAAGTCTGTGTGAATCTGGCAAACTGCCAGGACGTGGGGGTAATATGAGAGGACACTAAAAATGAAGAATATCTGATTAGGTGATGTTAGTGATAGGAAGGTTTAGGGAGCATGTTAAAATAAAAATACCAAGAACCCCAACATGCATTTCATTTAAAACATATGTCTTAAGATATCTTTGAGATTGCTTTTTTCATTTTAAAGAAACAGGGATTGGGACACCTGGGTGGCTCAGTCAGTTAAGTATCTGACTTCGGCTCAGGTCGTAATCTTGCAGTCTGTGAGTTTGAGCCTTGTGCCAGGTTCTGTGCTGACAGCTCAGAGCCTGGACCCTGCTTCGAATTCTGTGTCCCCCACTGTCTCTCTTCACCTTGCCTGCGTGTGCTCTGTCTCATCCTCTGTCAAAAATAAATAAATGTTAAAAAATCTTAATAAAAAAATAAAGAAACAGGGATGTATATGAATTACATTTATATGGAACATGTATATTGATATTCATTGCCCAAGATGTCATACTGCAGAATGCTGAGATTAAAAATGTTCTTTAAATCCAATATTGAGGTATAGTGTAAAGAAATGTCAAATAATTCTTATGATAAAATATAAAATTACTTAGAAATTGTTCCATGATATATATTGTAAAAATCTCACTCTCATATACATAGTGAAATATATTTCATTTATAATGAAAATAGTCACACAAGTTTCACTAAAGTAAATAGTCTTCTTCAATGTTAAGGTAATTGGAGAGCTTTACGAAAGAATATGGGATAGCCTTAGGGAAGAAATGTTCCTGGTTGGGGGATAATGATAGAAAGACACTATTCACAATTATGTAGCAGTCTTTCTGTGTCATGCAAATTAATGTTATATTTGATTCAGGGATATTTAGGAAAAGTGTGTCTTAAGCAACCTATCTAAGCCTAGCTTTGCTAACCTATAAAAGGGAGTGATCACTAGTTCCTGACTCATTGTAGGATAGAAACAATAGGTAAGTTAACTTATAAAAAGCAACCGGGCTCATAGAAAGCTCCAATGAATGTCAGCCACTCGCATTCTCGCCTTTTTCTCATTAGAGCAGAAAATAACAGAATATAAATTTGGTTTAGTTAGGATACAGTTGTTTCGGGCTTTACTGTGTCATTTTCATACCTGTAAATCAATACTGTCTTTCTTCAAAGGAAAGGATTTCTGCTTACATTAAAAGCATGGATCAAAGTGTTGGTATTTATTCAGAAATAATAATGACGCGGAAGCCACACCATGATGATTGACTGTCCGTGTTGCCAGCTGTGTGTCTGCAAGCTAATGATTGTCTTTGCTACAAAGTCTTTATATTAAGCAATAGCTTTGATGGCTAGATAATCAGAAGTCAGAGATGGAAATGCCTGTTTATTTTTCTATATTTAATTATTTCTGAAGAAATTGCATGAATATACTTTGACCTCGAGGAACACAAATGTTCAGATCTATATAAGAAAAGATTGTCCATAGTTGTTTTTTTTTTTTTTTCACATTTTTTCCATTACCTGATTCTTCCCTAGATATAAACTTCCATATAAATTTATAAATTTACTCCCTCCTCTTAATTTCACATAATTGTTAAACTATTTGAAAAAACTATATCATCATAGCAACAGAAAACACTGGAAAGAAATACATTTCTTATCTCTTGATGGAGAAGTTTCTAAACTTAAATGAAATGGCAGTAATCACAAAGAAAATACTTGATACTTCGTCTATTGAAAAATTTTAAATTTCTAAGAGTTCTAGAAGGCAGCATATATATTTATATATTAAGTAATGTAAATATTATTGGCAAATAATGTGTATTCAATAATAATATATTCAATATATATATTATATAAGTAAGTAAAATTCTTCCTAGATTTTGACCATAATGTCTAAAAGAAAAGACAAAGATCAAACACATTGTATTAACACGGGAAATATGGGAAAGGTGAGAGCCATATGCCATAACTTTGAGGAAAGTTTGCAAGAGAGGGTTGGAACTGAGAGAAAAAAAGAAGAAGTAGGGTTACTTGGAACTCACTGCATGTGAAGGAAGAGCAGGCTTTGGGAACGAGTGCCAGAAATGTTGCTGACTCCCATCAGAATCCTAACTTCCTGGGGTTGGTGAGGTAAGGAAGAGTAGGGACACTTGTGCAGGTGGGTGGGCGGGTAAACTGAGCACTTGCTTATCTCTCTGCTTTTCTGTATAACTAGTTTATAATCACGGTATACATCATTATAAAGAAGTTCTCTGGTTATCCCCTGTATTATTCTATGGAAACAGGCTCTTATTAAGTCATTAAGGGCCTTCATATAGCTAAACTCAAAGATACTTTTTCAGTATTCATCTTACCTGTCTTTTGAACATTTCCTTCTTCTTGAAATATTATTTTTTCTTGTATTATAAAACCACACTTTTGAATTTTCTGCCTCTGTGGCCATTTTTTTCTTGGGGTCCTTTGTATCTTAGTATCTTCCTGGATATTAAATATTAAACATTTAATTAAAACTCCATAAGATGGAAGCCAGGCCACTGGAAACAGTAAATAGAAACTTAGGAAAATCTCATACATGTAGGACAAATAAGGGCTCAGATACCTCAGAGATGATGTTTGCATCGCCCCATCAGGTAAACACCCAACCTGATGAGGTGCTGGCTAAGAGCTATGGAAACATGGAATGAATGGTAGAAAAAAGCTTTGGTAGCATGTGTTCTTCACTGCTTCCTACCTCATCATACCCTTTGCTCCTTGATTTTGAATTCAGCTATGTGACTTGCTTTTGCCAATAAAATGAGGTAAAGTTGGTGATGTCCCACTTCTAAGACTAGGCCTTGAGATATTTCACAAGTTTCTGTTTTTACTCTTACACCTTAGATATAGACATGAAAAGAACATGTTTGGTTACTCTGCTAGCCACAGGAGGCCTTGTACATGGAGCATTGCTACCTCCAGTCTGGATAAGATACAAACATGTGAATGAGCCCAAATGAGAGTGGCAAAACTGCCCAGTTGAGGTCAGCCTAGACCACCTGACCTTAGTCATGAAATAAGCATGTGTTGCTGAAATTTTGTGATTACTTGTTACACAGCATTATTGTGAACATAGTCAACTGATAGAGATTTCATAAATACCAACATATATTTGTAAAGAGAAATTAGAAGTGTGTCTATCCATATTTTCTTTGCTATCTCATGTATGTATTTTGACTAATTTTCTCATTGCTGATTCCCATGTATTCATACAGTATATTTTGGTGGTAGTGGTTAATGTAGCAATTTAGCCCATAATTTACAAAATGTGAAGTTGGAATCGAAATAAAACTAAAGGAAGATTAGATATTCAAAGACCTGAATTTGGAGGAAGGCACAGAAACTGATAATTCTTTCAGTTGGTCCTATTTTGGGAACAAGAGTGGGAGAATTTTCTTATATGAAGATAGCTGTTTAACATTAATTGATAGCATTTTATTGTTGTAGTAGGTGCTGTTAAATTTAAGCGTGGAAGAAGGATGTAATTGATATTGGGAGATTAAAGAATAGGTTGTGTAGAATATGTTATGACTTTCTGGCTGCCAAAACACTTTCAGAAAACCATTCTAATATTAGGGAGGTTTTTTTTTTTTTTTTTTTTTAATCTTATGAGTTCTATCTTTCCAAGGCCTAAGCTTACTTTCTAAGTCTCCTTTGTAGTTGGGGCACTGTCATATGACCACACATCCTGTCCACCAAGTTACCATGCATCCTGAGCAACCGATCATGAACTGGGTATTGACTGACCCACCAACCCATAAGGTAGAATGTGCACAGTAGAACTCCATTATCAAATGGAAGTGGTATGTACAATTGTATTTGAACAGGCCTTGAAGGCACTAGTAAGAGCTCAAATTCTATTTTCTTCCCTTTGCTACAGTGTTTTGTTCCACACCTGTGGTATCATGAAGAGTTTTCTATAACAGATTGAGGAAGAAAAAAAACAAGTTATTTTATAGACAGTTCTGTTTAATATGCAGGCATCAACTGAAAGTGGACAGATGCAGCACTACCACCCCACTCTGGGGCAGTCCGTGGTGAAGGAAAATCCTCCCAGCGGGCAGAACTGTGAGAAATGTTATTTCTTTGCTCACTTTGCTTAGAAGGAGAAATGGCCAGAGGTGTGATTGTATACCAATTCATGAACTGTAGCCAGTTGTTTGGTTGGCTGTTCAGGGGTTTGGAATAAATATGATTAGAAAATGGATGACAAGGAGATCTCAGATGAGGTATGTAGATAAATCTCTCTGGATGGACACAGAATGTGAAAGTATTTGTGTCCCCAATAAATACTTATTAGCAGATAACCTTGGCTGAGAAACATTTTAAAAATTACATATATAGGATGGCCAGTTCTGTGGATTCCTGCCAGCCTTTATGCCCAGCCATTTTTATCCATTTCTCCAATGAACTCATGAGCAAAGTGTCCATGGTGGTAAGAATGGGGGTTATGCGTGCACTCAGTGATGTAAATTTTCACTCACTAAGGTTGACCTGGGTATAGCTACTGTTAAATGCCCAATCTGCCAGTGCAGAGATAAACACTGAGCCTTTGGTATGCACCATATCTGTGGGGTGATTAGCTAGTTACTTGACGGCATATTGATTAAGCTAGACCACTTCTATCATGAAACAGGCAGTGCTTTGCTCTTACTGGAATAGAGATTTATTCTGGATATTGATTTTTCTTCTCTGCCCACAATGCTTCTACCAGTCTACCATTCATGTACTCACAGAATGTCTTATCCACCGTCATAGAATTCAGTCCAACGTCACTTCTGATCAAAAACTCATTTTCATAGTAAACATAGTGTGACAATGGGTCTATATGCATAAACTCACTGGTCTTAGCACAATCACCATCAACCCAAAACAGCTGACTTGATAGAATAGTGAAATGTACTTTCCAAGACTCAATTGTGGATGGAGCCAGCTAGATGATAATACCTTGCAGTGCTAGATCTTTGTCCTCCAGAATGTGGTTTATGTACTAAGTCATTGTCCAGTATATGGTGCTGTTTCTTTCCATAGTCAGGATTCACATGTCCAGGGATTAAGGAATGGAAATGAGAGTGACTCTTTTTGCTATTACCCCTAGTTATCTACTCATAAATTTTTGCCCTTTGTCTCCATGAAACATAGGTTCTGCTGATTTAAAAGTCTTAGTTCCAAAGGGAGAATACTTCCAACTGGGATGCAATAGGATCTCACTGAACTGGAATTTGAAACTACCACCAAGCCACTTGGGGCTCCTCATGCCTCTAATCACTGTGTTGGTTGAGGTAATTGATCCTGACTATGATGTCAGGACTGGGTTTCTATTACATACTAGGATAGGGGGACTATGTATTAAATCTAAGGGATCCCTTAGGCTTCTTTTAGTACTCCAATGTCTTTGATTAGGTTAATGGAAAACTACAACAACCCAATTCAGGCAGGACCATTAGTGCCCCAGACTTACCAGACAAGCTGAGATGCTTGTTGAAGGCAAAAGAAATGTGGAATGCGTAGAGAAAGAAGGAAGTCGTAAATACCAGATCTAAATAACCATGTTACCTGCCGGAGACCGTCCTGAGGGAGGCCAGCTCCTGCTTCAGGAATTCCGGCTGGTCCAGGGTTCCCTGTGTGAGGGCTGGTCTAGGAAATGACGCGGAGTCAGTCTCGTATCAGGACTGCCCGAAGTTTATTATTCCTTTTGGGTTTTAATAATTTTTTCTAAGCACAGCAAGTATACGTTTTGCAAAGATAGACAGGATGAGATCATTCCAATTTCTCAAGGTTCCCAGTAAAAAAAAACTGACTAAAATGACCTTCACACTTCTTTGGACTACAAAGGATACTTGTTTTTTAGATTACATAGAATGTTTAAACAATCAGTATATGAGGGAAAAAATAGCTCACATGTAGTCAAAACATAACTAGTGGATACATTCTGGTAAATATTATGGGTTGAAAGAGTAAGAACAAAGTATACAGATATCAATTGAAGGCTCTGACTGCAGTTGAAAGATTATGTGAAAAACATGTTTTCTCTAAAGTTACTCCCTAAGATTATTTATTATCTACTGACCATTAATAGTTTCTTAACCCAAAGTCTGCAGCAATTACCACATTCCTGACGGTCGGGTTGCACTCTTGAGTATAGTGAGAAAAGATTAAGAATTATATTTTATGTTATTACTATTGAATGATTTTCTTTTTATTTCTACAAAAATCAACACTATATGTCTCTAAGGCTTATAACACTAAATAAACAGGTCAGAACCTATTCTGGCTGGGAGGGGGCACTGGAGCCCTTTTGCTTCACCCTGCTGCTACCACAGCAGGGGCTTTTCTTGAGAGTTCTTCTTAGACCCAGGTTAATGATATTTCTTAGGCCCTGCACAGATTTTCCTGCTAGCCCCATAGCAACTGTGCCTGTCTTAGGTTGTCCCCCTCCTGAGGATCTTACCTGTCATTGGCTAACCAGCCATCCTCCGGGGTCAAACAGGGCAACTTAGATTGGAAACCATAGCTCCATGGCTTCCCTGCCCAGCACCGGCCTGTAGACACCCTTGCCTTCCAGCAGGGTCCAGGCTCTGGGCAATTGGCCTTTGAACCTTAGGTCTTTACCCTGGGCATCACCATCAGGGCTATTGTCTTCTGGTCCCCGGCAGTTACCTACTGCAGAAAGGGAGATTACAATATTGATGAACATTTCTTCCACATTTTATTATTATTTTTATACCAAATGTTTTTATTTTCTCTCTTCTCTTATTTCCTAATCACGTAACATAAATGGGTTATAATAATTTTAAAATAGTATCTATTATGCTATTGTGGGGTGGAACATTCTAAAAATGTCAGTCATTTCAACCCGATTGACTTAAGATTGTTCAAATAGTCTACATGGTTGCTAATTTTCTGTCAATTATCGATTGAGGTTTATCAAAAATTTTAACTGTAACTAGATTTGGCTTTCTCCTTATAGTTCTATCAGTTTTTTTATTTATATATTTTATAGCTCTGTGTTATGTACATAAATATTTTAAGATTGTTATGTCCTCTTGATGAACTAACCTCTTTATCATTACAAAATAACCTTCTTTATCCTTGATACTATACTATTATTTCTTCCAAAATATACTTTATCCAATACCCAGATTTTTTCAGTTAGTTTATCCTTTCCCATTCTGTTATTTTTAACCCATTTGGGTCTTTTATATTTTAAGTATGTTTCTTATAGTTAGGATATAGTTATACCTTGTTTTTTTTAATTTGTATTTTGTTAAGTTTTTCTTTTAAGTTTGTTTGTTTGTTTGTTTGTTTAATTTGAGAGAGTGAGAGAGCATGAGCAGAGGACGGGCAGAGAGAGAGGAAGACAGAGAATCCATACAGCGTGGAACCTAATGGAGGGCTCGAACTTACAAACTGTGAGATCATGACCTGAGCAGAAACCAACAGCTAGATGCTTAACCAACTAAGCCACCCAAGCACCCCACATCTTGCTTTTTTAAATACAATTCAACAATCTCTGACTTTAATTTGGGTGTTTAGACTATTTATATTTAATGGGGTTATTGGTAATGTTGGGTTTAAATCTACTGGCTTGCTATTTTTTCTTCGTTCATTTTTTCCCTTAATTTTTCTGCCTAATTTTGGATTTCTTTGGGTTTCCTTTGTTGACTTAACTCTTTGTTGTATTATTTTAGTGTTTGTTTAGGTTTTATAGTGTACATCTTTGACTTATCATTGTCATCTACTGTTAAGTGATAATATACCACTTCATGTATAGTGTAAGAAAGGTACACAGAGTGCTTATGTTTTTCCCCTCTTGCTTTTTGTCCTATTGTTATCATATACAGTAAAACCTTGCGTTGCGAGTAACTTGTCCTACGAGTGTTCTGCAAGATGAGTGAGTATTTCTTATTAATTTTAACTCGATAAAAGAGCGATGTCTTGTAATACGACTAGTATGTGATGCCGAATGTCGCATGATCACAACTGAGCCAATGGGTCTTGAAATTTGTTTTGATATATGAGTGCTTTGGATTACAGGCATGTTTCCAGAATGAATTATGCTTGCAAACCAAGGTTTTACTTCTACATATGTCATAAATACCATACTGTGGTGTTTTGTGTTTGTTTTCGATAATTTTTGTTTAAATTGTTTATTTTTGTTTTAAATAATTTTATTTAAATTGTTTTAAATATTTATTTATTTAATTTTTAAGTTTTTTATTTTTAATGTTTTTTATTTATTTTCGAGAGAAAGAGAGGGTGAGCAGGGAAGGTACAGAGAGAGATGGCGACAGAGGATCCAAAGTGGGCTCTGTATTGACAGCAGAGAACCTGATGCAGGGCTCGAACTCACAGACCACAAGATCATGACCCAAGCTGAAGTCAGACATTCAACCAATTGAGCCACCCAAACGCCCCTATTTTATTTTATTTTTTAAATGTTTATTTATTTTGAAAGAGAGTGCATGTGCATGAGTGCAGGGGAGGGGCAGAGAGAGAGGGAGAGAGAGAATCCCCAGCAAGCTCTGCACTGACAGCAAGACTAGATCTACACCAACAGCGAGATCACAATCTGAGCCAAAATCAAGAGTTGGAGGCTTCACCAACTAAGCCACCCGGGAGCCCCTGGTCAGTGATTTTTAAGAGTTTTGAATAGAAAATTATTTTCTCTTTATCCACATATTTATCATTTCTCATGCCCTTAGTTCCTTTGTCTAGATCCAGATTTCCCTCTGGTATCATTCTCTGTCTGAAGAAATCCCCCCCCCTTTTTTTTTCCGCCTCAGGTTTATTTGTACAAATTGCACAGAAGAACACTAGCCCCATGTAGACAGCAGCTCAGGAGTTACAACAGTCCTTTCTCCCCCCAGCTAACAGACTGAGACTTCTGGCCCTGGAAACTATGTGGGGCTCTAGGTATCTTTGGGAGCCTGAGTTGGAATGAAACTTGTCCTTGAGATCCTTGGTGACGTGGACATGAACATGTTTCTGAAACTTGGGGTGAGCAATGTAGGCACGTCAACTGCTCTTGCAGCTATTTAGGGTCTTGTGCTTGACCTCCTCGGGCTTTATTAGGGCTTTGGTAGCCTCCACACATGTGTTCATGGCCTTGGCATTGTTGAGCTCCATCTTCTTCAGGCCCTTCTTGCTGTGCCTCCTGACAAAGCAAATGTTCCTCAGGAACATAGGATCCATCCTCTTAAGAGATTCAGATCATTGTGATTGGGGTTTCTTCATACCATTTCTGTGTCATTTTCTGGATTGGTTGTGTGAGATACAGTTCTCGGAACTGACCACATCTACACAGAAGCCTGCCTCTCCTGAAGCACGTAGGACCAGAAGAGGAAAGGCAAGAAATTCTTTTAACATTTATTTTAGTGCAGGTCTGTTGCTGCTGAATTCTTTCATCTTTTGTTTATCTAAAAAGTCTTTATTTTGCCTTCTTTTTGAAAGATGCTTTTGCTGGGTCAAGCTTTCCAATATGACAGTTTTTATTTTTCTTTCTTCTGTGCTTTATAGATGTTGTTCCTCTCTCTTCTTGCTTGCATTATTTTCAACATGCAAATTGCTATTATTATTATATTTCTGTACATAATGTGGCTTTTTTTCCATTACTTCTTTTTATATTTTCTTTTTACCATTTTGTAAGCAATTTGATTATACTTTGTCTTTGTACATTTTCCTTTATTTTCCTTGTGCTTGGAGTTCATTTAACACTTTGGATATGTGGTTTAAAATTTTTCAAAAATTTGGAAAACATTCTGCCATTGTTCTTTCAAATTTTTTTTTATTTTTATCCCCCTTGGGGACTCCCAAGTATATATATATTAGGCTGCTTGAAATTGTTCCACAGCTGATAGATGATTCGTTCATTTAAAATAATGTTTCTCTCTGAGTTTCATTTTAGATAGTTTTTATTCCTGTGTCTTCAAGTTCACTTTTTTTCTGCAATGCTTAAATTGCACTTCATCCCAGCCAGTGTATCTTTCATCTCATAGCCTGTAGTTTTAATTTTTATAATTTTGATTTGGTCTTTTTTTTTTTTTTTTAATTTGTATGTCTTATGTCTTTGCTTAACATACTCAGTCTTTCTTCTAGCTTCCTAAACATGTGGAATAGAGGTATCTTAAGTATTTTAATAGCTTTGTTTGCAATTTTACTATTGCATTATTTCTAGGTTTCTTTTCACCTTATTGAGGGGCATATAGACACACACACACACACACACACACACACACACACACACACATTGCACGTATCTACGTTTGCTTCTTTACATGCCTGATAATTTTTATTTGAATGTTAGACATTGAGTATTTCATCTTAATTATTTCTGTATATTTTTGTATTTCTATGATATTCTTGTGCTTTGTTCTGGGATGCTGTTAAGTTACTGGAATCAGTTTGATCCTTTTTGTTATTGCTGTTGAATTTTTTTAAGGTGGGAACCAAGATGCAATGGTTTTGACCCATTATTGCAATAAAATATTTCTGAGGCCTCTATCCGATGCCTTTGAATTATAAGATTCTCCACTCTGGTTAGTTAGAACAGGGACTAGTTTCAGTTCTCAGATCCTAGGATCGTCCCCTTCAATTCCTTCTGGGGTTACTTTCTCCAGACTCAGGTTGCTACCCACATGCATGCTCTGATTGTTACTCAACTGAGGTCATAAGGAGAATCTCCTGCAGACATGGTAAGTTCTCTCCTTGTGCAGCTTTCTCCCCTCCAGCACTCTGCCCAGACAGTGTTGGCCTCTCTTAACTCTTGGCAAGTTCTCCTCAACTCAGTCAAATACCCAGCTTTCCTTGAATTCCCTTTCTCTGTGTCTGTTAAGAAACTCTTTTAAAAAAACATACTGAAACAACTATAGCGCTCACTTCATTTGTTTCTCATCTTTCAGGGATCTCTGTCCTTTGTTGATAACATCCAGTGTTATGAAAACCATTGCTTCATATATTTTGCCTTTTTTTTTTTTTAGTTGTTTCCAGCAAGAGGGTACATCTGATTTCTATTCTTTCACTTGGACTGAAGTGCAAAATTCCCTCAGTTATTTTTGAAAAGAAAAAGAACATTATTCCTTTTAAACAATTTTTCTGTCTTTCTTCAATTACATTAAATGCGCTCTGGGCCACAAGGGAAGTGGTATGATCGTTTTGTGATGGATGTAAATGTGCTACTTTTAGTTGTTTTTAAAATTCTTTTTCACTATGTAGTGCTGGGATTAAAGATAAAGTAGAGATTGATGGTTTGGTTTGAGGGGCTAGATGTTATCCAGATACCTAAGTACCTAACTTTAGATGGCTTTAGGATAAGAATTGAACAGTTTTCTCTCCCTTTGAGGTACAATCTCCTATTATATTTGTATGAGTGGGGTTTTCTTTTTCTGAGATTGACTGTATTCCTTATGCTGTGCCTTTTATTCCTGTGACTTATTCATTCCTTAACTGGAAAGACTGTATTTCCCATTCCCCTTCACATTTGCCTATCCCACCTCTTTCCCCTCTGGCAACCATCAGTTTTTTCCTCTGTATTTACAGGTCTGATTTTGCTTTTTGTTTCTTTGGTTTCCCTCTCTCTCCCTCCTTCCCTCCCTCTCTCTCTTCTTTCTCCCTTTTTTGATTCTACATCTACGGGAAATCGTATGGTACTTTCTCAGTCTAAATTATTTTACTTTGCATAATATCCTCTAGGTCTATCCATGTTGTCACAAATGGTATGATCTCATCCTTTTTTTATGGCTATGTAATATACCAGAGTGTGTGTGTGTGTGTGTGTGTGTGTGTGTGTGTGTGTATGTGTGTGTGTGTGTGTGTGTACCACATCTTCCTTATCCACTCTTCTATTGATGGGAACTTAGGTTGCTTTCATATCTTGGCAATTATAAATAATGCTACAATAAAAATAGGGATACATATATCTTTTTGAATTAGTGTTTTTGTTTTATTTTGGGTGAATACCCAGTAGTGGAATTATTGGATCATATGGTATTTCTATTTTTAATTTTTTGAGAAGCTTCCATACTGTTTTCCATAGTGGCTGTACCAAGTTACAGTCCCACCAACAGTGCATGAGGGTTCTTTTCTCTCTACATCCTCCCTGACACTAGTTATTTCTTGTCCTTTTGATTTTAGCCATTCTGTCTGGTGTCAGGTGATGTCTCATTGTGGTCTTGATTTATATTTTCCTGGAAATTTAAAGATGTTTAACATCTTTACATGCTATCTGTTGGCTATCTGTATATGTTCTTTGAAAAAAAATATGTATTTAGGTCCTCTGCTTATTTTTAAATCAGATTGTTTGATTCTTTTGGTGTTGAGTTGTATAAATTCTTTATTTATTTTGGATATTAATCCCTTATTGGATATATCACTTGCAAATGTCTTCTCCCATTTGGTAGGTTGTCAATGCCTTTTTGTTTTGTTGATGGTTTTCTTTGCTGTCAAAATATTTTTATTTTGATATAGTCATAATAGTTTTTTTTTTTTGCTTTTCTTTCCCTTGCCTTGGGAGACATATCCAGAAAAATATTGCTATGGCTAGTAGTGAGAATTACTGCTTGGGTACTTTTCCAGGATTTTTATGGTTTCAGGTCTCACATTTAGGTCTTTAGTCTGAAAGCGGGCTCTTTGAGAGTTGATAACTATTATACCGTCTACTAATTATCCCAGAGATGAAAATTAAAATACTTTTTTTTGCATATATGAGCATTAAAGATTAAAATAAAGAATGTATGAGAAAAGGGCTCATTCACTGACAAATATACAATCATTTGTTTGTATTGTTTACTATACACACAATGTTACATATACACAATGTTTCTGGAGTAGTTTGGCAATAATTGGCAAAATCTTAATTTTTTTACATAGTCTCTGACTGCAAATCTTGTTCTAGAAGTGTATTTTGGGGAAATAATCTTTTGGTTGAAAAAATCTGGCTCTAAAGATGGTAATAGCAGACTTGTTTTAGTAGTAAAAACCTGGAACCTTGCAAAGTGTCCCTAAAGTAGGAAATTAGCTGAAAACATTTCTACAATGGGACATGATGCGACCATTAAAAATGATTTTATAAAGACTATTAACAACATTGAAGGATGTTAATGGTATACTGCCAAAAGGAGATAGTAGGTTACAAATGTGCTTACTGTGTTTATATGTTTTTTTAAATGTTTATTTATTTTTGAGAGAGAGAGAGAGAGAGTGCACATGAGCAGAGGAGGGGCAGAGAAAGAGGGAGACATGGACTCTGAAGCAGGCTCCAGGCTCTGAGCTATCAGCACAGGGCCCGATGTGGGGCTCAAACTTATAAACAGTGAGATCATGACCTGAGCTGAAGTCAGACACTTAACCGACTAACCACCCAGGCACCCCTGTGTTTAATTTTTAATAGTCAGTAACATCCTTATGAATGTATGTGCTTAGAGAAAATATAGGAAAGACAAACACCAAAAATGTTAATAGTCACTACATCAAAGAATTGATGTTATGGGTAATTTTATTTTATTCTTTTTACTTATCACTATTTCTAAATTTTCTGCAAGGAATATATTGAAGTTTGCAATAAGGAGGAATTCAATACATGTTACATAAATTTATTTATTTTTAAATGTTTACTGATTTTGTGTGTGTGTGTGTGCGTGTGCATGTGCGTGTGTGTGTGTGTATGAGAGAGAGAGAGAGAGAGAGAGAGAGAGAGGAGGGGCAGAAAGAAAGAGGGAATCCCAAGCAGGCCCCATGCTGTCAGCGCAGAGCCTGACTTGCTGTTTGATCCCATGAACCATGAAATCATGACCTGAGCCAAAATCAAGAGTTGGTCGCTTAACTGACCGAGCCATCCAGGTGCTCCTGTTATTGAAATTTAAAACTGTAAATATGTTAAATATTTCCTTAAAACATTATTAGGCATAATAATTTTTTTCTTCTGTGGAAGGTAAATATACCTCTTAAGGACCTGACAGTGTGATTTAAATACACTAAAATGATAATAATTCAGTGCTTTTGGGGACAGGTGTTCTATAAACATAAAATGTTATAAAGAAAGCCTCTTTCAATCCAAAATGGATTTGTCCAAATTATAGATTTAATGGGTCCTCTCTTCTCAAATATTCTGGAGTCTTTCTCCTTAAATCTATAAAAGAGAAAGAAAAAAATAGAAATAAATATATATTAACTAATGTAATGGATCCCCTCCCCTATCACACCCTCCAAGTAGCAACATTGACCTCACCCTTCCTTTATCTGGGGGACGTTTTTGTGTGTTATCTTTCTGGCAATCTCTACTGACTCTTTTTTTGATGAGTCAATTTATTTCAAATCCTTAGATGAAGTTCATTGGTGTCTTTTGACTTTTCTCTTTTCTCTGTGGATGCATGTATCATGTGAATGACCACTATCCTGCCATAATTTATTGTGGGAATTTATATATTCATCTCTCCTACTAGACTTTGTTCACCCAGGGCAGGGACTTTGGGTTTTCCATTTCTGCAACCAGTACCTGCCGCAATGTCTGATTTGGTAGGGCTCAGTAAGTGTTACACGGCTTAGGATCTGAAATAGGTTGCTCCATTTACAGTTTTTACAACCAGTGGATTGTTTCATTTAGACCTATGATGGTCAGTTTTATGTGTTAACTTGACTGGGCTATAGTACCCACTTATTCAATCAAAATAATAATCTAAGTATTTTGTAGATGTGTTTAAATTATAAAGGCGATTATCCTAGATAAGCTGGGTGGGACTGATCCAGTCACATAAATGGCCTTAAGAACAGAACTGAGGTTTCCCTGAGGAAGAAGAAATTCTGCTGCTGTCGGAGGAGGATTTCCAGTCTACCCTTCCTGCCTTACTGATTTCAGGCTTGTCTATCCAGCCCCTACAATCATGTGAACCAATTCCTTACAATTAATCCAATTTTATATATGCATAAAAATCCCTTTCTCTCTCTTATCTCTATCTCCGTCTCCATTTATCTCTCTCTTTCTATTTCTCTGTCTATCAATCAATCAATCAATCAATCATCTATCTCTATCTCTATTTGCCTGTCAGAGTACATCAGAGAAAAGAACAGGTAGAAGATATATATGTAATGTTATTATTTTAGGGAGAAGAAGATGTTTAGATATCTCTACACTCTGGAAATGTATAATCTAGTAGTAGGAGGTATAATAGACAATTTTTCAGATTGCGGTAAATGCATAATTTATTAGAGATAAATATAAATAGGATTCACCAAAGAAGTAAGGGAAAGACCGTGTCTTCAATTGATGTATCTTAAGGCTTAGGCCTTGGGTCTGTCATTTTTTACCTGTATTCACTTCCTTGGTGGTCTCCTCCAGTCCCAGACTTTAAATATCATCATAGGCTAAATATTGACATATTTATACCTATATTCCCTTTCCTGAAATCTAAACCACTGTAGCCAATGACTTACTTCCGTTTCCACTTGGATGTTTAATAGACATCTCAAACTCAGTTTTTCCAAAATCAGACTCCTCACAACCACTTCATAAACCCTACAGACCTGTACTGGCTGCACTCTTTCCTACCTCCAGCAATGGCCACCTCAGTCTTTTGAGCTGCTCAATCCAAAAACCTTGAAGTCATTCTTGAGTACTCTTATTTTTCTCACTTTTTACATCAAATTACTTAATTCTGTTGGGTCTCTATTAAAGTCAAGTTAGACCACTACTGCCTTTGTCCAAGCCATCTTAACCCCATCCTCTCTTGCCTGGGTCATTTCAATAGCCTCCTGGCTGGTCTGCGCATTTCTTCTCTTATCCTCTGACACTGTAACACAGCATCCAGAGTGATCCTTTGAAAACTGTAAATCGGATCATGTCATTCTTTTGCAAAAAATCTTGCAATGGCCCCCAGTTTTACTCAGAATGAAAGTTAATGTCCTTAAATGGTCCTGTTACCTCTCTATTCTCATCTCTTTCTGCTCTTTTAGTGGCTTGTGCTGCTCAAGCCACCAATCATCTTTCAGATCCCTGAAGAAGGAATACGCTCTGTCTTCAGGCTCTTTCCACTGGCTATTACTTCTACCCGGATCTCTCTTCCAAATATCTTCATCACTCCCTTCCTCATCTCCTTGACGTCTTCACTCCAATGCCATTTTCTCAAAGAAACTTACTCTGACCTCCCAATCTAAAGTACAACTATTCTACTTTCCTCACTATTAATCCCACTTATTCCCTTTTAATCTTTCCATCTCACGTAGCATCTTCTAACATATCATATAATTTCCTTGATTATTATGCTTACTGTTTTTCATCTGTCTCCTCCACCTTATATGTTACCCCCCAACTGGAATGTAAACTCTCTGAGGTCATGGGTCCTTATGTTTATATTTATTTTTCTCTTATCACCCCAGGTGCCAATATCAGTGCCAAGCACTAGAGAAAGAAAGCATGAAGAGAAAATCTCCCTGATTGTAGCGATCTGGAAAGGCCTCATGGAGAAATAAGAATTTCAGAACCATTAGCCTTCAAGATCCTTCAAGATCATGGTGGTGCAAGGTCCTAATAAGTCAGATTTCGGAAGTGTGTTACATTAGCTTTCAGGGCTTCCATAACAAATTGCCACAGACTAGGTGGCTTAAACAACAGGATTTTTCCCCCCCTAACAAGTCTGGAGGCTGGAAGTCTGAGATCAAGGTGTTGGTAGAGTTGGTTCTAGGACATCTCTCTTCGACTCCAGATGGTCTTCTCTCTGTGCCATTGCATAGTCTTCCTGCTGCATGTCTGTGTCTTACTCTCCTCTTCCTATAAAGACATCAGTCACATTGGGTTGAAGCCCATCCCTTGGCCTCTTTTAACTTAATTATATCTTTAAAGATCCTTTTTCCAAATATAGTCACATTCTGGGGTATTGAGGAATAGGACTTCAAAGTATGAATTGGGGGTGGAGGGTAACATATGGTATGACACTGTTGTTGTGGCTGTATCTGTTCTGACTCGCTATTCTTTTAATTCAGGGATTTTTTCTCTTTTCTTTTTTTCGGGGGAAGGGAAGGACAGAAGGAGAGGAGAGAGACAATATATATTTTTTAAAGTTTATTTATTTTGAGAGACAGAGAGTATGCAAGTGCAGGGAGGGGCAGAGAGAGAGAGGGAGGGAGAGAGAATCCCAAGTAGGCCCTGTACTGCCAGCATGAAGCCTGACGCAGGTCTCGATCCCATGGAATCATGACCTGAGCTGAAATCAAGAGTCAGACACTCAACCAACTGAGCCACCCGGGTGCCCTAGGATTTTTTTTCTTAATGTGAACACTTCGATATGACAACTTGACTTCTCTAAGAGACACAACAAAACAATGAAAACTATAAAACTTTGAACTTTTAAAATGTTATCAAACAACAACCCAGATAAATAGGTGAATGGATAAACAAAATGTGGTATATACATAAAAAGCAATATTATTAAGTCATAAAAAGAGCTGAAATTCTGACGCATGCTATCCCATGGATGAACCTTGAAAACATTATTCTAAACACAATAAACTAGATACAAATGAAAAATATTATATAATTTCACTTATATGAGGAATGAGTATACTCAGAGATATAGACTAGGTAAATTTATAGAGACAGAAAGTAGAACGGTGGTTCTAGGAGATGGGGGAGGGGTATAAGGAATTATTATTTAATGGGTATAGAGTTTCTTTTAAATGAAAAAATATCTTTAAAACATTTTTATAGTTTTATTAAAAATTGTATGTATTTAGTTGTGTACATCACATATGTGATATGGTGGTGATTTATATACATATACATTGTGAAATGATTATCACAATCAAGCTAATTAACACATACTCATCACTTCGTATAGTTACCATTTTTTTCTGTGTTTGTGGTGATCACAGGCAGGATCTACTCTCTTAGCAAATTTCAAGCACACAGTGCAGTACCATTACTATAGTCATCATACTGTACATTAAATCCCCAGAACTTACTCATCTTATAACTGAAAGTTTGCATTTTGACTGACATCTCCCTATTTCTTCTACTCCGTATCTCTTGAAAATCACTGTTCTATTCTTTCTTTCTGTGAGTTTGACTTTTTTTAGATTCCGAATGTCAGTATGATATTTGCCTTTCTCTGCCTGGCTTATTACACTTAGCATAATGTCTTCCAGGTTTGCCCATATTGTTGCAAATTTCAGACTTCCTTCTTTTTTATGGCTTAATAATATTCTATTGTACATATATATACACACATCTTCTTTATCCATTCATCCATTGATGGACACTTAGATTATTTCTGTATCTTGGCTGTTTTGAATAATACTGCAAGTGTAGATAGTTTCTATTTGAAATAATGAAAAATTCTGGGAGTGCCTGCGTGGCTAAGTGGTTAAGTATTTGACTCTTGATTTCAGCTCAGGTCATGATGTCATTGTTTGTGAGTTTGAACCCTGCATCAGGCTCTGTGCTGATAGCACGGGTGCTGCTTGAGATTCTCTACCCTCCTTCTCTCCACCCCTTCCCCTCTCAAAATAAATAAATAACCATTGAAAAAAGAAATGATGAAAGATTCTGGAAATAGACAATGGTGATAGCTACACAATATTGTGAATATACTTAATGTCAGTGAAGTATACACTTATAAAAATGGTTAAAATGGTTAAAAAAGTTACCAAGTTACATGGAAAGATATAGCCTCATTTTGAGGCATAGAGTGGGACTAGAATGAAGGTGAGTCCCAGAAACGGAATAAGTAACGTAGTGAGGATAGGCCAGGGCTTCAGCATCATAAGGCATTCAAAATGCACTTAATGGATGAGGATTTCAGGAAGGGCCAGCAGTGCCTAGGAGGCAAGTGGCTAACAGTTTCAGAGAATTCACTTGTTTCTTAAATGGTCTATACTTCAAATCCTCAGACAAATACCCAGAAATACACAACACAGAATTGTATTGTGTTGCTGTATCTACAGCAGTACTGTGTGTCTCCAGTAGTATCGCAACAGTCTGCTGTATCGATAGCAGTGTTGCAACAGTATTGTGTTGCTGTATCTACAGCAGATGCTGAAGATAGAATCTTTGAGTCATAGTGTGATTACTTTTCCTCAGTTCCTGACTACACAGGAAAGTCTTTTTTAAGTTTCCAACATTTTTTTAGTACTCCTAGTATATATATGTTGTATTTAATATAATAAAATTCTTTTATAAGAATGACTGTGGATCTAGGGTTTGTTACCCTCTGAAAGGTGAATCTAGTATAAAAACTTTATTAAAAATTGTTTTTAATATTTATTTTGGAGAGAGGGAGACAGAGTATGAGTAGGGGAGGGGAAGAGAGAGAGGAAGACAGAGAGTCTGAAGCAGGCTCCAGGCTCTGGGCTGTCAGCGCAGAGCCTGATGCGGGGCTCAAACTCATGGACCATGAGATTGTGACCTGAGCTGAAGGTGGACGCCCAACTGACTGAGCCACCCAGGCGCTTCTAGTATAAAAAACTTTAAAAACCTTTATTTAAATAAAACATTATGAATAGAATACATTAGAAGCCCTCTTATCTGATGTAACTGAGACCAGTAGTGGTTGATAAATTGAAAAAGGTGGTGTAAACCAGGCTCATAAAAGTGAGACATGTGTATCTTAAACATTTTATTTTAGCTTAAAACATTTGAATGTACATTAATTTACCAACATTTTGGTACAAAAGCAAGGCTCTTCATCGAGTATGGATTTGTTGATTAGAGTTCTGCTTGGTATTTCTTCTCTGAAACATCCATAATTCCAATATGCAGTTTTGGTTTCTTTAAAGTAGTGGGAAATTAAAGATTTTCATGAAGCAATATGGAAACCTTCTAAATTGTTATGAATTACACCTCACCATCCTACAGTCTTTTGCAGTTGTCTCTTCTCACCTAATTTTTTTACTCTTTGTTTCTTCTTGCAACTGGCTTTTATGAAGTCTTTCGAAACATTCAATTTACTTTTCACACTCAATTTTAAAATGGTTTATTTTTATTAATTTACATAATTAGAATAAATACAACTAACACCGGATGGGGAACAAAGGCATCCTGGTGTGCACACATCAAGCTCACTAGCTGAGCAATCAGTGTGCTGTGGGCACAGACCAGGAAGGTTGAGAGAGGGAATGGAGGTCCACTCAATTGGCCAGTTTGCCCAGTGGAGGTTGGTTAGGAGAGTTTGTCATGTATGTCCTTCTAAAATCCACGAAATATAGAAATGAACAAAATAGAAAGTCCTCTTTGATCGATTATAGAACCTGGTTAGAATGTAATAGACAGGTCAGGGACAGAGTAAGGGATAAGAGCTACACTTGAGGACTTTTTGACTGTTTGCTTCAAAATGGCTGATGGAAGATACCTACCTATATCCATCCCCTGGGTCAGAGTGCTGTATTAAATTATCCTGATATAGAAAACAGTCCCCAAGCAAAGTCTAAAATGAATTTACTTAGGTGAGACTGAGGTTCTTAAGAGGAGAAATGTGGATAGAAAGCAGATTTTTTTAATTGTGTTTTCTCTTTGAGATGAAACAGAACTTATCAAGCATGGAATGCAAGTGCTTTGACAACAGAGAGGCTACAGTTCTGTGTGTTCACCTAGAGACTTAGGTTGTGCAATTAAGCTTGTGCCTTAGAGATACCATCCTGGACCTTCAACTTCTTGATTATTTTTCCTGTTTGACTACTTGCCATTTAGCCTTGGCAAGTATTTTTACTCAAGCATCTGATCGTCTGCATTAGCTTAGTCAAGATGACGAAGGAGGAATTTTTAGCACCAGCTAGCAAAACGACCTTCTTCCCCCGACTCTCCGCCCAGTATCAGAGGCTCGCAGAGAGCCAAATGGGATCAAAGTTCTGAGCCTCCAGTGGAGACAGCTGTCTCTGTGCTGAACCTCCTAGGGCTCAGCAGCTCTGTGGGGGTTTCCTAAGTGCTTTGTGAGGGTATTTTTGGAACTGAGGACTTGACAGAATTGTCTCTCTCAAATTTGTCTTAGGAGTAGGATCTAGGATTTAAAGGTCATGATTACTTATGGTTCCAGGATAGGGATCCACTCGGTGAAACAGTTTTTGCCCTCCTCTGGGTTAGTCCCCATTTAAAAAACTTAGTAGAGTGAGACATTCTAAACTCTCAGTAAATAACCAAGAAAATAATTCCTGATAAGCCTTCCTTGCCCTCCTGTCTCTGTAGTCATGATCACAATGAGAATTATTCATGAGTTCACAGCTTCATCCGTTTCCCATTTTTTGAGTCTTCAAATGAATACAGATTTTTTTTTATAAAGTAAATGTGGTTTTATACTGTTTGTTGTAAGATCACAGAGGCTTTCTACCAACATGCAAGAAACAGGTTTCACTTTCACCCAATATTTTGTACAATAGAAATAGTTCTAAAGAAACACATGAACAAATATGTTCACAGTTTTACCAGTCAAGAAGAAAATACGTTACTTCTCACTGACTGTCATATTATGGACATCTGGTTATTTGGTAAGGAGTATTATCAAAGCTACAGCATCTTCTCAGTCAGGGACTTGGGGTACCACAACTTCTCCAATTTCAAATGAATTCCGATTTGACCTGCACTATTTTTGCACATTATTTGCATCTTAATTGATACTAAGTAGGTAAGTACCTCTAAGCTCTAACTAGAAAGATTATCTCAGAATGGATGTGTTTACCAGATATTTGAAATAACTGGGGGCTTTCTCCAGCTAGTTCCAAGACAAAGCTTCCAGATTGGCCAAATCCTGACAGTTGGTTTTCTGTGCTTCCTAGGAGGTCACAGGGAAGATGGTCCACAATGATGTACACTATAAGTCATCTTGAGAAAGCCAGTTGGGCCTAAGACTTGTCAACTGTACAAGGTCTGACAGAAGAAGCAACATAACTGCTTATGGCTAAGCTGCAATATTTTCTGGTTCTTTAATTTAGTATTTGATTCTTCTACCTTCTTGAAATGCAGATATTCAAGATGGTTGGCTATGCCTCAGTTAATTAAAAGTTTGAGAATATTGAGATTAATCTCAGAGAGAAAGAACATTCAAATGGGGAAGGGGGCAGAAGGAGAGAGATAATCTTAAGCAGGCTCCACACTCAGCGAGGAGCTTAATGTGGGGCTCAATCTCATGACCCTGGGATCATGATCTGAGCTGAAATCAAGAGTCGGTTGCTCAACCGACTGAGCCACACAGGTGCCCCAGGAATACTGAGTATTTTAAAGAAAGCAGCATTATTAAGTCCCACTGTGGTTAGAATAAAAATATAGTGGGTATTTTTTAAAGTTTGTTTTATTTGAGAGAGAAAGTGAGTGAAAGGGGAGAGAGAGAGGGAGGGAAAGAATCCCAAGCAGGCTTCTTGCTGTCAGCACAGAGCTCAATGGGGCCCGATCCCATGAACCATGAGATCATGACCTGAGCTGAAATTAAGAGTTGGACACTCAACTGACTAAGCCATGCAGGTGCCCTGTGGGTATTCTTTTTTTAAAATTTTTATTTAAATTCCAGTTAACATGAAGTGTAATATTAGTTTGAGGTATACAATTCAGTGATTCAGCCTTTATATACAACACCCAGTGCTCATCACAACAAGTGCACGCCTTAATCTCCATCACCTGTTTACCTCATTGCACCATCCACCTCTCCTCTGGAAACTATCAGTTTTTTCTATAGTTAAGAGTCTATTTATTTTCTTTATTCTTTTATTTTATTTTATTTTATTATTTTGAGAGAAACAGAGACAGCACAAGTGGAGGAGGGGGAGAGAGAGTGACAGAGAGACTCTCAGGCAGGCTTCACACTGCTAGCAGAGAGGCCAACATGGGGCTTTAACTCACCAAACTGTGAGATCATGACCTGAGCCAAAGTCAAGAGTTGGATACTCAGCCAACTGAGCCACCTAGGCACCCCTAAGAATCTATTTCTTAATTTGCCTCTTTCTTTTTTTTTCCCCTTTGCTCATTTGTTTTGGTTCTTAAATTCCACATATGAATGAAATTATTTGGTATTTGTCTTTCTCTGACTTATTTTGCTTAGCATAATATAATCTAGCTCCATCCACATCATTGCACATGGCAAGATTTCATTCTTTTTTATGGCGGAGTGATATTCTATTGCTTATATATTCCATTGCATATATATAGTAGGTACTGTAGAAGCTAATATTTATAGAGAAAGTTTCTGAAACCAAATGAAGTTTTCAACATTCAACCAAATCTTAAGTTGGGGTAAAAAAACTCAAATGTCTTGAGGCCTGGTGGGTATTATAAAAGAGTGAAACCAAGTAGAAGTCAAAGTACTAGAAGTGGTGGGCACCATAGAAAACTAGAGCATGGCTGCTCTGTGCAGAGATGCGTGGCTGCACCCCAAGGACAGCTGATTGTTGCCAGGAGAATGAAGGCCAGTGTTGCTCAATCTTATGATTTTTAAAAGGAAGTGAACATTCCAGAGAGAAATTTGGATTTTCATGTGAAATCTCCTGATCTACAGATATTGGCAACCAAATAAAATTATTCAAAGAACATCGTAAGACAAAACACATTTGTGGGCTAAGTTTAGCTTGATCCCCTGTAGCTCGTGGCCTCTGATCTAGGTTTTACCTAGGTTTTCGTTTCTGTTTAGATTTTACCAAGTTTTGGGGTAACATTCATGATCATTAATCCAGTGATATAGGATCTTAATCTTCTTTACCTTCAGTATTAAAAATTAATACAAAGGTTTTAGGGCAGCTGGCTGGCTCAGTTGGGAGAGCATGTGACTCTTGATCTTGGGGTGCTGAGTTCAAGCCCCACACTGGGTACAGAGCTTACTTAAAAAAAATAATATAAAACTTTTATTTGCACGCTCATCCTGCCTCCAGCATTTGTAAAGTGTCTTCATTCCGTTGCCAGAATTTTAACAAAGATCTTAGTTGTGGTCACCTCTTCAGTAATAAAATCTTTGAAAACTCCTCAGAGTCTCCAAGGTATATTCCAAACATACAATGGCTTTTTCAATCTGGTCCTAGCCTACCTTCCTGAGTTTAACTATTTCCATCCTCCATCTTATATCCTAGTCATACCGGATTACTCTTCATTCCCCCAAACCAGTATGCACTCCCCATTTACATGACTATGCTAAAGCTATTCCCTTTTTCTGAAATACTTTTCTGCCCTATTTCTGGTCAATGTCCAACCCAAGTGTCTCCTCCTCTTTTTGTACTTCTCTGATTTATCCAGTCTTGGGCAGTTTGTTCTGTGTTTATATTAGTGAAATATATTCCTTTATTAGGGAATTTGTAACATGGTGGTATACTAATTCATTTCGTGCCTGTATTTTTTGAGGGTAGCAAGCATATCGAAGATAGCAATAAATCAAGTCTTGCAATCGCAGGTGAAATCTGTTTATGAACTCAAGTTTAACACAGTGCTATATAAAGAGAAATAAAGATGTTACACATTTAATCCAAAAACTCTGAAAAAGGTGCTTAAAAATACAAAGTTTATAATTAAATTTTATTTTTTATTCTTGGAGACTTATCTAAAAGCATTATTTTGTGAAACAAAACAAAAACAAAAGAATGCCTTTGAAATCCCAGGGTTGGTCATAGGCATAATTGTATAGGTGCCAATCTACACATTGTGATTTGAGGGAACAATATAGACTTTTCAGTATTTTGGATCTATCTAAAATAGTGCCTGATGGTTTTTGTTACTCCTTAAAGCTGTATTGTCCAACAGAGTAGCTATTAGCCACATATCACTATTTAAATTCAAATTAACAAAAATGAAATAAAATTGAAAATTCTATCCCTCAGTTGCCTAGTCATATTTCAAGTTTCCATTCACCACATGTGGCTAGTGGTGATCATATTGGATAGCACAGATATAGAACATTTTCATTATGGCAGTAAATTCTATTGGAGAGCACTATTTAAGGATTTCGTTAAGAGATGAGAATTTTAATGGAGGAAAAGGCAATTTGTCTTCTAAGAAAGATGGTAAGTTAGTTGCTACACACTCAGGTAATAGCCTATAACAGGAATCAGCAAACTACAGCCTGTGAGCCAAATCCATCCCTCAAACTGTTTTTGTAAATAAAGTTTTATTAAGGGGCGCCTGGGTGGCTTGGTTGGTTAAGTGTCCGACTTCAGCTCAGGTCATGATCTCACAGTTTGTGAGTTTGAGCCCTGCATTAGACTCTCTGCTGTCAGGGTGGAGCCTGCTTCAGATCCTCTGTCTCTCTCTGTCCCTCCCTGCTTGTAATCTCTCTCAGAAATAATAAAAAACATTTAAAAAATAGTTTTATTGAAACACAGCCACAGGCTACTACTTTATTTATAGTTTACAGCCTCTTTTTTTTTTTTTTTTTTTGTACTATGATGGCAGAATTGAGTAGTTGAGATAGAGACTGTATGATCTGTAAACCTAAAGTATCTAACCCTTTACAAAAAAGTTTGCTGCCCTTGGTCTATGTGATTAATTTCACACTGATTTTGCCACTGGGAAAAAAGAGGAATGATGATGAATATAGAAGGAGAAAGAATGTAGAGAGGCTCCTTAAGGAGTGTTACTGGGGAACTAAATGTTTCTAACATTTTGCTTTGATTTGATTGGCATGGACATACCATCAGTCACTTCTTAACATTGAAAGAGTTGAAACAGTATGTTTATGTTGAAACAGTAAATTCTTATTAAATTTTTTCTTCCAGCTTCATTGAGGAATAATTAATAAATAGAATTGTATATATATGTATAGTATATATATGATGAAATAATTACCACAATAAGTTTAATCACTACATTCATTACATTACATAGTTAACACCTTGTGTGTGTGGTGAGAACATTTAACATCTACTCTAGCAAATTTCAAGTATATAGTACCATAAAACTAACTATAGTCATCATGCTGTACATTAGATCCTCAGAATTTATTCATCTTAAACTGAAAGTCTGTACCCTTTGACATATCATTTCCCCCTTTACCCAGCCTTGGAAACCACCATTCTATTCTCTGTGAGATCCACTTTAATTTTATTTTTTTAGATTCCACATATAAATGGTGCCAAACAGTATTTTAAACTCTAAATTTCTGTGCAACACTGAACACATATTTCATATCCCTGAGCAAGTCATTTAAAGTCTTTGGGAAATTGTGGGATTAATTAATTAATTGATTAATGTGTCAGATGAATGAAAAAATGAATCTATAAAATGAGGAATTTAGACAAAATGATCTCTGAGATGTCTTCTTGTGCAAAGATTTATCTTTGTTGGCATTTTTACATATTGGATTTTTAAAAAGCCAGGTATGTCTGCATAGAGATTCAGTTTCTGCTCCCTGAGACCACCCTGGGCAATGCTGATATAGACAGCTATCTATAGGTCATGTACATAAGAAATCACAAAACTCACCCATACACTGAGTAGCACTTATATAACACATTACCGAAGCATGGGTACACTTCAGAGATGGGAAGCAAAGGCATCTTGGGAATTTCCATGTTTAGATTTCATAGAATATCGACACTTTCCTAAGCAACCTGAGAGAGTTTGGGGAGGAGATGGTTACAACCTGCTCTACTACTTCTCTGAGAGCCTTCAGTAGTTTCTGAGTGCACACTGCAGTGGATGGCATCTCTGTCCTCAAAGCTGAAGGGGTCTTAGCAGGTTCTTTTGCTACTTGTGCAACATACAACAACTGTACATGGGCTTCAAACCCCCATCTTCCCAGTCTTTTTCCTTTATTTCACAATTAGTGAGAATATACCTGAGCAATGCCACTGCTATGGTGTGCCACAGGAGAGGTCTTTTTTTTTTTTTTTTTTTTTAATGCTTATTTATTTTTGAGAGAGAGCAAGCAAGCAGGAGAGGGACGGAGAGAGAGGGAGACATAGAATCCGAAGTAGGCTCCAGGCTCTGAGCTGTCAGCACAGAGCCCGACGCAGGGCTCAAACTCACAGACCGTGAGATCACGACCTGAGCCGAAGTCGGATGCTTAACCGGCTGAGCCACCCGGGTGCCCCAAGGAGAGGTCTTAACAACCTGCCCAGTGATGGGTCTTTTGTTTTTGTGCTTCTGAAATTCTCTTGATGAGCTCTGTAGTCTCTGAGGGAGATCAAGTCAGGATTGAAAATAGATGCAGGAATTCAGGGAAATTTGCCTTGCTCTTTCTCTGATATTCTGATTTTGGAGCAAAACAAAACCCTTTATTCTCAAGGATCACTGTTTTGAGGGAATCACTCTCATAACAAAATAATGGAATTTAAGACAGAAGTGAGACCTTAGAAAGCTTTTGCAAGGGCATTATTATGTATTGAGCCTTATATTCCTATGAGTTTCCTTTCCTTTCCTTCCTTCCCTTCCCTTCCCTTCCCTTCCCTTCCCTTCCCTTCCCTTCCCTTCCCTTCCCTTCCCTCCCCTCCCCTCCCCTCCCCTCCCTTCCCTTCCCTTCCCTTCCCTTCCCTTCCCTTTCCTTTCCTTTCCCTTCCTTTCCTTTCCCTTTCCCTTTCCTTTCCTTTCCTTTCCTTCCTCCTCCCCTTCCCTCCTCCCTTCCCTCCTCCCTCCCTCCCTCCGTTCCTTCCTTCCTTCCTTCCTTCCTTCTTCCTTCCTTCCTTCCTCCCTCTCTTTCTCTCTGTCTCTCTTATTCTCTTCATGGAAATATTCTAATAAATTGCATAAACCGCCTTCTAAAAAAACAGGAAGATATTAAATTGGACCATGAGAGGTACAAGGCACAAAGCAATTCTCCAGTATATCTGAAGGAAGAAAGAAATAAACAGAATCAAATTCTTGTTTACATGTTGGCCAGCAACTCACTTTCCCCCCCTGTGATGTTCTTTTCTACCATCCTGGAGGTCTTTTTACTGTTGATATTTAGTTATTTCATCAGTTACAGTCATTGATATCTCTGCTTGGGACTATCACATAACATCAACATGTGGTTCTTGTGTAGCTATTAAAACCTTACTGATAAAATATCAAAAGGAATACATAGAAAACTGTTGGAGTTTTCAATTGGCTCCCCATTTTCACCCATTTCTCCAAATAATAGTTTAGCTTTTCATTCTGAAATTCAAAGATAAGTCTTAGTGATAGATTGGAGGAAGGACTAAGTAAATTACCTATAAATACTTTACTAAATACATTAATTTATAAACCACTCAGCTAGTAGTTCCTTCTGCTAGTCACTGACCTGAAAGTATTCAGTTAAAAATTCCTATAGATGTAATTTTTTCATCATTTAATTTAACCCGATTAATTACATTTTACTAATTTTTTAAGATACACAGTAAAAAGATGGTTTCTGGTGTGTTTAGGTAGGATTCAATATCTTTAGATTCAAAATTCTAAACTGGAAAACAGACTGATTTGAATTTACCACATGTCTTTTTCTTGAGCCCCTTACTGGACACAACATACAAAGGAGATTCAAAAGAAGCGTAAACATTTATTAAATAAATATGTCCCCTGGTTCTTTAGGAAATGACATTTTAAAGTAGACATTTTTATAAACAAAGTTGAAAAATAAATAGAAGACGTGAATTTACCCAGGAAAATACTTTTAAAGTACATTGGGAAATCTGTGGTAGAAAGACTATTAAGAAACAGTAAAATGACTGAAAGTTGAAGGGAGAGGCAATAAGGTGATGAAATAAACATGGAATGTCTCCTGATTGTGGTCTGTGCATGGGTGTACAAATACCTTGTGCACATGTAAAAATCACACATCTAATTGATTCATGGCTTCGTGTATCTATAGTACATCCAACTAACGTAGGTGCCATAAGGGTCTGCCCTCTTCACATTCTGGCCTACATACTTGCCACCTTATCCAGGTGCTCCTATAACCGCTTACATCTGCCAAGTTAGCTGGGCCAGAATTGAATCCTGTTTTCAGAGAACCACGTTGAATCTCTGAGCCTGAGTTAGAATACGTTACTTCCTGAGTGGGGTTGAAATGGGGCTGAAATCTCAATTTTGATTGTGAGCCTGACTGTCTTTTATCCTTTGTGGATCTCTAGATTCTTATTCATCTACGTTGTTCTGTTTTCCTTTCTTCTATTGCTTATTTTGATTTCTTACTTGCCTACTTGAGTTCTGATACAAAGCCTGTTTCTGGTCTTGGGCACCTGGATGTATCCTTGCTCGAGCCTTCTCCTCTTATTTGGGAATTTCAACTCTGCTTGACCATGCTTTTCTGGGACTGGTCTTCTCTATTCTAGTGGTCATCTTCTAGTCCTTATCCCCAGCCTTACCTCACCCCCCTGGCCCTGAATCTTTCCTGGGCCGGATGGCTTCCTGCATTCTCAGCTGTGATGACCTCCTATCCCATGTTGTGATGGCACTCGGTTATTGTGTTACTGACTTCTGAATGCCACTAACCTCTCCGAGGCTCTTTTCTTTGAGGCCAAGGAATTGGACAAAATATTCTTGGAGGCCCTATGCAGACCTAATGTGTAATGATTTTGACTCCTTCCATCACAGCCTAAAACAATAAAGGTAGGAGGAAGGTTTTAATAAAAATTATTATGACTGTAACAACTAGACCCTATATTAATCAAGAGGAAGTTGCCCTTGTGGATGTCTGGTTCTCCTGGTGCACTTTTAGGACCTGACTCATCTGCGCAGGGGGAAGTATTTGAAGGGGTAGTGACTTTTCCTAGGATTAAAGTTCAGCTTGAGTCTTCTGCTTGATCTTTCTTCCCAGACCTATGGGTCCCCTTTGCTGGTTGTTCTTTCCACATTAAGAAGATTTTTTTTTTTATTGTACTCGACCTATTTCCTTCTTAAGTTAAAACATCTACCTCTAAGCTTCTAGATCTGCATTTGCCTCAGTGTTAAGCTTTTGAATATCCAATCTATCTGGTTCCCAGGCCTTGCCTCCTGGGATCTGCTTTTCTCACTGCTTCCAGAGCTGAATGTGACAGTTGTACATCAGTATTTGTGGATTTCTCCATCAATGGGGATCTTGGAAATCTATCTATATAGGAGTAGTGTTGGCCCATAGCTTAGATGAGAATATGGGATTTAGAATGATTAGAGAGTTAAAAATTATTTAAAAAATAAGGGAATCTTAAGTAAAGACTGATATGAGTGCGATAAGTGTTCTTTCATGAAAAGAACTGAAGTTAGTAATTCATGACAGCAAAGGCAGCCTACCTTTTCTTTTAGTAATACAAAAATGCTGCCCATTGAGAGGGCATGTTAGTTGGTAAAATGCTGCTCAGTTGTCCTTATTCATGCAATGTCTTTATTTTAATGACTTGCTAAAAGCTTGTTTAGAGAGATGTTCAAACAGAGAGATCTGAAGGTTGGGATTGGATTGTAGAGTTTCCTAAATAAGAAAACCGTGAAAATCCTGAAATATCTCCTTTTACATTACTCTATAAAAAATTGTGGGCTTATGCTTTAAGCAGGTTTACCCCCCACTTTCACATAAAGGACTCCTGAAGTTGGTTTCTCTTTATTGTGGGAGGGTATTGTGTTCTGTTCTATTTATTCACCTTCATAATAATCACATAGGCCTTCCAAAATAATTGTAATGCACTGCTTTCAAAGTAACCTAAAATAGATTTTATAAACTTCACAAAATTTATAAGGTGGTTTCATATATGATTCTCACCATTTTATGGTTCAGTAAAGTGGAATGGGGGATATCATGATTTTGGTTGAGTTTTACCGGTTGTCTCCCAATAACAATCAAGTTAGAAAGAGGTATTATCCCTTGTCTCCTGGAAATATCAGCTTGATGCTGGTCTTAGAGCTCATGCCATTCTTTCAGGGATATTGGATTGGACCACTAATTTTCATCCCTGACCCATACTCCATTAATCTCTTATGTGAAGTGCTTATCACAGTGCAAGACCCAGAAACAGGTGCCCAGTGAACACTGGTTTCATTTCTGTTTTCTTCACTTTCAGGTACTCTGCATTTCAAAAGTCTCTGAAGAGAGTGCCCTCCTTAACCTCCTTAATCCCCTGGAAGGTCAAGTCCACCATGGGTCCAGATCAGGTAACATGGAACATATGGAAAGCCTCTGATTTATCCCTTACTTGGGGCATAAAAAAAAATCCTTGCCCTGTCCCAGGGGGTACCTTTGCTAAGACTGTGTACCTGTGAGGTTGCCAGTGTTTGAGGATATTTTTCAGGTTTTAAATATGTTAATGACTATGGAGTATTATTGTGCAGACCAACCTGAAAATACTGCTTAAAGAAGCAAAATCCACAAACAGTGCATATAAGTAGTCTTTCTCTCAATCTCTCTTTCTTTTTTTGCAATGTATCAGCCATTCATAAATATCATTAAAGTGGAAAGAAAAATTCATAATAATTAAGTTAAGCCCTAACTTTTAATCATATACGAGCTAAGTAAATGTTTATTTTAGAACTATGTTTAGAACTATAGTTCTATTTCTTTATGAGAGCATTGGAGTTGGAAGTTGATGGCTTTGATATAGCACAGTTAATTTAATAGTAGAGATTAAGAGGTAATTAAGTCCCCACGTATGAAAGAATACTAAAACGTTTAAGTTATATGAGGTTGCCAGTGTACGAGGATATTTTTCAGTTTTTTTAAAACTGTTTTTTTTAAAAAGGTCGTCAAGCATGTTTTAAATTATGTTAAGTACATATTGCCAGTGATGATCCCTATAAGTTCAACCTGGTGACATTTGGTTAGCTCAGACACAAGTGCACAAAAGTTGAACTCATGTATAATTTCTTGTATATTAAAAAAATCTGGCGATGCAGCGGCAACGAACATCTTTTGTGAAAAAAGGGAGAATCCAGTTGGTAAAAAACGGGGGAGTATTTTTCATTGTCCACTAGATGTCAGTACCGAACTGGCTAAACTCGTGTTATGCAGCGCTCTGAGACAACATGCTATTAATTTATAATAAAAGGTATCTGACAGCTTTATTCTGATGAATTATGGGAATCCAAAGCATAATTCCCAGCCTTTGGTTTATAAATTGTCATTGATTTTAATGTTCTTTGTAAAGTTGTGGCATGCAACAAATTTTCCTGCCAAGAGCTGTTAAATAAATAGTTGTCCTTTGCTCTGAGTAGTACATTGAACTTGTTAGACTGATGAGCAGAACCAATTGATGGTTATCCATAAACCATTTATGACAGAATGCACCGCAGCAATTCAAACAATTATTGAATGCATTCATTATATATTTTTAAAAAAAATCTCAAGTGAACCAAACGGAACATTACAGGTAATAGACAGTAGCAATGCCACACAATTCTTTTTGAGACACTTCCTGAGTGACAGATGACTAGAATTGTTGTAGGATTTGCTGAGGGCTCATCAAACCTCCCTGGAATTATTTGGTTTCCTCTATTGTGTGACTTGGCATCCCAAAAGTATATTACTTGCCTTTTCTAAAGAAAGATGGTTATTGTAAAGACGGGAGCTTTTGTTCATGTGAAGATCTCTTACAAACTGGCATTGGAACAAAGGAAAGCTAATGCCTGAGATATAATTTCAGTGCATTTGGAGATGTGGTTAATGTATATGGGACCGTGGAATTTGGAGGTCTGTGATGACCACTAAGGACTTAATCACTTTCAAGAGGAGGTTTCAGCTCCTAGGAAAATTCTCCACAGGCCTTCTGCTGTTGTGTTTGACTTCACTCTCTGAAAACACTTAACATCCTTGGTGGTTTTCAGAAGGACCATTGGTTGCTTTTGTTCTTTGTTTGAAATTGTCCCGCGTGTTCTGTTGCTATGTCAGAGACCACCTTTACTCCCCAGAAGTGGCCGTCTTTCAGGGATGTAGCCTCAAGTCTGTTGTTTGTTCAATGTTTTAAGACTTCTTTGGGATCAAAGGAAAGTGACCTAGGCATGTAAAATTCTGTTAATGGTGCTATTTGTGAAAGTACACGGCAAACTACCTCTAGGCACTGCTAAGTAGTGAATCCGTACATTAAAGACTCTAATGTTCTATCCTTGATTTCTTTTTCTCAAATCTATTGCCCTAAATGTTGCGATATGACAGTAGCGTACAAGCTGGGAATGTTCCCCTAGTTTCTCTTTGAAAGAGGAAAAATCCGTGGGCTGAGGAGGTCAGATTTTAGCTTGAATTCCTCAAAAAGTCTGAACGATAGTTCTTGTTCAGTGCTGTTTCCTTCGGATTTAAAAATAAAAGATTTTTAAAGAAAAAAACATTAGGAAGACTGAGAGTTTGATACACATATGGCTGCCTTTTACAAGTCACTATGATCTGTCACATAAATACTGTATTTACTGACATTTCAAAATGTGGACTCTAATCTCCACACGCATTTATTTTTTTTTAATACTTGCTTTTCATTGCAAGCTGCAGCCCAAGAAATAACATTCGAAAACATGCAACGTGGTCCACAGGTTCAACTATCAATGTCATTACTCTTTAAAAAGCTCAAAGACAGTGGAGTTCAGAGTATAAGCATTTAAGTCTAAATTGAGTTAAATTGAGTTGGGTGGAAAGTTAGTGAGAGGAGTCATTTTAAGCACGAATACAGTTTTTCACTGTAAGGGATGAATAGTGGCTGTGTGCTGCAGTATATTTTTCCAAAGCTATTTTCATACTGGTTCCTTTACCTAACTCTCAGATTGTTGCCATCTCTTGTATTTATCAAGTGTGAGAACCCTTGAGCTGCATTAATTAGCTGTGGTAGCGTTTCGAACAGGCAGTATTACTCTGTGCAGTTACCACAGTGTTTAAAAATTTACATTCTCTGTCCCACATTGTGACCACCTGTGACCAATCAGTTTGATATATAGACTCGGCAGCTCTCTCTGTGCTTAGGGTCACTCAAAGAGACTGCTCCTCAGGCTAATGTTCCGGGGAGCCCTGGGCTCAAGGGAAAATGGGTGTGGGGGAACAGCAGCAGAGTGCAGTGAGAGCTTGCTGAATTTTTATAGGGAGTGTGAAATGAAAACTGTAATCTTTTGGATAATTTTTATTGCAGTAAATTGTCTGTATAATTCCCTTAAAGTAAAGAGTGCAAAAATGTTGCATCTTAAAGTGATTAAGGCTGAGAAGAATAACGAGTCAGTTTTAGAGAGGAAAAAAAATCAGTTTTTTTTTTTTTGTACAGATTAAGGTGTTCACTTTTCGATCAGTGTATCCATGTAGTTACTGAATACAACAGGCCAGGCACTATTTCTGGTGGAGTGAATATAGCAGTGGATAGAAAAATAATTTCCCTCATGAACTTGCATTCTGGTAGAAGGAGGCAGGCAATAAACAAATACATAAAAAGTCACTGGGGTGATAAGTGCAGAGGCAGAGAGGGCAGAGCAGGGTAAGGAGCTTGGAGAGAGATGCAGATGAGCTCAGTGAGTGCTCTTTTAGTGAGGGAGCCAGGGCAGCCTCCTTGGGAGAGACAACCGAGCAGAGAGCAGAGCAGGGAGAAAGAATAAGCCCTGTAGATAACCAGGGGAAAGTATTTCAGGCAGAGGAAACAGCACATGCAAAGGCACTGAGGCAGGAACAGGCTTGGTGTATGACGGGAAGAACAAGGAGGTTAGCATGGCCAGGGCACAGGAGTGAAGGGCAAACTGCAGGCATAGGAGGTGGAAGTTTGGGGAATCACTGTTAAGTCATGTAGAACCTCAGGGGATTCTGTCAGACCTCCGGCTTTTTATTCTGAGTTCTATGGAAGGTTTAGAGTAGGATCCTGATAAAAACTGACTTGTATTTTATTTTGTTAAAAAAATTTTTTTTAATGTTTATTGATTTTTGACAGAGACAGTGTGAGCAGGGGGAAGGGCAGAGAGAGAGGGAGACACGGAATCCAAAGCAGGCTCCAGGCTCTGAGCTGTCAGCACAGAGCCCTACACGGGGTGTGAACCCACAGACCATGTGATCATGACCTGGGCCAAAGTCAGACGCTTAACCGACTGAGCCACCCAGGGGCCCCAGACTGCTTTTTATTTTAAAGGATCCCTCCATTTGCTGCATGAACATAGTGGAGTAGGGGACAAGGGACAAGTGGGGAGTTCAGCTGAGAAATACTAGCAATAATCCAGGCCAGAGATGACGGGGGCATGGCCAGGTTACATAGTAAGAAGTGGCCCAATTCTGGATTCACTGTGAAAGAAGAGCCAACAGTATGTACTGATGGATTGGAGTGGGATGTGGGAAGAAGGATCGAGTTAAAGATGATAAGAGATTTGGCTTGAACAATTTCGCAAGGGTTGGTGCCATTTGCTGAGTTGGAAAACCCTGGAGAGGACCAGGTTTTAGTGTTGAAAGGAGAATCGGGAGACGCAGAATAGCAAGTAGATACGCAATCGTGAATTCAGGGGCCAACTCAGGTTTTATTTATCAGCCTGTAGATATGATCTATAGCCTTGCGCCTGAACGAGATGCCTCTGCAGGGAAGGTAGAAGAGATGTAAGACCAGCCATCTAGGTCGTGGAGAAGAGGAAAATCCACAAAGGAGACTGGGAAAGAATAAGAAATCAGGATCCCAGACAGTGCTCCTCCACGTGTGGTTGGTGGACCTGCAAGGTCATTATCACCTGGGTTCCTTTTAGAAATGTAAATTTTCAGACCTCACATCAGACTTATTGAATAGGAATCTCTGGAGAGTGGCCTCAGGGATCTTTTCACAAGCTTTCCAGGTGATTCTTTTACACAGAGAAACCAGACAAAGAGGGGTTTCCGGCGTATCAAAAGAACACTATGTGACAGACTCTCTTTTCATATTAAAATGATCAAGCCTTTGAAAATATGTTTTTGTTAGAAAACAGTGTACTATGTTTAGTAGTAGAGTTTTGGGCTATGTATCCCCAAATGAGTTCAGTGATCCAAAGTGACCAGCTAAGAAAATGCATCGTTGCTGAAAGCACCAGTAATATTAATCAAGATTCATGTAATCATTGATTAAAGAACTATTCAGATTCTAGATCAGATCTGATACAGTCTTAATTTTCCACAACAAAGAATAATCAAAATAGTGGCTAACTTCAGTCCCAAGCCCTCTGGTTTTAGCCCCTTACACACCATAAATGCATTGACGTTACCTTTGTATCATATATCATGGAGTAATTGTTGACCTGCGGCATGGATTGAATTGAATTTTTTGTACATGAGTGCAGGTTGTGGCCTGACTAGACTTCTAGTATATAGGTTGCCCTTCATCACTCAGCAGTGAAGAATGAAAATCAACAGAGCCTTCCCCAGCCTGCTGCTTAAGCAGCTGCTAACAGGCTGAGACTGCCCAGCCTCATTAACCCATTAGATACTGCCTTTGCCCGGGAGTAATCCTTAATGAGGTTGCATTGTGGAGAAGCCAGACATGCACCAAAATGCTGGTGCATTAATGTAAGGACCTTAAATGTGGGGCCTATAATGGAGTTGTTATTATATCAGAAGCAGATACATCAGAGAGCACTCTTAAGGCGGGTAAAGCAAATGATGCTATTACCATCTGTGAATCTATAGTGCTTTAAAAATATTGGAAATTTTGAATTCAGGAGGAACTTGGAAGCTTTCCATTTTCCCAAACATCTTGTCCCCCTAATTAGCAACTTTGTTCTCTAGAATAGGCAACAGTATACAGTATGAACCCTTAGATTTAATGCAACAATTGAAAGCAGCCTTGATCCCTCTAAACTTCATGGTTCATAATTTTCTCTGGGCAGAAAGATAATGATTGCACGCAAAACACCCCTATCACTTTATAGCCTAGAGGCAATAAAGATTCTGATTGTGTCAACAAAGAATTTTTAGAGCTATGACAGTAAGACCTTCGGATCAAACTTTGCCACATCACCGCACCACAGACACTCTGCCTATGGAGTAGATTTTTAAGGCCTCAGATTACTCTATACTTGTGGATGGGCTTTTAATAAAGCTACTAAGGTCCAGTGGTATAATTTCTTCATCCCTAAAATTTTAGCAATCGCTTTTATCCCAACTCTGCTTTTATTGGAGGAAATAATTATATTCTAACTCTCTTTCTACCTTCTCCTGTCTTTCTGTTCCCATCAGGTCTCTACAAATATCTGAATTAAAAAAAAAATTAAAAACCTCTGACATTCTTTATTGTCACATTATATTAAAGGAGGAAAGTGATGCTTTTACATTTTCCCTGTTCAAGAAGATGCTGAATAAGATTCTCCATCCATTCCCAGAAGCGGAAACTCTATTAAAATTTTAGATTGTAATCTAATAAAATTTCATCTTATTCTATTGCTTTTCTTAACCATCCCCCAGCAATAAAGCACATAGCCATAGTATCTAAGGCTAAGGAAAAAGGAGTTCATATATTGCATAAGTGTTTTCCAATAAATTTTTTAAAACTTGGAGAAGATGGGGGGGGGTTGCTTCATGTAATTTTATAGGACCTCTGAGGCCCAGAGTTTTTAAGTAATCTTTTTTGATGTTTTTAGACAGACCATTAAGCTGAGGATAAAAGTCCCTGTGTTCAATATCTGGATACATTAAGCAGTAGGTTTAAAATTTACAGCTTTCATTTTGACAAGGAAAATGACACGTTTGGTCTCAAGTGCTACCTTGAACTGTTTTTCAACACTGAGACAGGTTGTCAGGCTGAGGGTGGAGGTCTGAGCATTTAGCCCCTGTAGAGCCTCCATGATGTAAACTGTTCCAGCTCGTCAGGAAAAGCCAGCCGGACCCTGGGCTATGGGCTGATGTCTGGTCAGGGGAATGGCAGGATGCCATCTGGATGCTTGTACCCCCATGGGCTGAGGTCTAATCGAATGCCTTCCAATGAGAATGTAATTCATACAAGGAGGAAAAGAGTGTCCCAAAGAGAATGCCTACGCAAATAAGTGGACCTCAAATACACTTCCATTTAGATTCTGCTCCTAAGAGATTTCTCAAGGGAGCCTCTTCTTCTGGCTTGTTACATTGCCTTTGGAGATTGGGTCTTCAGAGAGTTGCTCAAGCAAAATGAAGGGCAGGGGTAGGGGTGGAGGGAAAGAGGGGAGAGCCATAGGAGCAATGAATAGGGGAGTACAGAAATGTGAAGAATATGGTGTCATCCAAGTGGTACAGCTAGTTAAGGACTACTGACAAGGCTACGACATTTCTGCTTCCTCTCACCCCAACACAAGGAATTAGCCTGGAAAGTAGGGGTGGAAGAGGTTGGAAAGAGTTTTATAAGCTACAATAAGGAGCGTGGATTTTATCTTGAAGGCAATGGATGGAGATGATGAGATCAGTATTGAAATTTGGAAAATCACTATGGCTTCTAGATGAGGAAAGGACCAGAGGTGGTAGGGGAATTCTAACACAGCCTGGTTGGGAGCTGACTGCAGTGATCCAGCGCCGAGGCGATAAGCTGGGGGCACTGCTGCCCTGTGCTAAGGAGATCTGGGGCTGTGGCACAAAGGTGCCGTCAGGAGGGACGGTCAGGGGCGGCACTCCCCAGTGGGCTTTGTGGGATTTGGTGCTGGATGTGGTGGCTGAGGGAAAGGAGGGCCATCTGGTTTGCTTCCTTTTGTCAATTTCCAGAAGATTGATGGGAAGTCAGGAAAGACTCTCACCCTCACCTAGAGAATAGAGACTCCCTATTCTCTCTCTCTCTCTCTCTCTCTTTTCACATCCTTCCTTCCCCCAACCCTCTCCCCTCCTTTTTCCTCATCCCTTTGGCTAAGTCCCTGAGGGGACAGAATACTTCTATCTACTGGACTTCTGTCTAACACTTCCTGTTTCTACTTTTTGTTCTATTTCTGCTGTGAAGACACTGCTTATATTCATAAAGTTTTTATCCTATATAAAGTGCTCCTGTAAATTATATACACTCAGAACATGGTGTATATACCTATTCTCCCTCCTTCCACTTCTCTCTCTCTCTCTCCCTGTTTATTCCTCTTAATTTAGATACAATTACTGGATGGGAGACTTACATCCTGTGAATGCTTTCTGTGTGAAGAGCATGGGTCAGTGCAAATAGTATGCTTATGTAAAAGGCACACATTTAATTCAACATTTATACCTGGCATTGTGGTTTTAATCAAATGTGGCATAAAAAAAAATCAGCTGACAGCACGATAAGTCTTAATTGATTTTGACCCCATGTGGTGTCAGATCTGTAGTATCTGGAATGGGCAGACTACACAACTGATCTCACTGTAATAAAGTCAGGGATTTAAAGGAAACTTACTGTGTTAGTTTATGTCCACATATGTGAAGAGGAGCTTAGCAAGGAAAACATTTATTTAAAATTTAAATACCAGCCTTTGTTTTAGCATTAGATTTTAAAGCTTGTGTTTATCTTCTTATATTTTAAATGTTAACCTTTGAGAGAGAGGGCAAGTTGGGGAGAGGCAGAGAGAGAGGGTGACAGAGAATCCAAAGCAGGCTCTGCGCTGAAACCAGAGAGCTTGAGGCAAGCTTGAACCCACAAACTGAGCCAAAATCGGAAGCTTAATGGACTGGGCCACCCAGATGCCCCTAAAGTTTGTGTTTATAAAGAATGCTTGATCTGAGGGGCTTACCTTCACCTCACCTATTTGCAGAAATGATAGAAAAATTTGGTTTATTAAAAATCAGAGGAAGTTCCACCATATCTCACCACACTTCTATAAGAGAACGATGAACAAAGTGGAAAAGTACTGAAAACAAAAATGACTATAAATTAAGAAATTCTCTGTGGCATTTTCCCACACTTATTAGTATTAATACAAGAATAATGTGTCCTGAGGCCAAGTAATTTTTCTTATAGGATAGAGAAATGTCCAAATTCAGAATGTTATCAAAATTTTAGAAACACCTACACCTTCTGTTCTAACATCAATAAAGCCATGACAGAAGATCAATTTGTTAAAATAAAAATCCACCACACGAGTGGACAGGTATTTTGAGGCCCTTTATTCCTGCTTTTATTTTTTTTAAACATCTCATGAAAAGGATACATAGAGCTAAAAAATGAGGGTAGTACACTTGTATTTTTTAAAATCTGTGGAACATTCAATATCTGTTCTGCATAAGCCCATTGGACTGTTGTCTCTGAGCCTTTACCCAGAAAAGCAGAAGCTTGCCCAGCATTACAAATGCTGTTCAAATATTTTCCAGAGACATAAAAGAGAAAATATCATCACAAGTAATGAAAATGAATAAAAAAACAAAACAAAACAAAACACAGGAGTATGGCATTTGGATAGACCAAGTGTGAACTAGGAGGGAGAGGTGTGGGGAGGGAGGGAGGGAGAGGCAAGGAGGGGAAAAGATCATAAACACAGGCCTGGGCAATTGATCACAGAGACTCTCTTCTGAGCTTCGTTTTCATACTATGGTTTGAATCTATTTTGTCACTTGGCTCTAACTATATCAGGACCTCTGTTCCTGCTTTTCTCTTGCAGTTATTTAGAAAAAACTTATAGAAGAATAAAGAGTATCACTAAAATTTGGAAAATTAGATTTCACAAAATATCTTGGGAACCTGAGAGTAGAAAGGCTTACTCAATTAAAATCTATTTTGGGAAGGTGTGCGATATGCCAGAAGTGTGAAATAACCCCTAACCTAATTTACAGAAGTCATATGGTACAGATATAGTTGGCAAAACATATGCATCTGACACAAAACATATACATGCGTACATGCGCTCACACACACATGCACACACACACCAGGGTTATAAATATCCAGAATAATGGATCTATTTTATTTAAGTCAATAAAAGGAAATAGTTTATATGTTCCAATTTCAAGGTAATTGCTACCTACAAAAAAGTTTTTAAAATTATTGGAGTCTCCCCCTAAGGTTAGGAACACGACAAGGATGTCCTCTCTTACCACTGTTGTCCAACATAGTGTTGGAAGTCTTAACCTCAGCAGTCAGGCAACACAAAGAAGTAAAAGGCATCCAAATCAGCAAGGAGGGAGTCAAACTTTGACTCTTCAAAGATGACATGATACTCTATGTGGAAAATGCAAAAGACTCCACCAAAAAACTGCCAGAACTGATCCATGAATTCATCAAAGTCACAGGATATAAAATCGATGTACAGAAATTGGTTGCATTTCTATGTACCAATAATGAAGCAACATAAAGAGAAATCAAGGAATCCATCCCATTTACAACTGCACCAAAAACCCCTAAAATACCTAGGAATAAGCCTGATCAAAGAGGGGAAGACTCTATACACTGAAAACAATAGAAAGCTTATGAATGAAATTGAAGAAGACACACACACACACACACACACACACGAAAAACATTCCATGCTCATGGACCAGAAGAACAAATATTATTAAACTGTCGATATTACCCAAAGCAATCTACATATTCAATGCAATACCTATCAAAATAACCCTAGCATTCCTCACAGAGCTAGAACAAACAATCCTAAAATTTGTATGGAACCAGAAAAGACCCCGAGTAGCCAAAGCAATCCTGAAAAAGAAAACCAAAGCTAGAGGCATCACAATTCTGGACTTCAAAGTGTATTACAAAACTGTAATCATCAAGACAGTATGGTATTAGCACAAGAACAGACAGATAGATTAAAAGAACAGAAAAGAGAAGCCAGAAATGGACCCACAAATGAATGGCCAAATATCTTTGACAAACCAGGAAAGAATATTCAATGGAAAAAAGATAATCACTTCAGTAAATGGTGTTGGGAAAACTGGACAGCAACATGCAGAAGAATGAACCTGGACCACTTTTTTACACCATACACAAAATAAACTCGAAATAGATGAAAGACCTCAACATAAGACAGAAAGTCATCAAAATCCTAGAGGAGAAGACAGGCAACCACCTCTTTTACCTCCGCCACAGCAACTTCTTACTACACGTGTCTCTAGAGTCAAGGAAACAAAAGCAAAAATGAACTATTGGGGCCTCATCAAAATAAAAAGCTTCTGCACAGCAAAGGAAACAATCAGCAAGACTAAGAGAAGATATTTGCAAATGACACATCAGATAAAGGGTTAGTATCCAAAATCTATAAAGAACTTACCAAACTCAACACTCAAACAACAAATAATCCAGTGAAGAAATGGGCAAAAGACATGAATAGACACTTTTCCAAAGAAGATATCCAGATGGGTTACAAACACATGAAAAAATGCTCAACATCGTTCATCATCAAGGAAAAACAAATCAAAACCACCAGGAAATATCACCTCACACCTTTCAGAATCACTAAAATTAACAACTCAGGCAACAAGAGATGTTGGTGAGAAAGAGGAACCCTTTTGCATTGCTGGTAGGAATGCAAACAGGTGCAGCTACTCTGGAAAACTGCATGGAGGTTCCTCAAAAAATTATGAATAAAACCGCCCTATGACCCAGCAATTGCACTACTAGGTATTTACCCAAAGGATGCAGGAGTGCTTATTTGAAGGGGTACATGCACCCCAATGTTTATAGCAGCACTATTGACAATAGCCAAAGTATGGAAAGAGTCCAAATGTCCATCAACTGATGAATGGATAAGGAAGATGTGGTGTGTGTGTGTATATATATATATATATATATATATACATGGATATCCTCTATCCATGACTATGTCAGCTACCACAAAATGCCCAGACTCCCAGGTCACCCTCCTCACCCACACACACACACACACACACACACACACACACACACACACACAATGGAATATTACTTGGTGATCAAAAATAATGAAATCTTTCCATTTGCAACAATGTGGATGGAACTAGAGTTCCGTTTCACTAAGTGAAGTAAGTCAGTCAGAGAAAGGCAAATATCATATGATTTCACTCATATGTGGAATTTAAGAAACAAAACAGATGAACAGAAGGGAAGGAAAGCAAAAGTAATATAAAAACAGAGAAAGACAAACCATAAGAGACTCTTAAATATAGAGAACAAATTGAGGGCTGCTGGTAGGGTGTTGGGTGGGGAGAAGGGCTAAAGGAGTGAGGGGCATTAAGGACACTGTTGGAATGAGGACATGGTATATGTAAGTAATGAATCATTAAATTCTATTCATGAAATTATTATTGCACTATATGTTAACTAACCTGAATTTAAATAAAAAATAAATAAAAAATAAAAAATAAAAACAAAAAATACGAAAAGTAAAATGATTCGCATCAAAAAAAAGTATTGGGGTCAATGTTTAAAACAATCAGTAAAGAAATACATAGCCAAAACAATACTTTCCTTTTGAAAGAAAATTCCCAGCTACTTATCCACCTAAATTATGCTGAGTCCTTATTTAGAACAGTGTCAGTAGTAGCTATCTTTTTTTTCAATGCTTATTTATTTTTGAGAGAGAAGGAAAGAGAGCTGCATGAGTGAGGAAGGGGCAGAGAGAGACAGAGACAGAAGATCCAAAGCTGGCTCTGTGCTGATAGCAGAAAGCCCCGTGTGGGGCTTAAACTTGTGAACCAAACTCATGAACTGTGAGATATGACCTGAGCCAAAGTCGAATGCTTAAAAGACTGAGCCACTCAGGCACCCCAGTCGTAGACACTTTTTGAGGTGGCAGCCCATCCCATGACAGTCCTTTGAGAAATGACCTCATTCTCGACTGTGCTCATACAGATGGCCCCCAGAAGCCATGCTCATATTTTGATACCACATCTCAAACTATAGCTGACCAGAGTAGTTACTTAACCTACACCATCCTAGAAATTCACAGACATAGACACACACACACACACTGAGATAACTCTTTGGTACGTACCATTATGCTTTTTGTTTTGGAATCCTTACATCCTTAGAATTAAAAAAATTAATTTAAGCTATTTACAGGGAAATTCTGTTACTTATAACCAAAGAGTCTGATTTAGACAATGGGAAGAAAGAAAGAGAGAGCTACTTGTAGGTGTAAGCTCTCATGTGGTGACCACATGCAACATCCACTGATATCAAAGAGATGGGGAGATATTATATTTATGACCCTTCAGGTAGTCTACAGTAAGGGGTCCCAGAAAGCTACTCCGCTCTATTCTTCCCCCTTTCCTCAATACTCATCACTTGTCTCCATTATTTGCTTTGAATCCAGATGTAATCTCATGATATCCTCTATCCATGACTATGTCAGCTACCACAAAATGCCCAGACTCCCAGGTCACCCTCCTCACCTATACTTTAAGCCTGCTCTTACTCCAATGGTTCTCAAATTTTATTGCACATGGGAATCACCTGGAAGGTTTGCTAAAACAGATTGCTGGATCTGAATTAGTTTCTGATTTAGTAGAAATGGGGTCAGGCCTGAGAAGGGAAATTTCTTACAAGTTCTCAGGTGATGTGGATACTTGTGGTCCGGTGGAAAACCACTGCCTGATTCATTTCTCTCCCCAAGCCCTGAAACTCACTCATAGTGCTCTCTGAATTCAGAGTCTGTTGATGGAAAATTCCCTATATTCTCAGCTTCTCTTCACTCTCTTACTTGACTCTCAAACTTGACTCTCCTCTAAGATCCCATTTTTTTCCTTATAGTCTGTCAAATGGTGGCTGCTTTTTTCTCCTAAAGCACTAGGACCACTGATCTGGTGGTGGAAGTAGGTGTATTCCTGGTTTCTCATTACTGCTTTCAAAGGTTTCTCCCCATCTCCTCTCTAAAAACACCAAATTACAAATCTTTTTTTTTATGTTTATTTATTTTTGACATAGAGACATAGTGTGAGCAGGGGAGAGGCAGAGAAAGAGGGAGACAGAATCTGAAGCAGGCTCCAGGCCCTGAGCTGTTAGCACAGAGCCCGATGCAGGGCTCAAACTCACAAACCGTGAGATCATGACCTGAGCTGAAGTCAGTGCTTAACCGACTGAGCCACCCAGGTGCCCCTCTTTTTTTTTTTTTTAAAAACGTTTATTTATTTTTTTTTAGAGACAGAGCACAAACCAGGGAGGGGCAGAGAGAGAGACGGAGACACAGAATCTAAAGTAAGCGTGGGGTTCTGAGCTGTCAGCACAGAGCCCGACTTGGGGCTTCAACCCATGAACAGTGAGATCGTGGCCTGATTTGAAGTTGGATGCTGAACCACCCAGGCACCTCCCCAATCAAATCTTATGTCATCAGAGGCTATCAACCCTGTCCTTCTTTGTTGCTCTCGTTTATGGATTCCTGTGTTATTTCCCCTGATTTCCTGGTGATATAAGCACCTGTTTCACTCTCTTTACTGGGATATTGACCTGTAATTTTCTTATAGGGCCCTTGCATGGCTTTGGTGTCAGGGTAATATTGACTCCATAAGTGAGTTTGGAAATATTCTTTCCTCTTCCATTTTTTTGAAGACTTTGAGATAGACTGATATTACTTCTTCTTTAAATGTTTAGTAGAATTCATTAGTGAAGCCATCTGGTCTGGGCTTTTGTTTATTGGGAGGTTTTTTTTTTTTATTATTATTATTGTTCCAATCTCCTTACTAGTAATTAGTCTGTTTATATTTTGTATTTCTTCTTGATTCAGTTATTCAGTTTGGTAGGTTTTATGTTTCTGAGATTGTATCTATTGTTTCTAGGTTGTCTATTTGTTGACATATAATTGTTCATAGCAGTTTTTATGATCCTTAGCATTTTTGTGATATCAGTTATAATGTCTCCTCTTTCATATCTATTTATTTGAATCTTTTTTCTTTCTTGGTGAGTTCAGCTAAAGGTTTATCAATTTCTTTATTTTTTCAAAAAACCAGCTCTGAGTTTTACTGATTTTCTTCTATTGTTTTTCTAGTCTCTCTTTCATTTATTTCCATTCTAATATTTGGGCTGAGTTATCTCTTTTTTTAAAAAAAGTTTCTTTGAGGTATAAAGTTAGATTGTTTGAGATCTTTATTTTTTATTAAATTTTTTTTAATGTTTATTCATTTTTGACAAAGAGAGAGAGAGACAGAGAGACCACAAGTCGGGGAAGGGTAGAGAGAGAGGGAGACACAGATCTGAGGTAGGCTCCAGACTCTGAACAGCTCAGAGCCTGATGCAGGGTGAACTGCGAGATCATGCTGAACTGAAGTTGGAGGCTTAACCAACTGAGCCAGCAAGGGGCCCTGAGATCTTTCTTGTTTCTTAATGTACTTATATATCAATATAAACTTCCCTCGTAGAATTGCTTTTGCTGCATCTCATACATTTTGGTATTTTGTGTTTCCATTTTTTAAAGGTTTATTTCTTTACTGTGAGACAGAGTGAGAGAGAGCCTGAGCACAATCATGGAAAGAGCAGAGAGAGAGGGAGAGAGAGAATACCAAGTAGGCTCAGTGCTATCAGTGCAGAGACAGATATGGGGCTCAATCCCATGAACTGTGAGATTGTGACCTGAGTGGAAACCAATAGTCTGACTCTTAACTGACTGAACCACCCAGGAGCCCCTGTGTTTCCATTTTTATTTATCTCAAGATACTTTTTTGATTTCCCTTGTGATTTCTTCTTCGGGCCATTGGTTGTTTAGAATTTTGTTGTTTATCTCCACATATTTGTGAATTTTCCAGTTTTTCTCTTGTAATTGATTTCTAGCTTTATATGTGGTAGGAAAGGATGCTTGCTATAGTTTCTATCTTCTGAAATTCATTAAGACTTGTTTTGTGTTCTTGCATTTGATCTACCCTAGACAGTATTCCATGTGTGCTTAAGAATGTGTATTTTACTCCTTTTGGATGTTTCTGTATTTGTTAGGGTTCATCTGGTCTGACATGGAGCTGTAAGTCTGATATTTCCTTGTTGGTTTTCTGTCTGATGATCTATTTATTATTGAAAGTGGGGATTTTGAAATCCCCTACTATCGTTGCATTGCTGTCTATTTCTCCCTTCAAATTTAATTTTACTCATATGGTGGCTGCATAAATATTTATATATGTTATGTCCTCCTGTTGGAATGACCCCTTTATTATTATAAAATGATCTTCTGTGTCTCTTGTTACAGTTTTTGGCTTTAAGTCTATTTTGTCTGATATAATTCTAGTTACCCCTGCCTCATCTTGATTTTGATTTGCGTAGAATATCTTTTTCCATCTCTTCACTCTTAGTCTATCTGTGTCATTAAAGCTGAAATGAGTCTCTTATGGGCAGCATATTGCTGGGTCTTATTTTTTTAATACGTTCAGATCCTCCATGTCTTAAAAAATTTTTTTTTGAGGATAGTTGACACACAATGTGTCATGAATTTCAGGTGTACAACATAGCGATTCAACTTTTCTATACGTTATACAAAGCTTACCCCAAAGTAACTACCACCTGTCATTATACAACACTATTATGATATCATTGACTATTTTCCCTAAGCCAGGCCTTTTGTTCCCATAACTTATTTATTCTATAACTGAAAGCCTCTCTCTACCACTCTCTTTCACTTGTTTCTCCCATGCCCCAATGTTGCCCCCCTGGCAACCATCAGTTTGTTCTCTATAGGTCTAATTCTGTTTTTCATTTATTTGTTTCATTTGTTTTGTTTTCTAGGTCCTACATATCAGTGAAATCATATGTCTTTCTCTGATTTATTTCACTTAGCATAATACTCCCTAGATCTAATTATGCTGTCATAAATGGTGTGATCTTATCCTTTTTTATCGCTGTGTAATATTCCATCATTATATATAGAATTACTTTTATATATAAACACACACATACACTCACACACACAAACACACATGCATACACACGCACACACACACCACATCTTCCATATCCATCTGTCTGTCAATGGACACTTAGTTTGCTTCCATAGCTCAGCCAGTATAAATAATGCTACAAATAAACATAGAGGTGACTATATCTTTTTGAATTAGTGTTTTCATTTTCTCTGGGTAAAAAAATAGAGAAATTATTGGATCATATGGTATTTCTATTTTTAATTTTTTTAAAGAACCTCCATTCTGTTTTCCACTGTGGCTGTATCAATTTACATTCCCACCAGCAATGCACAAGGGTTCCTTTTTCTCCCTCCAAAACTTGTTATTTCTTGTCTTTTGACAGGTGTCAGGTGATATCTTATTGTGGTTGTGATTTGCATTTCTCTGATGATCACTGATGTTGAGTATCTTTTCATGTGTCTGTTAACCATCTGTATGTCTTCTTTCAAAATGTCTATTCAGATCTGCCCATTTTAAATTAGATTAACATGTGTGTTGAGTTGTATACATTTTTAAATTTTTATTTAATATATTTAATTTAATTTTTTTTAGAGAGAGAGAGAGAGAGTATGAGCAGGGGAGAGGACCAGAGGGGGAGAGAGAGAGAATCTTAAGCAGACTCCATGCTCAGTGTGGAGCTGGACACGATGCTCAATCTCAATTCCCTGGGGTCATGATGTGAGCAGAAATCAAGAGTTGGATGCTTATCCAATGAGCCAGCCAGGCACCCTAAGTTTTTTAAAATATATTTTAGATTATTAACCCCTTATCAGATATCTTCTCCCATTTAGTAGGTTGCCTTTTCATTTTGTTAATGGTTTTCTTTGCTATACAGAAACTTTTTATTTGCATGTAGTCCCAATTGTTTATTTTTGCTTTTGTTTCCTTTGCCTTCAGAGACCTATCTGGAAAAATGTTGGTATAGCCAATGTTGGAGAAATTACTGCCTGTGTTCTCTTCTAGGATAATTATAGTTTCAGGTCTCACATTTATGTCCTTAATCCATTTTTAGTTTATTTTTGAGTATGGTGTTAGAAAATGGTCAGGTTTCATTCTTTTGCATGTAGCTACCCAGTTTTCCTAGCACTGTTTTTTGAAGAGACTGTCTTTCCCCCGTTGTATATTCTTGCCTCCTTTGTCTTGATTAATTGACTGTATAAGCGTAGACTTATTTCTGGGCTCTCTATTCTGCTCTATAGATCTATGTATCTATTTTTGTACCAATACCATATTGTTTTGATTACTACAGCTTTGTGGTATATCTTAAAATCTGGAATTGTGATACCTCCAACTTTGTATTTCTTTCTCAAGATTGCATTGGCTATTTGGGGTCTTTTGTGGTTCCGTACAAATTTTAGTGTTATTTTGTTTAGTTCTGTGAAAAATGCTTTTGGCATTTTGATAGTGATTCCATTGAATCTGTAGATTTCTTTGGGTGGCAGGGATATTATAATAATATTAATTTTTATAATCTACGAGCATGTAATATCATTCCATTTGTTTGTGTTGTCTTAATTTCTTTTATCAATGTTTTATAGTTTTCAGAGTACAAGTCTTTCACCTCCTTAGTTAAGTTTAGTCCAAGATATTTTATTCTTTTTGGTGCAATTGTAAATGGAATTTTTTAAAAATTTCTCTTCTGTTATTTCGTTGTTAGTGTATAGAAATGTAACAGGTTTGTATATATTAATTTTGTATCCTGTACATTTAACAGTTCTAGTATTTTTCTGGAGCAATCTATAGGGTTTTCTGGATACAGTATCATGTCATCTGCAAATAATGACAGTTTAACTTCCTCTTCACCAGTATGGATGTCCTTTTATCTTTTTTTTGTCTGATTGCTGTGGCTAGGACTTCTAAAACTATTTTGAATAAAAGTGATGAGAATGGACATCCTGTCTTGTTCCTGATCTTAGAAGTAAAGCTCTCAGGTTTTCATGATTGAGTATGATGTTAGCTATGGGTTTTTCATATATGAACTTTATTGTGTTGAAGTATGTTCTCTCTAAACCTACTTTGCTGAAAGTTTTTATCATGAATAGATGTTGAACTTTTATTCTATGTCTTTCGATTGGAGAATTTAGACCATTACACTTAACAGTAATTATCCATAGGACCTACACTTGACATATTGTTGTTTTTCTGGCTGTTTTGTAGTTTCTTTTGTAGTTTCTTGCTCTCCTTTGTGATTTGAAAATTTTCTGTAAGGGTATGCTTGATTTCTTTCTCTTTCTCTTTTGTATGTCTACCTAGGTTTTTGCTTTGTGGTTACCATGAGGCTTACACAAAACATAGTTATGACAGCGTAAACTGATAACTTCAAATGCATATAAGTCCTCTATATTTTTACACTCCCCTCTCCTACATTATGTTTTTGATATCACACTTACTACTCTTTTATATTGTGTATGCATTACCAAATTATTATAGTTACAATTGTTTTTAATACTTTGTCTTTAAATCTTTAATTAATTAATTTTTTGTAGCTGCTTTTCTGATAGTGTTTGGATAGTTTAGCATAATGGCTAACAAAATGATTTTGACAATAAGAAAGGTTACAGTTCAGGCCTATTTATCCTACTAATTGAATGGACCAATTTACTAATTTCTTCCAGACTTTCCTTATCTGTACATGGGGAACAAAATACCCACCCAATTAGATTGTTGTGATGATTAAATAAACTATGGGTGTATTTTGGTTTGGGTTTCTCTGAGAGTAAATTGTGAGACCAGATAGTTTGGGAGGTGCTCCTAGGAAGCAAGAGTGAGAGAATGGTTAGAGTGAATAACAAATGTGAGGGTATATTATCATGGTTTCTCTTTTTTTTTTTAATTTTTTTTTATGTTTTATTTATTTTTGAGAGCAGGAGAGACAAAGCATGAGCGGGGGAGGGGCAGAGAGAGAGAGAGAGAGGGAGACACAGAAAACGAAGCAGGTTCCAGGCTCTGAGCTGTCAGCAGAGAGCCCGACGCGGGGCTCCAACTCACAGACCGTGAGATCATGACCTGAGCGAAGTCGGACACTTAACCGACTGAGCCACTGAGGTGCCCCTCATGGTTTCGCTTATATGCATTTGTGACTTAATAACGTTAGGACTTCCGAGAAGCAAACAGAATGTCTCCCAGACATTGTTGTATGGAAGGAGGGGAGGCTGGGGCTCCTATCCCCCATTACTGAGGTTTTCCCATGGAACTGCTGCCGCCTTTGAATTTTCTAGAATCCCCAAAAATGAGATGATCAGATTCTATGGTTTGGGGAAGATTCTGAGGGAGTCTGTGTCTGCTTATACCAGTAAATGGCTGTAGATTCCTGGACACCTCATGACCCACTTGGAGATAAACTCTGAAGGGGAGTGCTGGGGTGGAAGGACCCAAGAAACAGTCTGGTCTTGATGTAGTGAATTTTGGGCAATGGATCTCTTTATTTTTCTTTCTTAGTAGCTCATCAATTAAGTTGGATGTTTCATTTTACCATGTACTAAGAAACTCCCGTCTCAGGGCACTATCTCTCCTGCACCCCCACCCATTCCTTCTTAATACCCTTCCCCTTGTAGAGTTATAGCCCAGAGTTAAATGACATTGGGTAGGAATACCAATGAGAATACCTTTCAAGAGATTATGCATATTCTGCGCTATGATTCAGCTAGTGAAAAGAGAAAGCAGCCTTATAGTACTACCCAAAGGCAGGTGTACCTCCTAATGCCAGGATTCATCTGTAGCTTCTTTGAAAACAAAAGGCCAGGGATTATTTTCAAGACTTGCTTATTGACAACAGCTGGCTGAAGTAACATATCAGTTATTAAGGATTATTTTTTAAATAAGGTAGCTTTGGACAAAATTGTTAGGTAATTGTATCCAACTCCTTGGTTCAATGCATTGCTTATATCATCTCTTGGTTTGGCTGCAGTGAACTATTTCATTTTGAATTGCTTATATTTTTTTTTGGAGTGTGTTTGTTTTTGTTGTGTTTTTTTTGTTTTGTTTTTTTTTTTTTTACTACAATAATTCTTACTGTTAAAACATAAAACCACAATAGGAGTCAACTCAAACTTTCCTGTCACTAAAAACTTCTTCCCACTATTACAAATGCTTTTTTATACCAAGGTAAAACATTTTATTTATTTTTGATTATCAAGTTTTTCCAATTGTCCTGCTATCATCTCTTGGACCATATACTCAGTTCATATTTATTTGCAGACTTTGCCTCTAGATGTACATAAAAACTTGCAGTTGGTGAAAATAGGGTAAATTATAATCTAAAAGGAAATCCTCTTGTGTACTAGAACCATACATTCATATATTCTTGTGTACCAGAAACATACATTCATACATTCTCTCAAATTTGAAAGAATTCATGTTGCTTAATCATAATATCTTAGTAAAACATAAATAGCTAATATTTCCTTATTAGTATGTCATTTTCCGTCCCTATAAGTAGTTCCTTATAAGCACATTTTTTAAAGTGTTTAAACCATTTGCTGCATTTTGGACATTTTTTACTTTTGTCTTTCTTTTTGTATATCAAGGGTCTAAGAATGAGACCATCATAATTCATCATGATGAAACAAAGAGTTTCGTTGTTCTATACTTCCAAATGGCCCTTTATGTAGCTACACAGTGCTGAGTTATATTTCTTAAACTCCATTCTCCTGAGACAGAGGGTAAGATACTGAGATGTGACATAATGAAAACTTTCAATATTAGGATTAACACAAGAGCGTTTTTGAAGATAAGAGCAGTTACTTGTGGTGACTTACACTGCAATGTTTTTCAAACTGCAATGCCTCAAAACACTAAAGGCAACATTTATGCCTAAGGTCTACAATGAAATAAATTTTGCTTTATGCACAGATTACATACAATTATATCCATGCAGAAGAGAAAAAAATTTTCATGAAACAATACTTAATCTATATTCTCATTGATATGCTCAGACATTTTCTTTTTTTCTATATTCTGAAATGTTGAATAAACTCTTCATATCAAATCTATGACCCTTTACAGGGTTATCAGTCAGACTGAAAAGCACTTCATTAATTGAGAGAGAAAAGGGCTTTTTAAAGTATATATATATATGTATATACACACACACACAAATATAATACCTAAACTATAAGTGTTTCTGTAAATATACTTGTTTGTATATTCAAGATGTATTTCTCAACATAAGTCATTATGAAAAAAATTTGCAAGCCACTGTTTTAAAGAATAAGAGAGTTGAAACTTGCATTCAGAGGCAAGTGGGAGAATACTGGAGAACCATGAGCAAGATTTATTTTTTTTAATTTTTAAAAGAATTTTAAAAAAGTATTTTTTTAATGTTTATTTTTTAGAGAGGGGAGGGGCAGAGAGAGAGGGAGACAGAATCTGAAACAGGCTCAGGGCTCTGAGCCGTCAGCACAGAGCACGACGAGGGATTTGAATGCACTAATCACAAGATCATGACCTGAGCTGAAGTTGGACACTTAACCAACTGAGCCACCCAGGTGCCCCGGAGCAAGATTTATTTTTATTCATTAGATTTTATTTCTTAATTATTAGGTAAACCTGTAAGATTGTTGTTTCCTTCTTTAACTATTTTTTTTATCAAGTTTTACAGAGATACAAAATTATGTTGAGTGTTGATTACTGTTGATGGAATCAGTTTCTTGTCAAACATAATGAATAACCCTCTGACATAATATGTGACTTAATCTTTAAAGAATTTGCAAAAATTAAAATAATTCTTTGGGTGCTCCTTTTTTAGTTCTTATGAGCAGGGTTAATACATATTCATGTTGTAAAATGGAGCCTCTATAATTGTCCCTGTATTACAGATCCCCAAGGCTATATTCGTGAATGTTAAAGAGATAAATTTAAAAAGCTTTATGAGGATTGGCATATTGTTCATATAATGTTAAATATAATTTCAATGACTAGATAGTTCAATGACTCAGAAATCTGTGCTCATTGCAGTCTGAAGTAAAGACTGCATGCCTGATCCAGTACCTTCCTGACTGCATGCCATCCCATGCTGGACTCACACGGTGATGACCAGAGACTCTGTCTGCTAGGGCTATGTACTCTGACATAGAAGGCCCTGGCCTTTCAGAGATAAAGCCACCATCCTCCTTGCCTGAACTTCCTTATAAAAATGGATTGGCATTGGGGCACCTGCATGGCTCAATCGGTTAAGGGTCCAACTTCAGTTCAGGTCAGGATCTCACGATTTGTGAGTTCGAGCCTTGTGTCAGGCTCTGTGCTGATAGCTCAGAGCCTAGAGCCTGCTTCAGATTTTGTGTCTCATTCTTTCTCTGCCCCTTCCCTACTCTCATTCTGTCTCTCTGTCTCTCAAAAATAAATAAATAAATATCAAAAAATTCTTTTAAAAAAATGGATTGGCGTCTTTTCATGTGTCTGCTAGCCAACTGAATATCTTATTTGGGAAAGTGTCTATTCATGTCTTTTTCCCATTTTTTCACTGGAGTATTTGTTTTTTGGGTATTGAGTTTGATAAGTTATTTATAGATTTTTGGCTTTATTTGATATGTCATTTACAGGTATCTTTTCCCATCCATCGGTTGCCTTTTAGTTTTATTATTTGTTTCCTTTGATGTGCAGAAGGTTTTGATTCTAATGAGGTCTCAATAGTTAGTTCACTTTTGCTTTTACTTCTCTTGCCTCAGGATACATGTCTAGTAAGAAGTTGCTGTGGCTGAGGTCAAAGAGGTTGTTGCCTGTTTTTTCCTGTAGGGGTTTGATGGTTTCCTGTCTTATATTTAAGTCTTTCATCCATTTTGGATTTATTTTTTTTGTGTATGGTGTACAAATGTCCATCGACTGATGAATGGATAAAGAAGATCTGGTTTGCATATATAATGGAATATTACTTGGTGATCAAAAAGAATGAAATCTTGCCATTCAAAACAATGTGGATGGAACTAGAGTGTATTATGCTAAGTGAAATAAGTCAGTCTGAGAAAGATAAATGTCAAGCAATTTTACTCTTATGTGGAATTTAAGAAACAAAACAGATGAACACAGAGGAAGGGAAGGAAAAATGAAAAGAAAACAGAGATGGAGTAAACCATAAGAGATTCTTAAATACAGAAAACAAACTGAGGGTTGCTGGAGGGGAGGTAAGTAGGGGATGGGCTAAATGGGTAATGGGCATTAAGGAGGGCACTTGTTGGGATGAACATTGGGTGTTATATGTAAGTGATGAATCATTAAATTTTATTCCTGAAACCAGTACTACACTATATGTTAACTAACTTGAACTTAAATTAAAAAAAATGGATTGGGATTTTTGTATTGTGGCAATCTACTGGAATATGTTGTGAGGATATTCCTGGGGTATGTAGGTGATCACTTAATTATTCACAGGTAAAGACAGTCCTAATTTTATAGATTTGAAAGTTCACTCACTCTGCACTAATTCTTTATTTCCTGTAATCAAGATAATCTCCCTTCTGAGCACTTCACTCCACAGCACAGTAAGAAACACCGCTGCCCCCACAACTGATCAATCAACCACACCTTTAGCTTGCTAAATAATAGATTATTTTCTTCTGGTTTAAATAGTTTCTTTAATGAAATCTTTTGTGTGTGTGTTTTTTTTTAATTTTTAGCATTTTTATTTTATTTTTGAGGGACATAGAGACAGAGTGTGAGCAAGGGAAGGGCAGAGAGAAAGGGAGACACAGAATCTGAAGCAGGCTCCAGGCTCTGAGCTGCCAGCACAGGGCCCAATGCAGTGCTTGAACTCACAGACTGTGAGATCATGACCTAAGCTGAAGTCGGCCGCTTAACCAACTGAGCCACCCAGGCGCCCCTAACAAAACCTTTTGAAAATGGAATATTCAATTCCCTAGATGCTGATCTTTATTCCCAAAGTGGTATCTGGATGTAAGAGAAAGCTCACACATCCTCCTGGCAGTGAGAGTGAGGTGGCTGGTTCATGTGCCATTTTTCTCTTTGAGGCAGAGTGGCTTGTCTGGTCTCATCTCTGGACTGACATCCCTTGATATTAGGTGCCTCTGAAGTACCTAAAAGTTTTTATGATTTTCCTGAAAGAAACCCTTATTTCTTATAGCCACCGGACTGCTATTTCTGAAAACTCAGCCCAAAGTTTAATCCTGAGAGTGCTATGTGAGGAACAAACTCTAAGAAGTCCCCCAATTATTTCTACCTCCTAGTATTCTTGCTGTTGTGTAATCCCCTCCTCTTGAATGTAATTGTGACTTGTGACTTGCTACCAACCAATAAAATATGGCAACGGTAAAAGGATGACATTTCTATGAATATATGAGATTGTAACGTCCATATCCCCAGTAGGTTTTCCATGTTGACTCTCTCCCTGGCTGGCTTTGATAAAGTAAGCCACCATATGGGGAAGCCCACGTGGCAAGAAGCTGAGGACTGTCTAGCCAGTAGCCTGCAAGGAGCTAAGGAACTGGATTGTGCAAATAACCATGCCCATTTGGAGGGAGATTCTTCTCTCTAGCCAATCTCAGATGAGATGCCAGCTCTGGCTGACCCCTCACTGCAGCCTTGAGAGAGACCCTGAATTGGGACACACAGCTCTGCTGTGGTTGGATTCGTGACTCACAGAAACTGTGGGATAATAAGTGTGTGTTTAAGCTGCTAAATTTGTAATAATTTGTTATGTAGCAATATATGACTAATACATGACTTTTGTCACAAATTGGGCAACTGAGGAAGTGGAGAGAGTTATGAGTTCCCAAACTGATTCACTTAATCAGTGATACTTATTTATTCTGAACACACTTTCCATTTTTAGAGATTTTAAAAGGCCAGAAACTAAATATAATTCAATTCAGTTCAAGCAGCGTCTACTAAATATAATTTAATAAGCTCCTAAATATGTTCTATACATCTTTTATTGTGATAGACACTGGGAATATGTAGTCCTCAATTCAAGGGACATAGCTCTGTTAGAAAAGACAGATTTGTAGTACTCCACCATATGGCATGATATTTAGACTCAGTTTATATATATATTTAAAGCACTACATAATGGTTAATTTTATGTGTCAAATTGGTTGGGCCATAGTGCCCAGATAGTTGGTCAAACATTATTCTGGATGTTTTTTTTTTTTTTTTTTTTTAAATAAGATTAATATTTAAATCAGTGAACTTTGAAGACAGCAGATTGCCCTCCATAATGTGGGTGGGCCTCATCCAATCAGTTAAAGTCCTTAAAACAAAACCAAAACACCCCTGAGCAAAAAGGAATTCTGCTAGTAGATGGCCTTTGGACTTGAAATGCAACATTGGCTTTCCCTGAGTTGTCATAGTCCCATGAACTAATTCCTTAAAATAAATCTTTCTCTCTATCGATACATAGATATTTATGTACTATATATGTATACATATGGTTCAGTTTTTCTGGAGAGCCCTGACTAATGCATACTCTACACCATAACCCTAATGTTTTAAATTTTAAACTTCGCTGATTACTTTCATATTCAATCATGAATCATCACTTATAACATAGTTCATGTCTGTTATTTGAGTCGTTCTCTGACAGACTCACTGGATTGTAAGTTGTTTTAGGTGCTTTTTCATCTGTGTACCCTTAAACGGTCTAACATAGAGCTAAACAACTGTGTAGCTTTGGGCAAATCACTTCATGTCCTTAGACTTCAATTTTCTCATTTGTAAAATGTGGATTGTAAACTACTACTTTATAGAATTGCTGTTAAGGTTGATTGAGATAAGATTACAATACTAAAATACAATACTCAATACTATAACACTATAGTAAGCACTCAATAAATCTATTTTTTGTGTTGTTATTTTTATCTGTACCAGAATAATAATTAGTACTCAAGGAGTATTCATTAAACACAAATTTAGAATGACAGCAAGACAGACGTTATATCCAAGATAAAAATTAATAACACTATGTAGAAGTCTTAACACATTTGAGAGATGTGTAAACTTACAGAAACTATCTTTGAGATTGCAAAACATGATTTTCAGGTACATCTCACATGCAAAATGAACTGTAGAATAAAAAATGTTCCCAAGTGTTACCAGTTATGTACCCCAGATGTAATTTTGCAACAGTTCTTAAAGAGTTTTGATGCTGCTTTAGTTTGTTCTCGTCAATTACAAAGAATTTTCCTAAACTCTGCATTTAGGAATAGATTCAGGTATTCTGAACTGGAAATTATGCATAATGGAAAGGGAATGTGGTAGGATTACAAGGTTATAGATAAATTTTAGGACTAGGACTAGTTTTCCATAATTTTTTCTTTTGTATTTTTATTAGTTCAGGGTAAATGTTCTTGAGTTCAGTTACGTAGTTCATCAGTGGAGGAAACAATGCAAAATTAAAGATTAGTTTTTAGATAATTGTCTTTTGTATTTAAAGTAAAAAAAGTAAGAAAGCAGTTGGTTACATTTTTACTCAACTTTCTTATTAGTCTGAAATTTTCAGCTTGTCAAACAAAGTTATATAAAGCAGCAAAGCCTGTATAATTTTCTATTTTCTAAAAATTTGCAAACTCAATAATGATTGCGGGAAAACAGTGGCCTAACCTCTCAATGCAGATTTAATAATAGTGTACTCTACCGAGGTCTCTTATTGGTAAGATTTCATTGCTTAAAAACAACAGTGTGGTTCAGAACACCTACTGGAATACTTAAGACTTGATTAATTACAATTAAATAACACTGGTTCAAGCATTTTATTTCTTTTCGATTTTGGATTATTTTCTTTATGTTTAATATATGAGTGAAGCTGCCATGGTACAGACAATCTAAAAATAGGGAACAAGCTATCTACATGGGATAATGGAAATTCATATGGTATATCAAACTCTATCAAGTTTACAATTCTATTATGCCAAAAATTAACATTAAATCTGTCTCAAATTTAAGGAAAACTATCAATCCTTTATTTTGGTGACATGTCAACTACCCACAATTTTATTTTTCTGACTGATTATTTAATTTCAAATAGTATTTCTTAAATATAAATAATTGCATGTCTGTAGTCATCTAAAAAGATTATTGAGTTCCTGTTATGTGCAAGATACTCCTGAGCCTTTAAGTGGCTCATATTTCTAGTGGAGGAGATCAGATAAAGCACGAATAGCAGTGATACAAGGCAGTTAATGTTATGAGAGTTCAAAGCAGGAAGAGCTTACCTTTAGATAGTTGGGGAATGAACAGTTTCATAAAGGAGGTGAAAGGTATGGAACTATATATTGTCAGAAATAGAAGGACAGTTAGATCTTACTTTTCATTTCACAGATGAGAAGACTGAGGCCAGAAAAAATAAAGACTTGTCTGAAATCATATTATAGAAACATGACAGCATCTAGATTACAATTGAGTTCCATAACTCCTTGTTTAATAGGCTTTTTAAATACAACTTTAGCGAGGAATAATTCATATACCATAAATTCACACTTTTAAAGTGTACAGTTCAATTTCTTATTATACTAACAGAATTATGCAACTATTAGCATGATCTAATTTTATTTACTCTTATTATTATTTTTAATGTTTGTTTGTTTTTGAGAGAGAGGGCAGGAGCAAGGGAGGATCAGAGAGAAAAGGGGACAGCAGATCTGAAGCGGTCTCCACGCTGACAGCAGTGAGCAAGGAGCAGGGCTCAAACTCACAAACATGAGATCATGACCTGAGCTGAAGACAACCGAGACAGCGAGGCGTCCCTACATTATCTAATTTTAGAATATTTTTCTTGCCCCCGCAGAGAAACCTTGTAACTCTTAAGCACTCACTTTTCATTTTGCTCCCCTTACAGACTCTGACAGCAACTAATCTTCTCTTTATTTTTTTTAATGTTTATTTATTTTTAAAGAGAGAGAGAGAGCATGAGTGAGGGAGGAGCAGAGAGAGGGAGACACAGAATCTGAAGCAGGCTTCAGGCTCTGAGCTGTCAGTACTGAGCCTGACAACATGGAGCTTGAACCCATGAACCATGAGATCATGAGGTGAACCAAAGTCGATACTTAACTGATTAAGCCACCCAGGCACCTTGTGACTAATCTTTTCTCTCTCTGTGGATTTGCCTATTGTGTACTTTCACATAGGGAGAACCATAAATATATTGCCTTTTGTTTCTGACTTGTTCTGAATGTTTTAGAGGCTCATTCATGTTGTATCATGAATCAGTAATTTATTTTTTTTGTTGTTTAATAATATTCCAGTGTATGGATGCACCATATTTTGTTTATCCATTGATTAGTTGATGGACATTTAGTCTGTTTCCATGTTTTGAATGAATAATGCTGCTATGGACATTCATGTACAAGTTTTTGTGTGGACATATGTTTTCAGTTCTCTTGGGTATATACTTGAAGTGGCATTGCTAGGTTGTATGATAACTCTTAAGTTTATTCCAGGATCTGACAAACTGTTTCCCAAATTAGCTGCACTACTCTATGTCCCTACCAGCAATGTATAAGGGTTTCATTTTGTCCATTTATTCATCAGCATATTTTAATTTTAGCCATTCTAGTGGGTTTGAGGTGCTATCTTATTGTGGCTTTGTTTTTCATGTCCTTAATGAAGAATGTAATTGAGCATCTTTTTATATGTACTTTATAAAGACACTTCTACATCTTATTTGGAGAAATGGTTATTCGATTCCCCACTTAAATTTTTTTCATTATTATTATTTTTAGTTTAGAGTTGAGTTTAGGGTTCTTTATATATTGCAGGTACAATATGACTTGCAAATATTTTATTCCATTCTGTGCATTGTCTTTCCACTTTCTCGATGGTGTTCTTTGAAGAAGCAGTGTTTTTTTTTTTTAATGTTTATTTATTTTTGAGAGAGAGAGAGAGAGAGAGAGAGCGAGCGAGCGCGAGCAAGAGCGCGAGCATGAGCATGGAAGGGGCACAGACAGAGAGGGAGACACAGAATCTGAAACAGGGTCCAGGCTGTGAGCTGTCAGCACAGAGCCCGATGCGGGGCTCGAACTTGGGATGGTGAGATCGTGACCTGAGTCGAAGTTGGACGCTTAACTGACTGAGCCACCCAGGCACCTCTGAAGAAGCAATGTTTTTAATTTTGATGAAGTTTGGTTTATTTTCTTTTCTTTGGTATTATGTCTAAGAAACTATGGCCTAATTCAGGTCAGAAAGATTTTTTTATAATTTTTTTGAAGTTAAAAGGTCAGAAGGATTTATTTTGTTTTATTTAAGAATTTTTTAGTTTTAGGTATTACATTTAGCTCTGTGATCTATTTGTAGTTATTTGAATATAAACAAATTGAATATGTAATTTTTTTGTATATGGTGTGAGATAAGTATCCAACTTCACTCCTTTGCATGTGGATTCCAATTGCCATTTTTTGAAAAGACCGTTCTTTCCCCTTTGAGCTGTCTTGGCACTCTTGTCAAAAATCAATCAACCATAAATATGAGGGTTTATTTCTAGATCCTCAATTCTCTACCATTGAACTATATATCTATCCTTGTGTCAGTATCAGACTATCTTCATTACTGTGGCTTTATATTAAGTTTTGCATAGTGCGGAGTCTTCCATTTTTATTGTTCTTTGTCAAGATGGTTTTGACTATTTGACGAGTATAATACTAAGTTTTCAAAACCACGAACATGGTATATATTCCTACTTATGTAAGTCTTTGATTTCTTTCAACAATGTTTTATGGTTTTCAGGTACAGGACTTAATTTTGTTAGATTTGTTTCTAAGAAGTTTATTCTTTTTGATGTGATCATCGAGGACCATTTTTTAATTTTGTTTTTGTATTGCTCATTGCTACAATACAGAAATACAATTGATTTTTGGATATCTATCATGCATCCTGTAACTGTAAATTAGCTATTCGTTAGCCCTAATGTTGTATGTGTATTCCTTAGGGTTATTTTTATACAAGATCATGCCATCTGGAAATAGAGATAGTTGTACTTCTTTTCTGATCTAGATACACTGTATTTCTTTTTATTGCATAATTTCCTTTTCTAGAACTTACAATATAATGTCAAATAGAAGAGCCGAGAGGAGACAGCTTCTTCCTATTTCTATGTTTTGTGTTTATTTTTATTGTTCTATTTTTGTTGTAAATTACTATCTTATTTTTGTTAGCATGGATTTGTGGGCATATCTGGTTTAATATCTGGTGGGGAATTTTTCACCATCTTATTCTGTTTTTTAAAAAGTTGAATCAGCTATTCATAAAAATGTAATCTATATTTTAAAATATAGAATTTGTGGAATTCTTTAACAACCATGTTTATATTCAAAAAACCATTCTATAAGTATGATTTTAGATAGATTTCTTTTGGCAGAATTCAAAATTTTACTACATTGGGGTGCCTGGGTAGCTCAGTCGGTTAAGCATCCCACTTCAGTTCAGGTCATGATCTCATGGTTCATGGGTTTGAGCCCTGCTTTGGGCTCTGTGCTGACAGACTGCTCAGAGCCTGGAGCCTGCTTCAGATTCTGTGGCTCCCTCTCTTTCTGCCCCTCCCTAGCTTGTGCTCTGTCTCTCTCTGTCTCTCAAAAATGAATAAACATAAGAGAACAGTTTTTTTTAAAAGAAAATTTTACTGTGGTAAGTCATTTAATCCATGAACATGGTATATATCTTTAGTTATTTAAATAATTTGTGAAATTTAATAGCTCTTTGTGTAGAAGTATTTGACAAATTTTTCTCTTTATGCCAGTTTACTTCTGTGTTGAGATGTCTTTGATCTCCTTTCTTAATTTGTTTTTTATTATGTTTTAATTTGAATGTAAAAGGAGATACCATTGGACCATCTTTGGTCTCACTCCCTTCCCTTTTGAGGAAAAACTCAGTTATGTGCTGTCACATATATAAACAACTAATTCCAACTACAAAAGTATTGACCATTAATATCAAATTTACATGTTTCATAGACTGGCAGAGACAAAGATCCACATGTTGTTATCCAGGAATTTGTTAACATTGCTGGTTAGACATTTCTGTTCAGCTCAATTTTCTATTCTGCCCTTGTCTGATTACTCTCTTTCCTTCGACATTACCTCTCTATATACAAAAGTTCTTGCTTCTTAGAGCAGTGTTGTTGTCTTAGCTTCTCCTACAAGAAATTTCTTATACATATCACTGAACTCTATCTTGCCTGTTGAGAATGACTATTTTATGAAGAATGACTTAGATTTGAGCAAACCATAAACCCTTGTAAGGATCCAATTTTGTTAGAAAGGTGAGAATCCTATAAATAATAAATTTTATAGCTTTTATCCTGCCCACTTGTGATTTATGCTGCCAACTGTTGAATGAGCTGTTCGTTTTTCAGAATCTCTTTTACATCCCCTTCTGTTTAAGCCTAACCATACTTACTCCATTGGGCTATATAATTTAATAAGAAATGCTAAAGACTGTGGTGTAAAATAAATCATGTTTGAGTCCTGGCTCTGCCAGTGGCTAGCTATAAGCCATGAGATCATGTTCTTATTTTTACCTCCTCTCAGTTTTCTCTTCTATAAAGTAGGGCTGGTGAACGAACATGCTTTATGAAGTTCTGTGGATTAAATAATGCTTATAAAGCTCTTAGTGTATTTGTGGCATTTGATAAATCCTCTAATTTTTATTGAGTATACTACTCTTATTTATTATCATCTTCAGCTATATTATTCTGACCTCTATTTCTGTTCCAGGTAGAACAAGCTTCATCTGACAACCAGAGTCTCTTATAATTTTAAGTAAAAAGGCTGTGAAAAATGTAAACAGTATCCCCCTCTTCTTATATTGGAGCATCTAGGGATTGTAGGAGAGTAGGGACGCTAGTAAAGTCTTAGGGAAACCTAACTAACTACTTCTTTTTAACTTGGTGACAAATTCAAATCACTAAGACTCCTTTCAGGGTAGCAGTGAAGTTGCTATAGTGGAATTTCCCAAGGAATAGTCATATCCAGTACCTTGAGAAAAGTCTGAGAAGCTATGCGCAATAGAGATGGCCCAGTTATTAGTAAGAGAGGAAGAGTCACATGTAATTCTAAAGCCAGAAGAGATATTTTACTAATAACAAGTAGGTTGTCACTTCTCCAAATTTGCACACAGCATTAATTGCAGTATAAATGTTCTAGTCCCCTAATTTCTAATCTGGTGCTATTCTAGTCAGTCATGCTTTTTCTATTAATCCCCTACTTGTAATGGATCTCAGAGGAATACACCTCATTTATCTCTCACTACAGAAATATTTCTGGAAGATATGATTTGGGACCAAATAGCCAAATGATGAAGATGATTCTGATTAGCTATAGATGACTATGGGGAGTCAGTATTGAGAGCCAGCATCCTCACCTCAATAAAACGGGACAGATTTGAATCTCAGTAAACTCAGGTATGCAAAATATCACCTCTTATTCTAACAAAACTTAATTAAGGAATGTGATACCCTATCCTATAGAACAGACAGGACATTTTGTCCCAGCTATTACTTGAGCCCTCTACCTTTCCTTTCCTTTTTTCTCTTCTTCCCATCTTTTCCCCTTATTTCTTCTTGAGTTGCATCAGAATTCAGAAGCTTTATGTAGTACCTAGAACCCAGAAGCTGTCTAATTTCCAGTCTGTCCAGGTAGCTATGGAATGCTCATCGTTCAATGGGTAGCAGCTTCTAAAGTTGGGCAGCCGTTTCTGCAGCTTTGCAGATGGGCAAATTTTGCCAAAGCTGGAAACCTTAGCGGATGTGTTTTCTTTCTCTAGGTAAACCATGCTATTACCCACTCTGAGGGTTGGCTGCTTGCAAGGAGCATTGCGATTCCTCATAGCCTTCCAGCTGAGGCATTTCTCTCTCCTACCTTCCTCACCTTAAACTGTCATCACTTCTGATCTTTCACGATCAATTGTTAATGTCCATTAAACACATGTCCAAATTGTTAGCACTGAGAAACTATCTCTTTGCAAGGACAGGGAAGTGAGAAGAAATATTTTATCCGTGTAGTTAAGAAAAGAAAACAAGCAAAGCCATTACATTTGTCCATTAAAATAGTCTGAACCACACATTCCTTGCTTTAAAAATGAAGCAGGTTAGTGCAACTTTGAAATATAAACTACATACCAGAAAGTCCTTTTATGTCGGTCAGAGAGAAGTGCTAATTAGCACTGATTTTTTTTAGATCATTACAACGATTAAATTTATTTGCAGTAATAATAAACTCATCTGTTATATGAAGATCTTTTTATGTGAAAGATTTAGAGCAATTAGTTTTCATGTCTACGAAGGGTGACAGAAGAGCTCATGGTCTTAATGGGAACCAGCAAGAGTTTTGCTTTTATATAATTAAGTGGCCCAAAGACAGGTCTGGGGGTGTCATCATGACTAACAGGAGGAGGAACACCACGGAGAGGTCATCCAGAGGAATCTCTAAATTTTCTTAGGGTGTGACTCAGGCTTGGCACAGTTCCACAGTCTATTGATGTCAGTCTGGTGTGAAGAAAAATTATTCAAAACCAGGAAATAAGGCAAAAGGATGATTGTGTGTCCTTTCAATGTCACACAGAAGCATTGCCTCATAGGCTCAGACAAGTAGATGTACTTTTGTTTTACTTCTATTTACTATTGATTAGGACACAGGAACTCTGAAGTTCCTGGTTAACTTACAAATTTTGGTCCATTAGAAGCAAATGATTTCGGCCAGATAGAGGATATACCAAAGGTTATGGTTTTATTGCCTGGCAAGATACTTACCTTAAAAAAATTTTTTAAGCATTTATTTTTGAGAGACTGAGAGACAGAGCGTGAGTGGGGAAGGGGCAAAGAGAGAGGGAGACAGAATCTGAAGCAGGCTCCAGGCTCTGAACTGTTAACACAGATCCCAACGCAGGGCTCAAACTCACGGACCGCGAGATCATGACCTGAGCTGAAGTAGGATGCTTAACCGACTGAGCCATCTAGGCATCCCAAGATATTTGCCTTTTAACTCAACAAATTCATTTTATCATCCCTTTCCTGACTGTATAAATATTTATTTTTCTAATTCTATTTTTAAAGCAACATTGCTGTCTTGCTTGTTCCCTCATTAATGAGTTAAACAGATCTTTGATATGTTCTAAATTTGTATGAAAGTCCTGTTTTTATTTTTTGAAAATTATACCTAACACCGGGGTACCACGATCAATGATTTTCTGGTAAATTGAATCTGTGTGTGTGAGTGTGTGTGTGTTTCTCCCATTCTGTGTCTATGTATGCTTATATTATATAATTATAAGAAGCAGAAATCCACAAAACAGATGTGTGTGTGTGTGTGTGTGTGTGTGTGTGCACTGAAATAGATGCCCTTAGGGAAGAGAGGGAGAGCATAGAAGGAGGCAAACAACAACGAAAAACAAACAAACAATAAAATAAAGCAAAAATGCAACAGAAAAGCAAAAGTGCTTTGAAAATTTGCCAGTATGTATGATTTTACCCTTTAATATACAATTATGTTTATAGATATATATGCATAAATTTTATTTATTAACAATTTTTTAATGTTTAGTTTTTGAGAGAGAGTGAGAGAAAGAGAGAGAATGTGAGCAGGGGAGGGACAGAGAGAGGGGGAGACAGAACCTAAGCAGGCTCCAGGCTCTGAGCTGTCAGCACAGAGCCCAACACGGACCTCAAACCCACAAACTGTGAGATCATGACCTGAACCAAAGTTGGATGCTTAACTGACTGAGCCACCCAGGTGCCCCGTATATGCATAAATTAAAAAAATGTATGGATATGTAAACACATACTTGTAGGCCTGCCTATTTATACTGCCAAATGAAAAAAGCAAATATCAGGAAAAGAGTACAAAGTGTGTACATTAGGATTCAATATCAGGAAAAGAGTACAAAGTGTGTACATTATGATTCAATATTGGGAAAACAAGATACAAACACATATTTCATATACGTATATTTCTGTGTATGTGTGATATGTATATAGAAATAAGGACAGAGTTATATGAGGAGTCTATGCAAGTGTATACAAGGAGTCTACACCTGGAGGGGGTGGGATGAGAGTAGAGTGAGGTGGGGGAGGGGAGATAGGCTATACTTTAAATGCCTTTTTATTATTAATCCTGTTAGAAAAAGGTGTAAACTTGTTGGAAAATATAGAAAAATGTTTAGGGATGTCTGGGTGGCTCAGTCAGTTAAGCATCCAACTTTGGCTCAGGTCATGAATCTCATGAGTTTGTGAATTCAAATTGTGCATCGGGTTCTGAGCTGTCTGTGCAGAGCCTGTAGCCCTTTCAGATCCTCTGTCTCCCTCTCTCTCTGCCCCTCCCCTGCTTTTGCTCTCTCTCCCTCTCTCTATCAAAAAATAATTTTTTTAAGTTTAAATTTTATATATATATAAAATTTTTCTAAAAATAAAATAAAAATAACTCAGCAATACTTATCACATGGATTCATAATTGCTCTGCAACAAGCTGGTAGAGGAGAGTCCTCTCTAGCCCACTAATTTTTCAATTATGAAATGATAAGAGGGGATCTATTTAAAACTAAAACACTAAGGGGTACCTGGCTGGCTCAGACAGTAGAGCATGTGACTCTTGATTTTGGGATTGTGAGTTTCAGCCCTATGTTGGATGTGGAGATTACTTAAAGATAAGTAGGTAAGGGGCACCTGGGTGGCTCAGTTGGTTAAGCATCCAACTTCAGCTCATGTCATGATCTCATGGTTCATGAGTTCGAGCCCCACGTTGGGCTCTGTGCTGACAGCTTGGAGCCTGGAGCCTGGTTCAGGTTCTGTGTTTCTTCCTCTTCCTTCCCCTCCCCTGCTAGCACTCTGTCTTTCTCAAAAATAAATAAACATTTAAAAAAATAAGTAAGTAAATAAATAAACAAATGTGAAAAAAAAAAACCCTAAGGCACTAAAATTCTATAATTGGTTTAAAACTCTTCCTTGACATTAAAAAAACAAAAAACAAAAACTTTAAAGTTAACTTTAAAATGTCAAAACACAGAAAGAGGAATAAAAGTAGTGAAATGAAGCAAGAAAGAAGAAACAGAGTAAGGCAGGAAAGAAGGAGGGAGGGAAGGATGAAACGAGAAAGGAAGAATGGCTTAGAAAATCTTGATCTGATGTTTCTGTTGTCTTGCTAGTTTGTATATAGTAGCTGGAACATTGTTGCTGTTGTATCTTCTTTGTCTTTGTTCAGTTGTCTGTATGGTGTAAGACCTATTGCTATGATTTCCTTTTTCATGCAAAAGACTCATTAGGATTCATTAGAATACAAATCGACTGGTTGTTTGGGCATCCATGGGCAAGACTTCTTTTTTCTGGTAAGGGAAATCAATATTTTCCACTGACGATAAGTGAAATTTCATAACTGGCATGTACCTTGAGTGTTCTCTCACAATTGTTTTATAAACTTCTCCCCTCTTTTGCTTTAGGTGGTTTGTCTGGTTTAATTGTGCTAAATATTTTCAGGATTTTAGGCAGTGTAATTTCTACACAGCCTTTTGGGTATTTGTTGACTCAAATCTCCAAGTTACTTAGCTTTTCCTAGTTGTTAATTAGTTGAGTAAAAACAGAAATAGAAAACTTAGCTTTTATATTTGATACTTTCATAAATCATCAAAATAAATTATATAGAAAATGAAAACATTTATTAATCATATTTTAATTAGTGAGTAGGAATAGAACCTAGAACTAAAATTAGAAAATTACTATAGCATGATTTTACACTTGCATATTAAATGAAGCATGTAATATTTTCATCTACTATTTTATTCAGATAACTGTAACATGATAACATTTTCCTCTGATTTAAGGGGTAAAACTAAGGATGAACAGATGCTACTGGAAATTTCAATACTAAAACCCAAAGTTCCAGATGTCTCATCTCATATGTAAGACAAAATTAAATACAGATTTTGATAAAAGATACAAGTTATACTTTTAACTTATGAGTATTTCTAGTTCTCACTGATCAGTTCTCTCATTTTTAATCCATGTTTAACTAATCATCCACTCATATAGCCGCACACTTTTTCTTGACCCAGTGATTGAACCCTCAACAGTTAATTCATAATTTAAACACCGAGAGCTAGAGTTGGATTTTTTTTTTTTTTTATGTTTTACTAATCCTTAGTAAAGTCTTCCAATTCATTTTCCTTTTTCCTGGTGGGAAAAGAGAAACCAATTCTCTGCCAAAAGCATTCCACATTGGATACTAAATGAAGTCAGGTAGCAGCTGTCCAATCTAAACTTTGGTGGATAATTAACAGATCCAATATCCAAAAGAAACAGGTAATTGTTGTGATTCATGAATTTGTTGCCAGGGCAGATACTTTACAGCTCGCTTATCTTTCCCTAAAGAGTGAGACTACCTAGAGCTTTAAATAGTAAAAGGCTGTTTTCTCCCTATTTCAAGAGAATGGCTATTTACTTTGGGGATGTTTTTTGGCATTCGACTATTTATTTCTTCCTCTATTTCTTCATTTTTTCGTGGTGATGTTGAGAACAACTATGAAGCATGAAAATTTCACTCAGGCAGGAGGAGCATAGAGAGATTCTGCCTGTGCAGAAATGGAGTAGCACTTGCCTTGTGTTAAGCCCTAGCAGGTGATGTATGTGCAGTGATAATCTTGTTTATAACATTTTAAAGCATGCAAACCACTTTTATACCTTTTTCTTGTGTGTCACAATAAGTCTTGATGTGAATAGTCTGTTATCTTGATGGGCAATCTGAGGTTCAGTGAGTGCTCTGGTAGCACCCAATGAGAACATGGCAGAGATGGGGCCAGAATGCAGTTCTGTTGCATTCTTTCCATTAACCCGAGAATGATTTCACAGTTTAAGTAAGATGTGTCCATGACTCCAGTTCTGCACTTTAATCCTTGCTCACTTTCTTATTGCCATGTCCCCCTAGTCAGGATGCTTACATTCAATGAATTTGCTTCCTCATTTTCTTTTTCTTCATCTATACAAATGGAATCAAAGTGATACCTGCCATATGGTAGGTGTCCAGAGAATGTTACTTCCCTTTCTATTATATTGGATTCTCTATGGCTCATGTGTACAGGGGACCAGTAAAGAGTTTGTGTTTCAGGTATGGGGTTAAGTGAAAGTATTAGAGAAGTCTATGAAGAATTGAGTTCTTTAAGGGATTTGGTTTCTTAATATTATTATTATTGTTTTTGTTGTTGTTTTGATTGAAATATAGTTGACACACAGTGTTATATTAGTTTTAAGTGTATGACATAATTTTATTTTGATGTTTATTTATTTTTCGAGAGAGAGAGAGAGAGAGAGACAGACAGACCATGAGCAGGGGAGGGACAGAGAGAGAGGGAGACAGAGAATCTGAAGCAGGCTCCAGGCTCTGAGCTGTCAGCACAGAGCCCCATGGGGGGCTCAGACCCGCAAAATGTGACATCATGACCTGAGCCCAAGTCAGACACCTAACTGACAGAGCCCCCCAGGCGTCCCTAGGTGTACAATATAGTAATTCAACAAATTTTACCTTATGCTATGCTCACCATAAGGGGAGCTACCATTTGTCACCATACATTGCTATTTTAATGCCTTTGACTATATTCCCAATTCTGTACCTTTTATCCCCATGGCTTACTCATTCCATATCTGAAAGCCTATACATCCCACTCCCCTTCACCCATTTTGCCCATTCACCTCCATATTCCCCTCTGGCAACCATCAGTTTCTTCTCTGTATTTATGGGTCTGTTTCTGCCTTTTGTTTGTTCAATTATTTGTTTTTCAGATTCCACATATAAGTGAAATCATATAGTATTTGTTTTTCTCTGTCTGACTTATTTCACTAGGTATAATACATTCTAAGTCCATCCATGTTTTGTTGCAAATGGCAAGATCTCATTCTTTTTTATGTCTGAATAATATTTCATTGTGTATATATACATAACATCTAATTTTTCCATTCATCTGTGGATGGACAGTTGTGTTGCTTCCGTATCTTGGCTATTATAGATAATGTGCAATAAACAAAGGCATGCATACAACTTTTCAGGGCTTTGGCTTTTTAAAAGTATAAAAAATAAAGGTCATCAAAATGTGGTGTCAGAATCAGTTTTATAAATTATCAATGAATCGACAATTAGTAATACTAACAGAAATCACATTATATATCATAATATTATTATTTGTCCAACTTTTTATTTTGAAAATGCTTTAATCTACAGAGAAGTTGAAAGAAAAGTGCCTTTATCTACACATCCTTCTATGTATTTCTCTAGAGGACTGGTTTTCAACTAGGGGAAATTTTGCCCCCATAGGTTATTTGGTAATGTCTTGAGACCTTTTTATTTGCACAATTGAGGGTATTACTGACATTTGGTAGGAGGGGGCCAGAGGTACTGCTAAATTTCCTACAATTCATATGGGTTAATCAGAGATTACTAAAAAAAATAAACTTAGAAAAATAAAGTCTAAGTACAATTCATAGATCAGCCTTCTACAATAAAGAATTAAGGGGCACCTGGGAGGCTCATTCGGTTAAGCATCTGACTCTTGATTTCAGCTCAGGTCATGATCTGGTGGTTGTGGGGTTGAGTCCCAAGTAGGGCTCCACGCTGAGCATAGAGCTTGCTTGGGATTCTCTCTCTCTGCCCCTCTCTCTGCCCCTTCCCTGCTTGCTCTCTCTCTCTCTCTCCAAATAAATAAATAAAATATTATAAAAAATAATTAAAACATTGTCAATAGTCCCAATGTTGAGAAACCCTGACGTAGATTCAGTCATATGCTCTTAATCTATTAGGTTGAACCATATACTCTTGTTGCTATTCAACCATTTTTGGTATACATCAATGTCAATTTCAAATAAAACATTTTGCACATTTGCTATATTTTGTGTGTGTGTTATTTATTTTTTTCAGAACCATTTTCCAGTAAGCTACAGGCATCATGACACTTCACTCAAATACTTTAGCATTTATCTCTTAAGAACAAAGATATTTTCCTACATGAGTACAACATAATTATCCCATCAAAAAATTTAAGATTGATATGATAAAATTATCTGGTAGATAGTCTATATGAAAATGTTACTGTCACCCAAAGTAATTTTATAGCTTTCTCCTCCTCTATCCAGTCTCCAATAAGTTTGTCTCACTATTGGTAGGGCAATTCTTAGTGAAAATCTTTCCTGGGATCCCAAAGTCATGAAATCTTCATGTTTACAAAAACCGTAAACCTAGAAGAGCCAACTAGATGGAGATAGATGACAGAGAGATCTTACAGGGCTGTCAGATGCAAAAGTCAGATGAATTTTAAGAGAGACAAGGATGAGATAATTCTTTTGGGTTTGTTTTGCACTTTGATTTCAAAAACTCTAAAGTTCTTAACTGTTTTTCTTTTTAACTGAGAGTTTTGTACCAAGGCTGCTTAAGGAACAAGGAGAAAAGAAGTCTTTAAAAGATTACCAATTCCTCTTCCCAGTTCTGTTTGTTTCAGAGAATTAATACCAGAAAAAGAAGTTGTGAGAGGGTGGAGCTTAGGCCTGTTTTAGCTTGTTTGTGGCTTGAAGGATTCAGATTTTGATAGCTAATACTAGAAACCTTATACAGTTTTCCTGGGCTCAGAGGTAGTGAGTGGACCAGTCGCGGCACAGTTCGGGACTACCAGTGGAGCATTATTAGTCTGGTCCATTTGTACAACTTTGGTTGAGTGCAACCTAACTTTGGAAATGCCAGGTCTTGGTCTATCAACTCTAGCTGTCAAACTCTCACCAAAGATGGGAGTCTTGCCTTTCCCCCACTTATTTATGGGTTTTCCATTTTCTCTGTAATCTGGTCCTCTCACTTTGACAAAAAAATTTTAGTATTTCAGGCAATTTCTCAATAACTCTTCTATTCACCCTGACCACAGGAAATAACATTTCTAGCCAACTCTTTCATCATCATCTTAGTTTCCATAGTATGCATCTGTGTATGTATTTCCTCTACTAAAACATTTAGTATATACACACATATGTATTCATTAACATTTTTCTATTTTTATGGTTGGCCTATATATCAAACATTTGCATAAACAGTATTTTTTTTGACTTTTAACTTTATCAGAGAAGGCCAATACAATACAATCTGGAAAAGAATAGTACTTCCAGCAAATGGCACTGGGGAAACTGGATATTTACATGCAGAATAATGAATTTGGACCCCTCCTTCATGCCATACTTAAAAGTCAACTCAAAATGGGTCATGGACCTAAATATAAGAGCCAAAATGATAAAACTCTTAAACAAACACAGCAGTAAATCTTCATAATCTGAAATTAGGTAATAATTTATTAGATAATGACACCAAAAGCACAAGTAATATAAGAGAAGATTGATAATTTGGATGTCATCAAAGTTGAAAACTTTGGTGCTTCGAAGAATATCGTCAAGAAAATGAGAAGACAGAGGGGCACCTGGGTGGCTCAGTAGGTTAAGCAGCCGACTTCAGCTCAGGTCATGATCTCATGGTTCACGAGTTCAAGCCCCGTGTCGGGCTCAGCAGCCTGGAGCCTGCTTCGGATTCTGTGTCTCCCTCTCTCTCTGCCCCTCCCCTGCTCACGCTCTGTCTCTGTATCTCAAAAAAAAAAAAAAAAAAAAAAAAAAAAAAACGTTAAAAAAATTAAAAAAAAAGAAAATGAGAAGACATAAAAAATCCACATAATGGAAGAAAATATTTGCAAATGATATATCTGATAGGACTTTTATCCAGAATGTATATATATATAAAGAACTCATATAACTCAATAATAAAAAGATAAATAAACCAAGTTAAAAATAGGCAAAGGATTTGAATAGACATTTCTCCAAAGATGTGCAAGGGACCAATAAGCTTACAAAATGATGCTTGACATCATTAATCATTAGGGAAATACAGACTTCAAAACCATGATGAGATACCACTTCCCACCCACTAGAATGTTTATAATAAAAAAGAGACAGTAACAAGTGTTGGCAAGTATGTGGAAAAATTGAAACTCTCGTATACTGCTGTTGGTCATGTAAAATGGTACACTCACTGTGATAAATAATTGGAAATTTCTCAAAATCTTAAACATAGTGTTACCATATGACCCAGCAATTCTGCTAGATATCTATCCAAGGGAAATGAAAATGTATGTCTATACAAAAACTTGTGTATGAATGCCCATAGCAGCATTGTTTATAATATCCAAAAGGGAGAAACAACTCAAATGTTTCTCATTTGATGAGTATATAAACAAAATGTGATATATCCATCCATACATGGAATATTATTTAGTCATAAAAAGGAATGAAATACTAATACTTGCTATAACATGGATGAACCTTGAAATGTTATGCTAAAAAAAAGAATCCAGTCACAAAAGGCCACATGTTGTATGACCCCATTTTTATGAAATGTTCAGATAGGAAAATCCATAGAGACAGAAATTAGATTTCTGGTTTCCTAGGATGGGAGAGAGAGAGAGAGTGGGGGAATGAATGCTGGTAGGAAGAAGCTTCTCTTAGAAATGATAAAAGTGTCTGGAATTAGTGGTTTTGGCTGCACAATTCTATAGATATACACTTCAGACTGGTGAGCTTTAGGATATGTAAATGTTACACAGGCAGAAAAAGCGGTTGTGAAATATAGGGTTCCCTAATGCATTAGGTATTTCCTTTCAAGCCTCTTTGTACCTCAGAAATTAATAGTAAATATTCATATAAAATTGAGGGATAGAGATGTCTTCACAGTAGTGTGGAATAAATCCATTGGGATTTATACATACAATCTGAGTGATGTTTAATCTGTTATGACTTTGGCAGTAAGTAATCAGAATAGAAGCATCAGAATGACATTGAAAATACCGGCAATGGGAAGACATGTTCCTGCATTTCAGCTCATATGAAGTAGAATATCACACAACAATGTCTGTGAATGCAACGACAGCATGTATACAAATTTAGTAAGAAATGCAAGACATAAAATTATATCGTATGCCTCCATTTATGAAAATTTCAAAAACAGGCAAAATTTAATTGTGTTATTTAAGGATGCATTCAATGTTGACAGAACTATAAAGAAATAAAGTTATTAATACAGGAATCAAACGAAACAATATCTGTATCATAGGAATTCCAGAAGAAGAAGAGACAGAGAAAGGAGTTGAAGAAGTACTTTCTCTAGAGAGAAAAGATAGTGTTCATTGGAGGGGCGCATGCTGGCAGTATTCTATGTTTTGATTTGGCTAGTAGTGTTATGACATTTTTTCTATAGTGATTTATCAAGCTGTTCATGTGTCCTTTATGCAACAAAGAGGATTAGGTGAAGAGACCAGAAGATCCTGTTTAACATTGTGAAGAATTCTCCTCAAAAGAAACTACGGGCAGTAGTGACAGCTCAAGAATTGATGAAAACAGATATAAGCAACATAACAGAACATGAATTTAGAATGATAAACATAAAACTAATCGCTGGGCTTGAAAAAAGCATAGAAGAATGCAGGGAGTCCCTCATGGCAGAGATCAAGGACCTTAAAAAACGGTCAGGAGGAATTAAAAAATGTTTTAAATGAGGTGCAAAACAAATTGGAGGCAGCCACAGCGTGGATTGAAAAGACAGAAGAGAGAATAGGTGAATTAGAAGATAAAACTATGGAAAAAGATGAAGCAGATTAAAAGAGAGAGGAGCTGATTCAGGAACAGGAAAGGAGAATTCGAGAGCTGAGCGATGCACTCAAACGAAACAATATCTGTATCATAGGAATTCCAGAGGAAGAAGAGAGAGAGAAAGGAGTCGAAGGGATACTTGAACAAATCATTGCTGAGTACTTCCCCAACATGAGGAAGAAAACGGGCATGAAAATCCAAGAGGCACAGAGAACTCCTCTCAGATGTAACTTGAATAGACCTTCTGCATGACACATCATAGTGAAACTGGCAAAATATAAGGATAGGGAGAGAATTCTGAAAGCAGCTAGGGAAAAACGGGCCTTTACATACAAAGGTAGACACATAAGGGATGTAGCCGACTTATCTACAGAAACTTGGCAGGCCAGAAAGGAATGGCAGGATATCTTCAATGTGATGAACAGGAAGGATATGCAACCAAGAATCCTTTATCCGGCCAGCCTGTCATTCAGAATAGAAGGAGAGATCAAGGTTTTCCCCAACAAACAAAAACTGAAAGAATTCATCACAAATAAGCCAGCCTTACAAGAGATCCTGAGGGGCACGGTATAATGGAAAGTTTGCAAAGAACACAAACTACCAGAGACATCCTTACAAGCATGAAACCCACAGATAACACAGTGACTATAAGCCCATATTTTTCAATATTAACACTGAATGTAAATGGACTAAACGTTCCAATCAAAAGACATAGGGTAACAGAATGGATTAAAAACCAAGACTCATCTATTTGCTGTCTTCAAGAGACTCATTTTAAACCTGAGGACACCTTCAGATTGAAAGTGAGGGGATGGAGAACTATCTACCATGCTACTGTTTAACATTGTGACTATACCCCTCCTTAGCTGTATAATTTTGGTCAATTTAGTTTGCCTCTTAGAGCTTCACTTTCCCTGACTGTAAGATAAGAATGATAAAATATGCCTAATAGTAATGTTTCTGGATTAAAAGCGATATTATGTGTGACACTGCCTAGTACAGGGCAGCAGTGTGTTTGTGTGTGTGTGTGTGTGTGTGTGTGTGTGTGTGAAATATTCAGGAGGGAGAGTAGATTACTTATAGGAAATGAGGACCTAGTGCAGTGTGAGGGAGTTCTCATCTCTGTAAAATGAGAACTGTGTCAAAGGATATAGCTAATAAGAGAGGTTACAATGTTAAACCATATATTTAATTCCTGAGTACTATAGCTAGAAAAGTTTTGTACAAGGTCAACTAAAATGAGAAGATAGATGCTATGTGTGGAGAAATTAAAAACTCATTTTTTATAACTATTTATTTTTGAGAGACAGAGCATGAGCGGGGAAGAAGCAGAGAGAGAGGGAGACACAGAATCCGAAGCAGGCTCCAGATTCCAAGGTGTCAGCACAGAGCTCAATGTGGGGATCTAACTCACTGGGCTCAAACTCACGAACAGTGAGATTATGACCCGAGCTGAAGTCAAAGACTTAACCGAGTGAGTCACCAGGTGCCCCAGCATATATGTAATTTTTAATGAAATCCTGACCATCTTTCGCTAATCAGGTTTTTCAGTGATTTGAGTCACTTGTCTCATGCAGATGGACTCCTCTTTTTTTTTTTTTTTTAATCCTAGAGAGTTGAAGGTTTTAACGTCATATTGTGTAAATAGATAAATTCTGGAAAGGGATGTATAAGGTAAAAACTGATTTGTTTTTTAAATGTCAAAACATTAAAAAAGTATACAGGTAAGAATCAGAATTACTACTAAGCAGAAAACAATCTTTTAAATATGTGTATCACCAGAAGATGGTAATGAACTCCAGTAGGGTGCACATACTTTCCCCAGTGATGGAGCTTCCTTGGAGAAGCTGGGACCTGTCTGCCCTTTCAGGGTGACCTCAAATAGGACATCCAAGCTCTTTCAGACATGTCCCTGGGGCTCATTATCAAACTTACAATTCTGGACTGCATGAACCATGAGTATCATTCTTTGGGGCTATTCTTCTGAACTAAAGATCTGAAAGCATGGCCCTATTATAGAAGCAGGGTTTTGTGTTTTTTTCTTTTTTTTTCTTGTAGATACTGTTTTGTCTTCTAAAATAATCTTGAACCTTTTAAAAATAAAATAGATGTATTTGTCAGGAACTGCCTCATGCATAACAGTTGGAAGTGTTTTTACTCTAATCAAAGGTGAATTGCTGAAACAGATTCTTTAAAGTCACTTTTTGTGACATTCCTTTCACCTTCTTACCTGTAGCCTGATTTCCCTTTTCCTAATAGAATTCTGCTCAAACTTGCTCTCTGGGTGCTTTCTTAGTTTTGCTAGCACCATTTAAAAAAATATAGATGAAGGAACAATGCAGACTTCCTCCATCTCTCGAGCCTTTGGATCCTGAGAGTCCTTCGATGTCTTAGCTCTCCACTTGGGGCTAAGCTTACTCCTGTGTAGCTACAAGAGCCTCACCCGCTAGCCAGGTGGAGCACTCCACTGGCTAATGTTTGGAAGGAGTGTGGGTCCTCAGTAGGGACTGCAATAAAAATTTCAAAATTACTTTCCACCACTGGCTATAATGAAGGGCTTCGAGATTTGAGCTTCTCTTTAGGAAAGATCAGTGTTTCCACTGAAGAGATAACCTGGTGCACTGGTGAAGGTAGGGAGAGGCCAGGTCTTTTTAAACGCAGCTTCAAAGCCTGTCCAGGCTCATTCACTTTGTGTATTCCAAAATGAATTCCACTCACAGCTGGAAGGTTTAGGATCAGCAGGCCCAATAGATTTTATCCACTACCCACAGCCCTAGTGTCCACATTCCCATTAAACACATCTAATTCAAAAGCCAAGGGAGGCACGTACATCTCAAACCTAACTCTCTGCTTAATTCCCTCTGTCTTTTTAAAAGCTGCTCTTCCAGAATGAATTATAAATCAACCACAGCTAATTTTCACATTGAACTGTTTATGTGTTTTTAAAGAGGAGCTTCTGGGAAGAAGCAGAAAGAAGATTTAATAAACAGAGAAGCTGCAAAGCTTCCAAAACACATAAGTAAAATTAAGAGACAGCATGTGACTCCAGATATCAGGAAAATAGATACAGGGCAATGATGGGTAGCTTCTTGTGATGAGCGGAGTCTTTTTCTCAGCCTCCTGCCAGTCCTCATTTCTATAGAGCCTTGGGCAGAGCTACCCCTGCTTTGAGCCAGGGGTGTTCAGACTGGGACTTCTGGGTGGGTACTAGACACAACCGCCTTGCAGGCATTTTCAGTGGCCATCTGACTCCTGCTCCTGCAATTGCCGTTATGGGCACTCTTCTCTTCACTCATCTATGATTTATGCTTCATGCCTGCTCTCCTCAGCTCTTCTCAGGGAGCTTGACTGTTTTTGGTCACTTGGCTATATTTTGTGGTATCATTCTGTTTCGCCAAATTCCTACCTGCCTTTATCTTCTGTACCACCACCTTCTCCAACTTTAAAGCTATATTTCTGTTGCCAGTACCCAGGCTTTTTTTTTTAAGAACTGGGACCTACAATTTCTGTTTTTGAAAATCCATTCCCTAGAAGCTGGTATCTGCCAAGTGGAAGGATGCCTTGCACGTGTAATCCTTTGTGATCAGTCTCTGTGGAGTAAGTCAGTGCTAGTCAAGGTGCCCACTTTTGAACTACATGTTCCTGGACTGAGATGAGATCAGCAGAGAAATCAAGAGTAAGCATTCATACTCTTAGAGCAGTCTGGCCTTGCCACACCATCTGAGTACATAACTGTTGTCTAATAACTTATTTTAAATTTATTTTACTAAAGTATCAATCTGTGATATATTGCAAATTGAAAAAAAAAAATGTTTTCCCTGCTATAAGAACTCTCCTAGCTTGGCTCTTCCAAGTCAGCTTGTGCAGACACACTGGATTGCAGCACTGGGCTTACTTCTACCCTTTAGTCCATCACTACTAGCAATGCACAATGGAGTTATTATTTTTGTAATCCTCCATAAATACATTTAGTCTCCAAATTTTAGTTCTCAGTGGAATGTGGACTATCTTCAGTGTTTTTGGGGGTCCTTAATTTCCTAGTGTTATTCTTCTCTCTTTCATTTTCTTAATCCTCCTAATGTACATTCAATTCAATGCCTTTAAAAGCCACAATAGTCTTGCCCTCTCTGTCAGACCTCCATGTCCTGTTGGTTTTCATCCATCATTGTGGGGAGACTCTGACTTTGCTTCCATCCTCCTGCTCTTTCTCTTCCCAAGGGATCACAGTGTCTCTAAACAGATGTGAAAGAGCTGAATGGCACCCATTCAGTAGCTATACTAATTCCAGGGAAGTTACATTTTCTTCAAGCTATAGTTCTCTGTGACTTTTAGCAAAAAGTCAAAATCCACTCATTTGAAAGTAACTATTTTGCAAATGTAGAGTGACTTGATGGAAAAAATAAAAGCACCATTCAGAGCCTCTCTACCCCAACTATTTAGTGAAAGCTGTCACAAGAGGGATGAGTGACATATTTGAACAAGTTCTTGGGGTTTTTCTCTGCACGGGGCAAACCCAAGATTCAGCAGGAGGCAAACCAGCTGCAGCTTGTCATATATTAGTCAATTATCCTAATGATTTTTTCCCCACTAAAGAGCATGAATCCAGGTTGTTCTTAGGTTTTATGAAGATTTTACTTTGTCTACTCACAAATATTAATTGGATTCTCTCCATGTTGATTCCAGCCTCTGGGGTTTGGGGGTCACTGCAGGTGCATGTGGACTGGTGGAGGGGGAGTGGAGATTGGCAGGAAGTGCCTTCCTTCCCCGCATCTCTGTCTCTTGCTCTTGTGAGGACAGCATTTGATTAGTCCTTTACAACCTGTTTCTCCTCAGATACAAGGAAAATACCGGAAACCACTGTGCCAATTCTGGCTGTCGTGCCTTTGAACACTGTGGGATCTGCTAGAGGAATGTGAAATAAATCCAAAAAAAGGCTGCTTTATGGATCTTTGAATGTGGAGTCACAGAAGGAAACTGTCTTAGAAATCATAGCTAAAATTGGATAGTATGTTAATTCTGTGGAAATTTTTTTTGTATTAGAATTAATCTTTAACCTGGTGGTCTTTTCTAGCCAATGCCTCCACTTAGTATAAAATGGCAGTGTTGCTGAGATATAATTGAAATCTAAGACCTACATTCTGACCTTTCTCAGTGGCCTCTCTTCTTTCTGTGGTCCATGTAGCCATCATTCCAGTGGTCAGGTAGTAATTGCATCAGTGTTCTGAACAAATGTTGATGTGAATGCCTGTGTTTTTTCCTTTAATTTTCCCCTGACCTTAAATAAATATTATTAATTTTTACTCCCTTTTCTAACTCATCTTTGCTCAGAAATTTGCTTAATGCTACATTGGTGATTGGTCATGTCTATTAAACCATTATGTCAAGGGGGTAATGTTTGTCAGCCTATACCTAAAACCGTGCCCCTAAACTCTTCTATGCCATTGCCTCTAAGGTGGAATAGAATGCTAAGTCAAGGCAAATTTGACACCACGAATAAAAATGTAACATAATGCACTCGTCCTCATAAAATGTTTCTAGAACATTATTTTCACATATGAAGGATGGCTCATCCAGATACTTTAGTGTTTTATTATTGAATCAGGAGCATATCAGAAATAGGGCAAGCTTTCATCACTCTTTGCTTAAAAAAAAAAACCCTTGAAATTTCATGTTCTTTGTCCTTATGCATTGTTACTTAAATATAGGACAATAATAGCAGTATGGTAGTTCTATCTAGGTGGGGAGGTAGAGTGACTAGTCATGGCATAATTTAGTGAGCAGAGCAATGGAATAGGATTCTGCAGAGCTCACTTCTGATTTGGCCTCTCCTGCTAAGAAATAGGACCATGCTAAATAGGACTTGACTACTCTGTCCCATGTTCTCAATTTTCAAAAGGGTAATGATCACTACCTTACATTGTTTATAGGATTTCAGGTCAAAAAAAAACAAAGAAGTAAATGTGAAAGCTGTAGTTTGGGCTCTCAAAAGAGGAGAAATTAAATTGGCCAGTTTAAAAATGTTCTTACAAGGGTGAAATTTTAAAGATACACACTCTACATTTGAAGCAAGACATGTCTGTGGGTTGAATTTGTCTGCGAATAACTAGTTTGTGGGTTCTGCTGAATCTTCTTCCTTCCAGAGCAGCATGGTGTCTATGCTGTTTTTGACTGGTAGGGCCCTATCCCTCATTCTATGCTGGAATGGAGACAAGTGACTTGACAATGGGGGCCAGGTTGGATTATATCAAACATGTTGTTGATATTTGTTGGTTGGTTTGTTCTGCCATGCAACAGCTGTTTTACTGCCTTGAATATCCTTTCCCAGGTTAATAGCCAGAGAAACAACGGTTATACATACAAAAATAAAGGCACTCACTCGGTATTTATTATTATTATTTTCAGAGAGAAAGAAAGAGAGGGTAAAGGAGATGGAGAGAGAGAATCTTAAGCAGACTCCACACCCAGTACAGAGCCCAATGCAGGGCTTGATCCCATGACCCTAGGATCATGACCTAAGCTGAAATCAAGAGTTGGACATTTTTTTAAAAATAAAAATATATTTATTTTTTTCAGAATAGAATTTAGTAATTCATCACTTACATCTTCCCAACCAGTGTCCTCCTTAATGTCCATCACCCATTTAACCCTTCCCCCTACCCAACACCCTACCCCCTATCCTCAATTTGTTCTCTGTATTTAAGAGTCTCTTAAGGTATGTCTGCCTCTCTGTTTTTATACTATTTTTCCTTCCCTTCTATTATGTTCATCTGTTTTGTATCTTAAATTCCACATATGAGTGAAATTATATCATATTTATCTTTCTGTGACAGACTTATTTCACTTAGCATAATACACTCTAGTTCTGTCCATGTTGTTGCAAATGGCAAGATTTCATTCTTTTTGATTGCCACATAATAGTCCAATGAATATATATATATATATATACACAGATATATATATATACACACACACACACACTACATCTTCTTTATCTATTCACCAGTCAATGGACATTTGGGGTCTTTCCATACTTTTAAATATTGTTGATAATACTTCTATAAACATGTGGTGCATGTGCCCCTTTGAATCAGCAGTTTTGTATCCTTTGGGTAAATATCTAGTAGTACAATTACTGGATCTAGGGTAGTTCTATTTTTAATTTTTTGAAGAAACTCCATACTGTCTTCCAGATTGGTTGCACCAGTTTGTATTCTCACCAGCAATAAAAGAGTTCCTCTTTCTCTACAAGCTCACCAACCTCTGGTGTGCCTGAGGTGTTAAAGTTAGCCATTCTGACAGATGTGAGGTGGTATCTTGTTGTGGTTTTGATTTGTATTTCCTTGATGATGAGTGATGTTGAGCATTTTTTCATATGTCTGTTAGCCATCTGTATGTCTTCTTTGGAGAAGTGTCTGTTCATGTCTTTTGCCCATTTCTTCAATGGATTATTTCTTTTTTGGGTGTTGAGTTTGGTAAGTTCTTTATAGATTTTGGATACTAACCCTTTATCTGACATATAATTTGCAAATATCTTCTCGCATTTCAATGATTGCCTCTTAGTTTTGCTGATTGCTTCCTTCGCTGTGCAGAAGTTTTTTATCTTGGTGAGATCTCAGTAGTTAATTTTTACTTTGTTTCCCTTGCTTCCAGGCACATGTATGGTAAGAAGCTGCTGTGGCTGAGGTCAAAGAGATGGTTGCTTTTTTTCTCTTATAGGATTTTGATGGCTTCCTGTCTTACATTTATGTCTTTCATCCATTTTGAGTTTATTTTTGTGTGTGGTGTAAGAAAGTGGTCCAGGTTCATTCTTTTGCATGTTGCTGTCCAGTTTTCCCAATACCATTTGCTGAAGTGACTGTCTTTTTTCCATCGGATATTCTTTCCTGGTTTGTCAAAGATTATTTGGCCATACATCAGTAGGTCCATTTCTGGATTCTCTATTCTGTTCCATTGATCTGTATCTGTTTTTGTTCCAGTACCATACTGTCTTGATTACAGCTTTGTAATGCATCTTGAAGTCTGGAATTGTGATGCCTCCATCTTTGATTTTCCTTTTCAGGATTGCTTTGGCTATTGGGGGTCTTTTCTGGTTCCATACAAATTTTAGGATTGATTGTTTTAGCTCTGTGAAGAATGCTGGTGTTATTTTGATAGGGATTGGATTGTATATGTAGATCGCTTTGGATAATATTGACATTTTAACAATGTTTGTTCTTCCAACCCATGTGCGTGGAATATTTTACCATTTTTTGGTGTCGTTTTCAAGTTCTTTCATAAGCTTTCTATTGTTTTCAGTGTACAGGTTTTTCACCTCTTTGGTTACGTTTGTTCCTAGATATTTTATGATTTTTGGTGCGCTTGCGAATGGGATCAATTCCTTGATTTCTCTTTATGTTGCCTCATTATTGGTATATAGAAATGAAACCAATTTCTGTACATTGATTTTATATCCTGTGACTTTGCTGAATTCATGGATCAGTTCTAGCAGTTTTTTGGTGAAGTCTTTTGGATTTTCATATAGAGTACCGTGTCATCAGCGAAGAGTGATAGTTTGACTTCCTCCTTGCTGATTTGGATGCCTTTTATTTCTTAGTGTTGTCTGATTGCTGAGGGTAGGACTTCTAACACTATATTGAATAACTGTGGTGAGAGTGGACCTCCTTGTCGTGTTCCCTACCTTAGTGAGAAAGCTCTTCGTTTTTCCCTATTGAGGATGATATTAGCAGGGGATCTTTCAGATGACCTTCATGATCTTAAGGTATGATCCTTCTATTCCTACTATTTTGAGGGTTTTTATCAAGAAAGGATGTTGTATTTTGTCAAATGCTTTTTCAACATCTATTGAGAGGATCATGTGGTTCTTATCCTTTCTTTTATTAATGTGATGTATCACAGTGATTGATTTTCAGATATCAAACCGGCTCTGCATTCCAGGAATAAATCCCACTTGGTCGTGATGGATAATTGTTTTAACGTATTGTTGGATCTGGTTGGCTAGTATCTTGTTAAGAATTTTTGCATCCACGTTCATCAGGGAAATTGGTCTGTAGTTCTCCTTTTTAGTGGAACCTTTGTCTGGTTTTGGAATCAAGGAAATGCTGGCTTTGTAGGAATAAATTTGGAAGTTTTCCTTCCTTTTCTACTTTTGGAACAACTTCAAAAGAATAGGACTTAACTCTTTAAATATTTGGTAGTATTCCCCTGGAAAGCCATCCAGCTCTGGACTCTGGTTTATTGGGAGATTTTTGATTACTGATTCAATTTCTTTACAGGTTATTGGTAAGACTTGGACTTAACCAACTGAGTCACCCAGGTGCCCCTGATATTATTTTTTGATGGATCTGGTGCTGTTATCTCTAAAGAAATCAACTATATCAGTTCATTAGAGAATAGGAATTCAAGAATAAAATAGTGTTAACTTTCTTACTCCCTACGTTTTTCAGACATGTTGTAGTAAGTATTTCTTCCAAGTCCATGTTTTCCTTCACTAATTAAAAAATGTGATAAATGAATGTATCATTTAAAAATTATACGAATTCATCCACATTATGGTTGGACATTTTAACCATGTGATTTATATGAGGCTGCCCTCTTTCCTGTTCCAGAAGTGACCCCTAGGTAAGCTAAGCTAGTTAGAGTGAACTCTGTCTCCTGCCTCTATGGTTCTGGGAAAAGTACTAGATTTGTCAAGACGCATTGAGATACAGGTATCTGAAACCCTAATTCAAGTGAGTTTAAAATAAGGAAATTTGTAAGTTTCCATAGTTGAAAGTCCAGAGAGGAAGAATGGGCTGAAGGCATGGTATGATCAGGCCTCCAGGTCTATTTCTGTATCATTCTCCATGTTCTGTCATTGATCTCTGGTTGGTTGCCTTGAGTCACAAGGTGGCTGCTAGTAGAAGTAGGAGCACATGTTTTCTTTTTCATGTCGAGAAGGAGAGATCTTTCTTTGATGACAAGTTCACCCCAGGCCAATAGAAATTCTCCAGGGAATGCTATGAGTTCATAAACTCATTGACTTAAGGTTGGGCTCTTAAATAAATTACCGGCAGAGTGAGGGAGTATCAGTACCCCATTTTCTTTTTCACATCATGGCGAACATTTGAAATGAAACTATTTGATGGTACTCTAGGGCAAGAATGGGGCTAGAAGGCTTAGAGCTAGAAGTGGCTAACCCTGAGGGCTGTGACTGACTCAGGTCACCTAGCCTCTGTGACTGATGAGGGGTCACACTTTGCTCACTTTAAATGAGTGCAGACTCAGCACTCTATAAATATTCATTTCTGTAATATTAATGAGAACCTTCAGCTGGGACTGACTTTGATCCATTCTAGACCTGAAGATAGGGTCAATTTCCATGAGGATTATGGGATCCCTTCAAGAGGGACAGATGGTTGAGATAAATTTGGGTTTGTTCAGGAAATATGAAAGAGCTGTAGGACACACTCCTACAGAGTGGACATTCCACTCTAGGTGTATAGTTCAGGCCTGTGTCCTTCAGTGTATGGCATTGTCTGACTCGGGGAGGGGTTATGACCAGAATGGCCCAGTCAAAATAACACTCAGGATTTCGGCTGATGAATGTGGGAAGGTGTCCTCTCTCTTCTTCTGGATAACAGTAGAGTAGCAAACCCTATCAGTTCTCAGTTATAGGAAATATATATATATTTTTTTATCTCCACTTTTCAAATTGTAAGTCCAAAAAACCATGTCTCACTGTCTGCACTGTTATCATCCTTGTCTGAACCACTAGCATCTCCTGAATGGATGCTGTGGTAGCTCCTGTATTCCTTTTCTAGGACTATTATAACAAATTTCCCCAAATTTTGTGACTTAAAACAGCAAATTTTTTTCTCTCAGTTCTGGAGGCCAAGAGTCTGGAATCAAGGTGTCAGCAGGCCCATGTTCCATCCAAATGCTCTAGAGTAGACTCCTTCCTCATTTCTTCCAGCTTTGGGTGGTCCCAACTAGTCCTCAGCTCATGGCAGCATAATTCCAATCTCTGCCTCAGACTCTATGTAGCCTTCTTCCTCTGTCTCTGTGTGTTCAATCTCTCTCTACCTCTCTCTTATAAGAACCTGCCATGGGATTTAGGGTTCACCTTATGTCCAGGATGATCTCACGTTGACATCCTTAACTTAATTCTATCTGCAAAGGCCATTTTTCCAAATAAGGTCCCATTCATAGGTTCTAGGGGAAAGGATCTGGACATATGTTTGGGGGCCACTATCCAACCCACTGTACCCACTACTTGTACTTCCTTCTTCTGTTCTTTCACCCCTACTGACTAATCTGTTTGTGGTGCAGTGGTCCTTTTAAAACATGATGCTTTCCTGTTCAAATCTTCTAGTGGTTTCTTGTCACTCTTCTATTCATATCCCGCATCTGCACTGTGCCTACCAAATCTCTGCCATCTTGTCTTGGCTTCTTACCTCTTCCCGTTTCACGCTGCTCTTCTCCTTGCTCGGACTACCCCAACTACACTGCCCCCCTTGCTATTCCTCCAGCATGCAACACAAATCCTTCTTCTCAGGGCTTCACAGTAGATGTTCCTGCTGCTGAGACCCTTCCCCTGTGTCTCATCATGGCCACTCTCTCACTTTATTTAGGACTCAAGTGAAAAGTTTCTTCTTCAGAAAGAACTTCTTTGCTCACTTTAAATAAAGTAGCATTCCCATCACACTCTTTTGCTTTATTTTATTTTTCTTCTGAAGACTTGTGAAATAAACACTATTTTATGTCTTCTCTTTGTGTGTTTATTATACATCTCTCCTGCCAGAGTATATGCTTTATCTTACTTGTTCACTTCTGTGTCCCCAAAACATAGAACAATGGCTGGCACATTAGAAATACTTCATAAATATTTGTTGAATATAGCCCTGGCAGCATTTGGTGGATGAATCTGGCCCAAGGAGGTAGAGATAGGTAAGAAAACCTCAGAGAAACCAAGCGTCAGCTATGTTGACATTATGATTTCAATGGGACACTTGCATTATCTCTGCCATTTCAGTCATACGGAAACTAAATTTTCTTTGGACTTAAGCCAGTTTGAAATGGAGTTCTGCCAGTTACACCTTAATGTGTCCTAACCAGTGCACTCTATCTTTAGTTTGTACACTTTGGTGGGCTTAGAACAAGTACCAGTCTTATTTCTGTTCCACTGATAATAAAGTATGTGGAAGTTTCAGTGTAATTCCTTCACCTTCAGAGTTTGAAAAGCAGCAATCTCATTTTGGGTGTTGACAGCAAAATCTCGTGCTAGCAAGGATACAGTTTAGAATGTAAATGATCTGCCAGTGATGTGGCTTGAAATGTGAAGAATTTTATGCCTAATCCTTATCAATTTCTAGTCATTGACTAAAATTTAATGTTCTGTGGCATGCCTGTCCCTCTTTTTAGTCATCATAGTCTGTTGAGGGCTTATTTCAGCATGTGCTATTTTAGACATGGAACATAGTGAGTTGTCTAGGAAGAGGTGATGATAATGTTGTGGAATAACATTTTTCAGAGGGCGGTTTGTATTTATTTTCCTGGAAATTGCCTTTTGCTCTCTCCCTTTTCCCTGGCTAACACTCTCCCTGCTTCCTTCTGCTAAAATCCTCTGAGCCTATTTCCTCAGTGGAAGTTTCTGACCAGTTGGAAAGAAAAGCACAGGATAGTGGGGATGATTTTGGGTATTGAGCATGGGTAGAATGTTGACGAGAAGTACCTTGAGGGGAGCAGGTTTCCTTGGTCCTCAAGCAGAAGAGATTCTCTTAGGCTGATGGGGAGAGCAGGAAAGAGGAGGGATGGAAAAGAGAGAATAGAGTTACACAGTTTCCCAAAGATGGTGGTCTCGTGGCCTGTTTTCTGGGTTAGAGTTCTGGAGGTGAAAGCAAGTCTTTGGATTAGATGTTGTCACAGTCAGTGGCACTGGGCTCCAGCACAATGATTCTGTACCTTCCAGAGTGGCATGAAAGTAGCAATCCACACAATTGGATCTGATAGAGCTGTGTGGACCAGTATAAGAGATTCCTCAGCACAACCAGCTTGCACTGATAAACCAGTGCATCCATTGGTCTGCTGGGACTCTGGAGTCTCAGAAGATGTATGTAAGAACAAGTAACATTGAGGGTCACATACCACCTCTTAACGTCTCACATTTGTCTCACACCCCCAGAATTCAGACACAACCTTAAGTTGACTTTGGAGAATTGGAGCCCAAGCTAGAAATTAAATTTTTATAGAATAATATAGAAAGTTGCATTTTACACACCTGTACTTATGGCCTGCTTTTAATATCTTGCATAAAATATTTGTTTTCTTTTCTTTATGATTGAATTCTCTTGGAGTTATAAGAGGACATTACTTCTAGGTGGATAAAGACTTTTTGTAGTTTTAATGGCAGCCCACAAAATGTTCATTGTTGGATAAGCAGGCTTCAGCCCTTCTGGTCGTTAAGTAAATGCTACAAATCTGGGCCAAGGCCAGGTTTTCTGAACTGAGACGTGGAGAGGCCATTTTGCTATTATGAAAGAAGCTTGACTGAAAAAAATAAACTACTCTATCAGCATTAGACCTGCTAATATTTGTTATTTCTATACTTTTGTATGCAGATAGAACAATGTGTTCGTGAACTCTGTGATCAGAAGTAAATCCTATCCTATCCAGTGCAAACTAGTTTTGTTAGTGTATCTTACTGAATAAATAATATTCACGTTTCTTGTTGCTGCGACAAAAGGAAGGGAATTTGAATTTTAAGATTATTCTTATATTAACGTGTCTTACACTTGTGTGTTACATATTTGGGACCAGTAGGGATCTTCAACACACCATTGCTTTATAGCCCAGAGTTTCATTAATACATTTGATTCACATAAAATAATGTTTTACTTGGTGATTATTATTTGGTGATTATCACAGGAAGTTGGCAAATCTTTCACTCCCTAAGCCATCTTTACCGATCTGGCTGGTTCTGTGATTCCTTCTGACACCACTTCTCCAATGATCTAACACCAGCTGGGTGTCCAACAATTCCATTTGATTTTGACACTGTTTACTTGGAGATCCCTCAGTCTTACAAGACTGCCTCCACTTTAGATGACAGCTGCAAGTCCTGGGCCACCAATACTTCTGACCAACTGACTACAAAGCAGGGGTTTGAATATTTGCCAGAACAACTTATAGAAATCATGGAAATAATTTCCTCATGTTTACTGGTTTGATATAAAGGATGCAACTCAGGAACAGCCAAATGGAAGAGATACATAGAGCAAGGTATGAGGGTGAGGTGGGGTGGCTTTTCCATGCTCTCCTCAGATGAGCCACCTTCCCAGTACATCAGTGTGTTCAACAGCCTCTCCAAACTCCACCATTTAGGTGTTTTGTTTTTTTTTAATGGAGGTTACATTATGTAGATATAATTGATCAAGCCATTGACCATTGGTGATCCTTTCTTCTCTGCAAGCATGGTGGAGGGATGGGTGGACTTAAAGTTCTACCTTTTTACAGATGGCTTGGTCTTTTTGGTGACCAGCCACCACCCTGAAGCTAACTAAAGGCTCAACTAGGAGTCATCTTATTGGCATACAGAGACACTTTTATCATTCAGGAGATACCAAGAATTTTAGAAGCTCTTTTCCAGGAATCAAAAACGAAGAGTAAATACTAATTTATTAATATTCCACACTGGTTTTATTCACTAGCTTACAATGGCCAGTATTTATCCTTCAGCCCCAAGGGATATCCTTATCGGTTCTTGCATTGCTGTTCATCCTTCTATGATTTGTATACTGCTCTTAGTATCTGGTCACAATCTTCTTGTCTTACCTAATTAGAAACCCTTGGATCATCTGCAGAGTGTAAGGTTGTGTTGATCAAGAAACCTGATTGCCTTTTATGATGTTGCCATCTCTCTCCACACTCCTGCACATCTTCCACTTTATTGCTCCTCAGCTCCGTCTCCTTCCTTTCCCGCTGAAGGCACCCAGTGTACGTGTTTGATATATATGTGCATAAGTGATATATGCACCTAGCTATGAATGTACCCTGAAAACTACATCGTATTTATTTTTGTAAATATGCATGGTAAAATTTACTTAAACACCATTGTACTATAGAGATGGTTTTATTTCTTACATATTTCTTTTAACAAGGCATTTTTGTTACAGTCCGTTACTGTATGTATTTCAGTTTGTCGTTTCATGGTATTCATCCACCACATATTTATTACTTATGCGTATTGCTAGAAATGGAGACCTCAATATATCCAACAACCCACTTCCACAAAGAGGCGGCCTTGAGGATTCTTTTACATGTACCTCTTGTACATGTAGAATTATACCTAGGTTTCTTGGAGGTTATATGTATTCAGCAATGGGATTGCTGGATGTTAGTTTATTTGTGTTTAATTTCAGAAAACATTGCCAAATTCCTTTGCAGAATAGTGATGGAGGGAAAATTTTTTTCTCTATACTTTAAGATTATTCTTTTGGTCGGTCTAAGAATTAAACTGACATGAGACAGAGTAACAGGAGAAAAATCTATTTTAATTATGTATGTATGGGGCTCCAAAAGAATTCGAGGCTCATAGGCAGTCAGGTAACTGAGGCTCATATCCCTTTCAGAGCTAAGGAGAAGAGATAGTATCTGTGGCTTCAAAGGGAAGGAAGACAATTCACAAAGATGAAATGGAGTAAAAGGTAAACAATTTTTGCCAGACCATACAAAACAGTGAGACAGAGGAATTTTTACAAATGGACTCTCCTAAATTTCTTCCTGTTTACCACCCATAGTTCATGTTATACTATTGTTATTGACAGTGATAGCTCCCTTCCTGGAGCAGGTTCTCTGAATAAATTCTTTTATTACGGGGGAGGTCAAAGTTTCTTCCTAAGCCTTCTGTTTCTTAAAAATAATCAGCCTAAAATAATTCATGTGTCAAAGAGACACATATTGGGCTTGCAAATTTGGTTCCCTACAAGTAACTTCAAGAATCTACCCCCTCCCAACTTCCAACACCAGCAGCAGCACTTGGGGGGGTTCTCATTTCCCCACATGTGTGTCCATACTTGGCAATTCTGACTTTCTTTTTTGTTTTTCTTTTTAACAATCTGAAGAGTGTGAAGTGTTATAAGCGTAAAAAATTGTTTTCATTTGTGTTTTTCTTATTCCTAGTAAGGTCAAGCGTTATGAGCCATTTGAGTTTTGTCCTGTGAATTGCCAACAATTCATTTCCTCTGCCCATTTTTCTACTAGGTTTCTTGTCTTTTTCTTGCTGTTTTGTTCTAATACCTGGTGTGTTCTAAATAGCATTTCCTCATTGATTTTGACATTGCAAATGTCTTAATCTGTCACAATCTTTGTTTAGCGTTGTGTAAAGTAAGATTCTTGGAACTTGAATTCAAGTTTTCCATATTTCTAGTGCCATTTTTGGCATTTCATAATTTTCCAGCAATTACCTCTTTCATCTAGATTTTCTCAACTCATTAACATATTAATTCTAAGGTTGAATTTTTCAAAATATCTGTTGTGTCTGAATTATTTTCTTGCATTCATTCTGCATTTTGCTTATTTTCTCTTTTCCCCCCTAGTTTTATCAGAACTTTATTGATCTTAATAATCTTTTCAAAGAATGACCTTTTGATTTTATTAAACTTCACTATTTACTTTTTTAATGATTTGTTTTTATTAATTTTGCCCTTATCTTTGTTATTGCCTTTCTACATGGCTCTTTGTGTTTACTTACTGCTCTTTTTCTGGTTTTATTTTGAGTAGAATGCTTTGCTCATTTGTTTTCATGCTTTCTTGGTTTCTGACAAATGCATTTAAGGCCATAACTTTTAAGCACTCCTTTAGTTGCATACCAAATTTTTGATGTTTTACTACTGTTTAATTAAAATATTTTATAATTCTCCTTATAATTTCTTCTTAAATGTAATGATTGGTAAGTATGGTGTTTTGTTTTTGGGCTTATGAGATTTAAAAATCTATGCTTTGGAATTGATTTTAAGTTTTTTATATCACGATTAGAGAACAGTCTCCATGATGTTGATCCTGTGGAATTTATTGAAACTTCCTTTGTGACTGAATATATAATTAATTTTGTAAATTTCCACATGTGTTTTAAAAGGATATGTATTATTTTGGTGATATAAGTTTTTATGTGTCAATAAATTTAAAATGAAAGATGTGTTATTTAGCTCTTCCATGTCGCTGGTAATTTTGGAGTCTGTTTGGTCTATCGGTTCCTTAGAGGGATTCTTAAATCGTAAAGTGCAAAGAAGGAAATTTATTTCTCTTCAGATTTCTGATTGGTTTGTGTATTTTGTGGACATATTGCTAGGTTGATATAAATTCATGGTGATTTTTTTGATCCATTTTTTTTCTCAACAGTATATTATTTTGTGTCCACTCTGTTAAACCCACTTTATCTTAATTGTTACATTTTGCATATCTAGAATGTCCAGTTGGTTCTTCTTTTTGTCTTCTTGTTTCAGCTTCTGGTTTGTAATATCCTTTCTTATCTTCCTAAGACCTTATTGAGGTCATTTAAAATTATTCTTTGTTCTTGTCCATTCTGCTTTCTCTAGCATGAGTTGTCTACTTTGTTGTTTTTTTCTCATAGCTGTTATTCTTCTAAAATGGATCCATAATTTTATTTGGAGCTCCTATTCCTCCGATATTAACCTCTAATGGTGATGTGAGTGTTGGGGCAAGGCTGAAGCCTATCTTTAGTTTGCGTACTGCCTGTAGGTTGGGGCAGAATTACCTCAAGATCAAGAGCCAGTACTCTGGCATTTCTGCTTCTTAAGAAATAACTTGGTCAGTTGTAATCACCTGGGCCTCTTGTTGAGAGGGAGGGATGTGCAGGAGAAAGCCTCCAGGCCTGGCAAATTTATTGCTCATTGCGACTAGCTGATTGCTTGAATGATAATGCTACTTCACAGTCCCTCCCCGCTGCTGGTCTGGCTGCTATATTAATCCTGTCAGTAGTCACTGGGCAGGGGGTGGTCCACTTAATTCTTGTAGGGTAAAACAATGAGCAACTCTTAAAAGCTTTGCCCCTTCCCTCCTACCCCCCTGCCAAATCTGCTGGTTAACAGTACTAAACTCTTTTCCCTTTTGGTGGGGAAGAGAATTTATTGTTTTCTCCCTAATCTCAACCTGGCCACTTTGTCATTACACTCATTTACCAAAGACATTACCTTCTCTCTTACCTCTGTGCCATCTCCAGGGGTTGGGGAAGGGGTATATAGGAAGGCAGCTGGCTAGTTACTCATGCTGGTTGTGTTTTCACTGAAGGGAAGTGTTATGTGCCACCCCAAAATATGACTGTAGCAGTTTAGGACATGCCACTTCAAAACATACCACTTTGATATATTGATAATTTTGAGCAGTAGACAATTGAAAAGCAGCGATGGAGGGAGAGGATTTCTCTGAGCTCCCTTTATCTGCCAAAAGACAGTTCTTTGAAAACAAACCCAGTTGTCACAGATTCTCTCCTGGAGTTTTGTCAACCAGGGAGGATTGACTCCTATCACAAAGGAAAAGACCAGAAGTCAACACTACAAATAAGCTGTCACAAACTACCATACTTCACATTTATTCTTCTCTGGGCCCATCTATCTTTCTAAAAATCATTTATTCTCTCCTAAGAGGGCTATAACCCTCCTACCCCTTCTCTATTAAGATGGTATTTAACCCTGAACTCCATGCCACCTTGGGGAGTTACTCATTTTTTTCTAGGGATATCTCCAATGTATATACATGAGGTATACATGTTAATAACCTGCTGTTTGTTTTCTCTTGTTAATCTGTCTTTTATTACAGCGGTCTCAGCTAAGAACCTAAAAAGTAGAGGGAAAATAATTTTCCTCCCTTATATCACCGTGAAGAAGGAGATTTTCAAGCTCTAATAACTTTGCACCATTTCTTTTAAGATGCTTCTTATAATGAAACGACCCCCTGTAGTGTTCCTCTTTACATAGTTTTGCTGCAAATATGTAAATAGCTTAACGAAGTTCCTGGTGCAAGAGTAGGTATGAAATAAAATTAGTCTGTTTTTATTTTAATGTTATTATTTATTTAAAGCCACTCTAAGGTAGTAACTTACAGACACTTATAGGTAGTAACTGCAACATTTGATTTGGGAGAGAAAATAATAAATATATATATAAGAATTTGCTTCTGAATGTTTACATATGATTTGTTTTTTTACATAAAATCGACTCAGCATGGCATGCAATTTTAATATTTTTGTAACAGTAATGATGGCATATTGTTTCCATATATGTTAAAGTGCAGTATGTATTATATCAGTGATGACTGTGTAAGGTCATGAACTTCAGTTTATCAACAGAATCAGTCTAAGATTCTTGGTTTAGATGTGGATTGAACTGTTAACTTAGTTCTCAATATTATTGTAGGGTGATTTAAGAATTACTACATGTTGCGGTCTTGGTATGGTTTCTTTATTTTTTTAAAAAATATTCATTTATTTTGAAGGGGGGGGGAGAGAGAGAGAGAGAGAGAGAGAGAGAGAAAGAGAAAAAGAGAGAATAAGTTGGGGAAGGGTAGAAAGAAGGAGAACAGATAATCCCAACCAGGTACTGTGCTGTGAGTGCATAGCCTGATAGGGCTCAATCTCATGAACAGTGAGATCATGACTTGAGCTGAAACCAAGAGTCAGATGCTTAACTGACTTAGCCACCCAGGTGGCCCTCCTTATTTTTTATTATTTAAAAATTTTAATTTCCTCTTAAAATGGGAAGAAGAGTAGAGAAATAGTGTTAGTATATCATGGAATATCTACTTGGTGCCTAATACTCTGCTTGGCCTTTTCCATATATGCTCTTACTTAATTGTCACAATAAAGATATAAGCTAGCTATTATCATTTCCATTCTTAAAATGAGGAAATTGGAACTTCAAGGGGTTGCATAATTTGTTCATTCACAAAACTAAGTGCCAAAGCTATGATTTTAATGTAGAGCTGTATGCCTTTTGTTTTCGTATATCAGTACTTCTCAAACTTCGTATGTATGTGAATCACTTCCTAGAGATCTGGCTAAAATGCAGATTCTAATTTCATAGTCTGAGGGAGGCTTGGGAGTCTACATTTCTAACATGGTCCCAGGTAATGCTGATACTGCTGGTTTATGGGCCGCACTTAAAATTTTTTTTTCTTATAATGACTTCACAGTAGCCATTTGGATAGTTGAATGGGGCTACAATATCAGTGTTAGGAGTAACCAGGATTCCAGTTGCACGAACTAGCTACAGATGAATTTCTACTTCTGCCACAAACCCTGGGGAGTGGCTTTATGTTTTTACTGCTCTTCTAGTTCCAAGTAGCTAATGCTTAAGAGGCATTTTCTAATAGGCTTTCTGTAGTGGTCTCTTGTCCACTCATTAGTACCTAGTGTTTTGTTTAAAGAATATTTAGTCCATGTATGGGGCTAAAACATGATCATCTGTAGGTTTGGTTCATACATTGACAGAAGCTGAAGTTTCTTTGACTATCTTGTTATATACTGTTCCATGGAACTTAGCTTGTAATGTTACTGGCCAATAAGTCACGGTTTATTTTCCCAGATTCATGTCTGGTGGGAAACTTCTTATGTATCACGTACATTATAATCACATATCAAAAAAGGACTGTTCGTTTGTTGATTGAGTAGCCGTTTAGTTCCTATTCCTATCTATGCACATTTTCCTGGGATTGTAGGAAATGTCACTTCATAAAGAACAGAGTGAGTGTCTTGGAGATATGCTGCTTATGACTTGGTACAGCTGCTCTGCTCTTCAATTAACATTTGAAAACATTTAAAGAATCAGAAAGCTTTCTAGGTCCATGTTCACAAATGAAAGTGAAAATGTAGAATTTTTGATGATGTATTTTCTAAGAAGACTGATCATAGCATGGCCAAGGGTGATCAAGAATGCTATGATATGCCAAGAAAAGCTGCAGTCAGGGGCATTGAAACTTCTAGAAACATCTCAAGTTTGAACTAAAGTATTACTGTCTTTCTAAGGAGATGTTGAGCTGGATTGTATGTACTCTAGGAAAACAAAAACAAAACAGATTTTTATTAAATGGAAAATAAGGGAAACTGATTTTTTTTTAAGTTTATTTTGAGAGAGAAAAAGAGAAAGAGCGAGGGCGGGGAGAGGGGGGGAAAGAGAATCCCAAGAAGGCTCTGCACTATCATCACAGAGCCTGTTGGGGGTGGGGCATGCTAGATCTCATGAACCATGAGATCATGACCTGAGCCAAAACCAAGAGTTGGACACTCAACCAACTGAGCCACCCAGGTGGCTGTGGAAACTGATTCTTAAAGAAAAAAGAGAAATAGCTAGTATAGCTTTTTGGAACACAATAGTTGATATTTTCTGTTAATAGTAAAAAAATGTTTTATTAACAATGATGAAAGAAAATTAGTGTACATGGTTATAACTTAAAATTCAGAGATATATAGAGAAAATATGTATCTCCTTCTACTTTTGGTCTATTAGCACCTCACCTACTGTGGGAAAAGAAAATTTTGAAATTTTTATTTGATTTTTAGAAAAAAGTTTTGAATAGGAATTAGAGTCATATGGTAAAAAATTTAAAAAATCCAGAGGAATTAAACGAGTATCCCTTTCTTCTTGGTTCCTCACACACCCACTTCTTTTCCTGAAGGGCAGTGAATGTTGGTACTTTCTTGTGTATCTTTAAAATCTTGTTTTATTCATATATAAGTACATATATGGGGAGGGGCAGAAAGAGAGGGGAGAGAGGATCTGAAGCCAGCTCTGCACTGACAGCAGAGAGCCTGATGTGGGGCTCGAACCCATGAGCCATGAGATCATGAGCTGAGCTGAAGTCGGATGCTTAACCAACTGAACCACCCAGGTGCCCCCTTCCTAACATTTTGGACACATAATATCCAACATTCACTGTCCTGCGCCTTGCATATGTCAATTTACAATAGACCTCAGAATCTGTCCCATCTCTGTAAGTAAAGAGCTTATCATTCCTTCTATGATTTGTGGTACTCCATTGCATAGCCATGATTTAGAAACAGTCTTCTACTGATGATTCATCTTTTTCTATTAAAAGCAGTACTGCAATAAATAACTTAATAAATCGGTCATTTTGGGGGTGTCTTCGTGGCTCAGTTGGTTAAGCATGTGACTCTTGATTTCAGCTCAGATTTGATCTCATGGTTCGTGAGTTCAGGCCTGGTGTCAAGCTCCATGCTGGCAGCTCAGAACTTGCTTTATCTCTGTCTCTCCCCCACTTGCATGTGTAGTCTCTCTCTCAAAAATAAATAAATAAGCGTTAAAAAATAGGTCATTCTGTACTTGCGTAAGTCAGTCTGTGGGATAAATTCTTAGGAGTGAATTGTTGGGTCAAACGGTACACGGATTGTAAATTTGATGTTGCAAAATTGCCCTCCCTAGGACATATACAAGTTTATGCTCCTGACATTGGTAGATGAGAGTGATTTCCCCCTAAAACTTTGCCAAAACTCTATGGTTGAAATTGACTTTGTTGTGTTTTTAATTTGCCTTTCTCCATGAGTGAGAGGGAGTATTTGTTCAGATATTTAAAAGTCATGTTTATTTCCTTTTTGGTAAATTGCTTTTACATGAAAAATGTAAAGACTAATAGAGTAAGAGTCTTTGGGATTATGGAACTGGATTTTTATTGGGATGACTTCTAAAATTTTACAGGAAGAGAAAGTTTTCCTGGGTTCTTGCTATATGCATCATTTATATTTTCTTACACCTTTTTTTGTCTTACCAAAGGTGGCTTTGAGTTAGATTGAGAGCCCATGGGAAAGCAATGAATACGTTTATTCTAAGAATGCTTCCGGTTATACAACTGTCTGCTATTGTCAGGGTGGCGAGGGCTGTTGAGAGAGGTGGTTCAACATTCATGGGGAGAATGGTTAAATAAAATTCATGCTTCTCTTGTTTCAAGGCATGTGGGCCTGGGTTGCAGGCAGCTTATCCAAGTCTTTAGGAGTTATGAATAATAAGTCAAACGGACAACTCCCACTAAAATTATTTTTAGCCCGCTATGTTAACTTTTTCTGCAGTTATGTCCATGCTCATGATGAGCTTCATAATAAAACCGATTGGAGTTTGAATCCTGGCTCTGTCACTGACTTGCTGTGTGACCTTGAACAATTAGTGTCTTCGAACTAATTTTACTTCGCCTGTAAAATGAGGAGACTAGTTTGCACTTGGCAGAGTTTTTGTGAGGAGGAAAGGAGATGATGTACTAAACACTTAGTGCAGCCCTGTACACGATGGCTGCTATTATGACTACGTGCTAAGGTACACAGACGTAAAGTCAGGCAAACCTGGGTTCATACCCTAACCCTATGCTTTATGAGCTGCGTGTCCTTGGGCAACTTCCTCAGCCCCACTATGCCTCAGTTTCCTCCACATAAAATGGGGATAATAACTGTCCTTCCTCAGGTTGATATGTAAAGTGTGTAGCACAGTGCCAGACACATAAGTACTCAATAAGTGGTAGCTATTTGTTTTTATTATTGTCATTATCATTCTCTTCAGCAATTTTCTTAAGCTTCCTTATCCTGAGCCCCTCTGTTGAAAATTGGCCGGCATGCTTCCACTATTATTCTTTCTCTATAGTCATGCTGTGACATTTGAGTCACTGTATGATTGAATCTGCCAGGCACTTCTTTCGGATCTGCACGTGGAGATGTGGGGATTCCTGCTGACATAAGCCCCCAGGGACACTTCTTGGGCCTGGGCCAGAGCCCCTTTCTTTTCTCTAGGGTTGCAAGGATTGATCCACCCACTCTCTTCTGACTGCTACCACCTGTTCTTCCCTTTACATTTCTCTTCTGTTAGGCTCCGGAGCAGGACAAAATAAAGAAACATCTAGTGGGTGCATGAAGGAAGGAGAAAGAATGCAGATCACGGAGTTAGATCTGGGTTTTAGACCTAGCCCGTGCCATGTAGTTTTGCCTCAGAACTTACTTGTGCAAAATGAGAGTTTTCTATTGAGTCTTGAAACTTCTACCAGCTCTAATATTCTCTGATGCTGTCCTATGTAGAGCCCTGTGTTTGGGAGGCAGCATAGGCCTGTATATGCTATGGTTTTTGCTCTGCACTTCTAAGAAGCAGTGTTTGCTGAGTGGAAGGAGCCCTGACTGAGGATCAGTTTACTGGTGGTCTTGTGCCAGGCAAGTTATTTAAATTGTCCAAGCTCCAGTTTCACAATCTGCAAAATGGGCATTGGGCTTAACAGAGGTTTCAGAGTCAGATGGTCATAAGCTAAAATCCTGGCTCTACCACTGTTAGGCTGCATGACTTTGGCAAGTTACATAACCTTCTGGAGCTTCAGTTTTTCCATCAAAGGCAACTGGGGCATAATAGGACTTCATGGGGTAGCTACTAGCAACTGTGAAGAGGAGGAGAATGAAAGTGATGATGATGTGGCTACTGCTGACTGTAACTTTGTGACTCCCCCCTTTTCCTTATAGCCCTGTTTCCTTTTAGTCAGCTGCAGTTAATCCTTCAGAAAGTCTGAAAAGAGCCGTGAAGTTACAGAACAGAATCTGAGGCTTAGGACTGTCTGATTTCTTCTTTTTGAAAAAAAAATTATTTTTATTTTATTTTATTTTTATTAGAGAGAGAGAGAGCAAGTGTGCACATGAGTGGGGGAGGGGGGAGAGAGAGAGAGAGAGAGAGAGAGAGAGAGAGAGAGACAGAGAAAGAATCCTAAGCAGGTTCTACACTTAGTGTGGAGTTTGGCAGGGGGCTTGATCCCATGACCCTGGGATCATGATCTGAGCCAAAATCAAGGTTAAAGATGCTCAAATGACTGAGCCACCCAGCTGACTCTGACTGTCTGATTTCAAAACTCGTGTCCTTAACCACCCTGATATAGACCCTGTTAAGGCAAGTCTTCAGTTTAATGAGATTAATATTTTATAAAAATATATGAGAATTCTACATGTAAGATTTTCCTTCTAATCAACCCTTCATCTGCCTGGGGTGAGAGTGGGTACGAGGTGGGTGGGAACAAATAGGGGATAAGTTATAGGAACAAAGGGAGAAAGAGTTGAAATTCAGCTTCCAAAATTCAAAATAGGATTTTGCATTAATATAATTCACTTGAAATGGGCTCTGCTGAGGGATAAAAAGGAATGGATTTCCTCTGACTTTGATTAAATGTATAAAAATCTAGGTCAAGTGGGCCAAATTTCAGCATTTTTACCAGAATTTAAGGAAGATAATCTTTTTACCTTTAATGATAAAGACACAAACATTGCTGTTTTCTGACAGAAACAGGATATCACAGGGGCGCCTGGGTGGCTCAGTCAGTTAAGCGACTGACTTTGGCTCTCAGGTCATGATCTCACAGTTTGTGGGTTTGAGCCCCATGTCAGGCTCTGTGCTGACAGCTCAGAACCTGGAGCCTGCTTCAGATTCCGTGTGTTCCTCTATCTCTGCTCTTCCCCCGCTCATGATCTGTCTCTCTCTCCTTCCAAAGTAAATAAACATTAAAAAAAAAAGAAGAAGAAGAAAGAGGAAAGAAGAAAGACATAGCAAGTTAAAAAGAAAAGGCAACTGCATCTGGTGTTAGGGATCATAAGAACAGAAAAAAGTGGAAGGCAAATGTAAATTTGAGTATTTCTTCCTAGACCTTGACAGAGAGGGAGAAATGTATTAGATGAGCAGAAGGGCGTTTCAAGGACAGAAGCTGTTTGACTCATTCCATGTTTGGGATCTTTTAGGAGATCACTAAACAGTACAGGTTGGACAGCATAGTCAAGCTGGTAGAGTTGCAGGATGACCCAGTGGCATCATGAAACAGGATGATGGTCTGTTTGTCCAACTCAGCTTTGTTGGGTTCTCTGATGACATGGACATTGAGTGGAGGTTCACTCAGCCTGGCACCGGGCTGGGGCTTGAACAGCAAACTGGATTGGAAAACTTGGCAGAGATTCAGCAGGTAATATAGCCAGTGAGTGCTGAGAGGGGGCACTCCGTCCTGATGAAGTCAATTAAAAATGATTTGTAAATTCATTGGCCACAGTTGTTAGCAGAACCCTTATCCATAGGACTTGGTCAGTAGGACCCAGAATCTGGGTTACACCTGACCAGCCTTCCCCAAATGGGGTCAGGAAGGGATGCCTCCCAGATCTGAAGACTCTTTCACTTAGCTGTCAGGAGATCATGTAAGTTCTTTCTTTTCCACATACCCAAATGCCACCACCATATGTAAGGAAAAAAAGAATGGGTAGAAATAGAGAAACGTTGTAAAAGTATCTGAAAATATTGAGCCTACCTAAAGGATGAGCTTATACTATGGAATCAGACTAGTTAAAAATAACCAGGGATAGGAATGTATGAGTCAGGGAACCATTATAAAGACCATGTCAGTTAAATACAAAATAGGAAGCTATGTTTCCTGCACACATCTGAATCATAGTGTCAGTAAATTTTTGAACCTTCTCAAATGGTTATAAAACCCAAACTTGATCTTTCTTAGCTATCCATCTTGGTCCTTCTCTTAATCCTGGAATTGTAATCCAGTTACATACGATTCTTTTAAGATTAAGGATTGATCTTCTTGCCCTTTAAAAAATTTTTTCATTGATCTCCTTGATACTTTGTGGAAAAGCACCTTTCAAACTTTCTATCAAGAGACACTGATAGCGGAGAAGTGTAAACCAGTGTCCTTGAAGATGTGAGCTCCCAGCCCAAAGCAGCACTAAGTACTGCTAGGACCACAGATGTCCTAACATTCAGACTGCCCTTTATATTTACATGGATCCTGAAGATATCATTATTTATCAGTATCACTATTTTCTTTTTCTCCCTCTCATATTCTATATCCTACCTGTGGTAAAAGGGAACTTGATTTGGTAACATAGCACACCCAATTTCTATGCATATACAGTATGCTCTTTTGTATCTAGAGTATTTTACACAACATAATATTTATAAGTTTCATCCATATTGATGCATGCAGCATTAGTTTATTTTTGTTTGTTGCTGTATCATATTCCACTGTATGAATATATTATAATTTATCTTTTCTACATTGATGGATATTTGAGTTGTTTCTAGTTTCGGGATATTAGGAAGTGTGTTGCTAAAAACTTCTGTGCATGTCATTTTGTAGAAATGGCACTCATTTCTTCTAAGAGTAAATGCAGGAGTAGAATTGCTAGGTAACACTACAGATGTATATTTGCCTTAGTGAAAGCTGCCAAATAGTTTTTCATAGCGTTGTACCATTTTACACTCCCACCAGAAGGCATGCGAGTGAGTGGTTCTGTTTCCTCTCCAGTATTTCACACTTTATTGTTTTAGCCATTCTGATGCACATGTAGGTACTTTGAAGAAAGTTTTCCTTCATTTTCTGGAAAATGACATGCTCCGTCATAGGTAAGATTAGCCAAAGTATCATAGAAATAAAATACATTTTTATGAAAAGCAATATACTCTTATGAAATTTGTTAGGAAATGCAAACAGGTAATACCTAGCAGACAAGTGGAAACAGACTTCTAGTTTCTCATGAAGAAATGAGAGATTAAAAAAGATCATTAGGCCATATTTTTGAGTCATGTGGATCATTTAAATCTTTAGAACTGTTTGTGTAGTTCAGAGATACATGAAAGGATAGTCTCTAGCACAGCAAATCCACACAAAGGTATAAATAGTTCTGTTTGAGCTATCTTCATTGTTGACTGAGAGATACAAATAAACTTTATATATGTAATAGAATAATAACTTTTAAACTTGTAGAATCAGCTTCTACAACCATATTTGCACACGACTGACCAATTATCTGTTGATGTTTTAGGGGACCACACCGAAATCATCATGTAAAATTATATTTAACCCACGCTAATTTGAGATGTGGATAAATTAAAACTTAGTTTGATGGCAGCTTGTTTTTTCTTCCCATACTGAGCATTGGGCTTGCCTCTTCAATTGATTTTAGAAGTAAGTGGGATATATTTTATACAGATCAATAACTATGCAATCTGCTAAAAACTTCTAAACACTCCTACGCATGTGTAACATGCACTATAATTAGCCTCTATGGCTTGTTTTATATAGCTTTGTGATTAGGGTATTTATTGAACTAAAGCTACTCTCTTCTGTAAACCAGAGTTTGTACTTGTTTGTTTGTTGCTTGCTTTTTAAACATTGTTTCTCCTAAGGAATAAAAGTTTTACTTTGAGTCAATGTTCAGAAAGTGAGTGTGGATAACTGGTCTTTCAAAGTAAAACATTAGTAAAGTGTATATTGCTTTTACAATGCTTTTAATATTGTATACAAGTTGTCAAATAATGGAAACAATGACCTCAGGGATGTATTTATCTTGGTTTTAGCCCACTTAAAATACAGTTAGCCTTTAGCTTTTTCCTTAAGCCCAAACCACATCAAATGGGCCACACACAGACTCATGAGGTCATTATCACTTTGTGGTGATTGTGAAGAAGAAAGGAAAGTAAACTGTCTCTTTACATTACTTTTTAGGCCTGGGATTCCCACAGGAAGAGTGAATATATTTGTTCATTTCTTTCACTTTCCTTGCTAGGTTACCAGCCAGTCTCACTTTTCCTAAACGTAGATTTTTAAGTGTACAAAATGAATCCTTAAAGTCAGTTTTAAGTGTACTTCACTGTGAGTAAGAGAAGCTTGAGAATCCATTATTGTCTCACCAGAAAACCACATCCTCAGCAAATGCAATTTGATTGGCTGTCGTTCTTTTAACGTTAAGGTCTCAAGGTAACTCATAAACGTATTTATTTCTGAGAACCTTTTACAAGTCACAGTGTTCTGTAGTCATCTCACACTAAGTACGGTGTCTGTGCATCACTTCACATTTCCAACCTGAAACACTAAATATTGCAGTAGCACTTGAGATAGTATACAGAGGCCCCAGAGCAGGAAATGAATTATATAGTGCTTGAATGGAGCAGTGATGAATGAGATAGTAGGATAATTTTCATTTGGACAGCTTAGGTGATCAAGCGTTGTTTTCTTTTACCAGGAGAGTGCATGTGTGTTTGCAAGCACCATATGCCGAAAGGCTCCAGTCTTATTTAGGGAAGGGTACCGTTCTTCAAAGGCACCCAACAGCAACTCCTGGACCAGCTTGCGTATCCTCCTGGATGTGTCCCCTTCAAAATGAATCTTTTGCCTGCCTCTTTTCAAATTTAATGAATTCACAGCCTGAGATGATGAGCTGCAGGCCAGACTCATTTAAATACTGCCAATCCTACACCAGGCATCACAATAGAATCTTAAAAATCTTAACATAGTTTCAACATATGCATGGGGTATAGACTGCACCAATGACTAATAGAATTTAGAATTTGAAAATTAATTAAATAATATAATTACATTAGAAAGGGCCTTAAAATCATTAATTTTGCTGACTGTATATTTTCAGTTTTTAAAATAATTTGAGAATTAAATGTAAAAATTTCCTTCCTTCCTTCCTTCCTTCCTTCCTTCCTTCCTTCCTTCCTTCCTTCCGTCCTTCCTTCCTTCCTTCTCTCTCTCTCTCTCTCTTTCTCTCTCCCTCTCTCTCTCTGTCTCTTTCTTGCCAAATGGTTTTTTTTCCTGAGGAAATTTTGCTTTTTATTCTTAAAAAAATTTTTTTTAAATGTTATTTATTTTAGAGAGACCGAGCGCAAGTAGGGGAGGGGCAGAGAGAGAGGGAGACACAGAATCGAAGCAGGCTCAGAGCCGATGCAGGGCTCAAACCCACAAACCGTGAGTTCAAGACCCAAGCTGAAGTCAGATGCTTACCCGACTGAGCCACCCAGGAACCCCATTTTGCTTTTTATTCTGACAACATTGTATCCTTTCTCCGCCCCACCTCCATACCCTATTGTCTAACCTAAGGAAAAGAGTGAAATATCTAAACTAAAATTTATTAAAAAAAATAAACAGTCTACTTATGGTGATTCTGCTAATTTTCTTCCCTCTGCGTTTCAAAGAGAAGTTTAAATGTTCATTACAGAAAGGTACAGAACATCAAAGGAAGATAACAAGGAAGAGAAACTTGATCACTTACTATCAAAACTTGATCACCAGTAACAATCTTTTCTGTAGCTTAAAATAGAGAAAGTCAAAGTTTGATATGCTCCCAACAAAAAAACATAAACAGTGTTGGAGAGAGATATAATTATAGTAATTACTAGCTCAAGGGTTTGGATGGATGGAGGTAGGAGGGCATTCCGGTTGGTAATATCAGCAGACATGGGGATCCCATGCTTAGAGAGGGCATTTTGAGAAGCAGTAAGAATGAAAATCACATAGACAGTATAAAATAGTGTTTTGAGTTCCAGCTGTTCCTACAGCCCTCTACTTGATAGCTTTATACTTTTGTGCAAATTACTTATCTCTCTTACTTCTGGTACCAGATTTATAAAACAGAATTAATAATTCAACCTTTGTTAGGTTGTTATGAAAATTAAGTGAGTTTAAATAAGCAACACAATCTGGCCCATAGTATGTGTGCAATACATATGACCTATTATTGTAGTTATATGGGGGCAGAATGAAATGAGAGAAGAGTTGAAAAAAAAAAAGAGTGAATACTCATCTTAGAGGGCAGTAAAATGGATTTATGACAGTAGTTAGTAGGGAAAAAATGGAAGATTTTTGATGGAGATGTAGAAAGGTGTCTTCTATGCCTTTCTGGCTCTTTGTTACATCCCAAGTAGTTAGCACTATGTCTGGTACTTAGTAGGCATTCAATAAATTTTGTTGAGCGAATGCATAGAATTTCAAACTTAATAAACAGAACCATTATGTATTTCTTTTGGTTTAGGTATTCTGTTAGAATAAGATTACTGACTCATTGAGGAAGTTGTAATCAAGAAAGTTTGGGTTGCTGGTTCCACATGTAAGAAGCATGAAAGTTGATAGTCCATCTAAGGAAGAAACAGCTAAACAGACCCAAAGATCAGCAACTCTCCTGGATCTGTAGGAGAGGTGAAGACACAGGGTAAACCACTGGCCCCAACATTGGAGAGAGAGGTAAATACAGGGAGTCATGGCTTACTAAAGCAAAGGCTGCCTTAGGAACCAGTACCAGGGTAAGAAAACTTAAGCTGTAATCGATGAATTGCTAGCTCAGTGTAGACAAGTGTGAGAGATAAAAATTTCAGGGAAATCCAGCCATCAGCACCTGCCCCCCACATTTGTATATTTTATCTCTAGGATCTCAACCAGGCTTTTACAGTAAATATTAGAGAAAAATCCCCTTAGGCTTCTAGCAGGGGGAGAGGAAATCGGTCATTTTGAGATATGCCTGAGCACTCTGTTTTTCTTACATATCTCTGTCCTCAAAAGAAACTAGTTAACTGGAATCTAACCTACTGGGGTATTATCAGAGCCTAACTGATCTGGGGAAGGGAAATACCCAATCCTAGCCAGCCATAGCCATTCTATCCCATCTAAGAGGCAAGGGACTGAGAAACACTTGTGAAGTTCCTAGTTCAGAGGCATTACTATATGCTGAGACCTAATATAGGACTATAGGATGCCTCCCCTCTTCTCACATCATCCCCTTCTTCACACACTTTATCACCATATGACTAAAGGCCTATTTACAGCAATTTCTTATCCCTGGTGGCTCATATATAGCTATCAAGAAAAACTTGCAAGGAATACTTTACAGCAAAAAATGAAATTTGAAAAGATCAGGCAAGCATCAGAATCAGACATGGCAGGAAAGTTGGAATTACCAGACTGGGAATTTAAAACAACTATGATTAATATGCGAAGTTCTCCATGGAGGAAGTACAGCATGCAAGGACAGATGAGCCATGGATGCAGAGAGAAAGAACCAGAGGAAAGAACCATAATGAAGTGTGAGATAAAAAATACTGTAACAAAAATAAAGAATGCCTTTGATGAGCTCATTAATAGGCTGGGCATGGCTGAGAAAAGAATCTTTGAGCTTGAGGATATATTAATAGAAACTTCCAAAACCAAAAAGAAAAAAGAACAAAGACTAAGAAAAAAAAAGAATAGGACATCCAACTATGGGAAAACTAAAAACGATTTAACATACACATAATGGGGAATGCCAGAATGAAAAGAAAAAGAGAAAGAAACAGAAAAAATATTTGAAACAATAATGACTGAGAATTCTCCCAAATTATTCTCAGACATTAAACCACCAGACCTATGATTGATTCAGAGAACACAAAGCAAGGTAAATGCTAAAAAAAAAAAAAAAAGAAAAAAAAACCCAAAACCCCAACAACCCACTACATTAGGCATATCATTTTCAATCTAAAGCAAATAAAAGACAATGAAAAAATCCTGAAAGAAGCCACAGGAAAAAATACCTTATCTATAGAAGAACAAAGATAAGAATCACATCCAACTTCTCCTCAGAAACTGTACAAGCAAGAAGAGAGTAGAATCAAAATGTTGAGAGAGAGAGAAAAAAAAATCACCAATCTAAAATTCTTTGCTCTGTGAAATTATTTTCAAAAGTCACAGATAAAGGTTTTCTCAGATAAACAAAAATCAAGGGAATTAGTTGCTAGCACACCTGCCTTGGAAGAAATATTCAAAGAAGTTCTTTAGAGAGAAGAAGAATATAGGTCAGAAACTCAGATCTACATAAAGAAAGATGATGAGCACTGAAGGAAGAATAAGTGAAAGTAAAGAAAAACTTTTATTTTTCTTTTTTAATTGATCTGACAGCAGTTAGATCAAAATAACAATATATTTGATTATGTATTATTATGTATATACTGTATATTTGCTTATATCTGCTTATGTATAAGTGAAATAAATGACAGCAATGATACAAGGAATGGAAGTAACTAGAAATATTTTGTTATTATTAGAACAATCATAATATCCGTGAAGTGCTATAGGGGTTATTTGAGAGTGGATTTGAATTAGTTGCAAATGTATATTGTGAACTCTGGGGAAACGACTAAAAATATTTTAAAGAGAAGTATAACCGATATGCTAAGAAAAAGGAGAAAATGGAATAATATAAAATGCTAATTAAAAGCATAACAGCAGAAAAATCCCCAACCAACCAACCAATCAAATAAAAACCATAAAAGCAGAAAAAGAGTGAAAGACAAAACAATAGGAACAAAAAATGAGGGCAACATATAGAAAACAGTAACAAATATGGTTGTTCTTAATTCAACTACATCAACAATCACTTTGAATGTAAATGGTTTAAAATCTCCAATTAAGAGACAGAGATTGTCAGAGTTTATCATAAAACAAGACCCAACTATATGTTGTCTAGAAACCCACTTTAATTATAAAGACACATACAGATTGAAAATAAGTGGATGGAGAAAACTGTACTTGCAAATACTAAACAAAAGAAAGTAGGAGTAGATATTTTAATTTCAGAAAGAGACTTCAAAGTAAGGACAGTTATCAACAGTAAAGAAGTGCAAATACCATGACATAGGGTTAATTCTCTAAGAAGACATAACACTCCTTAGTATGCATGCAATTAACAAAAGAACATTAATCTGTGGGAGACAGAACTTGGTAGACATGCAAGGATAAATAAGAAATCCACCACTATCATAGTTGGAGACTTCAACATCCCTTTATCAGAATGGACTGATTCAGTAGGCAGAAAATCAGTAAGGACATAATTGAACTCAACAATGCCACCAATCAACTGGATACCAGTTGGTATCTATAGACTACTTTATCTAAGACAGAAGAATATACACTCTTCTCAAGTTCACATTCACTAAGATAGACCACATTCTGGGGCATAAAATACACCTTGACAAATTTAAAAGAACAGAAATGATATGTCTGCTCTCAGACTACAATGGAATTAAATCAGAAATCAATAACAGAAAGACAACTAAAATAGCCCCAAATACATGGAGATTAAACAATACACATCATATGGGTCAAAGAAGAAATCTCAAGAGACATTTGAAAATATTTTGAACACTGAATGAAATGAAAACATAATGTATCAAAATGTGTGGAATGTAGTGGATGCAATGCTTAGAGGGGAAATTTATAGCATTGAATGAACATATTAGGAAAGAAGAAAGATCTAAACTCTATCATCTAAGTTTCCACCTTAGGAAACTAGAAAAAGAAAAGCAAATTAAATGCAAACTAAACAGAAGAAAAGAAATAATAAGAGAGTAGAAATCAATGAAATTGAAAACAGGAAATCGACTGAGAAAATTAACGAAGCCAAAAGCTGATTCTTGTAGAGATCAATAAAATTGATAATCTTCTAGTCAGACTAAGAAAAAAAGAGAGATGACACAAATTATAAATATCAGAAATGTAAGAATGGATATCGCCCTAGATCCCATGGACATTAAAAAGATAAAAAGAAATACTATGAAGAATTCTATGTCCACAGGTTTGATAATCTAGATGAAATGGACCAAGTCATTGAAAGACACAGTTTGCCAAAATTCACACGTGAAGAAACAGACAATTTAAATAGACTGATATCTAGTAAACAGATTGAATCAATAACTAATAACCTTCCAAAGCAGAAAGCATTAGCCCCAGATGGGTTCATTGGCGACTTCTAAACATTTAAGGAAAAGATTATACCAATTCTCTACAGTCTCCTTCAGAGGACAGAAGCAGAAAGAATACTTCCTAGCTCATTCTGTGAGGCCTATTATTATCCTAATGTCAAAACCAGACAAAGTCATTACAAGAAAATAAAACTGTAGACCATTCTCTCTCATGAACATATATGCAAAAATCCTAAACAAAATATTAGCAAGTCAAATCCAACAATGTGTAAACAGAATTATGTACCACAACCAAGTGGGATTTATCCCAGGCATGCAAGACTGGCTCAACATTCTTATATCAATTAGTGTATCATCACATCAACAGACCAAAAGAGAAAAATCATGCAATTATATTAATAGATAAAAAAATTTTTTGATGAAATCCAATACTCATTCATGATGAAAATACTCAATAAATTAGGGATAGAGGGGAACTTCTTCAACCAGATAAAGAATATTCTTACCATTCTTACCATTAAGTTTGATATTAGCTGTCATACTTAATGGTAAGTAAATTGAAGCTTTCTCACTAAGATCAGTAATATGGCATGAATGTTTCCTCTCACCACTTCTTTTTGACATCATACTGGAAGTCCTGGCTAATTCAAAAAGTTGAGAAAAAAAAGTATACATATTGAGAAGAAAGAAATAAAATCCTGTTGGAAGGTGACATGATAGTCTATGTGAAAATTGAATTAATTGACCAAAAACAACTCCTGGAGCAAATAAGCATTTATAGTAAGGTTGCAGGATACAAGGTTAATATACCAAAGTCAATTGCTTTCCTGTATATCGGCAATGAACAAATGGAATTTAAAATTAAAAACAAAATACCATTTATTTTAAAAATTTTTAATGTTTATTTTTAAGAGAGAGAGACAGAGGGCGAGGGGGGGAGGGACAGAGAGAGTGAGGGAGACACAGAATCTGAAGCAGGCTCCAGGCTCTGAGCTTTCAGCACAGAGGCCAACATGCGGTTTGAACTCATGAACCTCAGTGAGATCATGACCTGAACTGAGGTCGATGTTTAACTGACTGAGCCACCTAGGCATCCCACAATACTATTTATACTAGCAACCCCCCCCCCCCCAAGATGAAATATTTAGGTATAAATCTAAATATGTGTAAGATCTACATGAGTAAACCTACTAAACTCTGATGGATGAACTAAATAAATAGAGAGATATTCCATGTTCATGGATAGGAAGACTCATTGTTATCAGAATATCTGTTAATCCCAACTCAGTCTATAAAGTCAATGCAATTCTGATAACATTACCAGCAAATTATTTAATGAATGTTGACAAACTGATCCCAAAGTTTATACAAAGAGGCAAAAAGACCCAGAATAGCCAACTCAATATTGAAGGACAATTACTAAATCTGACTTCAAGACTTATTACAAATCTTATTATCAATCTATACGATTGATTAAAGAATAGACAAATAGATCAATGGAATAAAATAGAGCCCAGAAATAGATCCACATAAATCTAGTCAACCCATCTTTTACAAAGGAGCAAAGAACGGCAAAAGAGAGCAAAGATAGTCTTTCAAAAATGGTTCTAGAACTACTGGTTATCCACATGCAAAACATGAACCAGAGGCAGACCTTATACCCTTATACTCTTCACAAAAATTAACTCAAAGTGTATAATAGACAAAAATATAAAACAGAAAATTAACACTTCTGGAAGATAACAAGATAAAACCTACATGTCCTTGAATATGGTGATGATTTTTTTTGATACAGCATCAAAGTCATAATCCATAAACAAATGATTGATAAGATAGATTTCATTAAAATTAAAAGCTTCTGCTCTGCAAAAGACAGTGTCAAGAAGGAGAAGACAAGCCACAAACTAGGAAAAAACATTTGCTAAAGATACTTTTGATAAAGGATGATTATCCAAAATATGTAAAGAACTCTTAAAGCCCAACAGTAAGAAAATAAACAATCCAATTAAAAAATGGGCTAAATACCTTAACAGACATTTCATGAAAGAAGATATACAGATGGCAACTAACCCATTGAAAAGATGCTTCACATCATAGGTCATTAAGGAAATGAAAATTAGAACAACAATGAAGTATCACTATACACATATTAGAATGGCTAAAATCTGGAACATTAACACCAAATGCTGTTGAGGATATGGAGCAACAGTAAGTCTGATACATAGTAGATAGTAATGCAAAACGATGTAGCCACTTTGTTGAAGACACTTTGTTGGTTTCTTAAAAAAACTAAATATACTTTTACCATAAAATAAAACAGTCATGATCCTTGATAATTACCCAAAGGGCTTGAAAATTTATGTCCACACAAACCTATACATGGATGTTTATAGTGGCTTAATTCATAATGGCCAAAGTTTGGAAGAAATCAAGATGTTTTTCAATAGGTGAATGGATACATAAACCACGGTACATACAGACAATATAACATTATTTAGTACTAAAAAGAAATGAGCTATTAAAAGTCATTAAAAGACATGGAGCACCTGAAGTTCATATTACTAAGTGAAAGAAATCAATCTGAAAAGGCTACATACTATTTGATTCCAACTATATGACATTATGGAAGAAACAAAACTATGGAGATTAAAAAAAGATCAGGGGCTGGGGGCATTGAATAAGTGGAGCACAGAGGATTTTTAGGGCAATGAAGATACTCTGTATGATACTATAATGATAGATAAATGTCATTATACATTTGTCCAAACCCATTATACATTGGTAAAACACCAAGAATGGACCCTAATAGAATATGGACTTTGGGTGATTATGATGTGTCAGTGTAGGTTCATCAATTGCAACAAATGTACCACTCTCTTATAGGATGTTGACAATGGGGAAGGCTATTCATGTGTGGGGTAGGGGGGGAAATATGGGAAATCTCTGTATCTTTCTTTCAATTTTTCTGTGAACCTTTAACTTCTCTAAAACACTAAAGTCTTTAGAAAAAATTTGGGAACCTCATAGTCATTTCCATTCCCCTATTGTTTTCAGCTTCTTTCTAGTCATCTGCTGTTATAAATAGTGCTGACATGAACCATCTTGGACATATGTCACTTTGTAGTTTTACAGTCTATCTATAAGATAGACACCTAAAAATGGAATTGCTGAGTTAAAAGGTGGAGGCATATGTAACTTTTAAAGATATTTTAAAATTCTACTCCACAGGCGTTGTACCATTTTTACACTCCTACCAGCATTGTGTGGACTACCAATTTCCATGTAGACTCAATAACACTAATATAGTGTTAAAATGTTAGATCTTTGTAATCCAATAGGAGAGAAGTATCGTACTATAATTAAAATTTTTGTAATAAAATATATATAACATAAAACATGTCATTTTAAGCATTTTAAGGGTATATTGAGTGGAATTAATTATATTTGTAGGGTTGTGTGGCTATCACCACTGTTACCAAATCTTTTCCATCACTCCAACAGAAATTTTGTTAATCAGTAACTTCCAATCTTCCTTCTCCTTCCACCTAGTTCCCTTTAATCTACCTTCTGTCCATATATTTGCCTGTTCTAGGTATTTCATATAAGTGGAATCATACAATATTTGTTCTTTAATGCCTGGTTTATTTTATTTAGCATAATGTTTTCAAGGTTCATCCATGCTGTAGCATGTATCAAACCTTTATTCTGTTTATGGCTGAACAATATTCCATTGTATATAGATCACATTGGCTTTCCATTCATCTGTTGATGGACACTTGGGTTGTTTCCATCTTTTGGCAATGAAATGTTACATGAGATTTCTAACCCTGAAGATTGGTGATGTCAGCAGAAAAAAAATAACATGAAAAACCCCAGTATGGCATCTGTTCTGTAATTGGAGATCAATCTTAACCTACGAACACTCCTAAGAGGATTGTTAAGTGAATGTGTTTACACTAAGATATAAATTATTTCTATTAGTGTTCTGCTTATGAGCAGGGTGGTTTGGATTTGGGAAAGAGGAGACTGGTACATAGAGGACCAGAGGAAGGCAGCTGGCTTGGACCTGAGAGGAGGCCCAGAATAAAGAGCACGAAGGGGCAAAGAGATCAAGTTCACGGTTTTGCTTTAGGTAACTTTCTGTGAATATGGTGTAGAATGAAAGGGAATGCTTAATCTTCTTTGCCATCTGTAACAGCTGCCACAAGTGACAGAAACCCAGAGTATGTAAAATTGGAACTCAAAGTCCACATCTAGCTCAAGCACTGCTGGATCCAGATGGTAAAATGATATCTTTGGGGCACTGCTCTTTCCTTGTCTGGCTTTGCTTTTTTCCAAGTCGTTTCCTTTTGAGATGCATTGGTAAAAATAGTACCTGTCAGCCTTAGGATTATTTGGAAAGAGAATGCCCTGTGCTTAGTTTCAGCAAAAATCCTTTCGATTGGCCTTGCTAAGGCATGTGCCCAGCTTTGAGCAATCAGACTATAGTACACAGAGTGGTGTACTATAGTCGCTCCCGAAGCAGAGGTAGGGAAGCTCTTGGATTGAGGATGAAAGTACTTGACAGTTTCCACTTGGTATGACAGTTTTTTACAGAGTGAATTTAGTAACCGAAAGTAAAATGCAGAGTATTCATTAGTTTTAAAAGTTTAGCTTGTGTGTGTAAATAATATTGTGGATATTCATGTCCCATTCCTAACCCTAGAAAAAGACACTGGAGACTGGCATACTCATGTATCTTAAATTTAAAACCTTTTAGATTTTTAAAAGGACATTTGAGTTCACAGGGAACATAAGTTAGCTGAACTCTAATTATATTGAAGAAATGAAATCTGTTTGTTTATTTCAGGCAAGATATGTTGCCAACAGCTGTGCAGAGTTGTGATGTGATCTTCTCAATGAACAATCTAAGAGTCACTGAGTAAGCAAAAATAATAGAATCTGCTTGTCTGTAGTTAGTGTGTTGACAAAGAAACAAAAGGGAACTGTAGGGTAAACACAGGGCAAGATTATACAAAGAGAGTAGTTAAAAATGATAAAAACACTGTGCAAGAAAAGAACTCCTATAATATAGCAGACAATGTTAAGTGCTTTTCTAATTAAATCTTTGGTTTTCCATATGGACTCACTAAACCTGATTTTCATTGTTTAAAATAAATTCCAAAGGACTGTCCTTAAATCACCTTGAAAGTGTTTCCTAAAGTTGTCAATTCAACCTTTTTTTCATCGTAGCTCCAAAGTTCCGATGCATTCACTGGCTTCCCATGAGCATTCTTAAAACCTTCCTGGAAACAATTTTACGATTGGTATCATTGCATTTCCTGAGTACTTTATCCCTTACAGAAGTGGTCCAACTTTATACTTGATAAATCTTGTAGAGAAGCTTGTTTGCTAAGACTGGCAAGGCAAAAAGCTCCTATTGTGTGAGATTTCCAACATTACACAGTGGAGGAAAGAAAAACACAAATACTTCTCTTCGTTGTTATTTGTTTTATCTGGAACCAGTGCTTGTTCACTTTGTACTATTATTCAATTTAAATAGAGGCTTATTTTGTTATCACCATCTATTTTACCTAGGATCTATAAAGTGTGTATAAAAACAGGAGATAGTCTGTATTCTTATAGGTGATAAATTTGTCTCTAAAAACAGCTAAGCTTTTGTCTTCTAATCTTTAGTGCTTCTGTAATTGTAACATGGTAGTAAGATAGGCACACAATGGTAGATGATTTTTAATTTCCTGAGGGAATATTTCTCGTGATGCCAAGGAGAATGAAGGCATGGTCCTTTAAATGGCAACAATTTCTGAATAGCCTTTTATTTTTCATGTTTTATTGTTGAAAACCAGACTTCTATTAATTTGATAATTAGAACAAAGACATTAGTTTTAAGTCTGAATGCTAGTCCAACATAAATGAGGTAGCAAATAAGGATAAGTGCTTATTGTTTTATATGATTTTAGTAATAAGCTATCCTACTTTGTATGCATGCATACACATATATATTAATATTAGCTCATTGTCCATAGGACATTAGCATTTACTTTGTCTCTCATATTGCTCTCCATTCCTTTGATTTCCGAGCGGGATCCTTTTTCTTTTCTATTACACCACCTATTTCCTTTATTCTGAGTCTCCCAAAAGTGTAGTAGAATTCAATTGTCTCACATTTTGGTTTTTGGTGATAGAGACACAATTAAGAATACTGATTTGGAGGCAGGATAATCAGTTACTAGTTATAGATGTGCTGCTAATTGACTCTGTGTCTTTGGTCAAGTCATTTAATGTATTTTAACTTTTCTTTCCTAAACTATAAAATGTAGATAACGCATTTCTCTGATTAAGGCACCAGCATGAGGGTGCTGCATGGAAACAAAGTGGGAGTCAGTATTCAGAACACTATAAAGTATTTTATGAATGTAAGGTGACTGCATTATTATGACGGTGATCATATGCTATCCCATAGTTAGTAACACAACAACAAACAAATTATTGAGACCACTGCCTTCTACTTGGAAAGCTATAAAGAAGAAAGAATAGCAAGGGCTTAAGTCATTCAATGGTAGTATTTTTCAAACTTTAGGTGGGTACCTACTAGGGTTGGAAAATCTAATTAATTGCTACCAGCATTAAAAAATAGAATAGAATGAAAATAATAGAATATGATAGGAGATATCAGAGTTTATGTTCCATAAATAAGGGTAAATACCCATAAGTAATGATAAGTATTGCTTCATGAAACTTTTGTGTCTGTGTGTGTATGTGTATGGCAGGGAGGGAAGTATATGTGTGGGTATAAATGGTGGGTTGTGGTATAATATGTATGCTATAGATTATCTCCTCACACCCTCACCCAATGCATACATTAAAGCCCTAATCACCAGTGTGATGGTATTTGGAGGTGAGGCCTTTGGGAGGTAATATTGGGTCATGACAGTGAAGCCTTCATGAATGGGAATAGTGCCCTTATAAAAAGAGAAAGAAGAAAATTGATGTCTCCTGGACATGTGAGGATATGATGAGGAGGTGACTGTGTACAAGCCAGGAAGTGAGCTATCCTACTTTGTATGCATGCATACACATATATATTAATCTTAACTTATTGTCCACAGGACATTAGCATTTACTTTGTCTCTCATATTGCTCTCCATTCCTTTGATTTTCAAGCACGATCCTTTTTCTTTTCTATTACACCACTTATTTCCTTTATTGACCAGATGACAAATCTCTTGGCAACTTGAACTTGGACTTCCCAAACTCCAGAATTATAAGAGATAAATATTTGTTGTTTAAGTAACCCAGTCTGTGATTTTTCTTATAATAGCCTGAACTGATTAAGACAATGTGCATCTTAGCAGTGGATCAAAATAAAAGAATTTTGGAAACCATTGCTCAAGGATATGGGCTTTTGAATCATTTCCTGAGTCTCCCCTCCCCCAACTTCCCCATCTACCCCAGTTTTTCATATGCTTCATTTTCTTTAGCTCAACTGAGGAAGAAGTACACAAGGATAGCATAGGAGGTTTAAGTGGTTCCTTTAGGATAATTCACTGCCTCCACATCCGTCTCATGTTATCTATCCCAGGGTAGCAGTGGGGCAGTGGAAAAGGAATTGGTCCAGAAGTAAGAAGACTATGTTCTAAATTGGCTCTGTTTATTTTTGTTTCTTGGACTTTAGAAAAGTTCTGTAAACATTGTGGCTCTATTCTTTTATTCCTTAAATTAAGGATTAATCAATATATTAAAGACATAATTATTAAGCATGTTCTGTGGGCCAGATACTTTGCTAAGAGCCAGGAATATGGCAGTGATCAAGATAAACATGGCCCCCACCCCCAGGGAATTTAAGTCTGTAATTTATTAAGGTTGTTATGAAAATGAAATTAGATAAAATATACAATAACTTAAAATTTTATTGTTAGATGCCAGGATATGACACCTTTGCTTTTTAAAATATAGCGAAGATACATTAGAACTTCTATATACATGACCTCAGGAAATTTAAAAAGCTCCTCAACATTTCTGAAATGGATTAGTGGGCTTATATTTTCAGACCACATTTGACGCCATTGCCTTTATTTACACTGTTCATCATCTTCCCTGAGCTTTGCATTTCTATTACTGAGTTTAGATTCTGTTGTCCATCCTTCAGATTCCTTCTGTTTTCTCTTGGCAGTTTATTCCTCCTTTTCCTCCTTTTGGCAAAGTACCAACCTTTGGGTATATCTAGATCACTGTACACTTAGCAGTGCTCCAAAACAATTTATCGTGACAAAAGAAAGAAATACACCTCCTGGCTGCTGGACTCCCTTTAAATTTATGAGTAAAAATTTTAAGAGGGCTTTAGAATTGCCTAATGACTACCTCACTGTATTTCCCTCATCGTTGTCCCACTCACCAAGACAATATGCACACACATTCTTTTTTCCCCTCAAACCTCCAACATACCTTTTCTATTTCTCACTGTAAATTGATTACCTTGCTTCTTATCTTACTGAGAAAGTATAAGCAATCAGAGCTGTTCATCTCCAAAATTCCTTATCTACTTGAATGTGTTCCTAAAGCCTCTGCCTTTCTTCCTGTTGCAATGTATGCACAGTAAGGGAAACCTCTCCACTGTGTAGTGGATTCTGTCCATCTCACTTTCCTAAGCACTCTGCGTCTTTAGTTACATGCCCCCTGCCCAAACCAGCAGCATCATTTCTCCCTTTTTGTAAGTATCCTCCCCATTATTCTACAAACACAGGACTGTAACTCACATTTTTTTTTTTTTTAGGGAGAATCCCAAGCAGACTCTGAGCTGTCAGATCTTAAGAACTGTGAAATCATGACCTGAGCTGAAATCAAAGTCTGTTGCTTAACCAACTGAGCCACCCAGGTGCCCCTATATCCCTCATCTCAAAACAAAACCTAAATCTCCATGAATGCCACATTTTTTCCCATCAACCACACCATTTCTCTGCTCTGATTGATAGCAAAACTCCCACCTCTGATTATCTTATTTCCATTATTGTTTCTTCTTTGGCCAGTAGTTTAGAAGGGCATTTTAAAATAATTCTTAACTAGTAAGGTTTTGGGTATTGATTTTTTAATTTCATTGTTTTGAGGTAAATAGAATTGGTTGAGCCTTGTTATAATTATGGTCTGACACATTATCAGTCTGTAAATATACCCTCTCTGCCTGAAAAGGATGTCCACCTCCAACAGTTGGGTTGAATAGTCTATATATGTCCATTAGATGAAGCTTATTAATTTTACTGCTCGAATCTTACATAACCTTACTGATTATTTTTTATATCTGATCTATCAATTTCTGAGAAAGATTTGTTGAGATGTTCTACTATGAAGGTAGTTTAAAAAATTTTCCTTGTGTTTCTGTCAATTTTTGCTTTAACTTCTAGGCTACATTTTAAAATCTTCTTGGTATATTAATCATTTTATTGTTATATAACACAGCTTCTTATCTATAATACTTTTTCCTTAAAGATTATTTTGACTAATATATTTTTTTAAAGTTTAATGTCTGAAAGAGACAGAGAGAGTGCAAGCAGGGGAGGGGAAGAGAGAGAATCCCAAGCAGGCTCTGCACTGTCAACACAGAGCCGGATGCAGGGCTCAAACTCAGAAACTGTGAAATCCTGACCAGTGCCAAGGGTCGGACCCTTAACTGACCAAGCCATCCAGGAGCACCTACATTAGTATTAATGCAGCTATACTACTTTCTTTAATTATTATTTTCATGTTATATATCTTTTTATATCACTTTAAACCTTTCTGTGTCCTTACATTTTTAAAAAGTCTTTAAGAACATTTTTTTGGCAAATTTATTGAGTGGTACAGTTGTTACTATAAATCAGATTTAGAAAATTCTGATACTCCTAATAAGATCCCTCATGCCCATTTATAATTAATCTCTCTTCCCACCCTCTCCTCTCAGCCCCAGGACATTTTTTTTTATTCTAACACTATTTTATTGAAGTACAATTACATGCAGTAATGACTTGCATAAGTTTGATGAATTTTAACTTATATATACACTCATCCAATTCTACCTAGATCAAGATATGGGAAATCTGCACTGTTACCCATCTGCTTAAGAAAACTACTGTTTTCTGACTTTTATTACCACAGTTTTGTTTAGATAGTCAATTGTCATTTAAGAAAATTTCTGGAAGAAAATAAATAACAGAGCTTCTTATTTATACACTTAATTACCATTTTTGGTGCTCTTTATTTCTTTGTATAGATTTGACTTCACATCTGCTATCATTTCCCTTCATCTTGAAGAAGTTCTTTTAATGCACATCTACTGGCAAAAACTTTTTCTCAGTTATATCTGAAAAAGTTTCTATTTTATCCTCATTTAAAAATATGTGATACATTTATTGAAGGATTTAAAAGCCATTCAGAGTATAAACGGGACTGTAATTTTTTTTCTCTCTCTTTAATGTTTATTTATTCTTGAGAGAGAGAGAGAGAGAGAGAGAGAGAGAGAGAGAGCGCGCACACAAATGGGGGAGGGGCAGAGAGAGAGGGAGACACAGAATCTGAAGCAGGTTGCAGGCTCCGAGCTGTCAGCACAGCACCTGACATGGGGCTCAAACTCATGAATTGCAAAATCATGACCTGAACAAAGTTAGATGCTTAACCGGCTGAGCCACCCAGGTGCCCCAGGACTCTAATTTTTTTTCTAAACATTGCTTTCTACTGTGTTTTTTATCAACCTCTTATATTCCTCACTGGATTTCGGGTCCTTTAACATCAGACTAGATTCAAGATTGTACATCTTGGTCATTAAGATGGTCTCACATTTGGTGTTTAGACCAAGTCCTATCTATTTTTAAAAAATACTTTATTTTTTTGAGAGCAGTTTTAAGTTTTATATGAAAATTGAGTGAAAGGTACAAAGACTTTCTTTATACCCCTCCCTCCCATAATCAAAATTACTCAACAGAGTGGTACATTTTTTTTAAATTTTAAATCAAGGATGAACCTACATTGACACATCGTAATTACCCAAATTCCATATTTACCTAAGGGTGTTGTACATTCGAGTGGCTCTGAACAAATGTTTAATGACAGATATCCATTTTTAATATCATACGGAGTATATTAACTGCTCTAAAAGTCCTTCATGCTCTGCCTATTCCTCTCTCTAAAACCCACCATTAACAATACTGATATTTTTATTGTCTTCAAGTTTTGCCTTTTCCAGAATGTCATACAGTTGGAATCTACAGTGTTTAGACTTCAGACAGGTCACCCTTATGTTGAAGGGTATTTTTGTGATAAAGAATTGTGAAATGACAGTTGTTTTCTTTTAGCACTTTAGGGATATTCTATTGTCTTCTGACTTCTTTTTCAGATGAGAAGTCACTGGAAATATTTATGATTGTTCTATGATATGTAATGTCATTTTTCTCTAGTCACTTTCAAAATATTCTTTCTTTCTTAGTATTACATGACATTATTTTGTATTTTGATTTATTGTTATCTTTCTTACGTACTAGAATCTAAACTCTATGAGAAAAGGGAATTTGTGTTTTGTCCACTGTTCCATCCTCCTTGCTTAGAAGAGAGTAATACATAGTGGGTATTCAGTTAGTATTTCCCGATTAAAAGAAGGAATGACTGCTAATCATGGCCCCTGGGTCTCTGTTTACTTTATCCTACATTTGGAAAACTCAGATGAGAAATAGCTCATATTGATTTCAACCAAAAACTCTTCTATCGAAGCATTCATAGAGATAACAGATTTAAACTCCTGCCTGATATGCATAACCATATATTGGGATGGGGAGAGAGAGAAGAGCTTTAAATCACAGGAGTAGCTTAAAAGATAATTGAAATTGGCATCAGAGAATTTTGTTCTTAAATTCTTAAGACATTCTTTAAACTCTTGAAATATTCACCACTTTCCCTAAGAATTTTCTTCCTTATCCCCTCTTACTGATTCCCCTCTTCTGCTCCCTTCTCTCCCCATCTTCAGCCATATTTCTTCCCTCCAGTTGCTTACTAATGGGAATTCCACCAGTAAGGAAAGTAACATATCCTTCATCTCTTTACAAATGAAAGTGGTCAACATTTACTTGTGACATACACTGGATCCCCTTAACTCCAGGTTAATACTGATTATAATGCATTTGCTTACTTAAGTGATAATAAATTATCTTACTAATTTTGTTTTTCATCAAAATGTCATTTTGTCCCTCTCTATCAAGAAGTTTTGGTGAGTACATCTAATTTTCCCATTTTACTGTGAGAATGAGAGTGAGAAATATCTGTTGTTAATTCATGGAAATGTATTAGCTAATCCCAATCTGGGCGGGGGGGGGGGGTGGTGGGAGGAATCCCTTTGGTTATGGCAGGCATTGACTACTTTTCATTAGAATGAGGAAGAATATTAAACCCTGAATGGATTTCCTCTATACCAAGAGCAATTGTTTTCCGTTGCCAGCTTTTTTTTTTTAAAACACAACCATCCTGAGGTGCCTGCATGGTTCAGTCAATTGAAAGTCTGACTATTGATTTTGACTCAGGTCATGATCTCAGGGTCATGGCATCCAGCCTTGAATCAGTCACCCTGCTCAGCATAGAGCCTGCTTAAGATTCTTTCTCTCTTTGCCCCACTCATGATCTCTCTCTCTCAAAAAACAAAACAAAACAAACAAAAAATCCTACTGAATGCAAGCCCCTTGACTGCTTAGTTCATGATGTCAATTTGTATTGTTTTTATTCAATAATCCAAAAGTAGAATTCTATTTTTCCCACACTTCCTAAAATATAAAGTGGATGATTATTGTGTGTTCGTGTGTGGGTATTTGGGTAAAAAGGAGCTGAGTGGGGAAAGTGGGCTCTGAGTAAACTCCAGATTCTGAAGAAATGGTATCGAGGGTATGTTGGCATGTTTTATTTCTATTCCTCTTCCTTTTCATTCTCTTCTTTTTCTCCTTCTTCCTCTGTATATTTTGGGAAGTATTTAAGGGTGAGCACACAATTTATATTTCAACTGTGGTTATTGTCAGGGTAAGTCTTTCTAGGTAACTGCAGGTCCAAATATTGCCAGTTTACTAGGATCTTATTTCTTCTTTTTCCATGTGTCTCTTAGAAACCATCCATAATTTTTTTAAATCATATCTTTCTTGTTTATTCAAAATCTCATTCTCCTCCCAAAGTGGATCTCAAAATACAGGTGACCATAATAGGCTTTGCTTTTCCTTCCTTCTTCTTTCCATTTTTTTTAAATACCAGATAGGCCCCCAAAAGAAGGTACACTAAATTTTTGTGTCAACTGCCTTCTGAATATCTGAATAGTAGGATCCTTTGGAAGAAGCACTGAACTGGAAATAAGATGATCTGGTTTGAATTCTCAGTTCTGCTTCTAATGAGCAGACTGACCTTGAACAAGTAGCTTAAAGTCTAGGTTAAGAATGCTCATGCTTGTCCCTGTTACCTAATAAGGGTCAGATAATATAATGTCTGTGAATACATTTTATAAAATGATTTGGATTGTAAAATCATAATTGGTCATGGCAAAGTCACATCAAACCTGCATATATATGTTTTGGGATATGGCTAGATTCTGCTTTATTTAATGTTTACAAAAAAAATCTGTTAACATATATTAAGGTTGTGGAGGCTAAATATTAACAGAGAATAGAGTGAACCGTGCAAGCAAATGGAAGATTTACAATTCTGTATCTTTTCCTACAGAATATTTTGAATGCCCAGAGAGCTGGGTAGATTTCACAGATTTTTCTTTTATTCCTTCCATTAATCCAGCATTGAAATTCCCATGATTTAGCATGAATAAAAATTACCGTATAATGTTATGTATACAAAAATATGTATACTCTCCTTTATGGATAATTTAAGGGATTTTCAAGGGTAATTTTGACTATGTAATTTTCACCTTACATGCTGAATTTAGAACTTAATTCTACATAAGATTGCCCTCCCTATCATTCCTGTGCTCTGAAGGTGGCCAAAAAGAGAACTTTTATATTACACAGGAAAATTCCTTGAAGAGAGCACGTATGTTTTTTAAAACCTATGCTAGCAGTGGTTTTGTAAGGCAGATACATTCAGATTCAGGGGATGTAACACATTATTATCACTTATGTTTTTGTTTTCTGAGAATAGAGGTATAGTTTTAGGACCCCAGAGAGAATCACGTTTGCATAAGTAGTGAATTTCATTATCTGAGACCTGTATTTTAACCACACCTACCAACTATGCTTTCCAGGTTGGCTCTCAGAGTGTAGGTCACAAAAGCCTAAACCATGCCTTCAAAGACCGAACCAAGCGTTCTTCTATTAGAAACAAAAAGCTCCATTCTTAATTCTTTCATTTTTTAACAGCCCAGCGGGCTTTCTTTGTTTTGTGAGAGTGGGTAGTTCGCTTTTCTCATGCTTGGAAATTATGCCACCCATTTATGTGTTCTCAAAGCAGGTTTTGAAATGGGTAAGAAAAGACAAGCCATGGCTATTTTGGTAGAAAATTGAGTGTAGTCCGGAGAAGGGGAAGAAAGGATCAAAGCTGTTAAGTAGCTGGATGTGTCCCTTCCTTTGTTGAGCCTTGCCTCTTGGTGACCCCATTTCCCTTGAACAAGGAGAAGTCTCACACAAGCCTAATTCATAGGTGACAAGACAAAGTCTCTACCATCTACTGTTGGGATTCTCACTTTTTACACGTGTGCCCCAAAGTGGTGAATTTAGAAAAGTAATTGTTGGTTAATCTTCAGAGAAAGAGAGAGAGAGAGAGAGAGGCAGAGAAGTAAAGCATATACCTCATAAATGGTATTGTTTTATCTTTATGACATTGTACTTTATGAAAAAGGTATGTGAATCTGTTCCTTGCTTCACTCAATATCATTGAAAATAGTTATTTCTGTTCACAGAGAAAGCAATCCGTCAACCTGAATCAGAAAGTTCATCTGAGGGAAAAGCTGCCCTACATAGAAAAATCATAACGCTCCCTGAAGCAGCCTGGAGGGTGGGGTCTGTTTGTTGCCAGTGAGAGTTCCATATTCGAGGGACTTTGAGTCCTGCACTCTGGGCTCCTATGGACAGAGATGACCAACTCTGAGGAAGAAAGCTAGCAGCTGTGCTGCCTTGTGACCTGTTTTGAGAGCCACAGTTGGATGGTTTGCAAAATTTGGGAAGAAAATGCCCAGAGTGAGATCTGAGTATTATAAATGGAAAGGGTTAAGAACAGATAATTTCTAGGTTCCTGCTGTGATCTTTGTCATAGCAAGCCTGAACACATTGGAGTTTTGATTCTCTGCTTGCGAGATAAAAATAAACTGTTTAACCTTTTAAATGCTGGTAATTTGGAGGGGTTTGCCATTTTTAGTTCTTTCAACACATAAGCTTCTGAAAAGCTAGGAGGATAGAAATGGCTAACTAACTAAATTTGGAACCTTAAAAAGGTCAGAGTAAATCTGGTGCTATCCTATCTTTTTTTTCCTTCTACAGAATGCATGTTGCATTCCTTAAAATTGTGAAAAAGATTGTAAAAAGGACAAGTAAAGACAAAACTTGAACTGTGAAATATTGTTGTAGGAGGAGATAAAAAAAGAATAAAATGTCTCAGGCTGATGATTTTTAGTAGATCTTGAAATTGGACTTTCATAATCCATTGTTTCTAGTTTGAGCCGATTGTTGGAATAGGTGGTAGGAGTTTCTCAGAATGTTAAGATTTCTCCCATTTTCTAATAATCAGGGAATCATTTATGTTATAATGTTCCAGGCCTCCTTCTAATTTAGAAAAAATTGGGATTCTTCCTCTGCGCCCACCTTGCTAGCTACTGATAATTCCTAAGGATGTCGACTTCTTTACTGGAGTCCTCACTTGTGAAGAAAATGGCCTAGAACACCATAGGCACTGGGGAAGCCCACCCAGGGCGACACGGAATGACCATGAAGTGGGGACTGCTTTTTGTGTACAATACATGCTTTTATTCAGAGAGCACAAAAAACATAGAAGACATGCTTCTTTCCTAAAGGGTTTATAATCTAATTAAACAGATGAAAAAAAAAAAAGAGAGATGAACTGACTGAAAAATCTTTTCTTGGCAACACGGGTAAGAGGAAATTTGTTACAGGAATGTAGGGTAAGGGGAAGGTTCACAGTCGGTATTATGATAGGCAGAGAGGGCATGGATTAGCCCTCTAGACTCACATCTGAGGCATTCCACAATCTACTCCATGCACAGATCACTTTCCTTTCCTTGAATAGACTCCCTAGTCTCTCCTGCTTTGCTTGTGCTCCTGTTGTCACAGTTGCTTCGAATGCTTTCCCTCACATTCTGCCTGTTGAAACCACTCCTCAGTCATTTCACTCTGCATGTCTACGCTAGAACTGATCTTAGTCCAACTTGTGTTGCTGTCACTTGCATATGTGTCTTTCCTTCACACCACACTCTGAGTCTCTTGAAGGTAGGATTGTTCTTTTATTTAGCTTTGTATCTCATGTGCTTATTGGGGTCCCATACGTAGCAATTGAAACAAATGGAATTGAATTATCTATGAAGGAAGGGAGTAACATCTCCAAAATGATTTAAGGGTGGAAGTGAAAGAACTTAGAGGTCTATTTGTGCCATCCTGGGAAAACCGAAGAGCAAGTTATGGGTTCAGTGTACATTCCAGTGCTGAGGAGATATCTAAGTGATGCCACCCCATGAAAAACTTGTGCACAGGGGACTCAACAGTGACATTGGGGCTGAGACACACTAGAGGTACTAATGATTGGGAAATGTAATTGAAGTTTTTGATGGAAACTTCAAAGGTTTTAACTTTAAGAAAAATGCTTTTCTTAAAGCATTCCAGAGGTAAATGGAGTACTATTATGGTATTTCCCTTAAGGCAGCATATTTTTCCAAGTCTATAGTGATGGGATTTTAAATAAAATTACCAAGAGAGATGACAGTCAGCTTTTTTCTCATGAGACTTGGGCTATGTCCTTTGGAAGCAGTAAACATGGAGGAGCAAGAAAAGAACCTAGTTCACAGTGAGTCTTAAATTTAGGTATTAGCACGTCTGTTTGTTTCCCAGTGAATTCCTTTCTTGTTTTCTCTGCTTTATCCCTTTTAGTGTTCAACATGGCTGTTTTGATTAGAGATTGATGGCCCAATTATGGAACTGAAGGCGCTGCTAAAATGTAGCCATTTCTTTTAGAACTTCTTCCTTGATATCTCTTCATTTTTATTACAAGACAAATGAAATGAAGTAACTGAAAACTTGCTTTCTTTGGAAACGGAGATTTCCAAAAGTGTAATTCCTTGTTTCTTTTCCTTCTAAGAAAACCTCTAGCCCCTGCTATCATCTTCATCTTCCTCCATGAGTCCAGGAATAGCCCTTAAAAGTGTTTTTCGTACCTAAAGAAAAAGAAGAGTAGGTAAACAGGAGATTCCTCTGGTAGAGATATTCCCCATGGGTTGAGGGGCATGTACCTGGCCGGTCTTTCTATATTGGTTAGTCCACTCTCTTAGCCTGAGCTTCAAGGAAGCTAAGATAATTCCAACTGCCTTTATGTATTTTGCCTAATGAGCTGGCAAACTGGTTTCATCTTAGTGGGTTTTCCTTGGACTAACTAAAAAAGGATGATTTAATTACCTTTATTCTTTTTCAAATGAGAGATCCACATGCTGATTCTTCCACATGAGTGCTTTTTAATTTTCAACATAGGTCATTCAGATTGCTTCAGTTTCCTATGCATTTGGTAAAAAATCCACTCAGATTCATCCCCCCCCCCTTTTTTTAAATACAGTCTTTGGCAGTACTGAATTTTTCCACATTCGAAATCAAAGTAAGAACATGCCTTTGGAATTCCTGGCTTCAGAGAGGAACTAGGGCACATTCATACAAGAGCCAACATTTCAGTAATGCTAATGAATTTCCCTTCCTAGAAATTATTTTCATGGCAGTAAATATAGCTCTCTCCTACCTTGTTCCAAAGCTGATACCTATTATCAGTTTTGAAGGATTATTATCAAAGAAAAAAGATTTATTTTGCAACAAAATTGAGTAGGGATGCGATTGGGGTGATCAAATAACTCCTGGATTATACTAAGCCATTATCTAACTGTCTCTTATAATTCTCCACAACATACACCATTGGAGACATTGTTTAACAGAACATTAACTACAGTCTTGCTACTGCCAAGTGTTCTAGATGCGTCCAGGTAGTCTATAATTAATGCACCTGCAGAGCTGCACAAAGGACCTCATACGCTGTCCGTTTCAATGTAGAGAGGTTGGAATGGCACCTGCACAATAGGTACAGCTCAGAACAAGTACAAAAAGGCCAAGTTCTAACCAGAAAGCTGAATCCTTTTCAGTGTGGACTGATTAGCTTGATATTTCTTTTGAAAGAGCAATATTTATTCTATGAAAGTACAGAGTAAGATGTGGTTGGAGTTAAAAAGAAGATAGGGAAACTGGTGCCTGAGTACTAGTTGGAAAATTAATAGGGATGTGGAAGGGGCACTGAGACAAGGGGATTAGGAAACACGTAGAGGGTACCAGGCCCAGGACGCTAGAGGAGTTTCCAGAAATGCTAAGTGATTATTCCTGTCTATATTCTGCCCCATCTATATTTAATATAAAAACAAACAAAACAACTTAATATCATATTAGTTTTAATTTTTAGGTCTAGTTCTTTGAGTCAGTAGGTTACAAAGACAGCTTTTTATGGATAATTTTAAGAGCATTTATTTGGGAAACTCAAGGTAATTTTGTAACTGTATACAATATACTACAATATATGTATATATGTATGTATATACATACAATACTACAATATAGTATTCTCCATTTATACGACACTGACTTTGTGTAGGACCCCTCACATACATTTATCTTCTTTCCTCCTCATATCAACCCTGAAAACTAGGCCCAGAAAATGTAAACTGCTTGCCCAGTTTACTCTCTGGGGAGAAGGAGTTGGCATTTGAAGATGGATCTATCTGACCTCAAAGCCAGTGCTCTCCAACTTCAACTGTACCTTCTACCCTTGTTTAGTGGGCCCTGATCATATAACCTTTCCATTCCTGTGTGTGCTGCCACACTCGTCCTCCCTCAGGCTTTCATATAAGCTGCTCTCTCTGCTTCGAGCACTTTTCTCTGCCCTTCATATGCTTGGGGTTTTCATTCATTCAGATTTCAGCTTCTCCTTCTCTAAAGTACCTTTTCTAAAACCTGCATTACTGACTACCAAAGCTTCCTATTTCATAGCCTCTATAGCACTTACCACAATCTGAGATTTGTATATATGCTGTCTGTGTAACTTCAAAGAATAGAAGTCTTTGGAAGACAGGGAGTTTCCTTGTCTTGGTCACTACTGCCTAGCCCAGAGAGGGCAGAGCTTGCTGTGTGGCAGGCACTTAACAATTGTGTATGGAATTAATAAAATAGAAGTCTAATTCCTGGGAAGTAGCTTGACATTCAGAGTAGTGATAACCTATTAATGAAGGAGCTCTTTTGCCATTAGAGATGCAATAGAATTCAAGTTCTGACTTCAGAAATACAGATAAAATGGGATGACAGTGAGGAAAGAGTGGCTGAAAAGGAGGAATAAGATTCACAATGAGCAAAAATACATAATAAAAACAAGTACTATATTGAACAAATGTTGACCGAGTGTTCACAAGGACCGGATGACTATATGTCTTTCCCTATATCTGTTGGTCTATACATAATTATTTACAATGTCCCCTTTCACTCTTGAAAGTGTTTCTACTTAGATGGTAAAGCACGCGATCTTCACTGTGGGCTCAGCACTTGCTGGGCAGGAGGATGCTGCCGTGCATGAGAATCCCGGATATCATGGCGCTTACAGGGCAGCAGAGGAGATGCACATCAAACCAACAGTCCACCAAAGCAAGATCCAGCAATGAGAAGTGCTTTGCTTTTTAGTTTTCAAAGTAACTTCATGTGCATAATCTCTTTTGATCCTCCCATCAATTCCATGACGTAGAAAACTTATAATCACTTTTTAAAGGAAGAGGAGACTGTTGCTGAGATGTTAAGTGACTTGGTCAAGGCTAATTAGCAGCAGAGCTAGGACACGAACTCAATCAGGGAAATGCTTATATTTAAGGGAGACTTCAGACTCTGTTCCAAAGAGCAAAGGAATAAGGAAAATGCTAATTTCTGTCTTGCTTAATGAGACTTAGAGTCTTTCCAGACATTTTTGGAATTCCTCTCACTGATATCATCTTGAGGCAACTCAGTGCCACCTCTGCAGATTTCTCTAGTAGAAAAACACAATTGTTTTGGAAAGGATTTCCTGTGTACTTATTTTCAGTAGCATTGTTTTTCCTTGTTCAATCTGGTCTGGAATCTCCATCTCTGCAGTATACAGTACAAGCAGCAAATAATTGTAGCTAGGAGCTAAAGTACTGGTCTCCAAAGATGGGCCACCAGTGAATCATGCTTCTCAGCATTTACATTCTTTTGTCATCCTCTCTCCTTGAATCTGGGTGGGCCCTGTGACTGGCTTTGGACCAATAGAATGTAGAGGAAGTGATGCTGCAAGACTAGGTAGAAATAAACTTTCCAGCTTCTTCCTGGACCTTTTGGATTGCTCATACAGGGAGAAACCAGCTGTTACGTAACAAAATCCGACCATCTCGAGACCCTGATGCTGTGAGGAAGGCGAAGCTATCCATAGTGAGAGACTGTGGAGATAGAGAGAGAAGTACAGGCAGCCCATAGCAATTTAGCCTTCCCTGCAGAGGTGCTAAATTTGTGAGTGAAAAGCCATTTTAGATGTCCAGCCTAGTTTTGTGTTCATTCGACTGCAGCCCAAGCTGCCATCTGATTGTAACTGCTCGAGAGACCCTAAGTGATAGCCCTTATTGAGCTCAATTATCCCAAAGAACTGAAAGAAATAATAATAAATTTTTGGTTTTAGCCACTAAGTTTTGAGGGCAACAGTAGATGCCAGAATAATAGTACAGACTCAAGAGCCGATTGGTTTGGGTTCAGTCCTGCCACAGCTATTTGCTTTGTGATCTTGGGCAGGGTACCTAATATTTTGTGCCTTAGTTTCCTCATGGGTAAAAGAGTGTCATGATAGCATCTACCTGATGGTTTATTGCAGGGACTAATTTAATTTATGATATGAAAAGCAGAGTTTGACAATAGGAAGCGTTCAATAAATGTTAGCTATTTTAACTATTAACTATATGTCTGGATAAGTCTTACTAATCTATTCAAATTCATTTTTCTTAAATGCTTCGTTGATATGGAGAGCAACGACCATATCTGTACCCTTCTGAGTCACTTGGGAACAAGAACAAGTCCTGGGTTCTGAGGGAGCAAAAATTAAAAACCAACATTAGGAAGAAAGTTTCTGTCTGAGGAACTCCTCTTAGGAGATTCCTCATCTGCAAAATATGGAAAATAATACTACTTCCCACACATGGTTGCTGTGGGGGTTGAATGAATTAGTGAATGTAAAAACTCTAAAACAGTGCTGGGCTTTGGGTAAGTACTCAGTATATTTTGTCCATTAGTGTTATTATTACCCTCTATCTCGTACCTTTCTCCCCAAGAAGTGCCTCAGGATTTTCCCACAATTCATTAGAGACCAAATGGCCTTCATAAATGCTCAAGCCACTGATTTCCTAGTTTTATATGGACTGCAAAGCGGCTCCTCATGCTGTTTTTAAGTTCCTTGACCTCCGTAAGCTCTTTTTAGTGATGCTCAGAAGCTGGAACAGTTGAGTTTCAGATATAGATTGGAGAGCTTCCTTACTAACTCCAATAAAATAGCTCAGAGTTTGGCTCTCACTTTTAAATACTATGCAGATGGCACTGAACCCCAGCCAAACTGGCGGCAATTTGATTTCCTCTGGTGAGTGCTGGTGGGGTGTCTACAGGATGGCATTCATTCTCATCTCTTGTCCCCTTTCTTTCTCTCTCTCTCCTCCCCCCTGTCTCCCCCATCTCTACTTCTTACACACGCGCACACACACGCACACGCACACACACACACATTCAGACACATATTCTGTATTTTTCCTTTTAGCCTGAGTATTTTTTATAATGACATGGCCAGCAATAATTAATAAAGTCATTGGTTTCCTGCCTGAACTTGCACTTATGTTAGCTATCTCATCGTGTGGAAATTTTCACTTCAGTGCCAGATCAATAGTGTCCCCTTTGTGATTCCCCACTGCCAGGAGAGAAAATGTTCGCAAAAGAGACCTAAGGAGCTTCCTACCAATTTAGAAGAGACAGAAGAAAGGACACTCTGTGCCAGCTGTGAAAGAAGCTCTTATATGCTGATAGGAATGTTATGAAATATCTGTAAATTTGGAGCTTGTTTTCTTGAGCTGTAAAACCTAACTGCATGGAGTGGAGTTTTGAACATTCTTAAAGTAAACATAAACTAAGCTTTGATAAAGAGACCCTGTTTTTTGATTTACTGTTTGATTTACTGTTATACTACAACAGTATAATAGTTTCATATGTAAAAGTGTTGAAAGTTCAAGAAAATGTTAATCAAATAAAGTATCTATAAATGTGATGCAGACATACCAGATGTGGGAAGGGCCTGCAAGGAAAAATCCCTGCACCTGTGCATGATAATGAACTTTCTGGACCTTACACAACCTCTGGAAATGAAACCTTATCTAGTTACACACGTCCTTTTGGATGTCTGGATTGATTTTTAGGTTGACATGGAAGATTGAGTAAGATTTTGGTGTTGTTCTGCTTGTGAAATCAGAAAATGTCAAATATGATAGTGTGAGGGATCATCTAATATGTTTTCTCTTATTTTATTTAAAAATATTAAAAAAAACCATGCCTTTGCAATAACTTCTGTTCTACCACTCAGCTTCTTTGTTCCTTAAATTCCCTGAAGCTCAGTTTCCACATCTGTGAAATGGGCATTATAATTTTTATGTTGCCGTGAACTTTAGAAACAAGGAACATAGAGTGCTTAATATCCCAACTTGCACAAAGCAAGTGTTGAGGAAATAGCTCTGGTATATTTTCTCTGCAATTCTGGACAAGTCCAGAATTATATTATCTTGACTGTTCTTTTCTGTGTCTAAGCAAAATCTTTATTATTTAAAATTATTTCTTTAATTTTGAAAAAAAAATAAGTCTTATCAAAGTAACATGTGAAAATTGTAACAAATAGCAGAGGGGAGCACATCATTCAAAGCAACATTTCTAGGCTCATTCCGAAGAGGTGAAGTCAAACATTTTCATTTTTAGATTTTCTATAGTCAACTTTTCATATCTTTTCTACTTATCATCATCTCTGGATAATATTTCTTTACATTTCTTTATTTCTTAATTGTCAACTTAATGTCACATCCATTGAACACCTTCCACTAAAGTCATATATTTGTATCACTACATGTTGACTTCTCTCCTCCTGTTTTTATTCTCAATATTTGTTTTATTTTAATAATACATTACTATATGTTCACATTCCTTTATTGGGTATATTTTTAACTTTAAACATATACAAGGACTCCTATGTCTTATATGTCTTTTTTTTCCCCACTAATTTTTGGCAATATTTCCTCATTCCCCAAATTCACATTTTGCTTTTAGCTGTGACATCCTGCATTCTACCAACTATACTTTTACTTTTACATGGTCAGAGTTGTTAACATTTACATTTTATTCTGTAGTAATAGTCAAGAATTCTGAACTTTGTCTTTGTTGACCTAAAATTTTAGAACCAATAGTTAAATATATATATGTGTATATATATATATATATATATGAAATGAGCCAAGGATATATATATAAATTATATATATACATACAGCATTTATATATTTATAAATACATGTATATATTTATATATACATACAACATTTATATATTTATGTATACATACATTTATATAGCTATATGTATATACAATATTTATATTTACAATTATATATCTATATTTATAATTATATATAATTAGTTAATATATAATTATATATATACACACACATACATAGTTGTGACTTTGTACATATTGTTTCCTCCTGGGCCAGTTTGCTAAGGGTTACATTCGCATGTCTTCAGGTCCAATATCCCAACCCAGTAGGAGGGGAGTTTTGCAAGCATCAATATAAAGTGGATTTTCTTTTCTTATAGCCCATCAATGGCCATATTTTGGTTTGTTTAATACTTAGTCCGAGAGCTTCTTGTCAAACTTTTGACAGTTGATGATGTTTTGATTTTACCTTTTTTGCAGAATTTACTTTTGTTGAATCCTAAAGGTTATCCATGTTCTTAATTATTCTTCTTCTAGAGCTACTCTTCACATTTTATGAAGACTATCCTTCTCTTCCAGGTTCTTCTCTCAGTCTAGCTGTATTACCATTTTTCAGGATTGCTGTGCTCTTCCAGCTGGACATCCAGTTGCTGGAGTATATCTTCAGCTATCTTTCTAAAAAAATTGAAGGGAGTTATATTTTCTCGGCCTGTGAATATATTCAAATGTATTTACTCTCTACCTGCTTTCCTCAATTGATAGTTTAGCTGGGTATGGAATTGTTGTTTGGGAATAATTTTCCTTTGGAATTTTAAAGGGATTACTCCATTGTCTTCTAGCCTCTAGTATTGCAGTAAGAAGTCTAAAGCTTATCTGAGTTTTCTTCTGTTTCAGTTATTATTGCCTCTGAAAGCTTTCAGGATTTTCTGTCTTTCATTGTGGTATTCAATTCTTCAAGCATGTGTCTAGATGTGGGCCCATTGTCATTTAATGTGCTGGACACTTAGTATACAAGTTTAAAATGCAGGCCTGTGACTATATTTAGTCTGAAATTACAAAATCACTAATTTTCCCCTTTGTTTTTCTGATCTACCTTCTGTAATAATTCTTTGACTTTATTAATTGACTTCCTTATTGAATTTTTATTTTTTATTTTATTTAATAAAACAATTTTTAGGGATGCCTTGGTGGCTCAAACGGTTAAGTGCCAGACTTCGGCTCAGGTCATGATCTCACAGTTTGTGGGTTTGAGCCCCTTGTGGGGCTCTGTGCTGACAGCTCAGAGCCTGGAACCTGCTTCTGATTCTGTGTCTCCCTCTCTCTCTGTCCCTCCTCCACTCCTGCTGTGTGTGTGTGTTTCTCTCTGTCTCTCAAAAATAAATAGACATTTTGAGAGAAAGAGAGAGCGCACAAGACAGGGAAGGGGAAGAGAGAGAGAGGGACAGAGAATCCAAAGCAGGCCCCACACTGATAGCAATGAGCCCAATATGGGGCTTAAATTAATGAACTGTGAGACCATGATCTGAGCTGAAGTCAGATGCTCAACCAACTGAGCCACTCAGGCATTCCACCTTATGGAACTAATGATTAAACCACCATTTAATTCTTTGTTCTTAGCCTCATTTATAACTTTTTTCCTCCATAGGATCTTTCAGTTCTGAATCTAAGGCCTGTCTAGTGTTCCAATGCACAGATTAACATCTACCTTCTCTATAGCCCTGAAGAGAGATTCTCTTGGTTCTAGTTTTTCTCCATTATGTCAGTTAAAAAACCCCAAAACCTTCTATGTTATATTATGTGTTTTCTCAGGGAATATGGTTGACTATGATGTGTGTCTGCTTTACCTCCTTAAATTAGAACGAGGCCTAGGGGATTAAAGTTTTAAAACTTATCAAGTTCTTTGAAAGGACATGTTAATATTTAGTTACCTAAATAATACAATTTTTACAAGATTAAGTAACTCTAATTTCTTTGACTTTTACTCACAAGGCATGTGATCTAAACTTAATTTTTCTCCACTTTTCTTCAGCTTTTTGAAGCATTATATTAAAAGCACAATATACCAATATGGTATGGAGCTATAAAACAAGTTGAAATACAGAGAAAAATGATTAAACTTTAAGCCTTATATATCAGCAATTAAAGATATATGTGCACTTCTCTGAATCTATATATAGTTTATTTTCATAAAATTCTCACATAAGAATTATAATGTCTGACATAATTGCCATCAAGTAGGAAAGCCATAATGGTGGGTTGTACTGAATTTGAAATTTCATAAATACTAAAAAAGAAAAAACTCTGTTGGCCAAACCCATGTATCTAAAATAGATGAAAGACCTATTAAATAGTTATATGAATAGATTAACATAAAAATATATAAATTTATCATCTCCCATTTATTGTTCCTATAACTGATAGGAACAGATTTAAAATTGACATATGATAATGTTAGGAGATTTAAGTATTCTTTGAAAACTCAGTACTTTATAAGAGAAACTTTTTATTACATCTGAGTTAACATTTTCTAGCAATAGGAGTTCTGAGAAATATCTAGTTAAATTTAACTTACTTTTTTAGGATGACAGGAAGTAAAAAGGAAAATAACGTGTTATCAAAAGTTTATATTAGCATGATACTATCTTTTCATATTCTTTAGATTTTTATCCCTTAGGTAATCAGGTAAAATTCTTCAAATCTGAACTGTTTGGTGACTATATTTTTCACAGCAAAGTTCCAAGGATTGAGTTTTCAGAAAATGGCACCTAAGATTACTGGGATCTAGTTCATACTTCTCATTTTACAGATAGCCAAGGGAGATATTCAGTGGAAGTTATTGCCCCTCCGTTACCCAATAATTCAGCAAGACTGGAAGTCTGTTATTTAGGAAATAATTTTAGCTTGCTGCCGAGGTTACAGAGCAATAAATGGCTCCTTTCTGGATCCTTATGGTTTACCCAGCACATTTATGTGGCCATTTTTTTGCCCTGTGTACTTATGTGTGAGTTAAATCATCATGACTGTATCACATTTACATTAAACCTCTTTTCTTATTTCCCTATTTTTTAAAAGTACTTTTTCTTTCTCTCTTTTATGATCTCTGTTTCTGTTTTCATTCCTCTTGTCTCTCCTCTCGCCCTTTATGGGGCTACCTATGCTGAAGACAGTTCAAATACTTCTGTGTAAGTGTTTTTCAGGATAAGCAGGAAAATAATAATCCAGGGTTAAATATTTGCTTTTATTTTCAATTGAAAAAGACAGACTTCTTTTTATTTTTTTTTAATGTTTATTTTTAGAGAGAGAGAAAGACTGAGTGTGAGTGGGGGAGGGTCAGAGACACAGAATCTGAAGCAGGCTCCAGGCTCCAAACCGTCAGCACAGAGCCTGATGCGGCATTGGAACCCACAAACCGGGAGATCACGACCTGAGCCAAAGTTGGCCACCCAACTGACTGAGTCACCAGGTGCCCCTCCTCCCACTTAAAAAAAATTTTTTTTAACAGACTTCTTTTTAAATTGGTACTTTGTAAGTGATAAAGTGCCATGAAAAATTCACATATTTTTATTTGTTGGATAAGGCTTAAATGACAGAGTCAAGTTCAAGTTTCACATATTTCACATATTTTAGCTACTAGGATTGCTGGTCTATTCACGTTCCAGTGAATTATAAAATACTAAAATGAAAAGACATTATTCTATCATGGTTTATTTTTTAGGTTTGACAAAAGTTACAAATGTCTTTCTCTTATAAAGTTACCCATGACTGTGCATTTCAATATAATTTATAGAATTGTGTAGAAACAGATTGTAGTTAATACAAATAGTAAAAACAAACCAACAAGCTAACCAACAAACACATGAAAACAGATATGAGCAAAGGAAAATATACCCTACAGCAACCATTGGGAAAACATTGCCCGGGTCTGTTACAGGAGACAGTCCTGTCTCCATGTTGGGGGAAAACACCAGAAAGCAGGAGAAGAGGCTGGTGTAGGAGAAAGGGATTTAGCCTGGACCTGGGCCCCTGGCCACTGCTTCCTCCTTGTGATAGTGGCCAAATCACTGAAATGGACCAAACCTCAATTTCCGCCTTTGAAAAATATCCAGACTATATTATAATTCTGTGTGGATCCAGTGAGAAAGTATTTCAGAATTGGATAAGCACAAAGGACAAACTATATATAAAATATTATTAAAAAACTAATGCTTAACTATAATGAGCTAGAGAAGAAGGTGAAGGGAAAGACTGCAAATCAAAAATGAAATTAGAGAAGGTAAAATATTTTTAAATTAAAGTAAGTTTTAAAGTAATTTTGGTTTTAGATAAATATAGGTGTGTTTAGTTTTGCTGTTTTGGAATCAGCATAGTAGTGTAGTTCATTATGGATTTTGATTTATAGTTTGATTCACTAAATTTTCTTGAGTAAAACCACTTCTTGTTTTTTCTTACGCAAAAAAGGAACTATCTGGGAATATTTTCATACTTTTCTATAAAAGGTTTAAGTCTTTTTATGAAAGGTTTAACACGGTAACTAAGATACTATTTTTTTGAATTGTAACTTTACTTTTTTCTTTTCACTTTCCTTGAGAATTTCTAAACTAAATGTCCCTCATTTGCTGCGTTGAGGCAATCTAATCATGTCCTGCACTGGATTTCAGCTGTTGTGGCTAACCTTGCTTGGACATGTGGAAGTACAACAAAATTCGGTGGCATGAAATGACATTATTGTCCCATCTGAGAAACAACAGTGCGCCACTTTATTCCAAGTTATTGTGTCGTGGTCCAGGACCCAGTATGGGTTCTGGTAAACCTAAAAGTAGCATCTTTCTCCATGATTAGTAAGTAGGGATGATCAATTAAGTAAAGAAGAAAACATAATATACAAGAGAAAAGTTTGTATTTCTGTTTGCATGACAGAACAGAGTGGCCACGCTGCAACATTCCCAGTGAGTCTGCCTAGAATCGTGTAAGGTAGTAGTGCTGCCTAAGTAGAGTGGAACATGTCTGTGTCAACATCTATACTGGGAGACAAGATGGGCTATTTCTCTTCTTCTCACCACACAGCCTGTTTCTACGACACAACTCTGTGCCATGTGGACCACATTTGTTGACATGGTTGGACAGACGCCTGCTGGCCAGCCATGTGGCTCAGCCTCATTCACCACTTAATTTTTGTTGCACTTTCAACCAGATTTTATGGTTAAAAATGATATAAACACTATGGTAGAGGAGGTGCCAGTGGACTACTGTGCTTTTTGCCTGTAAGGATTTCAAGAAAAGTTAATGTATTTTACCTAGTTCTTGATCTTTGTGGAAGTGTCACGATATTTAGAAAAGGGCTAGAATAGGAAAGAGGAATAAGAGAAGTGTAAGAAAATGAAAGTAATAAAAGAATAAATAAATAAATAATACAATAACGAATTATGAAAGATATCAGGAAGGAGACGACTGGAGACATAAAGCAAAGACATGAAATTTATTGACTGATTCCCGTGAATATTTTGCAGATTCTTGATATTCCTTCCACCTATCCTCCTTCAGCCCCATTATCCTTAGTTATGCATTCATTGACTCACTACACCTTTTATTCTCCAACAGTATACCATTAAGCTCCCATTATAGGCTGTAACTCCCTCTTAAAAATCAACTATTTTTTTTCATATAACTTATCCGTGTCATGCTTGGCTTGTGTTCTCTAACATATATTCACATAAAGATCCTAGGCCAGAATCAAAGTCCATTTTGTGAACTGGCAACTGACAAGCATCTTTAGTAACTTAATAGAAAGCCAAACAAAGAGTAAGTGCTCAATAAATATTTGTTGAATTGAATCGAATTGATAGCATCTCAGAGACTAAGAACAGATACAAGAAAGGATGCATAGTGTAGCCTGGGAAACTCAAGAAACTGACAGGATTGGAAATATGAGCCCAGATATTTTCATACCTTAAGAGAAGACAGGAGGCTATGACAGTTTTCTGTGGATCAGTTACCTCTTCCTATACCACAAACCACACCAAAATGTAGTAACTTAAACAATAACCATTTTATGCACTCATAATTCTGTATAACTTTGGCTGAGTTCAGCTGGGTAGTTCTTCTGCAATGCTCACTGGGGTCACTCGGTGACTTCAGTCATCTGGCAGTTCAACTGGGGTTCCATGGTATAAGATGCCTGATGGGTAAACCATGTGTCTTTTGTAAGCTAATTCAGGCACTTTCTCACAGCAGCTGCGTTCTATGAGAATAAGGCCTAACACATAAGCACATTTCAAGTTATGTCATTTGGCCAGTGTTTTATAGCCAAAGCAAGTCACGTGGCCAAGCTCAGAATCAGTGTGGGAGGGAATGATACAAGTGTCCCAAAAAAGGATGCATGATCCATAGGGTGAGTTTCTATACCAATATTCCACAGCTTCTCTATTGTGTGATAACAGTAGTATTGTTGCTCCTACTTCCCATAAAGAGAGTTGTTAGAATAAATAGCTACCATTCTTGTCCAACGAATTACCCTTTACTTAGTAGCTCCTCCCAGTCTTCTCAGTAGTGCTTCTAAGAGTTCATTTTACCAGCCCTATATTTGCTTGCAAACCTGAAATAATAGTGGTAGCTCTCTTCTATGGTATATCTTAAATGGAGTTCACTACATTATAGTGCATTCTAGATAGGGAAAATACAGTGGTGGCACTGTTTGAAAGATTTAAATTGGCTGCCCACACTTGTTAATATACATTGTTCCAAGCGTAAACTAGGATGATAACTATAAACAAAAATTTGGGTCCTGGCCTTTAACATTTTCAATTTGTTCTTTTAATTGTTAATTACATAATTATGGTACTTAATCACCTAATCTGTCCAAATACCTACTACACTTTTTGGCATTGTTTATATTTTTGCTTAGCAACCAATCAAGGCATGGATTGAAATCCAAAAGAGAACTATTGAACAATGGGTCCATAAGCCCAACAACTGAAGGGAGTAAACAGTCTTACAGAAACAAGTGCAATTGCTTTTCATTACATACCTCTGGGTGGCCAAATGCTTGGGCAGAAAATTAAGCTTGCTTAAACTAGCCACACTTAGCCTTCTCAGATTGAAGCCCAGTCTTTCAATTTGTGTTAAGCTACTATTGTAATATATTTTTATTATTTGCCAAGTTTTTAAGTGACATGAAAGGAAAGATCTGCAAAAGATAATTTATAGTTTAGTTCTCTGACTACCCCCAGTGGGTTATCTGGGAGCCTACTGATTCTACTATGGACTGGGAATATAAAATATTATAAATATATTAGACATAAATTATCTATCATCCAAAACACACATTTTTAAAGACAGGACTGTGGTGCTGCAGACCATAGTTTGTGTTGATTTCTCTCCCCCTTTTTTTTCCTTGGCAAATATTACTCACTGACAGCTCAATCTCAGGGGCTATGAATAGTCAGCTCCATATGCATGCAGGGTTCTTCCTAAACCAACTTATTTGTTGTGCCAGATGTTATTATGCTTCTTGAAATGTAAGCTTAAAAAGTGATCTTAGTGTAAGTTAATAGATAATTCAGTGAGCAGGTGTTTCATTGATGCGAGGGAGTGAGTGTATTTAACACATGGGAAGAATATGAATAATATTGTGGCCAGAGGGCAGACTGAGATAAATTTTGAAAATAGCTCCAATTCTTTGCCTTACTATGTCTCTATACTTTTTGCAATGTGACTTTGCAGTTCCTTCTCTCAAAAGGTAGAGCATCTTTCTCCACCCTTAAAATCTAGACTGGCCTTGTGACTTGCTTTGGCAGTAGAATGCAGGACATAGGTCTGTGTCCCAATACAAGCTTAAGTCTCAAGTGACCCTGCACACATACTCTTTTTGTTGGATTCCCCTTCTCCATGGGAACAAGTGTGGGATAACCTGCTAAATGATGAGACCACATGAGACAGAATTGAGCCATCCTGGCCAAGGCTAGCCTAGACCAGTCGGTGCTTAGCTAACCTGTCAACTCAGACTCATAAGCCAACCCAGAAAAGACCATTAGGGCTAGCTTGGATGCTTATCAAAAGTTAACGCACAGACTTATAATAAATAATGAATAGTTGTTTTAAACCACTCAGATTTGAGGTATTATACAAAAATAGATAACTGACACACCCTTCATTTACTCTAGCTGGTCTGAAAAGTGCTTTTCTTTAGGACATTTTATAAAAGGTCAAAATTAAGAATAAATTATAATGGTTCTGGTGTCCCGGGTGGGTGGTCTGTAATGATGGATGCCAATTATGGAATCCCCTCCCTCCCCAACACACATCAAGCCTACAGAATATGTTTAACTCTCTAATTTTATGTCTTGCTACCAACTTCCACTGTCTTCATGACTCCTGTACTTTATTCATGCATGAAATATTTACTGGGTACTTATGTTCCAGAGATCTAGGATATAACAATGAAGAAATTAAAGCCCTTGTCCTCACAGAGCTTGCATGGGAGTACAAGGGGCAATCAATAAACAAAATATTAATCTCTACTACATTGGATGATGGTAAGTGCTCTGCATGAAAATAAAGCAGGAATAGAGAATTATTGATATGCTATTTTATGTAAGAAGTCTTCCCTAATAAAGAGAAATTTGAATAGAGAGCTGAATGCAGTGAGGAAACAGCCATGCAGATATAATGGGGGTAAAAGTTCTCCAAGCAGAGAGGAGACCATGCAAATGAAATGAGGAAGAAGTACATTTGAAGAATATTTACAAGCCCAGTGTGCCTGGTTATAGAGTCAGCAAAGGGAGAGGGGTAGAAGGGAAGTTAAAGAGGCAGCGGGGGCCAGATCATGAAGAACTTTGAGGCTGTAAATATTATAAGCTTTATCTACAAGAAGATAGAAAATCATTTGGAGTTCTTGCAATACTTGACTGCCTGCAGTTTTCCTAACTATGTTAGTTCAGGCTGTGTGTGTGTATGTGTGTGTGTGTTCACATTTTCTCTGGTATGATTGGCTGCTACCTTCTCCACCTACTTTGTCCACACACCTACTTATCAACTGAAACGTAGCTTAAATATCACCTGCCTTGAGAATTCTTTTCGGATTTCACCAGGAATTTACTTTCTTCTTTATTTTTCCTAGAAGATATATATATATATATATATATTTTTTTTTTCATCCAAATTGGGAAGCATTTGAGATTGAAAGGACACTCTCTCAATAATTACATCAAGACAACAGATTTAAACTGGAATATCCTGGGCAAATAGGAATGCATGGTTACTTTATTTTAATGTTGGTCACATGACACTTCAGTTGTGGTTCATATGTCTGTGACTTCTACAGAACCAGTACTCTCGTCTCTGAGAGTCCCAGACGTATGTAAAATCACATACGATCGATTTTAGCAAATGGTTTTCAACCAAAAAATCGTGTTGAGTTTTAAGCATGCGTCTTGGTGTAGTTATTATGGCCTATTGTATTATTTTGCATTTCTTTCTTTCTTCCTTTCTTCCTCCCTCCCCCTCACCTCTTTTTTCTTTCTTCTTTTCATTTTTCTCTTCTCTTCTCTTCTCTTCTCTTCTCTTCTCTTCTCTTCTCTTCTCTTCTCTTCTCTCTCTCTCTGATGTCCCTTTTCTGGCAAAGGCTTATGTTTTCCATCCCATTTACGTCAGCATCAGGATTGGCTCTGTGACTCACAGTGTCCCTCTTTCTGGGATGACACTTGGCTACACCCTGTTGGACTGAAAATGGACAGAGGAGTTGCTTTGACCAATGAAACATGAGTGGAAATGGGTCCAGGTGACCAGTTGTTCCAGTTTATTGGGATTGGGGGATTTCCCAGGAATGTGCAACTCTTAGTTTTAAAACCAGAACAGTTAAGGCAAAGTATTCTGGTTTACCTAAGACTGAAGGATTCCTACCATGTGAGAATTGCAGTGCTAAAACCCAGCCAGTACTGGACAAAGCCCAAACTGGTCACCCTAGAAGCGACATTGGACACAAGTAGAAACTTTAAGGTCCATTGTCTGGTTCCTCCATTTTCTTGTCCCTCTGCCATAAGATTAGCAACATTCCAAAGAGAGGATGCTCCATCAGGCTGGGTCTTAGATTGAAGAAACGTGCAGCCAGGTCATGGCTACTGTTATTGGACAGTTAATAAGGGCAAAGAAATAAACCTTTGTTTTTGTAAGTCACTAAGATTTTGGGGTCATTTGTTAATGTGGCATAGCTAAGCCTAAACTATTGGTTATCTCTCCTTGGGTATACCTTTAAATGTTTGTTTGCCCTATATAAATTTTAAATATTTAAGACAAGACACTTCATACTTTTCTTTAAATCCTATATAACACTTAGCAGAATACTTCTAATATGACAGATTTTGATAAATGTTTGTTGATTAATTATTAATTACACTAAAATCCTCTCAACATCTGTACATTGAGGAACATTATTGTTTAACTCAGAGTAATAGGGAATTCGTGTATCATATGGGTAAATTCTGCTGGTGTCAGACAGGTCTGGAAAGCCAGGCTGCAGTCTCTCAGTGCCAGTTTCCCAGAGAAAATGTGTAATGAGTTTAATAAAACATTTCTTTCTCCTCTTCCTCCAGATTTTCGTTAGCTAGGATCTTCTGGATTATTTGGCCAAACTGAAGTTAGACAGTTTCCTTCTGGTCAAACAGAAGTGCCATCAATAATTTGCTAGGAAAACGAAGGGTCAGTCTCTGGGTGGGTGCCGGTTCTTGCAGCATTTATGTGTCATAGTCAATCACAGTGAAGTCATTGCATCCCACACACTGCCAGCCTCCTCTGGTAACTGATGAGGCACTTTTGGTAATAGCATTCTCATTTCCAGACATTGCCTATTTTATCATTTGCAACTGTAGGATATTTTTGACATCCCTGTTTCTTTATGTAAGATCGCAGTGACTTTATGTCAGTAAATTTGTCAGTGCACATTGGTCAGCTGTGACAGGAAAAGCACTAAATGGATGTGATTCAATTTTAAATATCATTAATAAATTACTGAGAAATATTTCTACTATGAATACACTTATGTTTTGACAAATACTCTATTTAATCCCTGTACTCAAAAAAGAGCTAGTGTCAAATAAATTTTTTTATAAGGAGAGAATGGTTATTAGGATTCTTATGAAGTTGACTTAATGACAAGCATTTATTTTAAATAATTTTGCCTTCTATCTAAATTATGAATATCAAACATACAAACACATATTAGGTCTGTTTAATTACCTGCTATACTTCATTACTATAGCAAAGCAGAAAGTTATAGGGAATTTGCTGTTTGTTTAGTTACAGTAGACTGAAGGTAAAGTTTTTAAAATTTCTAGTTTTTAAGGAAGAACTGAGATCAGAGAAAGTCGGTAATTTTCTCTACGTCACCCAGCAAGTAAGAGGTATATATAGGATTTGAATTACATATGTATAGCATCCAGGATTTTTACTTGGTGTCTTTCTGCCTTCTGCCTGATTCCAGAAGCCTGAGATGATCCTTTATGCACCTGCTAGGAAAGCCATAGCCTGTCTTGATTTCCCATTGTGGTCCCTTCACCACACCTGCCCACTTTCAGTTTCTCAGATGCTTACCACTGGAATTTTCCAAGCTTAATTTCATTTATCCTTTGTTCTGCCCTTCAAGCCCTCCTTGCTTTGTCCAATTATGCTCTCAACCAGGTTTTAGACAAAGTGGGATATAAAGATAGGTTTTTCTGGGTGACTACTGGCTTTAAAAGAACTACCTCAAATATAACCTGGTACTTTTGTGCCATAAGTACCAAATCAGGGCATTCGGAAGCAGGATTTCTTCCTGCTGAGGAAGTACATGTGTGTGTGTGTGTGTATGTCTATGATCTCAATTTGTCATTCATAGAGTGCTGTATTACAGAAGTCATTCCTTTCCAGTATCTGACTGAATTAGGATGAACCTTCAGAGAAACAAATTCAGAAGAATTTTTAAAAATTTTTCTTTGAGCTTCTTCCATGGCTGCTACGTACAGTTGTGCAAATCGTGCACTTCACACCTCTAGAGGACACCATCTACATTTTTAACATCACGTATTTGTGTATTGATTAACAGCAATTTTAAGGTAGATGATAGTAAAGCATCTTGAGGAAGCTGCAGTTTTCCTCAAATCTCACAAGGGCACATGTAGACCAGCACTGCCTGCTTGTTTCTAGAAGGAAGAATCATGGAAATCAAGGAAAGCCTTTAGACTTTTTTTTCATACCTCTTCCTAATAAAATGATAATTTTGGTGAGTATGAGTACTTTAAAAAATATTGTCCAGTAAGGCTTCGAGAAGTAAAATACTTTGGGCCAGATGAATGCGTCCATATATTATGGGGGTCTGGTAAGCAACGCCTTAGAGGTGTAAATAAATGATCTGGGTCTACTACCTAGAAGATAGAGCAACCTGTGTTTGGGCAATTTTCAAGATTGGATTCTTATATAGAAGAAGTGTACATACTAAACAGAAGAAACATGTGAGAGCAGTTGTTCAGCAAATACCTGTTATAGCTCCTGGGTGGGTGACTGGGTGTGTGTGTGTGTGTGTGTGTGTGTGTGTGTGTGTGTGTGTGTATGTGTGACTCCAATTACTACTGATGTAAAGGATTTAACTTTAGATAAGACCATTGAAGATGAGAGAATCCTGTTCTAACTTTTTCCACTTTATTCACAGAACTGAAATGAAATTAGTGTTGTGAACCAAAGCTTTATTTTAGGGATAGCTTCTTTACATTCCATGTTAAATAGATTAAACAAAATGATCAGAAAACTTTAAATACTTTTTTTCCCCTTCCTTTGAGGTCAATACTAGGTTTGCCCAGTGGTCAGCTTTGCAAGCTATTTCACTCCTATTTTAATGGGCACATAAGGATCATTATATTAAAATTAATTCCCATCAGGGTTTCCAAGTATTCTACCCCCAGTTGAGATTTTAGGAAAGCTGTGCCATTCAGAGGTTGAGAAGAAACCAAAAGAAATCATTATATCAGGTTAGAGTTAAGAGATTTTCACACAGGAAAAGTGATTGAAAAGTATATATTTTGCATAATGAAACAGATGACAAACTGGGCAAGCTGGTCTATTAATGAGCCTCCTGTAAAGCTAGGAAGCCACCGAAGCAGGGAGTGAATGCGTGAAGAGGAATCTCTGATCTTAACTTTTAACAACCAATTTTAATCAAACCATTTGAGGCACTGAGTTCTTAGGACCCTGTGATGGTGAGGGCAATTTGAAAGAAGAATAAAAGCAGACACTTTAGATGAATTGAATTGCAAAGTAACATCATCAACTTGGAGTTATGATCAGGAAAACTTAATTTTGGATGTAATAGAGTTCCACATTTGTTTAAGGCCATGACTGCATTCTTTAAGGAAGGTCTCATGACCTTCCTTAACAATAGTGTTTAGAGGTAGATAGTATGACCTTAGGTTTCTGAATGGTATTTCAGGTAAAAGTTTGAAGAGGACAGTTCTTTCTGGAAAGGTCTTCCATCCAGCATTAACTGAAGTGAAAAGATATCAATTTTTAAGGAACTGCAAGAGTCTCCTACATATATAGATATTTAAGAAACATTATGTGGGTGGGTGGATGGGTGGGATAGGTGAAGGGGATTAAGAGTATACTTATCATGATGAGTACTGAGTACTGTATGGAAGTGTTGAATCACTATATTGTACACCTGAAACTAATATAACACTGTATGTTAACTATATTGGATTTAAAATAAAATAAAATAAATAGATAGATAAAATTAAAAAAAGAAAAATAAATATATAAGAAATATTCTACCAGTACTAGGTCTTCAATAATATTTCTTTGAGGATGTCTTTCTGCAGAGCAAGTATTTACATAAATGGCTTCTTCAGATGTTTAAGGACTAAAAATCTGTATTTCCTATTTCTTAAAGTGGTAGCAAAGAAATTATTGTTGGTAGGTATGTGATGTACTTTTATTCTTTTTTTTAATTTTATAATAGTTTATTTTCAAATTGGTTTACATATAACACCAAGTGTTCATCCCAACATGTGCCCTTTTTAATGCCCATCACCCCCTCTCCCCCCTCCCTCATCCCCCTCATCCTCAGTTTTTTCTTAGTCTTTGAGAGTCTCTTATGTACTTTTATTCTGATTTACCCTGATTGGTTGTGCAATTATCTCAAATTCTTGGAGAGGTGCCAGTTCTCCACTTCAGTTTGTATTGCATGGGTTGCCTACTAGGATCGATCAGTTTACTAATGTAAAATGACATATACCTTCAAAGAAATGTGTGTGTGTGTATGTATACATACACACACACACACATATATGTAGTATATGGTGATATGGTAGTTCTCAGTCATGGTGATGCCTCAAGTTCCACTTGGGGAACTTTGAAAATAAAAACACCCATTCTTAGTGATGTTGGGGTGGGGCCTGGTGCCTATTTGTGCTTCAGACTCCTGCAGGTGACCCTAATGACTAACCAGTTATGAACTGTTGTTTTAATATAAACTATCTCAGTTTCATGGATGTGGTACAGAGATCACACAGGACAGAGGACAGAACCAGGATTGACAAAGGACACACTCCTTAAACAAATTAAAGGTTCCTGCAGCCATAAAATCTCATATCCTTGAGCTTCCACTGTAAATATTAACAAGTCTGACTTCCTTTCATGTGAAAATGAGAAATAAGGTCTTAAGTTGACAATTTTATTTCCCTTCCACATGTTTTTCAAAGGACACAAAGTCCCCTTTGATAGAATGATAGAATCCATGCGGGTAGAGATGTTTGTTATACTCACTGTTGTACACCCAGCACTTACCACAGTACCTGGGATATAGCAGGCACTTAATAAATATTTGTTTAAATAAAAAAAATGAATGAATGCATTTGTAGTTGACCCATTACATTATGGATTTGAATGAGTAATGTGAAATTCAAGTAGGTTAGTGACAGATAAATAAGACTGCAGGAAAGATAGTGATAAATCATGATACAATGGAAAAGTTACAAAAAAAACCAACTGTTTTATTTCCTCTCCATATGTCATCATAATAATTCGGCCTTTTGAAACAACCATTGCAACTAAAGCTGATCCTGGAAAAACAAGCCTCCTTTTCTGTGTAACTTCTCTTATGGCTATTTTTCATCTCTTTCTGTCCTTCTCCCCTTTTCTTTCCTCTTTTTTTTCTTTCCTTTTCTTCTATCTTCTTATCTTCTTTTCCTTACTCTCTCAAACCAACATAGGTATTTCCCCTTTTCTCAAACCTGCTTCTGTCCAGCTTCCCTGGGTAACAGCTGAATCCAGGCTGGAATTTCCACATCAGACCAGTCCTCAGTCAACTGATTGTCCAGATTCCTTAATTCTTTTTCTAGCTATTTACACCTAATATTCTCTATTCTTCCAAACTTTTGCCTCTCCAATCCATTGTTAGGCCCAAAAGTTTTCTTTTGAAAATACTGACTTGTTTATGTGACTCTTCTCCAAAATCTTGCATTACTTCTACCCCTTAGAAAATTCCTAGTTCATTAGCATGGCAACCAATCCCTTATTACTTTAATGCTCAGCCTCATTTACTGTGTCATCTGTCCATTCAAGTTACATTCTCGCCATAGCAAATGACTTGCTGTTACTGATGTTCCAGGTTTTTGTGGAAGTCATTATACTCCTGTGGAAGTCCTTTCTCTTTTAAAATTCTACTCATGATTGAAAGCCCAGCTCCCATTTTGCCTTCTCTGTGAAACCTTTCCTGAACCTTTTGTATTTCAGCACTTGTTCTTCTCTCATGTCTATTCTGCCTTGTTGACTGAATAGCAGTTTCTATGTGTATCTCTATCACTAGATTGTATAGTCCTTGAATGCAAGAATGGACCATATCATTTATCACTGACTCTCTAGTGTCTAGAACACATTAGCTACCTAAGAAATCTTTTGTTGAGTAAATTATTGATTATAATTATGGTGGCTTTAGTTATTGTGGAAAAATTATTGGGGGAGGTTTTGTTTACATCAAAGGTTCAAAAATGATCCCATGTGGGAAGTTATACCAAATATAAATGGCTCTCTCGAGGTGATAAGTCATTATTAGGGGGGTATGTACCTGCTGTGATGTCCAGTGATAGATGTTCTATGTCTTCAAAGTCGTGCATAACAAAGTTACTCACCTAAGCACAAATGGACAAAATGAAATAGGCAGGAATCACATTGGTGCCTGTTTGTATGGAAAGCTACCTAACTGGAGGATAAAGGAAGACAAACATGAAGATTTGTCTTGAAAGCACTCACAGTAAGTGTTCCCTTTTTCAGTGGAAAGATTTAAATCTATATGTATATGTCTAATTACTTCTTATTGAGTGCTTCTCAAAAACACAAGGTGCTGTTCATATTCTCTGTTTTAGTTTTGGGAGATTGTGACTTGACCAAAGTCATGTACTACAGTTTAAAGTGTCTAGACTCCAAGGTCCATGCCAAGTTATACCAAATCCTGTATATTTCTTTCCCTTGTATTTAACATAGGACTCATCATTATTAGAGTATATGTGCGTTAAGGGTATTTTTCTCCTCTTAATAGTGCGCTCATAAAAAGAATTAAAAAATATATCTATTTACGGTAAGATGTGGGAATAAATATTGTAGTGCTGATTCTTCTACTGACATTCTCATCTGATGAACAGGTCACATTCCAAGTCAGCTGGGCTAGGCCATCTTCTGAGACATTGTAGCTGATGAAGCTCGTTGACCTATACAAATTTTAAACTCTTTTTCTTTTTAGCACCTTGTCTAAATGAATCCAAATAGCAGACCTTGCTATTTATACTACACTGGCTTTTAACATGGCAAAAGAGGAGAAAGAATTCTAATATACTTTTTAAATAAGAACATTCTACTTTTTTACTTTTGTTTTTGATTTATGTCAAGCTTTCTGTATGATAAATTAGTTAAAGATAGATACTTTAGAATCTCTTCTGGATTTTCTTCTGTCATGTTAGACGTAAATTTATTACCTGCCTTCATAAATCTGTATTTTGAAACAGATCCTATTTGATTTGACATTCTCTGAGTTTAATGCTCTGAAATTACTATTAACTCTAGACAAAGGGCGCCAATTTTCCATGCTGTAGAGCATAAATAAGTCTTGTGAATAGAGGTTTTCTTTTTTTTTTTTAATGTTTATTTATATTTGAGAGACATAGAGACAGAGTGTGAGCAGGGGAAGGGCAGAGAGAGAGGGAGACACAGAATCCGAAGCAGGCTCCAGGCTCTGAGCTGTCAGCACAGAGCCCGACGCGGGCTTGAACTCACAGACCGTGAGATCATGACCTGAGCTGAAGTCGGCCGCTCAACCAACCGAGCCACGCAGGCGCCCCTGTTTTTTAACTGTAAAAGACAGCATACATTTTCCCTGGCATTACATCATCTGAGGCAATTTGATGCCAACCCAGCGGCCCTTTTAGGGCACTCCAGTCCACCAGGATTCATACATGCGAACATGGACTCCTAGAACATGCAAGGACGTGAGTAAAGAGGTGAGATATTTGCTTGTCACAATATTTAAATTTAGCTTTCATTGAATTATCGAATTAATTAATCTTTCTTTCATGGCCAGAGGTTTCTTACATAAAGTTTCCAGAGGCTGATTTGACTACAAAGGGAGAACGGAGAAGTCACAATTCAATCTCTTGTGGACTCACAAAAAAGAATTAAAAACATATATCCTTTGGTAGTAAGATATAGAAATAAATACATGTGCAGTAGTAACTATTTCTTCAACAGGGGGGATGTGTCCCCTCTACTAGTAGGGAAAAGTCCAATGCTCCAGAAGATGAGCAAGTTTGGTTGAATTTGAAGACAGAAAGGCAGAGACAGTTTAAGGACTGGGTTGTCCATCCAGCTGGCCAGGGCCCCAATATTTAAGGGGTGGTAAAAATCAGTGCACGTAGCACCCTTCAACTTGTGTTCCCACATATATTACCTAATTGGGAAAAAAAAGTAAATTAGTACTGTTTCTGGCCGCATTCTCACATAGAAGTTAATAAGTACTTTTTCTAGCTTTGATATAATTTTGTTGAATACCTTTTTCAAGATATGCAAGTTGCATAGACCTTACTATTAACTCTGAGCCCATGCACCTACCAACTGAATTCAGTGGAAAACTCGAACTAGACTAAGAATACATAGCATGATGCTTTTTCATAGAAATGACTTAGTTATTACTTATATTCTAAGTGCTTGAATCTGTCTTCCGTGTGTATAAATATTAGACCGTTTAAGGTAGCAAATAAAGTATGATTTCCCCAGTGCCATCAAATAAATGAAGCTCAAATATTTAAAGAACACCGTTTTGTGGAAGTGAGAGTATCTTGTCAGGGGAAGGAAGAAGGTACCCATACATCGGCCTCAGCATCCAGCCATGTTTGTGAAGGGGTAAACGGTTCTATGGATCGACTGAAAGCAGTTGAAAAAAGTTTCTGCAGAGTCCGTGGATCCCCTAAATGCCACCAACTGAGGGAGCCTTTACTCCATCGATGGTCAGTCCTGGACCACAAGCTTGGCAAAATGTGAACGTGCTACACTAAATCATATGGTCACCTCTGAGCTTGTTCAACAAGCACACTTAAAAAGGGTCACCAGATCTTTTCAGGGACCTGTAATTTGTTGAAGCCAGAAAGAGCTGAATTTGAAAAGTACAGCTTCCCTGCTGTAGAGATCAAATCCATTGTCTGAGCTGTGTTTTGTTAACTTTGTACATAGGATCTTCTTTAGCAACTCGGGAGACACAGCTGCTCTTTACATCTAGAAGTGAAAGAAACGATTCTGAATGGAATATGTGGGCTCTGCTGAAAATGAAACATTTGCTTCACTGAAGAACTTGGGGCTCAGCCCTGCATGTGAAACTTCCGCCAGAGCTCAAAGTGGAGGGAAAAAAGGGAGAAAGCTGTATAATTTGTTTGAAGTTGTCAAGCACACAAAAACTGGCCAACAGATGTGAGAAACAAGAAAAAAATTAATTTTCTCTCTCTAGATTATTGGGTAGTTGACTCAAACAAAAGAATATGAAAGAGGGGATTGTCAGTGTTTTCTGAAGCACCCGTATTTTCCTGTTTGGATAATGTAGTTGCTTCTGTGTTACCTATCGAGGAAAGATGAGAAAAATCTGGATGTTTGATCTGCATGTGGTTCTTTTTTTTGTCCATAGGGAATCTACTGTTCTAATAGATTTAGAACCTATATTTGATATTTCCAAATCCTTTGGGGAAGCATAAACAAAAGGGCAGAAATCACAAAGCACAGCCTAAGGAAAGGATTCTCTTTGTGTTATATGTAGTGCCTCTTAATTCCATCTGCACACGAGTCTGTGAATTCTCTCTGAACGTACTGGTTTGACTCTAAGAGCAACTCAAGATAAGAGAGCCCTGAATATAAGGGGCAGTTTTATAAAAAAATAATCAGCCAAACAAACCCGCTTGACTAATTGATTTTTTTCCTTCTTTGCCTCCCGTTTTCACTTTATTCTTACTTTGAAATGTTTCCCTCAATATGGAACAAATGTTGAATGTTGGCTGTTATTACCATTAAAGTATAGTTTGAGACATATTTTTGCATCTAATTGCTGATATGTTAGGATCAAAGGTAAATCATGGAAAAATTCCCTAAAAATAAAAATAAGGCTGCTTAGCTGAGGTTATTTCATGGGCATTATTTTAAATCCTTTCTGTACATGGGCTGATTTAAGAAAGGACATCAGATGGATAACTGGAAACCTTTGCAGAAAGCGTAGATTCACGAATATTCCCTTTTTCATTTATTAGTTAGCTTAAACCAATGTTTAGAAATATTTAAAAATAATTCCTGTTTTATAAAAAACATGTATATCCCCCTTGAGCCATTACTCATATAACATTCCCCCAGTCAGCAATGTTCTCTTCTCCCAGTATTGTTTCAAGTCTCATTCTTACTTTCCTGCCTCCCTTGTCACCACTTTAAACAACAACAACAAAAACAAAAACATTTGTTTTATTTCAGTAGAAAAAGTTTCTTTTACCTTGTTGGTCATTTACAGTGAAGTCAGGGGTAAAGAATAACACGCAGGACACAAATAGAATATTTTTAGGGGTGTATCTGGGCTTCCCGTCAATTAAATGTAAAGCCATCAGCACCACTCATTGCACATATGAAATCTAATCACTTAGCACATTATAAAAGCAAAAATAAGTTTCCCCCTATTTCCCAAATTGATTTGCACTCTTCATATTTTATCGTCAATAGTGTATGTATTTTCCAGCTGGCTAAGCTGCAATCTTTCTGCGTTTTGGACATTTGTCACTCTATTCAGCCAGGCAGGAGAAGCCCCTGTGTAGCAAGCTCCTTGCACTGCGGGCATAGCATCTGTGAAGGAGTCACTGACATCTGATGATTCAAATTGCAGAAATGATCCAGGACAAATTATGAACGTCTGGGTAGTGCCCAAAGATTCTGAGCTGAAATGACTTTGCCCTTGGAGCCTCGCAGATTTTGGTGGACTCTGGGGGCCACACGCTTTCCCGTGCACAGCCTCCCTAGGACATTACCCCACAGGTTCTGCTCTCTGTGTCAGTTATCATTCTGGCCAGCAGAGTGCCAATTTAGCTTTCCCGAGCCTGAAATGAAAAGGAAGTGGTTCAAGTTTTAGCTTACAAACCCTCAAGGCAATTGGAGCTTTCTTTGAAATGTAAAACAGTCTTCTATCAAGCACTGCTTAAGGCATCATCCAACTATCAAAGTCAGAGATGATTTGATAGAACCTTACAAATCCCCATAATCTATGGTAAGTAGTAGTAGCTAAGGCTTTGGCTCTGTGTTTGCACGTAGGGCAGAAGCAGGAGGATAATTTATCCAACTTTAGGGTAATGAAGTGTTAACAAAAACCACATGAAGCTATTATTACAACCACAGGCCACAGACTGCTAAGAGGGTAAACTCTCTGGAGACGTACCTATTTTCAAGGAATCTTTTGCATCTCCTCTTACCTGAAGGCATTTGCTAAACACAAGGTGATGTAGCTGAAAGACCATGATTCATTTGCCCTAATGAACAATGCTGAGCATATTGTCTCTAAAATATAACCCGCTGACATTGATATATATGTACTTTAACTCATTCGTCCCAACTTTATTAGGTACATATGTCTGCAGCAGACACAAATGAAACATTCTACAACTAGGCTTCAAGCCAAAAACTAATTTATTCTTTAATGTGCTAGTGATTACTTGGTGGTTCCTTGAGCAGAGATGACAGGTCTGAGCTAATGGAGTTGTACTGTAAGTTAATATAAATCATGACAGAGCAATTAATTACAGAAACCACTGCAAATCCCTTTGTTAGTTTTCCCCATCACCAGAAGGATTTAATAATATTCATTTTGCTAAGTTCCAGTGACATTTACAAGTCTTAAACCATTTTTAATCAAATCAATATCACTGGCTGCTAAATTTAGTTGTGCTTTGCTTGCAAGTCCTGGAATACATCGATACTAATGTTTCCTACCTTCTGTTCAAATGAATCACATTGAATACCCATATTTCCTCTTCATTTGTTTACATTGAGTAATTGGGATCTGAAAAAAAAGTTAAGACCTAGAGAACCCTGACTATCAGCAGGAATGAATTAGCAGGTAGAGGAGGAAATCCATAAATCAGTGATTATGTGTGCATCGTTGTATCTAATGTCCTTCATCAGTTTCCCCTAATTGGCCTCGAACAGTACTTCACCGTCATGGAACTAGATTCACATTTCTGTGGACTTTTTCTGGTGTGGCAGGTTAGAAAAAGAGATGGGATCTAGGCACTGGAGCAACCCTTTCATGACAAAAGAGCGTTAACATCCATTCAAGCACCTCAGCTTAGTCTCTGTGTATTCTTTGTTCTTTAGATGTTTAGAGTTGACATCTCTTTTTTAAATTAAATAAGTGTAAATCAGTTGGTTCATGTGGATGCAGAAATGCTAAATCATCTCTATGAAGAATAATAAACAATTCTTAATCAGGAATTGATTGCATTATAGATTTTTGGAACAAAATAACCTGCTGTTCCTGGATGGCAGTGTTGCTGGATCAATATCAAGCTCTTTTTTTGTTTGTTTGTTTGTTTGTTTCCTTTCTTCTTCCCCTGTAAAAGCTCTATCTCTGGAAAGAGTACGGCTCCCACAGCAATGTGCCTTGCACATATTCAGTAAATTTTCTCCCTTTTTTTGCATAATTGCAGATTTTTATTGACTTTTTATTGACCTGCTTTTGACTTGATCTGTAGTGTCTCTGAATTTGTGCCTTAAAATGTTAGGAAAGCATTCTCCCCAGAAAAGTCACTGTGGACGTGCTTTTATATTCGTCATGCTCCCAAGGTATTCAGCACTCCGTGAATAGTCTGCTTTCTGCTGTGATCATTTCTGTTCCTTTTTACTTCCTTATCAGATTATACACTCCTGTAGGACAGGGACCTTGCTTTACCCATTTTTTTTCTCTACATTGTCGATACCTAGCAAGGATATTTTTACATGATATTGCTCAATAAATGTTCAGTAGCCGGATGAACATATGCTACCCAGATGGAAGAGTGAGGAGCGTGTAAAACTCAAATTAGTTCATAAAATAACTTATAAGAGCTGTAGAAGAATAGGTTGGATGCAGGAAAATGTTTTTAACCTGGGAAGGATGTTTTAGACCTAATGTTTAGAGTGAAAATCAACTTGACAAAGGCAAGCAAGGAGATGAGCTCTTGGGGGTAGCTCTGTGCCAAGGGCTTAGAAAGTGATGGTATCTTTGTACTTCTGTACAAGTCCAGCTCTGTCTCATGCTTCTAGACCTGGAAACGAATGTAGTGGAAAGAGGCCTGAACTGAGGGTCAGGGTTTGAACCCCATACCACTTTCGAACCTTGTGACTGTAGGTGAACCCATGTGTGGCTTCTGACCTTGGAGAAGGTACGTAAGGCTTTCTGAGCCACCATTCCCTTAATTTCAAGGAGGGAAAACTTATGTTATAGAATTGTGAGACTTAGATAGTATATATGAAGTTGGCCAGCACAGAATAGTCTCTGAGCTCTATTCTTAGAGGGCATGTGAATGGCAATCATGGCAAGAAGGAGATAATTTAAAACTTTTTAAGCCATGGGACACATATGGGAAGAAATGGGTGAGCAACAGCTTCGTCTTCATGTTATTTGCTGTTGTGGGATTTGGTCACTGTGAACTTTTCATCAGCTATAGGTCCTAGTTTCCAAATAAGGGGCCAACTCCCTTTCTCTTTTCCGGGGAAAAATAGTATAAAATGTATTGTTTTTCACATGTGTCAAGATCAAGAATTCTGAATGTCATACCATTCAAAGAGAAGGTTGAGAAAGGTATTCTTATAACAAAGCCACAGAGCCCCTCAGATCTCTTTCCAACAGGGAATATAAAAAGACTCTTTTCCTTGTTCACTTGAAACTGTATTCTGAAACAGTGACTAAGGAGTTTACCTGTAATTTTGGAAGGGGAATGAACTGTTTTTAAAAAGTATAATGTATCTGTAGGCAGCTTAAGTGGTATGTAATATTCCCAGGTGACAGTACCAAGTTTGTAATTTCTTTTAAAGGAAAATATAAGACATGTGGCAAAATGATTTCTACAATAATTACTATCACTATTTCTACCACAAATACTAGTACTACTAGTACAGCTACTGGTGCTACCTCCTTTTATAATGACTACTGTAAAATTTTCTCATATATCAACTCATTTATCCTCACAACCACCCTCTGAGGTAGAAACTGTCACTAGGGAAACCTAGGCATATTTAGTAAGTAGCAGAGTTGTGATTTGAGTGTAAGCAGTTTGATTCCAGACTCTCTGCTCTTAGTGGAAACAGGCCCAAAGCATTAGTTGGAGATCCAGGTTCCAATCAAAACCTTTTGCCTCAATAGCTGCATAACTCTGAATTCTTCTATTTCTCCATGCCTTAGTTATTTCCATTGGAAAATGAGAATAGAGACTACCAACCTGAAAACCTTTGGTCTTCACTTGGCATGGTGAAATGACCAAAGGAATTAGAGGGTAACTCCAGTTGTTACTTGCATCTCTTGAATAATGTTAAGGGGAATCAAAGTCCTAAATCTGAGCGGGTCCCAGAGCATGTCTCTCTCAGCCCTTTACTTCACATCTGTGTCCCTTACTCCTGTAACTCTGGAGTAAGGTATTTGTCTTTGTTCCAACCTTCCCACTCTTTCCTTGACCACTTTCTGCCCCCCAGTGACTTCCTACACATTCTCCCAATTCTTTTTACAAAAATGCATGGACAAAAAACCTAGACCTCTTCTTTTGAGTGGGACAGTGGAGGAGGCTAAGCACACAAAGAGGAGACTTCTGGAACAGATGGGGGTGGACACTAGATGGAGGGCTGATGTTACCTTCTAGGACTGTGGAGGATGAAGAAAGGAATTGATGAGGAAGAGCAGTAAGTCTTAAAAATAAGAGTCAGGATTTATCATGAGCCCTTGATAAGCATGATTTCTTCCTTGCTTTGTGACATGCTAGATAGAGTGACAAGAGTGTGGTAGGCAGTTAGACCCAGACTGGATTCTCATCTTGTTGAGGGTAGAGATTTCTTCCTCCTCATTGCTGTATCTACAGGGCCAAGTACAGTGTTGGCAGATAGCAGGCACTCTGTAATATTTGAAAGAATAAATGAAGGAAGACAAACTCAGAGTGGGCCTGCTGAATTTGAATTTTCATCCTAACAACTGACCTTTCCATTCCATGAAACGAGCTATTTAGCAACATTCTCTAGCATATGGATTATCTCTGTCTATGGCATCCATTCTTCCTCCATCTGTTGAGGAATTTCATCTTCTTTCAAAGTCACATGAGGAGGCCTTGGTATATACTCTACACATGGTACAAATGATATTTTATTAAAAAAAGAAATAACAGTATCACCTAGATTTGGCAGACATCATAAACAAAATTTAATTTGGAGATCCATTTCTGTTGTTTTCCCCCATTTTTTAGAATAGATTTAATAGATGATATTAATTCAGTTCCCTGACACACATAAAACCTAGCAGTATTCAGTATCTGGCTTGTTTGCTTTTATTCTTAAAGAATCTGAAGGGAGTTGACATTTTGTTTCATTCATTCACAGTCTCTTTTTTCATATCTAATGAACACACTCCACAACAATGGTCTTCAGATCTCCGCCATCTGCAGGGGACAGCACACAGGTCATAGGCTAAGAACAACACCACATCAGTATTGAATAAAAAAGTGGAACTTCAAAGGCAGAGCTGGCTATGAGGTCTATGCTTTCAAGACCTCGTAGCTAGTTCCTCCTGTTTATTATTTTTTGTTTGATTGGATGATAATGTACTATGTCATTCCATGGTCCATGACCTGTGGTCAATTCCCTATGGAGGAGCCAGATTGAGGAATAGTTTTTGTAAGCATATTTGTCCTAGTAGGGAAATAATAAAAACAAGAAAGGTGGACACAAAAGATGTCTGCGGAGAGGGAAAAAAGTTCTTTATTATTGAGGAAGATGATCTTGGGGGCTCGGCCAAGGATCTTTTTACCTAGATGGTGGTAATGATAATGATTCTGTCTGTAAATAATGTGGGCAAGAAGAAGATTTTTGTTAGTCCGTTTCTCTCTCCCTGGTGCACTGCACTGTTTTCTCTTACTGTTGTGGTAGGCAGGTCAGACTCATCCCCACACTACCATGGTTAGAGTTCATTTCTACCTCTGAATTACCCAGGCATCAACTTTTTAAAGTGTTGAGCTAGTGAATTAAGTCTTAATGGAAAAAATTTCTCCTAATATAGGACCTCTCTGGGCTGTGAATAATTAATGTCAATTTATAGCTCAAGGGATGTCTCAGAGGAATCAATATGGTAAATTAACATCCCCTCTCTGCACCCTACCCCCCAACAACAAAATCTTTTTTAGGTATAATTAAGCCTCAGAAAGACCTATACTCTGTTTTTAAAAAATCTTGCATGTAATTAACATTGGTTTTACTTTTATCATATTTTACATTTTATTAAATATTCTTAAAAGCTAGAAGCTGCACAGAAGTGGTCCATGTTCTAATGGATCTATAAATTGAATGATTAGGAAGATACAGCTCTTACTATCATGGATGAGACTCTAGTAAGGCAGAGAGAATAAAATTTAAAAATGCCAGTATAAATATATTCTGAACTAATTCTCCTCTTGCCCTTCCCTCAGCCTGTTCTTAAGGAGAGGGAGAATGTTGTTCTCTGAGGAGGATACATCTACATGTCAAAAGAATGCTGAAGCTTTTGGTGATGATGATGACTCTGCCGTGATACCAACTTTTACTTTCCAGAGAGTCTTATCTTGATATTTCAAATTTTAAGTCGTGCTCAAACAGGGCTCTTTCCTGTTTTACTGCATATTAGACAGGACTAGGGATTCCACTGACAATCTCTGTTCTGACATCCCTAAATTTCCTATTTGCCCTGGTCTCTCTGCATCAGTCCAAGCATCGCCCACTCTGGCCAGCCTCTTCTTTTCTAGCAATCCCATCCTTCACAGGAACTGTCAATTGGGTGCCTTTGAGGCCTGGGGCTTGCTGAAGATGCACTGAGGACAATGTCTATCTGTCACATATCATCAGCAGTTTTCCTAACCCTGTAGTGAGGGAGGAGCAATTCTGGCCTTGGGGAAGGTATAGAGAATCAGAGAAGAGCCTAGCATATCTAGCAAGTCTGATTTTCTTTGCTGAAATTTGTACCCCACCCTAGTATCACCCTTTCATACTAAAATATATATATAGTTTCCTGTACTGAGCTACAGTTCCTGCCCTTAAAAAACCTTTCTCTCTAGTGTGGACAGACAGACGTGAGAACAAATTAATACACTCTTTTGTTAGAGGAGCTCCAAAGAACCATGGGAGGAGGATAGTGGGCTCAAGGGAAAGTGTCAGGAAAGGCTTTTCTGAAGAGGTGTTTGATGGTATCTTCCATAATGAGTTGAATACCCTACTGTGTGACAAAGGGGTCTGGGGACCATTGGAGAGCAGTGGCAGCGAGGGCAAGCACAGGGGAATGGAGCCAGAGCTCAGTCCTCTCTCCTGGCAGACGGTAACTGTTTGCTTCTTTCTTGAGCCTGAAGTTGGGACCTGAAGCTGGAAAAACTTCCAGGTCAGAGGTAAATTTCTTTGCAGGCCACCCAGACCTTCGAATCTTTCCTGGACGTAGTGACTCCTGTGGTTAAAAAGATCCCTTTCAGGAAAGGAGCTTTTGATGACTCCTATCCTGGCTTCAGTTCAGACATGCTCAGGTTGCTGCTGTCTGCTGTCAGCCGTGCTTGAACATTCTCTCCAGTAACAGTGTCAGCCAGTGCTCCTTCTTGCTGCTGGGAGCCCTGAAATCATTACGCTTGCATGTCTGCTTTCTGAAACACTGATGACTAAGGGAATTGAACCTTCCTCTACAAACAACATCTTTAAAACTTGTAACATGGTTTTGTAAAATTTAATCCCCAAAAGACAGTTCTGAGGTTAAGACCTTGCTGGAATTGACGCCTGGCAAGTTTTTCTGGTGTCCGGATGTCTGTGTTGGACAGCCCACATCTGCAGAATAATGGGGGCCCCCCTTCTTTCTCCAAAATCGCCCCTACTTATCCTGGGAGTTTCCAAAGTTTCCACGCTCTCACAACAGCCTGCCAGCTTTAGTGCCACAGGCCTCTACTCCCTTCCCTGTCCCATCCACTTTCCCTGAGAGCATGGGTTCTAGAAGCAGACCACATACCAGCTGTGTGGCCAGCACAAGTTATTTAACCTTCTTGTGCTTTCACCTCCTCATCTGTGAAACCCAGGACAATACATTTATTTTGAAGATTCAGTGAAATATTTGTAAGATACCTAGCATGACACCTAATACACAGTAGAGCTTAATAAATATTAGCTCAAACAGACAAACAAATGTTACCTGCTTTCTTCCAACCACTGTTAGTGCTATTGCCATCACAGCCCGCAACCACCACCTGCAAAATTGCTTGGTCAAGTCCCTCTCTTGCTACATAGAACAAAGTCCATACCCAGAGAGCAGCCTCTGAAAGTTTCCCAAGTGGCTTGCCTTTGGGGTGCCACAATGTTAATTTTCATGCCTTTGTGTCACACAATTGTGCCCTGGACCTGAAGAAAGCTGACTTAGACTTCCACAACGTCCCTCTTGAGGAGCTTCTGACCTTAACTCTTCTAACCAAAGGTGTTTGCGTACACCCAGTTTATACACTTTACCCTTCCATTTTTCTTGTTGACTTTCCTGGCCCTTTTCCCCACCATAATCTCCTTTTTTTGTCCTTTAGTTAGGAAACCAGAGTTCCCATGCACTCTGTGTGTGTGTGTGTGTGTGTGTGTGTGTGTGTGTGTGTGTATGTCTGTGTGTGTGACAGAAAAAAAGAGAGAGAGAGAGAACTGGGGTTTGAGTGTGGGGGTGTGTGGAAGGAGAGGAGTGTGATTATGCTAGCAGCTGCCAGCCAAAATGCAGTAATATTGATGGTTCTATTATGAGAACATCCAGTTGGCACCATACGGGTTTTTTCTCTCTTTAAACCAGATTCTTAGAACAGAGATTTCTAATCTTTTGGAATTGAGATGGCAATTATTTTGAACAATACTCTGTGCTTTCAGCCTGAATGTGTTTTTGAGACTTATTTGAGAATTCTTCCCCATCCCTGTTACGTGAGTAGCATTTTGGGCACTCCCTCAGAGGTGAAGGATAGGAGTGACATTGGGAATCAGAACATGGAATGGTGTCCTCAGACTTCATAGATGTGCTTGCTGGACTTGGCACTATATCGTGACTCTTTAGTCTGAGAGGGTGACAGTGACCTATGGGGATGGGCTGGAACATGATGATCAGATGAGCATTGATATGTGATTCATTCAGCACATGCTGGACTGTTTGATCTGGAATCCCTTATCGAATCTTCAAACAGACAGTTAGAAGTTAAACAAATAAATGCCTTACCCAATAGTTGTTATGAAACTTGCTTTTATCATTTGATTTGTTTAATTTTGTAGATTTTCATTTTATAAAGTTCATTCACCCAGAGGAATAAAGCAATTAGGTTAAATTTCCAAGGGAGGTCATCACTTAGATCTAGTCAGCATGGACCTAGTCAGCAATCTTAGATCCGGATAGAGACAAAAACCAAGGCTATTTCATACTCATAAAATTGAAAACACAAGTCTTTGACCATTAAATGTGTAAATGGCACAACCATTTTGGAAAACGGTTTGGCAGTTTCTTAAAAAGTTAAGCCCACACTTTTCAAATGACCTAACCATTTTAATCCTAGATATTTACTCAAGGAAAATGAGTCTAGTTCCCTACAAAAACTAGTACATGAATGTTCACTTCTGCTTTATTTGTGGAAACAACTCCAATGTCTGTAAGCAGATGAATGGAGAAATAAATCATGAATATAATAGAATACTACTCAGTAATTAAAAAGAATGAACTATTGACACAATATAAATTAATTTCAAAATAATTGTACTGAGTCAAAGATCCAGAACCCTCCACCAATACTTTGTGATTCCAAATATATAAATACCATAAAAATGTATATTAATCAATAGCGACAGAAAGCAGATCCATGATTATCTGGGGATAATTGAGGGTGGGGCAGGAAGGAGTGGGGAGGAAGATTATAAACGGACAGGAGGCAACTTTTGGGGGTGATGGATATGTTCATTATCTTGACCATAGTGATGGCTCTGTGGGTATATGCATAAGTCAAAGTTCATAGCATTTTATACTTCAAATATCCAATTCCCTGTGTGAATTATGCCTCAATAAAGCTGTGAAAACAACTCTAAATAAAAGCTAAATTCTTAATATTTTTCCATTTCAGAGCTACTTATCAGCAAATGTTATTCTATTGACTCTTTTTGTTTTTATTCGGAGGTTCTTAAAAGCTTAGCTTCCATCAGCATGACCCATGCTAGTCATGCTAAAAACTATCTCCCTCACTGTAATACTAATGGCAACTGGCATTCATTGACAGCTTTTTGTTGAACAGAGATCTGCCAGTGCTTCAGTTATATTATCACATTTAATGCTCAGAAAAACTTCCCAGTGTAGGTGCGAAGGTTAGGAAAATGGTTCAACAGAAGAACACAAGTGTGGAGCATCTGGATTCAGAACCACAAACAGCCTTACTCCTGGGCTCTTTCTCCTTCACCAGTAGGTCATAACTACCCAATTATGTGACAGAGGCAAAGGATTAATGCAGCAACAAGGCTTGTTTCTGTAACCCGTAGCTGCTTCCCTTGCTCTTTGTCTGGCTTCCTGGCCCTCTGTGACACTAATTCTTTGTTTGAGCTTTTAATTCCCCACAGCATTGTCTCCCTGCCTGCTTTCGAGATTTCCTCTTGCCGCGCTTGTCATCCTCGATTCGGAGCTTGTTGGTTTTGTGATCTTCAGTACCTGCCCTGTGCAGAGAGTTTTGTTTGATGACTTACTCTGCTTTCAATAATTACACCTGCCGGATTCTTCAGGTAGAAGAAATCTGTGGACGAGGAAGGGATGGATCCTGTTTAAGATTGAGACGTGTCGAATCTCTGCAAGGGATACAGAGTAAAAGTACAAGCTAGGCAGACAAAGTAAAAGGGTCAGAACAGGAGAATGGCAGGAGTTCAGGTAAAATGTATGAGGCAGCAGAGTGGTAGTACTAACTTTTCCTGGAAAATCCACAGAGCCAGAGGCATCAGTGGGCCCTGCTGTGTGCTGGGCAGGTAGACCTGGCATGAAGAGAGAGCAGGGTTGTCAGATCAGCCTCTGAGGAACCCCTGAAATATGTCCTTCCAGAGGCAAGCTGTCTGTCCACCAGTGCATCTAGGAACGATGGCCCCAGGCCCCGGGCCAGCTTTGCCTGGGTTGACAAGGATCTCCAGAAGGCCCTAAAAATATGGCTTCACAGTCTTTTCACAGTTCTGCCAGTCTCTCAGATTATTTTGGACTCTCTCTTTTTTATTTTTAATCAGTAGGAGAAAAAAGAAAGATGACAATAAAAACCATATGGAGGCTTCTTCTCTGACTGAAACCCTTTGATCTTTTCTCCAAATAGAATAAAGTAACCTTCTCACTCTTAAGGCATTCCAAATGTTTTCCAGCCTCTGGATAAACAAATATCTCAGGTGAATTTAATACTGTGGTTCACTCCTTCATTTGTTCAAACACTAATTGAGCACTCACTAAGTGCCAAAATCTATGCCAGGAACTGAAGGTACCAAGAAATATTCCCAGGCGTTGCCTACACTGAGTCCATAGTCTATTAAGGGAAACAATTAAAAGACAGCGATAAGGAAAATAAGAATTCAGAAATCCTTTAGAAGAGACATTTAAGGCAGGGGTGAGAGTAGGAAAGATAGGTAGAGGTTCAAAGAAGCTTCCTGAAGCAGGGAACACAGGAGTCAAGAAGAAAGTCATTCCTAGTTTTCCTAGCAATTCAAAAGGTTTCTTTTATAGTGCTTCGAGACTCTAATGCCTCAAATTCTGCCAGGATTGTTTTCTGGAATCTCTTATGTGTATCTTTTTTTATTTTTATTTTTTTTTATTTTTTAACTGTGGAATAGTAGAACTTAAGCAAAAAGAAAACTCAACAGGCTTTTAAACATATATTTAAAGTGACTTTCTAAGAAGAGCCAATGTGGAGAACTTGTGATCCAGGGACCTGGATTGTCTTCAAGAATCAACATGCTCGAGGGCGAGCGGGTGAATTAACAGCTTTGGGAAAACGGGGGTGTCCACTCATTCGTTCATTTTCTCATTCACTCATTAACTCAATAAATACACTCCTTGCCAGGTATATTGAATAATTTGTTTAGGGGCACCTGGGTGGCTCGGTCCGTTAAGCATATGAATCTTGATTTCAGATCAGGTCATAATCTCACAGTTTGTGGGATGGAGCCCCACATAGGGCTCTGCATTGGCAGTACAAAGCCTATTTGGAGTTCTCTCTTTCCCTCTCTCTCTCTGCCCCTTCGTCCCACCCTCTCTCAAAATAAATAAATAAAACATGAAAAAAATAAATGAATAATTTGTTTACAGGTAGATAGTAAACATTTGTTAATCTATAGTTTATCTTTATGGAGGATTTTTTTAAACATTTTTTTTTAATTTAATGTTTATTTTTGAGAGACAGAGATAGAGCACGAGCAGGGGGGAGGGGCAGAGAGTGAGAAGAAGATCCAGAATCTGAAACAGCCTCCAGACTCTGAGTTGTCAGCACAGAGCCTGACACAGGGTTCAAACTCACAAACTATGAGATCATGACCTGAGTCGAAGTTGGCCACCCAACCGACTGAGCCACCCAGGCGCCCCTTTATGGAAGATATTCATCCCCTCACACAATGGTCACTGTGACTGTTGTCAAAGCTAGGCTGCTGTTCTAGGTTGTTCTAACCCAGCATGATTTTTCCCTTTGGTTATTACTAAAATAATGCATACCGACAGAAGGACCTTAGTAGGTGGATACCTATTTTCTAAATGTTTGTGAAGGAGCAGCAGAAATAAATAAGATCTACTAGATGAAGGGCAAATTTGTAGATGCTGCTACTCGGTAATTTATGTAATGACAGATTACTATATTTTTGTGTGCATGAGATAATAATCACTTTTAAAAATCAGTTTTAACTAAGTCCTCTAAATTGATACCCTTTCTGGAAATCTATTTTACCTTTCAGTTTTAAAGGGTACATCCATTCCATTGTTTAACTTAGGAAGCTGGGTTGCTGGTTTTATGATTGTGAGTCTAGTCTTAATGCTCTATGCTAATCTACTGTATACATCAGGCTGGAAGCTTATCTTGACAGGAAAACTTGGAGCAGGCCTTGTGGAATGATTTTGGCATCGCACACTGAAGTGGAAAATATTCACAGGCTGCAACAAAGTCTGGCTTGAGCTGCAGTAGGAAAGGCAGCAACTGGCTGGGAGACAATTAGTGTAGGAAAGTCCTGGGCGCCTCTGTGAGAGGCCGGCAGGATGGTACTCTACGCTGAGAAGGGGCAGGATCATGGAATCATGTGTGTTTTCACAAGAATTGAGAGGAATAGCAGTTATGCAAGCCAAGTCAGAAAAAGAACACAGCCACTGAGCACCTCCATCGCGGTCTTTCTCATCCAAAACTCTTCATGTGCAAAAATAAGATGCCAAGTGAAGGAAGAATACTTCAGGGATTTTAAAAGATGAAGCCTAGAAAAACCCTTAGACACAGGTGTAACTGCTTGTGTGAGCATATTAAACCAAAACAGGACATAAAATGCCCCTCCATTTGTCTTGGAGAGGTTTTGAATCTATTCTGTAACAATTCTTATAAAAATATAAGTGCTTTTTTTTCCCCCCTGTGTATGTGCCTGTTTAGTGAGAAATGAGCTTTTTTTGTTCGGTGGGGTGCTTGGTTTTGCTTTTAATATACTTGCAAGCTCTGAGGTTCGTCACTGAAAAATATTTAGCAACGCTGATATCTAGGAGGAAAGACAATGGTGGCATATATGTTTTTACTCAGTGGTTAAACAAAATGCCAGGGGGTTGGTGATGACTTCATGTGTTGCTGTGACTGGCCGTTGTGTGGCTTTCTTGGAAAAATGGAGAACTTCTGTTTGTTTCACTGGATCCAGCAGTCTAGAGGAAAATGAAATCTGACTAAGGCATTGTGGAAAATACGTTTTCGCACTTCCCGCCTCCCCCAAACAGAGAAAAATTTATAATAAAAGAATGTTCACAGAGGTCGGTTCTATGGGTTGAGTCATGGACTATGCACAGGTGAGGAAGGCTGAAGCAGCTCACCATCCACACAGCCGTAAGGAAGAGTGAATTGTCCATATGCAGGGGTGTTGGGAGGGGAGCTGTGGTTACCCTGCCCTCCCAGGAACTGGAGAGAGGATGCATAATCCAGAAGGAACTGAAATACATTCAATCGTCAGTTCTTAATGGCAAAGAACATGCTTTTGTCTTTTATTTCCTCATGCCTAGCATGGTGTCTGGCATGTAATCAGTGGTCATTGTTACACTAAACTGGGTTAATCTTCTGGATTCCATCAGCAATGTCAAATACTGAATGCATTCCACACTTTGAAACTAAGAAGAGGCAGAAAATATATAAGTCGTATTGACCATTTCAAGGAGTAAAAGGGAAGAGCGTGACAGGATGGTATTTGCTAGAGGACACATTTTTAAAAATTTTTTAAATGTTTTTATTATTTATTTTTGAGAGAGAGACAGAGCATGAGTGGAGGAGGAGCAGAGAGAGAGAGGGAGACACAGAATCTGAAGTAGATTCCAACCTGTCAGCACAGAGCCTGATGTTGTGGGGCTTGAACTCACAAACCAGGAGATCATGACCTGAGCTGAAGTTGGACGCTCAACCAACTGAGCCACCCAGGTGCCCCCACTAGAGGACACTTATGAGATGTTGGTGGTGCCTGACGGCCCGCAGGAACAGTGATTTCCAGAGAGGGCACTTCCAGCACGGCATAAATGGGAGGAATTGCAGTTTGGGCTTTACCTGAATAGGTAGCTCAATAACGCCCAGCAGCCAGTGCTGAAAATGCATTCATATTAATGGTTCCGCACTGGGCAAAGTCTACCATTCAGAGGTAGCTCTGGCTAACCCTAAGCTCTGCCCTTAAGCCTTCAGTTTGCCTGCATCCGATACCACTGACTACCAAAGAAGTTTTGTATTAATACCGTGACAAATTACCATAACCATAGCGGCATAAAATAACACAAATTTATCTTTTTACATTTATAGAGATCAGAAGTCACAAAATCAAGGTATCAACAGGCCTGTGTCCCTTCTGGATGGAGGCAGTAGGGGAGAATCCATTTCCTACAATTTTCTAGCTTCTAGAGGCTGCCTACATTCATTGGGTTATGGCACTGTCCTTCATTTTCAAAGTCAATAGTGTAGCATATGTAAATCTCTCTCTCTCTCATTCTCTCTTTGTTTCTCTCTGACCTCTGCCTCCATCATCACATCTCCTGCTCCGACTCTGATTTTCCCATCTCTTTTTCCTTATAAGGACCCTTGTGATTATATTGGACCAACCCAGGTATACGAGATAATCTTCCTATCTTAAGGTTCTTGACTTATTCACATCTACAAAGTCTCTTTTGCCATGGAAGGTAAAATTTCCACAAGTTCTTGAGATTAGGATATGGACATATTTGGGAAGTGGACCATTACAGGGTTCTGCTTGATATGTACTCTCCTTGGATTTCTATTACACCATTAATTCATAGTACACTGTGTATCCTGGAATTCTGAATTCCAGTTAAGATTTTATCATATTTTAATGAATTAGAGTCACTTTGCAATTTAGTGAACTCATATACAAAACAATGTTAGATGTTAAATAATTGTAATACTACAACTAACAACCGTGTAGAATGGTATCTTGATTTTTCCTTCCACAGAATACTGACAACCATTTCTTTAGGTGCCAAAAGTAACGCATTAATCCTAAGAGTCTGAAAAATTGTTAGTCTGTCAGTTAATTGTTAAGACCTTAATAAGGTGAGGTCTGAAGCTGAAAAAAGTAACATGATTTATATAAATTAAAACGTTGCAATACTTTAAATAGAAATGTCAGAGAACCTTGAAGATTTTAAGAATTTACTGTACTTTCCAGTTGACACGTTAAACTGCAATAGTTTTATGGATGCTGGTAGAAGACATGAGACTCCTGGATCAGAGACAAGGGATAGTTTATTACTTACAGCAATGGCAATAGCCAGAGTGTCAGTGTTTTTTGCACTCTCTGAACTCCAATTCCCACATGCCCACACACAGAAAGATAGATGATACCAGCACACTTAGTGGGTTGTGTTACATGAGAGGAACACTGAATTTAAGAAACTTGAATATTTTATAACAGGCAGTAAACATGCCCATTCTTTGCCCCAGAGGGAAACTGTCTTTATCTTTCAAGGATGTTTCTTATTCAAACATTCTTGAAAATAATATCTGGAACAAAGGCAGTAAGTGCCTTGTTCCAACAACACATACGGAAACATGAAACCATTGAGAATTGTTTCTCAATGATAGATATACCAACCTTTATTTTTAAAAACAAATCTCTTTAGGCAGCTATACCTGAATGTTCCTTACAAAGTTCAAATTTATATTAAATTAAAATCTTATTTTACCTTTACTAAACTCCCTTTCCTTTATTCCTCTTTCTTAATTATCGGAACTACTACCTATTCTCAAACCTGAAGCCTGGTATTTATTCCAGACTCTCTCCTCCTTCACATACATATGTAAGTATCAAAAAGCTTTCTTCATCAAATCATCTACATTACCCTTGTTTCTCTTTGTCTCTCCTGTAACTAACAAAATTCAGGTTTTCCATCATCTTTCACTTAGACCATTGATTTCTCCAAGGTGCGTTCATAGACCAATGCAGATCCATGACAAAAAAATTTTTAAAGGTGAGTTATGGATGAATCCAAACTTATTCAACTAAAAGACATGGACTTTTAAAATCTGTAGTTATTACTTTCCTATATATATGTATATAACAACTTTTATTGTACATAATAAGGAGAATTAATCTCTAGACGTCGGTGAGGAATTGGAGTTACTGAAAGAGAGCATAAGAGGGTTCCTGGGCTGTGGGTAGTATTCTTAATCTGAATGCTAGATACACAAATGAGTTGTTTGTAAAAATTCATTGTCACATATGAGCTTTTGTCCTTGTTTGCTTTACCTAATTAAGTTTTCACAATATCCTTTCTGCTATGAGATCATTCTAATGCTAAATGGTAGTGCTTTTGTAAAATGTCCTATTTAGCATAACAAAGCTCTTTAAAAAATTTTTTAAATAAAGTTTAATCTTTTGTCAAACCCCTAAATTAAAAAAAAAATCATGGGCCCAAATCCAAAATTCTAGGATCCTCAGAAATCATACCTAACTGGTTTCCCTACCTTCAGGTGCCTTCATTTTCAAGACATTTTCTGTAATTTTGCCCAGGACTCTTTCTATGATATTCCTTAGTAGGTTCTCAGGGACCTTCATACGGTCACTTTTTCATGTTGAAGGGTGCATTTCCTTTCCTGAAGTACGCAAGTGAATTTCTCCTCTTTCTAACTTGCACTTAGACTTTTGAACTTTTACACATACATCTCAGTTTTCAAACCACGTAGTTATTACTTTCCCCCAACTCTGCATCTTATAGTGCATACAGAGAACAGATCTTTATACTTCCATATGGAAATGTAATGGACTGTTTTCCCCACTGGGTTATAAACTTCTTGAGGGCAGGAACTGTTTTATTTGTAAGTGGGCCTAGCATATATATTGCTCAGCAATTGTGTATTAGAGGTATCTCTTTTCTATTCCATGTACATAGATGAATCACGAATCATATTGTTGTCTTTTACAAGAAAGGACCTTGTTTTATATGCTCTTGTATCCACTGAGCCTCTTTGTGCAAAGATTGGAGCATAGTGCTTAATAAAAGTTTGTTGATTGAATAAAAGAAGGAAAGAAGGAAGGTTTCAGTTTTTTACTCTAGATTGGCTTCTAAGAGGAAACCTCGGGGACTGGAGCTACTCCTGGGCTATAGGATATCAAGACTTCTTTTATCTGCTCTAGTTTCAGCACTCTTTACTCAAAGCATAAACCCTACCTCTAAATTATATATTTCCTCCATTTCATAAATGGAAGAGAACCACACTGAGATCAACTAAAAGGTAATCAAACTTTAAACCTGTTTTACACCTTGGAAAAACTACAACCTCGCTGGACTTTGCATCGATGATAACATGCTCTGTTCTCACATTTTCCCATTCATGGAGAAGACAGTAGGAAAATGAGCTCCTTTTTCAAGTCCAGCAGCATCACCTGGTTATTGTCATATCCAGAGAAGTCAGGCAGTGGGGAGCCCTAAGTTCCATGTATTATTCAGGTTTTCCAGAAAAACAGAATCATTAGGAAGGGTATTTATAAAATTCATTCTCTCTCTTTCTCATTTTCAGCAAGGGTGGTCTAGGAAGGGCTGCTGAGATGGCTACCTATGCTTAAAGACTTAAAACTGAAGATTGTTCTTACAGAGAGATAAGTTAATCCAGTTAGTTTTAATGTGACTTCTTTTCAAGAAATAATGGTTACTCAATAAAATAAAACCAAGAGTCTCTAAGGTTTTGCACTGAAAGGAATATTTTATGATCATTGATAGCTCTTTGAATAGGCAGGGGCAGTATCTGAATTGTGGACGATCAGAAGATATTCTTTCCAGTGTGAAATCTCAGAGGCTACCCATCATAAATGCCTATTGGCTCTCTGAGACTAACTTCTAAAAGCTAGTGGATTTTTCCAAACACAACTTGATTTTTATCATTCTTATCCTCAAAAATATTTAAAGAACCTCTTTTTTTTTTTAACAGAAAAAAAGATCATAATATAGCAGGAGTTAAGAGCCCCAAGTGCTCAGATAAGATCCCCTGCCGAATGTTCCAATTGTTAAAGGAGGGTGCCACTGAGGTTCTGATGCTCTGGCTGAGACCACCTAGTCATGACCTCCAAAGTGGCATGGGCTAGGTCAGGGTTCTAGAACTCCATAGATCCTGGTGACCCATATCCCCTCTTATGGCACCATAATCACAGCCTCCTCACCACAATCAGTCTTGAGGCCATCAGAACTAAACTCATTTCATCCTTCAACCCTACTTATTTCAGTACCCTAGAAGCCCAACATGGCAAGGTTATCCCACAACCCTACTATTTGTTGCCCATATAGCTCTATATATCTCCTTTTATGACCTCATGGCCCATCTCTCTCCAATGCCCCAACAATTCCAGTCTGTTTCCTGGAACTCCTGGTCAGTCATCAGAGAAAATCCCTTATATCCTAAACCTCTTCTATCAACATTTCTTTTACATCTGAATCTCTATCACTTTACTTCATTAGGGGAAAAACTGGTTCTCCCCTAAAGATGGACACTCCTTCCTGTTTCAACTGATACCTGTTTCCTCTCCTCATTGTTGTGTGGAGGTAGACTAGATGTTTTTCTTGCTCCTCATTGCTACTTCCAGGTCTTTTTCCTTCCTGAACTGTAAAGCCTAGTTTTGAGTCCGAAGTCATCAAAACATCAAACTACCTAGTACTTTTTCTTTGCCATTGTCATCTAAGGCACCCTGGGCCATTCTCCCTAATTCCTTGAACTTTTCATTTCCTGGCTTACTGTCACTGAATCCAGCATTGTCTGTTGTAATTTTAGTGAATTCATTATTCTTGATGGTTCTTCTGCTCCCTTACTTCTCTTGGCCTCTTTTGCTCTAATGACCTTTTTCTCTACCCTATCTCAGCTTCCTTTTTGCAGCCAAACGTTCATCATTACTAATAATTGCTGTCTCTCTTCAATCTCAATTTAAGTTCTCACTCTCTGATCACCCCCTTCTAAGTTTGCAGCTCATTTTCCACTCCAAAATTCTTACCCTACCCATAGGTTCTACCATTCACTAATCTTACCATCTTTTCACTGTGACTTACCCCTTCATGTCTTCATATCCCTTCTTTCCTAGTTTATATTCTGTGGTCTGATGTTGGAGCAGTGTAAGGAAATAGGATCAGGAGATATTTGTAATTATTTGTTTAACATTAACTTAGAGAAGAGATCTTTCACTATCTGGAGGTAAGGCTGAGGAGAAACACTCAAGCCTGTTCCTGTATTGTCTCCTATTGTCAATACATCCTCTATTGTCAACCCTTCCTCTATTGTACAAGAATCCTATTTTAGCTTTAAACTTGTACATCCCGCAAAGGAGAATCAAAGCTTGCCAAGGAGCTGGATCTTAGGAGGTAATTAAGTGTTCCCTGATATTCATATATGCCACCTGGAGGAGGAGTGTAGTTTACCTCTTCCTCCAAGTAGCTCATTTCTAACTACATCCCTCTTTTGGGGGAAATTCTGCTAAAGACCTTTCTCCAGGGATTTAGTAAAATCTCAGGGCTGTTTCAGTGTTCCTTATGGATTTAAGTTGATGGCTGTTGCTCAATTGTCTACCCCTGAATTTGACTTTGGGAGTTAACAAAGGCTTCACGCAAAGGAGGTGACATTTGAACTTGGCTTTGAAGGATTAATAGGATTTTGCCAGGAGTGAGGAAGAATTCTAACTAGTGAGAAAGATAATTACTGGCAACACTTTTTTTAAATTTCTGTTTCATAATATTTAGGAAAATTTAGATCTCTGCTCCTATATATTTATACAGCATATGTTTATGGCTAAAGTAAATATGATTAACTAGATAAAGCTCAACTTTATAAATCTTTTTTTATGTTGAAAATAAATATTTTTAAGAAGGAGGCTTGATTTATTTACATTTTTAATTAAATGAAAATTACAGATAAAAGATGCTATACCACTCATCTTGCTAGGAAAAGAAAATATTGCAATGTAATTAAAAGGACGGCTCAAATTATAATTAGATTTGAAATTTAATTATGACTAGAATACTTCATCCTTCTGCACACTGACACCTTGTTGATACATAACCTTTAAAGTATTTTTATTGTATTTACTCTAAGATCTTAATCTGCGGACTAAATGAAATCCTTAGATTCCTAAGAAGTATTAGAATTCAACACAGAATAACATGTTAATGCTATTTTTTTTCTGGACAAGAGTACCAGAATTCCTATTTTCACCATAACTGAGTCTTAGTACAACTTCCAGCTGAAAAACATTCTAAAAATCTTGAGCAGATATGGGTTAATAATAACTTTCTTAGCAAGAGAAGATCCTTGGATTTATACCTGATAGAGTTACTATCTTTCAAGTTGAAAGGACTCTAGGAATTCCGGTACATATTCAGGAACCGCATTTTCCAGAAGGAAATGTCCTCTTATTGAATGAATATGTGTGTGTGTGTGTATGTGTATACATATGTATTATAGCTATTCGATGGAATCTCTTCTGCAGTGAGCTCTGGTTAAATAAATTTGCTATAATTAACTTCCTGTGGCACCATTTGACACTTCTTACAGCTTAGAAAACAATAACTTTCACAGTAAAAATGATTTAGTTACAGCATAATATGCCCTGATAGAAATGTTTTGATATAAAGATTCCCAATATGAAATTATTATTAGCTTGATTTGGAAAATATTATGTGATAAAAACTATTTGAACAATTTCCACTGTAGCTTATCTGGTGTTGAAGAATGCACTTAATATAAATTGAAGGTCTTTATTCATGAGTCAAAGTCCAAATTCATAGCCTTTGTGGAAATCTTTATTTTTAAAATACTTGTTTGTTAATTAAATAATTAAATAAATATATATTGCAAACTTATCATGTGCTAAGCAGTTCCAGAGTTTTGTAGCATATGGTGGCTCTAATTTAACCAGTTATTAAATTGACTGGTCTTCATGGCAGTAAAAATAAAAAGCTTGCTTTTATAAACTCAGAAAGAAAAGTACAAAACAACAAAGTTTGGTCATCTAAAATGGTCTCATTTTCATTCTACTGAGTTTGAACTTACATTCCTCACGTAGCCCCTCCTTTCTGAACCAATTTTCACCAGACAACTTCTCCTGGATGAACTGAATTTCTACAAATGGCCTGCCTCTGTGGTCCTCTGTATAGGCAAACCTCTCATTGAAGTCCTTATCTCCTTTGAAGGGACTTCAAAGGTCCATTGAAATCCAAAACTTTCCTTGAAGTTAAGTCAAGTTTTGCCTGTTTTAGGGCTGCAGGATTTCATCCAGAAAAGCCTAGGTGGTTAACAAGGAAAGAGCATGTTAACCTGGTTGGATTTCATCACAAGTAGAATTTGGTCTGACAATTTTGGCTCTGTTAGGGGGTTTAAAGCATATTCAGCTGTGGAAATGATAAAAGGATTCCCCTACCTGGTTTTATAGCACAATAGCTGAAAGACCAGCAGGTATTTCCAAGCATCTTTTAGTGCACATCCCAAACTGCTACACCAGCTGGATCTTCAGTGAATGAAATAACCCTGCTGTTAAAGCATTTGAATCCCAGTCAAAGTCGTTGACAGTAAAAATCCAGGTGGCTATGCAAATTGGTCATTTCCTTAAATAGTAATTTGAGCTTCACTAGGTGAGCCCTGCTAATAATGACAACCAACATCTGTGTAGCATGTTTCAATCTGTGTAGCATATTTGATTCACAGAATAACTTTTATGTGTAATATCTCAATTAGTCTTCACGGAAGCCCTGTGAGATGAAGAAATGGAAATTCAGAAAGATGAAGTGACTTGCCCAACGTTACACAGGTAGTAAGTGGTGAGTCAGGATTTGAACCCAGACATTTGATGCCCAGACACAGTGGGCTTTTCCTTACAGTAAGAATGACTGCTATTGTGGATGATTATCGATTCATAGAACTTGATTTAGGGAAACAAGAGCTGCTTTGTCTTCATGGGAAATCCTATCTCTATACGTCCCTTTGTAAAAACAGGATAAATTATATTTTGAGCTCTGGGCTTCTATTTCTACATCTTCTTATTTTTTCAAGAAAAGCTGGAAATTCAGATGTTTTGTGGACACCATCGCAATTTTTTAATGTTGACAGTTGTGTTAGGTTAGATTGATGAGGGAGCATAAGGCAAGCTGAGGGCAAAGTACAGGCTAACAGTACCCCCACGCCTGAGGTGGGGTGTGTGTGATATTCCTTGGACACTCCTGGCTGCCCAAGAACAGGGGAAAGGAAAGAAAGCAAATGGTCGATAGAGATCACAGCCATGCAATACAAGAGTTTCCTTTGGTTTATGGATAACTTAGTAAACTGCAAGAAAAAGGCAATCTTAAATATAGCCTAATTTCCAGAAACCTATAGACTCTGTTTCCTGGAGCCCTACTATCACCCTCATGAAGATGTAAGGGGGTTTAAGTGTTTGCCACAGTGACAGTGGGAAACAAAGGCAAATGAAAAACTAAATTCCCTTACTGCTACAGCCCATTGACAACTCCTTGAAACCAGCAGAGTGACCTCCCTCTAGGACCTCAGCTGCCTCGATGATGACACCTTGCTAGCGACAAAAGGGGATCTTGGCTTAACATTATCCTGACTCCCCCGGATTCTATGAGTCTCCTGAAACACATAAAAAATCCTTTGCAAACCTCCTTTATCTTTAACCCCCAGTGTATGTTGGCAATTATCCTCCAAGCATGTGGCTCCTGATGTATATCTGTAGGGTCTCATGACTGAGGTTTTACTAAACAGGAATAAATGATGTTTTCCTAACAGCAGCTAGCCCCTCAAGGCCCTGGAAACCTTGCTTCCAAAATTTCTGAGACTTATGCTGTTGCTGACCCCCTCCCAACCTGAAGATACATAAAGCCCAGGGTAGCTTTTTCTGCCCATGGGTCCTATTGCCATGCTTTAATAAAATCACCTTTTTGCACCAAAGACATCTTCAAGAATTCTTTCTTGGCCATTGGCTCTGAATCCCTCACCCCATCACCCCACCATTATTGTTCCCAACTCTTCATCTCTTCCTGAGAGTAGAATTACATATCCAAAGCTTTTACTGTGTCACTCTTCAGGGCTTCCCAATAGAACAGATAGATATATACCACTTACCTCATTGGTTTTGGATTTGGTCATGTGATTTGGATTGCCCAGTGATATCTGGGAAAAAGTAAGCTGTGGCTTACTTACTTTTTATTTCTCACCCACTTTCACTCCTGTATTTCCCTTGAGAAAAGCTCCTTCTGCAGTCCTAGACTGAAGAGACACATGGAGCAGACTGGAACTTGACCTACAGTCAGCAACCAAGCGCAGTCAATCCCAGATGCTTGTGGATTCCTCCTGAGCCCCATAGAGCCCCAGCCAGCAGGCAGGCCTATAAGTAAGAAGTAAATGTTTGTGGTTGTAAGCCATTAAGATTTGGAGTTGTTTGTCATGCAGCAAATCCTGACCAATTTAAACATTTAAAAAAAATTGCACCCTAAATTAAACCTATCTATAGAGTGAATGCAGCCTTCTTTACTCTGAAAGAGGAATCTTAATCATGGAGAAAAATATTCCATGCTGACTAGGTCCTGGGGAAAGCAGTAATTTACTTTTACAGAGAAAACATCACCTGGGGGATTAATAAAAATTTTCTCTCTACGGAATTCAGGAGGCAAATAACATAGGCAGACACACAGGAGAGAGAATGGCAGGAGTCTCCGATTGCAGAGATATGAGCTTGCAGACACCCACTTGCTCTTGATAAGACTGAGCAAGGGTCACATCAGATCTGGAATCAGTTGCCCCTCAAGCAAAGCCTTCTATACCTAAGACAAGAGCAGTTGTGCACATTATCTAGTCTGGTTATGACCAGGACCTTTCAACTGAGCCATCTCATTTTTTATAAACGTTTGATATGATGGCGGAGGACAAAGAACACACTTTTGCGTAAATATACTCCTGTTGATCATGCTCAGCTCCCCCAGGATAAAGCAGCCTGTATTTTCCTAATCTTGTAGCAATAGAACTTAGTATAGGAGTCAATTACCCTGAGTTTTATGTGGGTCATGCTAACAGTTATCAGGTGTATCCTGCTAGAATTGTTTCATTTTTATTGTGGGAAGTGACATGAAGGAGAAATACAGTGTGCTGTGAGGCTGTATTTTTACAGGTCCCAACTAGATTGAGACATCAGGGAAAGATCACTAAATAAATGACATTTAAGTGGACACTTGAAATAAGGGTGAGTGGTATTTAGCCTGAGAAAGAGAAGTGGCTATGGGGTTATGTGGAATGTAAGAGAGAGTCTGAGAGAGAGAGGGGAAGGGGGAGGGAAAGGGAGAGAGAAAAAGAGAGGAGAGAGAGGAAAAGAGAGAGGGAGAGAGAGAGGGAGGGAAAGGGAGAGAGAGAGGAGGAGAGGAACGAAAGAGAGAGAGGGAGAAAGAGAGCGAGCAAGAGCAGGAAAGCTGGACAGAATGAAAATATTTGAAGCTGTGTGCTAGTATTTTTTAAAGGGGTTACAAGTTTTGAAAATGTACTCCACGAGATTATTCTGATCTCTTTCCTATGCCCAATTTAGAAACAATGTTCTATGCCATGAAGAGAAAAGAATATTTGAAGAGGTTAAATATTGTTGGATGGAGTGTGAAGTAAAATCAATAAGTATTATGGTTAAGAGCCTGAAAATGAATATCAAACAGACCTGGCTTAAATCACAGTTCCCTACTCACCAGCTTTGTGACCTGGGCAAGTTCCTTGTTTAACCTCTCCAACTCTTTTTTATTTTTATCTGTAAAATAAGGAAAATAATGTATATATTAGAATATATTAATATAAAGGCTAAGAGAAACAACAGATGTAAACTGTTTAGCATAGAATACAAGTGTTCAGACAATGATAGCAGAAAAGATGAGCCATTTCTGTGGATGGTTGGACCTCAGGACACAGTGAATGGGAGCTTTAGTGGGTGATAATATTATCTTTGTAAAGGTCTAATCTGTGTACATAATCAACTCTTTAATTAAGAATTTAATAATTCTTAAATTATTAAAGGGGCACCTGGATGGCTCAGTTGGTTGGGCGTCCGACTTCAGCTGGGGTTATGATCTTGCGGTTCGTGGGTTTGAGCCCTACCTCTGGCTCTGTGCTGACAGCTCAGAGCCTGGAGCCTGCATCAGATTCTGTCTCCCTCTCTGCTCCTCCTAGCTGGCACTCTGTCTCTCAAAAATAAATAAACATTTAAAACAAAGTATTTGAACCCACCCTTCAAGTTATATTATTTTCTTTTAGGTGAGTATATAAATTTTCTAGGGCTGCTGTAACAAAGTGTCAGCCTTTAATAATAGAAATATAGTCTTTCACAGTTCTGGAGGCTAGAAGTCCAAATCAAGGTGTTAACAGAGCATTGGGTCTCTAAGACTCTGGGTAGAGTCCTTCCTTCCCTCTTCTTGGCTTGTGGTGGTAGCATCTAACCTTGGTGTTCCTTGGCTTACCTACCAATCAGTCCAATCTCTGCCCCTATCCTACCCATGATTCTCCCCAGTATGTCTTTGTCTCTTCTCTTCTTAAAAGGACATCTATCATATTGTCATAATGACTTCATTTTAACTTGATTACATCAACAAAGACTCTATTTCCAAGTAAATTGAGTTCAGAAGTACTGAGAGTTAGGGCTTCAGCATATCTTTTGTGGGGGTACAATTCAACCCACAACAGTAGGTGAGTGAGTGAGTACCAGACTCACCATGGATGGAGGGGACCCTTCTTCTGTGGCAAGCTGAGGTTTCTAATCATGCATGATTGAAGCGCCCCATTCTTTGAGTTAATTGAGTACTAGACAGGCCTGGATTATTAGATTAGGATTCCAAGTCCTTTAAATCTATTTTTCTCAATTCTAAAAGTCTTCTTGAGGATAATGTCAGGCCTTGTCAAAATTTTCTTATCTCTTATGATAAAGAAAGGGGGTTGAGGTCTATACATTAAGAGAACTTAATCATTTTTAAAACTACGCTAGAGGCAGGATGATATAAAACAATATTATCTCAACTGTGGATTCTTAATGTAGCTCATTTTAATGGGTATTATTGGAAGGATCATGATCTTTTGGTTGTTTTTAAGATTAAACGTTATAACATTGAGCCTTCCTGCTTCAGCGGGAACTTCTGCCCTCCTGCATTCTTTATTCCATCAGTGTGGTGAGGCTTATGTGTAGAATTTATAGTGATGAGGTAGATATATTCTCACAAAGGAATGGAAATCCATATAGGATTTTTAAAATTAAGGAATTTTCCTCAGACTAGATAATATGTAAGCTACCTTAATCATATGTAGAAAATTGTAGAAAAACAATTTTCAGACCCACAGTGAAAACTCTTGGTTGTATGTATTGCCTTTGTAATATCAGATGCCCCACCCATGTGCTCGATGATGATGGGAAACTCACTCCCTGTCCGCCTGGCTTGGCTCAGCCCTAAGTACGGATGGAAAAAGACAGAGTAGTGCTTTCATTGTATTGCCACATCCCAGCAGGGAAATTTGGGGCCACCAGTCAGGAAGCAAAGAGGGTAACTTGATTTCAGTGTACTCCACTTGGTGTATTAAATATAAAATGTCTCCTTCAAGTCCTGCTCTCAGGAAAAGTCTCATTTGACCTCAAACAAAAGGGCCACGTCCTTTCTCAGTAGATTACAGAGACTTATATTTAAGCCAGGGATTTTCACATGTTATTTATTCTCCCTCAGTGTAGATATTTCACTGGGATGGACACAGTGACTAAAGTTGAAAAACTGGTCACAATCTGTGTTTCCTTAGAAAGGAAAAATCATTGCATGTCAGGAGCTGGAGATTTAGTCCCTGGGCAGAGATTTTCCCAAGGATTCCCCAATGAACATAATATGGGAAGACAATACCATTCCAGCTGGTCAGCTGCATTGCCACCAGGGAAAGATTTGTTATCCTTGAGACTTCACCTGTGGGTCTACTAGTTTACTTAGCTTGAAAGTTTTCAAGTCAGAAGTTGAACTCTGGAAGGAATGGTAATGATATAAAAATATATGATATAATCACTGTTGGTTTAACTAGAAAAACGAAATCTAGCCTCTTTACTTGAATTCTATGTATAGTTGTCCTTTTATTCCAGTCACCTAACCTCACCAGTATTTTTTTTAAGAGGCAGATGAATGAAAACAATGTAAAATAAAAAGATAATTGCATAGGAGGGAGGACTTGGAGATTAAAAGTAAAGGAGGGAAGAAAATATAAAGAAATAAAAGTAAAAATAAAAACTAGAAGGATTTCAGTTTAAATGAAGAATGGAATCCATGGGAAATTAAAAGAGCAATATTAACAATAAAATGAATAATCAATAGAGCTAAGGTGTTAAATTATGAACAAAAGTATTATTTTTTTTTAGTAAAAATTAAGTTAGGGGAAAAAATTAGGGGAAAGGAACAGAGGATATATAAGGGAAAAACTTAAATGTTGACCAATCTAGAAGCAACTGTAAATTTTTTTCAATGATAAAATAAAATTGGGCTGCTTGGGTGGCTCACTCAGTCTGTTGAGTGTCCGACTCTTGATTTCAGCTCAGGTCATGATCCCAGGGTTATAGGATGAAGCCCCACATCTGGCTACGAGCTGAGCATGGAGCCTGCTCGGGATTCTCTCTCTTTTTCTGCCCCTTTTCTGCTCATTCATACTCACTGTCTCTCTAAAATAAAATATAATGTTAAATGCTAAAATAAAAGTTAGATAACTAGAATGTTGTTTTTAATAAAGTCCTAAGGGACATGTGGCAGCTCAAATTCCACCAACAATCACCACATCAGGGGCAAATAGAGTCTTTACAGTAGGGCAGCTGCAGGGTGGGGGTTCCTGAGAGAGTTCCTTGATGGGCTTTGGGTCAGCATTTTTAGGATAGAAGAAATCCTTGGACTTTCAACATTGTCCTTGGACTTTCAACATTGTCCTTAATATTTACTAGAGACTATTATTTTCAGTTCCAGGATTTCTTACTTGTTAGGTACAGGCAGGACTGTCACTTTTTTTTTATCATTGGTATTATTGATGATATATGTAATGGTTATTGTTATTTTTGTTTTGTATTAGTAGTAGCAGGGTTGTATTCCTGTTTTATACATGAGAAACTGAAGTCAAAAGGGGTTAAGTGACTGATCACAGGTAATACAGCAAATCAGTGGCAAGGCAGAGCCCACGTACCAGGAAGTACACTCCCCACACTAGGAGTCAGGTATCTAGTGATCGACTCAGTGCTTTCTTCACAACAGTATCTTCCCCGTATCTGATACAGCTTCTAGTAAATGTTGAAATTGAAGATGTCAGAAGAGTAATGCAAAATTTAAAAGACTTAGGAAATAAGAGTTAGTTTAGGGGGATGATTGGAGAATTGATAATCTAGGAAGGAGTTTAAGCTCATTCTTAAATGTAAGAGGAAGCTACTGAGGACTTTGCTTCTGAAGACAGATGTAAGCCCCTTTCCTGTATTGTTAAAATGGGCCAGGCTATGACAAAGCAAACAGTTGGGGAACATTGTGGACTGTGTCATCTAGACCCCTTTCTGCTCTGTTTGTGAGTCATCAACTGTTTCTACCTTTGACCAGGTGTTGAGAGGATTCAGAAGACACCTGAAAAAAAAGTTCCTGCCGGATATAATCATCCAAGACCACAGATAATTATAGTTGAACATATCATTTCCTGCTTTCGTCTCTCCTCTGTTCTCTGACTTCCTTAGCCTGCTGCTGGATTCTGGGCCTCTCTTTTTAGCACTTCTCTGGGTTAACATTCCGTATGGCACCTGTAGTTCCAGGAGAGCGACAGAGAGTCTCTTTCTTTGTGCCCAAGGAACATATACTGGTCAGGCATGTATTCTCTGCGCACTACTCCTCTCGGCCAAAGGAGAAGAATCAGAGTCAAATGCATCCCTTTCCCTAAACTCACTCTCCTTCTTTTCCCTCTCCTCCCCTCTCTCTGCCCGCCTCCCCTCTGCATAACATACAAACTCTGGGGAGAAGACCAACATTCAGAGGATTTTGAAGTAATAGGAGAGGTTATTTGGAAGCACAAGATTTGCTTGGGAAAGTTTTGAGTTTGCTTTTTTTTTTTTTTTTAAATTTAATCTTAGTTACTGAAAGAAGAAATCATGAACCCTCATATCTTTGCAGTAGAACCTATCCAAGAATTCCCCTCAACTGAAGTATAATTAAAAATAGAGTTCAGTGGTGTGCAGCCAACTTTAAGACTAACTAAGGCAGTAGCTTTCTCTGGGATGAACAATGGTGAAGCAATACTTACCACATGGAAGCCCAAATCTTGATTAGTAGCCAGAGAATAAGTAATATGTATCTGAAAGATAGTAAGGGTGGGTGAATTTTGTTATTTTATCTAAGTGTCAAGCTGTGGTTTGGCTGGTCTTGAGTAAGGTTGCCAGATTTAACAAATAAAACCAAAGATGGTTGATTAAATCTAAATTTCAGATAACAAGAGATTTTTTTTTCCTTTCTTATTATATAACTGAAAGTTTGTACCTTTTGGCCACCTTTACCCATTTTGTCCACCTCCCACAAACAACCATCAGTCAGTTCTCTATATCTGTGAGTTTGATTTTGTTTTTAGATTCCACGTATAAATGATATTATATGGTATTTGTCTTTCTCTGTCTTATTTTATTTAGCATAATGCCCTCAAGGACAATCTATGTCATTGCAAATGGCAGGATTTCCTTTTTTTTAAAGATGAATAATATTCATTTGTATATACACCACATTTTCTTTATCCATTCATCTGTCAGTGGACACTAGGTTGTTTCAATATCTTGGCTATTGTAAATAATGCTGCAGTAAACATGGAGATGCTGACATATTTTCAAGTTAGAGGTTTATTTCCTTAGGATAAATACCCAGAAGTAGAACTGCTGGATCATATAGTAGTTCTATTTTTAATTTCTTAAAAAATTTTGAGGGATGTCCATACTCTTTTGCATGGTGGCTACACCAATTTACATTCCCACCAACAGTGCACAAGGGTTCCCTTTTCTCCACATCTTTGTATTTGAAAATATAAAAATGTTCCATATGTTTCTTAGTATATACTTACACTAAATAAATACTTGCTGTTTATTGGAACTTCACATTTAACTGGTGTCCTGTAATTTATCTGGCAATCCTAGTTGGAGGGAACTCCAGATTCATCTGGAATAATTCCCAGATCAGAAAGCAGGTGACTTCACCGAAGTCAGAGTAGAAAACCCGCTAGCAGCGGGCACACTATTGGAGAATGTCTGTCCTGTTTTGAAAATTGCCTTCATCCATCCAAAAGAGATTGAGAAATATTTCTTTCATACAATGTAGGACTCTAAAATGTTGTTCTCACCTCCTCCTTCTTTTTAATCATTGAGTGCTATCCAACAGTTTTTTTTTTCTTTTTAAGTAAAAGTTGTCTTAGATATTTTTGAGGTAAGTGTGACTTAATAAGGGTCATGAAACAAAAGAATAACTTTTTCGCAAGTCATTATTTTATATTGATGCGGTAACTATTTTGACCTGAAGTTAGGGACTATGAAAGCTTTTGATGGTAGGAGATAGGAAATGAACACAGATTTTGAAAAGTAGAAGAAACTTGTCCAAGTAATTTTAAACCCAGAAATTATTCTAGGACCATGTTTAGCCAGGGATATGGTCTTTCTTCCTTGCTGTTGCAATTGTAGGATACATTTGTAGGCACAGGAAGGTTGAAGTTTTAGGGAACAGTCTTATTCACAGAGACTTTGTACCTCTTGAACTGCCAGCATTTATACTGGTTTGTTCTTTGACAGTAGAGTCTCCTGGCACTATAACCCTTTCTCCTTCAATCATATAACAACAAGAAAAACCCAGAGACTTTGGTTCTCTGTTTTCTGAAAAAGTAGTACCTTTGGAAGGAAGCCAGTTTAGACATGTTTTTATTTTTCAACTTGCCACTTATCTCTTGGGTGCTAACATCTTTTTCCTTTTCCTTTTCTTTCTTTCTTACTTTTTTTTCTAAAGAAAATGATTTTATTCAGGGTTTTGTAATAACGATAATGTGAATGTTTGTTCATTAGTGGAGAACATGTGAAGGAAAAGTAAGGGGATCTGGGGCTTAGGAGAAGCAGATAGATAAGGGAGTGATCTGAGAATCTTGTGGGAATCATGAGAAGGGTGGAGACGGGTGCTATCTAAGTCATGGAAGAAACATGGAGGCGGATACTATTCTGGATTGTGAAATGGCAGGTGGTCCATTGTGGTTAGCCATTTCGTGGAACACAAAAGAGAATTTCTTTCTGGAAGCACAAGCCTCAGATAAAGTACAATGTGGGCAAATGGAAACTAAAAATACGTTCTCCTATTTCTGGTTGCATGCACAGCACTGATCTTTCAGTTAACTAATGTTTTCTGTACTGTTTGATAAAATGTATCAAAATTAGCAGAGCCTCAAAAAAGAGAAGGGAAGGGAAAGGAAAGTAGGAAAAGAGGGAGGGAGGGAAAAAAAAGAGAAAAAAAAAGGTAGCAATCTGTGTATTCATGGGGACTTATTGTCTTGTGGCTCATTCCTAGAGAGTGTTTCTCATTTAGCTAGTTAGAAAAAATGTTAGGCTATACAAAATTAATATATTGATCTCAAATAAGTAAACTTTACTTGCACAATACTTTCTAGTTACAAAGTCAAAATGATTTAAAATATACATGTAATCAACTGTCTCCTCCTTCTTATTTTTATTTAATTTGATCTTTCTTAAAATAATTAATTCAGCCATAGAATCTCAGGGTACATATCTCAGAATTCGTATGGAAATCACCTTCTTTAGGTTGACACAACCCCTATAAAAGAGACTTTCAGCTCTGCTCAAATGCAGAGAACTCTAACCTCAAACATTAACTGAAATATCACCATACTTTGAAAGAGTTTACTACTGACACAAATGCAAAGCTCTCCATATGTAATAAAAACAGCAAAAGAAAAAAGGAAGGAATAGAATTGTAGATCTCAAATGTTAATGTGCCTAAAAATTACCTGAGTGTGGTTCCAGAGAAGTAGATGAATTTGCCTTGGTTGCTAGCTACCTTTCTCTAACACAATCCTCAAGTGGCCCCACGATGATAAGGAGTTTGATGGATTTTGGAAGGTCACTTAGCAAACTTACATACACCCACAGGGAGCACAGAGGAAGAAGGGGGATGGTTTGGTTCTAGTGCAGAGGGAAGGCAACTCCCAGGAGGGTGTGTCTGGTACTAACAGCTTTTAGGAAAGTTTTAGCTTCAGATCCAGGCTGGCCTATATGCCTCATTTTGAATTGAATGCTGCCTTTCCCTGCAGTCTTGTGGTCATCCTACTGGCCAGTGATTTTAAACTGCATCGGCTATACTCCCAAGGTGGCATTTTCAAAGTACATGTACCTCACCCTGCTCTTCTGGGATTCTGAAACATTTCCCCAGAAACGTGCAGGCCCCTGGTTGAGGATCACTGTATGTAAAGGAAATCCGTAGTGATGGAAGTATATAGACCATGGGAATAGTTGGAAGGCAAAAGAAAAAAAAAAAGAAAAGAAAGGTTGTGGTTCCCTGATTAGCAATGAAAGATGCAATTTGTATAGATGAGCCGGAGAGTATTTGGTTTTTAAAGAGTGAAAGCTAAGCATGGAGCACTAGATATGTATGTCATGTCTGATGTAAGAAAGTGACTGCTCTAATGTGTATCACCCAGGCCTGCATGGGGCATGGGGCGGAACCACGACATAAGAGTCAGAGAAGGAGGGTAATCAGGACAGTAAAACGAAACCCAGTAGCAGAGTGGATGTCACCCTCTACTTTTGTCTTCATCAGTATCATAGTGCAATGAAGCCAACTCTGTAGGAATATGAAAACCAGTTGAAACCAACTTACTTAAAAGTACGTATCAAGTTCCTACTATATGTGTGTAAGTCACTGAGTTATTCTCTGGGGCTACGGAGAATAAAGTGACTTCAGCCTAGTTGTGTGGGTTGGACAGGCAAGCAGATTTCGAACTATAAGAATTATTCATGGGTTGTCATAAGGGCATATAAGAGGGAGAGAGATGCAGAGGACATTGTGGAGGATGTGTCATTTGTGCAGTGTCTTTAAGGATGACTAGAAATTATTCAGGTAGAAAAAGGGGAGAAGGGCTTTGGGAAGAAAATCATGCAATGGCTCAGTGGCTCAGCAGAGGACAGAGAATTCATCCATGTCATCCATGTCGTCCACATGGCGTCTGTACATGGTACATAGAGTGACATGGTTATGGCACAGCTTTTGGAGCTCTGCAGAGACTTAGCCCTATTCCATGAGCCACAGGAACCGATGGAGACTTGCAGCAGAGGAGTCATGCTGTGATTTGCTTAAGGAAAGAGCATTCTGGAGCAGTATAGATGGTGGAAAGAATAGCACTAGACTCCTCCAGCTTCTCAGCACGTGGGGAATATGAATGTTGTGGTGGCCGCTTTTCTGGCCTGCCTTTGACGTCTTCATTGCTTCTTACTTTTGCTGCTTTCTCTCTAGCTCCTTTATTGCCTATTTCCTTTCCAATCATCATCTTTTTCTTCTGTTTTGGCCTTCTTTTTTTTTTTTTCTTCCCTTCTCCTTTCATATTTGCACGTTCTTTTCCAATTTTCCACAACCCCTTTATCCATTATCAGAGTGATGTATTTTTAAAATTTCTTCTAAAATACATTGTCTGGTTGCCCATTTACTGCTTCTGGAGAAAAAGGATGCCACCTAGAACTAAGAGGACATTAATGCACCTTGATCAGTTTTTTTAAATTAATTTTCTTTTGACTCTTTTATCTTGAAAGGTAATCTTACCAACAAGAGAAAGGGATTTCCTAAACTCTGAAAGAACTCTTTAAATGTTGAGAAACAGGGAAACCTGGGGGTTCATTTGGTTGAACGTCCAACTCTCGATTTTAGCTGATCTCAGGGTTGTGGGGTCGAGCCCTGTATCGAGCTCTGCACTGAGTGCAGAGCCTGCTTAAGATTCTCTCTCTCTCTCCCTCTCTCTCTCTTTCTCTCTCTCTCTCTCACTGACCCTTTCCCTGACTTGTGTGTATGTTCTCTCTAAACAAACGAGTAAATAAATATTGAGAAACAAAGTATAAGGACTGACACAATAAATTACGGAGTAGGGGAGAACTCAAGTTCTACTCAGTGGGCACACTTTTCCATTAAAACACCTTTTCTACTAAGAGAAGGGTAAAGATAGGGAAACAGAAGACTTGGACAGGAAATGAGACCCTAGTTGGTAATGAAAATACCTTTAATTGTCAAATTTAAGGACCCCCATCATTTCCTCTTCACTCCACTGTTAACAGGAGTGAGAATTTCCAAGCAAGAAGTAAATTAAATGTAGACATTTATGATTCTCCCACTCCATGTCTGCACTTATTTTTTTTTAACATTTTTATTTATTTTTGAGAGACATAGAGACAGAGTGTGAGCAGGGGAAGGGCAGAGAGAGGAAGACACAGAATCCGAAGCAGGCTCCAGGCTCTGAACCATCAGCACAGAGCCCGACACGGGGCTCGAACCCACAGACTGTGAGATCATGACCTGAGCTGTAGTTGGCCGCTCAACCAACTGAGCCACCCAGGTGCCCCTGCACTTATTTTCAATCACATCACTTTTAAGAGAAAATAAATGTGGTTCTGAAATATGTTTTGTACTATAGGCTATTTTATTAAATGACCTGGTATTTAATTTTCTTCTAAAACCAGGACCATACAGGAGTGTTATTTATCTTTCAAAAATACCAGTCAACATTATTTAGACCTTGTTTTGATTTTTTATTTATTTATGTGGCTCCTAATTTATTTTAGCTTTCTGTAACAGAGACTCTTGATACATCTAATAGGATTCTTGATTGACATACTGTGATATTTGGGCAATGATGTTAGGTGAAGGGCTGCAATTTTTATTCACTCCTTTGAACAGCAGGTATTGAGAAGAGAAAGGAGTTTTTCTTGTTGTTGTTGTTTTTTTTTTTTTGTTTCCTCATGGCCCTAAGCAATTCTTGATTCATTTTTGTTCCAGATATTTGTTTTATTATCAGGTCAGATTGAAAGACTTAAAAAAGAGAGAGAAAGAGAATAAGAGAGAGAAAGTGAGAAGAGAAGGAAAATAGAATAAAATTCCAGATCTGGATGAAGTTTAGAAATAATTTATTTTCAGGAGTAACTCTCCTTACTCGAGGTCCTTGTCGGTCATATAGCATCAATTCCACCTATTGTTATTTACCAAACTTGTGCCCTTGCCTCCTTGTACCTTGTTCATGTGAGAAGTTTGCCCTAATCATAATGAATTTGTCTTTACTTACGATTTTTATTTAAATAGATGACCCAGGGGTAACTTGGTGGCTCAGTCAGTTAAATACTCCCCTCTTGGTTTTGGCTCAGGTCATGATCTCATGGTTTGTGGGTTTGAGCCCCATGTTGGACTCTGTGCTGGTGGTGCAGAGCTGGCTTGGGATTCCCTCTCCCACTGTCTCTGCCCCTCCCCTGCTTGTCCTGTCTCTCTCAAAATAAATAAATAAACTTAAAATAATGAAAAAAATAAATAGATCACCCATATTTTAAAAATAGAATACATGATCTTTACACTAATTCTCAGTTTTCCATATATTTGTTTTAAACATATTTAATGAACAACTAAAGTGTATTATGTCCTATTGGAAGACACTATGGAGACCAGAATGCTGCCTCAAAGTTTTTACACTCCAGGTAAAACAAAACATCTATAGAAGTCTATTACCAGGTAAGTAAGTTCAGAGGAGATGGGGATGGTAAAGACCAAGGGGACCAGGGACTCTAAGTTGACAGCAAGTGGTTTATGGGATCCACCCTTACTTCCTAGAATCATGGACTCTCATAAACTACTACTAAAGAATAGATTTTCTCTCTTTACAACTTCTGTACATAATCCTGAAAACGATTCCGTGGGGAGACCCAGAAGAAACTATAAAAATGAAAAAAAGAGTCCAGAAATTGTTTTTCTGGGAATTCATTTGAGCTACCCTGTGTTTACTTTAGCATATTTTTATCTTGTTGAGGAAAAATCATGCAGGGGAAATAAAGAAACTTTGAGGAAACTCTATTTCCAAACAATAACTTATTGGGAGCTGGACTAGCTGTAGAAGGGGCACTCCATGCTTATATTGCTTATTCCGTAGCTGAGAGTACAGCCTCTGGCATCATGGACCAAGAAGGCTGGGATGCAAACTTGAGCATCTGTGCATAAGCTTAGGAGGATCCTGATAGATGATAGGCTCAGGGTGGGTCGAGTGTAACCCCCAATCTTTTTTCCTCTCTGCTTAGGATGACTGGAACCCAGACCAGTATTATAGACAGCCAGGCCAACATTGTAGAAAGTCACTTGAGCACCAGAAACCCAGAAAATATAAATATACTAAGCTAAAGTTGATCTTTGCCTACTGACATTTCAGTATAAATGGACAAAATACTGGAGAATTAGATAAAATGGAGAAGATCATGACATCTATTAGACGAGGCTATATTTTTCAATAAAGTTGTGATGAAAGTCTTCCAGAAAGAGCATTTTTAAATAAAAAAAATTTTTTTTAATGTTTATTTTTGAGACAGAGAGAAACAGAGCATGAGTGGGGGAGGGGCAGAGAGAGAGGGAGACACAGAATCTGAAGCAGGCTCCAGGCTCTGAGCTGTCAGCACAGAGCCCGACACGGGGCTCGAACTCACGGACCACGAGATCATGACCTGAGCCAAAGTCGGACACTCAACCGACTGAGCCACTTAGGTGCCCCAGAGCATTTTTAAACAATTCCTATTGGAAATCTTGGCAGAAGGTTGAGTAATGAAAACAGAGTGTAATAGGTTGAGAAGATGTCATGGAAAACTATGCTAGAAGGCAGGAACCATGAAAGAAGTGGAGATGGCAGACCTGAACAGATTTAGTTTGGCCTCAATACTTTTGATTACAATGAAAAGTAGAAGAATGGGAGAAGACATTCCAATACAATACAAAATACACTCAAATTTGATCCTTGAAGTAGGTCACCTTAGTATAGTGAAGAGGGATGTAAGAAATGAGGATAGAGCAGGAGTTGATTAAGAGTAAGGTCTTAATTATTCTTCAGGAAGAATGAGGAGTTTTACTTACAGATAGATGTTAAAGAGGATTAATAAATTGCCATTAATTTTCTGCTAATTGTCTTTTTTTCACTATCATGTTCTTGTGTCTTCTATCTTCCACTGCCGCAAAACCTAACAAATTTTGCTGGTTTGGGTTGATTGGCTCTATATATCAAGTAAGAATAATGGTCAGGGGAGAATTCAGAGGAAAGTAGCCAGAATATATTTATAGCAGTTTAATCAGATTTCATGTGTTTGCTTGAGGTATGGATTCAGTTTATGAAGAACCATTCAATCTCAATAAAACAATGAAAATACTCCAGTCATGAAAAGTTTTATACTTATGAGTCAAAATTAGAATCCTAGTGAGACTCACTATAAAACTAAAACTGTTGATAGTTTATATATGTATTAATTATTTGCATCTCCAACTGATCTGACTATAAAATTGGAAAATCATAAGGTAACTGACTAGATGATTTTAATCGGCTGATTGAATATCAGCTCCTAAAGTGGTACCTGACTGTGTTAATGATTGAGCAATAATTTGTAGGGTATTTTTTTTCTCCTTTTTCAAATTCAAGACAGAGAAATATCTTATGTGAATACAGGTCTTCAAATACATTTTGATTATTATTTTGAAGGAGATAATCTGGAATTTTTGGAAGCCTGTCTTTGTTTCTATCTGCCTACAAAGCAAAGAGCATAAGCCAAAATCAGAAAGTAATTTGTTGCTTCATTAAGTGATAAGCTAAATATAAAATCCTAAAGCCATACAAATATCTCTCAAAATCATATTTGACTACTGCAAAATGAGAACTTTTTTAATATTCCTTTTTATTTTAGTTGTTCTTGACATGAGAACAATGGAATCGTTTTTAAAAGTCAACTGGATGAGATCTCAGCAACCAAGAACTCTGCCTTTCATTTGTGTCACACATGAAACCAAAACCCAGCAAGGTTAAGTGAATGAATAAAAGTTACACAGCTTATCGTGGCAGAATTCTGTTGCGTAAGTCTTTTAAATACAGTAAAACCTTGGTTTGCAAGCAGAATTCATTCTGGAAACATGCTTGTAATCCAAAGTACTTGTATATTAAAGTGAATTTCCCCACACGAAATAATGGAAACTCAGATGATTTGTTCTACATCCCAAAAATATTCATATAAAAATGATTGTGATACTCTAATATAATACAAAATGATAAAGAAAATATAAAATATAAAGAAAAAAACAGATTAACCTACAAAAACCTTTGAAAACCTTTGTGACTGGTGTGAGGGAGACAAAAGAGAGGAAGGTTATTGTGTAGGATGACTTTCACTATTATTAATGGAATAACTACTATCTATTGGTTCAATAGGATCTTTTTCTGCATGGGGGCCACTGATACGCTCACACGGATGTTGACTACAGTACAGTATTAATAAACTCTTATCATATACTGTATTTAATGTAACTGGCAATAAGGCAGCAGAGGAAAGCGTCTATATCTGTAGGCAGCCTGATCTAGAATGAAGCAAAGCATTCCTAAGCTTACTCTTTTATGGGAAACCAAAGACTGTCCATGGGTACTTCGAAGTGACCAAAATATACTAGTGCCAGTTGTGGGCGCCTTCCAATGTTCTGAAAAAGCACTGATTTCTGCCAAACACTGTGACCTGAGACCAAGCATTAGAACATGGGAGACCATCACTCACAATCCTGCAGCGAGTGAGAGAGAGAACCAATGACTCAGTGATGATCATGTGACATTCACCATCATGCACTACTCCTACTGCAAGACATTGCTCATTTATCAAGTTAAAATTCATTAGAAATGTTGTTCGTCTTATGGAACACTCACAGAACACTCTTTGGCATTCATAATAAAATCTAAACTCCTTAGTTTAGCACCTAACAACTTGTCATAACCTGCCTCTTCCTTTCTGGCCTCATCTCTGTCAGACTGCCACATGTAATCTTTGCTCCAACCATACTAAACTACTCATCAAACAAATATGTGCTGTATCACGATTTGTGTACATGAACTACCGGCTGGGAAGGACATACCTCCTTCCTGATTTGTCTAGCTAACCACTACTCTTTCTCTCTAGGGAAACTTTCCCTGAAGGACTTCCATGGCCCAACTCATGGTTTCTGTGACAATTCTACATACTTCCATCATAATCTCACCACAGTCTATTTTATTTTTTATTTATTCAATATTTTAATGTTTATTAATTTTTTTTGAGAGAGAGAATGGGAGAATGTAAATGGAGGAGGGACAGAGAGAGAGAGAGAGAGAGACAGAGGATCTGAAGTGGGCTCTGCGCTCACAGAGCCTGGTGTGAGGTTCTACTGTATGAACTGCAAGACCATGACCTGAGCTGAAATCAGTTGCTTAACCGACTGAGCCACGCAGGTACCCCACCAGTCTATTTTAAATGCCTCACTAGATCACAGATCTTTTAGTATAAACATTATGACCCCTTTGAATTTGTATAACCATAAAAACAACAATAATAATAATAATACTGTCATTTATTAATTACAATGTGTTTTATTGATATTACCTCATTCCTAAACACAGTATCTGGCACAGAAACCCTAAATAAGTAGTTGTTGGTTGATTGTTTGAGATAATACATGCATACAGAAGTGAATGCTAGAATCTTGGCCTCAATTATTCCCAATCCAGAGATTTGAGTAGATTCTACTGTTGGTTGTGTAATATCCAGACAGATGGCAATGGACATGAAAAGCTCTTTGACTGTCGTTTTGCAGATGTTTGAATCTAAGTTAGAGTAGAACACACCTGAAACCTTACTGACATGACTGTAACTATTATAACTTGGCTTAGAAAAGCCAGATACTCAGAAAGAAAGTCTTTCTTTAGTGACATCATGGTTCATTATAGGAGTTTTCTAGATAAAGTGAAACCATTCATGCTGGGCCAGACTAATATAGATGGATAGCAATTTTACATTCCAAAATTTATGCTAATTTCTTTGTGTGTGCAAGACCTTACATATTAAGTGAAATTACCAAAATCCTGCTTCCCTTCTGCCCCTGATTCTTGTTGTTTCACAAAGATTATGCCTTTACAGTGCTAGGGAAGGCATATAAAGGAGGGTAACATGTATAGAATGATCCTTAGGCATCATTGTACGTAGATCCTTGAATAAAACGTCTGGTGTCATATTTTAAAAAATATATTTAGCAAATAATGTAGAATGAAGAAAATTGTATTGATGAAAACCAGTACACATTTAAAGTGTCATTCAAATGCCATGGTAGTTAAAATAATGTACTAATTTTTTTTTTTAATGTTTATTTATTTTTGAGAGACATAGAGGCACAGCATGAACAGGGGAAGGGCAGAGAGAGAAGGAGACACAGAATCCGAAGCAGGCTCCAGGCTCTGAGCCATCAGCACAGAGCCCGACGCGGGGCTCGAACTCACAGACCGCTGAGATCATGACCTGAGCTGAAGTCGGCCGCCCAACCGACTGAGCCACCCAGGTGCCCCTGTACTAATTTTTAGTTCAAAAAGAAAGTTTTCAAATTTTGCTGACATAGCTTAGAGCAGGGAACAGTGCATGGGCTTCAGCCAGGTGGTCCGCGATCCCTACAACTGTGTGCAAAAATTTGTATTTGCATGCTTATGTTTCGGAGAGTGGACTGAGGCTTTTATCGCGTAGTCAAAGGGATCTGTGTCTCTCACATGATTAGGAATTACTGCTGTCAAGTAATTTCAGCCATCCAGCTTGCAAAGCTCTGCAATTTGGGTTAAGAAGTCCATATTTTAAAAGTATTAGTTTCAAAGACAAAATTTAGCAAGTTAAATAAACTGCATGCTTAGGTGGTCCCACTCAGGTCAAAGGTTAGTTAGTCATGTGCTAGAGCATTGTCTTATTTTCTGTGCTGTAGCAAAATTATCTATTTCTCTTCCTGCCCTTGGGTCCTATTTGAATTTTGGAGATTAAAATTAAATAGTCCTAATGAGAGGGTTTGCTTTCTAAATCGGGCTTTACTGAAAACATCAACAATTCAGAAGCTATCAGGTGGCCATTGGGACTGTCTGTGGCAATGCAAAAGGGAATTTTATATTGGTGATGGTGACTAAAACCCTGCCACAAACTGGAGTTGTAACAATTAACTATGGTCATCATTTGGATGGTCATTCAGATTCATAACCCTTATAAAACTTTGCTTGTGATGCCCTCGATGAATAAATACATCTAGTTTTGCTGTGAAGCTCTGTAAAATTTTGTTGTTGTTGTTTAGAGTAAGTTAGGGTATGAATGCCCTAAAATAATACCATTGTGGACATTGTGCTGGGCTTCCAAGATCAAATGACTTAGAAATTCATGTTTGTATTAAGCTAGAGGATAATTTCTAAAGACTAAATATGGATCTAAGCACTCAAAATCAAAGTAGTCAATAAACCACTTTTCTGGGTAAGAAATTGTGTTATTAAAACCCAAAGCAAATTATTGAAATGTCCCATTCATGATAAAAAAGGATAATGTCACAACGGAGAAGATAGGACTTAACTTGCCTGTGTCCCTTTCATAATAACATTCAGATCAGCCTGAAGTTCAACCTTAATTTTGTAAATGAGGTTTCCTTGCTTTATGATGTAATTGTTTTCCATACCAGGACTCTGTGGTTTAGAAAAATGTTAAATATTGGGTGAAATTTGCCAATATTGTTACTGTTTAGGTGTTTAAAAAATACCTAGAGAAACTCATCATGGAACAGCATTATACAACAAGCATTTCATTATGTAGTGTATTGAGAAAAGGATACTGTAAAAGGAGGAAGTGGCTGATGGCAGGCTGGAGTAAACACTCTCTTTCTCTCTTTTTTTTTTTAATGTTTTATTTATTTTTGAGAGAGAGGGAGAGACAGAGTGTGAGCAGGGGAGGGGCAGAGAGAGAAGGAGACACAGAATCTGAAGCAGGCTCCAGGTTCTGAGCTGTTAGCGTAGAGCCCGACACGGGGCTCCAACTCACAAATCGCAAGATCATGACCTGAGACCAGGTTGGACGCTTAACCAACTGAGCCACCCAGGCACCCCTGGGGTAAACACTCTTAAAGACTGCTTCTAGCTGTATAATTTCAGACTTCTATCATTGGAAAAATATGATGACTGCACTCACTATCAACAGTCAAGGGAACTAATTCAAGTTTACATCAGTGTAAAACTTTTTTATCTGAATAAGCAACAAGTTCCTTCTTAGTAATGTGATACTGCATTCCTTATATTAACAAATCATCTGAAAAGCCACTTGAGTAATTGAGGTAAGTGTTGTAATCTCCTTTAGGGATTGGGGCATTGTGCAAAAATTGTCAGAGTTAAAATAAGGAAAGAATTGAATGATTACACATCCGTTTTTTCCCTCTGTCTGTCATTTGATTAAAAGACTGCTTCTTTACTTCAAGACTTTTAAAATAAGTATGTACTGATGCACTGATTTGGTGTACTTGGTTTCTGCTCTTCAGAATTTGCTCTTATAACTGTCATATTAAGATCCCGAACTTTTGCTGGTAGGTCTCTCACATCTAGGTTGCTTATAATGTTAAGACACCAGACTCTTACCATATACCTTGATAAATTTTTTTTTCCTCAGTGGTTACTTATTTGCCTTTTTCTAGTTTCCCCTAAATCTACTGAAAAAAATTAATGACCTTTCCATTCAAAGCTGATATATTGACCTTATTTTTAGTGATGATTCTAACCACTTCTTTGCTCTTCTCAAGGTAACCTTGGTGATATTGTTACATTTGTGCATTATCATTTTTTATGCAGCAACTATCTCTATTGATTTGTCTGTGGCCTTTGATTTGATGAATCACAACATATTGCTATTTGAGTGTCCCTCAATTTGGCAAAGTTTAACTATAGTGGAATGGTTCTCAGGCTACATTAGTGAATAAACCCCAGTCATTTTGTTTAATGGTGTTGAATATGAGGTGAAAATGTTACATTCAAAGTTACCTCAGGAGCTAATTATGGGGCTTTTTACTTTTTCAGTTTTTATTAATGACCTGCCGACATCATATAGTTCATGAAATGCTCTGAATGTGTACATGCTGATGATATGACCTCAGACCTAGCAAGAACTCAGGCAGTATGAAAGCATTGTGTGTTTAATTTAGAGATTTATTGAGTGATGTTCACAACATAGATACGAATTTTACATGCCCACAGTTTTTTAAACTACACAGAGCAATCCTGGGGAATTTATATTCACCTGTTTTATAAATGGAAACAAGAGTGCCAGTAGCTTAAGTAGATAATGAAAAGTATATATGGGCCTTTATTTACAATCATATTCCCATTTCAAATAATGTAATTTTGGTTGGTAAAAACTTCACATTTTAGAAGTATGCTATTTCCCACTAAAGAATTAAAAAATATATAAATATGTATAGCTTCTTTTTTTTAAAAAATTTTTTTTTAATGTTTATTTATTTTTGAGATAGAGAGAGACAGAGCATGAGTGGGGGAGGGGCAGAGAGAGAGGGAGACACAGAATCCGAAGCAGGCTCCAGCACAGAGCCTGACGCGGGGCTCGAACTCACAGACTGCGAGATCATGACCTGAGCTGAAGTCGGACGCTCAGCCAACTGAGCCACCCAGACGCCCCCGTATAGCTTCTTTATACCCATCTCTCTGAATGAAAATGTGGATGTATACTTTCTTCAGAATGTCGTTTTCTTAAGTTCAGTCAGTTATCAAGTGGCAAAATTTCTCCACAGTAACAAAGGATTCTTTAAGACTAGATTGCCAAGTATAGTTTTGTGTCATCCACTTGCTAAAACATATATAACGGCAGAGTTCACTGGGTATCCATATGCTTTGGGGTAACTTCTTCACTCACAGAAATCTCCCTTTGCTGCCTCCCTGTAGAGGAAGGGGTAGGGTACTGGATCACATGTAGTATAGTAAGATTCCCCATATTTTCCTTGGGCCAAAATAGTGGCATTGATTCTGCAGAGAGAAAGAGAACAGTCTGGATGGATGGCTTTTGTGCCTGGGTTTTCACTACATCCTGAGTTCAGCAGCACAGACCTTGGGTTCCAGGAGTCTCTTCAATGGATCATAATGAACTTTCCTTGTGTGTAGAAGCTATGCATATACTAATTGCAAAGAATGAAAGGGATATGATGTCTTTACTGAAGGAACTTACAGTCCAATGGGCTATACAGTGGTTAAGAGAATAAGTTCTGAGTAAGATTATCTGGTTTCAAATTCTAGTTTTGCTGTTATCCAGCTGAGCAATATTGGGGACACTGCTTATCCTCTCTGGTTTCAGTTTCTCCATCTCCAATGTGGGGATCATAATCATAGCTACCTCATGGAGTTGCTGAGAGTTAAGTTAGATAATACACATTAGAAGCCTATGAAAGTGAAAAACGTAAAATGCTGAATGAACATTTAAGCGTGGTTATTATTAAAGAAATAAGCATCCTACAGTAAGAAAAGTGCTATGGAATAATAAACAATACATTTCAAGATCACGGGAGGAGAATCAGTCAATTCTGACTTGAGGAAATGGCTATTGAAGAGAAGGACATGGAAGAGATGACATTTAAAAATAATAGTCACGGGTGGCTCAGTTGGTTAAGCAGCTGACTTTAGCTATGGCCATTATCTTGTGGTTTCTGGGTTTGAAGCCCCACATTGGGCTCTGTGCTGACAGCTCAGAACCAGGAGTTTACTTCTGATTCTGTGTCTCCCTCTGACTACACCCCCCCACTCTCTGTCTCTCTCAAAAAATAAATAAAACATTAAAAAATAATAGTCACTACTGTACAATTATTATGTCGCAGGGACTGAACTGAGCACTTTAGAGACTTGATCTCATTTAATCCTAATAGTGCCCTGTAAAATGACTTCTTTTACAGAAGACACTCTGAGCACTGAAGAATGAAGCAATGAAGACTGAGCAATTTGTCCCAGTGCCCAGAGCCGGGAGGTGGCAGAGCTGGGATGCGGTTTGAAGCCGTGCTAGGTCCACACCGAAGTTTAAGCATTCTAATGCCCAGCCTCTTTCTTAAGTGCTACATTGCCTCTCCTTTCCCCTTGGGCACGTCTTGAAAGGGTGTATGCTGGTTGAAGACAGGTCTAGGCAGAGAAGAATTTCAGGCAGAGAGAAAAATATGTGCAACAGTATAGGGTGTGAAAATACGTAAAAGGTGTCTGGGGACCACATACAAAGGGCCACTGGGGCCAGGCTAAGTTTGACTTGGGCTTATGAATAGTGGGGATCCACTGAAGAATTTTAAAGCCACCAAGAAAAGGCACATAATCAGTGACTTTGGACAGTGGTTCTGGATTGAAATACTATGGACAGTGGTTCTGGATCGATTTAGGGGCAATGACAGTAGAGGTGGGAAACCTTTGGGAAGATCAGTGCAAGAAACGGTGAGAGCTTGAGGTTAGAAATAGCAGAGGGATCTAGTGGAAAAAGCAGACTGGAGAGGTGTTTCTGTGGTGGATTGAATGGAGCTTGGAAACAGATTGCCTGAGTGTGGGAGAGTGAAGCAGAGGCTGCCACAGGTTTCTGTCTTGGTGGCTGATGATTGAAATTAATGTAGATGGCGAATGCAAGGAGTTTACTTAATTTCTCTGTAAGGATTTGTTGGGCAAAGCCAAGGTTAAGAAATAGTAAAACTTCTAAAGGGGATATTTAGGAGCATTTTCAGAGATTTAAACTTGACAATGCAAACTTCTATTGTCTGAAAGAAGGGTAAAGGAGAAATTAAAGGTACCGGCACCTTGGAAAATTTCCAATTGCCATTACAGGCTCTTAGAGGGTCAGTGGAAATGGCAAGCATGCACAACTTTCAATTACAGTAAAAGCTCACTGATTTGGATTAATTGGGGTAAAGGGCAGCCTGACTAAATAAAAGTCTGATTTATAGAAAAAATTTTAAATAAACTCAGTTTGATTACTTATTTAAGTATTTTAAGCTAAGTTAACTCTGTTTTCTATCACGAGTGATAAATTACTAAGAATGATTTGCAAATAATATGCAAAAGACCCAATCTGAAGGGCAATTGTATTTATTAATTTGTTCATTCATTTAATAAATATTTAATGCCCACCATATGCCAGGCAATATTGAACATAAATGATGCTTCTGAGCATCACACTTTATGCTTTTGAAATAACCAATTCTCTTCTTTTCTTCTAAGTCTGAATCTTGACAAGGCTTGGATATCTGAAAATCTGGCCTCAAGAGGAATCACTTTGTAAGCTTTTCTTTGTTTTGTAGAAAGTAGAAAGACTTCCATTTCAATGATCACAATTAGTGAGGTGGAAAGTTAGAGGGTTTCCTGTAGCAGAGTCTCTTATTGGTCTCCATGCTTCTGTTCTTACAGTTCTTCCATCCATCTTCCTCTCTGCCCTGGGCACAGTTTCTGAAATGTAAATCTCACCCCGTTGGTTCCAATTTTCATCTCCTTCCATCTTGGATATCATCTACAGGATAACATTCAAGCAAGTTCTTTGGCATCGAATTCAAGACTCTGGTCATATATCAATCCTTACCTATTTCTATGTAACTCAGAATTTGCCCCAAGCTTGCTTCTCAGAACCTGCTGCTCCCTGGCTCTGTATTTTTGCATATGTTGTCCCATCTGCTTAGAAGTCCCTTAACATTTTATCCTTGAACTTTTATTCATTCTTCAAAACTCTGGTCAGGAGGTACCTTTTCTATTTTCTCCCTCCTGGACAGAATGACCCATCCCTTCTTTGTTTTACTTCTGTGATTCTGATATTGCATGTATCACACAAGCATTTGTTTATGTGTTTAAATGTTTCTCTCTCCTATAAGACAATACATTTCTTGATGTTGGGAGACTAAGTATAGCATCAGATACTGTGTAGATACTAATAAATATTTATTGAGTTGAATTGAGTGGCCTGTTCTTTTTTTTTTAATTTTATAATAGTTCATTTTCAAATTGGTTTACATGTAACACCTAGTGTTCATCCCAACACATGCCCTCTTTAATGCCCGTCACCCCCTCTCCCCCCTCCCTCACCTCCCTCACCTCCCTCACCTCCCTCACCTCCCTCACCTCCCTCACCTTCAGATTGTTCTTAGTCTTTGAGAGTCTCTTATGTTTTATCTCCCTCCCTCTCTGTGACTTTTTTTCCTTTCCCCTCTTCCCCTCCCCGTGGTTTTTGCTTAGTCTCACAAAGTCCACCTATTCATGGAAACATATGGTATCTGTCTTTTTCTGACTGACTTATTTCACTTAACATAATACCCTCTAGTTCCATCCATTGAGTGGCCTGTTCTTAACTAGTGTGGATTCTACGAAGACTTCTTGCCTTGCCTTTTTATCCTGGTCCCTGTGTATTCAATTTAGCCTTCCTTATAACAAATACCAGTTGTCATACAAGGAGGAAGGGATACCTGGACAAATAAAAAAAATCATGTAGTTATTTCTCAGCATAAATTTGGGTTGAAAGGGTGCTTTACAACTATGTATATGTGTTTTCTTACCTTTAGAATTAATTTTTCTATACAATCAACTCCCATTCTCTCAGCCTGCTCCCACATCTTCTTTCTATCACTGTCTCTGTATCATTGTCTGTATACTTTCAAAGGCAACTCCATAATTAGACTAGAATGTTCTCCTTAAATCTCAGTTTAGTGATGTGTCATCAGAATCTCAGAACCCCCACATTTGGGGGTTAGGCATATTTAAATGCTGTAGTTTATCACCGTAAATTCCTGCTACATTTGATCTTCTGGCTATTAGGTTTCTCTACTGTATAACTCTTCCAGCAATTCTGTCTTAGGGCCCCTAACTGTAAATGATCACTCTGACAAGAAGAGATGCAATTAGTTAGATTAATGTTCAAAGAGTCTCCTTTAAGTTGTCAATACCCATATTTATATCATAATGCTGCAATTTTGGCAGAATTATTTGCTTTTTATGAAAATCTGATGAAGCAGTTTTCAGATTTTCCAACATGAATCAAAAATTTGAAAAATACACATAACATATCCATACTCCTATTAACTTTTCTCCTAATTTTATATTTTGGGATTTTTGGCTTGGAAAGAAGATTAACCACATATTTTAAGAATGGATTTTCAAAGACAGATACCATATGTTTCCACGAATAGGTGGACTTTGTGAGACTAAGCAAAATCCAGGGGGAGGGGAAGAGGGGAAAGGAAAAAAAGTCACAGAGAGGGAGGGAGATAAAACATAAGAGACTCTCAAAGACTAAGAACAAACAGAGGGTGAGGGGGGTGAGGGAGGGGGGAGGGGGGTGACAGGCATTAAAGAGGGCACGTGTTGGGATGAACACTGGGGGTTATATGTAAACCAATTTGAAAATAAACTATTATATAAAAAAAAAGAATGGATTTTTAAACAGACTTTCCAGTCTAGTTTTGAAAAGTCAAGCACTCTGATATGACTTCACCGTAAGAACAATTAAAAATTTTTTTTAACATTTATTTATTTTTGAGAGACAGAGCATGAGCAGGGGAGGGGCAGAGAGAGAGGGAGACACAGAATGTGAAGCAGGCTCCAGGCTCTGAGCTGTCAGCACAGAGCCCAACTCGGGGCTCGAACTCACAGACTGTGAGATCATGACCTGAGCCAAAGTTGGCCACCCAACCAATTGAGCCACCCAGGCACCCCAAGAACATTTTAGTAATAGAGTCTACTTAAACATTTTTGGTGTTTGCTGACTGATGGCAAAGTATCAAGAAAATGGTGAAAAGATTTTTCTTAATATCTATAGGAAAGTAATTTGAAATCTTTGTAAAATGCTGCCAGGTTGTTATATGTGTGAGGCTTTATCACACACACACACACACAGAAAGAGAGAGAGAGAGAGAGAGAGAGAGAGAGAGAGAGGATTATATGAGAAAGTAAAGAAAAAATGATTCCTAAAACTAACCAAAGAGAAAAGGAGTAATGTAGTTCATAATGGTGATTTTTCTGATATCCAACGAACATAAAGTCCATGCCATATTTCTGTATTGTCAAGTATTCTAGAGACTGATGTTTAGGGTTATGTGTATATATAGGGATTTGGATATCAATAGAAACCCGGTAATGTTTTGGCTGGGTGGACTCAATTTTCTTATTTACAGTGAGTTAGCAGAAAATAAGAAGATGTAATAGAAGTTGTGTCAGCATCATGTGCTCTGTTCAGAAATTCTTATCATTTTACTTGCAGCCTATATTTTAAAACCTTTGACTCCATTTTATGTCACTGAAAGAGACACTTTTAATGCTAATGAAAGGCTCCCCCTCATCCTTTACTCCTTAAGTTAATCAATTATGGAAGCCCATCACAAAGGATCGTAAGTTCCATGATGATGATGTCAAGACTGTAATTGGCTTTACTGCTTGTATTACTACTCACCAAAGCTGCATTATTACTAACACCACATGACAGCAGAAAGAGAGGGTCCCTCATTGGCCTTTGTTTAAAGAAATCTCCAGCAGGGTGTCTCTTAATAATAGTCTGTGAAATCCCAATCAATGCAGTGATTCAATTCTATATTTTAATTATGTCGATACCTCGTATTTTAGACTTTTGGAAGTGCAAAATGCATGAAATAATGTATGTCTAGGATCCAAGCAAAGCCACTCTGGGCCACTTAGTTAATTTCCATTTCAGAACAGGCAATACATTCAGTTCTGTTGGCCTCCACTTCTGGAGGTAGAACCTCTTCATAATCTTGGGGGATAATTTTGGATATTGGGATTTGATGACAGCAAACCTGAAGGGAGTCTGTGAGTAGCTTCTCTGGTCTCTCTGCTCTGATTTAATGCCCAGATCCCAGTGCAGCTGCACATGAATGCATTAAGTATCAAGAAACTGTACTTGTTTGAGGGAGGTGGATGGACATAGAGATAATTCTGGATAATTCCCAGTATGTCGTGGTATCTAAGATAATGAAAGAGAACATTACTTGCTCCATTATGCCCTCTAATGCAATTCAGCAAACATTATTAAATCCTTCTTATGTGAAAGATCCGGGAATCCAAAGTTAGGTTTGTGAAATAAATGATCATAAACACCAAACATGAAAGTTCATGATCCAAAAGCTCTGTCTTATTAACTGTCGCTGTGGATCAGCCTCTTCCCCAGTGTCTCTTAATGCCAGAACTTAACTAACCTGGCTTAAAGTCAGATGTTTACTGCAGGTGCTCATTCGTTCATTCAGTCAGTCAACACATTTGCTGAGTATCTAGTATCTGTAGGTACTATACTAGTTGCTGAGACTGAATACAAGGGCTTAGTGGAAAAACAAACAAATACTTTATTATTATGAAGAATGAAGTGCAGTGTAATAAATATGCTCAGTTGTTCAATACAATCCTTAACCAGCCAGCATTCAGATATCCAGATATGAAAAGGCAGATATTCTATGGGCTGCCTTATTATATTTACTTTCTCCTGGGTTTCTTTTCTATGGCAACTGTTTTGCATAGACCGATCCTTTTTTTCTGACTTATACCACAAGCTGTAGTGTGGAGTCTTTTTCTATTGATTTCAGCTGTTAAAAAATTCTGGACTTGGCTGGTTAATTAGTTCACTCTGCCTGGCCTCTGTCTGTGGCTCCTGCCTTCAACTCTTGGCCTTAGACTGTGATATCTGGTCTTACCTCCTGTCCTAGTGGTCCCTGACCCAGGACCCCATTGTGAGTTCTTGGGCTCATTTCTGGTCTCTATAAGGCCACTGTTACTGGGGTTCTGCTATTGTACTCAGATAATATAAGGGGTTTATGCCAGTGAGTATGCTGTTGCAGATAGGTCCAGGATGGCATATCCTCAAAGTAAATGAGTATATCTGTTGTCTTCTGTCACAGTATGCAGTGCAAAAATCAACCACACCACACCACCCAGCAGCATAAAACATAAGCATTTACTTACCTCACGAGTCTGTGAATGGACAGGGCAGTTCTGTTCTTGGCTGGCAAGTCACTGACAAAGCAGTTTACTTACTGATTGTTGCTGGGCCTAAGCACATATCTGTGTCCCAGGCCTGGATGACTGCGCTGGCTCGGTCCTGCTCCATGCAGCCTCTCATCATCCAGAAGACCAGCCCAGGTTTATTTTCATGGAAGCAGCAGGGTTCCAAGAAAGAGAGAAAGCATACAAGGCCTCTTGAGTCTTAGGCTTGGAAGTGGGTCTGTGTCACTTTCACTGATCTTTTCTGGCCAAAGTAAGTCACAAGGCAGCCCTGATTTAAGGGGTGGGAAAACAAACCTTGCCTCTTCTTGAAGGGAGTAGCTGCGAAGTCAAAATCAAAGGAATCTGGGAAAATCGGGGTTTTCTTTTTCTATCAGTCTTCCAAAATGAGTTGGTTCCTGACCATTCAACAGTATATTTCTCTACGGTTTTCGGTTACAACTTGAGTAGGAATGGTGATGTGGACATGACGTGTGGTGGAGAGAAGAGATGATCAAAGTGGTGTTTTTTCCATCCCTCAATGGAGCAGCCTCGAGAGCTGTGCAAGATGCCGTAGGAGGGAATAAGGACAAGTGGAACAAGCATGGTGGGAGCATTTGTGAAGTGGAGTACAAAGGCTTCTTCTAGACATTTGATTGACTCATCCTGATTGCTCCCACTTTCATCTTGGTTTCCAAGAGCAAGGGGGAAATTATAAGGAATACTCTGGGTGGCTTCTCTCCAGGGGATCTGTAGAACCCTCACTATCTGGATGGTAGATACAATCAGGAAAAGAATATTGGTTCCTGAAACTAGTTTCTCATTGTAGATCCCTGAATGTGGACAAAGAAGGTGGACAAAGCCTTTTCAGGCTTATTACAAAGATACACAGGATGAGGTGGGTGGGGGTGTTTCGGATAAAGTCTGATTGTACCTTTAAAGGTATTACTGCTCCTTGTTTATCATGCACGCCTATTTGATTTGTCTCCAGAAACAAAAAATTCCTTCATTTCTGTTTTTAATCCTTTCAGTTATTCACATCACTGACTTGAAAACATAGTGAGCCAAATAATATTTCCTATTTTTCTGATATTTTTTAAAAAGACATGCTTCATCTCCAGGGAAGCATTAATGTAAAAAGATTTTGCTGAGAAGGCAAGTATATTTACTCAGAATCTTGAAATATTATTGTTGAGTGGTATGCACTTGTACCACATGATTTTTAGGATAAATGATTTCGGACTATCTTGGCTTAGCAGTATTCTCTGGGGTTGGTTTACAGTGAGTATATTATATTTATTTAATTTACCTTATTTAAGTACAGTTCATTTTGTTGCTTGTAGTTTATTTACATCTGACCACTTTAGCATTTGGTTAGTGTTTTCTTTACTCATAAGAATGCATTAACTACAAAGAGCAATTTCTCCGTTGTCATCAGATGAATTCTCTCTATGTGTAAGATGTATAGAATGATGGCATCTTAGAGTCAGCAGAGACCGTAGTGATTATTTCACAGCTATACCGATGCAAAGACATGATAGTTTATTTTCCAACATAATGTCTCTTCCTTCCGTATGCTGGATAATCCTCAGAAACACCTATGACTTTTATTCAACTTCTTCGACTAGCGATTGTAGTGTCTAAGACTTTTCAGGCATTGTTTGACAAAGCAATTCTTGGCAAAGAGTTGGCAAGAGGTCTTTTTTCACTCTCTTGGCTCATCCTCCTGCCTCCAACACAGCATTGCCACCAGATGGGGGACGGAAGGTGAAGCTTAGAAAAAGATACCACCTTATGCGACCCCACAGAACTTGTCATATTTCTGGCTAAGGAAGCTGGAGGTGAAAGATGAAAAAGCATGAACGTGCATGCAATAGTCCAGGGGAAAAGCAAGCAGTTCATTCTGGCTGAAATACAGAATGATGGAGATAAACCAGCATAGGTCGACTGGGTCTGTGTGAGTCCTCTAAGAAGTCTTAGAGTCTTTGAAGATTTTCCTAGCAGAATATTTCAATACCTAGTGGCGCTGAGTAAGAAAAGTTTAAGAGAATGACTTTAAAGGTAGGGAGAATAGTTATTTAAAAAAAATCTGTTGCAATAGACTAGATAAGACGGTACTAAAGTGATTGCAAAGGTGAGATTTGGTTTGTTGGTTTGGTTTCACCTGCAGGACATTTTTGCATTGGGGGAATTGGATGTAAAAGGTAAAAGAGGGTGAATTAGATCATGACATTAGAACTTCTCATTCGATGCGATAATATTATTATTAAAAATTTCTTTTATGTTCATATTTGAGAGAGAGAGAGAGAGAGAGAGAGAGAGAGTGCACTAGCAGGGGAGGGACAGAGAGAGAGGGAGACACAGAATCTAAAGCAGGCTTCAGGCTCTAAACTGTCTACACAGAGTCCAACGCAGGGCTCGAACTCAGGAGCTGTGAGATCCTGACTGGAGCCAAAGTTGATGCTCAACTGACTGAGCCACCCATGTGCCCCAGTGTGATAATATTATTAAGGGAGCTAGCAGAAATAGAAAAACGAACATGTTTGAGTGGAAGATAAGTTGAGTTTAGAGGTGCTGATTATGACATCAAAGTTGACATGGCTGTCAACAGAAGTTGTGTCTGGAATTCAGGAGAGGAGTTGGGAGTGAGAGTTTTAGATTTGAGATTTGCAGACATCTCTGAGGGTAGCTAAAGCCACCAAATGAATCACATTGAAGGGTGTATTGAGACAATAAGCACGATAAACATGGAAGCAAACACCAAAAGATGTGGGGGTAATGGAAAAGAAGTCAACTGAAAGAGTTAGAAGGGAAAACAAGATTTTGTCTTTAAATGGTTTCTGATTGAACCCTCTTTTGCAAATTGTTTCGTTGATTCAGTCTAAGATTCTGATGGTAATACTTTTTTGGATATAAATTTTTCCATATACAGAAGGATGGAAGCTAGGGATTTGAAAAGCTAGTATTTACTATTCTCTTATTTTTTATTTTTAAATTTTTATTATTTTTTTTAATTTTTTTTAATGTTTATTTATTTTTGAGACAGAGAGAGACAGAGCATGATTGGGGGAGGGGCAGAGAGAGAGGGGACACAGAATGTGAAGCAGGCTCCAGACTCTGAGCTGTCAGCACAGAGCCCGATGTGGGGCTCGAACTCACAGACCGCGAGATCATGACCTGAGCTGAAGTCAGACGCTCAACTGACTGAGCCACCCAGGTGCCCCTATTATTTTTTTAAAGTTGAGCACTGATTATTATTTTTTCTTATTTTTTAAAGGGACATAGTCTTCTTCTTGTGTGGGATAAATCATTTTATCTCTCCAAGACCCTAATTAAAGCTTCAATGTTCTGATCTTAAGTCACACAGTCCTGATAAATGCTTATAATTAACAGCTTAAAATATGTATAAAACAAGCCTTGCGTCCATCAACAGATGAATGGATCAAGAAAATGTGGTATGCAGCAGCCACTCTGGAAAACAGTATGGAGATTCCTCAAAACATTAAAAAAAGAACTATGCTACAATCCAGCAATTGCATTACTAGATATTCACCCAGAGCATACAAAAATACCAATTCGAAGGGATGCACACACACTGTTGTCTAAAGTAGCATTATCAACAATAGCCAAATTATGGAAAGGGCCCAAATGTCCGTTGACTGATGAATGAATAAAGAGGATATGATATATATGTACAATGGGCTATTACTCAGCCAGCAAAAAGAATGAAATCTTGCCATTTGCAATGATGTGGATGGGGGTAGAGTGTATTATGTTAAGAGAAATAAGTCAGAGAAAGACAAATCCATATGATTTGACTCATGTGGAATTTAAGAAACAAAACAGATGAACAAAGGGGGAAAAAAGAGGGGCAAACGATAAAACAGACTCTTAACTATAGAGAACAAACTGAGGGCTGTGGGAGGTAGGTAAGCAGTGGCAGGATGGGCTAAAGAAGTGATGAGTATTAAGGAGGGCACTGAGTGTTGTACGAAAGTGATGAATCACTAAATTCTACACCTGAAACTAATATTATACTGTATATTAACTAATTGGAATTTAAATAAAAACTTGAAGATAAAAGAAAAAGAAAAAAGAAAAAGAAAATTGTGGTATACATATATATATATATGTGTATATATATTATATATATATGTATATATATAATGGAATACTATTCAGCTTTGAAAAAGAAGGAAATCCTGTCATTTGAGACTACATGAATGAAGCCAGAGGGCATTATGCTAAGTGAATAACCTAAACAAGGACAAATACTGCATGGTATCACTTATATGTGGAATCTTAACAACAACAAAATCAAACTCATAGAAACAGAGTAGTGGCTAGAGATTGAGGGATTAGGAAAAGGTTGGTAAAAGGGTAAAAATTTTGTTATAAGATGAATAGGCCTCAGGACCTAATGTATAAATGAAGACTATGGTCGATTATGTTGTGTTGTATAATTGAAATTTGCTAAGAGAAAATGTAAATGTTCTCACTAAAATAAGTAAGTAAGTAAGTAAATAAATAAATAAATAAATAAATAAGGGAAATATGTGAGGTGATGGATGTGTTAACTCAATGGGGGAAATCCTTTCACCATGTATACACATATCAAATCGTCATGTTGTATATTAAATATCCTACTATTTTATTTCTCAGTTATACAGCAATAAGGCTAAAATGTATAAATATAAATTGCTTATTAAAATTTTCAAATAGAACAGAAGGGTTTTTTTTTTAATCATTATTTTTAGAGACAGAGAGGGAGAGAGTGAGCACACAAGGGGAGGAAGAGGGGAGAGGGAGAGAGAGAGAATCTGAAGCAGGCCCCATGCTCAGTGTGGAGCCCAATGTGGGGCTCAGGTCCCACATCCCTGGGATCATGAACTGAGTTGAAATCAAGAGTCAGGACACTCGATGGACTGAGCCACCCAGGCACCCCCAGAAGTATTTTTTTTAAGTAAAGGTTTTACTTCCTTGAATATAGTTGCTTATTTTCACTTTCCAGGGTCCTGCCATTTACATTCCTTGTATATATTTCTATACAAAATTTCTATATCTTTGTAATTTTAGGTGTACACACAAATGAATATGTACATATAAGATGTTCTCAAAAATCTGCACAATGCTTCAATAATATTAATGTTGATGTCGATTCTTTCCAAGTATGTGCAAACCATGTTGTGCTTCTCGGATCTTAAGTATGAAAGAACTAGAAATTGTTTCTCATGATGTACGGATGGCCAGAATGGCCTCTCTATAGATCATCTTTGGCAGAAGACCAGTGCTACTTGTGCTCAGTCTACTTATTTCTAAGTTACTCTAAGCCCATATTTTAAATTTTATTTAACACCGTTTTTTATATATGCAAAGCTGTATGGATGTGCTCTACTTGCCTGTAGATGGTCCATCCACTTCATCCTGCACTCACTGGGGCAGAAGAGCCACACACTCTTTGTCAGTTCTCTCTACTTCCTTCCCTCACCTACACCTTTCTAGGAAGATAAACAGAGGGGATACAGAATTTTTTTAACCATGATATGAAATATGACACCCTCATCAGAAAGCAGAATAGTGAGTCAGTGGCTTAGTTTGAAGAATAATTTTTTTTTCCTTCTTGAGGTATCCTCAAGAAAACTCCCAGCAGTGCCCAAGGTTCTTGACACAATTATGTAGTGATTTTTACTTGTAGGAGCAGATGCATCTAATAAGAGAGTGTGATTGTGCTATTGTAACTGCCTTTCCATATCTATTCTGGAGAAGGACAAAGAACACCATAAGGAAATTGTGCTTGTTTTCTTGCTCTTTTCTAATATATATAGATTATAGAATGGCTTTTCCCTCTATATCCCAAGTAAGGCAAAGGATTTGTATTTGGATCCTATTATTAATCAACATTTCTGCTCATAATAGTAAAGAGCTAAAATGCTAATTTGGTTTGCTAAAACGGACACATGATGTTCTGTGTTACAAACAAGAATCTTCTCCTAATGTGTGGGGAGCACCAGCTCTGAGTTAGCACTATGCATATATGGACTGAAGATTCTCACCTTCAAGGGAAGTGCTTGAGGCAGGATAGATAATACCTGGGTAGTTCCTGGGTATAGCATTTGGTAGAGATCACTGTTATGAAACACAGAAAGCCTAAGGAAAGAAATGTTTTCTTGTTGGCCGTCTTTTCAGAATCTCCCAATCTTGTTAATATGTAGACGTACAGAATAATTTATTCATGAACTTCTTAAAGCAGACAAGGTTTTATTCACCTTTGTGTTGTACTCCATACCTAGCTACAGTGGCTTATGCTGAGTGGGCTCATTAGGTGTTTGCCATGAGAAATTAAAAGTTAAATTATGCATTATTATTGTTTTCTCAACCAATTTAAGATCCGTACCACGAAAGATGAGTTGCATCGCCCTTTTGTCCTCAGTTTTCTCATCTGTGATATAGGATGAATACTAACTCTTCTTACATGACAAGTGCAATATTATAGTCATGACTGATGTTGAATTAGTTTGTGTGAAAAGTTGCTAAACCCAAGCAACAAGTAATTCCTCAGGTTCGTTTTGGTGTTTCTCACAGAGAAAGTAATTGCCTATTGTTTGCTTTGAAAGTGATTTGAAAATAACAGGTACTATCCTAAACCAATTTATCCTTTGATTTCTTTGTAACGGAAATGTTTACTCACTGTGCTTCCACTTTCCACGTTAGCAAAAATGTTGGCTTCCAGAAACTGCCCTAGAAATTTAAGTGACATGATGAATTATTTTTGGAATGGTAATTTCAGTCACTAACATCATTACTTCTCATTTTCTTCATTGCTTTTGGACATCACTGGAATGGTGGGGGCAAGAGTACATTACTGTAATGGGGGGGATCATACAATGTAGAATAACTGTATTCATAACTCTTCTACCTACTTGGCAGAAAAATCAATGGGCTGCATTTTATCATTGCACATGGGGACAGTTATGTAGTGTTCCATAGATTATAAACATTTGATAGGGCCCTAGGAAAAACTAGATAAGGAGAAATCTTTTAAGGAATTTCTAGGTAAAAATTAAGTCAGAAAATTAATGTTAATTCCTTACTATATACCTAGTATATCCTGAAAGAGTAAGGAATAAGAATTTATTTTATGTTAGTAACCTAACATCTTTACTTTTCATGTCATACATTTTCACTCATTTTCATTAGGGCTGACAATGGCCTTGATAGCATTACTCAAATCACATTTTTCCACAATGGAAATGCTACTGTTTATGGTGTCCTTTGTATTAAAAACAAATAAGGCAGACTTAAAAATTATGTGCTCATAGTGTTTAATTCATGTCTTAATGTTGTTGCTGATGTATTATCCATGTACCCTACGTATCTCTATCATTGCACTTACGGAATTGTTTTATGGCACTTAGGCTTATGTGTCTGTCTTCTCTAGCGGAAAGGACTGTGAATTATTCATCTTTGAATCCAAATGCCCTGTACCATGCCTTGCTCATTACAGATGCTCAACATTTGCTGAATAAATGCCTGAATGAATGAACATACCAAACTACAATGTGGTGTCTTGAAATAATTCATCCACAAAGAATACTTGACTTTTTCCTCAGAGATTATTAGCTCATTTATTCCATCTCCCTTTATGTTTATTTTGCAGATAGGTAAATTGAGATTCACTAGCAACTTGCCAAAGTATTTGTAATTATACCAGGAATCAATGTTTCTAGCTATAATGGGAACTTTAAAGGGAAAACACTATATATGCATGGCTATGGACTATAATGAAAAGAGAGGGGGAATGCCATCAGCCCTTCTTCATCTTAACAGAGAAGTTAGATGTGACTATCAGGGCTAGCTATATTTTCCCAGTTATTCGTCATTCCTTGAGAGTAGTTATTTCTGAATTGTGATAGTTTTGGGTTGATTTAGTCCATGAGCTTATTAATGCTCTCAGAAAAAATGAGCCTTGTCTTTCTTTCCCTTTGTAGTGCACACATTCATAGGGCATAAAGCTTTCCCTAGGTGCTGGCACACCCAAAGTACATTTTACCAAGCTGATTTACAACCGGGTCTGGTCTCTAAGAGATTCCTGTAGCAAATGAAGGCATAAGTAAAATGGGAGAGTTCTGTATGGTGCACGGTCCATCAACATTAATGAGAGCTATAAATGTTTCGTGTGTGTGAAGTACAAAATGGACCTACAAAGTTGTTTTTATTGGTATTTATTCATGGGACAATCAGTGTCCCTGGCACCTATAAACATATAACAGATAAGGTTCCTGCCCTGAGAAGCTTACAGTCTAACTCAAAGAGATAACAGCTATCAGACTGTGTTTTAGTGAGCTGGGTTTCTCTCCCAAGCATTGCAACACGCACAGGAGAGTGGAACACTGTCCTGGTCACTGATGAGCTGGCTTCATTGCTCTAAGTCAAGTAATAGTTCAGAACTATCCCAGCCCCAATGCTACTGCTGCTCTCTCCAGTGGGGGTGACTATGCGGGCACTGGTCACTCATGTTAAAGGAGAAGATAAAGAACTAAGCTAGAATTTTGGAAAATGGAAACAAGCAAATAAGAAAGCACCCAGGGAACTTCCAATTGCCTTACTGACTGTATAAAAGCCTCCAACCTGGAATTAATCATTTCAGTCATCTATAAGTAGGTTTGTGTCTCCCTTTTCGTAGCCGTCTCGCCCCACCATAAATGACATTCTGTTTTATGGAAGCGTAATGTGAAAATCTACTGATAAGCCAAATAATAAAAACTTTATAGCATGTCAGGGCTTTTTTTTATTATTATTATTTAACCTCAATCAAGTTATAATACTGAACACATGTATCCTTGGCCTAAATCACCTTGTCAAGTTTAACTGTATATTCAACTTCATTTACATGACATATGATCTAATACTGGAGAACAACAATACCATTGTAGTGTTAATTGAAAACTCCAAACTGAGAGCCAGAAGAAACCACTGGTCTGATTGCTGAGGGTCCCAGGGAAGGGGATCTATTCCCACACCTGCAGTTGGTCCATAACACTAACATTGTTACCAACATCTGGGTCTAATCAGTCCAGAGGCCTTGATACGCTGCTCCTGGGGCACATAAATTTAGCATTACATTCATTTTAAAAGCCCCCTCTTTCAGATTTTTGAGGACAAGATAGATTCATGGCTCCACAGAGTCTAACAAAGTAGAAACCACAAACAGAGTAAGTTACTGCCACAGGCCTCACGGACTTGACTTACCAACTCTTTGCCACTTAAATAATGGAATTTTATGTTCAGCCCTGGCTATCAAAAATGTGTTTCCACCAAAAGTGAAGTATGACTGAAAAGCTGTATTTCAAATAAAAGCAAATCCTTAGAAAGTGAGCCAATTTGTATAAATCAGACTTTAGGTAAGGATATGAGATAATATCTAACAGAGAAATATAAGCTTAAGAGTCATAATTTACCTCGTTTGGTTAGTAACTGGAAGGGCTTTTAGAAGTGACCCTTCATGGTGTGCTGTAAGGAGGTTTGCATCCAAAGGGACTTTTCAGAGGAAAATTTAAAGATTTTTAGATCTTTCAGTGGGACTTTGGATAGATGGCTACTGAGGCTAAAGGGTCTGCTTGACCTGATAATTATTTTCTACAATTGCTCCACAAAGTGTAGCTTTTATGAAAAGTTCTACTGCCAGTCAACAGCAGTGAAAACTAAATCCCCTCTTATGTTTCGTGCACATGCCCTGGGTAATAGTAACCAAAGCCTTCCGAAGTAGAAAAAAAGCCTGCGCAATATTTGCAGGGACATTTATTTAAGATATAAATACAAAACAAAACAGGAACAGAAACAAAACCATGAGTAGTTTTGCAAACTACTCACGTGTGTGCTTGAGGCCAAGGTGCCTTAGAGCAGAGTTTTCCCTTTGTTTTGTTATGTTATTGCTAGTTTCTTTTTCCATTTTTCCGTCTTTTATGTAACTAAAAAAGAATTGGCTGTGTAGTTCAAGGGGCTGAAGACATGATAAAAAACATTCTATGGATTGATAAGGTTTGGTGTTTGCTGGCTGCATTGTTTTATTGATCTATTGGCTTAAATATGGTGCCTTACCTCCCAGGACTTCATCTGAACTGGATAAATTCTCTTTCTAATGAATGTTCCTAAATGGTCCACAGTTGGAAATTAGTAAACAAATGGGATTAGTAATGACCAAATAAACCTGGGAAGGAAGATACTGTTCCTTGGACTTATACCCAGTAATAGGGTAGGCATTTTTCTCCTAATGTTGTAGACAGAATTTGGTGATGTGGTGCCTCACCTCAGTCAAATATTTTACCCTGGGCTCATTTGTTTTTCTTTCCAGTCCTATTTTGTTTATGAATTGGCATAACTGTAGTCTTATGAGTGAAAAATATGAAAATCAAACTGGAATATTTATGTAGAAAAGTAGATTGTTCACTTGGAAATAAAGTATGTTACATTAAGAAGAGATCTCCAGAGTTCTGGGTAGAGCACAGATGAGAAAAATCTGTGGTCCCCAAGAAATGTTGTGCAGTTTAGGACACAATGTTCATAAAAATGACCCTGGTTCATGAAGAAAGACTCAAATAATGTTCAAACAACTATATTTAAGAAAAACAGAATATGTTTCTACATTTAAGAAGAGCTGATTTCAAAAAAAAAAATCCATCCAGAGAACATTTTAGTTATCAGAAAACTAAAAAAAAAAATTGGTTATCTGAAAAAATCCATTGGATAAGTTTATATCCAATACTTATATGGATATAATTATCCATATAAAGAATGATACAGATTATTTCATTTGTTTAGTGAAAAGTGATAGGCACAGTATATGTTGGAGGGGTTCCCACAGACACACTAAAAGTGTTGACAATCTCGCATTTCCCATATAATGCATGTGGTAAACACCCATACTACATCTGTTTAAAAGCTCTTCAATATCCAGTTTAAATACGGTTTTAAATGCCTTGTTCCAGTAAGCTTAATTTTGTAACTCCAAATACTTTCAGGAAGTGATGTAAACTAGAAACACAACCTAGAGTCTTATCAAACTTTACTTTGTTACTTTGAGAAATTATGGAATATCTAGAGCTGTCCACAACTGTATCTGGGTTGTACCCATTTTGCAGTGCTCCATGGTAGGGGAACAGAAGCAGTGTACAAGGGGAAATTTGAAACTGAATCCCTTAATAACTATGCAATCTCTATTTCCCCAAGCAAAAGTAGTGAACAAAAGAGGATTTTTACTTGATCAGCCACAACCTGAATAATTGCAGAGTTCTCATATTCTTTACAAATATTATTAATAGGTAATACCAATTGAGTCTGTTACAGAGCAAGTGCGTGTCAGGTGGTCTACATACATGATCATCTTTTATTTTATGCTTTTAAGCCTCTCGCCTCCCAGGCTTCTCTCCAGGCAAATCTCCACTGAAAACAGATGAGAGGACAGTATTAATAGGACATGCATTACTATACTTCAATATTATCCTTCTATTATGTCCTCCATGGGCCAAACTTAGACTTTTCAATTCTCTCTGCCATTAATAGCAAAAGTCATTCTCAAGTGCCTCAGTTTTTCATGCAAATTACATGTCTAATGTTGGACCTGCAGGTCAGCCCAGGCTTTGTGAGCCTGGAGGGTATCCAAGGTTAGGCTGTCAAATGGAGACCCCTGCTATGCCTGTTTCCAGGAGGGAGTGGCAGGCTTTGCATTCTGGGATGAGACAGAATTTGTATACCTATGCCTTGACTCACAAAACACCTTGCTTCCAAACACTTCCAATTAAAGAGCGACCTGTTGTCATGGAATTTACAGAAGAAAAAAGTTGGAATAATTGGCATTAAAATAAGACTGACGTACTTTACGTTATGGCTCAACCAAAAACATTTTTAGTGCCATTTTTGGACTAATTCAATAGAAACCGAAGTCACTTTGGTCTTCATTCAGGATTTTTTTTTTTCAAGTTCTTTGTAGCTTGAATACCTTTGTGCAGACTATTCAGTTGGCTTGACCCGCCCACCCCCACACCCCATTTTCATATTGCCACACTCCATTTCATCCATTGGGTCTCAGCCTAACTATTACTTTATCAGAGAGGTGACTAGGAACCTTGATGAAGGAAAGTTCATTTTGTCCCCGTCATTCCTCTCTAGCACCCTGCTAATTTCCTTCATGGTTGTTGTCAGCAATTTGTGTCTTTACATTGTTTTGCTTGTTCAATGTCTGTCCCTACTCCAAGGTACTAGAGGGCAGGGCCATATCAACTTTAATCAAAACCTCTTCCGGTACCAAGGAGCCTTAGTAAGAATTAGAAAAGTTGCCCCCCCCCCCATGTTCTTTGACTGGATATATTTTGCAGGGTACAATCTAGTTTCCAGGTCTTAGAGCAGATCTTGACATCTAAGAACTCAAAAGCGTTTTTACTGAATGAACTTACAAAATATAATTTTCTCCTCTGAAATATTTACCTCTCCATCAGTCCAGACTTTGCAGTTCCTTCATCCACATCGATGTCTTTTTCTTCTTATAGAAATTTTAGAAATGATAGCTGGAAATTTCTTGAATATTATCTACCTATAGTGTTCTTTTGTTGTGTGTTCTTCAACAGATTTTAGTCTTTTCCCCCCAAATTATGTGATTAGTTGTATGCCTCAAAAAAATTAAATTGAACTTGAAGTGATCTTGGTGGGAAATGGGAACTTATAACCATATTATTACTAAAAGAATTGAAAAAAATTACTAAAAGAAAAGCAAAGACTAGAGAAACACTTGAATCTTCATGGAGATTTCTATGCAGCCATTAGCTTAAAAGATAATAGTTACCGTGTAAGGAAAAGAGGGATAAGACCAGATTCATAAACGACGAAGCCCCAATAAATTCTAGTGGTACAATCATTTGATAAAACATATCTATAAACATTGATCTATTTTAAAATAGGAATAAATGTAAGTAAAACAGATACTATAAAAGGCATTATCATTGAGCTAGTGGAGTTTTTAGATGTATAAAAATGCTTTATGAGAATTATACAATACAGGGTAGAATTAACGTGCTTGAAAATGTATCCAACAGATAATCAAATGAAAGCACAATGGACGCAGTGCCAGAGAATTATTTGGATTTGATTCTTTTCTTCAGTGGAATTCTCTCTTTTAAGTATTAATCTATTTAACCTTTGGAAGTGAAATATTTGTCTCGTAATGGGAAAGCTGCATTTAATTGTAAAACTAGAACTCGTCCTTGGCTGCTTTATGCTTCACTAAAGCATTCTCTTTCTAAGTCTTCTATGTTCAATATTTAACATATAAAAAGAAACAGCATCAAACAAGTCTGGGTAGAGGTATGTTTATGTACAGGTCCCAATCACTCTTTCTGGCTCTGGAACAGAAGTATATGAATGGTCTCAAAGCCAGTGCTTTTGGACTCGTTTGGTCTAAGCTTGTCTCTATCTATCTCGACCCGAGTCTTTCCAGTTCCCACATCTGATCTCACAAATAATGAAAGAAACTTACAATGTTAATTCTAAAATAACCACCATTGCTGATCTAATAATCATATCGGGTGATCATTTTTGTCATAGTTCCACTGAAACAACGTGCTTATCATTGTTATATAAAGGACAATACACTTTATTAACTTCTACATTTATTCAAAAGCTCGGTCATTTAGTAGAGTCCATTATTTCTCTCAATTACAATCATATGCTTGTGAAAATTATAATTAATACAGTAATAAAATAAAAATTATCTTTATTCTGCTAATGGTAATATTTTCTGTATGTGCCCCAGTTTCCTTGTCTGTACCATGGAGAGCACATATTTGATTTGTTACCTTATTACCATAATTTGTTAAAGTAATCCTAGTGGCTCTAGTGGCTCTAACTAAACCCCAAATTCTCAATCGTTTAACAACATACAGTTTATTCCTTATCCCGCACAAGTGTTCCTGGTTGGGTAGCTCTCTGTAAGAGTGGTTTGAAGACTCAGGTTGCTTCCATATTGTGGATTCATCATATTCACATGTGGTTTCCATGTTTTCAGAGGAAGGGGAAAGAGACTGTGTGGAAGAAAGAACTGATGCATAATAGCTTCACCAAGGGGGCAGGAACACATTGTCCTGGCTGGACAGCTGCTTTCCAACAGTGACTCTCCACCAAAGAAGGGAAGCAGGGTTCTCTGGGGCTCAGCTAGTTTCTTTGCCAAAGCCTAGTGGTGAGGATTAAATAAGGAAATCCATGTAAAGAGTTCACAACAGTAGTTATCACATAGAAATTAAAGATAGTGCAGCTCTTCTCTTCCCTTCCTTCTCTCTCCTCCCTTCTCCTCCCTTCCTCTCCTCTCTCTCCTCCCTTTCCCTCCCCTCCTTCCCCCTCTTCCTCTTCTTCTTCCCTTCTCCTCTTCTTCTTTTTCTCCTCCTCCTTTTCACTGTCCAGTGCTCAAATAATTATCTCTACATTACTATTGAAACTCAGCAACTTTGCTTTGTATTCATTATTTATCCTTTTCTTAGGATATATTTTTGACCTGGAAAAATATTAGTATTCTATTCTTGTACTTCCCTTTGCTTTATCTTTTTCATATATTTGGACCCCTAATGTATACTTATGGTCAAATATCATGAGTGTCTATCTTTTACCATACTTCTGGGGAAATGTTTTGTTATGTAACACTTGTTCTTTCTCTTTTCATTGAGAAAACAATTTGAAATTTCAGCTGGAGAGAACATGTAAAGTTGTCTGACTCTCTCAAAAGTCTTGTCCTATAAACTATGAAACTATATACAAGGAGGCACACTTTCCTTTTTTGGACAACTATTTATTATTCCTCTGATTAACTCTTAGCTCACATATACCAGGACAGTGTTCTTATATCTATACATAAATATAGTGAATTATGTCCTAGAATTCAGTCTTAGTTTTATTACATAAGAGAACAGAGTTGCTGCCTGGGCCAGTTCATCCAATCCTTCCTTCCTGCCATGAATCTCTAGATTTAGGAAATATATTATTTTATATATTTTACATTTATATATATTATAATATATATGTGTTTTTCTCATTTTTGAATTTGCATTTGTGTGGATTGAAATGTGTTTTTATTAAGTTAACAACAAGATGCCTCTGCGTACCATTTGTAATTTCAGTTATCAGTTTACTATACATTGCTGAAGCATTGATTAAGAAATACACAGTTAAGGAGTACCTGGGTGGCTCAGCTGGTTGAGCGTCCAATTTTGGCTCAGGTCATGATCTAATGGTTGCTGGGTTCAAGCCCTGCATCGGGCTCTCTGCTGACAGCTCAGAGCCTGGAACCTGCTTCAGATTCTTTGTTTCCCCCTCTCTCTCTCAAAACTAAATAAACACTTAAAAAATAAAATAAGTAAAAAGAAAGAAATACACAGTGTAAGGGGCACCTGAGTGGCTCAGTTGGTTGGGCGTCCAACTTTGGCTTAGGTCATGATCTCATGGTTACTGGGATCGAAACAAAATGTATCGATATTTGTGGTACAGAACTATCTCAGTATAAAGGGATATTTATAGTTTTAAATGATTTTACTGGAACATAATAGAGATGTTTTTGTTTTTGTTTTGTTTTGCTTTAAGAGATGCTATTCTTTTCTCTCCACTTCTAAAAGTAACACATTACCAAAGCAGAGAACATAGAAAATCCACCAAGGAAAACAATAGCTTCTCCAACCCACTCGTTGGGGATATATCCGCTGTAGGATGGAGGGATGAGGCAGGCACTGTCCGAGGCTGCGCACAAGCACACGAGCGTCCCAGGAACTCAGGTGGGGTGGAGATGAGGGACAATGCGCAGTGACCCGCAGGACTCCAACAGCGTGGTAGGATCAAGCTCAAGTCTCGTCCTTCACTATTCGAAGCTATTTTTCTCTTCCTCAGCACACTCGTGAGGGCAACCAAATGAGAAGGAAGAAAATATTCATGAACATAAGTGCAAAACTCCTTATCAAAATATAGTAAATAAAATCAAACAAGTATAAAGATGACATTGCATCAAGACCAGGTGAAGTTTTATTCCAGCAATGCAAAGGTCAACATAGGAAGAGCAAAGAATGTGGTTAACCATATTAACTGAATAAAAAACAAATTATATAATCACTTCAGTTTTTATTGTAAAATTATTTGACAATATTAAATATCTGCTCATAATAAAATACCCAGCAAGCGAGAAATAGAACCTCCTCAAACTACGAAAGAGCATCTATGTAAAATCTAGAGCTAACATACTTAATCATGATAGACTGGATGCTTTTCATCTAAGATAAGTGACAATGCTATGATTTCTGCTTTGACGATCATTTCTATTCAGCAATGTACTGGAAGTCATAGCAGGTCCTATAAGGCTAGAGAAAGAAATAATATCCTAAGTATTAGAAAAGAAGTAATATTATCGCTGCTTAAAGAAGACATAGTTATCCACACAGGAAAGATTACAAAGAAATTACAAAGCAATTACTAAAAATATCAAGTGAATTTCCCAAGACTATAAAACACAAGATCAATATTGAAAATTCAATTATATTTACTAGATGAAAACAGCAAACAATAAGAATAGGAATTAAAATTTTTTCTATTTACCATATTTGATTGGAATTTAATACTTATGAATGTTTTAAAAAGTGCAAGATTTCTATAGTAAGATTTACTAAAATTCCTAATATAAATTAAAAATAAATAAATAAATGGAGAGTTATACTATGTTCATTAATTGGAACACTTAATACTGTGTCTATTCTCCCCAAATTAATCTGTAGAATCAACACAATACCAGTAAACTTTTTAATAAAAATTGACGATATTATTCTAAAACATATGTAGAAATTGAAATGTCACAGAAAAGTCAAAACAATCTTGTAAAAGAGCAATAAATTTGGAATACTTATGTTACCTGACTTAAAAAATTACTGTAAAGCTACATTAATCAAATAGTGTGGCACTTACGCAAGGATATTAAAATAGATTCCTAGAATAGAACCGAGAGTCCAGAGAGAGACCCAATTCACTTTTGACAAAGGTGCCAAAGAAATAAAGTGGAGAAGAAAAGTCATTTAAACCAATGGAAAAGTGAAAAATACACAGAAAAAATTAACTTTGGTTCCTATCTTACGATACACAATAGTTAATTCAAGATGCCTCACAGAACTGTTATAGGTAAAATTTTAAAGCTTTTAAAGACATAGGAGAATTTTTTTATTTTGATGGTAGGATTTTCAATGTTTTTGTCACTGAAAGATAAGTAACTTTATTAAAGAGAATCACTATTTTTTTTAATACTTTATTTGTTTTTAGAGCAGTTTTAGGTTTGCAGCAAAATTTAGGTAGGTACAGAGATTTTCCATATACTCCCTGACCCCACACATGCACAGCCTCCCCTATTTATTAACATTGTCTACCAAAAGGGTACATTTATTACAGTTGATGAAACTATATCGACACATCATAATCACCCAAAGTCCATAGTTCACATTATGGTTCATGCTTAGTGTAAATTTTATGGGCTTGGACAAACATAAAATGATATATGCATCATTGTGGTGTCATACAATTTTCACTGCCATAAAAATCCTCTATACTCACCTGTTTATCTCTCTCCCAAAAGAATATTTTTAAAATATGTATTTATTTTTGTGTGTGTGTATGAGAGAGAGAGAGAGACAGACAGACAGAGCGTGAGTGGAGGAGGGGCAGAGAGAGAGGGAGACACAGAATCTGAAGCAGGCTACAGGCTCCCAGCTGTCAGCACAAGAGCCCAATGCAGGCCTTGAACTCATGAACCGGCAGACCATGACCTGAGCCGAAGCTGGATGCCTAACAAACTGAGCCACCCAGGTACCCCCCTAAAAATATTTTTGAGACCCAGTAAAGAGCAAAGATTTCTTAGACAAAACACATAAAGCAATCATTATAAAGAAAAAAAATGGAAAATTAGACTTAAAATTAATTAAGACTCCATTAAAAAGCAAAATTAGGTAAGCCACAAAATATTCATAAAACATGCATCTGAAAAAGGCTTGTATCCAGAACATATAAAGAACTACTATAATTTGCTAATAAAAAGATTATTTAAAATTAGACAAATCTTAATCAGATACTTTATAAAAAATATATACAAATAACTAATAAGCACATGACAAACTACTCAGCATGTCTAATCATCAAGGAAATGCAAACTAAAAACTCAGTGAGATACCACTATTAACCCCTAGAATGGTAAAAATTTAATTTACCATCATCACCAAATATTGGCTAGAATATGTAGCAACTAGAATTCATATACATTACTGAAAGGCATGAAAAATAGTACAACCGCTTTGGAAGAAAGGTTGTCAATTTGTTATAAAGTTAAACATACAGCTACCATATAACCTAGCATTCCACCCCTGGGCATTAAGCCAAAAGAAATGAACATATACACAGATATGTTCAAATTGCTCAAAATGACTCATAACAGCTTTATTCCTAATATCTTCAAACCAGAAATAACCCAGATCAAAAATAGAATGAATAAAAATATTGTGGCATATTCAGGTAATGGAATAATACTCCTCTGTAAAAAAGGAATAAATGACTGATAAGTATAGCAATATGATATATCTCAAAGACATTAGGCTGAGAGAAAGAAACCAGATACAAAAGAGAATATACTGTGACTCCAGTCTAGAACAGGCAGAACTAATCTATGATGAAAAAAGTTTCTAGAACAGGCAAAAATAATCTATGATAAAAAAACAAAACAAAACAAAAAAAACAACAAAAAAAGAAAAGTAAGTGTCCCTGGAGTTGGTGAGACTGGGAGGGCCATGAAGGAACTTTGCAGGTGATGAAAATGTTCTTTATCTTGATAATGGTATGGATTATACTGCTGCATTAATTTTCAAGCTCATCTTATGGAACACTTAAAATTTATGTATTTTTATGAAGGCAAATTTTACCAAAAAATAAAATAAAGTGTAAAAAAATAAATCTTCCTGGTGTATACTTAATATTATTAGCTTCCTTTATCAGGATAAAATCAATATGCCTTAGACCATATATTCTATAAATAGACAAGCTATCTTTTTAGATAGATTATGGATGGATGGATTCATGGATGGATGGATGGTTGGTAGATAGATAGATAGATAGGTTGCTGACCCAATAACAATGGAACACAAACTTTATATAACTTTTCCATTATTGATAGCACTTGTATTTCTATTCATTTATACTATCATTTATACTATCTTCCAGCCAGTATCATTATACTACCTTCCAGGCAGAACCCTGCCTTCCCTTATCTAGCAGTTATCAAAGACGCACATTTAAAAGATGGTTCAACAAATTTAAGGGCACTTTTTTTGTATGTGCATGTGACAATGAATTGGGACTCTATTTAAAATTAGACAAACACAGTGGAAATATCTATCATTGAAATCAGATAGACCTGATTTCCAATCTTTTTTTTTAATAAATTTTTTTAACGTTTATTTAATTTTGAAGGAGAAACAGATGAGTGGGGGAGGGGCAGAGAGAGGGAGACAGAATCCGAAGCAGGCTCCAGGCTCTGAGCTGTCAGTACAAAGCCCGATGTGGGGCTCAAACTCATGGGCCGTGAGATTATGACCAGAGTCAAAGTCGGACACTTAACCGACTGAGCCACCCAGGCACCCCCCTGGTTTCCAATCTTAATTCTGCAATTTATTAGTTAGGTGACCTTGTACAAGTAACTTAACTTCTCCGGAAATCCATTTCTTTAGCCATAAATTGGGGTGATTTATGCTCTAATGGGTTTATTCATTCATCTATTCAACAAGAAACATTGATTTCCTCTTATTTGCCAGGAACTGGCTGTACAGTTTGAAAAGGACACTAATATCCAGAACATACGAAGAACTCCCAAAACTCAATAATAAAACTACTCTACTTAAAAAAAGGCAAAGACTTAGACAGACACTAGGATGGAGATTGGGAAAGAAGAACACCAGAGTAAATGCAAGAAAACTAGTTAATAAGCTCTTTTCAGTAGTTTGGTTGGAACTCATTTCAGTTTGAAAATGGAGAATGTCAGTGAGGCCAGAAAGTTGTGGACTGACCCAAGAGATGCTTAGAAGGTAAATTCATAGAACTTGGTGAGAATTAGAAATAACGGTTGTAAGGGAGGAGGCAACAAGTATTTTTCTTGCTTGCCGACTGGACGGAGGGTGGTGCCTTTCAGAGAAAGAGGAAATAAGATAGGGAACCAGATTTGGTACTTTTTGAGATAAATGTAGAGAGGGCATGGCATGATGACTGGCTCAGAGGAGGCACTCAATAAATGGAAGCTACTATGGAATGGAACAAAACTAATTAATTCATATGGGATCAGACCTGTAAACTTGATTTCAATTACTATTCTAAAATAAGTTTAAAAAAAAACAGCAAGTATTGATGAAGCCCACAAATATATACCCAAAGGGATGTGAACAGATTTTGTTCAGACACTGCTGCTGTAGATCTAGGAGTTAATTACCCTAATTATAATATGTCTGTTTTGAGAATACTATGAGACCTGAATTCCTCTCTCCTCTCATCTTTGCACACAGGAAGGTTTTAGAATCTCAAAGAAATGCGTAGTAATTTGGCTAAAAAAAGAAAACATCTTTACTAAAAAGTTAGTGAGTTGCTCAAAAAAGAAAGAAGCCAATCTTACACTGAAGAAAAGAGATATAAAACAACATACATCGTATTTGATATTTCTGTACAAGAAGATGCTCTTAAAACATTATAACAGGATGCATTTCTAAGCTATAACTACCTAGCTTAGAAATGAATTTTGATGCTGTTGTATAATCAGGTTACATATGAAAGAAACTCGTAGACCTTAATAACAAAACTAGGCTTTGGAAAAAATGACCAAAGCATACTTATTTTTGTTTTATGCTTTGAAACCTGCATTGAGATATTTCATTACTCTTAAACCATGACGAAATCATGGAAGGCATCATAGCAAGAGCTAAAACCCTGGGGAGGCTATTAACAATTTTGCCTTTACACTTCCTACATGATTGTGGAAATGTGGGTTCTACTTCCCCATGAGACTTTTATTGCCAGGTTTGGTACAACTGCACTGTATCAACAAAAAGGATTATGCATTACAGTGGTGCCCTGGGCAGATTTGCCTTGGAAAGTTAAATTCTATGTTAGCTATCCTAAAGGAGTACCTTAAGTTAGAGGGAAATTAGCTTCCTATAGGGGAAGGGGTGGGGGAGTGTAAAACAAACACATAAATAATGGTCCTATAAAATGGATGCTAATTTTCATTCATTATTTCACTCGTTATTATATATCGTTCATACATTCATTCTGTTTCATTTTATTATCCACAACAGAGGCACAAAAAGATAGAGGTTTTATAAATGGAGTGATCAGATTTCGTCAGGGAAAAAGTGTTATTGTTGTGTAAGTAAAACTTTAGCAGACGGAGATGGTGAGAGAAGACATTTTATTACAAAGAACAGCATGAACATGAGTACAGATTGCCTAGGTAAGAGGTTCATGCAAGTGGGAGCAAAGAGAATGAGAAAAGAAAACCAACTGCTGAGATATGAAGAAGGTAGAACCTATAGGCTTTGGCAGTTTGTACATGTGTGCAGGGAAACGAAAGTGAAGAGTGATGCTATACCATAACCACTGAAACTATAAAAACAAGTAAGCATAGCAATGATGAATCAGTACAGCTGAAGTTCAGAAAATTACTTATGTTGGAGCTTCATAACTCAGTTTATTATTATGGCTTGAGAAATAGTTTCAGATTATGTTTAGGAGATTGTTTGTTGCCTAACATTGGATTTAGGGTTGACTCTTACAAGTTTTGAATTACATAAAAGCGCTTGATGTAGAGACAAAAATACTAGAATGCTGCTTTTCAAGTAAGCAGCAAAGAAATTTTAGATTGTTTTTTGAGCCATGAAAAAATAAAACATCAGAATAACTTACTAGCTTAATGAAATGTAGCCAAGTTGGGGATAATCCAGATTCTAGGACAAATTGTAATATGTTTGTAAAGTCAAAGACTCAGCCTCTTCTTGCATATGCTCTGACTTAAGTCAGTCTTGTCCATAGGGTAAAGCAAAGACAGAAAATTTTATTTTTATAAGCTATTAAACTGTGAGTAGGAGATTGAACTTAATATAGGGCTGTATCCTTACCAGAAGCCATTAAATCAGGGTGGGAAAGATAATTGTATGTTTTTCCAACAGCACAGCAATTGTGAATAGAAGCAAAGGTTTTAGCTTGAACATTCTCTTAAGTCCCTATGGATCATGAACTGAGTAGTAGGGATGTTGCCTATAACTGTGGCAGCTGGTGACTAATTTGTAGCCTGTAGCCACCTCATTCTAAGTGTGTTTACAGCAAGTCTTTGGCTCAACTATTTGAGTAAGAGTCATTCTCACTGGGCTTATTATCACCAGGCCACTCCGTATTCATGGCAAGTGACCAAGTGATGCAGATGTTTGGAGACATGTTAGGCTGAAGATATGCTAAATTAGGAATTAAGGTTCTAAGAGTTTAATAAAGAAGGGCTGTGTGGATATAAAGGGGGAGTTTAAGAGATCTTGGTGGTTAATAAATATTTTCCATCCTAGGTGTGCCTTTACTGGAATTGGAGACTTTGAGGTAGAGGCCATGACTAGGATTATATGTAGGAGAGAAATTTGTCACAGTTGTGTTAGGAATACCTGAAGGCCCTGTATGGACATTCTAAGGGGTCAGAAAAACCATAGCCGAGTTATACACACAATTAGCAAGTTGTTCATCTAACTCTGGGGCTGTCCTACCTAAGAAGAATGACTTGGGTGAGCCAATCCCATTACGTGGATTTCATTTTCTTCCTATATAAAACAAAGACAATGGAACAACTCCTATTTAGAATCTTAGCTCTTAGTTTCACATATTCATAGTCTCATAATTTGAAAAAATAGCACAGTTCTCTACCTCTACCTGTACCTATGCCATTTGCATCATGACTTTGTAGCTCCTCTATCAAGGGGTTGAGTCTATTCTCCCATCCTTTGAATGTGGATTGATCCTGTGACTTACTTTGACCAATAAAATAAGGCAGAAGTAAAAATGTACCAAATGCTGAGTCTAGGCCTCAAAAGGCCTGTGTGTTTTTGTTTATTTTCTTGGAACTCTGCCACCACTATATGAACAAGCCGAGACTAGCCTGATGGATGATAGGAGACATGTGTCCCAATCACCCCTGTCACTCCAGCTGGCAGCCAGCAAAACACCAGCTGTACATGAGGCCATCATAGACTAGCCAGACCCCTACTAACCTGCCAGCTGATGACAGGTGCATCAATGAGCCATGCTGAGATCAGCTAAACCTGGCTCAGATCAGCAGAAGCACCCCCTGACCTATAGAACTGTGAGCAATAATACATGCTTATTTTTTTTTTTAAAGAGAGGTTGACAAACTATGGCCATAGGCTACCTGCCAGTTTTTGTAAAGTTTTATTGGAACATAGCCATTCCCATTTGTTTATGTATTGTCTGTGGCTTCTTCAAGCTACAATGGCAGAGTTAAGTAGTTGGGACAGAGACTGTATGGTTCACAAAGACTAAAATATGTACTAGCTGGCCCTTTAAGAAAAGGTTTGACAACTCCCTGTTTTAAGTCACTCTCTTTTGGGTGATTTGCTACATGATAATATCTAACTGGTGTGCTATCACATTAAGAAATCGACCAAACATTTGGGCTATTTTTTCTTGCAAAATAATTTCTAAAAACTCAATGTGTTCAACAATAACTGACTTATGATCTCTTACAGTTCTGTGCGTTGACTGGGCTCTGCTAGGCTGTTCTTCTGCTCCACATGGTGTTGGATGTTGATGTTATCTAGGAGTAAGACTGGACTAGAATTTCTGACCTGGCACATTCAGGTAGCTGGCAGCTGATGCTGGCTGCCATCTGGGAGATCAGCAGGGGCTACTGACTGGGGCATTATGCACATTTGATGGCTGGGTTCTGACAGGATCTCAAAGGTGAGAGATTTGAGAAGCCCAAGCCAAAGCTACTTCTCATGACTTAGCAGTAGAAGCTTACTTCTGCCATGTTCTGTTGGTCAAAAGTAAGTCACAGGACCAGTCCAGATTTAAGGAGATGGACTACACTAAGGAATCAATACTGGGAGTTTAGGTTCATTGGAGCCAGGGAAGATGTCATTGAATACTAGCTACCTCAACTATAATATATAGCCTTTTCCCTCTCCTTCAGTATTTTTCTTTTTTTCTCCATTTACGTTATAGTACGGTATAGAAATTGTTACACTCACCAGCATGCTTGATATACTTGCACACATAGGTACATGTTTGTGTGCATACATTGGGTTATAGTCTTAGTTTGGTTTGGTTGGGTAGCTGAGTGACATTTATACGTGGATCTTTTGCTTTTGGAAAGGGTCACTTCACATCTGTTTCAATTAAAATGTGTGATGACTCTTTAACCTTAGAATTTTCAAGTTTTAATCATATTATGTAATTTTATCCATCTTTGGCAAGCCGATAATTTAGATTGGAAGGTGACCAAAAATGAAACATATGAAATAATGTAACAACTTTCCATGGTACTTCACTCTCCTTTGGCAGCCATTGCATCCCACACACCTGTGGGCTCAGCATGACCCACTCAACACAAAGTTTAAAAGAAGTCAGAGTTGAGGTTATCTAGGTGTTACAATATTGCTCACTTTGGCATTCTCTCACTGCATCTGAAAATCCCAATACTATGTGCTTTGAGCTCCTGGTTCATTTTGTCTCAACTGATAGATCAGTTGCTTTGAACCACAAAAATCCCTGTCATCTGTTTTGTACTCCTGATTTTCAGGACACTGGCTTGCTCTCTAGCAGTTTTGAGATCTTTAACTTTCAAAGTGGCTGTCTCTAGACCACATTACCTTCTTTCTCTCTCTTTCAAATTCCATGGCAACCATGCCTATTCAGACACCAATCCCTCATATGAATCCCCAGCCCCCACAGACCTGTAGAGTAAATACAAAGCAGGAAGACACAAAAGTCATTTCTATTCATTTTATGCTAGAAGTTAAACTGAGTGGTTTTGAAGTGAGGTATAAACTCTTTTGCTCACTTTGTTCCTGTGGATTTAGAGGAAAAGTTATGTTAGCTCCTTCCTAAATATTGTTTTTCCTATTTATGACATTCACACATTAAAATAAAAATCCTGCACTTAATTCCGATTTCTCTATAAATATTTCCAAAATTCACCACCTTCTTACATGATTATGTCAAGTCTTTCCACCTACTGACCATCTTCTTTCACTATAATCTCTCATAAACTGTCTTTTTGTGTTGCTGATTTCCCCTAGATTACTCTGATTCCTTGAAGCAAATTTAGTGACCCAGGATACCTTTGGACCTGCTCAAGTGCTCTTGCTCCTTTGCTCTCAGCCATTCAGCCATTTCTTATTCTATGTGTTCAGTCCTATCTCTGCTCTTTCTTACCTACTCCTCATTCCTGCTATTTCACACAGTAATCAGCTGGTGTCAGGTAAGAGATTATATCTCTTTCATCTGGGGCATGTCTTATAGGAGTATGGCAGACCATGTAAAAGAGGAAACCCCTCACTTATGTTTTGCTATGTAAACACAGAAGACAAAGACCAGAATCATGATCAGGAGAGACAGACTCTCTCTATGCCATGGAGCAAAGCTAAGAGAGAAACATTTAAGGCTATGTTTGATCCAACTGGATTAGATAGAATAAGAGAAGGGGATTAAAAAATCCGAATGAATGACAACAGAGAGTGAGAGACAAGGTGAACCAAATGTATCCTGGAGCAATTTTGTTAATGGAGTACGGACCATGTGCCAGCTTTTTCATATGGTCATGTTGGATTCCTTTAAGTTGCTGGAGCAAAACTCACCTACTATTGCTTATGTGTTCCTCCTATGTTTTCAGTATTATTGTATATACTACTTTGTCATTTGTTCATTTGTTCTGTATTTATGGATGTCTTGTGAAAGTCGGTCATGGTTCTAGATTCTCTACTTACTACTTTAAGTCCCTTAACTATTTTTTGGTAAAAATTTTATGGAGTTGTAACTTAAGTATAGTGAAATGCACAAATATAAAATATATAGATTATTTATTTATTTATCTTTTGCATATATACCTATATAAAGCTATAGAAAACTATATTATCACTCACTCCCTTCTGAGGAACTACCTACCCCAAAGATTATTTTTAATTTTTCCAATTTAAAAAATCTTTATAACTTTTAAACGTGTCATTGGTAGACAACAAATGAAATATTTCAAAGTGTACAATTTGATGTTTTGACATATATATATCTGTGAAGACATCAATCAAGATCATAAGCATATCCATCTGTCCCAAAAGTTTCCTCATGCTTCTTTGCAATCCATCCCTCTCATGCTTCCTTACTCTCCAATCCCATAGCAACTATTGATTGCACTTTCCTGAATTTTACATAAATTGAATTACATAGCATTTAATTTTTGCCTTGTTTTTTTTCATTTAACATAACTATTTTGTGATGTGTATATGATTGAGCATTTTCAATACTTTTATTTTTGTTCTATTGCTGAGCAGGCTTCCACCATATAGGTATACCACACATTTTTTTAAATTCCATTTTTGTTTTTGAGGTTTGGGCTAATACAAATGAAGTTTCAGTGAATATATTACAGGTTTTTTATTTCTCTTGGGTAAATATCAAGCATCACAACTTCATCACATAATGTTTATATTTAACTTAAAAAATACTGCCCTATTTTTCCAAAGTGGTTGTACCATTCCTTTCCCACTAGCAGTAATTTGAAAATTCCGGCTTCTGCAGATCTTTATCAACACTTAGCCTGGTCAATATTTTTAATTTTAGTCATTCTAATAAGTGTGAAGTAGCATCTCATTCTGGTTTCATTTGCTTTGCTTTTCCTTATGAACAATAATGTTGAGCATCTTTTCATGTGCTTATTTGTTTTAGTCAAGTATCTCTTTAGTCAATTATCTCTTAATTCCTTTGCTTATCTGTTTTTGTGTGTTGTGTGTTTTTTAATTGAATTTTTAATTTTCTTATTGTGTTTGAGAGTTCTTTATACATTCTGGATACAAGTACTTCATTAGATACATGATCTACAAATATTTTCTTCTAATACGTGGCTTGCCTTTTATTCTCAATACTGTTGAAAAGCAGAAAATATTACGGATGCTTTGGGTGTCATAGCTAAGAAATATTTGTATAATGCAAGATAACAGAGTTTCTTCTTTATTTTCTTCTAGAAGTTTTATAGTTTTTAGCTTTACCTTTAAGTCTATAATTTATTTTGAGTTAATTTTAAAATGGTATGAGGTATGGATACAAGTTGTTGTTTTCATTTACTCTATTACTATTTGTCGAAAGACTACTTGTACTTATTTTGAAGTTTATATAAATGAAACCATGGGATAATTTTATTTTATCTGATTTCTTTTGTTCGAAATAATGTCTTTTGAAATTCATTGATTTTGTTTGTGTCCAGTAATTTATTCTATTCCCTTGCTTTATAGTATTCCACTGTAGGAGCATACCACCATCTATTAATCCAGTCTATAGATGATGGGCATTTCCATCCTATTATTGATGGACATTTTGGTTGTTTCCAGTTCCTTCCTCTTATGAATAATGCTGTTATGAACATTATTGTCTTTTGGTGACATAACCATAATTTTAGTTGGGCATGTACTTAGGAGTGAAATTTCTGGGTCTTAGGGCATGAAAATGTTAAGCTTTAGGATATCCTTCCAAAAGGTTTTCTTAAGTGACTATATCAATTTTGTCTCCTACCAACAATGTATGAGAGTTCCACTTATTCACCAATGCTTTATATCGTCAGTCTTTCTTAATTTTAGTAACTCTAGAGGGCATGCAGTAACATCTAATTTTGGTAGGAATAACAATGATGAGCACATGGCATAGCACACAGGCCAATTAGATATCTTCCTTTTTGAAGCGTCTATTCAAGTCTTCAAGTCTTGCTCCATTAAAATTTTTTTGTTGTTTGTAGATATCTTTACATGTTTTGGATATGTGTCTTTTGTATATGCCAGTTCTTAACTTGAGAACTTAATTTTAGCACATCAGACTTTTCCATTTTTTCATGTCAGGCTTGTGCTCTAGTGCTCCATTTAAGAAATCTTAAATGTAGATATTCAATTAATGCAATATCATTTATCAAAAAGACCATTTTCTCCCTAAACCGGATTGTAGTGGTACCTTTGCCATATAGCAGTTGATTGTATGCATATGAATCCGTTCCCATACCTTCTATTCTGTTCTGTTCTAGTTTTGTACATTGTCCTAATTACTTTAGATTTATAGAAGTCTTGCGATCTGGTAGGAAAAGTTTGTTTTCTTCAAGATAACTGTGATTTTCTAGGTCCTTTTTATTTCCGTGTAATTATAGAACCAGTTTAGCAATTTCTGCAAAAACTCACTGGAATTTGATTGCAGTTACATTAAATACACAGATATTTCAGAAAGAACTATTACATTAAAAACATTGATTCCTCCAATCTATGAACGTGGTATATATAGTTCCCCATTTTTTTAGGTCTTTAATTTATCTCAGCATTGTTTTATAGCTTTTAGTACAAATGTCTAGCATGTCTTTTATTATATATATTCCCAGGTATTCGATGCATTTTGCTGCAATATTAAGTAATATTGTTTTAAATTTTTATTGTTTTTATTTTCCAATTTTTGCTAGATGCATAAAGACATACATTAATTATGAACATTGACCTTTAAAATAATAACCCTGCTAAATTGACTTATTAATTTTAATTAATTTGTAGAATCTTTTGGTTTAGTCTATATGTGGAATCACCTGTAATTAATGACAGCTACCTTTTTTCTCCTCAATCTTTATGTGTTCTTTCTTTTACTTGAACAGAATAGGAGCTCATACGCTACTGTTTTTTTTATTTTATCCTACTACCAGTTACACTTAAAACTGTAATCTATAGATTGTTTTTCCTCCTGACTTGTCCCAAATTTCTTCTCCAAACTCACATAGTCATCTGGGCAGTGGACATTTCCTTTGGCTTATGTCGAATAATGTTGATTAAATATTCTGTAGTTCTGTTTACAGGATGTTGTAAGTATTACAAGTAGCTAAGTAATTTTCTGTCTCTTACAGTAGATAAAATTTCTGGAGTGCAGGGATTATGCTTGTTATTTTTTTATTTCTGGTATCAAGAATGGTGCCTGGCACATCAGAGATGTTTGATATTTGATAACCATTTGCTGATTGAAAAAGTGATGCTCCAACTCTGAACTTTCACAAGCTTTTCATATCGATTTATTAACTTGATGTTTCCATTTAGCTGTACTTCCAGGGGGACACTCATGTCCTGAACTCAATGAAATAAACATTCTCTCTTCTTCTGTTCCTCTCCCAGTGACTCAACTGTCTCATTAATTCTCTGGGACATTCATCTGGTACTTAATTTTTTACTACTTCCTTTTTTAAAGTCTCATTTGGCTTCACATATCAAGTTAGTTCTCATATACTATTAATTCTTTCTTGCTGGACTTTTTGGATTTGAGCCTTCTTTTCCATTTCCATAATCATTATCCTAGTCCAGAGTTTTATAACTTCATTCCTCGACAGTGCTAACTATCTCTTTGTTGTATTATTTGTTTCTTTTTTTTATTTGTTTCTAAACCCTCTATTCTGCAGCATACTCATGACACAGCTTTAAAAAAATCTTCCTTAGATATTATTTTAGTCATACATTTCCCCCAAGAAGCAAAGTAGATTCCCTTTATCTATGCTAATGGCATGTTAGCTCTGGTTTATTTCATACCATATTCATACATACCCCATTATCTTCAATGTAGTCATCCATTCCACTTCACAAAATTTAATCTCTTTGTTATCCCCACTTGCCATTCATTGCTCCTATAGTTCCAGGGAAAGACTGCTTCTTCTCTTTCATTTTGCTATGCCTGTAACTTTCTTTAAGATTTGGCTCTAGATTTACCTCTTTCAAAAAGATCTCAATGAATTGTATCATCTCAAATAAAATATTCCTTTCATTTTACAACCTCCTAATATTTTTAGTCTATAAGTATTACCCTAATAACTAATTATCAGGAAGCACAATTTGATAGTTCAGAAATGTGCTTTTTATCGTGATTACAAATGTTTTCCTGACAAGGAGTTATGATTTGGGTTATCTTGTGAGGAATGCAAGAATTGTAACATTTAGATGTATGGAAAATGTGTTGTGCATAAGCAAAGTAGAATATTCCTGTTTTTTTTTTTCTGTTTTTGTTTTTGTTTCTTTAATTTTAAACGAAGACTCGTGCTGTTTTCAGGTATTATCTGGAATATAGTCATAACTCATAGCATATGAACTCAGGCAAGAAATTTTGTGGTATATCATTTATCAGGATTACTGGATTTGTGAGGACTAAAGGGGACCCAGGTGTTATCTAATCTACAGTCTTTTGTTCAAACGAGGGAAATAGAATCCTAGGAAAACTCTGACATATCCAAGATCTCACATCTAATTAATAGCATAATTGTGATTGTAACATAGGCCTCCTAATATGAGGTCCAGTGGGTTTTGTTTTGTTTTGTTTTTTATTACATAAGGTTACCTGTGTTGTTTTTAAACTACCATCTTGGAGTCCCGCTGCATTGTGAGGTCCCAGGAGTCAGGCCCGTGCCTTTGTTTTTTTCTGCTTTTCTCCAGAGCTGTCCTCCCTGGTGTGGTTTCATCATTTACGAGACATCCTTTCCCCTGTGTTGTACTTTCTACCTGCAAGACCCTCAATAACTTTTTCAGAATCAGAATAGGCAGGAGACTTCCTCCCCTAAATCACTTTTTGGGCGTTTATTTTAAGAATATAGGATTCAAGACTTGTGCATGATCGAGGACTCCTAAAATTTGTCTTAGCTAGAAGATGGAGTTCCTAGCAGGGTTCCCTACTACTTTTCTCTGTTTTCTAAATCATTCTTTATTTCCTGATCCCTTTTAGGATCTAGTCAGAACTGAGAAAAAATTATCGACAGGAGAAGCTCGATCTCCTCATAAACTGCCCATTACCTTCGAAGCACTCAAGTTTCAGCATCCTTGTTTATCCTCAGGTTACTGATATAGGGCAAGCCACAGCTCCGTGTGTTCTCACAGAATGTCTCTTCTATGCTTTTCTCATTGGGAATCAAGCCAGATGTTGAGGCTAAGATGGTTCGTTTATCGGGGCATTGACAGAAGAGCCAGAATATTAAATTCTTGACCTCCAATATGAGCCAACAAGTCTCAGATACAGATTTCAATCAAGAAACAACCATTTTCCTCAAAATGTAGGCAGGCTGTTGCTCAGCTCATCAGGTTAGAATCTCACTGTTAAGTTACTATCCCCAGGGCACATTATTCGTTTTTTTAATTTTTTTAATCTCTAGATTAGAGTTCTCCAACCTAGAGGAATGTGAAGTAAAGCCAGCTGTTTACAAGAGAGGAAACTTTTGCTTATTTATATACAGGGGTCCAAGTAAACAGCCTGCTTAAGAACGGACAGGCAGTTAAATGTATAATCCACTGAGTGGTGTAGGGCAGGCACTGAACTTAAATGTGAAGTCTTATGACATCCATTTGAAATGAGAAGGAAAGCATGTTTTCCTGCAGCGGTATTCATGAAATGCTATGCATAAGCTCAGAAAATTCATTCATCATGGGAGTTTGAACACTGTTAATTTGTTTTAAGCAACTTCTATTATATCACTGAAGTCCTCCTATTACATAACAGCCACACTGAGTCATCTGTTTGCTTAGTTAGTTCATTCAATTATGGGCATTTTAACTTTCAAGCTTTATAGTCTTTCTTCATTCCTCTCTTACTTGAAGAAAATCAACAAAACACGAATTGTTCCTATAGTTGTCCTTTGTAAGAAAGTCCCATCTGAGCAACATTATTCCAGCCGCTATAGTTCAGTTTTTCTCCTTAACAAGAGCATAGAAGTGGTCTTTTTTCCCCTTGAATGTGCATATTCCTGAGGGAGCTTAAAAACTTCCATAAATCAATAAAGTAATTGCTACATAATGACCTATTGTTAGTGTTCGTGCCCAGAATGATGTCACAAGGGGGTAATGGAGCTACTGAATCAAAAAATGGCAGCTGTTTCCAATTTATTTGAGAGTCAGTTGGACAGAAAATTAAATAAACACATAGACAAGAAGGACAAGGGCAAGTCCTTGTATTATTCTTATGATAGTTTTAATTCAATTGCAGAAGTCAGCAGGCAGCTGATATTGTGGCCCAGAGTTTCATTAATTGCCTGTCTCGCATGTCAGTGAGACAGCACATGCTCACTTCATCATTTTCAGCTTCTGTTATTTGCATTTTAAAATACACACACCAGTGAAGCATGGATCAAACTTTTCTTGTGTGGGGTTTTTTTTTTTCCTTGTTAGAACAGCCCTCCAACTCTCAGAAATGTATGATTGGGAGAAGTGGCTTTATCCTCTACCTGCAATGATGGTGTCTCTTTCCCTCCCTTAGGGCAGGCAGCCTAGAATTTTTTAAAATTACTCTATCCTCCTTGGGGGAAGGCCTGAAGACTTGTATTTGTTGTGAATCCTGAAGAAAAAAGCGGTCACCCGGTTTGCAGGCTCTTCTCCACTGTGACTGGGAGCTTTGATGTGCCCTTTTGATGTTCCTGCCTTGAGGCAGCTGGAGAGGATTATCAAAAGTAGCCTTAACAGGCCAGGTTGGAAGTTGGGGGTGCAGCACCATCACAAGCCGGACTCCACATCCTTAATGTAAACACTTCCACTGAGGTGGGGTTGCCACAGTACGGATGAGATTTCAAGGTACCGCCAACCCAGCCTGCATTATGGAAGCTTTAATTTTCAGAACGTCCTTTTGGCAGGACGCTGTCATCAGATAATTGAGTAATTTGCTGTTTGGCTTGGTAACCACTAGTTTATTTATTTATTTTTAATGATGGGATCTAATTGTAACTAGAGGATGGCTTCAATTCACCATTCAAAGGGATTGCAGTTTTCTCCTAAGACCCATACAGACCAATTATAAAAGATTCCCTTATGGCAAAAGGACTTTTAGAAGGTAAACGATCCCCTTTTAGTTTAGAGACGAGAGAACAGAAGTCTGATGCGCCCATCCAATATTCTTAGTATAAGCTGGTTTTGTTTGGATTGTAACTAAATGAAGAAAGGGATTTTCTAGAAGGATATCCTAGGGCTCTCAGAAGCTTGGAGGCCAGCTTTGCAACTAGGGTTTGTGACTTAAGTGTGCTTTAGAGGACCAAGAAATAGGAAGCAGGAAGGACAGTGTGGGATGGGAATGGAGGGTTCAGAGAGGCAATAAGCTAATAAACACGTAAATATGGCATTTTAGAGAGTGATCAGTATCATGAAAAGCAATGCAACAAGGTAAGGGAGATAAGCATCAGTATTGAGAGTCTCTTTTGATATGATGGGTCAAAAAAGCCTCCCTTCTAGAATGTTAAGAGCAGACACCTGCTAGAACTGAGGGTGTATGCTAAGCAGGTAGATACCAGGGTGAAGAAAGAGTACTTCATGTAGAGGGAATAGGAAGGGACAAAGGTCTTGCTTCAGGATGCACTTTCTGTGTTTAGTGAGGCAGCAGTATGGCTGTGGAAGAATAAGAGACAAGGGTAGTTTGAAATGAGGCCAGAAAGTTGGGTGGGATAGAAAGGGGCAAACCATATAGGGACTTGCTGACCGTTTAAGATCTTTGGATTTTACTTTAATTGCACTAATGATGCACAGGGATAACTAGAGAATATGACAAGCATGATGACATGCTGAGGTTGGGAGATTGGCAAGACTCAGTTATGAGTCAGGCAAACCAGCTCACAGTGATTGCAATGCATGCCTCAACAGAAAGCACAGATGATTACATATCATGAGACCTTTGGGAGCACTCATGGGCACTCAGAATCATGAATGGTAAATCTCTACGTCCAAGGATCTTCAGCATTAAAATTTTTTACTTTGTGGGGATTTTGATGGAAAATTAGGCTATCAAAGGACTATGTTTGCTTTCACATATGTTGTTACTGTATGACTTCGATATCAGATTCCTAAAGGCAAAGTTCACATCTTTGAAACTTACCTTCATAGTAGTTCTTTGGAGAGGAATTAGTAACTTTCACCAGCACCGAATATTCAGGCTATTGAAAGTGTGTAGATTCTGTGCCTTTTAAGCATCTTTTTGAATGGTCTTCAGGAGAAACATTTAAGTTCTACAGATATGAAACCAGTTCAAAACATGTTGAATATCAGTTCAAAGTTTTTCTCTCATTTCTTTGAAAATGCCTTCAAAGATGCCAAGGCATCTCTAAAACAAAATAATGAGTAAGTCATGTATATTCGTAATTACAGAGAGAAGCAGATCTCCTTACTCCATTCTGAGAGGGTAAGAGAATAAGCCCCCCACCCTCCGCACATCCCCAAATTGGGCAGATGTACTCTAAGGGGATGGTAGCTGTGGTGCAGGAACATTCAGAGTTGGTGCCTTGGGAAGCAAAAGACTGACTTTCTTTTCTTTTCCTTCTGTCTTCCTCAATGAAGAGCTAAGTGCCTCTAGCAGGGCGATGGGTGAATAGGCATAACCATTTCTACAGAGATAGAGCCAGACAGGTAAACAAACACTTTCCCCTTGATCAATTCAGAAGCTTTCAGGCACCAGATTATTGCTAAGCCTTGGGACATGAAGCTAAGACTCAGATTTTGATAAATCTGTAAGATAAGCAGACAGCCTCATAGACAAGTGAAAGACAGGGTTTTTAATTTAGCCATTTCTTCCTATCCTTGTCTTTGCTTTTGTTGTAGTAGAGTTTAGTTGTAATAAGCATAAGTTATGCTTGCTTTAATAGAAAATTTAATTACCCTAATTTGGAATAGCGGTTAAAAATGTGCATTTTAGAATAAAATGTACATGGATTGAAGTCTCAATTCAACCATGATAAAAGATATGACCTTAGTGATTTAACTTCTGTTAGTTTTTGGTTCATCATCAGTATGATGGAGAATGCAATGGCGCCTCATTTTAAATGCCAATAAACCTTGGCCATCATTTTTGCTGTTAAGAATAATTTTGTTAGGAGCAGGTTTCAACAACCTAGGATAGTTCAGTGGTGAATCTGCATGACTGGTGGCAACTTGTAGCACCTCTGAAGAGGTGAGCATCTTCTCAAATAGCGAAATGGAACATTTTTTTGGTTATAGATGATCACTGTGAGAATGTATAAAGTACAATACAGGAGAAGGCTTTCTGATGGGAAAATTGTCCTTGAGTTCTGAGGGAGCCTCCCGGTCCTGCATCATTCTCACCAGGGAGGTTTCCACTGGGTTGGTCCTGGTCAGAGAGGCTTGCATGTGGAATGGGGATAGTGGCAATTCCAGAACAGTGGACTCATGGAAAGGATCAATAAATTCTTACTGACCATGTATTTGTTAGAGTGGCCTGTAATCTTGAGCCTTGTAAGTTACAACCATCTGGTTCCCTTACTAACTGAAACAGATCCCCAAATGCCTCTCATTTTGTGATTTCTCACTCTATAAAAAAAATGGAATTTTGGAACATTATTTATAAGAAAATATGTAATGTGTTTCTATTTTATTTGTTCACGTTTTACTTACTCAATAGAAACGAAACACATCTGTGAAAGGACCTAACCCGTTTTCTCTCATACAAGGTCCCTTACAGGTTCTGTTTTAATTATACTACCGCAGTTGTAATACGCATGCACTCAAAATACAGTGTATTTGGCAACTGCTCTTTTGGAGACAGTTTCAGCATCTGCCACCATTAGTGATTTCAATTACATATCCATGGAATCACGTGGACACCTTTATTACAGTGTATTTTTTAATGAAAAAAAAAAGACTAATGAAATAATAAAGAAAATATAACAGAGGATGTAAAATTCCATATAATCACCAACTTTTCACTTGATATCGCTGCTAAAATAAACTTCCTCTCTAACTCATTCTTCTCCCAGATGCATAAAATACTTATACGTAGAAGGTTTGTTTTTCCCTTATCCCGGCAATATAGCATCAAAACATAACACAAATTGGTTTGGGAATGTTAAAAAAAAAAAAAAGTAACGTTTGTATCTAAGTAACCCTGTTGTCTTTCCATCTGAGCTCCTCTTTTAAAGCTGCTTAGTTTTGTATGAGATTTGCTCGTAAGTCAGGTTTTATGAATCAAGAAAACTCTGTATGGTCTTGCTAAAGCAGCATGTGCTGCTAATTTCTTTTTACACTGCCACTATCGGAGACACATGCACACACTTGTGGGTATAAGCACATACCCTATTAGCTTTTTATACTTAATAGGGCCCTTGGCATTTTTGAGTCTTAGACTAATTTGTTTTATTCTGCCTCCCTTCTGTTGTAGTCAGGAAAAAGTGAGTTGCCTTAAAGTTAAGTGCCCTGTGATCATCCTGCATGAAGGGCACTGCACAAATACTATCATCTGATGGATTAGTTACTCTCCTCCCTGATCTGTTCTCTTGGCCACTGGAATATAAAGAGGAATGAGAGTTGGGGCATCTGGGTGACTCAGTCTGTTAAGTGTCTGACTCTTGATTTGAGCTCAGGTCATGATCTTACCATTTGTGAGTTCAAGCCCTGATTGAGCTTAGGATTCTCTCTTTCCATCTCTTTGACCTCCCCATCTCAAAAATAAATAAATAAACATAAAAAAAAGAGGAATGACACTTGTTTGCCATTCATAGGATATTTTGATTGTGCCTTTACCCTTCCCAACTTATTAAGCTCATAGCTCTTATATTCTTCAGCAAATATTTAAAACCCAGGGGAAAGTTATTTATTCATCAAGGGAGTTTTGTCAAAGTGTCTGTTGTATATTTTGTGTAGCGTTATCAGATAACCAAACACTAAGGCTCTACCTAAATTAATTCCTTCCTCAAGATTCTTATGTCAATTCTAAAGAGAGATGATGCTACTACATCAATTTCCTTGGAACTTAAGATATGATTTAATTGTGTTTTCCTCAACAGAATGTGGACTGGGGTCATATTCCAATGACAGGAGTCAATAGTATTTAGTAATCTCCTCACTCATCAAGTGTTATTTGGAAATTCTACCTCAGTTCTTTATGTCATCTTTTAGTGGCTTGAAAAAGCTAATTTAGCTCCTAACATAAGGAGAAGTTATGATTTAATAGCCAAAATAAATTAATAATAGAGTTAAAATAGTGCAGAATGTGCCTACATTTTTGCCAATGTAGAGCTCATCGAATTGTGCTTGGTAAAAAATTCAATATACAAATGCATTGGAACACGTAAATACCATTGTGTGTGTATTAAGGCTTTACTTTTAAAGCACTTACGATTCATCATTTTATGTATTTATAACATATTTTAATAAAATAATTCATATGTGAATATGTTTTTAATAGTATATAACATACTTATTATTATTGGGACTCATTATTGTATTACTAAAATATAGATTTTTTTCTGCCTGTACATACTTTTGTTATTATTTTTATGAAAAAATATGCTTTAGCAGCTTAATAATACTGTGCTTTCAAGTACATAACTAAGCACTGGAAACTTCATTTGCACACGAAGGTCATTTTTACAATTTGAAAGTAATGCATGTATGTAGTTTGGCTATGAGAATCCCAGATCAAAGTATATTAATACATTTTTGAAAGCACTTCAGTTTCTATCTTCACAATATTCTATTTTAAAAACCAACACTGGCTTTCATTGCTCTTTGCCTGAGCCTCATATTCCACATTTTTGACTGTGAGGTTTTCTATTCTGTTCTCCTCTTTCCCTCCTTTTATTCTAGCCAGTGATAATTTTGTCTGGCCCAGTTCTTGAAGTGAAAGAAGAGATTATACATCAATTATAACAACCAACTCATTTGTTCCTATCTTCCCAAAACACAAATTAGGCATCGCATATAAAAATGGCATTCTATTAGATATTATAAAAGATATATTTAAATAAAGGGTATTATTGATTTCAAGGGCTTTAATACATAACTATTACCGTAACTTCCCAGTAATTTTTTAGAACTTACAGCTCTGAAATATTCTGTACTTGGCATTGTAACAAGGTAGGGCCCTTCTTGGTCATTTCCCTTCCCCTCTAAACTGATTCAGACACTTTCTAAAGAGTAAAGCCACACTGGAATGAAGATGTACCTATCTCGAATCTTTACCATTCCATAAAGAACTTCCCACCAATATGATATACTAGCTCCTCTGTTCCAAAACTGTTAAAATTTCTTGTATTGATGTTTGGAGGACTTTTCATCTGTTCAGATTGATCTTCATTGTACAGACTAGATTTGTCATGATTTCTGGGCTACAGAGAGGGAACCAGAGGTAAGCCAGTGAAATTTTATGAACATGACTTATGAGCATTTGACTAACTACTGAGATCAGGCCTCACAGAATGCCAGTTCCTAAGTGGAGTCACCAGGCATCTTGAATCCAGATTCAACTTTGCAGGTCCTGAAATGCATAATTATTTGAATACCTGGAGATTATGAGACTCTGAGGGACTGAGCCACATAAATTAACTTCCACAAAGTTGATATTAAACAAAAATAATAATAATGTCTAGATTTATTTAACCTTCTAGGAGAACATTACACTACAGTAATGTTTTTTTTTAAATATGAATTTAAATCTCAACATGCATTCACCAGCAGACTTTGAAACTCTTAATGGCTCTGATTTTGGTGTTCTACTCTTTGGGATATATATAAACTTAATATCTCCCCTGTAGGGTTGCGTAAGGATAGTGTAACATATATATATTTTTATTATATTTATATATCATATATTTAATATATAATATGATATGTGTACAATTTCAGATAGTTAAGTAATTAGTTAAAAAATATTTACTAAGCTTTCATATTATATGTCAGATTCTATTCCCAAAGATAAAAATACAACAGTGTACAAGACAGAAAGGGGCCTTACTTCAGAGCATATGGTTAAGATAAGAAGATGGAAAATAAGCAATTAAATAAACGAATAAGATGATTTCAGACTATGATACATATTGCACAGAGAACAAAACACGAGAATGTGATAAGAGAGACCCAGGCGGAGGTAAGACTATTTACACTGGGTGGTCAGGAAAGGTATCTAAGAAGAAGTGGCATTGGAAAGGAGATCTAACTAATATAGAGAAGTTTGACATATAAGCATCTTGGTACAAACTGTTATTGGGAGAGAGGACGGCAAGTGCAAAATCCAGAAATCAAGTGTGAGCTAGGTGTGTCTGAAACCAGGAAAGGCAAAAGTGACTGGAGTCCAGTGAATGAAGGGGAGAATAATGCAAGATAAAATCTTGGAATTTCTCTGGCGTAAGAGTCCAAAGTCCTGGGTTTTCATTCTTACTGCAACGGGAAAGCAGTGAAGAGTTAAACAGAGAAGAGATGTTATCTGTTAAAGATCTCAGGAAAGACTTAGAGGGATGCAGAAGGGAAGTAGGCATCAATGATGAGGCCAATTCAATAGTCCAGGTGACTGGGACTAAGGTGTTGTTTGAGTAGAGAGAGTAGACAGATTAAAGATATGCTTTGGAGGCAGATCAACACACTGTACCTGGGTGAGACAGGGAGAGAGATCAAGAATATGCTTTAGTTTATGACTTGGTCACCTAGACAAATGAGGATTCCCATTTGTTGAGATGGAACAGACTGGGTCATATGTACTTTGAGAGACATATTACCTATCTAAGCGGAAATGACGAATAGTTGGATATGTAAGTCTCTGACTCAGGACTAAAAATGTAATAATCAGTGTCACCTGAATATAGGTAGTATTCAAAACCTGAATATAGGTAGTCTGAATAGATCGCCTCAAAAGAATATGTAGATATAGAAATAAAAAAAGGACAATGTATCAAGCCTCAGGGAATCCTAATATTTAGAGATTAAGCAGTGTTGAAGTCAGCAAAGGAAAAAGAAAGGAAACAGCCAGTGAGATAGAAAGAAATCTGGAGAAAGAGAATGCCTCAAGAGAGAGGAAGTTGAATACTGCTGAGAGTCCAAGTCAGGTTAGGGCATAAAATTGATTTGGCAAGATTGAGTTCACTGGTGACCGGAACAAGAGAGCTGTCATTGGAGTAGTGGGGCTAGAAGTCGACTTGTGATTGTTTCTCTCATTTCTAAAATATTTCTGCCTAAAGAACCAGAGTGGATCAAGTAAATGTCAAGAGAACCTCTTTCCCCTAAAAACAGAGGAAATATTCTTAATATCAAAGTATCCATTTTATTTGTCTTCCAAAGTGATGTTCATTCACACCAAGGGTGTTATAAATTGTTATACAGATTGTGGCTTTCTTGACTTTAGAATTTAATTAGGTCTTTGTGACACGGTCATCTTGGTGAGTTATGGATGATCTTCTGGAACCTTAACAATTGGAAATGGGGAATCCCCTGTTCTCATCAGCAATATATTCAAGATGAGTTACTTCTGCAGATGGCCAAGCTTATCCTTTTTTATGTTGATTCTTATTTGCCTCAATTTCAGATGGTGACATTTGCTGAATTTATTCCCGAATTCTGATGAGCCTTCTATTTGTAGCATGTAGCCTGATTACAATGAAAATAAAGAATTCTTGACTTTTGGGGGCCCTATTTTGGACAGAAAAGACATTCAGTATTTTTTGAAACTTGCTTGGTATCACCTCTACTCCTGTCACCTTTCTCTCACGCTGTCTTTATATATGAAACAACAACCATAAGTTACCTCCCTCTCTGCAGCCCACATGTTCCTCAAAGCTGTTCCAGTGAGCTGTGTGCTCTTTCTCTGCCAAGTTTTCTGTCCCTTCCCGTGCTCCTGACATAATTCCTTTCTTCAGGATATTTTTAAAAAGGCATTAGAGGAAACAATAAATACTAGGTGTTATGAAGTAAGTCTTTAGCTGTTGATGAAGATAACTTCAGGTTAAATTTTCCAGAAATAGTGATTGTCTTTTCTTTAACAAAGGAACTTTAAAGAACATTCACTTTTTTAATTGACCAGTTTGTGCTTCTAACTACTGTATGTATTAAGTTTAAAATACAAGCAGTTATCAGAAATTCAGATGTAAATATTCTTTATATATATACTGAGTTTACAACTTCTACTAATTTCTCCAAAGAGGCAGCAAGCAACAAGAAAGTTGATAGGTTTAGATGTTAAAGAAAAGAATCTTTAGAAACATCAAATTATAATAATTGAGTTATTTTAATCTTCATTCAATAATATTTTTAGATGATGGATTCACATTAGAATTTTTTTTAATGTTTTATTTATTGTTGAGACAGAGAGAGACACAGCGTGAGCAGGGAAGGGGCAGAGAGAGAGGGACACACAGAATCAGAAGCAGGCTCCAGGCTTTGAGCTTTCAGCTCAGAACCCGACGTGGGGCTTGAACTCACAAACTGTGAGATCATGACCTGAGCTGCAGTTGGATGCTTAACTGACTGAGTCACCCAGGTGCCCTGAATGGATTCACATTTTTACTCAAAGTCGTGGATATTTAAAAATTTTACTCTGCAATTCTGTATGGGAGACAATAAAAATATTTAAAGCAAGCAACCCACATATCTGCCTAAAACATAAATTTTGGACAGCATTCTATATGCTGTACTCAGTAATGGCAGATTCAATTAAAACCGTTTTGCAGAAATCCAGTGGCAAGATATAATTGTGCTGCAAGTGTGCAAACATGTTCATCTGAATAAGTGATTTCAATGTTTATTTTAAATTAGAGAGGTAAGAGGTATATGACCTAAGTTATGCCACTTTGAAAGCTCTTTGAGGTGGGGTCAGTTTGTGTCTACATCATTATATACATTCCCTGACATAACAGCATGTGTTATAATCTCTTAATCCATTTATAAGTACAGCGATGCTGTGTGAGTAGTAGACTGAGTCAACATGAGATATATCAGAGCATCCTCCAAAGCCTTGCTATGAGCAGTTTCCTTCCATCCTGTGTTTATATTCCTTCAGTGTCGGGGTTGCAATGCCTTACTCACGGTGGAGGCCTCATAAATACATCCTGAATTAAATGATAGAGTGTATGTTTAAAGAAGGCTCGTACAACACTCAGTAGGTCAGAGGGTATCTTCTATGCTTAGATAACTTGGGCAACCATTTTATTTTTCTTATTTTTTTTTGATGATTAAGTCACACAGAGAGTTTCCCACTACTCTAAAAGACTAGACATTAGAAACTCTACAGCTCAGAAGCTGAGAGTGTGAACTTTGCTGGGTCTAGTCATACTTTTGTTCCTGTTTCCTCATTGATTAAATAAGGGTAAGAATTCTTTCCACATAGATGTTACAAAACAAATAAAATCCCCTGTTCGGCTGGGGTGAGCAGGGCCTATAGGGTTGTTTCTGGTCATACAAGTGACTGTAAGCTCTCTTTCATGCCTAGATGATTTTTCTCAACTTTAGTCTAAGTTCTTCTAATGGGTTGATGACACCCAGCCCAAAGTGTGAAGAAACTTTTAGTTTTACTGGGTTTCAGAGCAGACACCTGATTCATGGTGGAAACCATAACCTCATTTCTGTTTTCACCAAGTTCAACTCTCTTTAAAATTTATTGTCGCTGAAAAATAATAGAACCTTGTAGCTAAAATGTCAGTCTCAAGACTCAGACTCACATCTTGGTCATTTTTCTGAATGTTTGGCCTTTGACAAATCTCCAGATCTCTTTGAGCCTCTTTGAAATTGAGGGAAAAATTATATCCACTTCAAAGACTTACTCTGAGGATTAAATGAGATAATGCACGTAAAGCACTTAGTGTGATTTCTGGCACATGAGCAATACTCAATGAGTATTAGCCATTGGCATTATTGTAGATTTACTCAATAGTATAAAATAAACTTAGCAATTCTGGCCACATATTTAAGTAGAAAAATAATCAGTGAGGTTCTTTCTTTGATACTACCTGCTTCTCAGAGTCTTTTAACAAGATTTACCACAGAGAATATCTGAGCCATGGTATCGAGGGCAGGAAGGTGGTGAGCTTTTTATAAAAAAGAAAATAAGTGGAGGGATGCCTACGGCAGCAACCACGAAGCTACAGTTTGTCCTGACCCTACAGTCCATGATGAAAGCATGGCAGTATAGTTTGGGAAGATGCTGTGGGAAGTGGGATATAAGAGCTTGTAAGAAGTATATGATCTAATTTAAGGCAAAATGGAGATGAAATGCAGAGCCACAGAGAAGATTCAAAATGAAAGAGCATAAAGGGTGTGTGAGAGCCCAGAACCAGGGGCAGAACAACATCAAAATGAGGGAATGTGATCAAAACATGTTATTAAGTAAGCTTGACTGTATAGAGGGCACTCAGGAAAAAGCATTAAAAAATAATCCTATTCTCCTTACAGGTCCCACGCTCTGGACTTGCTTTTTGTTTTTCCACCTTTTGTCAAAATCTTGGGCAGCCCCAGTAGCTTTTCTATCCTCTTTTAGTTATAAAAACCCATTTCAGTAATTAAAAATTTCCATCTAGTGAACAGCTCCATCTTTTATCCAAGTTGAATGTTCTTCCTCTCACAGTCCTTGCCTATCTCAGGCAGGAGAATCTGCAGTCAGGGAGCATGGTGGGTTTCTTTCCTTCTTTTTTTTCTCAGTCTCTCCTCTACCCAGTGCTTGTTGTTTAATTTCAGTCAAGGTTGGAATTAAAAAGAGGTGAAGAAAGGCCCCTCTAAATGGATAGAGTTGTAATCTGGCTGTGTGAACTGGATGCACATAAACAGGTCTATCCTTTCATCTCTCCAGACTCACTCTGGGCCAGAGTGTCTCTCTCAGAGTTCTTTCTGATGGTGGGTTGTGATTTTTTCCCTCTGCCTGCTAGCTTCCCAGGGAACACTCCAGGCTAGACTCACCAATCCCCTACAGAGAGGCTTCTAGGAAGAGTTCCTTTCAAGACAGCACAGTCCAGTCTCCTTCCACAGAGTCTATATCTGGTCCATGGGAGATTATCTCCCTTGCCCTGTCTTAAGTGGTAGAGCAACCAGTTCAGATAAGGGTCGCCCTCCTTATCTTTGATCTGCCACCAAAGAAGGACAGCTTCATCATAGTGTCTCATCTTCAGAATAATCTGGCATGAGTCAGAGACTACTTCTCAAGTCTTTCCTACTCTATGCATCACATATCAAGTGCCTCTCACTTAGCTTGAGGTGGGGGGATACAACCTCTCCTCTTCCCTATTGTGGGAGCATAGGGTGGGATGTAACAGAACATTGAACAGTTCTCAAAGAAATTCTCAGTCTCAATTACTTTACCTCTCCCAGTGAATTCTTTTCATTCTCCTGTCTAGTTTGAAAATAGGTGGGGGCTAGGTTTGGCAGAGCTAATTTCATAATCCCTTAGTATAGGCATAGGTTGTCTAGCACCTTGGTTTGAAATGTAAAGCTATTTGGCTCCTGTTTTTTTGTTCTCAGAAGCACCACACACCTCATATACACTTCACATCCTCTCAGCCTCACCCATTTCTGTACCAGTGCATGGCAGCAACCAGGGCTGCAATAGTTCCAAGGAACTTCATGCATAAGCAGATTACCATTGCCTCAGCACATATTGAAGCCAGGTTCTGGCCCTGACTTATTGACATGGAGGCATGAGCAACCAAGGGACCCCATCACCACTCATGCATGTGCAACCTAGAAGTATAGGTGATTTGTTGCCCTACAAGTTAGAACTCAGTGGGAGATGGTATTTACGTTCCTTTTTTAAAAGTTTGCTTATTTATTTTGAGGGAGAAAGAGAAGGAGCAGGTAAGAAACAGAGAGAGAGCAGAGGAGAAGCAGAAAGAGAGGCAGAGAGAGAATTCCAAGCAAGCTCCATGCTGTCAGCACAGAATCTAGCACGGGGCTAGAACTCATAAAATGTGAGATCCAGACCTGAGCCAAAATCAAGTCTGACACTTAACTGACCAAGCCACCAGGCACCCTCTAATGGGAGATGAATTCTTTCCCATTCTTCATCTTTTCCCACTTGAGACAGACTGTCCTGAGCTGTAATTTATCCAACTTAGAGGACAATTTGAAAAGTGATGCAATCAGTTGCATTTTAGCAATGGCCAGCTCCATCATGCATCCTTGTACTGGCTCTTTCTCTTTCCCTGCTTCACTTTTCCTCTCTTCAGCACCCTAATAAAGAAATACTATGTAACTCTTCAGCCTGGTGGTTCAACCAGCAGTGGTTCTGCTTTCTGGGGAACCTGGACTTGGACATTGTCCTTCAAAACCTCTGCTGAAATCCTGAGAAGCAGAAGAATTGCATTTAATATCCCCGTGCACATGCTCTCTGGGTTAGGGTTAGGTGGAGTCATGGCTATTCCTTAAAGAAGGATAGACAAATACCGGTTGTGAGAGAAGATTTAAGTAAAAGTACAGGGGCTTAGGATGAACAAGTTCTCTGGTATTGACTAAAGTGATGAGAAGTCCTGGGAGATGAGGTTGAAGAAATTAAAGGAAGGTAAGTAACCTGCTGAAATGGTATTTTGATGGTAAGTGTCAGTTTGATCTTTGGCCAGATCTCATTTTCTCTGTAACTGTAATCCAAAAACGTGCTGGAAACTTAGAGAAGGGATTTTGGTGCTCAAGTTCAGCTTCAGGCAGCCTCAGGATGGGAAAGAAGGTTGTTGAGTTCATGCTATTCATTAGTGACATCGCTGCTATGTCCTTACACAATCCAGGGTCCTTTTCATGGTATGGTCATTACCATACATTCTTAAATACTTCAGGAAATATATAATTAAGTCATTATTATTTAAATTATTCCCAATATCCAGCCATACCTAGAAAGATTGCAGGATGAACACTTACAAAAGGTTTAATTTATGTTTGCAAGTTTTCATATTGTTCTTTCTACATTCTTTTTTTTTAAGTCTCCTGATTTCTGAGTGACACAGGGCAAGTACTAGATAAGCATATAAGCAAAACATTATGTTTAACAAAGCGAATGAAAAATTAAAGCCTAAATGCAATACTTTAGAGATGACTGGCTCTATCAGGGAATTATATATTTTTTAACATTAACATTTAATGATTTGTATGTCTCAGTATCAAATCTTAGGTAAACTGTTAGCTATTCAGACTATCAAATTATTAGACTGTATTTTGCACTTAAACCATCTGTTTTTTTTTTTCTGGTAGATTTAAATATATCCTTACACACACACACACACTCACACACACACCTGACTTACCATTTACTTCTTGGAAGTAAGATTGAGGCACATACGCTTTGTAAAGGTTTATGCTACTATTCAGGGTTGAGCCCGTGTTTCCCTTAAAATTAATTTTAGTTCTTTAATCAGATATTTCTGACTAAACCTACTACTTAAAGTCCTGTTCTCTTTAGATTAGGAAGAATGGAAACACATTTTACCTCCGTTGGCCTTTAACTATGTGACTTTGATTTTCAAGACTGACACAGCATTCCCTGAAAGGTGTTCAATTAGAAAATACTGATGTGAAAATAGCTGTTCTTAGGACAGGCAACAATTACAAGGAAGTACTATTGTATATCAGGAACCGTAGTGAATACTTTGCCAATTCAGGCTTCTAGGAAAACGATTATCACATTTTGCAATTGAAAATGCCTCAATTTACAGTGGGCATAGTTTTTTATTTTCTAGCAAACATTCAGAAATTCAGCTGTTTTCAAAGAACTTATTTTCTCACTAAACATTTTTCTAATTTGTGAAAAAGAATTACTAACTGAGAATTGCCTAACTGTATAGTGGTAATCATAGACCACCCAAGCATAGTTTTTACAAGGCCAAATTCACAAAAGAACGCTGTTGCCTGAAGTTATCAGAAGAAAAATAAGTGGCTATTTATTGAGTTGTAATGATGAAAAATAAAAGTGGCCAGTCATTCTGGCTTTCATTAGAATAACTACACTTATCTATGACTGATGATCCCTTTTATCAAAATGTTTAACAAAATTTTCAGTGTTATAAATTAATGCCTAGATGGGTGAAAACAAACCAGCTCTGCCTTGATGACAACCTCACGTGCTATAGGCAGACAGAGTTGTTCATTTCCACTGAAATGCACGGAAGCTCAACCATAAATCTAACACACACTGCATGTCTTTATAGGTGCAAATTGCTAATCGGACATCAAAACAATGAAGTTATCCCATCACAGAGGTGCAAATTAGCAATCAGATTACAGATACCGACAAGGGACAAGACAAAGGGAAAGGAGCACATGATAGAAACTTCTATTGTTGCTGTGTGCCATAGCACATTTCAAAAAAAGGGACACTGTAGGGAAAACAGAAGACAGTCTAAGGATTACGTTTTCTATGACTGCTCCTTATGTGTAGTATGGCTTTTTTTTGTTCATTTGTTTTGTTTTTGTTTTTGTTTTTGTCTGCACTGTATGTTGAAACTATATCTCAACTTCCCATTTTAAATGGCTCCAAATAGCTACAAAAAATAAAAAGAATGAGAAGTATAATGTAATGATAATATTGCATAAGCAATTACACTAAACCCTTCACAATGAATGAGATTTAAGTATTAACTTTGATAATTGCCTCAAGAATGGATGCTTATTTTGGACGTAAGTTTTAAAAGTTGTGATGCATTGTTTACATTACAAGGATGCATTCAGCAAGAGTGCTTTGGTAGCTGTAGACTGATGTGCTAAAAATTCCACCAGAGACTTAGAAGACTTGTCCAGTCTCATTATGACAGAATTGATCTTTTTATTAAATTATATATACAAGTAAAACAATGAAGATATGGAAAAAAGGAAAAATATATTGGATCTCTCTGAAAAAAAAAAAAAAAGATGACTAACCCTTATACCAACAGGAAGAGTCTGAGCATTACCAGAAAAACAACTATAAAGACACTGTAAATCAAACAGCATAGAGTTTAGAACATCAAAAACTCAGAAATTTTCATCTATTATTAATTATGATAAAAAATTCTATCTCAGAATATTTTACACAGCAACTGTTGCAAAGAAAATCTACATCTTCCTGAGCTAAAGAAAGTTAGAAATAAGAACTAAGGCTCTAAACTTCCAATGAAATTGGATGGCCATTAATAAAATATTTCAATGTCTTTGTACATTTTTCTTTCAATTAAAAAGCCACATTTTAAAGGGAAGACAATTTATTATTTCAATGACATTTAAATATTTAATGGAACTACAATTAGAATAGCCACATATAATGTGGGAATTTAATGTGAGTTTTTAAAAAATTATTTTTGCAGTTAAATCCTGTTTTTCTTACCTATGTTATATGTAAGTGTACCTTAGATAGAAATTCTCAACAAACTTTAGAAAAAAAGTATTATAAGCTTTATTCTCACTTGAAGATGAAAGACCTTTATTAACTCTCTATTAACCTTTTTATTAACCTTTTAAGTAAGCTTCTTATTAGCCAACATAAGCAAAGGCAGAGTAGGCTTCCTCATGCTACCTTCAGTGGTATTGGAGGAGCTAATTAGTAGATAGAGTACAGCACAGCCAGATTTTTCTTTATCTGTATCCCTTCCACACCGACAGACTTTCTATCCACTGAACAGCTGTATTCTAATTAACATCATAACCTCATCTTTCCTGGATCCACATCTGTAACTGAGATTTTTCTGTGATGGAATGATGAGGGAGCATATATCAGGGCTAATCTCAAAAATCCAGGAAAATCCTTCAATCTCTGCTTTGGCTACAAAGCCCTGTGTGGAGTGAAGTTTTCTTATGTAATGTAGATTTGTGATTAGAAGGGGAATATATATACATGTATACACATACACATAGTGTATGTATGTGTGTATGTATGTACACATAGTGTATATATATTCTCTGTTTTCTATGGGAGTATAGATCTGTTACAATATAAGTAGTTTTGCCAAGAATTCATTGAATGTGATTCTTTGGGTACAAAATCAGTAGCACTAGGGATTCTAGATTCAGTAAGTTTATAATAGATGGTTGTTAATTGGAAGATAAAACCTTAGTACCCCTACTCAAAGCATAAACGACTTGGGATGAATACACTATGTTGGGAAAATCACTAAGCTTCCTGAATTCACATTTCCTCATCTATAAACAGTGATACTAATAATATTAATAACTACTTAGCTCAACTTTTCAGTTTCAGTGACTTACATGTAAAACTGGGATAAGATTTACTTCATAGAGTTCCTGAAGAAATTAATGAATAGTGTCTAATATAGTGTAGAAAAGCATTAGACATTCAATAAATTATAACTTTATTAAAGTTCCTACAGATAGTTAAAAACTACTTAAATTGTTAACACCACATTTATGATACATATTTCCTATACTTGGCAAGATTGCTATACTTTTAAAAATTGCTGTCTACAAATTTTATCTTGGAAGAGTAATGATACCCAAGAGACTATTGTCTTCTAGTAAATTAGTGGATTTCAATTTAAAACGAAACTTTACTAAGCAAAAAATGATTGTGGAATATAGGTGGGACTGTCTAACCATTTAATAACATAAGGAATACTCATTTAACAATGTATTATTATCAGTCCTAATAAAAATCTGTATCAGTATGTAAAAATTTCATTATAATGATTTATCAATCCATATTGTCTAAATTATAATAAATATCTAGAGAAACTTATTTTAACTTTGCCAGATTGGCTATGTAAAGTGCTCAATAGTAAGTTTGATGATACCAGTAAAACGTGAAAAAATATGATATAAAATAATTTGTTACAATGGAATGGAGGGAAATAAAGACATTAGTAAAACTGTACAAAAAAAAAGAAAAGATGTTCTGGAAATATTTTTTCAGCTATGTCACCATTTAATGTCTAAGCCTCATAAAAATAAAGGGACATGTGCACGTGTACTAGATTTAGGTCCTGACATCACATTATCTCAATGGGCACAATAAAAAGAAACACAGATAAACAGGGGCTTTTGTGAAAGTCCTGGTGAATGGTGTTTCATCCTATTGAACTTAATGAGTAATACATACACAAAGTACGTGTGTATATTCCACAATTAGCATAGCCACATGTGAGGATTTACATATGTATAGAGTCTGTAGTTGGAAAAAAAATTAGTTTACCTCAATACAATTCACAGATAAAAATATAGCCTGTTTGGGGTAAATTTATTATTCTAGGTGTCATCTCAATTAAGGTCTCGGCAGTGAATAGAATCTCCTCAAAGCTGGTCTAACACGATCCTTAAGAAAACAGAAATTACTCTCACAGACTGGTTTTAGGTGTTAACTAACTCAGATGTAACTAGCAGCCACCTCTGGCAATCCACTGCCCCATAGCTTGAGGGATTTTAATTTTTTAGATGACTTTTTGAATGACATTGTGCACTCATATGTAATGATAATGCCTTGTCACATATAACCCTTCCAATGTTCAGTATGTACTTATGTCCGTTATCTTATTTAGCCCTTGTAACAATGCAGCGTGAAGGGAACATAAGTATCATCAACTTCACCTTACAGGTGAGGAAATCAGTGTACCTACAGATTAAGGGACTCATTAAGAGACCCAGGGGGCGCCTGGGTGGCTCTGTCGGTGAAGCGTTCAGCTTTGGCTCAGGTCATGATCTCATGGTTCGTGGGTTGGAGCCTTACATCGGGCTCTGTGCTGACAGCTCAGAGCCTAGAGCCTGCCTCAGGTTCTGTGTGTCCCTCTCTCTCTGTCCCTCCCCTGCTTGCACTCTGTCTCTCTCTTTCACTCTTTCTCAAAAATCAATAAATATTTTTAAAAAATTTTTAAAGAATAAGAGACCCACATTTTCAGTTAGAGCTGAGTCCTCATTGTAGGCAGTTCCTAATTTTATAGACAGATGCTGACCAAACTTGCTTTATTTCAGCATTTGTAGATCTGTTACATGTAGGTTTTTATATCTGTAAAGTGGTGTGATTCAGTTTATTAAATGATTAAAATACAAGATTTGCAATTTATTTTGTTCAGCTTTTCATTTGTCTGTCTTAGGATATAAAATTTCAACACCAACATTCAGCTTATCTATCATTCAATTTATTCCTTAATCATTTTTCACCCAATTCTTTCTTTTCTTTCATGGTTAGAACATTTATTTCACCCTATTGTTAACATATTGTCTCTCTGCTGAGGTGTCATCCTCCTTAAGGGCAGGGGTTATATTTAGGCCTCTCTGAGCACATTAGACAGATGTGTGGAACAAGACAGTAGCTAAGTGCTTACTATGGGCCAGTCACTGTACTTAAAACTTCTACATATGTTCTTTTTTTTTTAATGTTTTTATTTTATTTTTGAGAGACATAGAGACAGAGCATGAGCAAGGGAAGGGCAGAGAGGGAGGGAGACACAGAAGCCGAAGCAGGCTCCAGGGTCTGAGCCGTCAGCACAGAGCCCGACATGGGGCTTGAACTCACAGACTGTGAGATCATGACCTGAGCCGAAGTCAGCCGCTCAACCGACTGATCCACCCAGGAGCCCCTAAATATGTTCTTTTACCTGATCATCAAAACAACCGGTTGAGGTAGCTACAATGGTTAAATCCATTTATAGCTAAGGCAACGGACACATCAAAAACTATCTCCCTTGCCCAAGGTCAGTTTTAGACAAAGCTATAACACAAAGCCGGGCAGTCTGACTTTGGGTCCTTTTATGATTATCAAATATCGAGAGTAATAATCAGAATAGCTAGTGCTTTTGTAATGCTATGATTCTGGGTGCTCTTCTAAGCACTTTACGTATATCAACTCATTTTTGCCAAAAATGTCCACGTTGAAGAGGTCCACATCTTCAGGTGTTATTGAGGCATCATTTTCTCCAATGAGATTAATGTACTTGCAACTTCTGCAGCATCTTCATCCACAATGATGAAGACATATATATCATACTCAATATTCGAGTGAGCAGAACTGTCAGTAGGCTCTCAACAGTATTCCTGGACCATTCCCACATCAGGATGGCTAGCATTGACTTAAATATACATAAAAGCACTTGGGAACCACAATGCAAACATAATCTACTATGTCCAACTCAACTTCCCCTTAGATCCTCAGAATTTCTGAAACCACTCCAAAGCAACTCAAAGGATTAGAAAAATGTGTGAAGGATGCGATTGGAATAGAAAAAGATAGCAGTCTTAACCAATTGCTGCTAAAAAAATCATAACTGCAAATTTTACATATGATAAAGTGAACACATTTCTAGGGTCCCTCTCTCAAGGCCCTGGAGGGTCCAATGCAAGTGAGAGGTCTTGAAGATTCATCAGTTTCATGGATAATTTTGCCTCCATACTTTTAGTTAGATGGATTTTTTTCTCTCTTACATTCCTTCCTTATGTTCTCCTTCCTATATATCTTCTATAATAAGTAATAATTTTTAAACATATTTTATGTATTTATCTGTGTTGGGAGCTATACCCTCAATATCCTGCATTCTGTTTTTATCTTAGAGTGTTTAACAGCTTGATTGAGGTATAATTAATTAATCGATTAATTGGATGATTTTTTATTTCATTGAGGTGTAGTTAGGTAATCAGAGTGGGGGTTCTTCATATTCTCCCTGTTTGCTATGTAGACTTATAAATTTTGGAGATGTCTTAACTTTGATGGTGGATAATGGATATTAGAAGGACATGAAGTTGTCTAATATAGTATTTCTTGTGCCTGGTGGCAGGATCATATGCTACCAGATGAGGTGTTTTTGTTTTTGTTTTTTGCTAATAGTTTGGGGCTATAAAACACCAGATACCAAGAGATGTATCAGTACCGTTTCATGGATTGTAGCTTGTTATTGTAATGAGCCTGGAACAGACAAACTGGGAATAGACTGGGAGTAGACAGGCACCACAGTCTGGGGAGGGGCTTCATTGCAAAAATCTCCAAAGCTTTTACCACTTGGAGCTAAGTGATGTTCATCTACAGCTAAGGATGAATATCTGGCAGTCAGTATTTTACCTTAGAAATTAATAGGCTGTATTGGTGCAGAGCCTGACATTGGACTTGGTCTCATGAACTGTGAGATCATGACCTGAGCTGAAATCAAGAATCTGACACTAAACTAAGCCCCCCACCCTGTATGTTGATCTTTTTAACCTGAGAGAACCAAAACCAATGAAAGTTGTCCTAGAACTGGAAAATTTTAGTAACTATTCAGTTGTAGCACTACCATATTTCTCTGCATCTCAAACTAAGCTGTGAATTCTTTGAGGGTAGGAAATATGCCTTGTTGATCTTTGAAGTGTCCCCCACCCCACCATCACCTCTTCATTCTATACTATCCCAGTGCTTAAAAGTTTGACTTATATAGTTTATCCATGTTGGAATTTGTATCTAATGAGTGGATCAATGAATAAGTAAATGCTGGAATAAATATCTCAGTTCTTCTTGAGATAATTTTTACTTATGGTTAACGTCATCCATTCAATGCTTATTATTTTAGCTAGGAGACTATATTGAAAATTATAGCCTCATAATACTAAAAAATTAAGTTATCAGTTTCCATATTTCAGAGTTTTAGAACCCCCTTTGCCCCCTCTCACTTATAATTCCTATAAATTAGGTAGGAATGAAAAAAAGGAAATATCAATGAAGCAAATGAGTCAATTACTAGCTTCTGCTTCCCAAGTAAGGAGATGGTAGTACTGACTGTTGACCGAGGACATGCTGTTCTTCAATGGTTTTGTGACTTGGGGCTAATCTATTTACTTTCTTAACTTCTTTTCTTTTAATATCTATGGGTACACAATGTGAATGACTTGGCAGCAGGTACCATCTATGGCCATGGAACAGAGCCAAGTTGTTAAGGGGACCAGGATAAAAATAAGTCCCTAGTATCTAAACCAATGGAGTTTACCAGGCAAAAATTAATACTCATAATGCTGTCTGAGTGCCTAAAATAAGTTTGATTTCTATTTGCATAGTATCTCTTAACTCATTGAAGTTCCGTGGAGACAGGCACTTTTTTGTTATGTTACATGTTGTTGAGTTACAGGTAATGCAAGCACAAAGCCAGCTTTATGAAGCAAACTTAAAGGTAGGTGCCTGGCTGAATGATATGTGAAAACCTCATGCCCTCAGCATTATACCAAGAAGGGTACAGGGACTAGATCCCCAGCTGGATGCACTGCAGACAGGGATCTATGAGAGAGACTCCTAAACCTTGCCACTCTACTTCTAGAGAATATGAGAGAAGACTTACAAGGGGTGAGGAAAGTAGGTGGAGCTTGGGTGCCACGTACAAGTGAAGGTGCCTATCACTGTTGGGATCGCCAAATCCTTCATACATGCGATGCAGGAGAACTGAGTTATCCAAGTGGTGTGCAGGATGGTCTTAGGATAGTGCCTGCCTTTCAATAAACACTGATGTTAATCGAATAAATACATAATTGAGAATTACTATTGGTAACATTGACTACAAAGTTTGCATGAGTCCAAAATTGCTGAGATACTGAAAGACCAAACATAAAGCACAAAATAGGTGGTAACCAGGAAGAATAATGCTGGGACAGTGAATAGAAGAAGCGGGAGCTGCGATAAGATGTAAAATCCAAAACACAGAGGACAAATGGGGAGAAAACAGGAGACTAAAAAGAGAAAGTCAAAGTTAGGCCTGAAGCAGGAGAGAAGCTTATAAAGTGAGCTTCAAAGTACCATTTGGATGAAAAAGAAATTACAGCAGACAACATACATATTAATGAAGCTGAAACAATATTGAAAAACAACCCATTATCATTACCTAGATTAAAAGAAAAGACAAAATTAACACCTCAGACATCACTAGGATGGAATAAGAATCAGGCTTATCAACAAGCTCTCACCTTCCTCCTACTTTCTTCATCTTTCTGAGAAAGACTGAGAAAAAGATGTTCAAGAAAATTAGCTCTGAACCACTGTAGCTGTAGTTATAAATTTTGGTAATTGCAGTGAAATGAGTAAGAGCAATAACTTAGGATAAGGAATAAAATATGTGTAAAATCTCAAGGAAACACTTAAACACTTGTAGAAAAATCAGATAGCAGTACCATAAATGGGTAAATGGTGAGGAGGAGTAAAGGAACTGGAGAGAAAAATGGCTGTGATCTTTATTTATTCCTGTTCTACAGGAAAGAAGAAAGGGCTAAATATTTAACCTTTTACTGAAATAGGAATGCTTAATCTTCATTCCTTTTTTCTGACTTTTCTACAAATCCTTAAATATTTTGTAGTAAGTCTAAAGAACAGAGATTATATACTACCTGCAAATAACTATATTCAGCCAACTCTAATTGCTATTTGCTTATACTGCAGCCAAATTTAAATCTTCCCTTGTTGCAGATCTCACTGGACAAAAATAAGTTCCAGAGGGAAAGACAGTAGCCCTAAAGGAGGAGTGTCAGTAGAACCAGCACCTAGCCAGATGAACTATCTCAACTGAGGCCCATCCAGATCAACTGATTCCTAACTCATCTGCAGACAAAAGATGGAGGTAGACCCCATCACAACAACCCAACAGAGAGAGGCCAGCCTAGATCAGCTGAGCCCAGTCACCACAAAGAGGTATGAGCTACATTGGTGCTTTTTGGTATGTCCTATTGATTTTGTTGTTGTTTGATACATAGTGTTATTATGACTTAACAGTACTAAACTATTTCCAAAGTGTGTATTAACAGTTTAAACTCTCACCAGCATGAATAAATGCTTTTATTACTCTAAGTTCTTAACAACATTGTCACCATCAGTCTGTTTAATTTGAGGCACTTTGGTTTGTAACATGTTTTATTTTGGTTTTGGTTTGACTTTCTTTCCAAGTAAGTAGGCTCCATGCCCAATGTGGGGCTTGAATTCACAGCCCTGAGATCCAGAGTCACATGCTGTACCAACTAAGCCAGTGAGGCTCCCCTATTTTGGTTTTAATGTCTATCTTCCTGACAAGAAAAGAAAACCTTTTCATACATCTAGGGCCATTTTGACATCCTTTTTTTTGTGAAGCATTGATCAAACCTAGTGCCCGTTTTTCTACTGGATTGCTTCTCTTCTTATTGATTTGTTGAAATTCTTCATGTATTCTAGACCTAAGCCTGTTTTACGTTATATGTGTTATAAATATCTTCCATCCTGTGGCTTGCTTTTCAACTCTTTATTTGCATCTTTTTGTGACCAAAAGTTCTACTTTTACTATAAACTACTTTAACTATCTTTTCATTTATGATTAGTGTTTTTTAGAATTATTTTACCACAGTGAGGGAATAACGGTACTTTTCTGTATTATCTTCAAGAAACTAACTTCCTTTTATATTTAGGGCTATAATGTACCTGGATTTCATTTTTGTATATAACTTGAGTAAGAATTGATGTTCAGTATTTTCTGTCCCTTTGCCATACCGTAGCCACATTTTAAAAATTTCTCCCACTGCTCTGCCTTTCTGTACCCTTTTAATAAATCAATTGTTTATACATGCATAGGTCTGTAATGCATTTCATTGATCTGTGTATTCTTGCACTAATACCCTATTGTCTTAATTTAACTTTAAATTGATATGAAGCAGAAGTTCTTCCACTAATTTTTTCTTCTCCCATAAAGTCTAATTGATTTTGGTTCTTTCAATTTATATACATGTGAGGATAAACTTGTCAAATCACACACACACACACACACACACACACACACACACAACCCTCTTAAGAATTTTTTTAAGTTTATTTTTTTTTTTAATTTTTGACAGAGAAAGAGAGAGAGAGACAGAGAGAGCAAGTGGGGAGGGACGGAAAAAGAGGGAGAGGGAAAGATAAACAATCTCAAGCAGGCTCATCAGCATGGAGCTCCATGTGGGTTTCCAACCCACAAACTACACGATCACATCTGAGCCAAAGTCAACCCTTAACTGACTGAGCCACCCAGGTGCCCCCATATTGAGATTTTTATTGGAATTGCATGAAATCTACAGAACAATTGAGTCTTCCAGTCTATGAATATTTATTTAGGTTTTCTTAGATTTTTCTCAATGGTATTTTCAAAGTTCTGCATAAGAGTTTTATATACTTTTCGTTAGATTTATTCCTAGATAGTTTACTTTCTGGACATTATTGTAAATGGATTTTTTAAAAAATCATTATTTTCTAACTATGTTTAATTCAGCCACCTTTTAAGCTAACATTATTTTATACATCTGTAGGTTTTACTGAATTTTCTTTGATTATTCCATTTGAAAAGTAATCAAGTGATTTTTTCCCATTATTTCTATATATCTTTTCATGTGTTAACTGCATGGCTTATGGATCACCAAAAATACTGAAAAAAGGGTGGTGAGTAGACACCCTTATCCTGTTCTAATTTCAGAGGGAAATTTTAGCTCTGAAAATGGCAATCATATTGAATCACTCAATTCCAGAGGAAACTTCTCAGAAAATATCAAGTGTTAACATTTGCTCTAAGCTTTTTGTAGACATGTTTATCTGGTTAAGAAAGATTTTTTATTTTGCAAGAGTTTTTTCCATGAATGTGATTGTATCTCTTTAATTTTATTAATATGGGAAAGTATGTTGATTCAATTTCAAATGTTGCACCACGTTCTCCTTTCTGAAATAAATTCTTTGTCAAGTGTTATTTTCTTTTTCCAATTGCATATTCTTACCGCCTTTGTCAGAGATTAATTAGCTATATAATGTGGTTTTATTTCTGGGCTTTCTATTCTGTTTTATTGATCTATGTGTCTGTTTTTCTGCCAGTACCATACTGTTTTAATTACTACAGTATTGTAATATTACTTGAAGTCTGGAATTGTGATACCTCCAGTTTTGTTTTTCTTTTTCAAAATTGCTTTAGCTATTTGAGGTCATTTTTGGTTCCATACAAATTTTAAGACTGTTTGCTTTTGTTCTGTGAAAATGCTGTTTGTATTTTAATAGGGATTACATTAAGTCTGTAGATTGCTTTGGGTAGTATAGACATTTTAATAATATCTGTTCTTCCAATCCATGAGCATGGAATGTCTTTCCATTTTTTTATGTCATCTTCAATTCCTTCCATCAGTGTTTTATAGTTTGCAGAGTACAAGTCTTTTACTTCTTTGGTTAAGTTTATTCCCAGGTATTTTATAATTTTTGGTGCAATTGTAAATAGGATTGTTTTCTTAATTTCTCTTTCTATGGTTTAGTTATTAATGTATAAGAATGTAGTGGATTTCCTTACATTGATTTTGTATCCTGAAACTTTATTGAATTCATTTATCAATTTTTAGTAGTTTTTTGGTAGAGTCTTTAGGATTTTCTATAAGGGGTATCATGTCATCTGCAAGTGAAAGTTTTACTTCTTCCTTACCAATTTGGATGTTTTATTTCTTTTTGTTGTCTGATGGCTGTGGCTAGGACTTCCACTACTATGTTGAATAAAGGTGGTAAGAGTGAATATCTTTGTCTTGTTCCTGAACTTAGAGAAAAAACCTCTTAGTTTTTCTCCATTAAGTATGATGTTAACTGTAGGTTTTTTATACAAGGCCTTTAATATGTTGAGGTATGTCCCCTCTAAAACTACTTTGTTGAGCAGTTTGGGGTTAAATGGATGTTGTACTTTGTCAAATCCTTTTTCTGCATCTGTTGAAACGATTATATGGTTTTTATCATTTCTCTTATTGATGTGATGCATCATGTTGATTGATTTGTGAATATTGAATCATGCTTGCATCCCTGGAATGAGTCCCATTTGACCATGGTGACTGTTTTTAAAGTACTTTTAGATTCAGTTTGCTAATATTCTATTGAGGATTTTTGCAGCTACGTTCATCAGAGATATTGGCTTGTAGTTCTTTTTTAGAACTACAATGTGGTGTCTTTATCTGGTTTTGGTATCAGGCTAATGCTGGCCTCAGAATGAATTTGGAAGTTTTCCTTCCTCTCTTATTATTTTTTTTTTTTTTGAAAAGTTTGAGAAGAGTAAGTCTTAACTCTAAATATTTGGGAGAATTCACCTTTGAAGCTTTCTGGTCCCAGACTTTTATTTGTTGGGAGTTTCTCGTTTACTGATTCAAGTTCATTGCTGGTAATTAGTCTATCCAATTTTTTTGTTTCTTCTTGCTTCAGTTTTGGTAGATTATATGTTTCTAGGAACTTATCCATTTCTTCTAGGTTGTTCAATTTCTTGGCATATAAATTTTCATAATAGACTCTTGGAATCATTTATACTTTTATGGTAGTGGCTGTTATTTCTCCTCTTTCATGTTATTTTTGTATTTATACGCTGCTATATTTCTTTGCTAGTTATTTTCCTTAGTGTTACTTCATTTATGTTCATGAATGAGATCGGACAACAATTTTCCTTTCCATTAATTTTGATATGAAGTTTAAACTGGTCTCATAAAACTAGTTGAGAATAGTCCCACTTTTTCTATCCACTGAAAGATTTTGTGTGTCTTTGACATTATTTCTACCTTAAACATTTGATAGAATTCACAGGTGATCCTATTATGTCTGGGATTTTTCTTGAGATCAATTTTACATTACAGATTCAGTTTCACTAACAGTTATGGGAATGTTCATGTTTTCTGCTTCCTACTGTATATTTATATTTTGGATATGTTTGTTTCAAACTGCATTTTAAAAAATTCAGTCTGAAACTTTGCCTTTTAATTGAAGTATTTAGTTCCTTTCCATTTGAATACCAACTTTTTGCTTCGTTTGTGTCAACTTTCATTTCTCACTCTCTTGCTTTCCTCTTTTTAGAATGATTATAAAACTTGTTATTTCATTCCTCCTTAACTTGGAAGTTTTGTGCTCTTTTACCTATTTTTCATAGTTACCCTGTTGCAAAGTGCATCTCTTTTTTTTTCAAAATCTATTGTTCTTTAATACTTTTAATCTCTTCATATACAACACAGTAATTTAAAATACTTTACTTCAATTTCTTTTTTTCTGACTCAAGTGACATTTTCGTCACTTATTTTAATTCTTATGTATTTAATCTGCATAGGAAAGTGTTGTTTATTTTATAGTGAATATTCACTTTATTTACTCTTTATTTATTGTGTTTCTCTTTAGTTCCAACCTTATCTTCAGACTTCCTTCTGAGATCATTGTCTTTTTGTCCAAAGACAACCTTTAGGGCAGATCCACTCATGCCAAATTCTCTTAGATTTATTTTTTTAAAGCCTGTTTATTTTACTTTTATTCTTTTTTTTTTTTTTTTTAATGTTTTATTTTTGAGAGAGAGAGAGACAAGGCATGAGCAGGGGAGGGTCAGAGAGAGAGGGAGACAGAGAACGTGAAGCAGGCTCCAGGCTCTGAGCTGTCAGCACAGAGCCCAATGCGGGGCTCGAACTCACCAGCAGCGAGATCATGACCTGAGCTGAAGTCGGACGCTGAACCGACTGAGCCACCCAGGCGCTCCTATTTTACTTTCATTCTTGAAGAATATTTTTGTTCAGCATATAGTATTAGGAAGGGAGGAATATTTTTTTTCCGGATTTTAAAGATATATTCCTTTCTGGTTTTGTTGCTATTGAGAAGGCAGTAGTCAATTTAGTTTTTTGAAAAAAAAAATCTTTTTTTTATTCTTTTTACCTACTTTTTAAAATTAAAAAAAAATTTTTTTTTGAAAGAGAGAGAGAACATGAGCTGGGGAGAGGCAGAGAGAGGGGAAGACACAGAACCTGAAGCAGGCTCCAGGCTCTGAGCCGTCAGCACAGAGCCTGACTCGGGGCTCAACTCACGGATTCTGTGATCACGGCCTGAGCCGAAGTCAGACGCTCAACTGACTGAGCCACCTAGGCACCCCTTACCTACTTTTTTAAAAAACTTTTTTAAAATTTATTTTTGAGTGAGAGAAATATAGAATGCGATGCAGGGCTTGAACCCACGAACCATGAAATCATGACCTAAGCCGAAGTCAGATACTTAACTGACTGAGTCACCCAGGTGCCCCTCTTTGGTAAAAAGAGTAAGTATAGTCTTAAGGTTTTCTTCTAACTGTGATGGACCTGGCAGTGATTTTCTTGGAGTATGTCTTGCTTGAGGTTCACCACCAGTCAGCAACATTTATCTTCTTTTTTATTTTTTTAAATTTTTAAAAATGTTTGAGAGAGAGAGAGAGAGAGAGAGACAGAGACAGAGACAGAGAGAGACAGAGTGCAAGCAGGAGAGGAGCAGAGAGAGAGGGAGACACAGAATCTGAAGCAGACTCCAGGCTCTGAGTTGTCAACACAGAGCCTGATGTGGGGCTCAAACTCATGAACCACGAGATCATGACCTGCACTGAGGTGGATGCCCAACCAACTGAGCCACTCAGGTGCCTCATGACATTTATCTTCTTATTGAAGTTTATAAACCGGAGTAGCCTACTGTCTTCACTGTTTTTCCTGTCATAATTCCAAGGACAAATGAGACCACTTGGAAGAGTGGAGAGAGCCATGTCAACAACTATATGCTAAGTGCTATGTAACTTGCTGGGAATACAAAGGCAAATCAGGCACATGGTCCTTTTATGAAGACTAAAATCAACTGAGAGAGACAGACACATAAATAAGAAATCATTATAAAGTTTTCTAAATACAACAATATGAATATGTGTTTTTATTGGATATTAAGGCAGTTCACTAGAACCACACCTAACCCATGATAAGGAATTTGGCAACACTTCCCAGACTTCTCTGAGATCTAACTAATGAGCTGAGTCCTGAAATGTGACCAGTAGTTACTCAAAAAAAGGAAAAGATGAAAGGATATACATAGACAGAAATAATATGTTCAATGGTAGAGGAACAGAGTAAGGGGTATGACTATGGGAGTGGAGGAGGATGCCATTGGATGTGACAGTGTAGGAACTGAAAGACCAGAACTTGGGATGTGTTCATAAAAGTGCATAAGTTACCAGAAATGGTGAGCCAGGAGGTAATGCCTTCAGTGAATGAAGAGGAATTATCAGGAGGGGCTATACATGACAAAAGTAAAGACTAGAAGAGAGCATATAGACATTAGAATAAAAAAGAAAGAGAAAAAGCAGCACTCTGAACCAGAGCATGGAGGTGAAATGCTTTGGAGATGGGTGGCATCAGGAGTTAGAGGGGAACAACATTTCTACTCCCCAATCTTGAGTAGTATAAAGTATGGGAGAATAAACAAACTGAAAGACTGACCAGAGACATGTTCTCTTCAGAGACTACTTAGGATTCAGATAATTTGGGGAGATGGAGGGATCCTCAAGGTTGGAATAGTTGTAAAACGGATTGAAAACATGAAGACATCAGTGACTATGTCAATTAATAGGTGGTATGGGTGGAGGTGGGATTGATCAGTGATAAAAAGAAAGAAAAAGAAATGGCATGAAGGCCAGCAGTTATCAGGAAGCAGCTTCCTGAGAGGTTATTAGATGACAAACTTTAAGAATAGCAAACTTCACTGTGCGAAATTAGTATCTGTAAAATAAGTAAGGTAGTGAATCTTTACCTGATTCTATTGTGCATTTGAATTATTTAACAACTCTTCTGCACTAACTTCATGCTTATGGTACAAACATTTGGTTATAATTTGACTTCTTGTGTGGGTTTTTCTATACAGAAAGCATATCCTAGTCATGCTGATGGGAATAACAGAGATGCATTTTATTGAAATAACCTGGTTTACAAATTTTATACATCAGTTTGATGATAATGGTTCATTGTGAGGCAGCTCCTGATGAAATAAGCCTTCTGAACCTGTAAGGCTGAAGGGCAGAGATTGGACTTGGGGAAATTTGGAAGGTGGCACTTTGCTGCTACTTTCTCCAGGTATCACCACCTCTGTCTTGTTTTTCATTTATTTATTTTTATTTTTTAAATTAAAATAAATTTTTAAGTAATTTTTTTAGTAATCTCTACACCCAATGTGGGGCTTGAACTCACGACCCTGAGGTCAAGAATCACAGTCTACCAACTGAGCCAGCCAGGTACCCTTGTCACTTATTTTTTATTTTCAGTGTTTACAATGTTCGCTATAGAGGATGCAGGAAAAACAGAGTTGAGGATGGCGATGGGTTGAGATTCAGTAACGAAAGATTTGAAATTCAGCACAAGAGATGTAACATGCAATTGAAATATGAGTCTAGAAGTTGCTCTGGGCTGGAGACATGGCTGGAGACATGGAAGTCACCAACACATTGAAGGAAGCAATAGGATTAGGCAGGATACTTCAGAAAGGGTAAGTAAAGTGAGAATACAAGGGTCAAGCCTCAAGGGTAGCCAACATTTAAGAGAAAAGACCAAGGAGAGAGAAAGAGGAAGAAAGAGTGAGCTGAGAGGCAGAAGTAGATTTCAGCAGCATAAAATAGGAAGGAGAATGTTCCAAAAGTGAAGTAAACCAGAGGATGGAAAAGAAGTTAAGTAATATGAAGTTAAAAGAGTTCTTTGGATTTAACCAAACAGGTTGTTGATCTTGGAAAGGATGATTTCAGTAAAGTCATGAGGAGAAGCCAAAGTTTAGGGATTGAGAAGTGAATAAAATATGAATAAATGGAAGGATGAAAGAGTGGAAGTGGATGAAGAAACTATTAATGCCCTGTGAATCTAGAAAGTTCCAGGCCAGTAAATTAATTAGTGGAAGTTTCAAGAATAGAAATGATTAAGATGTGCCGTCACGGCATAAAAGGTATTGAGTGATTTTTATACTTCAATTTCCACTCACAGACAAAGCAGCCTTTCTCAACTTAGATTTTGTAAGAATTCTGCCTTAGTGTTGCTAAGGATTCCGTTGTATGTGGTGAACTAACTTCTCTTCCATGCATTTAGAATGGTCCTAGTTGTGTACTAGCCTTGGGAGAATGTAGACAACATTCACTCAAATATCTTCCTGTTTCTGGGTTCTGATCCATTAGTATCACCTGGCAGTGTGTTAGAAATGCAAAATCCCAGGGGCCATCCAGACTTACTGGATCAGAATCTGCATTTTTACAACAGCCTCTTATGATTTCTACCCACATTACATTTGGAAAGGCACTGGTTCAGAGCAATGGTCTGAACCTTACTGCATTTTAGGATCACCTAAGGAGTTGAGAAAGAATACTGTTGCCCAGGACCCCCCATCAGAGGTTCGGATTCAATTGGTCGGAGATGTGGTATGGGCGTGGCTATTTTTTCAGTTCACCAAGTGATTCTTGAATGAGGCCAGCGTTGAGAACAACTGGACCTGAGAAATAAGAACCCAAGGAACATGGAGCATTTGAGACAAGTAGATTGACTACTGATCAGTAAAATGAGGGCGATTGTGCTTTCTGATTCCTTGGTTCAGCGGGGTGGGAGGAAGATGATAAATTACACAAAACCCATTAACTGCTTTGAGTTTCATACAGGAAAGTAAAACTTATAAATGTTATATAATATAATTATATGGTAATGAAGACAAATATGCAAATGCCTAATTGAAACATAGAGAATAAGATACAAAATGAAACAGACCTTGAGAAAGCTTCTTAGGAACTGAAGAGTAATAAAAAATAATAGTGTTTGTCTGGGAAAATACTTTTAAACTCTAACTTCCAGTTGAAACTGGAAAACTGTCCTCACAATTTTTAGTCAAGAGCATAGATACTAAAACTTCCAATGTAAAATTTTTTCAATCTTATAATTGTTATGGTAATTATTGAAGCCCAATGGGTTAAATGACCAGTGTTAAAGGCTTTCTCTATATTGTAATAGAAATAGAGATTTGTACAATTATCTGTCTAGTTAAGGACGATCTATGCTCCCAGGGGGCCAAGACTTGCTTAGTCCATAGTAGGGTAATTCAATTGGTGTGAATTACTGGTACAACTGAGTCATCTCCCAAATTCACGAATATGCAACTTCCCTCATTTTGAGAATGACTTGCAGCTCAGATTTTTCCCTCAGGGGGAACTGGGCATTGTTTGCTTGACTGTTATTCTTTCCTCTTTTCTAGGTGATAGGCCACCACAGTTTTAATAGTGTGTTGTTCTAGACTATTCTTTTCCTGTTATAGGATTTGAACCTTCAGAAAAATATTCACTTGATAGTTGTATGATGCTTTAACAACCATTTTCTAATTGGAGACTCACTAAAATTATGTAAAGTATACAGACCAGAGGTTATATTTTCCTCTTACAGATAAAACTGATTGATGTTCAAAAACACTGACTTAGTTCCCTAATGTCTCAGTGCTACTTGAAATCACTACTTATTCCTAGCTATAGTCCTACTTCTGTTGAAAATATCCATGTCTAGAAACTGTATTTTGTTCAGAAATCCAGGTGGTTCTTTATCCCCCTTCCACCCCCCCCCCATTTTTCTTTATTTTTCTCCTATTTTAACTCTGTGTAATTTGTCATTTGTTCTCTTATTTCTCCTCTGCTTTGTATTACAAAGTTCTACTTTGAGTCATGGCCTTGTCAACCCTAAATTGTAATTTTATATGTTCCTTTTCTATAGGATAAGGATAATAAAATTTTAAAGTAGTGAAACTATTGGCGTTTTGTTATTAGATTTAAATAAAAATGAATAGAAAATTTTTGGAGGGACATTGGCAGCTTTCAAGAGTGTCTTATACATTACACCTGTTAAAAAGGAAACAGCAGGCTTGAAATAGAGTCACTTGTGCTAAGCCCCACATCTGCAAACCAAGACTTAACACCTAACTTAACTGAAGTCTAACTCCCCCCCACCCCAGGAATGTGACCTTTAACCAGTCAACCTGGAATTTCCTAGTCAGCACTAGGAAGTAATCCACTGATAGGACCCTTCTTTCCCATTAGGACGGTGACCTTGCCTGAAACAATACACTTTTTTGCTAATAATTTCCCTTTCTTCCCCATCCCTTCTCTTTCTTTAAAACCTTCCATCTTATACATCTCCTTGGGGCTCCTTTGTGTTTATTAGATGGGGTGCTGCAGATTCATGAATGGTTTAATAAATCTGATTAGATCTTCAAATGTACTTAGTTGAATTTTTGTTTAACAGATTTGGTGGGAGGAATGGGACTAAAGGAGACTTCCAGTGGTTTTGGGGTTGGGGACAATGGGAAATACAGGCATGGCACCTCACAAACTCTTTGAGTTTACTGTCTTTCTGACCATTTCTGAGGGCTGTGGGTAAGTTCTTTCTCAGTTCTGAGCTCTTCTGTATTTGCATTGAGCTCCTGATCTAATTGGCTTTCCTTGTCAGGGAAGGTCAGCTTGAGCTGGCAGCCAGTTCTGCCTAGAGCTAAGCCCCTAGCCTTTTTGACTGCAATTCCTAGATTTTTGAGTGGAAAACCTAGCCCTTGGATCTGCCTTCAGTTTTCACTTTGGGAACTGTTGGCAGTTTAGTATGCAGTTCTTCATTTTGTTTGGAGTTAGTCTGCAGTCCCCATTCCTTGGGGTTTGCTGGTTCAGTCCTTTCCCCGGTCTGGTCAATGTTCTATTGGAATTGTTGGTGGTGTCCACAGGGTCTTCTCTTGGCCAGAACACAGTAACATCTCTTGGTTATTGCTAACATTTTAAGGTGCACAGGTTTCTTTGTCTAATATTCTGTAGATAATGGTTATTGCTAGTAGGAATCTTGGAGGCTAAAAAGCTACAAAAATCAGTGGGCGTGGGATAAGTACCAAAGTATATGTGTTTGTTACTTAACCCAAAGACTCTTGTGTTATGATAAGTTGGCTATGGAATAGGCTAGTCACTTGCCAATCTCAAGAAAATTTTGTGCAAAAAGATACATTGTAAAAACACACAATTTTCTACCCCATGACACATTCCTCTTAGGTATTAGTTTGGCTCTGAGACATCCAAAGGCTTAGCTAAATAAATAAATAGGTAGGTAGATAGATACAATCCTTAAAATCCAGAGAGTGAAGACCATCACTTTCTAGTACACCTGCTTATTTTATGTCTAGGAGCTTTAATATCAACCAAAATGGCAAAATCTTACTAAAGACAATCTAAAATTACAGCGGCTATTACAGCAAACATTCCAGTTAGATAAGGCCATTAATTTAAGAAGTGCATTTGAAAGTAAGGGTTTCTGAATTAAACAAACAATGTGATACCTATTTTAATTGGTATGCAAAAGCTTACAAAAAGGCTTTAAGGTTCCAAAATAGTTTCATTAAAAGACTCTTTACAAAAGGTTAATGAAAAATTAAAGAGACAAGAGGTACATAAGCAAAAAGTAGGACAGACATAACTCTTACTCCTCTCCTCTATCCTTTTTTACCTGAGTGCCCATGTTTTACTAATTCTCTGTCTGAATAGCCTCTTCACTCTGAAGATAACTATTTATCCTTTAAAATAAAACCTCCAGAGATTGTAGCAATCTTCCTCAGATAGCTTTTACTCCTTGGTCAAAGATGGAAGTAAGAGCTATTATTAAAAATTTTTCTAAACTCAGTGAGTATCCTCAAAATTTTTTGAAGAGTTTAGAAACCTTATTGGGGCCTATGACCCCAGGCTACCAGATATCTATCAGTTTGTCCATATGTTTGTAGGACCTGGGGAAGCCAAAAACAGATACAGGAAGCAGAATGATATAATCCCAAGGATAATATTTGAGATCTTTACTCTCCAACACACTCCTTTAATGGACCAGAAAAAGTTTGCAATATAGCAAATTACGTTTTAAAAACCATTCTTGGAGAGTCTTCCCTGCCTGCACTACGTGGTCTATTATTCAAACATGCAAACAAAAGAAAGATCAGGGGCGCCTGGGTGGCTCAGTCGGTTAAGTGTCAGACTTCGGCTTCGGTCATGATCTCACGGTTCATGAGTTCAAGCCCCACGTCGGGGTCTGTGCTGACGGCTCGGAACCTGGAGCCTGCTTCAGATTCTGTGTCTCCGTCTCTCTCTGCTCCTTCTCCACTTGCTCTCTCTCTCTCCCAAAAAAATAAACATTAAAATATTAAAAAAAAAAAAAAAAAGAACAATCAGTGGCTGACTTCAAAGCCTGTTTGGAAGATCTCTTCCTATGGTATTCCAGATGCTGAACAATAAACAAGGCTACTCAACCTGCTTTAGCTCTCCTATTTGTAAATGGGTTATCTCCTGAGATTAGTGGTTGAATAAAAATACAAAAACATGGATAAGAAGTCACCACTCTTGCTGAACTCATGACCATAGCTAAATTTTTTGAAAGAACTTTAGAACAAGATCTTCAACAAAGGTCCACTAAAATATCATGGCTCTAAGGCTAAAGACCTAAAAGAAAATAACTCCTGGACCTTCCATATAACATCTCCCTAGGGGTCCAGCATCAAAATGATGGCCCAAAGATCAATATTTCATTTATAATCAAATGGGACACTGGGAAAAAATGGTCCTCAAAAATCATATGCAAATTCCTCCAGAGAGGACCCTTATATTGGCCCTTCCCCAAACTGGTGGGACTCCCAGGGACCCTCCTCAAGCTGCTACCAGAAATAACCTTAAATAGTCAAGGAGAAACTAAAATTAAAATTAATGGAAAAATCTTTTCATTCTGGTAGATACTGGGGCTACACTTTCTACTTTAAACTCTACCTTCGTAAGACAACAAATTCTTCAGGGGTATCTAATAAAGTTTAGAGAGAATTTCTGTCTCAGCCACTACAAATGACTCTAGGAACTTTTATTGAAAAACATTTCTGGAGTGCCTGGGTGGCTCAGTCAGTTAAGCAGCAGGTCATGATCTCGCGGTTTGTGAGTTTGAGCCCTACTTCGAGCTCTGTGCTGACAGCTCAGAGCCTAGAGTCTGCTTTGGATTCTGTGTCTCCCTCTCTCTGCCTCTGCCCCCCCCCACCCCTCAAGTGCGGTCTTTCTCCCTTTCTCTCAAAAATAAACATTTAAAATTTTGTTTAAAAACCCAAAAATATTTTCCTTTTTGCTATGTTGTATAGCCCCAGTCAATCTATTAGGTAATTCCTTTCTAGAAAAATTTTAAAAAGCTAATATGGCTTACTCCAATGGAAATCTCACCTTAAGGTTTCCAGAACATCTCAAACTTGATCTTTTGTGCTCTTTAAAATCTGTCCTTGACACAGAAGCAGAAGAAATTCCAACAAAAATCCCCTAGTTTAACTGAGGTGCCCCCAAATCTTGAGCTACTTCTAATACTGACATTGAGAGAATAAAAACTGCAGAGCCCATAAAAATTCAAATAGACATAACTAAATCTGTTCCTAAATTGCCTCAATATCCATTAAAGCCTGAGGACATACAAGGCCTCACACCAATAATAAAAGACCTAATTGCCCAGGGGTTAATCATTCCCTGTACCAGCCCCTGTAACACACTGATCTTACAGGTCCAAAAACCTAATTGGTGGGGATGGGGATATGTCCAGGACTTAAGAGCTGTTAACAAGGTAGTTATTCCCCATTTCCCCGTCTTTCCAAATCCAAACATCCTTCTGTTATACATTTCACCAGACTCAAAATGGTTTGCTGTTGGAGACCTTGGTTCAGCAATTTTAAGCATCCCTACAGACCCCAACAACCAATATCTATTTGTTTTCACTTTGAACAATCAATAATGTTCTAGGGCAGTTGTGCCTCCAGGGTTCACTAAGGCCCCTTCTTCTTTCTCTCATGTACTCTACCAACATTTAAGCACCTTCAGGTCCCCAGGAAATTGATCCTTTTACAATACCCTCTTGCTATGTTCAGTTTCCAAAGATGTGCCCATTAAAGATTCCATTTATTTACAGCAACAATTAACTGGGAAAGGACATGGAGTCTCTAAGGAAAAATTACAATTATATCTGGATATTACCTGGGTCATAATTTAAGTGCTGAAGGAATCCAGTTGTCTCCAAAAAGAATTAAGCTAATCCAAGCATTTCTCAGACTCATAATTAAACCACAGTTTTATAAATCCCAGTCCTGGCTGGTTATTGTAGTCTGTGGGTTCCTAACTTTTCACTCTTGGCTTCCCCACTCTATGAACTTAACTAAAATTTCAGTCCTTGAACCCCTTTCTTGGGAACTTAAACACTAGAAGGGCTTTATAAGACTAAAGCAAATGCTGGAAGAACCACATGCCCTAGGGTGCCTAACTATTCAAAACATTTTCCCTTATTTGTCCACAAAAGAGATAATGAAGCCCTGGGAATGCTCATGTAAGAACATAGTAATAAACACAGTTCTACTGTCTATTACAACTTCCACCTTGACTCAGTCGTTCCTGCCTATCTCAACTGTCTTCAGGCAATAGCCGCGGTTGCAAAGTTAGTAGAAGACTCCAAGGGTTTAATCTTAGGAAATGGCATTTATTTACAAACTCCACACACTATTCAAAGTCTTCTTAACTGAAATTGACTCAACATTTCTCTGTAAGCATACTAACCTCCTATCAGACACTTTTGGTTTCACCACCTAATATCTACCTTAAACATTACAATGTTCTTAATCCTGTATATTACTACCACTGCCTGACAAAGGCAAGCCCCATTACTGTAAAGTAATAACATCCTATGTTGTGATACCACATCCTGATTTATGAAACACTCTCTTTTGACTAATCCTGATCTAATTTTGTTTGTTGATGGCTCATATTGTAAAAATGAGAAAGGGAATTTTCAAGCTGGTTATGCCATGACCACCCAATATGAACTACTTGAGAGGGGAACTCTCTTGCAAACTAAATCAGACCAGCAAGCAGAGCCCCATGCCCTTATCAGAGCAGGCCAGTTATCAAAAGGACAAATGGTTCATATTTATACTGATACTAGATATACTTTTGTGGTTGTCCATGATTTTAGGATATTATGGAAACAGAGAGGTTTTCTTGCCTCCACTATACCCATCAGTCAAAAATGGGCCACAATGAATTTCTTACTGTTATTCTCTTGCCTTCTGAGATTGCTGTTACCAAATTGAGGCTCACTCTAAATAGACATAACCTGATTATCAAGTAGATGTTCTAGCTGAGTTCCATGCAAAAGCAGCGAAACAGAACCTATAAAGATTATGGCACATGCAGATGCAGTTCATCCTGCTTCTATAAAAAATGACCTCTTGTGGTCAGACTTTTGCCATCTTGATGTTCTTGTGACATTGGAATGGTTTTGTATCAGAAAAACTAAGATGGCCAAACAATGGTTGTAAACTCATGAATAGTGGAGGCTATGAGAAAATCGATATGGCTATTTGGCTCTTCCTTGACTCCCTGGAAAATCCCATTTTTCAGTTTTTGTATTTCTTCACCCACCATGGTTCATTTAAGATGATTCAAATTAGGGGAACCTGGCTGGCTCAGTTGGAAGAGCACGTGACTCTAGATCTTGGGGTTATGAGTTCGAGCCCCACATTGGATGTAGAGAGTACTACAAAAAAACAAACAAAGAAACTTAAAAATAAGATGACTCAAATTATAAATGAGCATTGGTGAGACTTCTATAAAACTGCGAAAACAGTGTATCTTCAATGTCCAACCTGTCAGATCCATAATCCTGGAAAATTTATTCTTGTTCCCAAAAGCCTCAAACCTTCTCTCTCTGGATTCTTGAACACATGCAGCTTGACTTCACTCAATTGCTGCCTAGTATGGGTTATCAATATGTTCTCGTTACTGTATGTATGTTTTCTGTATGGGTTGCAGCCTTCCCCTGCTGCAGGGCTGATGTAATACAACAGAAAAGAAAATGTTAGAGAAGATATTTTCACTGGGGGTGTACCTTCCATAATCTCCAGAGATGAAGACACCCACTTCACTGGGCAAATCATACAGCCTTAATGAAAGATTTACAAATTTCTTGGAATTATCACTTTACTTATCACCCTCAACCATTAGGCAAAGTTGAAAAAAACTAATGGGATCCTCAAACTTAACATCTCTAAACTCGTTGAAACTACTGGACTTTCTTGGCCTAAGGTGTTGTTTCTGGCCTTAATGATTCAAAGTACCCACTGAGGAAAAAATAAACTCACTTCATACGAGATAGTCACTGGTAGGCCAGTGTTCACTGGTATATAACTATCTGCTAATCCCTTGCTGTCCCACACTAATATGACCGGTTACTATACATCTGCAATATCTTATGCTAAAGCCTAGTATCAACAGCTTAAAGAAGCTTTCCAAGATCCCAGTTCAAAGGATCCTGTTAGTCATAACCTGGAGCCTGATGAGTGGGTACTCTGGAAATGTTAACAGGGAAAAGCAACCCTTGAACACTGTTGCAGAGGATCTTACCAAGTGCTTCTGACCACTGACACTACTGTGAAATTAAAAGGCATTGACCCTTGGTACGCATCTCACAGCTGAAGAAGACTCCACCTGACAGCTGGTCCTGTGCAGATGCTGGAAACCTCCAGATGAAATTGATGAATAAAAATCACTGACATGGAGGTAGACTGTTTCCGCCCAAAATACCAGATCAAAAATTTGTATTTTAAACATGAAATACTTTATTTTTCTCTTTCTTTTCTTTGCTCTGGCACTGGCCTGAAATGATAACAGCCTCACCATATCTTCCAGACCATTACTGAGGAGGGTAACATTTTAGGGTGCTAGATTTCTCACCAAAAACCTAACTTACTTGTGGCTTGAACAGGTAAATGCAGCAATTCTGATCTGTCTGTAATGCTAGAGAGCCCCTTTTCTGCCTGTGATCAATATCTCTTTTATTCCCAGTGTCACTACAAGCTACAATTCACCCCTCCTTACAAGTTTCTTACTGAGTTCAACCCTTATGGCCCATACATCCTATGCCTTGTTCTTATCTTTCCCTAATTATATCTGTGCTTAACTAGTTTGACACAAATAACTATGTAAATCTTAGTACATTTGTTCTCCCACGTTTCCATCATTATTTAGATCAGATCTGCCCCCACTCACTATGAGATCTCACTAGCAGCACCCATCTCTGCAAGGCATTTAGAACAACTTTTTATTTCAAGCTAGGATATTTTCTTCCTGTATGAGCCAAAATCCTAACTGACTTGTGGCTTGAATAGGTAAATGCAGCAATCCCTGTAAAATGAGTCTATTAAAGCACCACCTTAACGGGAATGATTTGTGCCCCAATAGAGTTTGTGTTTGTCTCTGGTGGTTACCATTACCTTTGGGCCTATCATATCTTGATACAAGTGCATAGCCAGATAGTGTCTCTTAGGTCATCTCTTTGTGTCCCTAACTTTCTGCAAGCAGCCTTAGACACTTCACTGGTCAACTGTCTTGGATTTACATTGTCAAGTTAGGAAGGAATTATAAGGGAGCATTAATGACTCAGGATTGACCTCATTTGGCAAAGCCATACATCTCTGGTTAGGAGTAAATGTATTTGAGACTACCATCAGAAATCTCTTCTTAACTCTTGAGGATATTGTAGAATCCGTTGCTAAGACAATAGCTGCCTAACAAAGGTTCTTAGACTCTCTGACCAAAAGTTATTCTTGATAGTAGAAGGACCCTTGATTATCTTTTAGCTGAGCAAGGAGGTGTCTGTGTTATGGCCACCACCACTCGCTGCACCTCGGTTAACTCTTCAGGAGAAATTGAAACTCAGTTACATAAGATCACTGAGGAAGCCACTTGGCTTAAAAAGTTGACTCCGGGGTGCCTGGGTGGCTCAGTCGGTTGAGCGGCTGACTTTGGCTCAGGTCACAATCTCATGGTCTGTGGGTTCGAGCCCCGCGTCGGGCTCTGTGCTGATGGCTCGGAGCCTGGAGCCTGCTTCAGATTCTGCGTCTGCCTCTCTCTCTCTGCCCTTCCTCTGCTCATGCTCTGTCTCTCAAAAATAAAAAAATAATCGTTAAAAAAAATCCTTAAAAAAAAAAGGTGACTCCCTCAGTAGGGTCTTTCTTCAAGTTATTTGATTTTGATTGGTTTGGGTCTTAGGGACCATGGCTCCAAAGTGCATTCCAAACATTGGAAATTATTCTGCTTGTAACTGTAAAATCACAATAATCTCCTTGGTACATTGTATTCTCTCAAAAGCTTTAAATACATGTTCATAGCTGCTAACCCCCAAGCAAATGATCTCCCTAAGACTGAAATGTTGGAAGAGGAATGGAAAGAATGACTGACTTGAAAATTGTGAACCTGAAGTTGTGGCCTATGACTATGATAGAAGTTAAAATGAAAAACATCATGACCTGTGAATACCACACAAAGGATCCACAAAATTTTGCAGAAACTATGGGAACTACAGAGTAGTATCTGAGAATGTTACTGATGTCTTAAATTTTTATCATATCTCTCAATTAAGCTGAGTGTCTAACCAAAAGATAGAGGGTTGTTAAAAAGGAGTCAGCAGACCCAAAATACAGTCACTTATGCTAAGCCCCACATCAGCAAACCTCAAACCTTATAAGCAAGACTTAATACCTAACCTAACTCCAGTCTTAGTTCCCCTAGGAATGTGACCTTTAACCAGCCAAACTGGAATTACCTGGTCAGCACTAGGAAGTATTCTACTGATAGGTGCTCCTTTTCCCCTTAGGAAAAGGACCTTGCCTGAAACAATATAGTCCTTACTGATTATGTCCTTTTCTCTGTCTCCTCTCTGCCTTTCAATACCTTCCATTTTGTACATCTTGGAGCTCCTTTCTATTTGCTAGATGGGATGCTGCTTGATTCATGAACTGTTAATAAAGCCAATTAACGCTTCAAATTTACTCAATTAAATTTTTGTTATGTAACATATCTTATTAAACATAACTACTCTGTGCTCTTTGAGTTCTGATTTCTTTTCCCAATAGAAGTGAAAATCAGATATTTTATCACAGTGACAGTGAGGTATTCATTTTTCATATTTCTAGTTTTTGGAAGGGTGCCTTCAAAAGCCACAAAGTTCTTTAATTGTCCAGAGCACCTGCTTCAAAATACCTCAGTGTTAAACTATTTGTTTTTTCCCTTTAGAAGACCATAGTACAAGTTCTGTTAACACTTTGACATCATGCCAAAATATACAACATTCATTTAAGATTGAGTATTAAAGGCCCTATTCACCATTTTTTTAAGAGGAAGGAAAAAAAGGAATAAGGGTCTTTCACACGTTCCTCTGTAATTATAAATGTAAAACTATTCTGGATTCATCTACCTAGCAGATGGAAATATTGTGAGAGTTTACTGTATAGTTCACTAGTATTTTCCAGCAAAAAATATTGATTTTATTCATTTATTTTGGATTTCTTTTGCCCATTTTTCTCCTACTATTCAAGGTGCAAAAATAAGAACTTTTTATATTAGTTAAATCAGTCATGCATATAGGAAGGTGCCTCCATGCCCAGAATAAATGCCACTGGGCATCTAACCACAGCTCTGGCCAACTACACATAGCTGCCCTTGTTCCACCAGGCCCTACCCCTCTCTTCCTCAATGCTCTCACAGTTCCTGGAGCCTGGATGTATTTGAAAGAAAGGTGTGCTTGCTTTGTGTGCTTGCTGACCAGTAATTCCTATGCCTCGCAGCCTCAGAGTCCACTGCCACTCTTTCCCCTGGCTTTTCCAGTGGAAAGATACTGGCGAGCAGCTTTGGCAAGAAGTTAAAAGGTATTTTCAATGAATTTTACTTTGTTGAATTAAGGTAGATATACATGAGTGTATATGGAGAAATGGGATGAGATATAATTTCACACACACACATACACACACACACACACACACACACACACACAAATGCAGCGTTCCTCCAATCTGAGAAGGCACTTTGAGACCAAAAAAAAAAAAAAAAAAAACAAGCAAGCCACCTCATACTGTTTACCCAGAGTTTTATTCAGGGTAACTTACTGACAGGAGATTGGGCAGACAAATGATCCCAGCACTAAGCAGCTATTCTCTGCCTCTGTTCAGATCATGGTCTACAGCTTTTGTAGAGCAAGGGGCATTATGGTGAGGCCAAAGGTATTTTTCTAAAGTGGCACCATCTGTGAGCCAGAGGATCACTACTAGTTAGTTCAACTGGTACCTTGTGTGTGCCACTTTAGGTGCTATCCCAACGAGTCTTCCCATATTCTGGTCAAAGTACATATTAACTTCCATAGGGTCTGGAACAGGTAGCTCTGAGGGAGGTCATGTTATGTGGGCATGAACAAGATGGAGGGCCAAAGATGAAGTCAGCGTCATCAGCACTTTTACGTATGCACAAGCTTAGTGTATTTGCCCCATGCACAACTTCCTTCTGAGGACCTCACATGGTTCAGTCTTCTATAATCTAGAATGGACAAACCAGGCAAGCCTAACTCAAAGACCACCTCTATAGACTAGCCAGTGACCTAAGCCATTAATGATTCTGAGAATCCCAAGAGGGAACCTCAAACTGGATAACTGACTGGACCAGATTCTCTTAAAAAATATGAAACTCAGAAAATGTGTTGAACTAGAAACTGAGATGTAAGGAAGGGAGTTGTAATCTCCACAATAAGAGAAGAATCAAGCCTTGTCTTTGACCAATATGATTGAAATGGCCCCTGTGATCCAGTAGCACTGGAAACCCCTGAAGTTCGAATCTTCATGAGTTTCTCTTGGCCGAAATCACTAATTCATGTCATCACATGTCATCTTATTATGTATAGATTACCTTATACATAATTAAGAAAGAATATTCCCTAAAGTCCTCACTTGCCTCTCTGTCTTTTTATCACATGCATCCAGAAAATCCTAAAAAAGGATATCTCCCTTTCTTTGAGCCTGCAGCCTCCTGTAGGAATTCACACACTAGGGCAGATTGGTTTCTCTAGAAATTCATGATCACCAGGAAGAAAACCCTTTGCTTGCAGCTTTTTGATAGTTCTTTAGTCATCTCACACTTAACTCCTTAAAATTATTTTTTCAAACATTCACTGTTGTCTTCAAACTTACTTTCCTTGTTTCTTGCCACTCTTGCATGTAGGAATTCCCTCATTATTCTAAAATCAAACAAATATCCTACCCAAGTATGCCTGTCAGTGTTTGTTCCTTCTTCTAAGATGAAGAATTATACTTTTATTTTCTTTTCTGGATCTCATGGCTTTATTGCTTTTGAGAAAATCTGCATTTAGTTTTTCTCACTTCTGTTGATTCGGTGTCTCACTCTTTCAACTGGGTCCTTCCCACTGACTTTTTTGTTTTTTTTGTGTGTGTACTTAAAAAATCTAAAGTATTCAAGAGAATATCTACAAATGCTTATTTACCCACCTCCCAGAAATAATAAATGGTTAATGTTTTCCAATGTATGCCTTAAAATTATACTTTATGAGGGAAAATAGAAATTATAAAACAAATATACTTTGCTTTCTTTTTCAATCCCAGATCCTCTCTCTCTTTTTTTAACCAAAAGCAACCACTTTCATGAAAGCCTTTCCCACCAATCTTTTTATGTTTACAGTAAATTCGGATATACATAAACAACATGTGGGACTACTTTGAGTTTAAAATATTATCTTAAAAATATCATTTGTGTGTATCATTCTAATATTCTATTTAATATTGTATAGTGAAACCTATTCATGTTGATACATATACTTTTAGTCCATTCTAGTTTTCTTCTCTATATTACTTCATCATATGAACATACTTATGTAATCCCGCGTTGTTTTTTTTTTTTTCTCTCTTACAAATTGCTGCAGTGAGTGTCATTCCACTTGTTTCCTCCATTGGCGTCTTAAACTGAGTCTGACCCTATTCCTCACCAGATACGACTTTATTTCTCTAACTTCAGAATCTGTTTGTCAGAGTTATCTAGACATGATGCCATTTTTTCTCATCCCTCACTTACTCATCAAATTGCTTCATTTTCTTGTTGCTCCATAATTCCACCAAAACAGCTCTTGCTTAATAAGCGAGCAGTGAGGAAGTTGAACACAATAAATGTGATGCACAACACATAAATTCTATCGTTACTATCTCTTGTTCTAAGTCACTAGATCCAACATCCATTTGCAGTGAGGTCACAAAGTCAAGTGCAAGGTGACGATGGATCTAATAGTAACAATGAGACTTTTCTAGGGTTCTATATTTAATATTTTAAAGCATTGTGACATCTTACAGGAGAGAGGATAAGTATTATTCAGAAGAGTCTAAACCAAAGATATGATTTAGTGAATTGTACCAAGATCCATGTAATATCCAATGTGTGGGAAATATCATCTAGTTCTCATTCATATATTTACTTATTCCCTAAGTAAAAAATATTGAACTATGTACTCAATAAAGTTGTACCAAGTTCAGTGAATGACACAAAGAAGGCATCACTGTTGCTCTTCTGGAACTGACAGAAGAGAACATCAGATATGATAAACTTTGTACTAAGAGGAGGGGAGAGGCCTGACTGCCTAAGAGTTTGGAAAGCCCTCACAGAGGGGGACCTTTAGGTGATACTTAAAGTCTGAGGATAAATTCACTTGAGAAAGAAAAATGTGGAAGGATTATTTCAGGCAGAGAGGAACAACACAAGCCTGACAGCACATGGAATTTGACACAGCAGGCACTCCTTATATATTTGGTAACAGTATAATAAATGAATGAAAGGGGGAAATCGATCCTTGCTTCTAAGGGGAGTGATAAGAAAGCCAAGGGACTTTTCTCTCTTTTGGTTGTGCTGTTCTGATCCATTTTGGAAGAAGAAAAAAAAAGAGAAACAAAGAGTGATTTCTGTGTCTTCCATGTCACTTTACATAAAATGATCTAAGAGTTGTTACAATAATTCATTTACTGTTAAACTCCTCATAAATGCTTTTAGATGGGTGAGTTTGATAGTGACGGAGTATATGTCTGATTTTTTTGGTAATCATAGATGATTGTCAAAGTATGGTGGTGAGGTGATTGATACAAAAGGCACTGACAAAGAATGAACTTATTTTATTTATTATTTTTATTTATTTTTTAAAACTTAAATCCAAGTTAGTTAACATATAGTGCAATAATAATTTCAGGAATAGAATTTAGTGATTCATCACCTACATATAACACCCAGTGCTCATCCCACCAAGTGTCCTACTTAATGCCCCTTGCCCATTTATCCCATTCCCCCACTCAAAACCGCTCCAGCAACCTTCAGTTTGTTCTCTGTATTTAAGAGTCTCTTATGATTTGTCTCCCTCTCTGTTTTTATATATTAATTTTGCAACATTTCCCTTTTGTTCATCTGTTTTGTATCTTAAATTCCACATGAGTGAAATCATATGGTATTTGTTTTTCTCCGATTGACTTACCTTGCTTAGCATAATACACTCTAATTCCATCCATGGTGTTACAAATAGCAAGATTTCATTCTTTTTCATAGCCGAGTAATACTTTATTGTGTATGTGTGTGTGTGTGTGTGTGTGTGTGTGTGTGTGTGCGCGCGCGCGTGCGCGCATGCATGTATGTGTGTATATCACGTCTTCTTTATCCATTCATCAGTTGATGGACATTTGGGCTCTTTCCATACTTTGGCTATTGTCAATAGTGCTGCTATAAACATTGGGGTGCATGGGTCCCTCGAAACAGCACTCCTATAGGATGAACGTGTTTGAAAGTAGATAAGAATTTTCTCACACAGATGGCTACACAGTGCAAGGTCTCCAGGTCAGATGGGCGAACTTCTGTAGTCTTCAGATTCCCCCACAGGTGTTCACCTGTCAATGATGCCCCCTGATTCGAAGAGTATACTGCCAGCCTCTTTGGGAAGCTCCTATTTTCTAATCTCTTAAAATTATTTATAATTACTGACCCTCCCAAATGTTCTTAAAACTCAGATTATATGCATGTCTGCTCACTAAGCAGAAGAAGCTAAAAAGAGTCTCAATAACTTCCTGGGTACTTTCTATAAATTTGGGTGAATCGGAAAAATGCCACCACCCAACCTGTGAAGATCCAAACCTTCAGTCTGCTTTAGTTTTATCTTGGCATCTCCTAAAATAAATTTACTCTTATGTAAAATAATTTACATAAAGGTTTTTTGACATGAATACATCAAGTAGATCAAGGATCCTGAAATGTTCTTTAATGCAGCCCACTGTTTTTCTGTCCACTAGTGTCATTAAGACAAACTAAAAGGAGTGAGAACCTTTTTGACATAGTCATACAAAAACATCCAAGAAGTGAATGTTATTGTAATTATTTCAACTAACAATTATTTGGACCATATATAATAATAGTATCTTGGGCTAGATTCTGACTTCTTGAATGTATGTCCAGTGTGACACAGTCTGTGTTAATTATGTTTTACTGTACATTGCTTTCTACCTACAAATATAATAACAGTATGTATTTTACTATTAACCACTATCTATTTCTACTTTGAAGAGGACTAAGATGGAAGAGAGAAAGAATGGGGAAAGCATACAGAATGGAAATGTTCCTGTAGTTTGAAGCCTAGAGATTATCATACTTGTTATTTATTGTCTCTAAGATTACAAAGGTCCTGGAACTCATTTCTGTCCACACTTTTGGTTTCTGTTGGAAGAAAGAATAAATGGGAAAATAGTTGTCCTCCATCTGTGCTACAAATTAGCCAGAGTCAGTTTTACAAATTTCATGACTTAAGACCATAATAAACTGAAGAGAATCTAACTCTTTTGAATAAAGGGTGTAAACTGAGAGTTGATGCCATAAAAAGCTATACACTGGAGTGGCTATGGACTAGTGGCTAGATTCATAGGAGACTAGTATATTGGGTATATTTATAAATTCTCTCCCCTCTTTTTGGTAATTTCTATTTTCAGTGAAAAAAAAGCTTTTTTGTTACTTACTTGCTGCTGTAAAATAACTTGTTTTCCTACATTAGTATTTGAGCTGAATATTAAATTTAATAATTAAGTTTATGTAGTCACATAGTACAAGCCCCCCAAAATACTATCACCATCACCATCATCATCAAGTGTTCACATTAAACCTAGTGTTATAAAGTATTTGAAATGGCTTTCAGTAAAAGACTCAAATACATTAATGCTATTAAAATAGAAATAAAGATATTTTTAAGTATTGTATTTTATTCTGAGATTTTAGACAGCCTAGGCAAAAAATTATGCATAATTACTTATATAATAATCATTAATTTATAAAAGGAAACATGTCAGTTATTCAAAAAGACAGATTTCTTTTCTTGATATTGAAGTCTAAATGTCATTTCTTATAAGATATAGGTTATCAATACTAAATCATGCAGTTGACAATGCAACTCATCAATAATTTTATAGTAAATCCCAAGGCTTTCTTTGTTAATTTAATAAAAATAAAGGGCATATCATTATGCTATCACTTAGTGAAAATATTTATAAGTGAATTACTTAACTTCTAGTTATAGAACCAAAAACTAGGATGTAAGTTAGATTTTCTAGAAAAGGTATCTCAAGTCAATAGCTCCCAAAGATGATTATATACCAAAATTACTCGAGAAACTTTAAAAAAAATTCTGGGACCTTATCCCTGATCTACGGAAACTGGTTTTTCTTTCTGTGGGATTCAGGCATATATTAAAAAAAAAAACCAGTTAATTCTGATGAGCATTCAGATCTACAAATCACCACCTTAAGGTGTCTTCTGGTCCACCACTTATTTTAAGTGATTAAAATAAATAGAAATTTTAATAAACATTACTTTTAATTTTTTTATGTTTATTTTTGAGAGAGAGATAGAGTGTGAACTGTCAGATCATGACCTAAGCTGAAGTTGGACACTTAACTGACAGATACCCAGGCACCCCAAAATAAATAGAAATTTTAAATCATGAATCATTTCAAACAGAATGTAACAGACACCTATCACCATGAAATTTAATAATAATCAACATTCTTGACATATTTTCTCAGACTTTTTAAAAATTTCTTTTAAGATATAGGTGTTTTAAAAATGGCTTAACCCTGATTCTACCTCTTCCTTTTCAGGAATAACCAAGATTCTGAAGTTTGCATACTTTGTTTCATGCAAATTTTTGTAATATTATTACACACACAGGTACTATAAATAATACATCATTATTTAGTATTGGTTTAGTATTGGGGTTTAAAAACATAAACATGGAGGTAGATATAGGTAGATATAGATAAATTTTCCAAATTATTTTTTTTGCTCTATATTATATTTTTAGATTTGTCCATAATGATACAAGTAAATCCAGTTCATTCATGTTAATGTTAATGACTGAGTGTTTTATTGGCAATTAAACCATTTATTTATCCATTCGGCAGTATTCCCCAAGAGATGAATAACTAACCTATTTTCACTTTTTTCAATCTCACAAATAGTAACAACACAGACATTTTTCTATGTGGCTAAGCTTAGCTTCTGTAGTTGAGTTTCTTTCTGTCCTAAGAAACAGAAACTTTGCAGGCCTTACCCACCGTCCCTTCATATTCATATGCTCATATCATGTAGCATATTCTTACAGCTTTACACACACCAGAGACTTCCTCTCCTAAACTTCTGCATCTCTCTGCCTGGGGGCTTTTTCTGGTCCCTGGAGAAGCTCTGCAGTACCATGAACTGGCTATTAGTGCTGAGAAATTTACATCCCCAGGAGTAACTTTCAACAAACAGAAAATGGGAATTGGTAGAAAACGCCTGGTAGGATATTTCTGAGATGTGTTCTAACAATTCTCTCAGAGGACTCCCACCCAGCAGGATGCTCCTCACGGAGACCTTGAGAATCCTTTCTCTGCTAGTAAGAGTGACCCAAGCATTGTCGAGAAGGTCAGGGTGACTGTTCTTGGTAGGCCAGGGTTAAGAGTAGCAGATGCTGCTCTAGAACTCCATTCCTGACTTCAAGGAGATGACAGCAGTCTGTGCCAGAGACCAAGTGGTGGCACTTAACTGTTAGAGGCAAGCGGGCATAATTACTGTAACAGGCAGTGAAGCTAAAGAGGTAACCAAGATGCTTAGACCCTCTGGGATTTGTTGGCAATGGCTAATATACCGTGTTGTTCCCAGGGGCAAGATAGATGGCTGCACACGATGAGAGGATAGCTTAATTTATATAAGCCAAAAAATAAAAAGGTGATGGGCAGAGAGGTTAATGTCAGTCACTATAAAGGAAAATTATGATCTTTCATACAACATCTAACCTGATGCTGATAACATGGGACCCAAAATGTCATCATGGTGTTGCTAATACAATAGGGCTGATACAGAAGCTCGGTGATAAATGGAATCCTGGCTCAAGTCCACTTCATGCTGGTCCACTGGGTCCATGGACACATCCTATGATCATTTTCCTAGTTGCCCAATGCCTTCTAGGGACATAAGATTATACACATAATAGAACCCTCACATAATTCTCTCACAAGTCTTTCCCCATTGCCATTAGTCAAGATGATAAATTAGAAAATAAATTAAAAGCAATATCACATCCTGGGTGTAATAGCAGAGTTTAATACAACCCTAAAAGACTTAAATGATGTAGGGGGTGGTGTCCACGATTTCCTCATTTTCTTCATCAGTATGACTCCTGCAAAAACCCAATGAATCATTGTTGGTTAAAATATACTGCCATGAACTTAATGAAGCATAGCCACAATCATAGCTGCTGTACCAGAGATGATATCCCTACTAGAGTAGATCGATCCAGGCTCTGAAACTTTGTATAACACTACTGATCTAGTAAATTGGTAAATTTTAAATCCCATAAAAAAAGAGGATCAAAGTAGTTTTCTTTCTTCTGGGAAAGACAATAGTACATATTCATAGTCTCAACTAAGCATTACACTAACTGTATTGCTCATTCACAATGTAGTCCTAAGGGACCTCAATCATCCTGACATTACATGGAATATCACACTGGTCCACTATATTGATGACATGATGCTAATCAAACCAGTTTGGAATTCCCCAGAGAAGAACCTGAGACAGAGTTTCAAGTTCTATTAGTTCCTTTGGGGTGTCCTCCTAGAAAGAACATAGAAGAAATGATAAATGAGACAGAGGAGGAACAGCAAACAATAAGCATTGTGGATAGAATTTAATCTCTTTGGGAGCGATTGCATTGTAGCATCTCAGAATTATCTCACACAATGAATGAAAGTGCTGGAGTTTATAAACAAACTCCCATCAGTCACCAGTCTGGGTTCAAATCCTAAATGTATTTTATCACAGATTGTTGCTGTCTCTGCCTAATATTATGTCTCTGTTGATCTGGCAATGCCCAGTTCATTACGGGCAGCTACAGTTGCATACGGTTGGTATCAGTGTCTACTAGGGCTCAGCAACTTACCAGGAAAAGCTTTACAAAGAGTAACTAGTTCTGTGCACTAAGGCTTTCTTATTGAGGCTTTCTGGAAACTGAACACAGCATCCTTATCTATCACATCCTGGGATGTCCTGGGTATTATGGCCTGAGTGCCAAGGCAGTTTGTACCATAGTCTGCACCTGCTGCAAAGTCTTGTTCTGGGTTCTCCTCAAAACTAGGAGCCTTTTGAGTCAACTAAAAATTTGGTCAGAGGAGTATTCTCAAGTATAAGATTTACTGTCTCCAAAATCCAAACAGGCTAACTAAGCATTATGCCTTTTTTTTTTTCTTTTTGTGATCAGAGATAAAAATATAATGCCTAATACTTAATTGTAGAAGGTGTGCCCTAACATGCTTAAGACCACTGACTCCTTAAAAGTGGCACTGCTACATAGGCCCCTATGTCTTTGTAGAGCTTATCTCCTGCTCTCTGGAATATGTGTTTTTGTAGGATATCCAAAGAACTGGCCACTTCTTGATTACCAGGTGTATATTACACATACCTTTTTGGGTTACTGGTACTCTTGCTCAATATGCCTTTTAAATTCCAACTGTCAGCATCTGCATGTTTTTGGATATCTTGTTTATCTGGAGTGGCTGCTTTACCCATGTGCATGGCAAATCAGAAATTATCAATGAATTATTACCCCCACCCCAGGGCTACTCAATCAATGAGCAGCATTCAGATGCAGCAAGGAGGTACTCAGCAAAATTTAAGAAGGTGCTCACTATCAGGTACCTACCATATATGATCCTAAGAGCTACTGCCTTTTTATGTATAAAATGTACACCAGATTTCAAAGACCTAGCACAAAAAAAATGTAAAATATCTTATTACTTATATATTGATTACATTTTGAAATAATGTATCTTGGATAATTAAGTTAAGTAAAATATTATTAAATTTAATTTCACCCATTTATTTTATATTTTAATATAGGTGTCATAATATTTAAGGGTATTTGTATAACTTGGACTCCAATGTTTACAGCAGTGCAATCAACAATAGCCAAATTCTGGAAAGAGCCCAAATGTCCATCAACTGATGAATGGATAAAAAGATGTGGTTGATATATACAATGGAATACTACCTGGCAATGAGAAAGAGTGAAATCTTGCCATTTGCAACAACGTGGATGGAACTGGAGGGCATTGTGCTAAGTGAAATAAGTCAGTCAGAGAAAGACAGATATCATAGGATTTCACTCATATGTGGAGTTTGAGAAACTTAACAAAATACCATTAGAGAAGGGAAGGGGAAAAATAGTTTCAAACAGGGAGGGAGGCAGATCATAAGAGATTCTTAAATACAGAGAACAAACTGAGAGTTGATGGAGGTGGGGGTGGTGGGGTGGGGAAAATAGGTGATAGACATTGAGGAGGGCACTTGTTGGGATGAACACTTGTTGTATGTAAGTGATGAATCATGGGAATCTATTCCTAAAGCCACGAGCATACTGTATACACTGTATGTTAGCTAACTTGACAATAAATTATATTTAAAAAATAAATGAAAGGGTTTATTTCAGTTCCGTAAAAATGAATGAATGAATAAATGGAATTGTATGATAAAAAAAAAAAGACTACATATATAACTCATACTTGTGGTCCATATAGTACTTCTATTGAAAAGTACTCAGATCAGGTATGATCAAACTATGGCCCATTGACTAACTGCTCTAAGTGCTAATAGAACTTTTGCTATTTTGTTGTTGTTGTTGTTATTCCATATGACCTGTGTTCCTTTTCTTTCCTTTTCCTTATTTGCTCAATTGAGTATAGTTTCAGTATTTCATTCCATCTCCACTATCGTCATATTGACAATGCCTCTGATTTCCTCCCACCCTAGTAGTTGTTCTCTGGTTGTTCTTTAACTTAACACAGTCTATCTTCAACTACTCTTATACCACTATAAATTAAGAACCCTAAAGCAGTGAGAGTTTATTTCCTCTTTCCCATCTTTGGTACTGTTGTCATATATTTTACTTCTCCATATATTATAAACTCCATAATAAATTGGTATAGTTTCTGCTTTAATGATTATCTGTTAAGGAATATAGAAAAAATAATGTATACATACTTCATATTAACCATTTTCAGTGATTTTTATTGCTATGTGTAATTTTGAGTTTCCGCTGAGTATTATTCTTCTGTCTCAGTGCAAGTCTGATAGCAATGAATTCTATCAGATTTTGTTTGCCTAAAAAAGTGCTTTACCTTCATTTTAATGAAGATAGTTTGCTGCAGATAGAATTCTGATTTGAAAGATTTTTACTTCCTTTCACCTCTTTAAAGGCATCGTCTGATTGTCCCTTAGCTTGCATTGTTTCTGACATGAAGTCACTGGTATTTCTTATCTTTGATATCCTGCATTTAATATGTTTTTCTCTCTGGCTGCTTTTAAGATTTTTTAAAGTTGTACCTTGAGTGGTTTTTAGGGGACAGTTATCCTGCTTGGTGTTTTCTGAGCTTCTTAGATATGCCTCTGCCCCTTTTCTCAACTCTAATTGCACAGATGTTAGATCAACCACCATTGACTTATTGGGTAAATATCTACTCTTTTTATTTTCACAGCAGTTTCTGAATTTTAATTTATACATTTGACCTAGAAAGTCTAAGGTTAATCCACCCAATCAATACAAGAATCTTAGGATGTTTTAGCTCTATCACAACCATAATGTATAATAACCCAATTTTTGGGATTTTAGACTACATTCTTTACCAGGAAATTAGCTCTGAGTGACATCAGCAAGATGGCCAAATAAAATGTCCTCACTCGTATCTTCTCCTCAACAACAACAATTTGGTGTCTACCACCAATGACAGTGTCTTTGTATGGGGTGCAGAATCCAGCATCATATGCTTAAGGGATCTCGGAGAAGTTTTGCCCACCTATTCATCAGGTAATAGGCAAACAGACTTCAGTCTCAGCTCTGGATCTTGTAGTGTTGGCTTCAGCCCCTCTTGGTTGTGGTCTGGGAGTCCCTGGAGAACACTGTCTTAGACAATCATCCATGGATGAGAGAGTGTTTGTGGAAGTCCAGCAGTATAGCAGAAAATTTCTAACACAGCACTGGAACAAAAAAATATGAATTTGAATGCATCGGACAGGGTAAAATGAAAGCGTCCTTCATTTCAGTTTATTGTATCCGTAGGAGGATTTAAAAAAAGGCAGAAAGAAAATCAAAGACTATTTTTATGGATACACAAATCATCTGGCCCATGAGATAATTTGAAAGGGATGGTAACATTAATAATCACCATCAAAGAAAATTAAAATGCAAAAGTATGTGAAATAGCTTTAAATAACATAATAAACTAAGCTAACCACTTTCTCATTTTATGTTCTTTACAGTATCTTCTCCTTTCTTGAATGAGGCTTTTAGATCAGGAATGGCTTTGGCTATCACCTTCTTTTTGAAATGGAAGATTTTGCCAATGCCTAGTTCCTCATGATGCCCTTTTCTCACAGTAATGAATAGGGACAGTCCATTTTTTGGGACTTAACAAGGGAACATTTGACACTTTTTTCCTTTCCATTCACAGCATCCACAAGAGAGATTTTATTATTACTATTAATAATAAATTGGAAAGGAAGAAGTAAAATTGTCTCTGTTTGCAGATGATATGATCTTATACATGTAAAATCCTAAAGATTCAACCAAAAAACTGTTAGAACAAATCAACAAACTTGTAAAATTTCAAGCTACAAAGCCAAAAATGCAGAAATTGGTTGTGTTTCTATACATTAACAAAGTATCTGAAAAATAAAATACTTTCATTCACAATGGCATCAAAAAATAACTTGGAATAAATTTAACCAAGTTAGTGAAAGATCCGAACGCTGTGAACTATAAGACTTTGAATAATGCAACTGAAGAAAACACAAATAAATGGAAAGATTTCATAATTATGGATCAGACATATTAATATTGCTAAATTAGGGGCATCTGGATGGCTCAGTTGGTTAAGCATCTGACTTTCGGCCCAGGTCATGATCTCATGGTTTGTGAGTTCGAGCCCCGCGTTGGGCTCTGTGCTGACAACTCAGAGCCTATAGCCTGCTTCAGATCTGTGTCTCATTCTCTCTCTGCTCTTCCCCACTCGTGCTCTATGTCTCTCAAAAATAAATAAATGTAAAAAAAAATTTTTAATATTGCTAAATGATCCATACTACCCAAAGCCATCTATAGGTTCAATATAATCTCTATTAGCATTCTAATGGCATTTTTCACAGAAATAGAAAAAGTATTAAAATTCATTTAAAACCACAGACCCCAAATAGCTAAAGCAGTCCTGAGAAAAAATACCGAAGCTGTCGACAACATACTTCCTGATTTCAAACTACATTATAAGGATGTAATGATCGATCAGATACTACTTGCAAAAAAATAGACACATACACCAATGCAACAGAATATAGAGTCCATAAATGAACCTGTGCATATACATTCAACAAACATTTGTAAAGGTGGCAAATATACTCAATGGGGAAAGAATAGTCTCTTTAATAAATGGTATTAGGAAAAGTGAGTAGTTGCATACAGAAAAATGAAATTGGACCCCTCTCTTATATCACTTATATAAAAATTAACTTGAAGTGGATTAATGACTTAAACATTAGACTAGAAACAAACAAAAAAAAAAACCTCTCAGAACTTAGAACTTAGAAGAAAACATAGAGGGAAAGCTCCTTGGCATTGGTCTTGGCAATGATTTTTGGATATTACACAAAAAGTACAAGAAACACAAGCAAAAATAAATAAATAAATAAATAAATAAATAAATAAATAAATAAATAGGACTACCTCACACCGAAGAGCTTCTAAATAGCAAAAGAAATAATCAACAATGTAGCATCCATTCTTGATTAAAACAAAAACAAAAACAAAACTCTCAACCAAGTAGGGATAGATGGAACATTCCTTGACATTATAAAGGCCATATATGAAAGATCCATAGCCCATAGTTAACATCATCATCAATGGGGAAAATCTGAGCACTTTTCCTTTATGGCCAGGAACAAGACAGTGAAGTCACTCTCATCATTGTTATTTAACATAGTAATAGAAACCTTAGCCTCAGTAATCAGGCAACAAAAATAAATAAAAGGCATACAAATTGGCAAGGAGGGAGTCAAACTTGCACTATTTGCAGACAACATAATACTCTACGTAGAAAACTCAAAAGACTACACCAAAAAATTACTAGTACTCATACATGAATTCAGCAAAGTCACAGGATATAAAATCAATGTGCAGAATTCTGTTGCATATCTATATACCAATTACAAAGCAGCCAAAAGAGAAATAAAGGAATCAATCCTGTTTACAATTGCACCAACACCCATAAGATACCTAGAAATAAATCTAACCAAACAAATAAAACATATGTACTCTGAAATCTATAGAATACTCATGAAAGAAATTGAGGAAAACACAGAGAAATGGAACAACAATCCATGCTCATGGCTTGGAAGAATAAACATTGATAAAATATCCATACTACCCAAACTATACATTTAATGTAATCTCTATTAAAATACCAATAGCATTTTTCACAGAGCTAAAACAAACAATGCTAAAAATTGTATGGAACCACAAAAGACTGAATAGCCAAAGCACTTCTGAAAAATAAAAGCAAAGCTGGAGGCATCACAATTCCAGACTTCAAGCTATATGACAAACCTGTTGACATCAAGACAGTATGGTACTGGCACAAAAACAGACACATAGATCAGTGGAACAGAATAAAAACCAAGAATTGGACCTATAACTCTATGGTCAACAAATCTTTGACAGAGCAGGAAAGAATATCCAATGGAAGAAAGTGTCTTCAACAAATGGTGTTAGGCAACATGCAGAGGAATGAAACAGGACTACTGTCTTGCACCATACACAAAAATAAACTCAAAATGGATCAAACCTAAATGTGAGACAGTAAACCATCAAAATCCTAAAGGAGAAAAAAGGCAACAACCTCTTCGAGGTTTGCTGCAGCAGCTTCGTACTAGACACATCACTGGAGGCAAGGAAGCAAAAGCAAAAAATGAACTATTAAGACTTCATCAAGATAAAAAGTTTCTGCACAGCAAAGGAAACAATTAACAAAACTAAAAGGTAGCCTATGTAATAGGAGAAGGTATTTGTAAATTACATAGCTGATAAAGGTTTAGTATCCAAAATCTATAAAGAACTTACCAAACTCCACAACCGAAAAACAAATGATCTAGTTAAGAAATGGGCAGAAGACATGAACAGGCACTTTTCCAAAGAAGGCATCCAGAAGACTAAAAGACACATGAGGAGATACTCATTATCACTCATCATCAGGGAAATACAAATCAAAACCACAGTGAGATACCACCTCACACCTGTCAGAATGGCTAAAATTAACAACACAAGAAATAACAAGTGTTGGTGAAAATGCAGAGAAAGAGGAACTTTCTTACACTATTGGTGGGGATAAAAAGTGGTGCAACCACTCTGGAAAACAGTATTAAGTTTCCTCAAAAAGTTAAAAATCAAATTACTCTACAATCCATTGCACATTGCACTACTTGGTATTTACCCAAAGGATACAAAAATACAGATTTAAAGGGGTACATGTATCCTGATGTTTAAAGCAGCATTATCACCAATAGCCAAACTATAGAAAGAGCCCAGATGTCCACTGACTGATGAATGGATAAAGATGTGGTATATGTTTGCGTATGTGTGTATGTATGTATATATATGTATTATACACATATATAAACAGTATGTATGTATGTATATATATATATATATATATATACATATACATATATGGGAATATTACTTAGCCATGAAAAGGAATGAAATCTTGCCATTTGCAATGATGTGGATGGAGCTAGAGTGTATTATGCTAAGCAAAAGAAGTAAGTCAGAGAGACAAATACCATATGATTTCATTCATATGTGGAATTTAAGAAACAAAAGGGGTGAAAATATGGGAAGAAGAAAAAAAGAGAGGAAGTAAACCAGAGACTCTGTACAGTAGAGAACAAACTGAGGGTTGATGGAGGGAGATGGGTGGTGGCTGGGCTAAATGCGTGATAGGTATTAAGGAGGGCACTTGTTGTATTGAGCACTGAGTATTACATGTAAGTGATGAATTACTAACTTCTACTTCTGAAAACAATATTACCCTATATGTTGACACACCAGAATTTGAATGAAAGTTTGAAGAAAAAAAGGAATCAATCATGAAGGGGGAATTTAGGTGATCATCTTGATCAGAGTTTAGGCTCTCTGTGTTGTATGCCTTACCACCTTAAAGAAAAAGTAAAGAAAAAAGAAACAATCAACAAAAGAAAAGACAGCCTTTGGAATGGGAGAAAATATTTGCCAACCCTCTATCTAATAGGTTTATTATCCAAAATACATAAGAAACTCAAATAACTCAATAGCAAAAAAAAAAAACCCAAAAAACTAAAAAGGGGCAAAGAGCCTGAATAGACATTTTTCTCAAAAAAAAAAAAAAAAAAGACATACAAGTGGCTAATAGATACATAAAAAGATGGTCCACAACACTAATCATCAGAGAAATGCAAATCAATACTGTAACGAGGTATCGCCTCATATCTGTTAGAAAGGTTATTATGACAAAAGACAAGAGATAAGAAAAATTGGTGAGAATGTGTAGTAAAGGGAAGTCTCGCCAAAAAGATACAGATGTTAGAGTTGGAAGTAAGGACTCACCTGGAGCCAGTATTGGAAAGAAGGGAGAAGAGGTCAAGGGAGTACGGGTGGAGCATTGGCAGTGTCTTGGACAGAAAGGAATGGTTGGTGTAATTCTTGCCTTTAGTCATCATCATGATTGCTGAATCTGAACTTATATGACATTTAGGAAAGTTCTTGATTATTATTTTTTTTTTGAAAAGTGTCCTTTTACCATTTTCTTTAATCTGTCTCAGGATTTCTGTTAGGTACCTTTTATTTAACCTGAATTTATTCTTCATCTCCTTAACATTTTGTAGTTTCCAACTTTTTAGATGTCTCTACATATTTTACATAAGATCTTCAAGTCTATTTTTAATTTTACTATTTTTTGATGTAGCTAATCTGCTTTTTAATATGTCCATTAAGTTTTTAATTTCAATAACTATATATATTCTTTCTTTTTTAAAAAAAATAATGTTTATCTCTGAGAGAGAGAGAGCATGAGTTGGGGAGGGGCAGAGAGAGAGAGAGACACAGAATCTGAAGCAGGCTCCAGGCTCTGAGCTGTCAGCACAGAGCCCAGTGTGGGGCTTGACCCACAAACTGAGATCGTAACCTAAGCCAAAGTCAGACACATAACCAACTGAGCCACCTAGGTGCCCCAGTTCTTTCTCGATGTTAGTAGTTCTTTTGCCTTTTTGATAGTGTCATTCTTGCCTTATGGTTTCTATTCTTTTTTTTTTCATTTAAGCATATTTATTTTTATACATTTTTTTCAGGGTTTTTTGTAATCTCAAACTTGGGGATTATGTGTATTTAATCTTGCGAATGAGGGATTGTTTCTTTGTGTATTTATAAAAAAACTGTTATTGTAAAGTCATCAGCATCAAGCATTGTGTGTGTATGTGTGTGCATGTGTGTGCATGTGTGACAGAGAGAGACAGAGAGAGAGAGAGAGAGAGATCTTAGTGGGCTTTAGTTGTGGAAGTATTTCTCCAAAAGAGTTTTGAATTTACATTTGCTTATGCAAGGTGCCTGGCATCAGGTTTTTTTTTCCTGCATATTTCTTGATTTCATAATTGTTGCATACCTTGCCAGAATGTGCAAATAAAGTCCAATTTGTTCATGGCTCATGGTATGAATTTTCTATGGTGATATATTTTTTAGTTCTTGACCCAGATCTTCAGGTAGAAGCAAGGTTCCCTGTCATTTTTCTGGGACCCATTGTGGTGTGTGTGTGTGTGTGTGTGTGTGTGTGTGTGTGTGTGTGTGTGTGTTTGCATGCACATGCGCGTGTATGTGTGTTTCCAGTATCTCTTTTCACTGAGGAAGAAGCCATTAATGGCTCTAATTTATTGAGGTCTCATTTCTACCTTTCTACTCAATTATGCTCAGAGCTTCATTACTTTTTTTTTAAGTTTTTTACGTTGTTTTTTATTTTTAAGAGAGAAAGTGCAAGCATGGGAAGGACAGAGAGAGAGAGAGAGAGGGAGAGAGAGAGACAAGGATCTGACGCAGGCTCTGTGCTGACAGCAGAAAGTCTCATGCAGGGCTTGAACTCATGAACCATGAGATCATGACCTGGGCCGAAGGTGGATTCTTAACCGACTGAGCCACCCCAGGTATCACAAAGCTTCATTTCTTTTCGTGCTATTTAGTATATTTTAAATGCAAGCTTCTACCTAGCAGAGCTCATTTCCAGATCACAACAGTATCTTCTAACACATGTGGCTGCTGGATTTCCGGTCCATTTTTACTTCAGCATATGAGTATTTGTCTTTCTTTATTATGAGTACATCTTTGTATTTTCTTCCATTATTCTTATGAGAACATTTATTTTCTTAGATTAATAATATGGGATGTAATTAAGTTCCCAAATCTTGTGGGAAGATTAAGAAGTACTCTGGAATAATTTAGTGCATCACGCAGCTAGCATTGGCTTTTTTTGAAAGGAAATGGCAACTGACAATCCAAAGTATTTTGTCTAAAAGAATAGAAGTGCTGTTTTATTGTGTTACTAATTGAAAAATTACCCTAGGCTTAGGTAAGGAGGTTTGGTAAAAACTTTGCTATTATCTTTTACCTAATCTTCTTTGACTGAGTCTTGGTCTCTTTATATTTTCATGATGTTATACAAACATGCACATATATCACACACAGTACTCTTTACTTCCAAGAATATATATAAACATTTATTTGATTTGACTTTCCAAAAATTTGAGTATAGCCACTTGGAAATCTTAGGGGGTCTGTTTCCCTGTATAAAACTTGATACTGGTATCTATAAGTAATTGGTTTATTGGATCCAAACTGATACAGGAATGTGCTTTTAAAAGAATATACAATATTGTCCCAGAGTCTTTTGTTTTCCTCACTAAATGTGATATTGATTAGGTTAGCTGGAAATACTATGTTGAACCCTGCGTGTTCAAATTTAAGCACTGAAAAAGAATACTGACTTTTGTTGAATGCTTATATCAGTGTCCCAGACTAACATTTATTATCTCATTTTATCCTTATCTCAACTATACATTTAAGTATTATTGCTCATTTTGTAAGATGAGGAAACTGAGGTTTAGATAAGTTCAAAAACCTATCTAAGGTGACATAACTAATGATAATTTTGTGTATGTCTCTAACCCATTTGTTCTTTGCACTATGGCACTGACTGTGAAACAAGAAATTTTGTAAAAGTTGTAAAGACAAACTATCAATGAGGTTGAATTTGCAGTTCGAAAATTACTTTTTTTCAAATCAGAAAGTGTTTTGATATAGGGAATAAGGAGCTTACGGACCATCGGAAGTACTAGAAGAGCAAGCTCTGGATCAGAACTCCAAGAACACGTCCCAGAGGACTAACCTAGAACTGGGCCAGCAGGAGAAGCACAGTTTAGAAAGATAAGAAACCAGGATGCCACCTCTTATTTTTTTAATTTTTTTTTTAACATTTTAATTTATTATTGAGAGACAGAGAGAAACAGAGCATGAGCAGTGGAGGGGCAGAGAGATGGGGAGACACAGAATCTGAAGGAGGCTCCAGGCTCTGAGCTGTCAGCACAGAGCCCGACGCGGAGCTCCAACTCACAAACTGCGAGATCATGACCTGAGCCAAAGTCGGAGGCTCAACCAACTGAGCCACCCAGGTGCCCCAGGAAGCCACCTCTTATACTGAAATCTCCTGGACCATACTTTTTAGGTGTAATTCAGGTTAGGCCACTACATTCACATTTGTTGGCTTCGTTCGATCTCTAGTCAATGAACAATTATTTTCCTTCACCCTGCCATTTGACACACAGACATCTGCTAACACCACTACAACAAACCTCAGTATTCCCAGGGGTGTGCTTGCCCACAGTTCATAGAAATGGTAAAATAGTGGCCTTTGCCTCACTTATACTTTCCAAATATTTCACGGGTATGTCTGCTGGCACAGACCTAAAGCACATCTGGAACCCTAGCTGCAAGGGAGTCTAGGAAATGTGCTTTTTAAATTTGTGGCCTCTTCAACAGAGAATGACACACTAGAAGAAGGATGGAATAAATATTGAGTACCAATTCACTGTGTTCCCTTTTCTGGGAGTAATCATGGAAAGATGTGTGAGGATTTTCCTTCAGAGATCTGGAGCTGGAAACATTGGAAAAGAGAATCCATCTATGACAAGAAGGAAAATCTGCTAGGAAAGAGACTAAAAAAATTATCTTCCTGAGAAATACATCACAGAGAATTTCGCTGGCGTCCCTGTGTGGTTTATCTGCCTAGAACCACACCAGAAATACACTTCTCAAACTACATTTTTCTCCATGATTTGTGATCCTTAAAATGTTTATTATTTTTATGAGTTGAAGTCAAATTTACTCGACAGTAGTTTTTCTAATTAAAAATAAAATACACTAACCTCTGTAAATAAGTGGCAATATTATTGTTAATAATATAAGTTAGTCTATGTATGATACCCGACAGAGAAAATACATAAATTTAGTAAGACCCATAGTCAAAAAAAGATTTTATTTCCTCTGTTTAATTGACAATAGTATTCCCCCATATATTATGCTACCAATATTTTATTCTCTTCAGGATTTCTACATAATTTCACTATATCCTAAGGAAATAAATGCATATTTCTATATGAGCAACTTAATTCTTTGCAAATATTTTTATGAGATCAAACCAAAATGGGAGGTAGTTAGTGAAGTTCTGTTAGGCCTATTGCCTGATTCTCATTAGATTCATTTCTACATTCTTTTAAATCCTAGGCACATGGTCTTTAGTTATTTCCATGACTGCTGTAATGGAATTACCATTTCAAGTTTGTAGGATTTGCAGGAGAAACATGATAGGAATAGCAGGAAGGAATGGCTCACTCATAAACAATCTACCAAAATTTTGAATTGATTAGGTTTGAGTGGCTAAAAGAAAAGAGTGGGGAAACGTAGTCTTAGTTTTCTTTTTCTCCCGTTTCCTGTTGCATTATGTGGCTTCTTGAATGTTGCATAACATAAATCATCTTATAAGTAGAAGACGAGTTTTAGCTTGCAAACTCAGCAGATTTACTTAATTTCATTTTTTCCAGTTGGATATCTGCACCAATTCAGGCCAAGAGAGTATCTCATGTCACCTAATGCAACAAATAGGTCCTGGAGCATTTGCGGCAATATCCACAATGTTGGCAGACTAATGTTTCCTTTCCTCTGCCAAGCACCATCAACATTATTTTTGGGTGGATCTGAATCTGAAGAGTCCAGAGTTTCCATTACATAGTCCTAATTGTTAAAAAGGGGACCTGCTATAATTCTTGAAAACTAGTCTGTTTAGTCGTAGTCGTTACCATAACATCCGATTGAAATATTGCTTCTCTCTGTTGGTTTGGCCACAGCATAGCAGCCAGCCTAGTAGCGTCAAGGCATTAGGAAGGCAAAGCAACCCACAGTCAATAGTATGAATGGAACAATTCACACTGTTGTACATAGATATAGAGGTTAAACCCAAACACATGAAAAAGTGATGCTGGAAGCACTTGGGAACAGCTGGGCCAGATGAATAACTCAATTGGATGCCATGAGGAACAAATTAAACAACTGACTGGAGACCGGGCTGCTCCTGTGACAGACACTTTAATCAGGAAGTCAAAAGCTGATTGACAAGATGAAAAGCTGGGTGACATGAAAAATGGAAACAGAAGGAACAACACAAGAAAAGGGCACCCCGGGTCAGCATGCTGACAAAAATAATCAAGTACGACAGGCCATAATCCAATCTTCGAATGTTTGGCATGGTGCTAGTTATGAGAATCTGCAGCCAAGAGGAAAGAAAACTATTATTAAGCAAAGAAATTATCTGGCTTTCTAGAACTCACTATTACATGTTCACTAGAGGATTTTCTTTCCCCCCTTTTTTTTAAACAAGTGTAATAGCTTTTGTTGAGTGTCAAAAGATCAATTAAAAAGTGCTAATATATCTGAATATAAGGCCTTAAAAAGACTAAGTATAATAGTGTTTTAAATTCATAGTTAAATAGGTCATATACAGATCAGTTGTCTCAAATCACAAAGTATAGGACTTTCTCATGCTCTTCTATTCAAGGCATAGAGGAAGAAGAGGTAGCAATTATTGAGAGGAGGTTTTTGTGGCCCACTTAATAACTCTTATACTGGATTCTTACTGCCGAATTACTGTTGGAAACTACGGCTTAGCTTCATGCCAGATAAGACATTTATCTGTGCCACTTGAATTATTTCTGCTATGTCTCAGAATACCACCAAAAATACGTTTGGAGATAAACTATCTGAAGATCGGGATAAGTATGCATTTTTTAAAAAGACAGACGACATAGGCGTTTGTCATTCCTGGAATAAACATGCGCATGCAGGGTACGTGGCTTCAGCTCCTGTAGTACTTTTATTTCAATAGCGTGTAGTTTAGCAGAAGAAGGTCCAGAACTATAAGCATGTTTGTGGAGTGCAGACAGTATAACATCCTGCCTTTTCAATAAACTCATTGGTCCTTTGGAAGAGCAGAAAACTTGCAGTAACAGTTAAAGACCAGTCGACACTGTCTCCTTTGTATTCCGACACTGGAGTTAAACCTCCATCTCCAGAGAAAAGAGGAGATATTTTAATTCATTGTCTTAGTCCACTGGTTTTCAAGCTGTGTTTCAAATCTCTGGGGGTTTTTGAAAGAAAAGTATGGTCATGAAGGACATGTTTCATTTGTATCTACTCCATTACCTTGAGGCCTCATAGGCTTAGGAGTTCTGGGGCATAAAAAACACAGTGGAAAGGTTTCTTAGAGTCAAAACTTTGTAAAAGAAGAAAAATATCACTTCGATGTTATTACTCTTAGGTGAAGTCATTGTTTATTTGACTACATTCAGCTTGAACTTAGGGACCAAGCTGGCATACTTCACGTGGATAATGTACCTTATAGAAAGTCAAACCTTATGTCTTTTGCTTCCATCATGCTTCCACCTGCCTCTAAACTCCTAGCTCTGTGATCCCAGTGTTCCTCTACCTGCAGATGTCAGAACTCAGGCATTACATGTGCTTTCCCCAGACTTTGTATTTTCCCCAGGTCTTTGGCTTCATTGTTCGCTGACTCAACTCTTGCCATCTCTACACTCCAGGTCCTTCCTAATGCTGATCTTGTGGAACTAAATCCCTGCCGTCAGCTACTCAGTCTTTCTTGGCCTCATGGAAGGTCACGGGCAGGTAGAGAAATGTGGAAGATTGAGATAACTGCTCATGACAACATTTATTATTATTATTATTATTATTATTATTAAGCATTTTCATCAAAGACCCCATGATAACATAGGATATAATGTTTAAAATAGACTTAGGGCTAAAAACATGAAGCATTCAGAGAAGATAAAACTTGACGTGTAATATATTGTAAGATAGAACATGTAAAAATAAGTTGAAATATTTAATTTGTTTGACCTAGCATAGATGATTTGGGTGATGCGAAATATTTGTTTAATGGTGATTCAGTGAGATCTTTTGCTTTTCCCTTGCCGTCAATCTTTGCAATTTACCAGCAACCAAGATTTATCAGTTATTCTTGTTATGAAATGTGTTTCATATTTAGTCTCCATTTTATTTCTAGTAACACTATTCTAAGACTCAGATTTTATATGGTATGTGAAGGAAAGGCTGGAACAGAGACATAAAATACTAAAAAGACTATAGTACCTTCTACACTATGAATTTAAAAATAAAACAACACAAAATATTTAAAAATATATGTGAAGAAAGCCTGACAAAGTTTTGGGGTTTTACTTGGTAACTATTTCATAGCCCTTTTTAAAATAATCAGATATTGAATATCACAATTTTCTAAGTTTTGTTCAATGCTATCTTTTTTTAGGGTCTTAACCATATCTTTAGAGATTAATTATATAATCCATTGCTGGATGGGGATTGTAGTAATTTACCTCTTCACAAACTCTGAAGTTATATGTCTAATGCAAAATATTATACAATATAGTATAACACAGAAGTTATACATACCTGAGATTTTAATTTTCTAACCCCTCATATTTTTGTAACTTATAGGTTTACAAATATCAACAGCTGACTATTGTCTGTAATTCCATAGCCCCAATCTTGTATGAGATGTCCATTACTATCTAGTGTTACAAACAAGGGAAGAAAACTATCATTCAGTGACTTACTACTGTGTGTTAGGAACTTTAATTCATTGTGTCATTGATTCCTACAACTCTGATGAGCAGATATTTTAAATAATTTAAATAACCTGCTCAAGGTCACATAATAAGTAAATGGTAAAGCCAAAATTCAAAACTAGATCTATTCGTTTCTCCAGATCAGTCTAGAGTATGACATAGAGAATAGCAGAGAGAGGATATTTAAGGCCCTGTTATTGACAAGGATTAAGGAAGTGGGGAAATAAACATTAATAATAAACAATAATTTGGGAAATCTTATATTGAGTCTGATATCAGAGTCCAATAGTAACAATGCCATGGAGTTGGAGTCAGAATCAAGTAGTAGAGTTAAGGGACTAAGGTCATGTCATACTCTTACTGAAAATTAGGCGTTCACTCATTCAGCAGATTTTAGTCTGGTGGATTTAGTTTTAATGGCCACAGATTCCTGTCATTCGAGAGCGAACATCCCTTTGCATTGTGACTGCCATTCTTCGGATCGAGAGATAGATCTGCTTCTTTACCTCCTTAAATCTGGACCAACCCTGTGAATCTCTAATCTACAGAATATGACAGAAGTGACATTGTATAAGTTCTAGATCCTGGTCCTCATGATGTCTTAAAGTTTCTACCCTTGCTTTCCTGGAATGAGGTCCTGAGATTTCATTTAAGAGAACCAGTCTGGCCTGCTATTATAGACTGCACAAAAGAGAATGAAGACTCCCCAGCCACAGTTAATATCAATCATCAGCTACATGAGTGCAAACCATTTGAACCTCCCAGTTCAGATAAACTTCTAGCGTGAACAAACATGAAACCAGCAGATGAACATGCCAGCAACATGCAGAACTATCTGGGAAGTAAGAAATCGTTGTTTAAGCCACTAGGTTTTAGGAAGGTTACGCAGGAATAGTTAAAACAGAAATTAGTGTGTATAGGTGGGGTGCTATATACCAAAAATCTAAAACATGTGATATTGGCTTTGGTAATGGAAAAGAATGGTGTGTAGGAATGCAATGAGGAGATCATTAGTAGGTTCTAGCTTAATAAGGAAATGGCTATTGGAGGGTAGAGACAGGACCATCCTTGTTATATATATAGTGGCCAAACAATTGGCAAAATGTTGCCTGCTAGACTTGGAAGATAGGGATTTTTTCTAACGAACTCGTGGATCTGGCTAGGAGATTTGCAGACAAAATGTTGTAAGTATGAGCTGACTTTTTTTTTTAAGCTGTGTATAATAAAACGCAGGAAGAAAGAGATTTGAAAAGTACTGTTCAGTTTGCAAGTAGAATTTAGAGAAAATATAGAAGACCCAGGATGTACCAGGTTGGAAGAGATTATCAAAGGATTAAAAATGTGGGTGAAAAACGAATTCCAGGCTACCTCAGAATGATCTGAAGTGGTGCCTCTTAGACTTCTCACCTGAACAAAAGATCTTCTATGAATTTAAGCATATCACCTAAATTCGATGCATCTCTAAAATTAAAGACTGCTTGTCTTGATAAGAACAGTGAACCTGGCTATTGTCTAACAGCAGATTTTAAGCTAGCCCATAGAAATACCATAAAGAATTTGAAAGGAACTTTATCAAGTTGGAATAAAAGGGAAGGAGATGGTTTAAGAAGCCTCTGGGGTATCAACCTCCTATAGGCACAGAGCAGACTGAAAGAGCTACTTAGATCAAGCACGGGCTATATTTTTATGGAAAGAAAGAACTTCTCAGAGGGTTGAACAAACAATCTAGGCTGTAGAGATAAAATGGAGTAGAGAACCACTCCACAGTAGAAGAAATAGGCCCTAATCTGGGAATATTCCTTGTCCCTGGACATTTGTCTGTGTTTGGATCTCACAGTGGCTGCAAACCAGTGGTTGCTGTGTGCTTCCAGTTCTTTTTCTTTTTAAAAAAAGGAGTATTCACTACAGTTGTCTCTTCTTTGTTTTACCTTTGTACCATAGATATTTGGTGGGAGAGGGCAGTTTTGTTTCACGGGTCTGTGGAAAGCTGAGGGCTCTGCAGAGAAACCCCAATTTCTGGACCAGAAATTGAATAACAATTCAATTATTCAATTCATTTATTCAATTTATATGGACCAGAAGTGAATAACAAGCTGGAGAATTTCAAGCCTGATGCAATATCTGGGATAAAACTTTTTCAGGTACTTCTCCAAGCTTATTTTACATGTAGGAGCCTAGTGAGAAATTTGTGACCAGAGGGCAGAAGGTGGTAAATTGTTTCACAGAGAGAAATGCCGCCCATCCTAGTATGCATGCCCCTTTGCTGGTCATTTCATCCAGAGATGGGTTATATTTCTCCATTCCTTTCAATCTGGACTTTCCTTGTGACTTGCTTTGACCAATAGAAAGTGTCAGAGTGGCAAGGTGAACTCTGAAACCTGTGCCACCAAAGGGCCGGGAAGCTTCTATTTTTGCTCTGCTGAAACCCTGAGACCTCCACACAAGGAAACCAATCTAGTCAGCATCCAGCACCAACTACCAGATGTGTCAGTGTGACCATCTCGGACTTTCTAGCCCAGATGACATGAATAAGTGAGCTCGAGAGAAACCAGCTGAGATGCTGCCCAGCATCCTACAAGATTGTGAAAATAATATTTTGTTTGCCTTCTTAAGCAATTAAATTTGGGGACAGTGTATTACTAAGTAGCAGTAATGAACTGAAATGCATTATTATGCAGCAGAAACCATGGTGACTAAAGTAGATATGGTCTTCACCTCATGGGAGGTGGGCTGTATAGTGGAGAGAATAGCATTAGAGAAAGAAACAAACATGCAACGACAAATGCGGTCTGTGAAGTGAAAGAGCAAGGTGCTGTGAGGGGCTCAGGAACCCACAGAGCCAGGTTGGACCCCCTAAAGGTGCTGTTGGAGTTATTTGGCCACGCTAGGGCAGAGGTCTAAACAAGATTCACTGACAATGATCATCAGGAACCAAGGAGACCGAGCATATGTCATTGGTATTTGTAGTCTGGTGCCAGGGTCTAGGCCCAGCTACAGGTTACTAAGAGAAAATAAATCTAAAGCTTTTAGCACAGAGTCTAGAGTATAATAAGCACTCGGTGTTAGCTATTATTATTATTACTGTTTTTATGTTGTTGGAAGGCATGGAAGTGTACAATTAAAAACCAGTTTAAGAATAGAAACACAACTCTATTTTTGAAAAAGGTCAATAAAAATAATTGCTATTAAATGCTTCTAAATCCAACATAAGACTTTCAGTGGGAGAAAAAGTAGAATATAGTAATATAATTCATTATGTGAAGTGAAGCCCCTGAGGCCAGATAGGCTTCAGAATTAAAAATGTTTAGGATTTTAATAATTTTTTAAGTTTGTTTGTTTTTGAGAGAGACAGAGACAGCGTGCACAAGGGAGGGGAAGAGAGAGGGAGAGAGAGAATCAACAGCAGGCTCCATGCTGTCAGCACAGAGCTCAACACGGGGTTTGATCTCATGAAACAGTGACATCATGATCTTAGCCTAAACCAAAAGTCCAACACTTAACGTGAGATCATGACCTGAGTTGAAACAAAGAGTCTGACGCTTAACCGACTGAGCCACCCAGGTGCCCCAAAAAATTTTAGGAGTTTAGAAAGGTTATTTGGTACATGTACCATTCTTTATGCAATACCTCCAACAGTGTCTTTGGTAGCAGCCCATCCTTAAAGTTCAGCAGCAAAATGTGTGAATAATCATAGTAAATGAGACAAAAATTAGAAGTAGCCTTATGCCTGTTCAGTTATCAGATTTATAAAAAATCAAAAATTTGAGTCTCCAGAAGATTCTGGACTTCAGAATTATGAATAGAGTTGTGGACTTAGAGAAACATGGTGCACATGATTGGTCATTGACATCTTAATGAGCTCAATGGATCCCTGCTTGTCCAATGCAGCTGCAGAAATCTGTCTCAGCTTTACAAGTTGACAGAAATAAATCACACACTATATTTTCCATACTATGGTTCGTTTCACTGGCTCTGTGTTGGTACAGCTGGAGTGTAGCAGATTCAGGTCCTCGTGAACGCATGTGTAACGCTTGTTTCCCTGAACCATGCCAGCAGTCTGAACCAATACCCATGAGTACGAAGGATAATGATTTTCTCTGAGTCTTCACCCATTATTGCATTGTTATTCCTGGATTCCTCCTTCTCCTTCCTCATCTCCATGTGCTCTCCCACCTTGGGGGTGCCAGTGGCTCACAGTCTACCTTGAAAATATGTTATGTGACTTGCCTGCTGCCAAAGGTCCTGCTGGTGCCATGCCTCCTGGGCGCCATCACTTTTGTCTGTTGCTAAGTCTCCTCCTTAAATCACTGCTGTTTTCATTCCCAGCCATTTCTTCAGGTGCAGCCACTACCATTGGTGCTGAGTAGGGTTCGAGGTGGAGTTGAGTTCCACTGTTTGTCTCGTTCCTTAGGTGTTTTAGTCTAAATAATTAAATCTCTCCCTCTCTCTCTCTGTGTGTGTGTATAGCTATATTTCTCTTCCTTTCTCTCTATATATGTGTATGTACACACACAAACACAAACACACATTCACACAGCCACACTTCTTTTAAGTTGCCATGGTTTGAGTTTATACTCCCTTCTGTAGAAAATGGAATATACTCCCTAGGAAATATCCCCTGATTCAATAAATATTATATTTATTATAGGGTCACCCCCTGATTAAATAAATATTTATTGAATGTCTAAAGGCGCCAGGCAGGAGTCTAGGCAATGAGGGCCAGTGGACCAAATTTCTGATGTCATGGATTTTGCATTCTAGTCTCTGTCAATACTGTTTCTTCTGATGGACAGTCAGTTGGGTCACAGGCTGAGCCACATGCTCAAAGGGCTCTTAGTTTATAGAAAGCTGACTTTTTGAAATGTGCCTTAACCCCAAAAGCCTGGGAAGAGACTTGGCCTTACCCTCTTTGCTCAAACTAGTAATTTTGTGAGCTAAAGCCTGGTTGTTAGACCTAAATATTCTCTTTTATCCCAACAGGAGGCCTCTTCACAAAAATCAGTTCTGTGGTCCTGCTCTGATATCCCAGGATCTCCGTGTCTCTAGATAATTCTTGCCATACAGAATATGAGTTCTGTTCAACAAAATGACAGGAAGAGAGTGTGACCCAGTTGAGAAATAGCTGGTCTTTACCCTTTCTTCTCTTGGCCGTTGTAATAGCCTTTGAGGTTGGTTTCCCATCTCCAGTGAGTCCTGCTGCCGCCACCACTTTCCTGCCTAACATTTTCAGGGGCTCTCTACTGCCTAGAATGCCTGCTCTGTAGCTTGGTACACCAGTGATTCACAACCTTTTCCATCCCATGACAGGTATAGAAGATGAGAGTATTCTCAGAGTGCATTTTGACGAATGGAAGAGACCATTCTTGGCTAGAGGTAATGGCCCCAGGATGTCTGACCACCCAGACTCTGCTGGCTGACTGAGGGAGGGCTTAAGAGACCAATATCTCTGCACATCTGTAACCCATCTACTTACCACACAAGGAGTAAAAAAACTGATATGGAATAGTCTTTACAATGAAGCACAAACCACATTTTGCTATCATCTTTTAAATTGCTATATATCAATTGGTTCCAAAAAAATTTAAGTAACTCTTTTCTAATTCCATGTCCTTTCCCTTTCACCTTAAATATCCTTTGCTAATTAGTTCTCCACATCAGTCCTCTTTAGTCTTCCATGATTCTGCTGTTCTCTCTACCTGGAATGTACTTCCAACCTTGCATGGTAGGCTCCTGCTCATACTACAGATCCCATTTCAAATGTCACTATCTGAGGACATTCCCATCTCCTCCAGGCAAATTTAGGTTGTTCTCTCCTCTGGCTGTCAGAGCACCAATATATGTATTACCATACTAGCTACATTCTTGCCTGCATTCATTGGGAGCAGAGGCTGTGTTTTTTATAATGTACCTTTACTGGGCTCGCCATAGCCCCTGCTAGCTCAGAGCTCAATATACTTTTTGCTTAATGGATGAATGATTAAATCAATAAACGCTGAGCTGGAGAAATTGTTCCTGCATTGGATTTGCATGAGTCTTTGGATAAGCTTTGGAATTGTCTTTCTTCGTATTCTGCGTATACTGAGATGACAACATTTGTCTTTTCTCTCTGAAATACAATGCCTTAAGACTCAAAATATCAAGCTATTGGAGCATTGTTGGTATAATGTCCATGGTCACCCTGCCATTAAACTTTGGCTGCCCTAGAAATGTATATTGAATCTTTAAATTTAGATCTAGAAATCTTAACAACAGAATTTTGGCACATATTATGTTGCCAATTTCTCTCTAATAGCTGCTTGTTTATTATGATAATCTAACCATGCTATAACTAAGAACAAAATCATGGATACTGCTCATTTGACAAGACTGTGAATGAATTTTCTGAATTTGTGTTAGATAGGGAATCTCTAATGAAACCAGTACCACCTAAGTTCTAACTTGAGGATCCTCTTTGTTCAAAAAGTTTGAGGAAATAGGAGCTCAGCATCATGTGATAGGTTGGTCCACCAACAATTTTACATTATGCAGTCTTTAAAATAGACAAAAGTACCACAAACAAATAGAAGACCTTTGCATTGCATTTGTACTAGACATTCCCTACCTCCCTACTGCAGGTGGCTAACAGAATTCTCATTTCATCATAATTTCTGGCTTTTGTCTCTTTCAACTGATTCAAGAATTTGCCATTACAGAGTTTATTATAGCCCATATCCTGTAGTCTATGGGTATGTGACAACATATGTATGCTCAGGAATGCTATATGTGAATTGGGCTGCCACGTTTGCATTTCTAAACAGGATGACTTTTAAGAAATCATTGAATCATACATGAAAAACTATCAGTAATGAGGGTCAAGGTATTTGATCTCTCTTCTCTGATATTCCTGGAGTGACACAAAAGGTTGAATTTCTATCTGACTGTTATATCAAGGCATTCAACTAATTTCAGAGGTCAAACTAATAAAAGAACATGAAAAATCTGCATCATCTATAATCTATAAGGAGACATTTTAATTATGATTATGGGTGGTGTTTTTGGCCTGATAAATGTGTTTCTTATAAGGCTATGTATGTTTATGCATACTGCATATTGTATATGGAATATGTCTATCTATCATCTATCTATCTATCTATATCTATCCGTCCATCCATCTATCATCTTTCCTTCCATCTATCTATGCACACACACACACACACACACACACACACACACACATAAATATATTCAAAATAGTACTAGAAGTAACTTTATAGTCATTTAGGCTGTGGATGCCTGGTTATTCTTTATAAGCTTTTCTTTATTTTTTGAAGAAAGGAGATATGATGCCCCTGTATCAAAGGAATACTTAAGAGATGGATAATAAACATATAAAACTTTTACTTCATTGGGAGGTGCCATCTTTTAAAAGTATCATCGTTTAGGGGTGCCTGGGTGGCTCAGTCAGTTAAGTGTCCAATTCTAGTTCAGGTCACGATCTTGTGGTTCACGAATTCAAGCCCCCACGTTGGGCTCTGTGCTGACAGCTCATAGTCTGGAGACTGATTTGGATTCTGTGTCTCCCTCTCTTTTTGCTTCTCCCCTGCTCGTGCTCTGTTTCTCTCTCTCTTAAAAATAAATTAAACATTAAAAAAATTTAAAAAGTATCACTCAAATGTGTAGAAATACGAACTTTTATATAAAGATAGTGCAATGCTTCCTAGCAGTATATTATTTCTTTTGCCTAAGCTTATCTATTCCATTCAACATCTTATATATCTATAGCGGATTGCTTGAATTAGTTTGTTTTGAAATTAAATAAAAATTCCTATTTTGGACATATAGGTCATGTGGATGACAAATTGGAATGATACCAGTTAGTGATCTAACGTGTGCTTTTAAATGCTCTCTGGGAGCACCCGTTCAAATTCTAGCAGTCCTTTTGAGAAACATAAATTGAATACCATGTTTATTCTGCAAAGGTCTTTCAGATGAAGTCTTAAAAACTGTGAAGTCTCCCTGAAATTTCTCTGAGGGCATGTCTGCATTAGCATTTCAATAATTCAACCTTCTGATGGTTCCTTTGAAATTTCTTTAATCTCTAGCATTGAAACACCTAAGATGTATATCATGAGATTGTGAATCTTTGCATAGGAGTGTTACTATTACACTGGGCAGATCTGAGGCAAGACCAGGGACCATTCCTGACTACCAATTTGCTATAAAAATGATCAATTAAAGGCCACTTTTAAGTGAGAAGCAACTTCATTTTCTTCCACAGGGTGACAAGAAATAGTTAATTACATATCTTTACTAAAAACACACTTAAAATTTGGGCAGGTAAGGGGCTCAGTTGGTTAAGTGTCTGACTCTTCATCTTGGCTTAGGTCATGATCCTCACAGTTCATTAGTTTGAGCCCCACATTGGGCTCCACGCTGACATTGCAGAGTCTGCTTGGGATTCTCTCTCTCCCTGGCTCTCTGCCACTTCCTGACTTGTGCTCTCCCTCTCTCTCTCTCTCTCTCTCTCTCAAAATAAATTAGTAAACCTTTAAAAATAGGCAAATAATTTGTTTATTTTTTGAAAGTACAAAATGTATAGCTAAGTAAAGAGGGGAAAAACTTACCCAGTAATGTCATAACCTAGCAATAGTGACTATTAAAATTTTGTTTATACCTTTTTTCGACTTTTTTCTATGGTATACATTAGACAAATGGATACATAAATTTGAATTTAAATTAAGAAGGAAGGATATGCAAATCCATATCCTTATATAACTTCAGTGTCCCTTGGACAGCACCAGTTTGTGGATTCCAGGAAGATCACCTCAAGAGTTTGTACTGCTAAGTACACATGATCGACCATCCCATCTTCCAAATAGAGGAAACAAACCCTTAAGTCTCTTCAGGGGTCTCCGCTAAAGCCAGAAAATGGAGGTAGGAGATTAGGGGAGGGGCGGAGGAGGAAGCTCCCATATATCATTTGAACCAATCTCTGTGACTCTGGAATCTGTCTGCTCTAGCTGTTGCTCTCAATAGCCACAGCTGTGTCTTATTCCACACCGATGCCATCTGTAATACCCTGCGACACACTGTTGCTGGTAGTGACCTGTCTTTATCTCTCCCAAGAGCCTCTCTGTCGTATCTTGAACTTTGTCATTACCAGTTTTCTGATGTCCTCAGGATAGGTTTTCAGTGTCTCTACTAGCTCCCAGAGAGAAGTTTTGTAGCAGAGGCGCTCCAGTGGCTAGTGACATATTATTATCTTATTTTAAGTAACTTGGTAAAGCAGTCCTCAAATACGGCTGCCAATTATTACTGCCATTCTTGTTCATGCATACTACTCCTAACATTACGAGGTGACTTGCTGTCCCTCTTTGTGTTTCTGGGTTGTGCTTGTGACTTGTTTTGACCACAGAATGTTGGTAGCATTGATATTCTGGGACTTTTGAGAACAGGTTTAAGGGACCTAACAGCATTTTCTTGCTTCTTATCGAGACGGAGCTGGTATTTAGGGAGTCCAAGAAAAACTATTGAATGCCTAGAGACCATATGGAGAGAGGTCCTGAAGACTGAGAAGCCATCTGGGATGTCCTCAGCCTTACCAAGCTCTCACATGAATGCAGAGAACAGTCCAGTTGTGTCCTGTGCTCAAATTCTTTATCCACAGAATCATGAGAAATAATAAATTGTGGTTGTCCACAAAAGATAACTGAATCAAACATGCAACCCTGAATCAAGGTTAGGCTTGGTTTCATATTTTAGAAATCACCCTTTATGCATAAAACGGAAGAGACTACAACCAAACAAAATACGACTTCCAAAGCATGGAAGTGTGTCTCTTGTCCATAAAATGTAAATGTCAAGGTAAGCAGTTCAACAGCTAGTATGGAAGTTTTATTGTTACCAGGCCTCAAAGTTGCTTCTTTCTGCTTCTTATTTTCTTAACATATGGTTTTTATTCTGAGATCGCCTCGTAACCTAATAAAGCTGCTAGAGCTCCAGCTATCAGCCACATTCCACCTAGCAGGAGGAAAGATGAAGAAAAGGCAAAAGAGGCATACTGCTTGGCTCAGTCAGCTCGCTTCAAGGAGTCTTTCTGAAAGACTTATACAACACTACCATGTGGCCAGAATTTAGACACATGGTCATACCTCAGTGCAAAGGAGGCCGAGACATTTAGCCATTTAGTTATGCACACCACCATTCCAAACAAAAAGGGTTCCATACTAAGGCAGAAGGAGACAATGGATATTGATTAGTTAGACAACAAGCTATCGCTAAAGCCAGGCTTGTCCTCCCAGCACAGAGAGACATCACAGATACCTAATTTAGAGCAAGTTCTAGACAGCCTCCTGTTTTACAGGAGCTACAATTTTCTCTAGCATTCAGGTTCTACATTTAGATGGTGGATTCATCCTGTTTCCCTTTTGCTGGTTTTCTCTCAGAAACTCCATTTTTCCTCCTTGCAGCATGGCTTCTATTAAGACCCTCTTGTAGATCCTGTCGGATAGATCCTGTTGGTAGATCCTGTGTTCATTGATGGGTGGGTTTATCTCTTTTCCCAACGAGGTTCTGGAACTTCGGGGGATTATGCTTTCCCACAGTGGAATCGAAAGGCCTACATCGTACAGATGACCTTTACGAAGTGTTGCGTAACTTCTAAATAGCACATACAGGTTGGAATCCTGGCCTTTAATTATCTGAAACTTTGCATTTTGTGCAACAATTAATAGAGAAACAGTAACAATGAAGAGAATATGATAGAAAATATAGTAAAAAGGGACAAATAGAAATAATGAATGATAAGGAAAAAGAGAGGGAGAGGGAAAGAAGAAGAGGTGGGAGTGGAGGAAACAGGAAGGCAGAGAGGCTCTGTTACTTAGTTTCTTGCATTTACCAGCATCTTCCATCCCCCCCCCCACACTGCCCCAGGACCTTTGCACTTCCTATTTCCTATGCTGGTATACCCTTGCCCACAAACCCCTTTAGTCAACTAGTTCCTGTAATCCTTTCCGTTTTAGCTGTAACGTTATTTCTTCGGAGAAATTTTTCCCTAACCAATTTATCTCAAGTAGGTGTACCCTGAAGAACTCTTTTATTCATCTCATTTCTTTTTCTTCATAGCACTTACCATAATTTATAATTCTATATTCATTTGTTCATGTGTTTAACATCTGCCTTTCTCTCTGGACTATAAGCCTCATGAGACAGGTACATCACAGTCTTGGCACCCCAAACACATGGTACAATATGGGCATTCCATAGATGCCCAGTTGGTATTTGCTTAATGAATAAAAAAGACGGGAAATGCAGAGAAAAAAAACTGTGAAGTGAGAAAGTAAGAGAGACTCATCTCATTCCAAGATAAGCATTCGCTTAGAAATCTCTCTACTGCCCGATCTGTTTCTGTTCCAGACAATGGAGTCAAATCTCCACAAGACATGCAGAGAGAGGTAGGGTATAGTAAAATGTCTTAAGGCCAGGCTTCCTGGAGGATGAGAGTTTTCTCACCCTGATTTAAGACAGATCTGGCTCTATGCCAGAATATAAGTAATGGAATCAGGGATTTTTAATGTGAGAGCAGTTTTCCAATTCTGGTGAATTTCCTGAAATAATATAAAAAAAATTATCATCCAAACTGGCTAAAAACATATTTTAGATAAGAGTGATTTGTCAACTATTCTGCATTGAAATGGTGGAGGTTGGTTGCTCTTATGTCTTGAGATACAATGAGTTATTTGAGAAATACCTGCCCACACACTCAGCACTAGATAGAGTAAATACCTTCTCAGACTGTACCAGTGTATGAAACAATCAAAACTGCCTCCGTGGCTGGGCATCTGCTGCAGGAGGTATAAGAAATGGATATAACTTGAAAGGAATGAGCATCTCAAGGGAGGGGGTGGGGGCGTGGAACAGGAAGTCAGAGATAATCCCAGGACCCAAGAAAAGATCAGCAATGCTGTTACTACTTACTATAACTCACTGGTTCTCTGCTGATCAATTCCTGTGACACCCACTATGTGACGACTTCCTTCTCAGGGTCCCTTCCTCTTGTCTTTCTCCCCAGACCTGCAAATACAGTCCTTTAGAAACTGTAACTTGAAAGCGATCAGAGCATTCAGGATAATGGACTTGAATGTTGGTCTGGATTGATAGCTCTTGGACTTCGGTTGTTCTTCATATGCTGACGTGAGTTAATTCACTGTTTTCTGTCCACACATCCATTTTCTTGTCACCACATGATGGAGAACATTCTACACACTGCTGCCAGATTAACCTTCCCCGAACACTTCTTTGATCATGGCACTCACTTTGTTCCAAAAACCTTAAATGGCCCTCTGTTATCAGTTAGGGTTCAAATGCTCTAGTCTGGTCTTCAAGGCCTGCCACTATCTGACCCTATTGTGAAGTGCTCCTGATGTCGAATCCTTTTCTATAAATAGGAGAGATTAAGGAGACAGACTCCTCAAAAGTGATCAATTTTCTAACTGGGCCTTCAATGGTTTGGTGTAAAAAATCATAATTCATGTCAATAACCGATCCTGTTAAACTTGCTACATATTAAAATGTTCCGTGCATTTAGAGCATCAGTAATATTTCAGCTACAGGAATTATGCAGAAATACCTTCTCTCTTGGCAAGTGCATGCAGTAGTAAATCCCCTGGGCGGTTGAGACTAGTTGGAAAATTTAGACGTAGTACCATATCCAGAATAATATAGTGATCTCTCACCACACTGAATATGATCATCAGCAGCAATGATTTAGAAAATGAAAATGATTTATATTTTTATTTTCGAGCAGTAAATCTTTTTTAAAATTTATGGAGGGACTTAGATTTATATAGTAGACCCTAGTTTCCATCATGTGGTAGTAATCTTAATGGCCACTTTCAAATTCCATTCATCTTTACACTAGCCACAAAGCATTTGGAGACTAAAATAAAGATTTAGATGGTGATTTGGTTAAAATGCCCAAATTTTGAGTTCTAGCCTGCAAAATCAAACCCAGATGGTAGACATTTTTGAGGTAGTGAAATTCACCTTTCACGATGCATGGATAATAATATTTCATGTAGCAGGTCAGTCACATGAAGACATTAATGCCCTATCATCCTATTCTCTTAAATATAAAACTGCAGATAGTTTTTATAAATATGAAAATATAATGGCCACTTTAAAATATCTTGATTAGATCCACCCAAGTTTATTACAGGCATACTTTGTTTTATTGTGCGTTGCCTTATTACACTTTGTAGATACTATGTATTTTACAAATTGAAGGTGTGTGGCCACTCTGTGTCAATTAAGTCTACAGGTACGGTTTTCCCAATATTTGCTTACTTACTGTCTCTGTGTCACATTTTAGTAATTCTAGCAATATTTCAACCTTTTCCACTATTCCATTTGTTACTGTGATCTATGATTGGTGATCTTTGATATTACTGTTGTAATTGTTTTGAGGCATCATGAACTGTGCCCATATGACAACAAACTTGATCAATAAATGGCATGTATGTCCTGACTGCTCCACTGGTTGGCCCTTCCCCCCTCCCTCTCCCTCTTTTCAGGCCTCCCTATTCCCTGCAACATAAAGATATTGAAATTAGTTCAGTTAATAACCCTACAGTGGCATCTAAGTGTTTGCGTGAAAGGAAGAGCCAATGAATGCAGCAAACTTCATTGTTATCTTATTTTAGGGAATTACCACAGATATCCCACCCATCAGCAACAACCACCCTGACCAGTCAGCAGCCATCCATAGCCCAGAAAGACCCTCCACCAACAATAGGATTATGACTCCCCAAAGACTCACACGATGATTAGCATTTTTTGCCATTAAGGTATTTTTTAACAATAATTTTAATCTTTATTTAATTATTTTTGAAAGAGAGAGTACAAGCAGGGGAGGGGCAGAAAGAGAGGGAGGCACAGAATCTGAAGCAGGCTCCAGGCTCTGAGCTGTCAGCACAGAGCCTGACACGGGGCTTAAACCCACAAACCACGAGATCATGACCTGAGCCGAAGTTGCAGACACAACCCACTGAGCCACTCAAGTACCCCACCAATAAAGTATTTTTAATTAAGGTGTGTACGTTGTGGGTTTTTGTTAGACATATACTATCGCATACTTAATAAACTACAGTATAAACATAACTTTTATATGCACTGTACACCAAAAATTTCATTTGATTCATTTTATTGCGATATTTGCTTTATTGTGGTGGTCCGGAACAGAACCTGTAATATCTTTGAGGTATGCTTGTATTACAGCCCTTTGTCTATCTCAAGTTTCTTCCAGCAGAGTAGTTGTGTTTATGAGTTCTGCTGTCAAGGTCCTTGGGTTCAAATTCCAGCTTTCAGTTTCACTATGTGTTAGAATGTGGTATCTCAGTTTTCTCATCTCTAAGATGGGTATAACAACATGGGTGCTGTAAGGATTACATGAATTAATGCACATAAATTGCTTTGTGAATAGAAGATCAACAATGTCACCTATTACTATTGAGTAAATTTCTTGTCTTTGGGAAATATATAAAGTTGTAGTAGGGGTTAGGGCTGTGCATAAACTCAGATGCTTTCAGAGGCCAGACAGGTAATGAGCCATGTGAGTGACTTGGTGGTAGAGATTAGTGGAGTCTTCAGAGAACTGTAAAGCATGTATCCCGCTTAAAGTCTTAGAAACAAAACACAAAGCACAACTGTGTGTGTGTTAACCAACCAAGACATGTCTGTGGACTAGGCTTGATCAAGCCTGTGGATTGTCCACCAGTTTTGACCCCTGAGTAGCAAGAAGAACGCCAAACCACAAGTTGGGAGATACAGGAGAGGCCCTTCTCTGCCAAATTCCCGATGTGTAAGCCTGGCCCGGCTCCTCACCTGTCTTGGCCTCTGTTTCCCTATATTCACGATGAGAAAATAGAGCCTCTTTCTATGTCAAATATTCTATTTAAATGGCGAAAATGGGGGATAATGATTTTAAAAACCCACTCACTCACATTTTTTAAAAGGGCCATTTAAATAAGTAAATAATAAATAAAAGAGGGCCATTTACCATGCTTGAGAAATCTGAACAATATGTAGTCATTCCTGAGGGGAGTGTCCTAGTAGAAGCTGAAAGTGTTGCCTGGAAGAGAATTTGACCGTAAATTCTAAACGCAGAAAGGGACACAGATTGAATGAGGGAGGGGAGAGCAACCTAGATCAGGGGGCCGGGCAGAGGCAGGAGCCTACTTCTGCACAGGAGACAGTGAGGCATTGTGTTTCGTTCAAGTGGGGAACTGGACAATAGCAAATGATACTGTCTAGGGTAGGCCTGTGGGAAGGTTTCAGAACCTGTGATGTTAAGTGGCCTGGGCATGCTGGAGTTAACCTTGGGCTATGGTCAGGGGTAGAAAAACCAGAGAAACACATGCAAGTGAGTAGTTCGGTCTCTGGACATTCATTTCTATGTCCTGCTCTTATCAGGAAAACTGAATTCTTACTTGCTTTGATATCGTTCAGTTTTTCTGGGCTCCTGACCTTGTTCTAGTTTTGTTTAGGGTAAAGTGCTCTTTCTAAAGGTGGATGCCGTCACTGTAGAGCTCCAATCCCACCTGCCCTACTTACAATGTTACTGAGGCCCCGCCCACTGAGAGGCAGGGTCTGTGGTCACTTCCCTCAAATCTGGGTGGGAGCTGGAGACTGCCCAACCCATAAAGTGAAGTAGAAATGAGGCCGGGGGTATCTGAGGCTGTTCTGGAAAGGATGCAACTTTCACCTGTCTTTCTCCCTTGAGACACTTGGCCTTGGAGCCCAACTGCCATGCTGGGGAGGCCAGGTCTTATAGAAACAGAGATCCATGTCCAAGAAGTCCCAGCCGTTCCATTTGAGAAAATCTCCCCAGGCTGCACACCCACCAGTGAAGAAGCCTTTGCAAGGACCCCTTCCCCAGTTACAGTCTTATGGCAACCTCATGAGAAATCCAAGTCAGAACTGACCAGTCAAGCCACTTTCATATTCCTGATCCACAGAAATAGTGAGACATAAAAACCGATTGTTGTTGATTCAAGTCCTTAAGTGTTGGGGTAATTTGTTACCTAGCAATAGACTAATGTATTAATGCATTGCTGCATTTTCTTCCACTTAGATTCTGATCTTCCTGTTTCTAGCCCCAGTTAGTCAGCTAAACTGAATTTACCATGGCCTTTTCTCAAGAGTTCAGTTTTTTCACATTTCAGTCCTTGAATTTCATTCCTGATTCCAGCTAATTCATCTATTGCTGTTTAATTTAAAGACATTTCAAACACATATGCCTACAAAGACCAAGTAACACATGCAAACAAGGGTAGTAGACCAAGGTAGAGAGACAAGGGAACAAAAAGAATTAAGTAAATTGGAGAGCCTACGTCACATTCAGTATCCAACTCTGAGAGATAAACAGTGGGACTGTGGCCTAATGATTCCATATGATCAGCTGTTGTTGTTGTTGTTGTTGTTTTCAAAAGAAGCCAAACATCTAGATTTTTGTAAGAGAACTTTTGATTACAAAAATTAAAGTACTGCTCAAATTTGAGCAACACCATGTTAATTAAACAAAATATATTCACTGGCTGAACTTGCCATGAGTTGACAGATTGCAACCTTTAATTTAATGGTTTTTAGCCCCTGTACGTGCTGAGAAGGCCTGAAATTCAGGATGAAGAGATTCCAAATTTCTTAGCTATGATGAAACTTCTGAAAAAAGTGACAGAATCAAAACAACACTTGTGGGAAGGTAATTGTTACTAGCAGTTGAATGGGATTCAGTTCTCAGTCCACTGAAGTAATTGGGTAAGGCCATATGGTCATGGAGTGAACCTTTGTGGCCAATATAAGATAAGCAGATCCTTCCCTCTGGGCCAAGCATGGGCACCATAATCCTTTAGGGAGACTCAAAAAGATATTGCCCTTAGAGAGAAATCCCATCGGCAGCCACCTGCTGCTCCATTACATGTTTCTCATCTATCTCAGTTCTGCTCAGGAGCCTCATACACTCATGAAGCCCCCAGAAGCCATTCTCTTTCCATGTCTCCTGGGAAATATCTACCAATTTTGATAGATTCTGATTCTCTGCTCTCTGAGCCTTTCTTTTCCTTTGGTCAGTTCCGCTCTTTTTGAAAACAAAGCCTCTTATGTCTCCCCTGGGGCACACAGAACTACAAGCTGAGCTACCCTCTGGGATGGTAGTTGGGGTCTGGGAGAGTGGCAGCAACACTTCATGTTATTGAGTCAAAATCTCAATAAATTATCTCAGTAAATTATGCAATCAGAAAGATGAGCTCCTTGTCAATAAATACACACAACACCCTGCCTACAGACAAATGCATCTAGAGTTCACTCATACAACCCAATACCCATAAACTACCTCCATAAAGCAATGGAAAAGAGGAGCTGAGATTAATGAAGTTCTTGCAGCCTCGCCCACGCAGGGTGACATTAATCTGCATGGATATAACCCACAGCATTCATTGTACTAGAGTACACATTTTAGAAAAATGATTTTGCTTTATTCTTATACCTGATAACCTGGAAAACATAGTCATCTGTACTCTGTCCTGCAGGCGTTAGAGCAAATCAGTAAAGAGGTTCCATTGACGGCTCTTTTTCGGACTCTAACCACAATTGAACTCTCTGCTTTCCATCACTCGCTCACCCCGTTGTGTACAAAGAAGCAGATATGCAATATAGCAGGAGCCCCAAGAAAAGGTCTGGCTGTTCTGTCAAAACTATTTAGTTCAATATTGTTCTCAATGTGGCACCATAGCCCTGGACATGACACCCAGCACGTCCAAACAGACATGATTATATATGAGACAGAAAGGCACTTACATCACTGCGGGTTGTTATGCTTTAAAGGGCTTTTTCCCCCCTCTTCAAATTAAAAGTTTTCAAAAATGAAATAAAAATAAACCTTTGAAGAAACCAGATTGAGACTGAATTTGGAAGGCCCTCCTGCCTAGTGTATACTAAAGAAACATTTTCTGGGTTTGTCCCTGATGATTTTCCTTGTAGTTGAGAAACACAATCCACTGGGAGCTTTTGTGGCAGAACAAGAATTTTATGAACACGAACTTTACAAAGACTTCCCTAGGAGATTTAAGGTCTGGAAATCAATAGATCAATCAGCAGCTTTTATCAATCTATAATGGTTCTCTCTCTTTGGATGTTTGGATGAAAATGGGATCAACGTAAATTGAACACGGAATCACTTATTCTTACAAGTTAAATTTGTCAAACTATAAGGCACATAAATGACATGAAATATAATCATTTTTGAATTTGGGACCCTTCAGGGTGCGTGTTGATTGAAGAAAAAAGAACCAGATGTTTCTTCAGCAGGACTCATAGAGGCAATCTAAATATTCTTCAATCCCTGACACTTTTGACCATTTCCCAGAGAAACCAATTCATTAGCTAATTATTGGGTATACTCATTGTATAATATATAATTGGCCCAGGGCAAATAGCCTTCAAAGAGGGCTGGCTGAGTCTATAGAATCTGTTTTTGCCAAATTCTTCCCAAGAAAATAGGGGAGGATTAATGAGCCCTACCTCTTCTTACTTCTATTTTGTTTTTAATGATAAAGGCCTGAGTGCCTGGAACCTCTCCTTCTTTATGAAGTTAGCTTGACAGGTAGTTTGTGAGCAGAAGAATTTGGAGGAAACAGGAAAATTATGTTGGGAAATAGGAGTTATTTACCCAGTTCCTCCTGAAAAAACAAAACAAAACAAAACAAAACAAAAAACAAATATGAAGTTGGATTTATATTTCCATTTTTGAGATGTTCAAAGGTACCTTGAGCATAACATCTTTAATTCTAAAGGGTTTTTTTTTAATCAATAAAAAGAATCAGTCCTGAAAGTTCCCTCATTTTGCTAGCTTACCATCATCCCAGTATAACAATAACAACAATCAATACGTATCAAGGATTTCCTATGTGCTTAACACATATTATCTCATTTAATCTTTACAACAAATACCAATCATGCTCAATATTGCTGTCTTTCATTATCCCTATTTTGTAGGTGAGAGAGTGGAGGCACTGAGTAGTTATGTCCCATATAAGGTTGCCAGATAAATTATAAGATACCCAGTTAAATTTGAATTTCAGATAAACAATGGATACATTTTTAAGTATAAGTGTGTCCCAGGAAATATACCAAATATACTACTATTGTTTATCTGAAATTCAAATTTAACTGAGTATCCAGAATTTTTATTTACTAAATCTGGCTAGTGCCTGGCAGAGCCAAGCAGATTTTTCTGATTCCCAAGCTAAAACTCTTAACCACTACACTAAACTGCCTCTTTCCATAAAAATAAAGTTTGAAAACTCCAAATTTAGCAAAGTCTATTACTTATTTAGACAGACAAACTAGCAGTGAAAGTGAGACAAATTAAGCTACTTTATAGAAGTGGTGTGACAGGCATTTCTTTTGTCTTTGCAGTCCTGGAACAAGGTGTGGGGAAGCAGAAATTGGCTGAATAGTCAAAGAGCAGGGCAAGGAGATGTTTGCCTCCCTGCTAAGAGGGATTGAGTGCTTGGCATGAAGTCAACACGGTGATAGGACTACTGTGGCTGTCAGCACTTCCAGAGGACCATCAAATGCACGTTTGCTTTGAATCAAATGGTGAGTCCTGGGACCTCTTTCCCTATCTCTACCTGCCTCTGCCTGGAACAGTCCTTTCCATTTAATACCCTCGAATTTAGCTTCCGAGACACTACGCAGAGGACTATGGTGACACAGTTAAGAGTAAAGGTTCCCGAATGTGACTGTTTGGTTTGATTTTCTAGCGCTCCCATTTCTGTGTGCCTCAATTTCCTTCTGCAAAAAAGTGAAAAATAGTATCTATCTCTGTAGATTTTGTGATTTTGCATGAGTAAATACATGTGATAATGATAATAATAATCATCAGCGTTCAGTGTACATTTTCTACATGCCAATCATTCATCTAAGTGAATGACTTGATCCTTAAGTAAATCCTTAAGTGGATTATTTAATCCTTAAAACCACATTAGGAAGTTGGTTTTATTATGATCACCTTCCACTTTATGAATGAAGAAACTGAGGTATAGATTAAGTAACTTACCCAAGGTCGTATAGTCAGTTAAAGAAGGTTTGGAATTCACAGACTGGATTCTAAGGCAGTGCTCTCAACACTTATTCTATACACGTGGAATGCAATAAGACCAGTGTCTGGCACAGAGCCAGCCGACACTGCCTGTTAGTTGCTGCTATGAACCGTCAAGAGAGGTTTGAGCATTACTCTAATTATCCACTTGGGCCATAATACAGATTAATACCCACCAACAAGTTGCCCCATTCTTTTCTACATCCAAGGCAACTCCCAAGCTTCTGGGTGGTACCCTAGATTTCTGTGACTCTCTCATCCCCATATCTAGCCAGTCACCCGCTCCTACAGAAATCACAGATTATAGAAGATTCTCTTCCCCATCCCCATTGCCTCAACCTCTGTTCTGGCCTGAATCCCTTCTCTCCAGCACTTGTACAATGTATGCTTGAAGAAATCTCCATTTCTAATTGAACTGTTCCAATCCTTCCTACACTTTATTATCAGGGACAGCTTTCTAAATTAGAAATCTGACTATATGCTCTCCTTCCTAAGTCCTTTTATGATTCTCCAATGGCTCGAAGAAAACACTCAAGCTCCTTAGACCCATAATGCGAATTCCATGACTTGCCCACTGATCTCTCACTATATGGGTCCCATATCTTTCATTTCTACACTACTCTTTAATTTCCCTTAATATGATACATTCCTTCATTATTTCATGCCTTTATGATGTAATTTCTTCCTCTTGGAATGTCTTTCTCTTTTGTTCTGCTTGTTAAGCCCCTATTCATCCATTGAGACAGTAACCAAGATCCGTACAGTCTGAGAAGCCTTTTCTGACATCCTCCTTTTCACTTGGAGGATGTGAGTTTCCTTGCTTCTTTTCCCACTAGTCATGAATATCTTAAGGTCAAGGTATCTCCATCTCTGAGTAGACAAGTTTATTAAATAAAAAATGAATTTTTATTGCACAAGCTCAATAGCCATGTGTCCACAAAACAAAGCTAAATATAACAACCCTCAATAGCAAGAAATGTAAGGGAACTATAAAATCACAAGATTAAACTTTTGTCTTTTAAGAAATAACACTCCTGGGGGATAAGATCCTGCATCCTTTTCCTATGGTTAAAGAATGATCAAACTACCTAAAAATGGATACCTCTTATATTGGTAAAGTCCTACTACCAGAAATGCAGGGCCTAAAACTCATGTATCAAAGCATGTAGATATTTGTAAGAGTACTGCAAAAAGTCAGAAATAGCTGGTTAATTCTAAGCCTTAAAAGCACAACTATAATTATTTTTCACAAAGGAAATACATAGAGGGAACTATCCTACAGGGGGAAAGAATTCAGCCAACACTTGTTGAAGAGTGAGGTCACTAACTAGCTTGGCTACTCTCTTTTGAGAGACATTTTAGTGTTTTGGGAGTATGGTCAATAAAAAGGGAACTTGACTAAGATCAGAAAGCTGGGCAAGCAGAGTTTCTTAAAGATGTTTCTCCTTTCCTTTTTGGTGCCAACTATTTAGAGATGCATTATAATTAAGTTATAATTGCCTATTTCCCCTATCTAAACAAGGCAGGTGGTTCCTTAATATTGCATGTTAACTCTAATTCAATTTATTGCCTTACAAGTTAAATTTGGCCCTAATATTAAAATGGCAGGTAAAAATTTATAGTTGATCACTAATTTAAAAAAATTATTGGCTTAATACTGTTAAAAATTATTTTTCAGAGTTATAAGAAGTTTTCATTCTTGAAATCCTAGCCTAGATAACTGAAGCAAGTTTATAAAGAAAAATACATTAAAAATATAGCTAGGGGCTAAAAATCTAATTTCAGTCCTTCATCTGGCTACAAATATGATTCCTTCTTATCTTCTCTTTATCCTACCTTTGGACCCTGTACACTTGAAACTTTGAGGAATAGTTTTGTTCCATGTAGAAACCTAACTGTCAGTTCCTTTAACACTCGCCAACTTGGATTCAACCTGTTTCCACCCTACTAACATACACAAGTTCACTGAGAAGGGAACCAAACCATAAATGAATTGGGAATATTTTGCTTTGGGTAAAGAAAGGGTACTGGGTATGAGGACTTTGTGACTCCTTAAACCTTCCAGATTTATTCATTTTTGTGATGGAATTTGAGGGAAAAGTCACAAATACCTTTCAAAATTGTAAGGAGACTAAGAAATGATGGGAAAAAAATAGTACTGGACAATTATGGGCTTGGGAGTTCATATTATTAGGACAACAGGGAAGGCACTTACTGTTGGCTAGAACACTTAACTGGATCTTTCCTTAGTGGTGGTGGTGGGTGGGGTAAGTAGATAAAGAAGATAATTGGCCATAGAAAGGCTGAAGTAAGGGGCTCAAAAGCTATTCTTGAGGAAGCCAAATGGACTCAGGTCAGAAGATGAATGATACACTGTTTCTTTGAGCGGTGAACCAGAGGTTAACCTGGCCAGATAACTCACTGTGCTGTAACATGAGTAGATTATATGGTTTCTTGGATTTCTCTTCTTTGGTTCTTTTAATGGATCCAGATTACACATTAATTACTATGTAAGGAAATAGGCTTTTACTGAACCGTCTTCTTCCGCCGCACATCCTGTTCCTTTACCTTTTCAGCACTTTTCCAAATTTGTAATTTCATTTGTCAACCCACTTACTGTTTGTATTTTCTCATGTAACTGTAAGCTCCTTACAAACAGAGATCCCTGAATATCTAAAACATAGTGTTATCTAAGGTATGTAGTAGAAAGTCAATAAATGATTGATGTTGAGATACCTAAATTAATCATTTCATCAAAAGTGGTTAGGAAGCCATAGTTTTAATCTGACAGAGCCCAGTTACTGGTACCTAGGACTGAGTGCTCCATAAATGCTGAATTATTGGAGATGCTACGTTATACACGTTACAGGTACAGACCCTGCCTTCAGCATGTTAATGATCTAAAAAGACTCTGTACAAACTAATTTCACTTGAATGTATGCTTAGTGTAAATTAAATCCATTGTCCTTCTGGATTGTTTGAGGGAAGTGTGAAAGCTCGATCTCATTGATCTGCAGGATCTCTAAATCCCTTGTGACTGGGGCTGCTGCCACAAATTATTCTTTTCTCTAGAGTTTCTCATGTTTTTCAAGATGACTGTATGAAAAGGTCTGAGCATCAAACAAAGCCCAACTTCACAATGTCTTGTACTTAAAAAAAAAAAATTAGGCCTATTCTATCACAACCAGGAATGGGAAGTAGCTATTAAATCATTCCCTTAAGGTATTTTTATTTTGTTGACTCATGAGAGTTGGCTCTGGCTCCTCCAAAGCATTCTGAAGCCATATTTGGAGAACTTAGAGTTGTTGAATTTACTTATGTGCAGAAAATATTGAGATATTTTTTACATTCTTTGCTAAATCATTTTGGTTTTCTTAAACAATTGGTATTCCTCCTACTTTTTCTTGCATTTATTCATATAACTAAATAAAGACTTAGCTGCATTTGTCAGTGAACTGAAACCAACATCATGCTTGTCTTTTAAAAAATCATAACTTTCCATCCCAACTCTGATCTCCTAATGCAAGTTTGAGAGCAAATAATGGCCCCAGTCATGTTATTTAAAGATGTTGGAATTCCCACAAGAAAACTGTTACATAAATAAAAAATGATGTCATTTATATTAACAATGACACCATGACAATAAAGATGAATATTCATTTCTGGAACACAGAAACCCTAACAGGTTTCAAAACTTGGATATTCCCAAGTCATATTGAGTAATACCTAATGCAAACTTGTTAACATATTAAATTAGCCTGGAAATTTTGTAAGCAGAAAAGAAAAATCTGCCCTTCTGAGCTTTCTGCTATTTCCTGCCTCTTGTCAGACTGGAAATGTTTGAGGACTGCCTTTCTCCTGGTATTTCAACGTGCTGGCTTCTGGTCCCAGATGGAACCAAGAAAAGCAGAGGAGTGTGAAAAATAAAAATATTTTCAGTGTTGTTAACCCAACCTTTTAAAGCCTTAAGAGATTTCCTTTGGATTGGTGAAAGAAACGATTAGAATTTAGGGGTGCTGCTTTCCTCCCCAGGCCAGATAACACATGTTCTCATGTTTCTAATGTCATAAAATATACTTTTAACTAACTAAAAGCCAGATTGTCTACAGGTTCAGCTGAGCAATTTGGCTTTTTTTAAAAAAAATTATTACTTTTGAAGCTAGGATTCTCCTGTGTACATGGAAGTTTCTAAAAATGTCAATTCCTGCTATGTTTTTAGGACTTCTCCCATTGGAAACCCAAGGATGAGCTCTCCCAATGGGTTGTGAAGACCCATGCTTGTTCAACATCATGCAGCAGGTTCATTTACAATAGAAAAAAGCCATGGGGACAATAGTTACAGCTAAAGTGTAAAAAAAGTTTTAAGGAGACTTGAGCCAACTCTCTATCACAAAATAGATTAAAGGTAAAATATTTAGATTTCTTTAAAAAATATTGGAATGCCTGGTTGGCTCAGTTGGTTAAGCATCTGACTCTTGATTTTGGCTCAGGTCATGATCTCACAGTTCATGGGATTGAGCCCTGGGTCAGGCTCTATGCTGACCACGCGGAGCCTGCTTGGGATTCTCTTCCTGCCCTCCCCTGCATGTGTGCACATGTGTGCTCATCCTCCCCCCCCCCATCAAGAATAAATAAACTTAAAAAAACAAACAAAAATAATCAAACAAAAAAAAAATCTCAATTTCCTCCAGAGTTTTTATAACAACTCAGACACAGCAGCTCTCTTTATTTACTTGTTTTCTTGTTAGTTTTTACTTTCTTGAATTGGCTGGATAATTACCTTGATACTTTTTATTTTATCTGGGTAAATAAAATAATACCATCAAGTACCAGAGGTTATTAAGGATTTTTTGGTAGATGAGGAATCTAAACTTTATCAAGTTCTTCCTGAATTCCTTGCATTGCCATAGTCACATATATGTGTTATCTCATTTAATTTGGAATATCTTCTGATTTTACAAATATTAGGTTGAATAATGTTCCAAAAGATGCCCACATCCTAACACACAGGAACTAAACCTATGCACATGTTACCTTATATGGCGAAAGGGACTTTGCAGATGTGATTAATTTGAGGAACCTGAGATGGAGATATTACCTTGGATAGTCTGGTTGAGTCTAATGTAGCAACAATGGTCCTTATAAGCGGGGGGCAGGAGAGTCAGTCAGATAGAGAAGATGTCAGGACAGAAGCAGAGATTAAAGACACGTATGCTGATGCCTTTAACGGTGGAGGAAGGGAGCACAAGACAAGGAATACAGGTGGCTTCTAGAACCTGGAAATCTCCAGAAGGGATGCTAACATTTTCACTTTAACCCAGTGAGACTGATGTTGGACTTCTGATCTCCAAAACTGTAAGATAATAAATTTGTATTGTTTTAAGCCACTGAATTTGTAGTAATTTGTTACCACAGAAATAAATACGAACACTTATTGAACACTTACTATGCAACATAGACTGAATTAATCACTTTATATATTAACCCATTTAATTTTAACAGTCATTTTTTTTTTACAGGTAAGGAAGCAGACAATGGGGGATAGTAAGAATTATAGGACTAATAATCTGTAGTGATACTGTGTCTCAACGAGGGTTTGCCTAATATTTGCATCCCCTGTACTTTGTGAAATGCCAAGATCAGAACTTTATAAGCATTATCTTCTTTAAGAAAAATCAACTCTGTGAGGTCCGCATTGTTCCCATTTACAGATGGGAAAATTTCAGCATAAAAGATGAGGTAACTCGTTAAAGGTCATGGAACTAAAACGTCAGAGCCAAGAATTGAATCAGGCTGTTCATCCTAAATTCATGTATCTAACCACTACAAGGGCTTGAGAGCAAGGCAAAGTTGAAAACGCCACTCCCTAGTTGTGTGTCCTCGGGCAAGTTGTTTTTCACTTCAGAAAGCTTCTCGCTCTTTATCCATGGAATAAAGATAATGACTCTCATTTCATAAGAATTTTGAGAGAATGGCATGTAAAATGTTTCTCATTATGTCTGACACATAGTAAGTCCTCAGTAAATGGCAGTTGTTTTATTGACAATTATACAACCTTTTCCCTCTGCTACACCATCCGCAAAAATCCATGTTCCACTTCCCAAAGAGTTTTGTTACAGAAAGGAGACAGTTGTCCATCCAGTAACTAGATTTCTCAGTCCCACTTGTTTCTAAGTATGGCCATGTGCTACTTATTGCCAAAGCAATGTGAGTGGAAGTGGTTCGTATCAGGCCAAAGACTTTAAATGTAATCAGGGCTTATCCAATTCCTTTTTTCCCCTCACCGCTGACTGTAGAGGACTCTGAGATCCTGATGGATAGAGGAGCCACAAGTGAGAAAGAGTAGATACCTGAAGCATCCTGTGGAGGAAAGCTTCATGGATGTTTTATGTGCAAAAAATAAACTCTTCTTTTGTATGCCTATGGACATTTTAGATTTGTTAACACAGTTGGTGTTAGGTTAAGTAATGAGCACATGCACATTCTTTGTTCTTTCTTTAACACTTTGCTTCTCCTGAGGAGTACTCTATTCAAACTGTCCCCCTTTGGGTATCATCTGGCTATCATTTCATGTTGATTAAATCATGTTACAGAGTCCATATTTCACATTGAAATTGCATCAGTGGTTCCAATGTTATTCTTTGCAGTTATTTTCTTCTGTTCCAGAGTACAATCAAGGAGCTTGTATTGCATTGGTCATGACTTCTTAGTCTCCTCAAATTAAGAATGACTCCTCAGCCTTTCTTTTCTTTCTTGACCTAATATTTTTGAAGAGTACATTCCAGTTACTTCTTAGAATATTTCTCTCCATTTAGGCTTGTTTGTTGCTCTCTCATGGTTACAGTCACATAATGTGTTTTAGTCAGGAATACCGCAATAACGACGTGCTGGTCTTCTCTGTGTTAAAGGCACATCATGTTGTATTGTTTCAATGTTGATGATGTTAAGTTAGATCATCTGATTAAGCGAGAGTCTGCTAGATTCTCAGCTGTGAAGTTATCCTTTTTCCAGGTGATATCATCTTAAAAATAAAGATTTCAAATAAATCTTTTAAAAACCACAAACAAAATCATAGAGAGTTTAACACTTCAAATATGAACATTAAATGTAATAGATACTAAATAATTTACATTAGGACACTCATACATCAGCTGGAGAATCAAGTCAAACTTTGAAATTCATAAATATAAGGTAAACAAGCCATTGGAGATTCTAACACTGAAGCTGACATTTCTCAGTAATTTTCATAGACTCTCAATTAAAAAGAGAAGTAAGCCTATTGCTTTTATAGTATTTGCCTTTCCTTAGGCTCCCTAGAAAGCAGAACTTGAGGCAAGAATTAAGTGCCAATACTTTATTTAGAGCTATAAACCCAAGGAGATGAAAATGAGAAAGAGGAAAAGAGGCAGACAAGGACAGGAAGCAATGTAATGTGGTACATCACAGCTCAGCCTGTACTTCACGATGAGCCTCAATGACCTGCAAGTTCACTTAGGGGATATGTCTGCTCAATAGGACACATGACAAAATGTGGACAAAATGTGTGATAAAATCTCAGAGCAGTTCATGGATAGGATAAAGGACAGACAATACTTATCAGTCAGAGTTCACCCATGAGGCATAACATCTGGGTTGTGGTATCATCTGGCCCAGGTGACATAGACTTTTAGTTCAGACTTGATGGGCTAGCCAGAAACTCCAGGCATGAGGCTGGTTGGCTTGATTGAGAGACACAGAAGAGAGAGATACGGACAGAGAGACAGACAGACAGACACTCTCAGCAAAAGTAACTGGCTGACCCCAGGCAGTAAGACCACATGGACAGAACATACTGGCTAGGACAAATTTAAATGAGAAGGGACACATATATTAAAAAGAAAACAACTTTTATTTAAGTATAGTTGACATTCAAAGTTACATTAGTCTCAGGTATACAACATAGTGGTTCAACTTCTCTGTATGTAATGCTATGCTCACCACAAGTGTAGCTACCATCTGTCACCATACAACACTATTATAATATCATCGACTATGTCCCCCATACTGTGCCTTTTATTCCCATGACTTATTCATTTCATAATGGGAAGCCTGTATTTGCCACTTCAGAAGGGACACATATCTTGTCTGATACACTTTTCTTCTCTGAGTTTTCTTAATATTTTTTAGCAATGCATGGCTGGAATTTTAAAGTGGTAAAAGTATCTTTATTCTGAACTTCTAAAGTAGACAACTGACCCGACTGGATCTATCAGCTTTGTAGCATTTAGTGATTTGACCCTTTATATCATGATTCAGCAAAGATCAAGAACAATGCATAAGCTGAGCATATGATTTTTTTTTTTCCTTTAAACATTTTAAAGGATAATGCGGTGGAAATGCCAAGAGATAGCTCTTTTCTTCCAGTGACAAAAGATAATCATTGTGGAGAATTGTAATGTCCTAATTAAGGTTCACAATAATTTGTACAAATACAAGAGGTCAAAGAAAAAAAAATAGAATGGGTCAAGCAATTGTTAAAAGGTGAAAGAAAATTTCACTTTTAATAAAGTGGAAATGGCTGAGTTCAAGATGAAAGATTTAGTTAGTTAGCTTGTTGTATGAGAAATAAGCATGGGTATTTTAGAATGCGTTTCTCCAAGAATGTTTCCATTACAGAGAACTGAGTTAGATGAGATGAGAGGTCTCCACCATCAAATGGAGTCTTGATACATTTAGAGAATGGAAGAAACAATGCAGGGACACATTGCTTTGATCTAAGTGCCCAGAACGTAACTCATGTGTTTTGCAACATTTCCAGGTCAATGCCTGCTGTTTAAGACATTATATAATGGGAGGGAGAGAAGGGTGTGTGAGTGATGGAAAGACACATATATGCAGATATTAAATTCGTTCCTTTTTCAGGGAACTAGTCACGAAATATCGATTTCATGTCCTCCATGAAGAGAATCAATTAATTAAATCAGCAGTAAAGAATGAATGAAATGATCTTCTTTCCTTGAGGAGAATGGTTGGATTAATGGCAGTTAAGTAAAAAAGAAAGCATATGGAATACTTTGGCTTGCATTTCAGTAACTTCTGGAACAAAAACAAAGGTCTACTTGTTTAAGATCTCAAACAAAATAATTCTAAATATGACATTTAAAAATAAACACAATAAAAATTCAATCCTCAACCAAATATCCATAAAGGACAAACAATTAGAGCAATTGTTTTAGTGCTGTTAATATAACTATTAATTACATTTCTTTCATGATGAGTCTTATTTAGCTACAGTGGGGTTTTTTTTGTTTGCTTGTAAGAGAAAAACAGTAGCTTTTTTTTTTTTTTTGGTGACAATGAAGAGGAAAGAATAGATACAGATTTTAAGGTTGCAATTAATTATTTTGAAAAATACCTAAGATTATGAATTATCTGAAAGAAACATCTGTTACAAGACCCTGAACATTATGTAACTGTATATCTATAAATATTATTCAATAATCACTTTGCTTATGTTGCCAGTTATTTGTGTTGAACCGTATCTCAGAAATAGAAAAGTCACTCAGTAAGAGTGACATCATGGGGCTTCCATATTCTCTTTCAATGACTTCCAGATCAAATTTTCTCCGTGTATAAGTGAAAAGATGATGTTTCTAACAGTCAGCCCCGCAGACTCAACCTGGATCTGAAAATCCAGCTGTGTTCACTTCACTTCGTACGCCGTCCCTGTAACGAACATGTACATGGCTGACAACAGTGTTGATGGTGCGTGAGGTTGAATATAATCTAGCTTGTCTCTTCTGTGAAGGATTTTCTGCCTCTGCCAGCCTAGGAAGAATAAAGAAAAATGAGTATTTGGGGTCATTGTTTTTATGTTTGTGTATATATTTGGGGAGGGATTAGGAACGTGAGGGGATAGGACTTGAGAACATGAAGCACAAAATTATTGAATATGAAAATGCTACTTTTATAGCGACACTCTGAATTCTTCTTCACATAATCTATTCTCTATGAAGGGGTGGTAACTGAGGCTCTATGCACCTCACCAAAGAACAGCCCACACACTTGTCACTGCTGTGATAAAGAGATGATTTCTGTGGGCAGCAAAATATTTAAGAGTTTAATTCTCATCTGATGTCACAAAATGCAAGTAATTCAAAATCATCCATGTGCTAGAACAAGTTTTATATCATTTGAAACTCCTACTCTTTAGAGATTTTACTTGCCAAAATTATAATCATAGAACTCTCACCTGCCCTGAGCCTTCTGTAATCAAGCCCATTGTCTCTCCAGAATCTTTTTTTCAGGTATATTTACCCCTTTTCCACTTCCTTTCTCTCACCACAAAAATCTGCCTGTTACTTTTCTCATACTCGCTCTACCACACCAAGGCAGTCAAGAGAAGTATAAATATGAAGAACTTTGAAAATAGAGGAGCTTACATGTAAGGCTCATGCACAAACGTTAAGAGTCAGGGATGCATGAATCTATGTAAGGCCGTGCACTGATTGACCATAAGTGCCAAGAGATCCAAGGATGGGTGGGAAGATGAGAAGGTGGGAGGAGATTAGAGCCGTCAGTGTGGGGACAGTCCATGGAAGTTAGTCTGGAAGGAGCTCAAACAGACATTCCCACTAACTGTAACTCCAGATAACTTTATGCTTTTAGGCCTCAGCCCAAATTCCAGCCATTGTTTGGCTGTTTACTTCCTTCCCTGTCAGATTGAGCACAATCTGTAATTATCTTCTCTATTAATTTAAGTTGTACAGTCCATTCTACTAGATTGCAAGATCCTCGAGATTAGGGATTACAAAAGAGAATCCTAATAAATATTATAAAAGAAGGAGTAAAATGGAGTATTGCATGGATGCAAGATGAGAAAGCTTGGATGGTGGCCAAAATAAACAGAGAGTGCATTTTAATGAAGGGAAAAAACATATCCTATAATCAGAAGCTGAGATTTGTGTCACAAAGTTACATGGAGCCCTGATCTGAGCACAGGTAGAACAGGAGCTAGTTTGAGCTTCTCCAGTGACTGACGGGGGAGCAAGTGTCTGAGCAGATTTCCTTTCCAGGTTTGCAATGTTAGGAAGAACCGGCGGTCAGTTATTTGGTCGTTATCAAGACAGTACAAACATATTTTAAACTGGGTAAGTCATCCATGTTTAGAGAGCGAGAGAGTTTTCTTTGGGTCTGGAAGCTGGTGCCAGTTATATGATTTACTGATAGATGGAATGTTCTAGTCGATGGAGCACTCGGGACAGGAGAACCTCTAGGAGAGAAGAGAATTGGCAACTGTACGCCATTTGTGCTCCGACAGTCACAGGCTCTTCTTCAAAACACTGGATTCACTCAACCTCCGAGAGAACTGGGGCACTAACCATTTGAATAATGAAAGTCCATTAAAAACACACACACACATAGGCTTATAAAACCTCTTTGTGACATTTTGTCTTTACCACACTTGGAGTATAATCCAGTGGATACAATATGGAGTTTGGTGGCTGAAAGCGAAGTCTGGATCCTGGCTCTGTCAATTGCTGGCTGTGAGACCTTATGCAATTATTTCACTTCTCATGAGATAGCGTTTCTCCATCTCCTTGTGACGCAAGGTTAACAGTAATTGGGTTGTTGTAAAGATAAAACAAATGTGAAAGTAGTTTTTCAACTCTTAAAATTGTAAACACATTTTAATAATTGTTTTGTATATTAACACAGAAATTAGTGTTTCTTCATAGAGCTTAGGCCAGTTGACCATCTCTTATTATACTGTGGTCTTTAAAGATGTAGGTTCTGAAGTTGGGCTACCAGGGTTAGAAACCTGAACTTTTCAGTGCCTCAAACTTTTCATCTCTAGAATGGGTGTAAAGATAGGGTCTCCTGCATATTATTGTCTTGAATAGAAAAGGAGGTAATCCGCATAAAGCTCTTAACACAGTGTCTGGGACAGTGGAGGAGCTTAGTACACGGTAGGGATTATTTTTACTCTGGGTTCACCTTAGGATGGCCCTCGAGATTTCTTTAATTAAGTCCAGGTGCATTTATACACCATTACCACTAGATGGCAGATGCACCATTTTTATTGCTGAGAGTGGTTCCCAGCAGCGCTTCGCCCTTTGCCTCCCCCTGGCATTCAAGGATCTTGGGGAACCTCAGAAATAGCACGTTGAGTGAAGTAATAACACCCCTTTTTAGGACTAAGTCATTTATAAGTAATGTCTTTTAGGAAGGTTTTGTGTCATAATCATTCAGGATAACAATCGAAAGAAAAAAGAAATATATATATGTGTATATATATTCCCCATAGTATATACTTTCTCCTCTAAAAACATCTCAAAGGAAGACAGGTAAAAGAGCACTTCTTGAGAGTTTGCAATGTACATTAGATGTTAGAACTGGTCTGTGGATTTGAGGAAGAAGAGATAGTGAGCTAGACAATATGGTATTCCTGTCTTCATGCAACTCACAGTCTAGGAGGAAAGAAACATAATTATTCTATAGGACAGGATAGAAGAGGAGAGGAGGGGAGGGAAGAGGAGAGGTGAGGAGGGGAGGGGAGAGGAGAGGAGAGGGTGTGATATACACACAATGTTACGATATCATATTTTAATGATCTTATGTGATACTGTGATAACAACCTCATGGTTGACCCTAGTTCCCAACTATTAATCCACTGCTTGGGAGAGCTCAATCAAGTAAGAGACTCAGGATAGTATCCACGAAAGGAAACATTGGAGTCAGGTCTTGAGAGTGATGAAGCGGATAGAAAATGAAAAGAGGAAAAATGGCCTTCCAGCTCCCCTCTCCCCAAGTGCACATATAAAAAAGTTGTGAAGGAGCATGGTGCATTTGGGGGACAGAGAGAAAGGGCATGGTGTCTTTGGGGGACACAGAACATGCAGGGCCTTGGATGTTATGTAAGGACTAGCAGAGAGTCTTAGGAGGAAGGTTACAAGAACCAAATGAGTTTTAAAAAGTAACTTTCACCAAAAGGCTAAATCGGATGCAGGCAAGAGGCTTGGATAGATCCTAGTCCATTTCATTGTAACCATGTCTTTATTTCCTCCCCTCCCCCCATCCACGGTTTTGGAAATGAGCGTTGCTAACTCATAAAAACTAAATAGTTTTTTGCCAAATATTCTGTTTTGAACCCGCAGATAAATCTCCACTAGGTGATTAGGCCACAGATTAAGTTGACCTTAAGAGTCCTTTGTAACCTCAGGGTAAGTTCGGTGGGATCACTTCTCATACTTGTCATCCATTCACATAGAGGCTTGGGGGCCATAGTCAGCATTTTGGAATTTATTCTAAGAGCAGCGAGAACCTACTGCAGATTTCTAATGGGGGCAGGGAGGGGGGTGATGAAAGGGGCCCGGGCTGAAATGAGGCCAGTGGATTAGAGGGCACCTAGAATGAATGCCGCAGCCTGGAACAGTGGCTTCAGCTAATGCCAGTGGAACTGGAGGGAATGGACGAATGTGTGATATGTTTAGTAGGTGAAATACCAAATTTGGCAACCTTAGTGCTGCGAGTCTTCCAAAAGGCCCTCTACTGAACGTTTAATTTCAGCTTGTCTCTCTATTGCTAAATTCTTTACTTCAGAGCTGTAGCAGAAAAGGACAAACCTCAAATCTGCAAACACAGACATATTTTTACAGGCTCCTGATGTGGGTCTTCATTTCATAATTCACTTGCCTCAGAATGCTGCCAAAGTTGTAGCTCTCCTACTGCTTAGTGAGAAGGGCTAGGCTCTGTGGGGGTACCTGGTGAAACCTCGGTGATGCACCTCACATAAATCTGTTTGTACGTCGGGGCCACACTCGATGTGAGTGAGCAATGTGAGGCTTAGCTCCACACGGTCACTCAGAAAACCAGCCTGACAGGGCGCAGCCATCTTGTAGCTGCTCCCTGGAACACGAGGCTTCCTGAGTTGCAATTACAGGAAGAGAATTGAGAGTCCCATGTGTGGCTTTACATGCTGCAGCTCAGAAGTGACATGTCATTTCCACACACGTTTCATTCGATTAGTCGCAATGGCCCCACCTAACTGCAAGAGGGCAAATGGAATATCTAGGGGGTGTTGCAGTTTCTGCCACACACACAAGGACCAATTTTCACATACAGGCACTAAAAAAAGATTATTCCTCTGAGATAATGCACCTGGATGAGAAGGAGAGCGTAACTAACCCATAGCGAGAGGGGGATCACTGGGTTGTCAGCTGGGCTCATTCACCAACTAAGGAACGTTTTCCTTCAGATTAACAAGATTTAAAACTGGGCTTCGACATTATGAACAGTTCAGTCAGGGGCCTTCAGGTTTGTAGAGAATGAGTGCATTCAAAAATGGCAAGTCCAAGGTTGACTGTGCTGCCCTGTGGTCCGGAGAGCGTGGGCTTGCCTTTTCAGGGTATATGAGGTCGTTGGCTTCCTTGTTATTCCACCCCTGGATCTTCACTGAAACAGAAGCTTTTCTAATTGAGGTGTCAACCCTCAGGCAGATTGGCAGTTAGAGCCCCTTCTCCGGGCTGGGCTGTTGAGTGGAAAAGGATTTAAACTGACATTAACACCAACGTGAGCTGCGCATGCCTCTGCGAGGTACATTTCTTCATCCCAGCAGCCCCCTCGCCCCCTGTCTCCTTCAGATTCCCTGATAGAGTCCCGCCTTCCACTCCCTGAGTCATTCATTACCTGCTACATACCCACACTAGTGGGGAGACATTTTTCTCAACCCCGCTGGTTTAGTTCTAAATGAGAAGCAACACAAATGGAGTCAAGGGTCTTTCTTCCTGTGTGACTTGTTTCCACCCCAAAAAAAATCTTTTAAGGCTAGCAGGATACCATTCACAGTGGCCTCGGCTTGGAAGGCTACTGCTCTGTTCTCTTTGCCCATCCCTTCTGTTAGGCAGCGAATTTCCTTGTATTACTACCCCCTAGAAGCTCTTAAATTACAAGTTATAGAAAAGGCAATTGTTTTTGAGACCATATCTATATAACTAGGACTTAATAAGATAATTTTTGAAAGATTTGTGTGTTTACACATATATGTGTATATTAGATCCCCCTTTACTTCAAAATGCTATTGCTTGTCATATAGTAAAATGCCAAAACATATTCTATAAAAATATTCAGTCTGTGTGGTCACAGTTTAAGTGACTATGACAAGTTACTTCTATGATTTATTTTTTTTCCCTTCATGAAATGGTATTTCTCCAAATGTAAATGACCAATACTAAGCATTGCCTAGATCATTGAGTTGTTTCATAATAAAGTAATATATGTGGAAGCCCTTTAAAAATCTTTTAACCATCATACAAGCATAAAGCATCCCTATCATTAATGCTTCTTTTTTTCCATGGCAAAGATGACTGAGAGAAGGGACTTCCAAAAATAATTTTCCCTCTCAGGAAGTGATGCTACACATGGTCCACTGAGAATATTAATGGGCAATAAACAATCACTACTGAGGAAGATTTTCAAGTTGAAATAACCAGTGCTGCTTTGCAAGCATGGGGATATAGAGAATTACAGACATCCCTGCCTCCTTTGCAACTCTTTTTGAATTAGTTCATGTTCTTTGCTTCCAAAGTCCCTTCAAAACAGAGGTGTCTGGGTGGCTCAGTCGGTTAAGCCTCTGACTCTTGATTTCAGCTCAGGTCATGATCTCACAGTTCTGTGAGTTCGAGTCCCATGTAGGGCCTTGTGCTGGCAGTGTGCAGCCTGCTTGGGATTCTCTCTCTCCCTCACTTTCTGTCCCTCCCCCACTAGTGCTGTCTCTGTCCCTCTCAAAATAAATAAAAAAACTTAAAAAAATAAAGTCCCTTCAATATAAAATATAACAAATCTTTTCAGTCTGGGATGAGGTAGGGGCACCCTGTTTTGTTTGTGGTTATGGTATCGCTGATGGAGCAGAACCAGAGTCTATTTCAATACAACCTGATGAACAGAGAGCTTTAGGGGGCCACTTGTTCCCTGGATTAGGAGACATTTTCTCTAGAAACACAGTGCTCATCATCCTTGAAATATAAACTATCTATTTATATCTCAAATAATGATGGGTTGAAGTGTTATTATGAAAGGAAAGACACAGATTTCCTATAAATGTGTTTTTCTTGTGATAATATGTGAAATTACATTCCATGTTAAATTGCTTGAGGCAAGCAAGGTTTAATATGTATCTAAATAATTAAGCTAATTGTGTAAAAATATATTTGCAGAATTCACCAAATGTGTTAATACATTTCACATCATGTTTACCCATTTTACATGACTAAAGTTTGCTTTGTGAAATGTTCTCCAAAATACCGAAAGGCCTCCGAGTCTTCATAATTGTTATCAACATTCAGTGCTCTCTGGGGAGGAAAAAGAGGTGCGAAGAGTCACATCTTGAGAAATGGTATGCTGTCTTTTCCTTTCCTCCATTCTACATGATTCTCTCCCTTCTTTTCTTCTGAATTTGGAATTCACACTCTTAAGTGTGTACTTGGGGGTATTCATGCCATATTTCTAAAAGGCATCGTAAAAACAAAAAGACACATTCTCAAGGTCAGTGTTCCCATCTCAATTAATTTTGCAGGACCAAGAGTCTGCAGTTTGCCAACAGATTCCCATTCCAGTGTGTGGGCTGAGCTGATGTCACATGACCTTTCCATCTTTCCCACGTGTAAATTGCACAGAATGCTGGGCGTGGAGCAAGAGTGCTGCCATGGAAAGAAGAAGAAAAATTTTTACTGCTTCTCATCACTTCTTAGAATGAATATATATTATATTTTGGTGTACAAAAGAGTGATGTGGGTCAGGCCATGTTTTGGCATGTGAACATCTTGTTAATGCCAAATGACTCAGTTTTTTGACTGGATGCGTGTTCCTGTTGCTCAGTTAAGAAGTGCTGGTGTGCTGTCAGCACAATTTATAAGATGAATAAGTAGAACTGCGTCTCCGGGATGCCGCTCCCACTCTCCCTCTGGGAATACTCCTCAACCTCATTGAATTTCTGCTGCGTGTTAACTCTTGCCTTGCCTTTCCTCTCTGACTGCCTCTTCTGTTCAACCTGTGGGTCTCACACCTACTCCATCACAGTGTCCTGAAAACCTGTGGCACGGATTCCATCTTCCCCACTAAATGGGGCTCCTTGTGGTCTATGCTTTCTTCATTTGGGGTTCTTATTTTTCTAGACCAAAACATCCAGGAGATGAGCACAGAGCAGGCTCTCCAGGGGCACACCTCCAGGGGCACAAGTCACCTCAAGGACTATCCCAGAAAATTGTGCTCCAAAGGCCTGAACACAGGTTGTCACAGAATCTTTATATTTGAGACTCAGGGTAGAGGATTGTCTCCAAATGTACCTTTCTCCTTGTTTGTTTAAATTTGTTTTCATTAGTTTCCACCTTCAACTTCACTTCTATGGCAGTAAGTTAGCTGCTCAGGGGATGGCATTAATTTTATGGTGGTTCAGAGGCCATTTCGTATAGTAGAGCTGATAACGATGAACCTAACACTCCACCTGACTCAACAGTAGGAGTGCATGAAAATGCAGAACCCTTGACCCGGTAACCTGGGTTTAGATGCTCTGTCATCCGCCCACCACTGTCTGCTTCTCCTCGCTCCATCCACTAGTCTCTTCCATATTCCTCCAGGATCCTGTGTCTGGGCTTCAGTCTTTTCATCACATAATACATATTATTGGGGCACCTGAGTGGCTCAGATGGTTAAGCGGCTGACTCTTGATTTTGGCTCAAGTCATGATTTCATGGTTCCTGATTTCAAGCCTCCCATTAGGCTCTGTGCTGATAGTGCAGAGCCTGCTCGGATCCTCTCTCTCTCCCTCTTTTTCTCTTCCTCTCTCTAAATTTATTAATTAAAAACTTAAAAAAATAATAATTATTATTTGCCTTTTAGAAATCTTTTGGGAATTGAGTAAATGCATGTGAAACATTGACAACAACCTGCAATGGTTAGTAGACCACCACCACCACCGTTGTCATCATCATCACCATCATCACCATCACTACCAATATCTCAACCCCTGATACGTGTCTTTCATGCTAGAGAATAAGAATCACTTGGATATAATTCTTTGGCTCATAGTCCGCTCTCCCCTTAGAACTGTGCCATACAAAACAGTAGCCACAAGTCACGTGTGGCTACTGAGAACTTGAAATGTAGCTAGTTCAAACTGAGGTGTGTCATAAGAATAAAATACATGCTGAAAAAAGTAAGTAAGTAGCTCATTAATAATCTCTATACTGATTATATGTTAAAATGACAGTATCTTTAATATAGCGGATTGTAAGAATTATATAAAATCAATTTCTCCTGTTTCTTTCTACTTTTTAAAAAAGCTACTCAAAAATTCAAACTTTTGTATGTGGCTCACAGTTGTGGCTTATAATACAGTTCTATTGGACAGAGCTGCCCTAGGTTATAATTCCTCTGGCTTTCCCTTCAGGAATCCCACATCTAGACAGAGCGAGAGACACTCCTTTCGATTATGGATTTGAGGGTCTAGGTTGCCCAGGGCAGCTGGGTCCAGCGTGCCCTGCCAAGAGGGAATAACAGGAGAAAAACTGATGGGCATGCAAGTTACAAGTCGGTTACTAAGAGCCTAAGTGGAGCCCTCAGGAAAGAGTTATTGCCTCTTAAATAGCACCTTACTCTCTGGGAGTGAATGAAAGGAGGAGCTCTTTCTGTTAAAGTCATTTAAGATCCTTTGCTGAAAGGAACCATATGCTACACAATGAAATATATTCCAGGCAAGATGCACATGTTTTGCACAATAAACACGTATGCAAATCTTGCAAAGATTTTTAAGGGGAAGATGGGCTGATATTATCCATATCAGCATCGTTTAACACATCCTAGTTCTTCTAATCTGAAGTCAAATCCCGATCATTGCCTTCTTCCTCTGCCTCCACCCCGATAGGGAATGTTTTATACAAAAGCAGTTGAAGAGTTTTGTTTTTGGTCTTGAGGAATTTGTTTCTGGGGGCTGCAATTTAAGGCTTCCTAAATCATAAGTTTCTAACAGACTGGCAAATATCCCGTGGGCCTGGCAGCATCTGCAAATGCCTCCTTCCTCCCTGGGACAATCTGGGTGGGAACAGCACTGAGCCAAAATCCCAAGACCTGAAACTGCGGCCTGCCCTTTTCAAGTCTAAGATTCACAAAGCGTTTTCCCTTTAGGACTGTTCTCAGGCTCCAAATATTTCGAACATAGGGCTGCAGTCCATAATTGGAGCTGGTATCGAAAGGAAATTAGAATGCTCCCTGAATCACAACCATGCAAGGTTTCTCTCTGCCTAAATGAGTCTCCGTTGCAGGTGACAGAGTACGAGAGGCCTTGTGGGGTCCCAATAAAGTTATGCCGGCTGGTAAATAAACATGAAAATTCAGAATCAGTGCAGTCCTGGGAAATTCCAGTCAGGGAGTAAAAGGTCTCACTGAGCATGGTGCTCTCCCTTTAATTGTCCCCTGCTCCGTCTGTTGCTTCCCATCACACATTCTTCTGAAAAGCCATATTGCTACAAATACACATTTAGAATTTGATTACAGAGTCTCATCCATTTACATGTACAAGATAGAGCCTACTGTGACAGATTAATGCTCCTAAAGTTTGTACAGGAAGGTTAAATAAAGTGTTACTTTTACGACACCGAATATCTTTATGATGCTTTTGCTAAATCAGAGACCACTTGGTGATGCTGCAGATGTGCCAGATACTTCTCGCGAGCTGGCAGAGTGCCACCGAGGCTTTCCCCATCTATCACGCTCCTTACCTTTCTGCACAGGCCATCCTCACTGCTGTGTGTAATGCAATATCCTCCAGGCAGCTTTCCCTTCTACAGTTTAGTCAAAGTGAAACAATTCAAGTCCTGTCATCTCGACACATTGCAGTGTTACTAGCAAGAGTGAAACTTGAAATTTCACACACAATTCTCCTCTTTCCAACACAGACACAACACGTCACACACGCACGCACGCACACACGCACACAGTCTTGGGGATTCTAAGGCTATAGTCAAAGCCCCTACCACACGTTATCTTTGCCTTCTGTCCTTCTCAGTCCCCAAGGAATTTCCTATGAAATCAGGGAAAGTGTCATAACTCAGATGAAGTCTGAAGAAGGAAATTTAGTCCTCTGGCCAAATATTGCCTGTTGCAATCTACCCCTCCCCACCGGTGCTCCATAACTCACCAGGATCACAGCAGGAGCAGAAACACATCAAATCCTTCTTTCCTACTCGTCTCGCACTGATGGAGTCACCCAAAGAAAATATTTTAAAATACCAATAAATTCAGGGGCGCCTGGGTGGCTCAGTCGGTTAAGCATTCGACTTCGGCTCCAGTCATGATCTCACGGTTCATGAGTTCAAGCCCCACATCGGGCTTTGTGCTGACAGTTCAGGGCCTGGGACCTGCTTCGGATTCTGTGTCTCCCTCTCTCTCTGCCCCTTCCCCACTCACGCTCTGTCTCTCAAAAATGAATAAACGTCAAATTTTTTTTTTTAAATAACAAAATACCAATAAATTCAGATCATAGTGATTAGCTTCTTTGGTGTTCTTAGGTCACATTCATAGAGACTAGTAATGTGGAAAATGATTGTGATTGATTGAATGTGAAAGATGTTGATTCCTTCTTTTTAATTAAAATAAGCTTGGATTCATCTAATAAAAGCTGTTGGGCCATGAGGTGATGAATATGAGGATGCTTTGCAAACTGTAAATTATGAAACAAAATTCTATCTAGAATGGAATACTACACTGCCCTTAGAAAGAACACACACAAAAAAACCCAGGAATCTTTTTTTTTTAATGCTCATTTATTTTTGAGAGAAAGAGAGAGACTTCTAGTGGGGGGAAGGCAGAGACAGAAGGGAGCAGAGGATCTGAAGCAGGCTCCATGCTCACAGCAGCGAGACCAATGCCGGGCTCGACCTCACCAACTCTGAGATCATGACCTGAACTGAAGTTGGACGCTTAGCTGACTGAGCCACCCAGGAACCCCTGAAAAAAATCAGAAATCTTTTTTTTAATGTTTATTTACTTTTGACAGAGAGACAGAGTGTGAGCAGAGGAGGGACAGAGAAAGAGGGAGACACAGAATCAGAAACAGGCTCCAGGCCCTGAGCTGTCAGCACAGAGCCCGACGTGGGGCTCAAACTCACAGACTGTGAGATCGTGACCTGAGCTGAAGTTGGACGCCCAACCGACTGAAGCCACCCGGGTGCCACTAAAATTACAATTTAGGGTCGACAAGGCCATGACTGAAAGTAGAACTTTGTAATACAAAGCAGAGGAGAAATAAGAGAACAAATGACAAATTACACAGAGTTAACCAAATAACCATGAGATCATGACTTGACTTGAGCCAAAGTCGGTGCTTAACTGACTGAGCCACCCAGGTGCCCCCAAAATCAGAAACCTTATGTGATTAAGTAGGAAAGCCAATTGTCAATATCATGTGTATAAATATAATTTCGTTTGGGGGAAGAAGTACTACATATATGTTATGATGTGTATGTGTGTGTCTATGTGTGTGCATGTGCGTGTGCGTGTGTGTGTGTGTTATTTCCATAAAAAGTTTTGAAAGCTGGAGACTAGTTGTCCACAACAGTAGGATGTGGGCCTTGATGGGGAAGTCTTTAAATTATACATTTCTACATGGTTTGAATATTTTCTCAATTCTTTGAATATTTTCTCAATTTAGAATACATCACATTTGTTATTTAAAATACTTTTAGGGGTGTCTGGGTAGCTCAGTCGGTTGAGCATCCAACTCTTGATTTCAGCTCAGGTCATGATTCCAGGGTCATGGGATTGAGCCCTGTGTCAGGCTCCACTCTGAGTGTGGAGCCTGCTCAGGATTCTCTCTTCTTCTGCCCTTCACCTGCTCTCTCTCTCTAATAAATAAAAAAAAATACCTTTAAATGTAAAGAACTAAAGTTAGATGCTTTCTGAAATCAACTGATGCATAATAATATGCAAAAGTTTATGTCATTCAATCATTGGTTTCATCAAAATAAACTTTAGACTTTTGTAGAGTAGCATGCTACTAGGTCCAAGACTAACACACAATTATATAATTAACTTTGGGCTCTTATTTTGTTCACGATAAAAAACAAAACATCAAAGGTAAAAAAGATAGACCATTGCGACCGCTTTCTTGTGATCAAATTCTGTCCTTTCTTGCCGTGGGACCTTGAGTGGGATACTTAACATCTCCATACCTCAAACTTCTCCAGTCTGGGAATAATAATAGAACCTACTTCCTTGGGCTTTTACTAGAATTAAATGAATTTATATTTGCAAAGCTCTTATAACACATGGCAAGCACTGTATCAGTGTTCATTAGACAAAATTAACATATAAAAAGTATTTGGTCTCAGGAAACATATTCTCATAAGTAGAAGGATAGGACATACAACAACAAGACATGTTAATTGCCCAAAAAAAGTGTGATAAAGGCTTTAGATAGGTACTCTTTTTTTTTTCACTTTTTAAAATGTTTATTTATTTTTGAGAGAGAGAGAGCATGATCAGGGAAGGGGTAGAGAGAAGGAGCAAGAGAGAGAGAGGGGGAGAGAGAGAGAGAGGGAGGGAGAGAGAGAGAGAGAGAGGAAGACACAGAATCTGAAACAGGCTCCAGGCTCTGAGGTGTCAGCACAGAGTCTGACATGGGGTTCACACTCTGGAATGGTGAGATCATGACCTGAGCCAAAGTCGGATGTTTAACCAACTAAGCCATCCAGATTCCCCTAGGTAAGTACTCTTGATCTCTGTGTTCCCCTCCTTATATTTGTCCTAAAGATAGAAAGGCTAAAAGAGGCTTTACCAGACTCCTATTCAGCTAGATTTGTGGATTCAAATTAGATTTTGCCAAATTGGGTGCATTCGTGAGATGTGGAGGTCAAAGTGGGAAAGAGGCTGTATTTCTGCGGCTGCCAAGCAAGCTTCAAGAGTTTATGGTGGCTGCACTTTGCATTTGAGTGTGTAGTCATCAGCTTGGTGAATATAAGAGGTTAGTGAAGGGCCAGTTTCTCCCTGCTGAATTTGACTAAGACAGCGTTACAGTCTTACAACCAATAGAAGAATGACAGCCTCCTGATCTTCCAGATCTTTCAACTATATTCCAGTATTGAAATACCTGGGGTAAATCTATGTCTGCTGGAAATACTGGGGCAATTGCTGTTTCATGGGCTGAACCCTGACTGATACAAGGAGAGAAAACAACCACTGTCCTTAGTCCTTAGTCCATGGAGAGATCAAGGCATTCTGGTAGAATTTAGAGAGGGGGTACATTCCTGCAGGGGTGTGGAATAAGCAAAGCCCTGGAGTCAAGGATGTATGTGGTATGATTGGAAGACATCTGGCTAGAGCAGAAGAGGTGGTAAAAATTAAGTTGAAAAGGGAGGTTTGAACTAGATTTTGGAGAGCATTGAATAATAAAGCCTTTATACAGGGAATAAAAACATTTTTGCAGAGTTCAGTAATTAATGTGTGTAGAGGGGTGGGTAGATGCTTTTTGCAGAAATGTTACCCTGTGCAAACACTCCTTTGGGAATTTTAAGTTCAATTTAATAGGCATTTACTGAAAGAATACTGTGTGCATGGCACTAAAAAGGGGCCACAGAGGTAAGAATTAGGACCGGCAAATGTGAGGAAGTCTCATGCCAATAGTGGGGCCTAGGGCAGCCTGATAGCCTGGTTGTAGGAACATCTCCAGATCTTATGAGCCATTACTCATTCTGGACAATGAGGCCAAAGTTTTTGCTACTTACAAGTGAAGTTCAATATCATGAAATAAAAGTGCACAGGCAGCCTGGATCTGTAACCTGCTTTTTTCATCTTTGGGTAGGTAACTTAACCACTCAAAGTCTCACCTTCATTTTAGTACAAATGGAAGTAATGCTGGCAACATTATAGTGTTGGTAAGATTAATTGAAATTATATGTATAAAGCACTTTAAATTGAAAAATGTACAAAAATGTAAAGTACACAAATGTGTTTCCAAGTGGACAGACTTGCTATGTGCAAAGATTTTTCAAGAATTTCCTTTTCACAGGGTGTCAGAAGTATTTCAGCTAGCAGAAAGAAATATGCTAATTGGAAGTAGATGAATCATAATCTGTGTCTTTTTTGTGAGAGGTTAGGTGTGATCTGAACTATGTGTAGCTAACAAAAGAGAAGCATCATTAAAACAATTAGTTGGTGGTCCATTCAATGTGTCTCAAAAAATTGCCCTGTTTGTAAATTCTCAGCCTCTCCATTTGAACACCTAAGGTTCAAATCATATTTTCTTTGCACAGTCAATTCTGGAATATTCTATGTGTCTTTTCCTTCTTAACTAATATTTCCTCACATTTTCTATTATGCTATCTCATTATTCCAGGATTAATCTAAAATATTTTTCAGAATTAAAAGTAGAAGTGTCCCTAGTCTCATTCACGGCCCCTTACATCATCATATAACATGCCTCTTCTCTGCTTCTCACATTCCTTCTCAGGAGGATGTACAGTGAAAAAGCAAGAGCCACAGAAGGGGGCAAGCCAGGAGACAGTGCCCCTACAGCAGGGGCCTAGAGGAAAGGAAAGAAAGAGGGTCAGGGACTTGCTCCCCTGGCTCCCTGTCTGCAAGGTTGTCTTAGACTGTGTGGTGCCTCTGTTGCAAAGGCTGACACTTCTTTCAGAATAGCCTTCTTTACAAGACTCCTTTTCTTCTGGATTCAGATAATCTCATACCCTGGAGCCCAGAGGTGTGAGAAGCTCCGATGTCTGCTTTCTTCTGTGCCATTCCCCTCCCCTCCCACCTTTGTTAATCATCCCTTTGTAAGTACATACCCCTTAAATTATCCTTATTTGAGCCTGCCACTTGTTTTCTGGGGAGATGCTGACTGAGACACCCCCTGGGGTACACTGTTCAATATTTAGTTGTAACAACGGCGTTCAGTAGACAAGGAACAACTTTATGGAAGGTGGATCCAGAGGCCACAAAAATATTGACCTAAGAGTTCTTCCCGGAAGGCAGAATCAGAGTCTAATCGAAGAAATGCCCTCATCTTTAGGTCGGGAACCTTCAAATGTGTGCCTGGGAGAATTTTTAAATGCCTCCCATTCTTTCACCCCTCTGAATGGAAGTGTTTATTATTGCTTTCCGTCCTCCCTTCCGCCAGTGTAAACTGGGTTTGTGTGGAGGAGGAAAAGCTAGATTACTTGTCTTTTTAGCTCATGAGTCTTCAGCCATACTGAGAGGCTTGGCTGAGGTCCCTCAGTGTCACCAAGATGTCCCAGGCCAGGTGAAGTGGCTGCTTTCTTTTGCAGGAGGATGAATGTAGTTAGTGAATGAAGAGAAGGGAGCAAAAAGACAGTGGTTGGAGGGTAGATATGGCAAAGGCTGCTAGTACCCATAGCTCTCTGTCTTTTCTTCCACTTCCTGACATGCATTGAATTATATTTTCTAGACTTTTCTGCAGTTTGGTGGGTATGAATTCTGACCAGTGGAATACGAAAGTGATAGGAAGGCCTGGCCCTTGACGAGGTCCCACACTCAAATCTTACTCTTTTTTTTTTAAAATTTTTAATGTTTATTTTACTTTTGAGAGAGAGACACACAGAGCATGAGCAGGGGAGGGGCAGAGAGAGAGGGAGACACAGAATCTGAAGCAGGCTCCAGGCTCTGAGCCATCAGCACAGAGCCCAATGTGGGGCTTGAACTCACGAACTGTGAGATCATGACCTGAGCCGAAGTCTGAGGCTCAACTGACTGAGCCACCCAGGCGCCTCTCAAATCTTACTCTTTTTTTCTATCTACCACCTGAATGGAGAAGACTACAAGGACCTGTATCTCCATAAGATATAAGACACCAAAGTCCCTGAAGGACTGCATGGAGCAGAGGTCTTCCATCAGCTGGTATTTAGACTGGGATGCGACTGAGAAATAGATGTTTACTATAAAGCCAATGAATTTGGAAGGGTGTGTCTCTTAAAGCAGCTGGCATTATTGACCTCACATGTTAGAACATGTTCAGTTGCAAGTATCAGACAGCCTAGCCTAAACTGGATTAAGCCAAATGAAATACTGGATTAAGCCGAATAGGACAGCCGTTTAGGGACTACCCCTGACGCAGAGTCTGCATGTCAGCTAGGCACGGTTCTCTCTTCCCCAGCTTGGTTGCTCCTGTTCTCCTCTAGTACTGTTTTCTTTCTGAGCCAGGCTCTCTTCCATTTTATGGTGGTGGTAGCAGTTCCAGAAATCACAATGTCTCAGCTTCATCGTCATGTTAGTTCTACTTTCAGGGACCTAAACTGGCCCAACTTTGACTCAATCACTTTTGAAGGTCACCGGTAGGGAATAGGCTGAGGTACTAGATGCCATCAGGTCCCTCAAAAGGCAAATGTGGTGCCCCCGGTAGCCAACTGATGTGGGAGTAGTGTGAAAGGAAAGATGATTCCCAAAGGAACGTCAGGATATTTCTTTCCTGGGAAAGGTAAATGGACGTTATACGAGGAAAACCACCAAAGCCTACTATATTCTTTTTATGCCCATCTTTCTCTTTCTTCTACTCTTCTTGTTGAGCAACCAACAGTATTTTTTCTTTTGTCTCTTCTTGTGATTTTTTTTTAATATTTATTTATTTTTGAGACAGAGACAGACAGAGCATGAGTGGGGCAGGGGCAGAGAGAGAGGGAGACACAGAATCTGAAGCAGGCTCCAGGCTCCGAGCCGTCAGCACAGAGGCCGACGTGGGGCTCGAACTCACAGACCGTGAGATCATGACTCGAGCTGAAGTCGGACGCTCAACCGAGTGAGCCACCCAGGCGCCCCTTCTTGTGATTTTTTTATACAATCCTGTTTTATACCCCTGGTTACAGTTGATATGGGTTTGAAAAAAAAAAAAAACATAAAATTTGCAGAGATTAGCTTTAATGAAGACAAGATCCTATCAATTTATCGAGGTCTTGAAAGATACCAGAAAATTGCCATCGAAGTTCCAAAAGGGGATCATCTCTCTTACAGTTAAATCTTCTTTCCCCCAAGCACAAACATGTAAGGTACATTTTTTAAAAAAGTAGTTCTTATTCATTTTTCTCATACTTTTAATCTGTTTAGCTTAATTGCTAGTCTTATAACAGTATTGTTTGTTACTATTTTCATTGCAAAATTAAGCTACACTGTGGGTTAAATAGACTTTTGTGAAATGGCCTAGGAACCTTACAACTATTTATAACACTGTAACTAAGGGAAAATGTATTCTGTGTTTTAAAAAGTCCATTTGTAAGTATTCTTTTAAATACAATTCATTTGTAAATGGTGTGTGTGTTGGGGGGTGGGGGGGTTCTCTTTCATTTATCTTTTGTTGTGTGACAAACCACCCAAATACTTTGTAGCACCAAACAATTTATTGTATCTCTCATGGTTCTGTAAGCTGTCTGCTCAGTTGGATAGTTCTTTCTTGGACATCTCTCATCTGGTTGGAGCTGGGACTGCCATGATCTGAGGGCTGGACTAAGCCAGATGTCTAAAATGGATCTCTCAAATGGCTGGTGGTTGACATTCGCCATCATCTGACAGCTGAGCAGGGGACATCGATAGGGCACCTTTACATGCCACTCTTTTTAGCTTGGGCTTTTCAGAGCCTAGTGGGTGGCTTCTAAGAGGGAGAATCCAGAGCGAAAGCTCCCAGAGGCCCAGGTGAAAGCTGCATGGCTTCCTATGGCCTAGCCTCAGGAGTCCCATAGTGTCATATCTACCAGGTCCTATTGGGCAAGAAAGTCACACACCCAGGTTCTAGAGGGTGGGGATTAGACTTCACCTCTTAATTTGAAGAGCAGTAAAGAGTGTGCAGCCATTTTTAATGTACCATAGAGTGTATCAGCATCTCTCCAGAAGTAGAATAGGAGAAGTGGTTAACAGTCAAATGGCTTGTGTTCATATCTAGACTTTTATTCCCTGCTGATGTTAGGTAAATTTCTTAACCCTTCTGTGCCTTGGCATTGTACCTCCATAAGATGGTGATAAGATAAATACTTATCTTACAGAGTGGTTTGAGAATAATAAATAATGCATTAAAAAGTGCTTGGTTCAGTTCCTGGCAAATATTATGTAGTTTTATTATTATCATTATTAGAGTATGAGGATGATGTTGCAAGACAGGTATATTTGACAGTGTTATCATTTCCATGAGACTTACGTAAGCATGTAAAGTATTGATTGACTGATTAATTGATTGATTGCCCAAGACTGTCAGCAGAGCATGACACAATTTTTGGCTGCTTTTTTTCATTTTACACACCAGGCACGAACTCTCTCCCATCCCTCCCGTGATGGAGCTACTTTGATTGCTATCAGTTATGTCTTAATTTGGTTACACAAATGCTTTCTGCATTGGTCAGAATGTTGGTACCTTCCTTTTGATTAGGTACTGGCATGTCATTCATATATCTTTCTTTCCTGTCTTCCTTCAGAATTGTTTTACCAGGTAGGCCAGTGGATCTCGTCTACTACTGAATTCAGTGATTGATGTGAGAGAAGCTATTTTTTCAAAAGCAAAATAATTAACGTGCTCTATTATATATCATGTGTTCTAGGAAAACTGCTCTGTAAGCTGGAAATAAAGATTTGTTTTCAAATGAAAAAGAAGAAAATAAGGTTTCTGGCATGGTGAACTCTTTCAATATTTTTCTTTTCAATAGAAGGTGGATTACTTTTCAATAATAAATGAATGATTAGGGTTAACTTCTTTATAACAAGACTTCTAGGGTGACTTTTTCATCTGTTCTTAAATGGGACATCCCATGAAAATTATCAGGCTATTAGAAATAAGCTAGATTTTCATTTTTGCCAAAAGAGCTCTGAATAGCATTTATACAAACCAAAAAAAAATTGGCAGAACAGATTGTAGAAATTATAACTAAGCTAGAGGACATTTTCTATTTCTAGAAGAAAATGTTACTTGTATCCAAGGAGCATTGTTGTTTCGGATTTGGGCTCCCTTTCCAAAGAAGTCTGGAATTTTTTTCATCTCGGCCTACAGAACAGAGTAGTTAGGTGCTGGGACAGCTTACAAGACTGCCTTTTTGGATCAAGTATAAAGGCACTGAGGGCCTTCTGGGTCCTGAGCAGAGTACATTGCTCAGGTCATCTTGACCTCCAGGGATGACTAGCACTATTTCTCCCATAAAAGCTGTTTTCCCCAGACTCTCCACTGACAAAATGTCAGAGCACATAGGGTCTAGAGACCTCATAGATGATCTCTTTTGTTTACAACTGGAGAAACTGAAACCAAAAATGAGAAAGTATTTATCTGTGGTCCATGCGCGGTAGTGTGTAGGTATTCAGATTTCAATAGTATTCTCTTTTCAGTAAACCAGAAAGCCCCATGAGCAGTCTCCACCTTTGGCACAATGCATAGGGGGTATTTTTAGTGGGACCTGTACTGTGACCCAGGGATTTAATAAAAGGTGGCTGGAGAGACAGACAGAACTCAATTGGAATTTGTACATCAGTTCTAAGGACTGTTCGTTTGGGTCATCTCTTAGGTTGGTATTGCTCAGGGGTCAAAGTCACCTTCAGAGTCCCTTGTTAGTAATATTGAGTGAGTTTTCTGTTAGCACCAGGGAAAACAAATAGTGCATGAGAAGGTCATAATCTATATATTTTTAAATAGGGGTCATCCCTTCATTCATTCACTCAGGCATCCATATATCCATTCACAGACTTTCACTCGTCACCTACTCTGTGCCAAATACCATGTGTAGCACGAGGAAAGCAACACATGCTATCCAGTCTTCACTGTGCATGGAAAGTAAAAAGATGTTTCACCCCAGTGAAATTTCAAAATATAAATTTCTGCTCCTACCCTCTGGCTTGTCTCTTCACTCTCTCAACATTGTTGTTGAATGAAGAGTCCATAATTTTAATAAAAATATGTTATCCATCCTTTGTTTTATGCTTAGGGATTTTTAAAATTTTGCCCATTTAAAAAATTGGGCAAAGGATATTTACAGAGACTTTGCAGATAAGATGTCAAGTAGCCAATGGGCCTATGAAAAGGGGTTCAACATTACTAGCCACCAGAGGAATGCGAATTAAAATCACAGAATGATACGACTACACTTCAACCGGAAGTGTAAAATATTAAAACTAAAATGTCTAAAACTAAAATATTAAAGCTGGCAATATCAAGTCATGGTGAGAACATGAAATAACTGGAACTCTGATAAGGTGTTAGAGGTCAGAGTGATGGGGATGACTAGGAGGAGGCACATGGGCATCTGCTAAGATGCTAGGTATGTTCTCTATCCTGAATCGGTGCCGGGTATGCATACATATGTAAAAAAAGAACATTGATTTGTACAATTAAGATTTATATACTTTACTGTATATAAGCTATATCTTAATAAGAACAAAAATAAGGGAAATGAACACATCTATTTGCAGTTGCTGTAGGACTCTTGTATAGACTCTTGCTGAGTTATTATACATGTCAGTACCTTTTAGCAAATCATCCATCGACGGATTTCCATCAGCATCCCTTTCTGGTGCTGATACCTGACTCTTTCCTACTTTTTTTTTATGAAGCCACTTGCATTCTCTTCGTAAACCTAAATAAAGGTCTTCCAAGTATCTTACTCCTAAAGCAGAATCATGGTGTTTAGAGTTTTACAATTTTATAATGAAAAACCAGGTCACAGAAGCACCCTATGGGAAAACGGTTACCCAGAGTGGATAGCGGGTCTGAGTAAACTATAGAAGGTGACAGACAGCTCCTGTGGTAGCCAAATGGAGACTTTCTCAGGACTGAGCCCTATTTGCTGAACTTACATGCCATTTCCTACTACATTTAGTCAAACTGGTGCTAATGCTTAGTTCAGAGATTCTTAGATTTTTTGGAATTGTGACAGCAAGTCATAATTTAGTTTGCATATGATTCTTACCAATTTTGCAAAAGTGCTATATTATGTGTTTCATTTTAAATTAATTATAACTGAATCAATTACATTTGAGGATGTCTGCATCTCTTGAAGTAATACATCCTATAAGGTGTTATAAAACAAGGGCTTTTACTCACAGCCTCTTCTCACCTTTAGGCGTGCTACAGATTCAAAGTACATATCTCGGCAGTAAAATTTAGATTTTGGCTCACTATCTAAAAAAAAAAATGTGTCCCATCCCACCAACTGACAGTGTTTCAAGCTATTAATAGCCTGATCCCTGTATACTTGGTTCTCTGATATTTTTAGAGCCTGCATTGGAGTGCATTAAATTGTTTTTCTCTCTTCTTAAAAAAGTAATTATTGAGACTAGATTCTGCCAACAACATCTTGCAAAATAAAATAATAGCTTGGAATTGTTTTGAACTACAATATTACTACTTTTGCATTGTTACTGTAAGAAGTATTTTTAGTGGTTCATTTCATGAAAACACAGCGTTCTATGTAGCCCATCATTACATTAGTTTATGTTTACTGTACTTTTCTTAAAATTACCCTTGTAGGGGGTACAGAATGCATATTTTCTTTCAACAAGGGAATATAGCGCACTGGAAAGTCAAATCAAGAGAAAACCACTTCGGGAAATGATTACAGTCAAAGGTATGAAATTACACCCACTTCACTAATTACTGCTAATCTAATTTTATTTTTAGCTCCTAAGACAACACCCTGAAAACTCACTTCTCCTAGATGACCTATATAGAGTTGCTTTACAATCCCGATGAAAGTAACCTAGTAATAGTGTCAAAGCCAAGAAGAATCCACCTTTGGAATAAAGGCCTTTAATCTGAATCCCTGCTGTTGTCCAGGGTGAAATGTTCCCTGTAAACCTATGCTGGGATGGGTAGTTTTCATAGGCCTATATGCCAGTCCCAGATCTGGTTCCTGGCGACAGTTGGGGCGTGGGGAAAAGGATGTGAATGTTACGAAGGGTAAAACTCCTTCCCCCAATGAATCAGGACCCCTATCTGAGGTCTGACTGATGAGATTACTTTTGAGTTAGGCCTTTTAGGATTCAGACACTTCAACTTATCATCCCTGAGTCATGACATAAATGGTGTAGGTCTTCAAAAGATTCTTGTCATAGAAAATTATTTCTCAGGGCACTTGATGATAAAATCAGCTTTCTTGGCCCTTTTTTCTTCTTTGCACACCTATCTCTTGAAGTAGTATCTGTAGCCCAGGCCTCTGCTACACTCCAGATAAGTATTTTGATAACTTCTTGAGCATCTACATCTACAAGCTAAATATAAAATATCAGAAAATTAACAGATTATCCCAATTAATAGCATACTACAAAAAGTTCGAACATTCTATTACAATCAATATTTTATTTCCTTCCTATATACTTTTATTTTCCTACCTCCCCATCAATACCTTTTGGTCTGGATTTAAAAAATAAGAGCATCTGGGTGGCTCAGTCAGTTAAGCATCTGACTCGATTTCTGCGCAGGTCATGATCTCACAGTATGTGAATTTGAGCCCCACATTGGACTCTGTGCTGACAGCATGGTGGAGCCTGCTTTGGATTATCTCCCTCCCTCTCTCTCTGTCCCTCTCTCTCTCTCTCTCTCAAAATAAATAAACTTAAAAAATTTTTTAAATGACTTCCAATTCTTCAAATGCTGTGCTACTGCATTTCCTTGTGATAAGAACACACTTTCTCCATCACTGTTCTTTTGTTTCCATTGTTTTCCTCCAAATTCAGTTAGCATCTAAACAACTTGTGTGGATGTTTCTTATTTTGCATCTTAATCGCAAAAGGATTAAGTGCTTCCTCCTAGGTTCTGATAGTAATTTAGAAAGCCCTGCATTTAGTAACAGTAAATGTAATTATAATTGTGTGTGTGTGTGTGTGTGTGTGTGTGTGTGTGTTCATGTGTTTATCTGTATTAGTATCCCTCTAGAACTGCAATATCCAATATGGTCACCACTAGTCAGATTATGCAAATTTAAATTTTAATTGATTAAAATTAGGTAAAATTACAAACATAGTTTCTCAGTTATGTTATCCATTTGTGGATAGTGGCTATTCTTGCTACTTTTGCAGAAAGTTCTATTGGAGAACACTTCCTTACAGAATAGACAATGTGGGCAGACAATATTTCCATATATATCACAGTGGTTGGTACCCAAGAGGTACTCAATGAGTGATTGTTCATTGCATAAATAATAAACACAGTTTTTTTGATCTATTAATAGAGGAATTCAATGAATAATTATTTAAAACATTGCTGCCATTTTAGGGGCACCTGGGTGGCTCAGTCAGTTAAAGTTCCAACTCTTGATTTTGGCTCAGGCCATGATCTCATTGTTTGTGAGTTTGAGTCCCATGTCAAGCACAGGCTCTGTCAGCACAGAGCCTGCTTAGGATTCTCTATCTCCCTCTCTGTCTGTCTGAAAGTGATCAACTTTTGCTTGGAAATACATTCCAGATTATAGTAGAAGGCAGGAAAACCCAAGAAGAGAATGGCAGCTTGAGTTTGAACAGGTCAGAGTAGAGACCTTGTTGAAAATACAGGGTCCTTAGTAGAGACACTAGAATGTCACTCCTAAGTCATACGGTAACTAACCCTACAGCAAAGAAGCCGTTAAGCTTACACACAAGTCTCAGATATTTAAACTGATCCACAAGTAACTTCACCATTTTCTGAATACCTTTTGAAGAAAACAAACAAAAAATTCAGACACCAAATAAAAATCTACAATTTATGGGAAGGAAGCAGAAAAATGTGACCCTTAACCAGAAGTGTAAAAGTCAGTCAACCAATACAGAAATGTCAGAGATGGGATAAAAACAATGGGATTAAGTAACAAGAACTTTAAAACAGCTAATGTAAGTATGCTTAAAATTTTAAAGATAAAATTTAAATAAAATGAAAGAATAAATTATAGCAATAAAAACTACCAAATGGAAATTCTAAAGTTGAAATACACAACACCAAAAATTAAAGTTTACTGGATAGACTTAACAGATTGGACACTGCAGAGGAAAGGAAGAATGAACTTGGATGTTATAAATAAAACATTAAAATAAACATATCACTAAAAACTATCCAACTGAAGCAAAGTGAGAGGAAAAAATATATATACATGTGCACACCAACACACACAAAATGAACAGAAATCAGGACCTGTGGGACAATATTGAATAGCCTAATATACATGTAATTGTGTTCTTAAAGAGATATTTAAAGGCTCTAAAATATTTGAAGGAATAATACCTGAAAAGTTTCTAATTTTGTTAAAAACTGTAAGCCAGTGGATTGTAGAGTCCAACAAATACCAGCAGGAAAAACACAGAGGAAACCATCCAAAGATATAGCAGAATAAAATTGATGGAAGCCCACAAACATGAGAAAAACTTGACAGAAATCAAGGGAAAAAAGATACATTACATACAGAGCAACAGAGATAACATTTATTATTGCTTAAACCTTGAAAACAAGGCAAGTCAGAAGACAATTGAATGAAAATTTTAGTACGTGGAAAAAAGTAATTGTCGACCTAAAATTACATATCCAGTAAAAACATCTTTCAAAAATGAGAGTAAAATATACAGATTTTCGCTCTAAAACAGTTGAGGTAATCAATTGCCAGCAGATCCGTAGTAAAATAAATGATAAAGGAAACTCTCAGGTTCAAAGGAAACTTCCAGATGGAAATTTAAAAGGTATAAAGAGGACGAGAATTCAAAAATATACGGATAAATACAAAAGAGATTTTTCTCAATTTAAATTTCTTTAAAAGATATTTGGGGCGCCTGGGTGCCTCAATGGGTTAAGCATCTGACTTCAGGTCAGGGTCATGATTTCACAGTTCATGAGTTTGAGCCCCGGATTGGGCTCTGTGCTGACAGCTCAGAGTCTGCAGCCTGCTTCACATTCTGTGTCTCCCTCTCTCTCTCTGCTCCTCTCCTGCTCACACTCTGTCTTTCTCTAAAAAATAAATAAACATTAAAAAATTTTTCAAAGATATTTGACTACATAAAGCAAAAATGTTAATAATGTGTGCTCGGGTTTGTAACACGAAGATGTCAACTAAATGATCACTATAGCACAATAGATAAGGAAAGAAAATGAAAGTTGTAAAGTTATCATATTACCTATGAAACGGTATTAAAAGTCGTTCGGGGTAGACTGTGATAAATAAATGATGCAGATTGTAAACTTAAGAGAAACTACAAAAATAAATCAAAATGATATAGCAACTAAACCAAAAGAGAGGATAAAATGGAATGCTAAAAATCATTCATTTTAAAACTAGGGGGCAGAAAAGGAAGGAAAAAGCAACAAAGAGCAGGCTGGACAACAGAAAACAAATAGCAAAAAGGCAAATTTAAACCAACCAATTTGATATTATGTTAAATATAGATGGTCTTAACTCTACCTTAAAAAGGAGAACTTGTCTAATGGATAATAAAGCAAGACCAAGCTATTCGCTGCCTATAAGAAACACATTTAACATATAAAGACATGACTACATTAAAACAATTCCATATAGCAAGTAAATACTACTCTTGGGAATGTTGAATACTATTACAGATCTCGCTTCTGGTCAGGGCCATCCCTGCCATCCAGACACATGGCTGCTCTCCATTTGGCTTGGCAGTTTAAAGCTTCCTTAGATCTTCCCAGTCTTCAAATTCTCTTTTTGCTTAAGCCATTTAGAGCTAGATTTTGTTCCATAGGCCCAAAATCCAAGTAACTCAGATCTCTAGGACTTTCTACCCAGACAGCGTATGGTACTAACAAGAAAAGTAGCTTCCGGTCTAAGACTATAACTTCTACTGTGAAATAACATAGAGAACCCCTTTCCTAGGTGACTGTTTTCTTATTTTAATAGACAGTGTAGAGAAAGCATGCATGTTAATGTGTGAGTGGTCCAACATCATTTGAAGGCGTTTCCTCTTTTAGGTCTTAGAAAGGGCAGAGAGCGTGAAGATTATGGTTAGGAAGTGGCCTATAATGAGCTTTGACAGATGGAGGATGAATCAGTAAACATCTTATGAAAATGTCATTTTCTTAGAAAAAATTTAAAGCTGAATATGTGTGGCGTTACGACCAGAGCAATTCATTATTAAATTAAATAACAAAATTAGGACAATTTAAGGCAAATGTGAAAAACAAGTAAAAGTATAATATTATATGATACAGTGGTTCTGAAAGTTTAAGGCAAGTTAGGCTGAACGAAATTTCCCAGATAAGGAAGTAAGTTTCAGAGGCAATAGCAGAAATCCATTCAAATCTTTACATTTTAGTTCACTTTTGTAAAAATTTATTGTCAGAGATTAAGCACATCCTTGGTGATGATGCAATCATTTTATCATCTGTTGATTAACGAAGCATTGCACTGAAATATAGGAACAGCAAAGCCCCAAAGCTGCCAGGAGAATACCATTGCTGTAGCTACAAAAGCCAACACTCCACAGAATGGGTCCTCCTGTCCTGTATGCTTATGAAAGTAATACAATTTTGGTAGAAAATTGGGAAGGACATAGAAGTATAAAGAAGAAAAAGAAAATGCCCACAGCCTTATATTCATCTGTACTCTGAGTATAATAATAGTATTTATTCTCAAAGCGTTGCTGTGAAAATTAAGATAATTCATATTAAAGTCTGAAACATAAGAGGCACTCAGTAAACGTAAGCTATGCTTATAATAGTGGGCCATCTCCGTTCAGATGTTAGTCGTTGGGTCCTTTGATAGCAAACAGGGTCAGACAGAGGGAGCTCTGGCTCAATCCACAGGAGAGAGATGTCCCAACTGGAGCCTGGGCAAGGCTGTACTTACAGCACGCTTCCTTCCGATGCTGGTTAGCAGCTGCCCCGGGGGCTTGTACATTCTCAGGCACTTCTGGCAAAGCAGGATCTGCCACCAGCCGGAGAGCAGCCTTTCAAAGAGACGCAGTGCTGGCTTTGGGAGAGAGCACAGAGGAGATGCTGTGTGCAAAAGTGGTAAAGGGGATGGAGTGTCCACTACAGTTCTTTCCCCTTTCTTTTCCGTGCTTGCTTCTTTTATTCGTTTGCTCGATTGTTTGATCCCCTCATTGGGAGAACATTATGAGGTACACCAGCAAGTAATCTCCGCATAGGAAGAGATTTGTTTCTCATCCCAAGTATTACCTCTAGACGTAGAAAAATGCGTGCGACATGGCAGCACTTAATAAATACCTGCTGTGTGACTTTGCGATCTGCTTTAACAGGTTAACATTATATTGTGAGAATCTTTTCCTGACAATAAAATGTTTATTTTTAAAAAGTTTAAAAAGTTCAAAGTTTCTCATGGTCCAAGATATGCATGTGCCTAATTTATAGACCCATTTATGTTTTATGTAATTTCTCAATATTATAAATAATGTTTTCATAAACTTCTTTTTACATCAGTTTGTTACATTATGGTTACTTCCTTACGACAGATTCAGAGAAATAGAAATATTGGGTTAAGTCATATCCATGATTTTATAAAATAAGTTCGTTTTTCAGATATTCGCACAATCAATAACACTCACCCTGAAATAAGTCATTGGCAGCTGAAATTTATAGGCAGATATATATTCTTAACTTAGTCAATTCTCCGTAAGCCAAAAAAGTTGTCAAAACTTCTAGTCTGAGGATGGTCTGGGATCCTCAAAATATATTTGGAACAAGTATGACATATGTTTGTTTGTTTGTTTTAATTTTTTTTATGTCAGATTGGTTTCCATACTACACCCAGTGCTCATCCCAACCCGTGCCCTGTTCAGTGCCCGTCACCCACTCTCCCCCTCCCAGTCCCTCCTCAACCCTCGGTTTGTTCTTAGTATTTAAGAGTCTCTTATGTTTTGTCTTCCTCCCTCTCTGTGGCTTTTTTCTTTCCCCTCTTCCCCTTCCCCCTAGTTTTCTGTTAAGTCTTGCAAAGTCCACCTATGAGTGGAAACACATATGTTTTAATGACTATCAAATGTTGAGAGCAAATGCTACATAGGGCTCTGTCCACAGACATCAAAGTCACATAGAGCAGCAGCTCCGTGTCCCTGAAATGGTAACATGAAGAGGTCCGCAGACCCCAGGATGCACAAGCGCTTCCTGCTAGATGAGCAGAGAAGGGCCGTACTGCACATCTAAAAGTGCTTGTGTCCTTGAAGACAGTGGTGTGTGACCGGCGGTTTCGGGTCACCCTGATTATACATTGACTCTGTCTGTTTAATAGTGGCTACAAGAGACCACTTGCAGAGCTTACATCCCACCACCTTCTCCACCAGGTCAGCATGACATTTTTGTTCGACAGAGTCATCTAGCCTGATTGCCGCACACCACTGGGCTCTGGTGGCTTCAACTCTTTCCCTGTCTACTGGAATCTCTGAGCTGTCCCATTTCTTCCCCAGTATATGGTTCCATTCCTTCAACAACGTGGACACATTTCTGTGAGTTCCATGTCGGATAATCAACCACCGCAAAATTAGGCATGCTGCGTTAGAAAACAAAACAAAAACTATCTATGCTAAGGAGGCCTTACAATTGAAACGTAAGGCTAGATTTTCTGGGCACTCCTAGATAAATAAACTAGTTCCATTTTTCTTTTTCACCAGACATCTTACTTTTCAGAATCTAGCTGTTTATATTTTGACGTCTTCGAGAATAGAAACTGTCATATACCATTTTTTATGTCTACATGCAAACATGTAAGCACATATAGTGTTTGTACATGAGAAGTTCCTTATAAATACCTTTTGATTTAAGTGAAAACAGGTTAATTATAGTTTTTTTTTAATACATTAAAAGAAATTGGATTCCTTTGTGAAATGTGGGCAAAACAGCCAGCTGGATGGCTGGTATTTTTCACTTCTCAGAGAATTCTGGCTTTGTGTGGAGAAGATTTTGGTCTCTTAGGTCTGATTCCATCTGCAACCCTCTGAGCACTATATCAATTGCCTCTTTCAACCAGCCTAGAAAACTTCCATGAAGTTGAGGCCTGGCTAAGCTTTTAGATTGCTTTATGGCATTCTTTCCTTTCTTTGCACAGGTTGTCAGTATGTACTTTCTCTAAGCTTAAATAAACTACTTCTTTGCTTATAAGAAGTCATGTACAGTATATTGTGTTTCTCAAGGGTAATATTCATCCTTCTGGATATATTCCCCAAATGAGAGAACTGTCAACATCTGTTTCTGGCAAGCTAAGAAAGAGAAAGGATGTCAGAGCCAACGACTTGCTTCCTGTGGGAATAATTTTGGGTTTGTACACCTCCTTGACTGTTAATTTATAAACATGCTAACCATATTATTCTTCCCATCAAAAATTCATGCCAGTTTTGAGCAGTCTTAGGGAAAAAAAAAATCACAAATGTAGAACCAAATTCTCAAGCTTTCATTAAGTAAAGTTGAGGTCAAGGAAAACAGTGAAAGTTTCATTGTCTGTTATGCATTTAAAACTACGAAATATGTATAGGTAGAAGAAATAACATTTTGTACATCGAAGCAATATAATTTAACTTGCTCCCCCTTTTTCCAGATGTAACAAAAATCCCAGCCAGACGTGGGTGGCAGCTAGTAGGACCACTTAGGCAGAGGCCAGAAAGCTGAGTGTTCAAGGTACAGTCTGAGTACTGAGGGTCAGATGACTTCTGAATTGTGAGAGAGCCAAGAATTTGCAATCCAGGGCATCAGGCCATAGACATGGAGTTCACAGGTCTTGGAAGCCAAGAGAAAGCCAAAGGGGAAGAAGCCCAGGTCAGAGACGACTGGACCAGGCAATTTTACTAGAGATGAAGTAATAGAGAAGATGAGGGAGTTCAGTGCCATGGAAGTGTTTAATTAAAGTAGCAAAATCAAACTGATCCTAGCAAAGTGATTTTTTTTTTCTAATTGCTTCCATTCATGGGCATGGATCATAGGAGTGAAAAGGAGGGAGTGGCAGCCAGAGGAAAAAGTCAAATACTCTTTGATACATGTCAGGACTAGGAACTGCATATGATGGGAAAGGGCCAGACATGAAGAATAAACAATCTTTTGGAGAAGAGCCCAGCAGCTGGGAAGTCCAGAAAGATGGCAGAACCTGCTATCCAGGGACTTTGGCAACAGGTAGAAGCTAGAGGTTCAGGAAGGCAGGTGGTTGGCATATAGGAGGGCCAGAGGTGAGCAGTAGGTGGCTCCCTGGCAGGTGGGCAGAGCACAGGACGAGGGCATGTTGGCAGTAGCAAATAGGGACCCAGCCATGAAGAATGGGGCTCAGGTGGAGGTTTTTATTTTTAAAACAAGGAGGGCTGGCAGGCAGAAAAATTGGCAGGAAATGAGAGGGAAGACAAGGACCTAATTTCCATAGCCAGGGCACAAATCTTGGCCCAGACCTCGAGAAACAAGAGAAAGAAGTATTTAAGATCAGGGAGAGACCAGTAAAGAAGGCAAACCTGATGTAAAGCTCCAGCACTGGAGATGCTTACATTTCTTATATCTAAGGACCAAGGGGATCACAGAGACTACAACAGGGAGTACACTTTATTTTGGTCATGAGAGTCTATGATGGTGAGGATGGGAAAAAGTAGTTAAGGGGCCCTAGATATTAAGTTAAAAGATACAGGATGTGGGGAACCTGACATTATTCACTGATCTAAACTGGAATTGGAATAGGAACTTGAGCCATGAGGAAGTCCTTTCAGTAATGTCCAGTGCAATGACCATCGTGGTTTTTGGAGCCCCAGTTTGTTGCAGTAGATGCAATGGAATGCATAGGAATTTGCAGGAGCAAATGCTTGATGTTTATATCCCCACTACTATTTTCCAGTTGGTGCCTTTATAATTTACGCTGCTGGATGATTGTTCTTAAAGGAAAAAAAAGACACAGAGAGGGAGGGAGACAAAACATAAGAGACTCTCAAAGACTAAGAACAAACTGAGGGTGAGGGGGGTAAGGGAGGGGGAAATGTGGGTGACGGGCATTAAAGAGGGCACTTGTTGGGATGAACACTGGGTGTTATATGGAAACCAATTTGAAAAAAGATTATTTAAATAAACAGAACAAAACAAAAGTGTCTTCAAACTCTTTCACATTCCTCTGTCAAGACGTAGAGCATCATTCTTCTCCCCTGAAATATAGGTGGCCTTAGAAACTTACTTCTAAAGAGTAGAATGAGTGCGTGATTTCTGAGGCTTTCTTCTGGCTCTCTCTTAGATCTCTTGTCCTGGGACCCTATCTTCTGTGCTGTTAAAGCCGGGTCACTCTGACAGGCCGTGTGCAGTAGTTTGATCAACGGTACTCACTGTGGGCCAGCTGACAGTCAGCATCAACACCCCGACATATTAGTGAGGAAGTCTGAGATGACTCCAGACCCAGCCACTGTGTGATTTCAGTCACATATGAGACCTTAGTAAGACCTACTGAGCTGAGTTCAGTTAACTCCAAAGCCATGAAATGATGATGATGTTGTTGATGATGAGGAGGATGATAATAACTGCTGTTTTATACCATTAAAGTTTGGGGTCATTGGTTACATAGCAGTAGATAACTAAAAAGATTTTGTTGCTTTAAACTGGGGTGCTACTGCAACAAAAACAGAAACATGTGACATTGACCTTGGCACTAGACTATGTACAGATGTTAGAAGGGCTCTGAGGAGGCAGTTGGTGAGGGATTAAAGGAACTAAAGGAAAAGAGACATTTAACAGTGTTGTCATTTGCAGTATTCCGATAAACTGTTTGATTTAGCCAAATAGATTTCCAGGCAGAATGTAGAAGGTGCCTCTTAGCTTCTTCTTGCTGCCTTTTAGAAAATGAAGGAGGAGAGAATTGGGCTTAAAAAATAAACTGTTAAGATAATGTAATTGTGCCAGGACTTACTGGTTAAAAAAAAAAAAAAAAAAAAAAAAAAAAAGAGCCTTTTGCTCTTTCCCACTGTCTGCATATGGGAAACAATTTTTCTTGCCTTTTTTTCCCCCAACTGTAAAGAGATAGTATTCAGTCTTTCCTAATAAAGTATGATGATAGCTGGTTTTCCTTAAATGCCCTTTATCAGATCAAGGAAATTCCCTCTTATTCCTACTATGCTGAATATTTCTAACATGAATGGCCACTATGTTTTGTCTAATGCATTTTCTACATGTATTGAGACAATTGTGGGTTTTATTTTTGATGTATTTTTGTTTTGTTTTGTTGTAGTTTGGTAATAGGTGAATTACATTGAAGTATTTCAACCTTACTTTCTTGAGATAAATCCAGCTTGATCATATTGTATCTTCCTTTAATATATATACATTGCTGCATTTGATTGTGTAAAATTGTGTTATGGATTTTTGTGTCTAAAATAAGGGTTATTGCTCCTTAGTTTTCTTCTCTTGTGATTTTTTTCTTGGTTATTTTATAAGGGTAATTCTGAGGTCATAAAATGTGCTGGGAAATGATCCCTGCTCCTTCTTTTTTCAAAGGGCTTATATACAATTTGCATTACTTCTTCCTTAGCCATTTAGTAGAATTTACCAGTAAAGTCATCTGAGACTGTATTATTTATTTATTTATTTATTTATTTATTTATTTAATATAATTTATTGTCAAATTAGCTAACATATAGTGTATACAGTATGCTCTTGGCTTGGGAATCATGATTCATCACTTATATACAATATCCAGTGCTCGTCCCAACAAGTGCCCTCTTCAATGCCCATTACCGTTTTCCTCTCTTTGTGAGAAGATTTATAATTACAAATTCAGTAGGTGTAGAACAATTTAGCAGATCTAATTCTTCTTGAGTTAGCTTTGATAGTTGTGGCTTTCAATGTATCTATCCTAAATTAGCTAACTTAATGACATAATATTATTCATAATGTTTCCTTATTATTTTGCAGTGGCTGTAGGTCTTATAGTGATGTCCCCTTTTCATTTCTGTTACTGATAATTTATATCTTTACCTTTCTTTTCCTGATCATATGGCTAAAAATTCATCATCTTACTGATACTGGCTTATTTGAGTTTCCCAATTTTTTTTATGGTATATCTCCTTGTCTTCTGTTCAAATCTATGTTATATTAATTATGCTTAATTTGCATTTAATTTGTTTCTATCTTTCTTGTTCCTAGCTTATCTAATTAATTTTTAAATATAAGTATTTAGTACCATAAAATTTCCTCTACACTGCATACAGGGACTTTAATATGTTGTATTTTTATTTCCATTTTACATAGTATTTTTAATTTCACTGTGATTTCTTTAATTTGTTTACAAATGTTTCATTTTCAAATATTTGAGGATTTTACAAATCTTTCCATTATTGATTTCTACTTTAATTCTGTTACAGTCAATGAACAAACACACTTTTAAATTTATTGGTGCATATTTTGAGAAGCCTGGGTAGCTCAATTGGTCAGGTGTCCAACTTCGGTTCAGGTCATTTCTCACGGTTTGTGAGTTCGAGCTCCACTTCAGGCTCTCAGCTGTCAGTGTGGAGCCTGTTTTGGATCCTCTGTCTTCCTCTCTTTGGCCCTCCGCTTCTCATGCTCTCTCTTTCTGTCTCTTAAAAATAAATAAACATTAAAAAAATTAAAAATAGGGGCACCTGGGTGGCTCAGTCGGTTAGACGGCCGACTTCAGCTCCGGTCGTGATCTCAGGGTCTGTGAGTTCCAGCCCTGCATCAGGCTCTGTACTGACGGCTTATCAGAGCCTGGAACCTGCTTCAGATTCTGTCTCTCTTTCTCTCTCTGCCCTTCCCCTGCTCACGCTCTGTCACTATGTCTCTCAAAAATAAATAGAAGTTAAAAAAATTTAAAAATAAATTTATTGGGGAATTTTTTATTTTCCACGAAGGTGTCAATTTTAATGATTAGTCCATGTGTGCTTGAAAAGAATATGTATTCTGTTGTTGTTAGATGAATTGTTTTATAAATATAAATGGGTTTACATTGGTTTAAATTACTAATGAAATTGTTTTATCATATAGGAAGAGAAGCATGTTGAAATCCCCAAGTATAATTTTGGATCTCTTTATTTTTCTTTTTGTTCTATTAGTTTTGTCTACCTATACAGTGAAGCTCTGTTATTAGATGCATACATATTTGTGATTGTTTTGTTTTCTCAAGAATATTTTTTGTCATTATTGAATGTTCCACTTTATATCTAGAAATAATCTCAGTCCTGAAATTCTATTTTGTTTGTTAACATAACTATTATATCTTTATTTGATTAGCGTGGGGATGGTACATCTATCTTCATTATTTTACTTCTTATATATCTATGATTTGATATTTTCAACTGCCTTAAAATGGCACAGAGTTGGAGCTTGTGTGTGTTTTCTTTTAAATCCAATCTGAAAATTTATGCCATTTCACAAGACTGTTTATATCATTAGCATTTAATTTAATTATCAATATTTATCAGTTTATGGGGCACCTGGGTGGCTCAGTTGGTTGAGTGTCTGATTAAGGCTCAGGTCTTTATTTCATGGTTCATGAGTTCGAACTTCACATCAGGCTCACTACTGTCATCACAAAGCTCACTTTGGATCCTCTGTCCCCATCTCTGCCCCTCCCCGACTTGTGCACGTGCTCTCTCTCTCTCTCTCAAAAATAAACATTAAAAATATATACATATATATTTCTTGGTTTAAGTCTATAATCTTCTTATTTGTTTTATATTTATACCATCTGTTCTGTATTCCCCTTTTCCTTTTTTTTCTGACCTCTTATCAATTGATTATTTTTCCTGGTCTTTTTGCTTGTCTAGTGATTTTTCATTGAATGTTAGACATTGCATATTATTTATCAGGTGCTGTATTTATCAGGTGCTGTATTTTAATGTTATCCTTTACATAGATTTCAACTTTTTATAGCATTTATTTCACTTTGAATGTGTTTGATATTTTTGAGACTTGCTTAAGGCTTTATTAAAGTGATTCCAGAACAATCTTAATCTTAGGCTAACTTAGATTTTTTTTAACTAAAATACTCTCCTTCAGAAGACTACACTATGTCCTGTGCATTATGAAGTTTTCCTCTAATATTCATGAGTTCTGGCACATGTTTGACTTACCAATTTCTGGTGGTTATTCCCTTGCCTAAGATAGTTTTCCATCACCATATAGAGATTAGCACACAATCAGAGATCTAAGGGAATCTCTCTCTTGTTATCTATGGTGATTTCTCTTAGTAAAGTCTCTTCTTTTTTGTATACTTTGCCAAAAAAATTCACCTATTTTTATCTCTCCAAATTGTAATTTCCATCTGTTTTAATTGGTAAAACTGATAGGATCTATTTTAGTTTCTGCTTCTTACACTGGAAATTGCTTCTAGGTAATAAGCTGGGAAAATTAAAGGGCTCACTTGTTTTCTTTTACTTTTTCAGGAAGCATAGTCCTGTACTGCCTGTTAGCCAATGTCTGAAAAATATTGTTTCATATATATTGCTTGGTTCCTTAGTTGTTTAAAGGGAAAAAATACATTTGATTCCTATCATTTCATCAGAAGCAGAGTGTTGGCCATGTTGATTGAAATCTACACTCCTTATCATGGCCAAAAAGGACCTACTGCTCTGACACCTGCCTAAGTCTCCATAATCTCATACCACTCTCTATTTAATTCACTATGTTGCTGATACACTGATGTCTTTCCAGTTTTTTAAATACCCCCAGAACTTTAGGGACTCTGCCTAGGATGTTCTTTATCTAACCCAGGCCACTTGTTACTTCTTGCCATTCCTCAGGATTTAGCTCAAGTGTTATACTCCCAAGTATCTATTATATCAAAATAAATACTAATCACCATACCCGTTGTTTCAGCCCTTAATGTCCAGTAGTTACCATTTTAAAATTGGTTTGTTTATTAAAACCATGGATCTTTTCTGTTGTACTTTTTAAGTTTTTCTCTAGTAACACTTAGAAATACTCAGATCTTGAGCATATAATTCATTTTAATGAATGTATATCAATATGCAGAACATATCTATTACCCAATATGGCTCTCTTATGTCCCTTTGCATCAATCTCCACTCTCCAAAAATCAACTACTGTGTAATTTCTATCACCAGAGGCTAGATTGTCTACTCTAGAATTTCATATAAATGCAATAATGCAGGATACATTTTTGTGTTTTATTTCTATCACTGAGCATAATGCTGAGTTTGTTTTTTTTTTTTTCATGTTTTTGCATGTTCCAGAAGACCATCCCTTTTACTGCTAGTAGTATCCTAATGTATGGATAAAATGGTTCATTTATCCATTCTTCCATTGATATAAGATCAAGATTGTTTCTTTCTAGTTTTGGACTGTGATGAGTAGAGATAATATGAACTCTTTCATACAAAACTTCTTGTGGAAACATGTTTTATTTTACTTGAGTCAATACCTAGAAGTGGACTTGCTGGTTCATAGGGTAGATGAATGTTTAACTTTTTTAGAAACTGACGGTTTTCCAACGTGTTGTCATTTCACATTTCTACTACCAATGCATGAGAATTCTAGATGTTCTATGTCCTCTCAAAAATTTGAAGTTTTTACTATTTTTGATTTGATAATTTGCCATTCTGGTAGATATATAGGTAGTATTTCATGGTGTATTTAATTTGCATTTTCCTGATGAGTAATGATATAGAGTGCTTTTTCAGGTGCTTGTTAGTCATTTTCACATATATTTTGGTCAGGTGTCTCTGTAAGTCTAATGTTTTAGTTCATTAATGTTTGCTGTAATTGTTGATACAACTCTATCTTGGCTTTTATTTTTACTTATTCTTCCTGTTCTTTGTTCCTCTTTTCCTCCTTATATGTCTTTTTATATTAGGAGTGAATAAATATCATTTTTAGCATTCATGTTACCTGTTCTAAAGGATCTTTAGTTATGCCTCTTTGATGTTTTTTAATTGTCAATTTATATATTATAATATCTAACCATTTTTGATATAATATGCATCTTTAACTTATCACATTCTACATTCAAAAATATTTCGTGTCACAAAATAAATGAGAACTTTACGATGGTATATATCCATTTATTATACTCCCATACTCCATTGTTTGCATTCTTGTTGTCACATATTTTAATTCTGTGTTTACCATAAAATTCATGCTCATATTATTTTTGCTTTAAGCAATCAATGGTTTTTAAAGAACATTTAATTGTATATATGTATAAAAGCAGGGATAATTTTGTAAAATATATTTTATATTTACTGGTTTATCAATTCTTTCTAGGTTTCTACATTCCTTTCTTTAGAATAATGTTTCCGTCTGATATTCTATCCTTTCCAATAGAAAGCTTTTTTATTCATTAATTATAGAGTAGGTTTGCTGGAGATAAATTCTTTTAGCTTTTTTCTATGCTGGAGATAAATTCTGCTAGCTTTTTTTCTATCAGAAATGTAATTATTTCTGTTTCATTATTAAAGGATATTTTAAAGGATAGAATTGTAGATGACATGATTTTTGGTTTTGTTTGTAGTGTGTATGTGTGTGTTCCAGCCATTTAAAGCACTCTTTCCATTGTTTTCTGACTTTATTGTTTTTTGAAGACAGATCAGTTGCAGTTGTAAGCTTGTTTTCTTGTAAGTAACATTTTTGTTTCTTTTGTTACTTTCAAGACTCCCTTTATGCTTAAATTTTAGCAATCTCATGTGGATGTTTATGTGTGTTCTCTTTCTCTGAGATTCTTGGATCTGTGGTTTATTGTCTTTTATTAATTTTGGAAACTTGAGCAATTATCTCTTGACATGTTTTTTTTTTTTTTTTGCTGCATTCATGCTTTCTTCTATATCTAGTACTCCAGTTACATGCATGTTAAACTATCTGATATTTTTTACAAATCGTGGATGCTATGGGCTATTTTTTTCGCCCCTTTTCCTCATTGTATTTCAGTTTGTATAATTTCTATTAACCTTACTTTTGGTTCACTGATTCTTTTCTCTTTGTGTCCAGTCTGCTGATCTACCAATACAGGGAATTTTTAATCTCTAATATTGTGTTTTCATTCCTGGCATTTCCACTTGTCTCTTTTTTAACAGTTTCTATCTCTCTGCTGAGATCTCTCACCTATCATGTGTGTTTTCCACTTCGTCTGCTATGTTCCTCAACACATTATGTACAGGAAAAATCAAAAGGAATAGTTGACAAAAGGAAAAGATAACATGATATTTAAGCTTAAGAGATCTGTTAATTAGAGAATGGCCAATTCTGAGACTTGAATAGGTGCAAGATAAATCTCAAATACAGAAAAAATGCAGAAAGAGTTAAAAATGATTACAGATAAAAAACAAGGTAAATACAAGATAGATTCAGAAAACAGAATATTAAAATATTTGAATCCCTGAAATGAAAAAAAAAAAAGACTCAAGAGTGAATAAAAATAATAAAGTAAAATTATCTAAAGAAGATGAAACACTTATTTGCAGAAAAGTCTCTTTGTATTCCAAGAGGGATTGATGAGAAAACATATTCAGCTGTAAAAGTTTTAGAATCTAAATACTGAACGAAAATCATTACAAGCTTTTGGACAAAATAAAGAAAATACTTGCAAAGAAAAAAAAAACGCCAGACCAGCATTGTACTTCTCATCAGAAATATTGGATATTAGAAGGTGGTAGAATAACTTGTACAAAATTATTGGGGGTAGGGAAGGAAGGAATGTAACTCAAGAATAATACACCATTACCAACTATATTCACTGTCAGTGTGAAAAAGTTATTGGCATGTATGTAAACTTTTAGAGTTGGTCTTAAACTATATGTTTTGATGCTATACTTAAGATGCAATAGCTCAAAGTGTTATTTCTATCGTGTAAAGTGCAGAAGGGAGAGACTGCTTGAGGATATGTAATGGGCTAATTCAAGATCTAGATTCGTCCTAGCTTGCTTCTCTGCCATTCTGGAGGCAGGGCTTCATAACCTTTGTTTGTGTCATTGAAAGCTCTGGCACACTGGTGAAACCTCTCTCAATATCAATAGTGCAAATGCATAAATTACAAAGTGTTACAAGCAAAAATTAAATTATGGTTATGAACATATTTATAAAAACATATATGTGATAAAGTAATACATATGCTTTTTCATAATGATTTCAAATAACAAATTCTGGTGGAGGGCCTAGTAATTACCTTGATTTTAAAGTAGAGATAAGGGTAAACATCAACTGAGTAAGGCAAGTTTCTCACTGTTCCCATTTCATAGGTAAGAGAGCAGAGCTATGAGGGACCAAGTAACTCATCCAAGGTTACATGTCTAGTATTCAGTGGAACCATGGGTATGGTCAGGGCAGTCTGGCTACAAATTCTGTGTTCTTAGCCACTAAATAACTAAAAGAAATACGAAAATAAAATTAATCAAAATAAAATTAATAAAATAGGAAACAAAAGAAAAGTAAAAAAAAAACAAAACAAAACAGGTTATTTGGAAAGACCAACAAGAGAGATAAACAAGTAGTTAATGTAAGTAAGGAAAAACATAGAGGAAATAAAAAAAAACTACTAGAAATGAGAAAGGAGACAGAGCTACAGATATAAATGAGAATAACACATGTTTCTTGGCCACCCCTGGCCTTCAGCAGAGTTACCAGGCAAAGCCATCCTATCAGGTCTCTGGTCCCTAAACATCCATTTGCCACTACTGCCAATCACTTGTACCAATATATTTGGCCTGTTCTTTCAAACTTGAACAGTAGAATAAAAACATCCTTGGAGAAATCTGATGGAGTCAAGCAGGAGATTAGCCAGATCCAAACAGGCTTCTGGTTAAACATCCCAGACCTGTCAGAGACCAAGGCCCGGAAACCTGGCTAGTGCTGAGGGCTTTGCAGTTAGAGGTGAATCGGGGCAAGTTGAGGGTCTAGTAGCCAATGAATCACTCAAGCCAAGAATGAGCAAGTAGATTCTCAAGGTCAAGTGAACCAAAGCCAGGAATCTAGACAGTCAGGCTGAGTCAGAGTCACCATGGAGCAGGAATACCAAAGTGAGTCTAATGGCTTCGTAAGAATTGTTTGGCCACTGATGGTTATAGCCAGAGAGAGAATGAGAGGCTGGCCAGCCAGGCCAGATTTTGATTCAGTACTTTTGATTCGGGACTTCATTAGAATATCCTGAAAAGTACAGGGTACGAGACTAACAATAAAGAATGACTATAAAGCAAACAGGTTTTTACAGCCCATTTATTTTTTTTAATTTAATAGAGAGAAAGAGAGAGAAAGTGTGTGCTGGGAAGAAGGACAGAGGGAGGGAGAGACAGACTTGAGCAGGCCTTCCACTTTAACTCTTTACTCTTTTCAATCAGCCACAGAATGTACATTCATACAGCAAAGGCTCTCACAATCATATATATTAACTCTTGTTTCATTTTCTTTATCTCAATGACACTTCACAGTCCCCCAAAAAAGAAAAAAGAAAGGATTAACTATAACCAGCGGTTGTGAGGTGTGGCCATTATTACCTATTTGCTCATGGTCTTCTGTTCATTCCTATATTTTGTTTGGTAATCCTGGAGCTAAAAACTATATTTCAAGGATCCTTCCTTAGTTCATTTTCTGCTAGGTTTTGCTAATAGAAACTATGGGTGGGAAATCAAAACTATAAGGAAGAAAGGAATCATTGTTCTTCTATTTTCTGACTCTCTTGTTTCTCCCTTCTTCTGGTGGTCCCTGGAAGTATCTCCATCCTTTCTGCCATTCTAGCTCTCTTGAGGCTTTCACTCCATTTTGCCAGAACTGCTCAACGTGGAGCCCAATGAGGGGCTCCATCCCACAACCAAAAGATCATGAACTGAGATGAACTCAAGAGTCAAATGCTTAACCAACCGAGCCATCCAGGTGCCCCAAGCACGCTGATTTCTACTTTTCCTCCTGGACCCTGAATGATTCTGTGTGTTCTTCTGATTCAGTTTTGTCCACAATGACACAGTTCCCGCTCTTTCTTAGGATAAGTTCTCTGGCTAATGTCAAAAGAAAACACCACAGAGGATAAATGTAGCATGGAGAGTCTTTTGTGCACCAGGCCAGAATGTCCTACTAAGCTGAAAAACAGTCTATTTTGCAATATGGGTATTCTTAATTTGAAATGCCACCTTGAGGCTGATACCACTCTCTTCAGGATGAATACATCTTCAATAACATGAACTGGGAGAGGAAGTCGAAGTCAGCCCAGGAGTTCAGCCCAGATAGTAAACTTTGATATTTGTGTTCTTCAGAGTACAGCATGATACTCATGTACTATATGAAAGGCTTAGACTTTTCTGGAAATTAATGATAGCCTAAAATTTTCATGTCAAGAGAGATATATCATGAAAGTTGAGTTAAGATATAGAAAAAAACAACTTATTCCTCCACAAATGTGGATTTTTTTTTTACTTAGAGAACAATATATTAGGGTTGAAAAGCAACCTAGATGTTATCAGTTCCAATAATCTTATCTTCCAAAGTGAAGAGGCAAATCTGAGGCTTATGGAAAGTGAAATATATAATCAAGAGTCGTTGTAAAACCACTCTTTTGATAAATTTGAATAGCAATAACTTCAGACGGATGAGGAAATCAGATATACACACATAATGGGGTGAACCCAACAAGATTTGGGTGAACCCAACAAGATCTTTAAAGTATACAAAAGAACTCAGCACCGTTAGGATACACAGAGAGATCAACACTAGTCCCCGATGAAAGATGGAGGTATAACATTAGATTTTTCCTAAATAAGACTCACCATGAACCACACTGCACGTGATAAGTCTACATAAGTGGAAATCATCTCGGACCTCTGGAACCTGAAATTGCCCCTTCTAAGCCCAGGTTTATATTTGTAGGACTTTGGTACCCCTGCACTTGGGATTATTGGGAAGTGTGTTAGAGACCCCTTTAACCTAGCCTAGTGTACCTCATTAATCTTGGAATTATACAGCACACTACATGCCTCTAGAGAATAGTACAGTATAGAACGCTCAGGTGTGGACACACCCCTCACCCAGGCCCATAGAACCTAGCAAGCTCTTGGATCAGCTGTCTTGCCTGCCATCCTACAGCCACAGAATTTCTTAGAGAATCTGGTCAAGATTCCAATATTTTTAATGCCAAGTCAAATGCTTTGTCCACTGGAGCACAAGAAAGTGACAATATCATATAAGTATACTAGGATTTTGTTGCATTAAAATAAAGTTAGGTAAGTAAATATAAAATAAGTAAATTGAGAATTATAAATGTATTGAATATATTGAGAGTACAATATCACTGTTGTTCTTGGTTTCCCAGATGTGAATAAACAGCCTTTTCCCTAATTAATACAAAGGAATGTAAAACATTTTGTAAATTTCTAAAGTGAGCCTTCTCTTGAACTAACATACAGTAGTACATATTCAATGGTTGCTTGTGAAATTGAGCTGAAATAAATTATGATGCATTTTTAGAATATAAACTGACACTGGTTCCAATGTGTTCAAACTGTTGTTTTGTTTTGTTTTTTAAATTCTGGATTTCAGCAAAATCCAAATCTATTTTTAAGTGAAGTCTTTAGTCGTTTTCAGATAATTCTTCAGAAAATCCTACTTGGATCACAAAAAAGATTTCAACTAAACACACATCTAAAATCTGAGAATTGCTGTTTCTCAACAGTATTTTTATTATTACTTCTGTTAATGTCTATTTCAAAGAAGAATATGTTAGCTATATATCTTTAAGAGATTTTGTTTTCAAAAAGCAATCCATTTTTTAGAAACAGTACTTCCATTTCAAAAGAATTAATATCTTTGATTGTAACAAGCTTCTGCATTTTAAATTATATGACTCTTTGTTCCATACAAAATAGCATTCATTCATAAAAATATGAAATACTATTGTTTTCAATTAAGAGTTAATAGTTAGTTAACTATTAACTAACTATTAGTTAATAGGGTTCTGATAAACATTTGAAAAGTGAAAACTTAAAAGAATTCGGTGCTTATTGAAATGGTTTTAACCGAGTTTCTATTAATTTATTTTTTAAAAACCCAAGTAAGTATACTTAAATACAAAAATCTTGAAATGAAAACAAGCTTATCTAATAGTAAAATTGGTGGAGTAAACATTTCTCTGTCAAAATGCAATTAGTGTTGTGTTAATACCTAAGCAAACAACTAGATCTTCCAGATTGTCCATTCATAGCTAATAGGGAAATTATTCTATCCAACATGTCTCAGTGATAAAATATTCAATGACACATCACCTAATAGACATATAAGAGCAAGTAGGAATTAGATGATAAACCTTAAATAAAGGTCAGACTTAAGTTAAATCTTCCAGATTTCTCCTTATGTTTGTTTACTTTATTAATTTAGTAGTCCGCTTTCTCCCTAGGAATATACGTGTAACATGCACATAAGTGCTTCTTAACAAACCATCGTAGTCACAAAAACTAATGTAATCCTGGAAAAAGAAAAACAGAAAAAATAGATTATGATTTTTTTTTTAAACTGGGACCCACATCATTTATTATTTTAAAAATATGTACCAATGCTGGCCTCTCTCACTAGATGCTAATGCAATTTATCTTGCTCTCTGAATTTACTAAACCCTAGTCCAGACTTTTGCACATAGTAGGCCCCGACAATGACTTGCCAGTTTGGTGACTTAAGGATAATGAGCCTTGCACATGTGATGTTGGTCTTTGGGAGCAAGCTGTAGTTTCACGCCACTGCAACCTTTTTTTCTGCAAAAGTACTTTCATTCAACCAACTTATTTAAAAACACTGAAGGCAGTTTTTAAGTTTTTTTTTCTTTCTTTATGATTTCACAATAAAACTAAACTCGATGTCATTTAAGATTAATTTTGACCATTGGGGTTCCCGGGTGGCTCATTTAGTTGAGTGTCCGATTCTTGATTTTGGCTCAGGTCATGATCCCATGCTCCATGCTGAGCGTGGAACCTGCTTGGGAGTCTCCCTCCCTCCCTCTCTCTCTCTTTCTCTCTCTTCTCCCCACACTTCCCACCCCCCACTCCCACATGCTCTCTCTCTCTAAAATAAACATAAAATAAGAATAGAAATAATTTTGGCCTTAAAAAACAAATCATCTTAACTGTCTAACCTTGGAACCTGAGGGCCACTCTCAACAGCACTATTCATTGGTCTTTACATAACGTATAGTTATATCTGATGAACACTTTACCTTAAAAACCAATACAATTATTAAAAATTTGCATTAGAGAATCATAGAAAATTAACAATACTATTATCTTATTAATTAATTTTGAACATAGACTAAAGAATGTTAATAAATGTTAGTTTTCAACATATTTTGCTATTTCTCTCTATCATTAAGCTAGTAGAACACAAGACTTGTAATCCCAAATGTTACTGCATACAAATTCTCATAGTATTAAAAAGAAATAAACATAGGAAAAGGCAATAAAGTAGATATGAATGTTAAAGTAATATCAAGACTGTGTTAAGATGGAAAAAAAAAAACATGGAAATTCTATAGACCCAGCAACACGATGAAAGTGACGTGTTAGCTTATGAACTTGGAACCTAGTAGCAGGTAAAACTGGGAAATAGGCAATATTGTGTCTGTAAACTTCTGCCCTGTCTTATCTTCTTCTCTCCCCATGCTATACACCCAGAACTCCCACGTAATAATTTCACTGGACCAAATCAGTACTTGGTAGGTGAAAGGTAGCATAGGTTCTGGGTAATACTTTTTTCTAGGTATATGGCCACTGCCTAATTATGACTAATATGACTGCTACTCTCCATTTCTTCCCTTTGGTAGCATCCCTACTCTAACCCGTTTTGGTTGCTAAATTTGATATTATCAGCTACAACTAACTTGTGATTAACTAAAATATCTATTTTCACTTTTCAATTTTAAAAATTTAGGATTTAGAGGGAATGGAAATATGAATTACAATTTTGTCATTCCTGGGTCTAAATTTGTATATTTTTTTTTAGAAAAAATTTTTTTTAACGTTTATTTATTTCTGAGAGATTGAGACAGAGGATGAGAGGTGGAGGAGTAGAGAGAGAGGGAGACACAGAATCCGAAACAGGCTCCAGGCTCTGAGCCGTCAGCACAGAGCCTGACGCAGGGCTGGAACTCATGGACCGTGAGATCGTGACCCGAGCCAAAGTCGGCCGCTTAACCAACTGAGCCACCCAGGTGCCCCCTAAATTTGTATTAAACACTATAAGCCAGTGCAGATTTTTTTTCTTTTGCAAAGAAGAATTGAGTAGAGATAAATGTAAAATTCATTCTAGAGACTTTAATAAGAATAGAAATAATAAGAGAAGTAAGGGAATTTGCACATTTTTATGATCCTCTAAAGTCTTTTTGAGTGTATTTTGTACATACGTAGACTTGTGATTGTTTCCCTCTTTTCAGAAAAATTCAGACCTAAACATCAGGATATACACATTTTTCTTTTACTACTCTAACAATTTCTCTGTGTAGAAAATGCATTTATCTATAACATGGAACTATTGTTCCTAAGAGGTAATTTGAAAGATAATGAATTTAACTTTTTAAAAGGATCTGTGAAATGGCAATATACAGGGATTCTTTCTAAGTTATTATTAGTTTCAACTCAAAAGTATCATCATTGACACATGGCCTCACCACAACCCCCTTCTCTTGGCTGAGGCTCAACAATTCCTACAGACAAGGATCACTGCAGATATCTGATTTCTAAACTGTTGAACTAAAGAGAGGCGTATGCTAGGGCCATGTTTCTCTGGGCACTTGTTTATCTTGGGTTCAGTTGGTGTGTTACAGAAATATATTAGACCCTCTCTCCCAGGAGGAAACCAAAACTGTGAGAAAGACAAAATCTGGCTGACCTTCTGCAAAAACAGCCAGCCAACCCTGCTGAGAAGCAGCAGCAGCAAAAACAGAGGCCAGGACTATTGAGTTTTTGTCTTGGAGGATGACAATTCATTAAAAATTATTGAACTATGGAAGGAGTAAGTCAGCTACCCCCTCCCAGTTCATCTGCATTAGACAGATAACAAATCGCAACCTGTAATCTATGTGGGTAATAGTGTCAATGAAAGATCAAGATTATACATGATACTTGCTAAATTTGTTATGCCTCATTAGTGTTGTGGCTTATTACAGAGAGCTCCACGGTTCCCAGGCATTCCCTCATGGGCTGTCCTGATGGATAATGCAAATAAAGAAAGGAAAGGCACCAATGACACAGTGCTCACACTACATTTGTCAGGGGCATAGTTAGCTGGATTAGGTATGCTCTGCATTTTCTTTCACCATCACATATTGATCTGAATTTAGAGTCACGCTTACTTAGCAGTGCTGTATTTTTCACAACGGTGTTCTCTCAAGTTATAAATGACACTCAAACCAAACTTTCAAAAGAATATCTAGATTTTCCAATATGAAAATTGGCTAAATAGTCAGTGGTCCCTTAGATCATTAATTAAAAGAAGAATTTTAAGTAAGTTAAGTTTTTAAAATTATTTTAAAAGGAAAAAAGTTTTCTTATTCTAAAGGCAATTCATGGCAAAACATTGAAAGATTACATACTTAAATTCTTTTTTAGGTTAATGAAAAGTAGGAAACAGACTAGGTTTCTAATCCTAAAAAGACAACATTAGCTGAAGATCTGGGTATCTCTGTTCTCCTCCTCATCAGATTCCCTACCACTGAAGCTCTTAAGGAAAGTCATATTTCCCAACAGCCACTTTGAATGTGTCACCTTGATTTAGATTATGTCCAAGATTGATGCATTGTATTGTCTCCAAATGCCACCAAAGGTCTTCCTTTTCACTTAATAATATGGGGCGCCTGGGTGGCTCAGTTGGCTAAGCATCAGACTTTGGCTCAGGTCATGATCTCACGGTTTGTGAGTTCAAGCCCTAAGTTGGGCTCTGTGTTGACAGCTCAGAGCCTGGAGCCTGCCTCGAAATCTGTGTGTCCCCCTCTTTCTCTCTGTGACTTCTTCACTCATGCTCTGCCTCTCTCTCTCTTTCTCTCTCTCTCAAAAATAAACATTAAACATTAAAAAAATTAAAAAATAATAATATGGAGCAAATTTATATTAAGATATGTCACAGAAAGAGATGGAGTGTTAACAATCACCATCATCAAGAGCTGCTTGAATATCGTAAGGGACAACCACCTGGAAAATTGAAAAGAGTGTGGAGCACTGATAGATTATTATCTGTAATGAGGCATTTGGCAACCCATTTTTACCTTTGATTGGTTCTGCCTAATCCTTTGGTTATTCTACCCAGTAAACATATTATTTCTGCTTATTCTGGGAAACTTTTTTGATAACACCTTTCTTTGCATGTTTATCACAATTATTTTTTATGGGATTATACAGTGGCTAAAATATTCTACATCTCTGTTTTCTCTTTAGACATGTCATTTAAATCTGTGGCTTAAACTCTGTACTTCAGCTTCCGCCATTAGGAAAACAACATGTATGTAGAAACCAGTTGATAAGTAGTCCTGTGAGTTTCTAAGGAGACCAATGCATGTTAGTATGAAACTTTCAATCAGGTTAAAATTAGAATCACTTGTAGAGCCTGAATGATACTCACGTCCAGGTTTCATCTCTAGTCTTAAATAATTGGTTTTGAATTAGGCTTAGCTGCCAATATTTTAGAAAATTCCTCAGTCATTTCTAGGTGTGACCACAATTGATATGTTTCTATGCATAGGTGGAGTTTAAAAGACTTAGCAAAAACCAGGGGGAGGGGAAGAGGGGAAAGGAAAAAAAAAAGACACAGAGAGGGAGGGAGATAAAACATGAGACTCTCAAAGACTAAGAACAAACTGAGGGTAAGGGGGTTGAGGGAGGGAGGAGAGGGGGTGACGGGCATTAAAGAGGGCACGCGTTGGGATGAACACTGGGTGTTATATGGAAACCAATTTGAAAATAAACTATCTAAATAAAAAAATAACTATTCATATAAACCAATTGCCTAATAGGAAAACAGATGCTTAAAAAGAATTTTATGCAAAAAAAAAAGATGAAAAGGTCATTATTGAAAAGAAACACATGAAGATATTCACTGCTATCAATCTACTTTTGCACATGGATAGGAAAAAGGACATTCAAGAATATGTTAGGAAAATGAATTAACAGTATGTTATCAGGAACTCTCTGGAGGAAGACGTTTTTCACGAAAGATGAAAACAAAAGCAGGATCTTTGGATGTTGGAGAAGGGAAGAACTTCAGAGGCCTTCTTACCCAATTCACGGAATATCCGAACTTGAGTGGGAACCTGAGAGTACATTTCATTTGAGGAAACTAAGGTATAGGGAGATGAACAAGACATAATCAAGTTAATAAGCTAGTTAGAGACAGAGCAGGCCCAGGTGTTCTAAATAGGATACAGGGCTCTTTCCATTCCATTACACTGCTCCATAAACCTAGGAATCTAGGACCATCTATATACCACAGAAATATCTAAGGAAGAAATTTAGATAGGTTAAAATTAACTTTCTAAGTAGGGCTTGGATTTAAACAGGGTTATGATACTTAAGATGAAATAGCAACAAAATGTGAGCATGAACAGCAAGTGTGCTTCTTGTGTGTATATGGGAGGGGTGCAAAATCATCAGTCCTAAGCTTAACTGTTAATAAAATATTTGTTTTCATTTTTGCAAAAGAACCTTTGAATGGAAAATATGTTAATTTCCTGAGTTGTTCATTCCTGTGTTGACATGGCTGTTTGACTCAGAAACCCATAGCCAAGGCATCGCTTTCCTAAATACAGGAGAGGTATACTGGAGAAAATAAAAAGCATCAAGAGATAAGCTTGCAAGCATTCATTGTAAACATAATAATTATAACAAAAACATTATATTGATATTGATGATAATGTAACAATAACTCCTTTTAAAAATATTAGGATTTATAAAATCCCATATATCTTTTTAAAAAGATAATTAACTTGGGAGGTTTTACACTTACTCAGTCATTCAACAAACATCTCATTGCCTACAACATGCCAGCAATGGTGCTGGATATTGGGAAGACAAGATCGACAAGTACTTAAAATGTAGTGCTATAGCTTCCAAACATTTTTGACAGTGACTCCCAAAAAGAAGTATATGTTACATAGTAAACTAATGTTTGTGTTTAATTAAAAATTTCAACAAACCATCCTCACCCTAACTACAGGGGAGGCATTCTGATATTTCCTTGTCTAGTCTACATTCTTCCTGTCCATTCAATTTCATCCTATCTTATCCTATTTCATTTTACAATTTACCAAATGATCTTATGTCCCCAAAACACAGCACATCCAGCATTCTGAAAAACCCTTGGGTCATGACTGATAGCCACGATTATCATAACAGCGAGCCAATGATCATGCTCTACAGTGAAAGGTATTACACACCATAGATAGAGGTGAAGTAGGTAATTCAGACTAGGGAGTGTGTTCAGGTAAAATGTAAGATGATGCTAGAAATGAGTCCTGAAGGAGAAATTGGTGTTAGGTGATTAAGTGTAGAAGCTGCTCACGGGGGAAGAATCAGGAAATGTAAATGGAAGGAAGCATAATGTCTATAATATAATTAGAGAACCACAAAAACTTTGGTATGTCTGAAGCTAATAAGATTGTGTGGGAAAGAGAAGCAACAAGAGGCAGTACCAAGTTCATGAAGGTCTCAGTTGGTAAGCCAACAAATTTGTCCAGAAAATTCTTGGTGGATTTTTAAAACAATCAGTCTCTAGTTTTGAAAGATCACTCTTTACAATGATATTGCCATTACTCAATTCAATTTTTGAATTTCCCTATTGAAATTGCCTTTAGAGCTTAATGAGTATCAAAATAAATTAATTCCATCATTGTCTAGCCGCATTTTCACTTGGTATGAATTCGGCTAGTTTTAAAGATCAAATCCATTCTCAAAGTGGCAAGATTTGTCATCTCTGAGGACAATCAAAAGAATATGCCAAACACTTTTGGTTTAATAAGATATCTGGCTGGCAGCATCTGATAAAGTGTTTCAAACTACACATTAAAAGAAGCAAAAAAGGATAAAAATCCAAATCGGCACCACATGTATGACTGATTATGTAGGAGACAGGTCTGGAACTATTTGGAAAATAAAACTGCTTTGAGAAAATAACATCACCTTCACTTTACTTCATGGAGGTAAATTTACAAAACATAATTTTATGAAACACAGAGAGACCTGAAGAATAGGACTGCCAGTTTATGTGTCTTCAAGCATTTGCCCCCAAACTCACAGCCCAAGGACAGGCCCTGACCAGTTTCCCTGGAATGGGTCTGGGAACTATTTGTTACTGGTCTATGATAAATACCGAAGTCTAGAGTGCGAAGAAACGTTCATAGAAATGTGTCATTGTGTTGGCATTAGTGGGGTGATTTCGTTGTGCAGGATATAGGTCAGGTGGAAATTGTTGAATTCAGGTGGTAAGTCACTTGTGGACTTGCAGAATGCATAGCGGCTATACACAGTAGCACCATGTTACAACACTAATGCATTAAGGTCAGTTTTACAATTATAAGCTTTGAGTGTAAAATTCTTTGTTTTTAAGTATTTGTTTATTCTTATAACTTGCTCTTTTAGCGATCATTTTAATTTTTATCCAAACCTTTTTTTTTTTAAGTTATGGTCTGGCATTATGAGGAAAATATAATAATATTATTTATTTTTAACCCTGATTTGTAGATGGCAAACAAACCTCACTGGAAATTTCTTATATTAAAAAAAAAAGATGTAATGTCTTTTTTGGAGTAGCAGTGATAAACCAAATGGTGACTATGAGAATGATTTCAAATGCATGAAGACCAAAAGAGGTCATACTTGTTTTACTTGAAAGTACAAATCTTTTTATGTTGAGTTCAATTTTATAGCCATATATTATGATGAAGTGTGAAGCCCTGGTGTGTTGTATGCCGAGATCCGCTGGCTATTGAAATTAGGGAACTATTGTAAGGTAAACAGTATATACATTTTCAACAACGTGAAGTAGTAACTCCCAAACCAAAAGAACTATTGATTTAAAAAGTCAAAAAGCAGATGTCACTTCTTGCAAGGAAAGACTTTAGGTTACTACAAGTAAAAAAAAATCATAGATAATTTTCAAGCCATTAGTGAAAGTCTGTATTAAATCTGTTTGCTTAGAATTGTTGGTTACAGGCCACCTGGGTGGCTCAGTCGGTTAAGTGTCTGACTTTTGCTCAGGTCACGATCTCGTGGTTCATGAGTTCGAGCCCCACATTGGGCTCTGTGCTGGCAGCTCAGACCCTAGAGCCTGCTTCGGATTTTGTGTCTCCCTCTGTCTCTCTCTCTCTGCTCCTGCTCCACTTGTGCTCTCTTTGTCTCTCTTTGAAATGAATATACATTAAAAAAAAAAAAAAAGAGAAGCGTTGGTCAGATCCGTATAGAAGATAGCTTAGGTATCACTCTCCCATGACTCAATGTCTCAGCATATTCAGGAATTGACTTATGATGTGGAAGATCAACACATAGAACAGATAATGCCAGCAAAGTCCTTTTTACTGCAAGTTAATGAATGGACATACAATTCTAACTTGACAATTTTTTAGTATATGTACAATTTACACTTTATTAATATGAAGGGAATTTTTTTTTTCAGTTTTACTGAGGATAACCAGCAATATTTGAATGGTCCGACTACTAGGAAAGATTACATTTTCAACAAATGTGGTTTAGAGTGCAAGTTCAGTGTAAGAATATATTCTATGGCACAGATGAAATGACGGGCAAGCATTCTGGACTTATTAACCAGATGAAGGAGCTTGTATCAGAGAGTGAATCAGCATGCTGCTTCTGTCACCAAGAAAGTCTTGCTACAAAAAATAAAAGTCACCTGAATTAAACAGTTTAGTGACAGTAAAAGTTGTAAATTACATTGAGGTAGTGTGTTTATATTTGATATTATCCTCATATCTAATAATATTGAAGCAGATCAGAAGTAACTTTAATTTTGAGGTAAGAAGCTCATCCAGGGAAAGGATCTTTCAAAAATGTTTGAATTATGGAATGAATTCCTATTCTGCAAGATGAATTTATTTAGTCCCAATTTTTAAAAAATATTACTTATTTGAGAGAGTAGTGGGGGGGAATAGAAGAGAAAGAGCATAAGTGAGGGAAGGGCAGAGAGAGAGGGAGAGAGAGACTCCTAAGCAAGGTCTGCACTGTCAGTGCAGAACCCGATGTGGGTCTCGATCTCACCAACCTTGAGATCATGACCTGAGCCAAATCAAGAGTCAGATGCCTAACTGACTGACCCACCAAGGTGTTCCTAGTCCCAGTTTTTAAAGGTGTAAAACATTTAGTTAGACTTTCTTAGTTTTATTATATTTTTATATATTTAATAATCTTGGTACATCCATGTAATTAAGTAATACAACATAAATTAGGGAAATCGGTTGATAAAATCATGTAGTGAGATTATACAAGGAAAGTATGCATGATCGGCAAGTAAGGCAGAATTTGAAGATTAGGAGTTCGTATTTGAGACTTTTTAAAATAGTCGTATAATTTAAAATTATTAAAAAGGCTTTTTTTGAGGTAAGAATTTAAACTTAGAGTTGAGCATGGTATCAGTAGAATTGAAATGCATTAAAGGAAAGTTAAACTTCTAGATTTCAGTTTTCCTAATGAATAATAACAATGCCTTTTGGGAATATTATTAAGTTAAAGCATGGATTAAAAAAATAGTATATCTAAATCACAGGACACAATTAAAAGTTGAGTGTTATGATAATAGGAGATAATCTCATTTGCTTATGGATAGGACACATGAGCAACAGATCCTGAAGATTAAAAAAATAAAACAAAACAGAACACTAAACACTTATTCCTTTTCAAACATCAGAGAAATCAGGGAATAGACTTTTTTTTTTAAACCAGACAAAGCCTATTATACAGCCAGTAACTTCTTGACTTTCTTCATGTCATTAGAGACCAAATCTTATTTTACTTTTTCCTCTGTGAAGTATATCCAAGAGTGGAGATCCTTTTGAAGTGAATTTTTCAAATGACTTCACTTAGATAATCTCCAGGGCTGATAAATGCAATAAATACAACAGTAAAATACATCAAGCCTTTGTACTTGGTCAGTTTCTTAACAAGAACATTGCCCTCAGGCAAATACTCAGCTAAAAAATAGGGTAAGCACTTTGTCCAAAAGGTTAACAGGAAAATTCAGCCTTCAATTCACTTAGGATCATAAAACATTATGGAATATTTTCTGTACACTAGACAACATGCTAGGAACTGCAGAATTAAATAGATGAGTAAGTGTCAACTACTTAAATGGAGTTTATAATTTTGGGGAAAGATAATCCGTACAAATATTTTTACCATTAAAAATATTATAAGTGCATTAATGCAGAGGAAATTATAACTAGTTTGCAAAGTATTACCAAAGACTAATGTAGCTAAAATAAACAGCACCAACTTTTGTAGTTAATTCCAGGCTCAGGCACTAAGCATATAATAATGGACAAGGAAATAAACTCATCCGAGCCTTGGTTTCATCTGAAAATGGGATAATAATACATTACACAGAGAGTAGCTGTAAGGAAAAATTAAATAAGATAACGTGTGGACAGTGTTTCTAACATAGAGTGGATACTCAATAATTCTGATCTCCTCTCTCACCCTTTGTATCTACAAAACTCTTTTACAGCAGTAATGTCAAGTATTTATAGCTGTACCTTTATGCACCAAGGTCTATCATTCAGTTATTCAACTAATGGTTTTTATGTACATATTATGTGCTAGATACTCTGCTAAAATGAAGTCCCTACTCTCAAGGAAAATACATTTTAGGGGGACCAGGAGGGAAGGAGAGGAAGAGCAGAAAATGAAGATCTTTATTGAAATAAATGCTGTGAAGGAAATAAACAGACAACTGTGATAGAAAATAATGATGGTGTGGGGACTAATGTAGATGAGTTGCAGGAGATGAGAAGCCATTCTGAGGAGTTGACATGTTTATGATCCCGAGGAAGAGGAAGATATACGAAGCTCTGGGGGAACAGGATAAGGTGTAGAGAAACCAGCGAATGCACCAACTGTTTGAAGCATGGATGAAATTTTCCAAATAAAGAAAGAAGGCCAGTATCTAGATATTAGTGATTGCTTGAGATCATGATAAAAGATGAGTGAAAGAAGAAGACATTAAGCCAGTTTACCTAGAACTTTGTAGGCTGTGGTAAAAGAATTTTATATAAGAAAATTAAATGATACAAAGTTCATGTAATATAAATCACTATGATTTCTGAAGCAAGAATGGATTTTGGAGGGGCACCTGGGTGGCTCAGTCGGTTAAGCATCCAACTTCAGCTCAGGTCATGATCTCATGATTCGTGAGTTCAAGCCCCGCATTGGGCTCTGGGCTGACAGCTAAGAGCCTGTAGCCTGCTTTGGATTCTGTGTATATCTCTCTGTTTGTTCCTCCCCCATTATCACTATGTCTCTCTATCTCTAAAATAAATAAACCTTACAAAGTTAAAAAAATGGATTTTGAAGGGCAATGGTAGAATAAAAGATATCAGTTCAAAGCTAAGCTTGTTTATTGTGGTAAGAAAGACATGCAATACTATCAAAACCTAGGGTGGTAAGACTGGTGATAGAATGAAATATATTTCAAATTCATATGGAAATATTAAGAAACCAAAAAGCTTATCAACTTAACTAAAGAGATGAGAGAAGGGATACTTGTCCCTCTAGATTTTAGGGCATATCATAAGGTATAGTAATGAACAGAATGGTACTCATATATAAAGTGGAATGGAAAATAATCTAGAGAAAGAACTATTTATATACAGACACTTAATAAATAAAAATGGCACCAAAAATCAATGGAAAAAGAATAATTGGTCTATAGTGTTGAGAAACTGACTCACTATGTGGAGATCTCTAACTCATACCACACTTTAAAAGAAATATTTATTTATTTATTTTGAGAGAGAGAAAAAGAGTGCATGGAGGAGGGGCAGAGAGAATCCCATGTAGGCTCCATGCTGTCAGTGCATACCCCAACTCAGGGCTCAGTCTCACTGTTCTTGAGGTCATGATCCAAGCCAAAATCAAGAGTTGGATGCTTAACTGATTGAACCACCAGGTGCCCCTAACTCATACCACATTAAAAAAAAAAATGAATTCCAGATGAAAGAAAAACCAAAATGAGAAAAGTAGAATACGAGTAAGAAGGAAAGGAAGAAAATGGAAGTTGATGAATTGAGGGTTTCTTAACCCAGTACATTTGAACATTTCTGTGCATTGAAAAGCATCAAAGTTTACAGGCAGATCAGATTAGCAGAAATATTTATGGTTTCTAAAGAGGACAAGTTACCGCTATCTAGACTGTATAAGAAATTCTTGCAAACCAATAGACTAAAGATAGAAAATCTAATATCAAAATGGACAAGTTGATGAACATTTGATTTATAAAAAGACAAATAACCTAATACAAATAAGGAGCTGTTAAATACCATTAGCATTTGCAGAAATGTAAAGTAAATCAAAGCAACAGTTCACAACCAACAACGTATAAAACATTAACAAAGTTGTGTAATTCCAAGTGTTGGCACAGAGAGGGGGATATAGCATCTTCATGATTCTTCTTGAGTGTAGATGGTGCAGTCATTCCAGAGCGTAATGTGGCAGTCTTTGGTCAAGACGACTCAGTAATTCTCACTCAGAGGACTCTAGATAGAGACCTGTCCAAATCTGTTCAATGAAGACTTGTTTTGGTTAACAGGGAGCTAGAGGCACACTAGTAGTCGACCTCTGATAAAACACATAATTAAAATGGAATGGATGCAGAAAAATATAATATCATGCATCATTTAGAAACAAGGACAAACCAACACAGGCACAGACATACCCACAAATGCAGAGTCCTGAGTGAGAATAATAATAAAGTGAATGGCATATAAAGTGCAATTCTGATTTCATAAACTAAAATAGATGCATTCAAGAATAAGTGGCAAACTCAGTACAGAGAGCAGAAAATGGAGGTGGACTGAGAGAAATGAAAATAAGTTAAAGAAATGAAGAATGCTAAGTAGAACAATGATGACATTGCATGATAAACCAAACAATGTGATTAATATGATTAAGCTAAAGTTCTGATGCTGAGGTCCTAAAGGAAAACACAAGAAGGGGGAAAAGTGGCAAGCTACATGAATGAGGATACAGTGGAAATATTTAAAGGGCAGGATAAAAATAAGGCTCAGGTCAGACAGACATAGATCTCCCTTCCAGAATTTCTCTTCAGTAGATCTGTGGTAAGGCTGAGAATTTTCATCTGAAAAATCCCTAGATCATAATACTGTTGCTGTTTCAGGTACCCCTTTAAGAAACATGGCTTTGATACTTTAAAGCCAGGAAGCTTCAGTCTCTGGTACTTTCACAAAGCACATAGCATTGTGGGCGACTAGGGCATTCTTGGAAACATTTACATTACTTCAGTTTTTACAAAGGTGCTTAAGATATAGAAATATTCAATAAAACCCTTCCAAATAGATGAATGAATGAATGAATAACCCATGTTACGGATCAGCAAATGGCAGTTTATGGAAAGTTAGGGAACTTGTCTAAATTTTGCTAATTTTTCCAGTTTCCAAATCCAGTGACCTTCCCAGTGTATCCTTGTAGAATCACAGGTAGGAAAGAATCCTTCTCAGCTTAGATAAGAAAGACTTTAATAAATAATGAGCGTTAGAGCTCAGTCTTAAGAACAAGAGAGTAGTGTGACCTGAAGTTTACAGGTGAAACTAGGAATTTGAGTGATAACAAGTAGGCTAACAAATTTTATTTTTATATAGTCAGTCATTCTCAAAAAGTGCACCATGCATATTTTGAGAAACCCTGGGATATATAGGTCAAAAGGAAGTAAAACTGGAAAAAGGCTTGATCATATTGTATAGCTTCTTAAGTGCTACACTGAAGACGTTGTGCGTTTCTGTAGGCAGAAGAGAGCCATTAAGTCTTTTACCAGTGAAATTACATGATTGGAGTTGCTCTTTAAGATAACTATTTAGACAATAACTTTACTCAAATTCTTGCTTAGAGGTGGAAGAAATTAGATGCTGGGTTTGCTTTCTGATATCCAAGACAGACATTTGCTTTGGCTCACTGATTTACATAGGGCAAACTGCCAACTCAGGAACATAAATTATATGTATTTAAAAAAAAAATAAGGAAAGCTTGTAATAGGCACTGCCACAGTGTGATGATAAAATGTCATCCTATAATCAGATGATCATTTCTTCTGTTTCTTGGTTGTTCATATGGAAGAAAATACAGAGATGAGTGGTCAGGAGAGAGGGACCACTTGTTTCTAAACCCTTGACGGTTGTTTCTAAGACTGCTTGTAGCAACATTTGAATAGATTTCAACTGCTCTCAATAATATCTTCATATCTTGTTCCTCAAAAAGATCACCTCATTGGGGAAAAGGGCTATCATAAATAACAGTGTTTCTCTGAAATGGTGTCGTACAATACAGGGAGTCCAGATAAGGCAAAGGGTACAAAAAAGATTACCTAGTATATGTTTTTAGTTCACGGTATTATATAACCATCTATATGACAGTGAGGGGGCCAGAGATAGCCAAGGAGTTCATGACAGTTGAATAGCACAAAGATAGAAGTAACTGTATGGAAAAAAAAACCCTCAAACTTAGCAATCCTCTCCATATCTTGCAAGGGCCTTAGGGATGGCTAAGCTTGAGATAGACTTTGTATGGGAAAAGGCTTTCCTAATATGTTTCCAGAAGCTCAAATCTACCATCTGGTTGAAGCAGCTGTGAGGAAAACCTTTGTTGTGTTGTTTTGCAATTTGTTTCCACTAGTGTCAGACAGAAACTCAATGCAGTAGGAAAGGGATGCAGTACAAACAAAATTAAATTATTTAAAATAAATAATTGGAATTAAAGCATTGGAAGTGCCTCGGAAATGACTGGCATGCCTGAAACTTTCACTTTGGGTACATACAAGGAAGGTATTTCTAGGAATAGTGAAACAGAGAAATGCCGCTTTTTGGAGTTTTAATTAGTCAGAAGTAAAAGAATGCTTTTGATTTAAATTTTGGATCAGGCATCCAAGGTATGCCCAACATTATAAAACACAATTTAATAGTCTATTAACATCAAGGAGTTCTACCAAAGTACATCTTTAATAAGTAATCTGATTTAGAAGTCATTTTTAAATGTATTTTTGATAAAAATAATACATGGTTATGGGAAAGAATTAAAATAAAAAATCTTTTTGAAAACCGTTCACAATCCCACCATGCAGATGACTTAATATTTGCTTGCTTCTATTGTATACAGCTTACATAGTACATTATATCTATTATTATGTATTATATCAAATTGAAAATAACCCACATTGATGCAGGCATTTATTTTTGTTTTGTTTAGTTTTCTTTATTGCTATATCTTCAGTGTCTAGATCATTGCCTACTTTATAGTAGTAGTCAATAAATACTTTTTGAATTAATATGCTCATCATAATTATATAATTAAGATAGAAACATATATGATACATGTAACTTAACATTATACAATGATCACCTTGTATCTTCTTTTTTTTTATTTAATATTAAGACATCTGGTAGTGAATAATTTTAATGGCTGCATTAGATACATTTCCTGAATCTAATGGTGAAAGTTTTCATCATTTCCTTAGGAGCTGGCTTTAGAGGTGGAATATTAGATAATGGATATGAATATTTTCATATATCTTGATATATATTTCAAAACAGCCCTACAAATAGTTGTATCCATTTATATCAGTAATCTTATAATTTATACTCTCTCCCCAAGCACCAGAGTTTTTTTTTAATGAATATGAATTGAATAGAAAAAAAGATGTCTCCCGGATATCTTAAAACTTTTTATTTGATTACCAATGAATTTGAACATTTTATTTGTATTAGATATTTATAAATAATTTCTTCTTATACATTACTGACTTGTGGGAGGTGGTTTTTCTTTTCCATATTAATTTTTTAGATGTTGTGTTAGCTACATTAGAGCATTGGCTTTCATACATAACAGACATGGCTTTTCGTTTTTTAATTTGTCTTTTTGTTTTATTATTTTAGTGTAAATACATTTTCATATTTGATTGAACAACATCTAGCCATCTTTTTATTTCCTAGCAACTCTTCTTTTAATTTTGTTTGTTTCTTTGCTTGTAGGCTTAATAAAGTCTCTACTATACTTAGATCCATTTCATCCACTTTTTAAAATTTTAGTATAGTTAACATACAGAGTTATATTAGTTCAGGTGTACAACACAGTGAGTCAATAATTCTTTACATTACTCAGGGCTCATCAAGATAAGTGTACACTTGACCCCCTTCAGCTATCTCACCCATCCCCTTACCTACCTCCCTCTAGTAACCATCAACTTGCTCTTTATAGTTAAGAGTCTGTTATTTGGTTTCTCTTTTTTTCTTGTTCATTTATTCAATTCTGCATATGAGTGAAGTCATAGAGTACTTGTCTTTCTCTGACTAACTTATTTCACTCAGCATTATATTCTCTAGATCCATCCATGTTGTTGCAAATGGCAAGATTTCATTCTTTTTTTTATGGCTGAGTAGTATTCTATTGTGTATATATACTACATCTTCTTTATCCAGTCATCTATCAAGTGGACACTCAAGCTGCTTCCATATCTTGGCTATTGTAAATAATGCTATAATAAACATAGGGATGCATGTATCTTTTCAAATTAGTGTTTTTATATTCTTTGGGCAAACACCCAGTAGTGGAATTACTGGATTATATGGTAATTCTGTTTTTAATATTTAAAATATTTTTAAGCTTATTTATTTATTTTGAGAGAGGGAGCAGGGGAAGGAGAGAGAAAGGAGAGAGAGAATCCTAAGCAAGGATCCGTGCTGTCAGTGCAGAGCCCAAAGCAGGGCTTGATCTTATGAATCCTGAGATCATAAACTGAGCTGAAATCAAGAGTCAGACACTTAACCAATTGGGCTGCGCAGGCACCCCCTATTTTTAATTCTTTGAGGAACTTCCATAGTGGTTTTCATAGCGGCTGCTCTAGTTTGCATTCCCACCAACAGTGCACAAGGGTTCCTTTTCCTCTACATCCTCAACAACACCTGTTGTTTCTTGTATTTTTGATTTTAGTGATTCTAACAGGTTATGAGATGATATCACATTATAGTTTTGATTTGCATTTCCCTGATGACAAATGATCATGTGTCTGTTGACCATCTATATGTTGCCTTTGGCGAAATGTCCTTCGTGTCTTCTGCCCATTTTAAATTGGATTATTATGGTTTTTTTATGTTGAGTTATATAAGTTCTTTATATATTTTGGATACTAATCTTTTATCTAATATGTCATTTGTAAGTATCTTCTATTCAGTTATCTTTTAATTTTGTTGATCACTTCCTTTGTTCAGAAGATTTTTTGTTTTTGTTTTTTGTTTGTCTTTTTAGTCTCAATAGTTTACTTTTGGTTTTATTTTCCTTCCCAGAAAAATGTCGCTGCAGCCAATGTCAGGTAAATTCTACCTGTGCTCTCTTCTAGGATTTTTATGGTTTCAGGTCTTACATTCAGGTCTTTAATCCATTTTGAGTTTATTTTCATGTATGGTGTAAGAAAGTGGTACAGTTTCATTCTTTTGCATGTAGCTGTCCAGTTTTCACAACACCATTTGTTTAAGAGACTTTTTCCCGTTGTATATTCATTGATCTATTCATCGATCAGTGTGACTATTTTTGTGCCAGTACCATACTGTTTTCATTATTACAGTTTTGAAGTATATCTTGAAATCTGGGATTTTGATACTTCCAGTTTTTTCTTCTTTTTCAATATTGCTTTGGCTATTCAGGGTCTTTTGTAATTTCTTCCATACAGATTTTAGGATTATTTTTTCTATCTAGTTCTGTGTAAAATACTGTTGGTATTTTGATAGAGATTGCATTAATCCAGAGATTGCTTTGGGTATGATGGGCCTTTTGACAATATTTGTTCTAATCCATGAGCATGGGATATCTTTTCATTTGTTTCTGTGTTCAATCTCTTTCATCAGTGTTTTATAGTTTTGAGAGTACAGGTGTTTTACTTCTTTAGTTAATTTTATTCCAAGGTATTGTATCATTTTTGGTGCAGTTGTGAATGGGATTGTTTTCTTAATTTCTCTTTCTGTTATTTCATTATTAGTGTGGAGAAATACAATGGATTACCATATATATATATATATATATATGGAAATATTGTATTTTTATATGTATATATATGTATTTCTATATGTGTATATATAGAAATATATGCATTTCTATACGTTCTCTTTATGGTTATATAGCGTCCTTCCTTTCCTTAGTCACAGCCTTTGTTTTAAAGCATATTTTGTCAGCTATAAGTATTGCTACCCAGCTTTCTTTTCACTTCCATTTGTGTGATAAATGCTTTTCCATCCCTTCACTTTCAATCTGCATGTGTCTTTAGGTCTGAGTCTCTTGTAAGAAGCATATATATGGATTTTGCTTTTTTATTCATTCAGTCATCCTATTACTTTTATTGGAGTATTTAACCTATTTACATTCAAGGTAATCATTTAAAAGTATGTACTTATGACCATTTTGTTACTTATTTTATGGTTGTTTTTGTAGTTCTTCTCTATTCTTTTCTTCTTTTCTCTTATGGTTTGCTTTCTGTAGTGATATACTTGGATTTTTTTCCTCTGTTTTTTGCACATCTATTACTGGTTTTGATTTTTGGTTACTATTAGGTTTATATATAACATCTTATGCATATAGCAGTCTATAATGTTGATGGCTGCTTGAGTTTGAACACATTCTTACTCCCCTGCTCCCTATGTTTTAGGTATCTAGTGTCATACTTTATATTCTTTTGTTACTCCTTTCCTTTCCACTCAAAGAATCCCCTTTTAGCATTTCTGGTTTAGCAGTGATGAATTCCTTTAACTTTTGTTTTTCTGTGAAACTCTTTACCTCTCCCTGTATTCTGAGTGATAGCCTTGCTGGATAGAGCATTCTTGGCTGTAGGTTTTTTTTTTTTTTTTCCTATCAGCACCTTGAATATATCATGCTACTCCCTTCTGGCCTGCAAAGTTCTGCTGAAAAATCCACTGATAGCCTTATGGGATTTCCTTTTTATGTAGCTGTTTTAACTTGCTGCTTTTAAAATTCTTTTTGTTTCTATGTTTTGCTATGTTAATTACTATGTGTCTTGCTATGGACCACCTTGGGTTGATTTGGGGGGTGGGGCTCTGTGTGGCTCCTAGATATGGATTTCTGTTTCCCTTCCCAGATTTGGAAAATGTTAATTTACTGTTCTTCCAATAAAATTTCTTTCCCCTTTCTCTCTCTTCTTTTTCTGAGATCCCTGTAATGCAAATGTTATGATGCTCGATGGTGCCATTGAGTTCCCTACATTTATTTTCATTTTTAATATTTTTCTCTATCTGTTGTTCAGCTTGATGGGTTTCCATTATTGTGACCTCCAGGTCAGTGAATCATTCTGCTTTCTCTAGTCTACTATTTATTCTGTATTTTTAATTTCAGTTATTGAGTTGTTCATCTCCGATTTTTTTTTATGTTTTCTATCTTGTGTCGAGGGTCTCACTGAGGTCCTCCACTCTTTTCTCAAGTCCAGTGAGTATCTTTATGATTATTACTGTAAAGTCTTTATCAAACGTATTACTTATCTTCATTTCATTTATCTCTCTTGCTATGATTTGGTCCTGTTCTTTCATTTGGAATATATTCCTATGTCTCCTCCTCATTTTATCTGACTCTCTAAGCCTGTTTCTATGTGTTAGGAAAGTCAGCTATGTCTTCTACTCTTGAAAGTAGTGGCCTTATGAAGAAGACATCATGTAGTGCTGTGTAGTGCAGCATCCCTTGTTCACCAGAAACTGGCACTTCAGAGATCTCTCCTGTGTGTGTTGCAGGCTCCTGTTGTTGTGGCTGAGCCACTTTTTCCTTCAGTCCAGTTGTCTTCAATGGGTCTCTTCCCCTGTTGTGGGCAGTGTTTGTTCCCTGTGTTGTTAGAGAGCAAGTCTGGGGCTGAGTCAGAGCAGGTGTTTGCCACAGATGCAGTAGTGTTGAATTGCATGGTGCTTTCCCTGTGTTGTATCTTGAGAACCTTCATGGTGGGTAAGATCTGCAGTCAAACCAACACTCTGCCTCCAGCCACCTGCTGGGCCCACAGTTAGACTGGTGTGTGTGATTGTCTTTCATTCTCCCCAGGGCAGAGGTCACTGTGGAGTGGTGCTGGCCCCTGTTGGGGCTGCTTGCACACTGCCATGCTTGGAGCACCACTTTGGATGGACTTCCGCCCAGGGCAGATTGGAGGGGGAGGTCCGCCGGAGAATATGGGGTTGGGGCATGTGGTATTAGCAAGGTTTTCACAGATCTGTTGTAGGAGGGGACTTTAGAACACTCTTGTCACAGGGCTGGAGGGGATGAGTTCACAGGAGAATGGGGGTATGGCAATCGTTAGCAAGTTATTTGGAGAATGTTGGTATTGTGCTGGTTCCCACAGGTGTCTGTGTGTCTAGGCTGGGGATGGAGGAGTAATGGCGCCCCTCCAGCTCCTTTGTTTCCTGAGAAATCTAATGATCTCCTTTAGCATATGCTATGGATTACTAAATAAGTCTTCTTTCCATACACTCCAAGCAGTTTTCAAACTGCTGTTTTTATGCTATGTCTCTGAATCACTGTTTGTCATGCTGTCCCTTAAAGGGCAGGCACTCATTTTCCTCTTGCCCTCCAGGCTGTCCCAGAGTTGAGCCTGCTGATTTTTTTAATTTAATTTTTTTGTTAACTCTACACCCAATGTGGGGCTTGACCTCACATCCCTGAGATCAAGAGAAGCATGTTCCTCTGACCAAGCCAACCAGGCACCCTGAGCCTGCTGAATTTTGAAGTTCTAGGTGTTAAGCCCTGCTGATTGTAACATACAAAATTAGACCCCTTTGTTTTCAAAGCTGAATGTTGTGAGGATTCATTTTCTCTTTGCGGGATCCCTGCTCCTGGGGTGCTTGGCATGAGAATCTGCTTCTCTCCCTTTTCCACCCTCAAGACCTTTCTCCCTCCCAAGGACAGTCCCAGGGGTCCATTAAGCTCAGGACCACATCTCCACCCGTTCTACCCTCTTTAGTATGGCTTCTTCTCTGCATTTAGCTGTCGAGAGTCTGTTCTGCCAGTCTTCATGTCATTTTCTGGGTTGAATGTAGGTGTTATCTAGGTGTGTTCATGGGATGGGTGAGCTTAGGAGCTTCCTACTCCTCCAACTTCCCTAGAAGTCCATTTCACCTATTTTGTTATTTAACTATAATTAATATGGATTCACTTAAAATACTAACCAATTATCTTAGATTCATTTCTTATATAATCCATTTATTATCTGCTAACTTAAAATGCCACTTTATGTATATATAGTAGATAGTAAGGAACGATGGGATTTTTCACAAAATATATCTACCTTTTAACTATCTGTCCTGTTTTATTTTTATTCTATATTCAATATAATTGTTTTTAGTATCTTTTAATATTTAGTTAAGTAAGCCTTGCTTCGTTAGTTATCATTCCTAAAAAATACTTTTTTACTGTTCTGATTATTGATGAATGGTGGAGTGATTTTAAGTTTCAAAACTTGGGAATTTTAATTGATACTTTTATTAAGTACAAAAATTAATTTTGAGAGTTTGATATGAGAGTTTGATAATGAAAATACATTACTGAGCCTTTCTTTTGGGATATGGTAGAAATTTCTAATAAAGTCTTCTTTCATGACATAATTTTATACATTTCTTTCTATACCTATATATTTCTTGTTGAGCTTACTTATATATTTGGCACTTCTGTCTTCACTGTGCAGTTTAAGGAAATAGTCTTTATCTTAGTATTTTCTTTCAATTATTCTTTATGAATCCTCTTTTATTTTATATATATATATGTATATGATGTCTTGCTGATTTTTTAACTTTTAATCACTTTATTTCACTAAGAATAGGTGAATCTCTTAAACACATTGCGTTAAAATGCATTACCTCCGATTTATCAAACTAGTCTAAGGATCTCTTTTCTTTCATAAAAAATACAATTGATTTGTATTTATTATTATTATTGACATTTATCTTACTTTGTCATCCTATACAGTATATTTTTAAATTTTTGCTGATTAATTTATTTTTATCTTTATAAACAGGTTGTTTTTCTGCATTTATTTAAAATTCTGTTATTTTAAGAGGTATAAATTATGTGTGTCTGTTAGTTTTTAACTTATGTTTCTCAACAAAAATATTAACTATAATTTTTCATTCAACCTAAAGTAAGCTGAAAAGTAAGCTGAAAACTTTTCATTTTTCTTTAAAATATTTTTAATTCTTTTAGGATACATAATGAAACATAATTTTGCTTTTATATGAACTTAGAGTCATGTGCTTCTCTTTGAGAATACATACCAATATTAGAATAAGATTGTTATTTATTAAAAGTTATACTTTATACTTATTGCTTTCTGAACAATTTTCACATTGTGGTGTATAAAATAATTATTAAAAATGAATCTATGTTTCGCATTACTTATTGCATGTTTTTAAATTTTTCATTTTTTATTTTACCTTATGTCTGTTTTTTCAAAAGTCATCAATTACAAATTATATAGAAGGCATTGTATCTTCCATATTCTTGCACATCTGAGAATATATTTTCTTTAAAAAGAAATTTTTTATCATCTTATTCTACAAAGTTTTTCTGCACATATAGTTATATAATCCTTATTAATATTATGAAGGAAAGCCACATGCCATTGTAATATATTCATAATGCCTGAAGAAATTTTCACAATCCTTGTATTTCAAATATTTCTTCCAGAAATGTTTAATGACATTCCTTTCTCCCATGTATTTAACATTAAATGTGGGAAACCTACACATTTGCTAACTTGAGTCTTTTTTAGTTCAGAATATTTTCTCTAGTTATGTCTTTGATTGTGACCAAAGGTTTGATTGTGACCTTGCTTCTTCAGGTGCAGTACATACACTTACATTCTTTTTCTCTGTTGTTCAAGTCTTTCACTTTCTCAATACTTGTTTTTAATATTTTTATCTTTTCGCTCTGAGATGTAAGATTTTTTTTCTTTCATTTTTCTTTTTTTTTTCTTTTATTTCTTTCCTTTTCTCTGAGATATAATTTGCAAGTTTGGACACCAAATGACTAATTACATTTTCTTATTTATCATTTCTATATTTTACTACCTCTAGTGGCATATTTGTTTCCTGGAATCACTTCCTATTTACATCTACTTATAGTCCATCCTATTGACTTTTTATTTTAGATTTTATCTCAGCCTTTTTATAGCATTATAGTGGCTATATATTCTTAAATTTTGTTGAGTGTGCCTATTTTTTTGAAACTTTTTTCTAATTTTTTGGTTTTTTTCACCATTTTTTTAATGTTTATTTATTTTTGAGGGAGATAGAGACAGAGTATAAGCAGGGCAGCAGCAGTGAGGGAGGCACGGAATCTGAAGCATGCTCCAGGCTCTGAGCTGTCAGCACAGAGCCAGAAGAGGGGCTCGGACCCATGAAACAGGAGATCATGACCTAAACCGAAGTCAGATGCTTAACTGAGCCACTCAGACACCCCTCTAATTTTCAATATAAATCTATTTTTTGAGATTTCAGTTTGTTAGTCCATTGTTTATACTTATATATATAAGTGCACATGTATGTATATATATATGCACACATATATACGTAGTATATATATAAACTTTTTTTTTTACTTTGATTTTACTCAAATGAGACAATGTGTTTCCACTTAATATTTACTAATATTTACCTAATGACATGAGTGTGGGTTATCCGAGGCTGAGAGAGATGACCGATTTTCTCCTATTATTTTTCTTAGCTGGGATTCGAGTTGCACAGCACCTACCTGATCCTTTACTTTTAGCAGGCATTAATATATTATTTCCTAACCAATGGAGCATATGAAATGATACACTACTAAGCTGGCACTGTTCTGGGTCCTTTTTTATCTCTGTTTGACCTAATGTACTTTAATCATAGAAACTATACCTCTTAAGCTGCAAACCATGCTTATTGTCAATTTACTGCTCTCTTGGCTTTTGTAATTTTCTAAATCTGAATGCATATAAATTGTTGGGATTGAAGAAACAGGAAAGGGACATTTTTTAGCTTTCTCCTAAAACCAGCACCTTGTGAGCAGGCTTAAGTTGGCATAGGCTGTAGGTCTTTGAATTAATGGGAAATATAGTATATCTTCTTAACTTTTTTTCTGGTAGTATCCACTCAAAGGCAAAGCCCAGAGAAGCGTTTTCTAAATCAAACTTTATCTACCTTACACTTGAGATTCCTTTCTTATGGCATATGTTTATCTTCTCTTCTTTAGCATTAATGTTTATGAGTATTCCTTTTTTTTTTATTGTCTCTTTAAGCTTATTAAGTTACAATTTGTGAAGATCTACATGTAGGATCAAATCTAAGGTCAATATAACTATGTCCATGTTTTGATGTTTTAGAAGAATTTAGTGCCTATGAGTTCTGTATTTGAGCCGTTCAAAATTATACAATAGTAAAACTGTATTGTTGACAATTTCTGAATCTATAAGCAAGTATAAACTAATGATTCGTTAATAAACAATAGCAAAATTTATAAGAATATCTTAAGATATCTCCATCTTCTTAATGTAAGTTTTTATCTCATAACTTAATATAATAAAAATCATTACAATAATAGCCAAAATGGCATCAGTGATTGTGATCCCAAACTTAGAGACTCAGAGATGCCTACAAAAGTCAAAAAGTGTTGAAGTGGTTCCCCATGCTCTACCCACTGCCGATCAAAGTTTGACCTTCTACCTTTAGTACTAGTTGGATTTAAATTCTGCTAGGGATTTGTTCATCCTAATTCTCTGATTTCTGCTAAAGCACCTGGGTTAAAGCACTTAAAACCCTCACCATGTATTTATATCTTGCTCTTAAGGGAATGTAGGTATGAGAAAAAATAGAAAGGGAAAGATTGAGGAGTGAGGCTATATCACCAGGGTGAAAAGACGACACCAGTCTTGGGGTGAAAAAATCAGGGCACAGAGAAGATAAATGGTAAGTACTAAAAGCAAGTTTTGCCCACATTAGTTTTACTTAGTTAACCCTTACCTATCTGTTAGTCCACAAATGATCTCTTATCCACTGTAAGTCATGATGAGTCTATTGATACGGGGTGGAGTGTTTAATCAAGCAGTGCCCAGGAGGTGGAATTCATTGACTGTCCAGTTATTGAGGATGATTTTGCAGTTTTGAGATGTTCTATTTGTCACCGCTTTCAACATAGTTTTTATTTCTCTGAACCTGAGTGTGAAAATGAAAAAACAAAATAAAACAGTCTCATTAAAAACAAAGCTCTATAGGGGCACCTGAGTGGCTCCGTCGGTTAAGCATCTGACTCTTGATTTGGGCTCAGGTCATGAGATCACAGTTCATGAGATCGAGCCCCATGTGAGGCTCTGCACTGACAGTGTGGAGCCTTCTTGGGATTCTCTCTCCTGCTCTCTCTGTACCTCCCCTATGTGTGCTCTCTCTCTCTCTCTCTCTTAAAATAAATGAATAAACTTTAAAAAAAAAAAACAAAGCTCTACGAAGAAAGGAAGTTTGTATTTTTTCCCTTCGGTTTTTCTGGCATTTAGGAGAGTATTCGGCACATAACAGTTGTTCAGTAAAAATTTTTTCATTGAATAAGTAGATAAATGAACGATAAGTGAATTAAGTAGCCAGCATCAAAGGGAAGTAGTAAGGCTGTGGGACTTCAGCAAATGTTGCCTTATGTAACGAGCAGAGCCCTGGAAGAGATATGAGAAATGGGTTCTTCTTCCTTGCATAGGACTAAATTGTTGTGTGACATTTAGATCAACACCTCTAGCCCCGATCATTGTTCCTCCAAACCTAATTTTTCTTTTGTAATCTGAGTGTTGAGAGAGTTTCTGATTATAGTCAATATAAACTTCTAATTATTTATAATATATATTTTCCAATTATTTACTCTCCTACTCGATGTGTTATATCAGCCAGAAAGTTTCTGTTTCTCTCTTCTAGTATATCTGTTAATCTCAGGGCAGATGCAGTACAAAGTAGGAGAGACATTAGTCTCCCTGGTCTGCTATTGCTCTTGCTTTGTGTTATCATGTGGTATCACCTTTGACAGCTGATACCAGTCCACTCAGTGGTGCTGCTTCCCTAAGCCACATAGCTGGTCACTCTGCAGTGGTTCCACAGGGAGGGAGGATAATTACAATCACTTGTGTCAGCTTGGACAGCTCTTAGGTTGCAATAATTAGTGTTCAACTCTATATCCTAAGCCCAACTGTCTGCCAGGGTGCCCAGCTAGCATGAGGACATGATTTGTTACACTGTTTACTGTTTTTCTGAACCAGAACCACAACTTCCTTCCCTTCGTAGGGCTCACACCTAGAAAGGATGGACTAATTTTCTTTTAGACCTTCAGAACACAAATGGTCTGATCATCAGGTCTATTGACTATAAGACACACCTGCATTTGAAATATTTCAGTTTAAATTTAATACATTTAAGTATTGCCCTCCTACTTTCCTCTAGGCCAGGTCTTTTTATACATGCTCTCAATGGCCCAGAGGCATGTCAGAAAATCCAGAAGGCTACCCATAAGTCACTTGGTATCAAAGCCTGACGGTTACTTTTATTTGAGAAATGGGGGATAGTAACTGAGATCAACTCTGATTCACTGTCTGGGATCAACTGAAGCATATTAGTTCAAAGGGAGTAATTATATTTTATACTCTGGCAAATATGATAACAAACCCTTTCTCCAGGCAATGGGACACTTTGCTAAACTTCTAGGAAAAATGTCTCTCGATGTTTCCAGAGATTCCAAAACCCACCTTTTGGAAGGAAGCCAGCTTCTTTCCAAAAGTGATTTACCATTTTAGGTATTAGAATAATAATACCCAGTTAAATCCATCTCTGGGCAGTGTGGATGGAGAAAGAGAAAGTATGCCACAATATTGGCAAGCTAGAACAGTATCTGATGTAATTTTGAGTCTCATTGTCAAAGTCAATTTGAAGGAAAATTGTGAGACTGAGACCTATCGTTGACACCTTGCCCTGTACCTCATCAGCTCTTTTTTCCATCCTGTCATCCTGTTTCCTAAATTCCAGTGCTCCAGGCCCCAGCGCCTCACATATGTATGTTTCCCTTTTTCTCTCAGTAGGTTATCAGCTAATTCATGCTAAAACTACAACTAATGACTAAGGTGTTATTTACTGGAATGTATCATGGAAAAAATCTGTATAAGGAGAGTTTGCATTGCTTAGTCTTTTGATAGATCATGGTTGTAATATATTTGGGAAAGTGTGACCTAATATTTCTAGTCGACTCATCGACAGAAACCCTACTAAAGAGACTTTTGGAAAATGTAGGGATTCCAGCTCAGCCCAGCAGCCTTGTGATTAGGGGTTCTCTGAACATCCGGTCATAGCCTGCCTGACTTCATCGATAACCTTTCTGATCCTCATTCTTCCCACAGGATATGAAATATTATGCTGGAAATTCTGTCATAAAGCCATTTGTGTGTGTGCGTGTGTGTGGGATGGGGTGGAGATAGGAAGTTTGACACTTCTGTGACCACCTTACCTCCCACTCTGAGCCTGCTCAGTCTCATCTCATTTGTTTCCACACCACCACTGAGGTAGTAAATCAAATGATCAATCAGGACCCTTTCAGAAAGAATATTTCACTAAAACAAAATATTGTCTGTATTATGCTGTGTTTTTTTTTTTTACCAATGCACATGCTTTTCCCTGCCTCACCTAATAGCCATTGTAAAATTAACAACATAAGCATATCCTATTGAAACTCATACACATGGTCAATGCTATGGCCAACTTGTCAGCTTGACCATAGTGACGGAGCCTCCAGGGGTGGCAAGCTTCTCATGATAGCCAGATATTGGTACTAATGCCAGAATTTAATACTAGAAATGCTCTTAAATGCAAGCACTTTGACCATCTCTTCAAATGTAGTATATATATAGTGAGGGCGGGAGGGATGCTTTTAAATATAGTGTTGCATTTTAAGAGGTACCCACCCTCCCGTCCTCATGCATTAACTGATTTAACAAAATTTGCAGAGGATGAAAGTCATAGATCTTTTTTTAAGTACGATTTCCCACATAACTTCAAGCTCTACATGCTTGAGCTGTCAGTTTTGAAATCACTTAGGTCAGTTTATAGTAGGTTAGAAGGGAGAGGGGGGAAAAAGAGTAAACGACAGTACCCCAAATTGCAACCTAGCTGTACAATGTTCCATTCTTATTTTCACTTAAACTCGTGGGATATTTGGGTAGGCTATATTTAAAATCTGTATCTCTAGCAGACACTCCAGGCCCTGACTAGTTTTTATTAGTAATGTAGAACTGTTTTCTTTTTTTGGAGGGGTGAAATAATTGCATAGACTTTCTTCAATTATATTGTACCATATGTTGTAAGATAAGTTACATGAGCATATGTATTTCATTATGAATATGAGCATATCAAGAAGAGAACACAGGATATTTGGACACTTTCACTGTATGCCATCTCTTCTCCAACCCCATCAAAACCTCTGAAGTCTCAGGAAATTTGGATGCTAATCACCTGTGAATCTTCTCACATAAAGTTTCCAGTAGTTCCTGAAGTTAATACAACCAAAAATGCCAATAGAACAGACTTTGCTATATTACAGAACATCTGGTTCTGATCCTGGCAAGAGAAAATGAAAAGTAATGGAAACCAATATTTTGCCAGGATATGTTTTTTTCAAGGTTCTTTTTTAGAAATGGGCAGGGATTCAATGGGCATCAATTCCAGGAATTGCTCGTTCCCTCCCCATTTTTGTGTCTATAGCTCTTTCAATTATGCACACACCCAGATTTATATGCAGCCATATCTTCTTTTATTTGTAAAGCAAATCTTCACTTCACTAGAAATTTCTGATCTATAAGGTGGTACACTTGCAATAGAGTCAACATGGTAAATCTTTCAAGTAACAGGATTAGAGCTACTAATTAGAATGTGTTTTGCATTTACTATTTAAAAAACAAGTGGTGGGTGTTCACGATATGTCAGTGACACTGGCCTCTTTTATTATATTCATATTTCTCAAAGCTTATAAATCCACAAGAGATCTCATGTTTCACAGAAACAATATAGTTCTAAAGACAAGACATGCTATTATGTTTGATGTTAAAAAAGGAATTTTTAAGTGTTGCATTTAAAAACAGGAAAATAATAAATATGTTTATATATACACACACATCTATATACGAATATGTCTATCCACATGTACCAAACATAATTTTATTTCATATAGAAGAAAATCTCACTCTCTTTGGGGTCCTTTAATGAAAAAAAAAAAACAAATTCATCCATGGGTTTAATATTACAGAAATATTTATCACATTCCTAGAAAAGTATGAAGAGGTGTAACAAGGTATAATAAGGTGTTTGTCTAAGGATGATTTACATTTCATTTTATTTGAAATTAAAGCCAAAGAATGGTCAGATGTTTGTGACTCTGCTAGAAAAAGGAGAGAACATTTTCATTTTCCCATTTCTGTCTACCCCCTCCTGCCCTGTAATCAAAGTAGATTTCTCATGAAAAGTGGAATTTTAGGTACTTTGGACAGAGAAAGATAGCTCAGTGGAAACAAAGAGATGATATGAAAGGAACTGTGGAGGACATATGGGGGAAATAGGGATGGGGAGAAGCCAGGAATTCAGAAAATTAGGCCTGAGTCCTTTTAAAGCAACCAAGGCATTGCGAATATTCCGAGGGTAAGCTGGTGTCTTATTCCCGTCACATTTGTATAATTCCATTGTTTCATGATTCGTGTTCCTGAAGATTTCAGGCATAGAGATTCAATCCAATAAATAAGCATTTCTCTTGGGTATTTTTATGCAACTTCTAGTTTTAAAAGAACGGGTCTGCTCAAATGAGAGTAAAATATTGGGAAAATGCAAGACGTGGAGTCTTTTCAAAGCTTTCTTAGAGTATTGGAATAACTCCGTGACATACACCCTCCTCTGATGTCCTCAGCCTCCTGTGAGTGAAATGGGTCTGTGCTACAGTCCACAGTGCTGCCTCCTTCTTCCCAAAGCTCCTGTGCATTCAAGGGCAAATGCAATTCTATGTTTTTCATATCGGCAAATTCCCTGGGAAGGAAGAAAAAATTGCACTAAATCCTTCAAAACATTAAGTCCTGTGTAACCAAAATTAAACCTGCACAAAATATTTTTCAAAGTTTTCAGCACTCCCTGTTATCCTTCCATATGCTCACTGTTTGTTTTTCATGCTGAACAAATAAAGGGGAAACTCGTGTGAAGAGAAGTATGTTAGAGTTACTTTAGCGAAGTACTGCCTAGCTCTCAAAGCCGTTCCCAGTCCTGGTTCAAGACTGAAGGGAAAAATTTAATTAATATATATATTTAATATTGTGGCATGAAAAACATACGCACCCCCGAAGGCTCCGGCCAGCCATGCTCTGTCAGGTAAATACATGTTTTGATCCATGTCCAAACCCCAAATAAAATTTCGAAACCATTTGGGAAGGTCTCGAGTAAATGTTCTTGATATTTAAAATATGCTCTGCCTTACCATATGTTTGAAGAATTATGAATATTGGCCAGTTTCTCTTTGTGAACAGTTGTAGTGCTAGCTCTGACTTTTAGAAATTCCTCACTACAGGAGAGTGTCTCAGGGATCATGTGAATTTTGTGCGTATGAACTATCTGAATTTTTAAGTTTTAAAGGATTAGTGGTTAGGGCAGTGGGGTTGATTTAAATTTAAGGACTTGGAGGTAAAATTAGTTGCAGAGAAAGAAGATGTGTTCTCACGGAAAATGCGACACCATAGATGCTCGGCCACAGCAACACAGGGTCTCTTTCCTTTGTGAACACCTTGGCCAGCTCTTGGGTATCTGGACCACTGGCGAATGGTTGAAGACAAAGTGCTGCGAGACACCTGCAGCAAGGAGGAAGCAGTGCGACCAGAGACCACAGTGGCAGCTGAAGGCCACCAGCACAATGTCTTAAGAAGAACAGAGTGTAGTGTGCAATGGAGAATAGAATAAGAGCTTTAGAACCAAATGAACTGTTTTATATTCCCTCTCCCTACTTTGTAGCTCTGAGTAAGTTGCCTAACCCCTCAGATCTTCAGGTTCATCATCTGTAAAATGGGAGTAGTAAAATCTGTATAGGATAATATTAAGGATGAGTGAATCAACAAATAAACATGTCTAGCACATATTAGCCTTTCAATAAAATGTCTTCTCCCTCAGCCTACTCTTCTGGCGTAATCTTATTCGTGCTTAAGATTTAAACTGAAGTGAATGCTGATAACTTCCAAATCTATGATGCAACCCAGACTTCACTTCAGTGTTTCAGACTTCTAAAGCCAGCACCCCTTCCCACCCTATTATCTGAGCTAACACAATAGTTCTCTAAAGAGCGTCCCTGCCTTACCCTCTCCCATGCATTTTCCACACTTTTGGCAAAATGATCTCTCTCAAATACAAACCTAACAGATCTTTCTCTTTTGAAAAGCTTTCAATCCTGCCGTGTCATCTACTGCAGGGATCTACATCTATGGCCCAAGGGCCACAAAAAAAGACTATGCAGTTTGACTCTATGTGATCTGTAAAGCCTAAAATACTTACTATCTGGACCTTGACAGAAAAAGTTTGCCAAACAGGTTGCATCCTAAGTCCAGACTGGCACACAGCTCTCCTTCTCTTGCCTCTCCTTGCCTTTGGCCACACAGACCCACTCATATATGATTTGGTCATGGAAAATCTGTAATTCCATGCCTCTAGGCTGTGGTACATCAGTGGTCTCTGTCACAAATGCTTTTTGTCTTCAGCTGGATAACACCTGCTCATTCTTTAATTTTCACATTTGCTCTTGCCTCCACTGGAAGGCATATTAACCCATATTAACCAAGCAGAGTTTGTTGTCTTTTCCTCTGTACTCCCACAATTTCTTATGAATATCCCCAAAATCTCAATCCACTTCATATTATTTTTTTCATATGGGTCATACTTTCTGGCATTTTTTGCATGCCTGATAATTGACTGGATGCCAGACATTGTGGATTTAATCTTGTTAGGTATGGGTATTTTTTGTATTGCTATAAATATTCTTGAGCTTCGTTCTGAGACACACTTAAGTTAGTTGGAAAGATTTTGACGCCTTTGGGATATAGTTTTAAGCTTTGTTAAGCTAGACCAGAGCAATCTTTAGCCTAAGGCTAATTTTGGTCCACTATGAGTAGTTAGCCTGATGCTCTGTGAATTAATGAGGTTTTCCAGTTATGAGGCTTCTGGGAAAACATATTATTCTCAGCCCTATGTGAGCTCCAAGCATTATTCCTTCTAATCTTTTCAGGTAGTTCTTTCCTTGACCTTAGGTAGTTCCCTCATCTACAGTGTTGATCATTCCTTAGCTAAAGATTGGGGCGGGGGACTGTTTTGGGTCTCCAGGGCCCTCTGTGTATAAGATTCTTCTATCCTGTGGTCTACCATGAGAACTCTCAACTCCATCTCTCACGTCAGGGGAGCCACTGAACTCCAGCTGGGTTCCTCTTCTCTGCTCCATAGCCTGGGAACTCTCTCCTGGCAGTAAGCTGGGGCAATCTTTCTTGTTGTTGTTTTGTTGTTTGTGTGTTTGTTTGTTTGTTTTTAAGCAGGTTCCACCCCCAGTGAGGAACCCAGTCCAAAACCCAATACCAGCCTTTAGCATAGGACACTGAGATCAAGACCTGAACTGAGATCAAAGTTGGAAGCTTAATTGACTGAGCCACCTAGGTGCCCCGAGTTGGGGCAGTCTTATGACTTACCTAATTTATTGCTCACATCTCAGAAATCACTGTCCTTTGTCACTTTGATGTCTAATGTCTTAAGAAAAATTGATTTATAGATTTGTGCTTTTTAGAGTTGTTTCAGCAGGAGGCTAGATTTTGATCAGAAATGGAAGTATCACATTATATTTTAATTATTGATTTATGACTGTGTTTCCCCTTACTAAACTGTGAGATCCTTAATAGTAAGACTTTCTAGCACTTAGTACAGTGTTGTGTTTTACACATAGTAGTTTCTCAATACATTTTTTAAACAAATGACTAAGGCAATAGAGAAATGAGAAAGAGACAGAATCACATGGATCCTACACGGGCTGTAGGTATCCTCAGAACTGCCAGAGTTCTCTTCAAACCCAAGGCTGTGCTCTCTCCAGTACTATTTTTTTTTTTAGTGTTTATTTGTTCTTAAGAGAGAGAAAGAAAGAGAGAGAGAGAGAGTGCATGAGTGGGCGAGAGGCAGAGAGAGAGGGAGACACAGAATCCAAAGCAGGCTCCAGGCTCCTAGCTGTCAGCACAGAGCCTGACATGGGGATCAAACTCATGAACTGCGAGATCATGATCTGAGCTGAAATGAGACACTTAACTCACTGAGCCACCCAGGTGCCCCTCCAATACTAATCCTAAAGGGAGGCCGCCTACAACGTGGCTTTAAAAGTGGTAATCAATACATAATGCATGTACTATTTATATGGTATTATAATATGAAAATCAAACAATGTAGTTTGACTTAGTCTGATAATAATAAGTACTAAAGCTTCCTGAATTACAGAGGTTCTTTCATTGACAATGATTTGACCTTCTCTGGTTATAGTGCCATGTTGTGGGAAGACAATTATATGATGTTTAACCAAAGAAATGTTTCAGTAATTGCTTTCATTAAATGTTTTGTGTAGATTATTATAGTAGACATTATTACCTGACAATCTGACAAACCTGCACTCTTTAGTAGAAGAAAATGATATCGGGGTTGACAATTATTAACATTAAATTCCTAGTTTTACAAAAAGCTGTCAGTAGTGGAGATGGCTTAGAATCCCATTGTGGATTATAAAGTGTCCCCTCAAAATTCACACATTTGGAGTTCTAACCTCTCAATACCTTCAAATGTAACCTTATTTGGAAATAGGATTATTATAGATATAATTGTTCAGATGAAGTCATACTGGAGTAGGGTAGGCCTTACACCAATGTGACTGATGCTGTTATCAAAAAGTGCACATTGGATACAGACATACACATGAGAATACCAGTTGTAGATGAAGGCAGAGGTTGAGATGGTGCTTTTCTAAGCCAAGGCATGTCACAGATTGCCAGAAAATCACTGGAAGATGGCCAAGAGGCATGGGAAAGATCCTCCACACTGCCCTCAGAAGGAATCAACTCTGCTGATGCCTTGATGTCGGACTTTTAGCCTCAAACTGTGAGACAATGCATTTCTTTTGTTTTAGCCACTTAGTTTGTGGTACTCTGTTACATCGGACCTACCAAACTAATATGGGTAGTATGTTATTTGACTTACCTAATGCTTGCTAAACATATGAGTAAGATGTTGGAAATTAACATCTCTTGAGCATCTTCTCTAGTAATATTATCTCATTTAAATATCACATTTCCATAATGTAGTTCTTCTCATCCTTATTATACTCATAAGTAAGTGGAGACTTTGACTAAATAACCTGTCCAAGCTATAGAATTAGAATTCTAAATCCTGTTTTGTCTGATCCAAGGCCTCTGTTTTTTCTTTTATGCCACAATGCCCTGCAAACATCAGACACTGAAGGAGCAGGAAATGTGGATACAGAGGTCAGCTGATAAGCAATCTTGATTCCATCTGCAACCTTAATTCCCATTTGTCATAAAGGTTACTATTTATAGGTTCTTGGGATTAGGACGTAAGTATCTTTTTGGGGGGATTACTCTGCCTACATCGGCATCTAAGGCAGATTAGATGGGGCTCGCAACGAGCCCATACAGGAGAATCACAGCAGAATTCTTTAGGGTTTTGGAACAAAACCATTTCATCTTTGTCAAGTGTTTGTTGGCCTTCTGGGAAATACCTAATAGATTGATTAACTACACGACTGTGGTGGAGACTGACTTCTTAACCAAGGAATATCAGGCAAAAATATGTTGGGAGACAGTTTTCCATGGGGGTATCATGTTTCTGCACATCTAATTTTCAAGACTATGTTCTGAACTATCTTTTTAAGGACATTTGCATAGAAAACAGCCTGGTAAATTAGAGAGTATGTGTCTTTTCATTGGAAAGGTGGGGCTGGTTTGCTAACAGCCCCTGTAAAGGACTGAGGTTTCCTAAATGCAGGACTCCTCAGCTTTGACACAAACCCACTGTGTGTGCAGCATCCACCTGGGTCCTCTGGGACATTGGGGACAAAGGAACCAATGTAGACATGAAGCTTTGTCTGTCTACTCTGTCATGAGTAATGAAGTCTTTTGTCTCTACCTCAGGAATTGTGTGTTTTCTGCCAGCATCTGTGGAACTGTAGCAGGCTAACTTGTTAACTTGTCAGAAGATTAAAATCTCAGACCCTTCAAGGTTTGTGACAGTTTTGGTGACAAAAATAGGATGCTGACAGAGACATGGCTTTCTGGAAAAGCAAAGTGTTGTTTGTAGACTGAGTTAGGGGATCTGAAAAGCCTCCCCAAGGTCTAGAAGCAAATTCTCTCCCTCAAGTGGTGGGGGAGATGGGAAAGTAAGTCTGCTTCTGTCTTACTTTCCAGGAGCCCAAGGGCCAGGATGCAGGAAAGAAACAAGCTTGTCTCAATGGTGTACTTGTTTTTATTCACTCTTCTCCAGGCAGGAAAAGGAATAGTGAAGGAGTCTCTAAGTCTAATTTACAGCCTTGGGTGGAACAAAAGCATTAGAAATTCATTTGGTTAAGGGGCACTAGGGTGGCTCAGTCGGTTGAACCTCTGACTCTTGATTTCAGCTCAGGTCATGATCCCAGGGTCATGGGATCCAGCCCTTATTTGGGCTTCACACTGAGTGTGGAACCTGCTTAAGGTTTTTTCTCTTTCTCCCTCTGCCCCTCTCCCCAAATTGTTTTCTCTCTCTCTCAAAAAAAAAAAAAAAAAAAAAAAAGAAGAAAAGAAAAGAAATCCATTTGGTTGAGCCTTGATACAGTCACTCAAACTAGAAGTGACTTACCTACTGGCACTGAAAGTAAATGTGCCCTGCTTACTGGCATGGAGCCTCTGTCTCTCTCTCTCTCCCTCCCTCTCTGCATCTCTTTCCATCTCTCTCCAACCCTGTTCCCTCACTCTCTCACTTTCAGCTCCTTCCTGAGTATGATGGGGAACATCAGAGAGAAGAAGGACTCCATCTTCTATGGGTAAGACTCTGTGACAAATGAGACCCCAGTCTCCCACCTACACAGATGCAGGAGAGAAGCTGTACCGGGATCTCACTGGTGGATTTTGGGCAGCAGTCACAATGGAAGAGATAAGCTCACAAGATCTATCAAGTGGGGTCTTTTGGCCAATTCAAAGTATTGTTTTTGTTGCTTCTGTAAATTGCTTCTGTTATATGATGGCACTTCCTAGTCATATAAGAGCCAAAGGAAGTTATCCGATTTAGGAAGAGCTCAGGAGAGAAGTAGTAGTAAGACAAATCTCACTGCCACTTGCAAAGGGAGGTAGCCTCTATGTGGAAGCAGTCCTTGGAGTTTTAAACTGTGGCTTCCCTGACATGTCTACCAAATGTATGCCTTTGGAAAAGCAGCTATTAGCTTTCTGCTGAGTTCTTGTCAAAATTTAATATCTGGCCCATGGAGGTCTTGTGACTCTCTGACTTGACATCCCATTTTTGTGTGGGTTAATTCAGACTCAATGACTAACAAAGTGGGAAGGGCTCAGAAAGCTTTGTTTGTCAAAAGGGAATGTTATACGCATGAACGGATCCTTCCTGGCCACAGTGGTACCTCAGTTTTACATGAAATATGGCAATTATCCTTTTGGGGGAAATTTTATCCCCACCTTCTCCACATGAAACTAAGTCAACTGGCTCAATGGGAACCATGAATTTTAAAGTTTCTCCTAAATACCCGGGCCTGGTTCATCAACAGTGGTACTTTTTGAGGCTACTCATCAGCTAACTCAAGACACACCATAGTAGCCCTTGAAACTAATCTGTGCCTGTCTTTGACTTTTTAGACCGCTTACCATTTGACAAAGATGTACCTTTTATAACAAAAACTATCTCCCTTAACTCCTCTTTAGTTAGTTCATACACCTTTTCTATGCAATTTAGTCATTGAATGTAGCCTCTAGGATTCCCAGAGAGGAGTAATTCTCTTTCACCTGCTTCTGGATGTTTTTCAGGATAAAAGTGGTTGGGGGTCAAATAGATTTATTGTAAAAATTCAGGAATCCATCTTGAACATTATTGGGGATGATGTGCCTTTCTTTTCTCTAACAGTAATCCCAGACTAAACTAGGTGACACATCCTCGCAGTGGAAACCTGCCCAGAAGGCAGCCTACAGGAATCAAGCTTAACTCTAGTTAAGTTTCGTGAAAGTGCCCTTGAATGTCTTGCACTTAACCTTCTAGATGAAAAGACTGGGTGCAAATAAAGCATGGCTGGGAACAAATGAAGTTACCTCTCTGAAACGGAACACACTAATCAGTAGTGAGGGAGGGAGAACAACAAGCTGGACCTGGGGAAGAGACACTTTATACCCTGTGGAGTATGGGAGAGAGAGGGACATTGACTATCTTGGTGTCTTCCTCCAGAAGAATAACACCCTGGTGCAACTCTGCCGAAACTGTTGCAAGTACCTTAAAATGAACTGACTGCTGGGTCTGTAATCCCTTTCTGGATAGCTTTGATCATGAATTAATCAACACTCCCTTTAACATTACTCTGAAGTCTATCAGAAGCAGCAGGGGACGACCTGAACTCTGGTGCCTCCTATACAAAACACCTATCAACACCTCCATATGCTCCCTACCTTCATTCTCAGTCATTTAAAGGGATAGAGTAATGGCACCTAGCTGATGTCATGGACAGACAGGACAGGTTGGACTGGTTTCCCTCAGGCAGTTTCTCCAATAAGTATTGGACCCAGTTATTCAAACTGAACTAAAAATCATAAGACCCTAATAGCTATATAAGAGGCCACATAGGAGAAACTGTCAGCCAGTAATACCAATTGATATGTCTCACTCAATGCCTCATCATTTATAAATACTTTCCTTTTAGGAGTACCATGTATACCCTTAGGATTGTGCTTCTTTTTTGGAAGCCAGAGACTCATTTGCATACCTCCTTAAAACACACAAATCTATTATACATGCAGCACACTTTTGGGACTACCCCATGTTGTTCCTTTGGAATTGATGCAAACACCAAACTGATACAAACAGACTACTTACTGTGCCATAAGTAGTAGAGTTCTGACCCCAAAGTCCTTGTGTCTTCGGCCAGCATCTATATGAAACTCACAGACAGGAACAGACTAACTCCTCAACCTCAAGCAGAGTAAAACCTTAGATCCTTCAAAGTTATTGACAAGCTACCATCATGAGCTGGGTATTACCACTCATACCAACTATGAAGCTGAATATGTACAACAGCAGTCAAATGAAAATAGTATCTATGGAAAAGTAATAAGCTGATGCAGAAGGTAAAAGTTAGTTACCTGAGCCAATTACACCCTCAGCTTTTCTAGTGCTACCTTGCTTCTTCTTTTTTAATTAGTATGGCTTTCTGGAGAGTTACCTATGATCAGTTGACTGGGTATAAAGAAAACTTAAGCCTATTTTATTAACTTTTCTTAATATGTTAACACAAGTTGAAGTGGACTGCTGTGGTATATAGCCCCATTCAGCAGGACCCTGAAATCTTCCCAGTGGAGAAGACTTCTTCACTTTGAAAGGAAGGAAGAATAAACCAAGGTCAGGATCTACAGTGATTCCTAGTTAATGACTAATAGTCTGGCTGAGTTTTTAGTCCATATGTAGAAGATATTCTAAAAATAGAACCAGAGCATGAGAGACATCCTATCTCATATAATTGCTCAACAAAAGACTTCCATTGTGGAAGAGAACCTTAACAATCAGGCAGACAATCTACTCTGTGAATGTATTACTTTTGTGGAAGTACTTTTCCAGTTAGCTCAGGGTTTAATCAATGAGTTAATAAACAAGGGAACCAGGGTGAGAGGCATAGAGGATATTACTGAGCAAAGAACCTGCACCCCTTTAACTGTTTTAGTTTTCTCAGGCTACTCTAGCAAAATATTATACTTAAACAACACTTATTTCTCGCAGTTATGGAAGCTGGAAGTCTGAGGTCAGGGTGCCAGTATTCCTGGTTTGTAGACAACCCCCTTCTCACTGTATCTTTACATCTCTAAGAGTTCTCATCTCTTCATTCTCCTTATATGAACACAGTCCTGTTCCAGGAGTTCCATCTCCATGACCTCAATCAAATCAAATTATCTCCTAAGGGTCCCACCTCCAAACACCACTACGTTGTGGATTAAGGCCTCAGTATATGAATTTGGGGGCCACAAACATTCAGTTCATCACATTAACCAAGACTAACCTGGCCACCGCCAATACTGACTGCCTGTTTTTCCCAATAGCAGGGACCAATATGACTTCATTATGGAACTGTATTGCAAAGACTAGTTAGCTGCCAGATGACAGGTTAACGATGTTGAATTTCTTCCATCATAGAAGACAAAGTGACTTGTACTCATTGGATTAGATACTTATATAAGATTTTGGTTTACTCTCCTTTCTTGTTATATATGTTGATAATATTGTCAGTGGACTTCTTGCTTTCTCCATTATCATGGTAAAAAATATAATATGGCTTCAAATCAAATAAGACCTAAAAATCATCAGGTTTAGTGATTTTACCGTAGATGCCTTCTCCAAGATATTCCCGGTCTTATAGAATATCCAGGATGACATGTTTCTCAAAAAATTATGTTACCTCTGTGTAATTTCCCATAATTCTTTCCCTATTCATCTTAATTTCATTGCATTCAAGAATCTGTCCTTTGTAGATCAGTCATTTTTTACAGTAAATTTGTGATGAAAATAGCTATTCAACAGTTAACAATAGTCTACATATTTTATAGAAGCTGCCAATAGCTCTAAATTCTCAATAACTTTCAAAATCTGACTTCATTTTGTCTGCTTTATTTTAATTTTATTAAGCGCCTTTCCCCACTTGCTCTTTTGTCTTTTAATACATTAAAAACTAACTTCAAATAATTTTATCCCTGCATATTTAATTAATTCAAGTAGTATTTTTTGAGCTCTCACAATTTATACTGTGCTGCCTTAGGACGAAATATATAGACAGATGATAAATAGATGATAGATAAATAGATAGATAGATGATAGAGAGATAGATAGATAGAGAGATAGAGAGATAGAAAGATGCATGAGACAAAGTCCTGTCCTTAGAGCATTAGCAATTACAGAAAGTTTCAAGTTTCGTCATTCATTCAGTAAAGGGTTTCCTAATACCTGTAAAATGTTTGAGTCTGAAGAAAATGATAAGAAATCCAAAGTGGAATAACATTCTTTAGGGTAGCAAAATGACAATATCAGCCTATAGATACTCCAGTGTCTCCACCACTGAACCGCCCACATACAGTTAAATACAGATCTGAAGCTCTAGAGTCCTATTTAGTTTAATTGGGGGTTCTTTATGTTTCTTACTGACAGCCTTATGAACTGTTCAGCCTCCACTCTGAAAAGTTTGAGTGCTGCGTTTGAAATTTTTAACTTTGTATTTCTATTTTGTTTAATAAGCACTTTGCATAAACCGTCACTTCAACTCTCTGCTCAAGAAAAGTAAGTTCTGTTATAACATTTCACCTAATTTTGGAAGACATTTTTAAAAAAACTAGTCTCCGACAGGCAAGGAAATTATCATCTACTGCAATATTAACTAGAATGAAGTTCAAAATAGTAAAACTTATTTCATAAACTGGCATTTTCTTTATACTTTTTCCCAGTGTTTTTCTTTCTTTTTTTAAAAAAATAATTTATGTTAGAATTTCTAAAAATCTTCACAAAAGTGATATAACTGCTGCACAGCTAGGCTATAATAACTGCACAGCAAGGATTTCCAAGGATCTTGCCCTTTGTTCCATATCTTTTTTTACTCACTGAGAGAAGGTTATTGTATAATAATTACACACCTTGTTATACCTTATTACTTTAGAATTGTACACTCTTCTCTGTTACCTTATTAGAAAAGAGAATGGGATGTAACACAGGACTAACGGCAAGTATTGACAGGAATGAGCCATTAATAATTCCTGGCTCCAAACAGAAGCACTGATTATGATTAACATAATTATGTTAAGCTAATGAGAAAGAAAAATATAGGTAATATATTCAAGTCCCTGTAGGTTTCTTTCTTCTTCTTCACCAGGATGTAGAGACTTCTAATAGAAAAGAATTGAGAAGTGTTGTTTTAAGGAGAAAGAAAGAGACACAGACAGAGAAACACAGAGGGAGAGAAGAAAGAAAAGGAAAAGAGAGAGAGGAATTAGGAGCAGGACTTCATTTCTCACTGTGTGTCTAGCTCCCTTACTATCAAAATTCTGGTTTTTCCCCAAGGAGAAGATCATAAAAATAATGTATGCCATCCATGATCATTCTATGCATCCCCCAATTTTCAGTTCTTCTCTCTTCCACATTTCAGGAAACTGAAGAAGCGGTTAAAAGATGTCATCTCAATCTCTATTACAGTAGTTCAGGAATTATTCAGCATTTTGTGAATTTCAGATAAATCCTAGCATGAAACTTCAGGTGGTCAACAAGCGGGACAAAACACCGTCATATACTTACTCAAATATGTACTGAATGTCCATTATGGGCCAGGCACTGGTCCAGGACAGCACATCTAGTGGTGAGAAGGATACATATAAGTCCATGCAATCATGAAGCATATAATCTGGGAAGAGATAGATGCTGGCCAAGAAATTAAGGTGGAAAATGTCATGCAGAAATACAGTACGGGAGCAAGTAATAGGGACCTAAAGTACTTTGGAGTGGGACAAACTGTTTAGAGAAAGTGAAAAAAGTCATCCTGGTAGAAGAAAACTTTAAGCTAATTACTGGAACCTTATAGAAGTTAGTGAAAATGTTTGTGGATAGGAGGGAGTGGTTGATAGATAAGGAGCAACAATCCCAGCAGAGAAAACATGTGCAAAGACCTAGACGTGGTGAAGAGTATACTCAGTACATGAACTAATAGTGGGCTAATATAATTGGAGCATTGAGAAGAAGGAGGACGTTCCTTAAAGAAGTTCCTTAAATCTCTGTCCTAAGCTCTCTTATCTTCTCATTTTCTATTGTTTCTATAGCTTCAATGGACGGTGGCTTTTATTATGACCTACAAGAAAATCCTTTACGACTTTATTTCTGTAGATCAGACATCTCTGGATTCTGCATCGTTATCTACTACAGTCTACTCAAGGTCTTCCCTTGATTGCCTCAAGGATACTGCAAATGCCTTATGGTCAAAATCAGACTCATCATCCTCCCCTGAAAATCATCCTTTTCTAATATTCTCTGTCTTTCCATTACCTTGTCTTAGAAAATGGAAAATTAGGAGTCATTTGGACAATTATCTCCATCTTCCACTCCTACTATATTCAATCTATAATCAAACATGTTAATTTTACTTCTTACCTATCTCTTGATTTATCTCCATTTATCTCCACCTTCCTCATCACCACCTTAGTTTCAGCAATCATCAGCTCACCTCTGAACTACAAAAGACCTCTCCCTGGTTTTCTTTCATCCATTTTCTAGCAATGCCTTATTTTATTGAAACATTAAAATTATTCACTGCATTATAGATTTTCTGCTTCTGTTTGCATGAAGAAAGCTGAAAAGAAAATCATTCTCACCCTTACAAAAAAAAAAAAAACTAAAAAACTAAAAACATTGGACAATATGCATGTTCACATGTTTTCTTGAGCTCGTTATAGAGCAAATGTCACTGGACAAGGAACTAACCTGAAATTCAAGGAAGACAGGTGCCTGCGAAGAGAGATGTGATGTTAACACTGTTACCTGAGGCAGATGCCACAGAGCAATGCTAGGAATGATTCAGCCAAAGTTTTTAAGAAATCGGTAAAAGCTGAGTGTAGGCTAACAAAAGGATAGAACTCTTAGCGGGATGAAGAGTCCAGAGGAAGTGTCACCTGCAGTACTGTGGGGAGAGGGAAACAACAGGCACTGAGAGATAGACATGAACATCACCACCCCAATCTTATTGCTCATATTTTATCTTTTTGTCTTTTGGAGACAAAAGTCTCAAAACTGCTGTGACAAGGGCGACAAACAATAACCCCATAGGGCACTGTTAAAAATTCATTCCAACAATGAGTTGTGTTTTTATTCTTGGGAATGTGAGAGACCAGATATGTGATTATAATGGGCTTCTCATTAAAATGAACTATCTGATTTGTGTATGGATGCTCTAAAAATGCAAGCTGACTATTCATAATCTTAAAAAACAACACATTGCAGCTGGGGGAGGGCCATAGAAAAAGGCCCTTTACTTCTGAGGAGGGGGAAGTGGCAGAGATATATGCTGTTCAAGGAAGTAAAGCTGAAAAGAAAGAGCTGTAACACCAAGAAGGCCACATAACCTAAGTCCAGGATCAGAGAGCTTTTGGGCTAACAGGCATAGAGTAACAAGTAACAGCAGTGTACTGGTGTAAGAAGGACAAGAACATGGAGAGAGATTGTCTCTGAGTGATAGAACAGAGGAGAGACTTACAACTAAGATTGGAAGAGATAGTGAGAAAAATTCTCTGGTAAACCAGCTTCCATCTTTAACACAAAGTATTGATAGAGGAATGTGAAGTGGCACACTTATAATAACCGAATATGATGTTCAGGTTTCAACAGAAAACAGTGAGGTGTACGAAAAATTAAGGAGAAGCAACATCTGGCTCTTTGATTTGAGTCAGATTCAGATACAATAGATATGGTGGAACTATCAAGACAAAGACTTTAAAATAACTCTAGTTAATATTTTAAATGCTTTCATGGAAAAGGTGGAAAACAAGTTAAATGAGATGCCATTTCATCTTAGAGATAGAAACTATGAAAAAATCAAATGAAAATGCTATAAATGAAAATACAATAACAGAGGTGAAAATTTCCTTCAGTGAGCCCATAAGTAGATTCCACACAAAGTAAGAATAAGAGAAAAAGATAGCAGAATTATATCTTTGATGCATTGCATTTGAGAATTTCTTCTACTATTACTAATAAGAAGTTATTGCAACATTTAAGGAAGGAGCTGATAATCACTTGCACTAGGTAAGGGTGATGGCGGAGATTTGAGTCTCCCTTTAAATCCATTGAGGACATGGATAGTAGAGCCATTTAATGAGATAAGAAATATTGAAGGAGGAGGAGGCAGAACTTCCAGAATGCAGTTAAAAATTAAAAAAAAAAAACCACCAGTTCAGAGCCTCTCACCAGAAAGACAACAATCTAAATGGTGAATTTTTTTCAAAAAAAAAAAATCATTAAGAGCCTCTGGAGATTGTCATAAAGGCATACAATAAATAGACAAACAATCATCTAAAACAGTCTACTAATAGGGTGTCTGGATAGCTCAGTCAGTTAAGTGTCCAACTCTTGATTTTGGCTCAGGTCATGATCTCACTGTGAGTTCCAGCCCCTCTATGTCTCCATATCTCTGCGCCTCTCCTCCACCTCAAAATTAATAAATAAACTTAAAAATAAAAAACACACAATCTACTAGCTCTCAGTGAGAAAATCAAGAGTCTGTGACTTTTGAGTCTGTGGCTTTTGACACTCCCTTTAGAAGCTTCCCCAGTTCTATACTAGGGAAGTACTAACCTAGGCATTCTAGTCCACGCAAGTGCAGACAAGAAGATGGGACTCCCTGTCCTGCCATCCCCAAGTACGGAGCTACAGTTTTACCCTAGGAGGGTCAGGTGAACAGCAATTTTCATCCCCCATTCCCACCCCCAACCTTGTGTTGCAGAAAGTCTTTTCTAGGAAAGTATTGTAGACGCTTGGACCTCCCTTTCCCCCATTTGGTCCCCACTCTGGGTAAAGCACTTCTCTGGGTGTGGCAGGCTGAAAATTCTAGGCTAAATTTGCTTCTACCTCACCTTGTTCCAGTTCAATGCCAGCAGGGACAAGCCAAGAAAGCAAAGGGCCGGATATCACTGTAGGTCCCATTAAGATGGTGGACGTATCACTCCAGGAAAAGCAGGCCCCTCGTAGCTCGGAGGCAGTGCTAGGATTATACCCAGTGGAAAGGCAGGTTGTAAGATGAGTATTCGAAAGCTCCACCTAAGGGAACTAACTTTATATGGAATCCAGTAACATGTAAAAATAATTATATACTATGACTGAGATTTATTCTGGAATACAAGATTGGCGCAACATACAAAAATCAATGTAACGTACTATAGCAATATAATAATGTACAATACCACCTAATCATCTCAATAGATGCAGCAAAAGCATTTGACTATACTCAATATGCTTTCACAATTAAAACACTCAAGTTTTTATTTTAATTCTTGTGTAGTGAACATGCAGTGTTGTATTAGTCTCACGTGTACAATATAGTGATTTCACAATCCCATACATCACCCAGTGCTCATCACAACAAGTGCACTCCTTACTCCCCATCACCTATTTCCTCCATGCCTCCCACCCACATCCTCTATGGTAACCATCATCGTTCTCTGTAGTTAAGAGACTGTTTCTTAAGTATAAATTAAAAAAAAGAAATATAGGATCTGTGCACTTTAAATTACAAAACATTGGGGTGCCTGGGTAGCTCAGTCATTTAGTGTCCGACTCTTAATTTCAACTCAGGTCAGGATCTTACCCTTTGTGAAATCAAGCCTGTGTTGGGCTCTGCACTGACAGTGAGGAGCCTGCTTGGAATTCTCTCTCTGTCTCCCTCTCTTCTCCCTTTCTCTCCTCCCCTCCCCTGATCATGTGCTTGCTCTCTCTTGATATAAACAAATAAACATTAAAAAATAAACTAAAACACATTATGGAAAGAAAGTAAAGAAAATCTAAACAAATGGAAAACCATCCTCAAATCTATCTATAAATTCAATACTTATCAGAATCCCAGCTAACTTTTTTTTTTTTTGAAGAAATAGATGGTATGGTTCTAAAGTTCATATGGCAATTCGAGAATTGCCAAAACAATCTTTAAATAGAAGCACAAAGTTAGGAGTGCCTGGGTGGCTCAGTTAAGTGAGTATCCGGCCGTTGGTTTTGGCTCAGGTTATGATCTCATGGTTGGTAACATCAAGCCCTGTGTTGGGCTCTGCACTGACAGCATGGAGCCTACTTGGGATTCTCTCCCTCTCCTCTCCCTCTGCCCCTTCCCTGATCACTCATTCTTTCTCTTTCAAAATAGAATAAATAAGTAAACATTAAAACACTTTTAAAAATAAAAAGCATCACAAAGTTAAAGGACTCACACTTCCTGATTTCAAAACTTACTACAAATCTATAGTAACAAAAACAGTACAGGGCTGGCATGAGGACATATAGACCAATGGGTTAGAACAGAGATTCCCCAAAATAAACCTTTCCATATATAGCTATTTGCTTTTTAACAAGGGTATTAAATAAGATATTTAATGAAGAAAGGAAAGTCTTTTCGACAAATGGTGCAAGGAAAACTGGATAACCACATACTAAAGAATGAGTTTCAACTTCTGCTTTATACTTTATACACCCTAATGAAACCAAACTAGATCATAGACTTAAGTATAAGTGCTAAAGTTTGGGGCACCTGGGCGGCTCAGTAGGCTGAGAATCTGCGGGTGGCATGGAACCTGCTTGGGATTCTCTCTCTCCCTTTATGCCCCCTTCTCTCTCTCTCTCTCTCTCTCTCTCTCTCTCTCTCTCTCTCTCTTTCTCTCTCTCTCTCAATAAATAAATACATTTATTTAAAAGAAAAAAAAAGCTAAAACTTACATATAAGAATGTAAGAAAATAGTGGAATAATCTTTGTGACCTTGGGTCACAACAATCCCTCAGGTATAACACCAAAATCACAAGTGACAAAAGAAAGAAAAAGAAAGAAGGAAGGAAGGAAAGAAAGAAAGAAAGAGAGAGAGAGAGAGAGAGAGAGAGAGAGAGAAAGAAAGAAAGAAAGAAAGAGAACGAAAGAAAAGATAAAAAGCAGAAAGAAAAATATCAGACTAATCAAAATTAAAACATTATGCTGAATATGCCATCAAAAAAAGTGAAAACAAGCCACAAAATAGGAGAAAATATTTGCAAATTATGTCTGATAAGAGACTTATATAGAGTATATAAAGAACACATAATTCTATAATAAGACAAATAACCCAATTACAAATATATTAAATATGTTTCTAGCTTCTCTAAAGTGGATGCTTTAATATCTTCCCTAAATTCATATGCTGGACATGTTTTATTCTAAACAGCTTGATTATGTGTGCCTGAGTCACCTGCCTCTCTCATTACCACCTCCACCTCCCAACCAGGGCTTTTCCTCTAAGGAATTCACTTTCAAATGCATACCAATCAATCCAGAGTCCACACCTTCAACTACTTCCTTTATCATATTTTAAGGCTCTGGACCACTATCCAGCTACCCTAATCACTCTAGCACCAGACAACTAGAGACAGCCCCTATGCCCCAGAGCCTGCTGAAATCCTAAACTAGGATTCAAACTAGCCAATCCTAAACTTGTTTGCTCTACCTCGTCTATTTCATCCAGTAGAAACTGCAATAAAGGCTTTTCTCTCTTTCATGGCCAACCTTGCTGCTTCCCCATGTGCCCCCTCCCAGCATGGCATGCCCCTTCTCTTGGGGAATGTAGGTAATAAACTGTTTTATTTTTTTAGTGACAATTATCTCCTGATCTGAGAGCCTTACTATTCCTCAAAATGTTATTAATACAATGTATTTTAAAACAAAGACTTTGAATTGATATATCTCCCAGAAGATATACAAACATTCAATAAACATATGAAACGTTGTCTGACATTATTAGTCATTAGGGAAATACAAATAGAAACAATAATGAGATAGTATCTCATATCCACCAGAATGGTCATAACCAAAACCACATAATAAGTGTTCCTAGGGTGTAAAGAGATTTGAATTCTTAAACACGGTTGGTGGGAATATAAAATGGCATGGCCACTATGGAAAACAATTTGACAATTCCTAAAAATATCATCTATCTATCGATCTATCATCTCTCTCTCTCTCTCTCTCTCTATCTATCTATCTATCTATCTATCTATTATAGAGATCTACCCAAAAGAAATGAAAACATATATTCACATTACAGTTTGTATGTGAATGTTAATAGAAGCATTATTCATAACAGCCAAAAGATGGAAACAACTCAAATGTCTATCAATTGTTAAACAGGAAAAAAAACATGTTATAGCCATAAAATGGAATGTTATTCAGCCATCAAAAGAAACAAAATGCTATAACATGGATGAACCTTAAAAATATTATCCTGAAGTGAAAGAAACCAGTCATAAAAGACCATATATTATATGATCCATTTACATAAAATGTCCAGAATAAGCAAGTCTATATATAGAGACAGAAAATGGATTAATGGTTGCTTAGAGCTGAGGCGTTTGGTGGGAGCTGATTGCTTACTGGTATAGAGTTTTTGGAGGAGAAAGAAAAAATGTAAAATTAGATCATGATAATGGTTGCACAACCCAGTGAACTTACTGAAAACAATGAGCTACACTATTCAAGTGAATGAACTATATAATATGTGAATTATATTTCATTAAAGCTGTTAAAAATATTGGAGTAGAGGTTTGTTGATTGTCCAAGTGAAGTTGGACTTAAGTCATTAAGTTCGTAGCTGTAAATATTAATTTGACAGATATTTTTAACACAAGAGAATAGATATGAGCTATCAGAGAGTGGCAAAAATGTGAAAACAGACTCAGTTGACTTTCTTCCCTTTACTAATACATCAAAGTGAATTTTCTTTCAAACCTTGGAAGTCTTACTCAATACTTCTGAGTATTTTTTATTGCAGTCATCATACTTGCAATTGTCACATGTTCATTGTTAATAGTTCACTTTTCTGTGGGCTTTGCTATTTCAGTTGGTTTTGAAAATGTCTTAATGGTAGCATAAAGCTGGGCAAGATGATTGACCCATTTGCGGACAATATGCCTGTTTGGGGAGGGGGGAAGAGCAGCAGAGAGTAGAAGAGAAGGAATAATAGGAATAGTAATAACTTAATAACTCTCCTAACATTCTTAGGTTTTCTATGCTTTGACAATAACCTGATGAGAGATATTTGGCAAATGACGCGGGGGCATAGGGAACATGGAATCAATCAAATTATTAGTAACTTCGGTGACCAAATTTCAAGCATAATCATTCTTCTTCTTTATTTATGACTATTTACCAATGTGCAACTGTATCTAAGAAAGTAATTAGACATAAAGTAATTTGTTTTTTATGATAATGGGGAAGCTAGGGTTTTGCATTTGTTTGTGGTGTACCATTTCCTCAAGGACAGTTTTCAAGAGCAGTAGGTGCATCTGAAATGTCAGCCGAGTAACACGGTAGAAGGTCCTCACAGGGATGCTTCCCTTTACGTACAAATTCTGAAGACCTTACTAATAGAATTTCGACTGTGCTTTAATTAACTTGCCTGAAGAGTACAAGTATTATTCAAATGAAGTCTAGCAAAGTTGTTTGGTATGTGTTTGAAAGAACAGTTAATAATCAAAAAGGGAACACTGACAAGACTGGGAGTTAAAACGTTAATGCTAACTACATTGTTGTGGAGCAGATCACAATTTCAAAGAAATCTTCATGTCTAGTTATTTAGGAATTCTTTCCCACATTTCAGCTTTCTGTCTTTCTTTTGTGTCCTTACCCAGCGTCCCTGGATAGTGGGCAGAGATTATGTGAAAGCACTCGAGGATATATTTAAATTTGAGATTCACAAAGGGGTTAGACTATAATGGCAAATTGGAATTTTTAGAAGACGTAGACAGATGAGGTATAATTTTAAAATACATAATATGTTACAATTTTACATTAAAAGAGAAAAAAATACTGTTCTTATAAGAGAAACCTTATAGAATAAAGCTCAGCAATGCCTTACTGACTAGGAGGCACACATAGGCGATATTAGGAGTTTTTGCCAAGGAAATACCTTTAGATTAGAATACTGGGTGGTGTGTGTATGGAATTCTCAGTTTTACCTAAAGGAACACATGTTTTCAAAAGTTCAGAAACACTGTTTTACATAACTTGTCTCTTAATTTGTGAATATTGTAAGCTTGAATTTTTGTTTTCTTTTAAGCATATGTATGCATAAGATATACATGTATGCATAGACATATTTTTATCACAATAATAATTTGAGAAAGAATTCTTAAAATTAATTTTAAACAACCCATCTCTCCATTTTTCATAGACATTTTTCTATAGTATATGCTATCATATTATGATCATCTAAGAATATGTTTGAGAAACACATAGGGAAGCATGTCTGGTTATTAGGTTAGACCAGATTAGACCATGAATTAAAAAGAACCATGAGTACCTGTCCTATTCAACTGCCTACATCTGGTTAGAGCAACACTTTAAGTGACTGAGATAGGTGAGATTCTGATTAATGAAAGACTCTAGAGAAATATGCCTGTAACCTCAACCACGGCTAACAGCCTCCACTATCTAAAATTTCTCCTTATACCTAAGTGGAATCACTGTTGATACACTGCATTTGCAACCTATTTCTATTTATTCTTTCCTCACAGAAGACAGAAATTTTGTAATTGGCCACCAACTTTCAAATAATATCTGTATGGCACCTCACAATTTATAAAACAAAAATTAGAATTTAGGAAGCCTACACAAAAAATCCCATTAGAACCTCATTGCCTTTCAGAAAACATATATGGGTTCAAATCTAAGTTCTTCACTTATTGGATGTATTAATATTACTTAATGTCTTAGTAATACGTGGGGGTAGTCAGACCTATCTTAGGGTTATTGCAAGGATTAAATGAGACAAAGCAAATAAGGTATATGGTACATCGTAAGCCCTCATAAATGATAGCTATTATTAATAGGATGGATCAAATTGGTAAGGACTTCATTGGCTCTCTGCTCCCTTTCTTCTCATAGGGGAAAAAACTGAAATCCATAAAGTTAGGTGATTTATTTACAGACATCCAGAATTTGGGTCTCCTGAATCCCTCCTCCATCAGCCTCCAAGGGCTTCCGATTTCATACAAGAAAATTTCCCAATTCCTTATCAAGTCCTAAGTACCCGTAGTGACTCCTGCCTACCTGTCCGTATCCATTTCCTATCGCGCAGCCCGCCAGCCCCACCGCTCCAATTGCTGAATCACCCTAATGGCTCATGGGATTTCGAAATCGCACAGAACTCCCAGACCTCCTGCCTACCCCTGTGTTCTCTCCAGTCTTCTACCAACACTGCCCTGCACCGACTTGTTTTTATGTCTGCATCTCTCCACTAGAAAACAAGCTCCTGTGGAAAAGCAGCACAGTTGGTAGAACTTCTGTTTCTGCTTCTGTTTCCATCCTTGAGATGATTTCAAGGGAGAAATGCAGGACAGTTTGGAAGTGATCACTTTGGGCGTGAATATTCAACAACAGCTGGGAGTGGTCCAAAGAGGTCCTCTGAACAAATACATATCTTTAAATACAATGGGAGGTACGGGGTCTGTGTCAGGTATTTAAATAAACATTTAAGTGGAGTCGGATGATAAATATTTTCTCTCTTAGGAATAAAATGATTCTATGTACATATTATGCTCAACTAGAGATTTCCTCTGCTATTCACTCCTCTTCATATTCATACTTATTACTTTACTTTCATCTTTAATAAACCACTGGGTGTGTTTTAAACCTTTCTTGTGTTTATAATTGAACAAGTATGCCCAATACTTAGCAACCTGCACAGTAGCCTGCTTGAAATTTGTGACCTGTTATAAATATTTCAGACTCTCGCGGTAACTGATCTGCACAAGACTTTTTTAGTATCAGGAAAGTCTCATTTTTGTTCTTCGGATCTCTCTCACTCTTTACACACACACACACACACACACACACACACACACAAACACACACATGCACGAGTCCTGGTTAGTATCTCTTCACTCTGTTGCAGAGTTTCTGAGCTGCTACAGAGTGAGTGACAGGAAAATAAAAAAACTAACAAAGACCAAAAGAAAGTATGACATGGAGATAGAAAAAAGGAAAACGAAAACTTTAAGCAGAAATGAAATGAGTGAGTGGCAGGGCTGAAGTACAAGATGTTGGCATAGATCCAAAAAACTGTCCAAAACACAAAGACCGAAATAATATAAATGTTTGGCTGTGAATTAAAGGAGGAAGGAAAAATCAAGGATATGTCAAATGTATATCAATAGCGCCGTCTCTACCCAAAAGACAGATGGACAAATGTCTATAACCTTTGCTCTGAGTTTATATATTTAAGTTTGTCTGTGTGTATATATGTGTGCACACAATTATGCTTAACTTTCTGACAATTTCTACTATTTGGAAAATAGTGAATTTAAGTATTCAAAATGTTCTCAGAGATGTATCATACTTCCTTTTCACAGGGCAGTTATTAGGCCCTAACTCAGGACCTACGTCAACCAAGCTAATAATTTGGTGCCCTCTCAAAATAATCCTTAAGCAATTTTCATTGAAATTGAGTTAGTGAAGATGGAGAGGCACCAATTTTCTACTTTTCAAATATAAAGTTGCTTATGAATTTGCTTCCAGCGACAAAAGTAAAAAAGACAGCATGTTTTCTGATTCTTGAGGTTTACATCCCACCTTCAATTTTCTCTCCTCAACCAGGTTTTTTTTGGGAAGTAGCACAGTAAAGTGAGTAAAATTTAGATAATAAAGAAAATCGCTTGTTCCCAGTACATAGCAGTATGCCATCAGTACTTTGTTTCTGAACCTAAGCAGCTGGTGACTGCCAAGTTCAGGTGACTGTCTACTAGCTAGCCTCAGAGTTGGCTGGCAAGGAGCATTTTTTTAATAAATTTCCATTCAGGGCATCGCCACTTTGGTGGGAGCAGAACCAATATTCATTTTGCCAATAATATAAGGAATTGCTTGTGGAAACCTGAGTTTTTTGGCACCATATATTTGATTTATTCCACTGAAGTTTTAGCGCCCCTTACAGATTAGCACCCCTGGTGAGAACCAGCTGGCCCTTAATCCAGCTTGTCCCTCATTCAGAGTGCATTTGCTATTCAGCATTGTGCTGGACTTCTTAGCACATGAGACAAGAAATAGGAGGTGTAAGGATTGGAAAGGGAAAAACAAAGTTGTCAGTATTCTCAGAAACTGTGATTAGCTAAACAAAAAAAAAATTCAAATGAATCTATAAGAACAATTCCAAAGCTTACCAAGGTTTTAGGACTAATGGTATTCCTATAAACCAGCAACAAACAAAAGATAAAAACTAATAATTTAAGATATTTCTATTCGAAAGCAGTAATGCACTTAGGAATAAGTTTAGCAAAATATGCATAAGGTCTTTATGAAGAAATTTGGAAAATTTATTGAAAGACATTAAAGAAGATCCACATAAGTAAAGTATATGCGTGATGATGTGAACAGTGAGTATTTTAACAGTGCACATATCTCCAAATTCATCTGTAAGTGTAATACGACCCCAACTTTTTAAATGGGATTTCACAGATATCAAATTCTTACAGAATGGTAGAGGGTCAAGAAGAGCCTGTGATTTAAAAGAAAAAGAAGAAGGACTTAGCACTAACTCTACGAGTCAGAAAAACAGATTATGAAATTACGGTAATTAAAACTGTGTGGTATTGTAATAAAAGAGACAAAAAGATAATTGGACCGAGTTAAAGAGCTGTGAAAGAGCTGGAAGCAGAAACGGGAACAGGGTTCATGATAGGAAAGGCATTACACATCAGTGAGGGAAAGGATGAGATAATAATGGTGAAATTGTGCGGTTATTTGTCTGTCATTATGGAAGGTTAAAATTACATTTCTCTCTCTTAGAGTTCTCAAAAATACATTCCAGATGGATGAATACTTAAATGTGAAGAGTAAAACTTTTAAAACACTTAGAAGAAAATGTACAGACTTAGCATATGACCTCATGATAAAGAGTAACTTTTGAGAAAAGCACAAAAACACAATTCGTAAAGTACATTGAGAAATTTGATGACATTACAACAAAAGTTTCTTTGTGACAAAAACAAAACAAAACAAACAAACAAAAAAAACAGACCGAAAGAAGATACCTGCAGTGCATACAGCCGGCAATGATTTGTGGTCAGAATAAATTAACAAATCAATATCTATAAATCATAAGGCAAAGGCAGTCAGTTGAAAAGGAAACGCGGCAATGGACATGAACATTCAGTTCACAAGAGAAAAGATTCACGGGCCCGGCAAGTATTTGGAAGGCCTTAACAGTGTTCATCAGGGGCAGTGGCAAATGTAGATTCCCTCACTCTACTTCCATCCTTCCCATCCTATTTGGAAGTGAAGGAAGTAAAAATATATTTCTAGACTCTCTAGCACTGAGGATTCCATATGGAAATTAGGCCTTGTCTATTTGGTGTACTTGGGGAGTTTCACAAGGCAGAGAGAAGAGGAAGCCATTCTTTCTGTCCTGTTCAGCTGTCTTTGCAGGCACACAGGGTGGAAATAAATGTGATGTTTCCTGTAACAGGCTTGTAGTAACCATTCTCTAGATGGCTGGTTGTGAAAAGTATTTGCAGTAGATGCACTAGTAGAAGGGACTTTTTGGTTATGACTTTCTGGTCACTTATTGACAGCTATGGAGCGAATGATTTCAACTCATAATTTCCAGAAGTAACCTCAAAATTGGTAGTCTCCCTAAAAGGGCAGGTCTGTTTTACTCTGGAGGACTGGCCTAAAGACTGCCCCCTTCTCTCTCTTCCAATAATTTTGTAAACTCCTGATTTCTCTGTTAAAACTCTTCCTTATCGAGGTGCCTGTATGGCTTAGTGGTTTAAGCATCCAACTCTTGATTTTGACTCAGGTCATGAACTCATGGTTTGTGAGATCAAGCCCTGCATTGGGCTCTGTGCTGACAGTGCAAAGCCTGCTTGGGATTCTCTCTCTTCCCCTCTCTCTGTCCATCCCTTGCTCATGCTCTCTCTCTCTCTCTTTCTCTCTCATTGTTATTCAAGGCAGGACTTGATCCCATGAAACACAAGATCACAACCTGAGCTGAAATGAAGAGCCAGATGCCCAAATGACTGAGCCACCCAGGCACCCATGATCGCCATTTTTAAATACATAAATTAGTTGTTATAATTCCCCACTGATATATTTGTTAGAATCCTTACCCCAAACTATACCCCTCAGTTTACACTACTCCAGCTTTTTTGTCTCAATGTCACACTGTGGCCGCTGCCACTGACCCTCATGGGATGAGTGATCTAGAGGACCCCAACCTCCTCTGCTGGTTATGGCACCACTCTGGCCTTGAGAGGGAGCACTGATCTTTCAGTTTTCCATAATATAACTCAGACAAAAGGGAGAAAGTAAATAAGACTTGCCAAAAGCTTGAAGAAATCAGACATGTAACACACCAAATATCTTCTAGCCACTTTAAACTGTCTCTTCTTCAGACTCCCATTTTCAAAGCAGAATTTTGAGCTCTTGTGTTACCACTGGTAGATCTTCCCCCAACAGGAGACACCTCCCACCCACCATCAGGATGTCCAGTTATCTCCACACAAAAATTGCAGGAGGTACTCTCTTTTGGCCCCAGAAAGCAATGTTCATCTCAGTTTTTGTTCCAGGATGATTATGGAAAATTTTCATTCATTTCAGGACAAATTCTATGCCCCAATGTACCTGTAATAATTAATTACATTACTAGGTTTTCTGATATTGAATTACCTTAGCATTCCAGGGTTAAACCAAATTTGGTCATGATCCATTATTCTTGAAATGGGCTGCTGTATTAATTTAATGTATAATTATATATCCATAATATGTATATAATCTATATATACATAATATATACAATATATATATACACATTATATATATTATATATCATATATATATCTCCATAATGAAATTATCTACCATTTGATCTTTTCTGTGACTTTTTGCCTGGTTTTGTTTCAAAAAATTACTAACCTCAAAAAGTTAGTTGCATAATTTACCATAATTTTCATGTTGTGTAAAAGATTATACAAAACAAGGATGATCAGTTCCTTTATGGTTTAGTAGGTCTCTCCTATAAAACTACCTATGTCTGACCTCATTTGCCTAAGGATATCTTTACTACCATTTTACTTTCTCTTATTGTAATTGGTCCATTAAAAACATTTTCTTTTTCTTGTTCTTGTTCTTCTTCTTCTTCTTCTTCTTCTTCTTCTTCCTCTTCCTCTTCCTCTTCCTCTTCCTCTTCTTCCTCTCCTCCTCCTCCTCCCCCTCCTCCTCCCCTTCCCCCTCCTCCTCCTCCTCTTCCTACTTCTGCTTCTTCTTCCTTTTCTTCTTCTTCTGGAAGTTTGTATCTCTTAATCTCTTTTATCTAATTCACCAATCCCCATACCTACCTTCCCTCTGGTAACCATCAGTATGTTTTCTGCATTTAAGAGTATGTTTCTTGGTGTGCTTCTTTGTTTTATGTCTTAAATTCCACATATGAGTGAAATCATATGGTATTTGTCTTTCTCTGTTTGACTTATTTCACTTAGTGTAATACCCTTTAGGTCCATCCATGTTGTCACAAATGGCAAGATCTCATTCCTTTTTGATGGCTTAGTAATATTCCATTTATAAATATATACACCTCTTCTTTATCCATTCATCTATTAATGGACATTTGGGTTGCTTCCACATTCTGGCTATTGTAAATAATGCTCCAATTAACATAAAGGTGGATATGTCTTATTAAATTAGTGTTTTTGTTTTCCTTCCTTCCTTCCTTCCTTCCTTCCTTCCTCCTTCCTTCCTCCCTCCCTCCCTCCCTCCTTTCCTTCCTTCCTTTCTTCCTTCCTTCCTTCCTTCCTTCCTTCCTTCCTTCCTTCCTTCCTGTCTTTTTTTCTTCCTTTCTTCTTTCCTTTCTTTCTTTTTTTTTTTTTTAAGTGTTTTTGTTTTCTTTGGGTAAATGCCCAGGAGTGGGATTACTATATTGTATGGTAGTTCTATTTTTAATTTTTTGAGGAACCTCCATACTATTTTCCAGAGTGGCTACACTAGCTTTCATTCCTTTCAACAGTAAATGAGGGTTTCTTTCTTCTCCACATTCTCCCAGATACTTTTATTTCTTGTCTTTTTTATTCTAACCATTCTTACAGGTGTCAGGTGATAACTCATTGTGCTTTTGGTTTACATTTCTCTGATGAGTGATGTTGAGCACCTTTTCATGTGTCTGTTGGCCATCTCTATGTCTTCTTTGGCAGATGTCTATTCAGGCCCTCTGCCCATTTTTTAATCAGATTGTTTTTTAGTGTTGAATTATATAAGGTTTTTAAATATATTTTTGATATTAACCTCTTATTAGATATATCATATGAAAATATTTTCTCCTATTTAGTAGGTTGCCTCTCTGTTTTGTTGATGGTTTCCTTTACTGTGTAAAAGCTTTTTATTTTAATGTAGTCCCAATAGTTTATTTCTGCTTTTGTTTCTCTTGCCTGAGGAGACATATTTAGAAAAATGTTGCTAAGGCTGATGTCAAAGAAATTAATACCTATGTTTTCTTCTAGCAGTTTTGTGATTTCAAGTTTCACATTTAGGTCTTTAATACATTTTGAGTTTATTTTTTGTGTATAGTGTGAGAAAATGGTCCAGTTTCATTCTTTTGCATGTAAGTGCCAGTTTTCCCAGTGGCAATTATTGAAAAGACTATCTTTTCCCCCATTCCATATTCTTACCTCTTCATCATACATTAATTGGCCATATAAGTATGGGTTTATTTCTGGGCCTTCTGTTCTATTGATCTAGGGGTCCATTTCTGTGACAGTATGGTACAAAACATTTTTTTTATTAATTTATAACTCCCTAATTATTTTTAGTTTATCAGACTCCCAAAATTTTATCAAGTAAATTTGTCTGCAATAGTTTCTTATGGATTTTAAATCTTTATTCTCTATGTAGTTTCTCTTTCCTATTCCTCTATTCCTAATATTATCTTTACTTTCTGTTCTTGATTAATTTTCCAGGGGTTGGTCTACTCTGTTAGGCTTTTAAAGAACAATCTTTTGGTTTTGTTGGTTATCATCATTTGTTTTAGTATTTTATTTCATTATTTCTGTTTTATATCTACTTTCTTCCATTTTACTTGGATTTATTTACCTTCTGATAGTTTCTTGATTTGAATGGAACAAATTCATTTTTCACCTTTCTAATTTATTTAAAAGTTTAATATATTGTGTTTTTGTGGTCATTCAGTTGTAAATGTTTATCATTTCAATTTGAACTTTCTTTTTAATCAGAAGTTATTTATAAATGTGCTTTCTAGTGTCTAAACCGGGAGGCATAGTGGTTAATTAATGAGTTTTCTTCAAAAAAACATAAACATTTGACCTGCTGTCTTTGACTCAAATAATAACCTATCTTTGTTATATATTTTGTAATCATAATTTGATCATGTAATATTCCATAATGTTCCATAATTTATATAATCATCTTCCTGGCATTAGTCTTCAGTTAGTTTTTAATTTTTTATTGTTAAAGTTAATGCTTTAATAATTTCAGATACAATGTTTGTTGTTGCTGTTGTTGTCATTGTTTTTCTGGAGAAAATGGAGTTAGATATTGAAAAGGGAGAGCCTGGGAATGAAGGTCCTCAGTAGGGAAAAAATTCAGGGAAGTATGGGAAAGCAGGAATAAATTTAGCAAGGAATGCCTCCAGCACCACTAAAGGGATAGTTTTCTCTCTCAGACAAAAGGAAATTAAGAGAATTAAGTATAGATGAGCACCATTAAATTTAGGAAGACCGTATGATGAGGTAAGCCATAAAGACAAACCAAGATGATCTTTTAAATATAACACAGGGGGCACCTGGGTGACTCAGTTGGTTAAGTGTCCGACTTCGACTCAGACCATGATCTTACAGTTTGTGGAGTCAAGCCCCGCATCTGGGTCTGTGCTGACAGCTCAGAGCCTGGAGCCTGCTTCAGATTCTGTGTCTCCCCATCTCTTCTGCCCTTCCCTGCTCATGCTCTGTGTTTCTCTGTCTCAAAAATAAATAAACATTAAAAAAATTAAAAGAAAAAAATACAACACAAGAAGTTCTACAGTTCGTGGTATTCACGCCTGCCAAAATGGCTTCCTGCTTTCTCTTGGATTTTGAACACAGGCTTAAGTGACCAGTAGCTGCTGTTTTCAAGGCATCCTCATTAAGGGCTATTTTCCCCAAGCGTTTCATATCGCATAAGAAAGTCAGGGCACAAGGCATGGATTTCCCCACCTTTGGAGACCTCTTCAACTCTTGCCATTCCCCAGGGCTGAGTGAGAATCCTCTCCTCCTCCTGAAGGCATTTCCACTTCTTCCAACACCCTCTCCTTGCGGGTGATTTTTCTTTTTATTTTGTAAGCCTAATTACTTTGGGTTTTTGTTTGTTTTTTGTTTTCGTTTTTTGTATTCAAACCTTTACAACCAATGTAAGTTTCTTCTTCTGAATGAGAAGGTGCTTTATTTTTCCTTAAAAGTCTATAGCAGTCAAAAAACTAAAATGCACGTAAGCTTTTGTTCACCCCTGATAATTTCCTGATGTACCTGTCAAGAAGCCTCTACCTTCCTGAGTGTCTTCATGAAAATATAAAAGCAGCCTAAGTCCTTGTTAAAGTCAAACTAGGAATATGTTAATGTCCTTTGCCTGAAAGGAATCTCTTACTTACCTCCCTCTGTTTTGTGTAACTTTGCCCAGCTCTGACCTGGAACTTTGCCCAATGTCTACAGTCATATATGGCAGAAGCCGTGGATTTTAAATAATGTTTCCCTTCATAAGGGGACTGAGAAAACAACACCATTCGGGCAGTTTGAATGTGCTATTAGTGCAGGTAATATTAGCATTATCCTGGGAGGAAATTTGAAACTCGGTGGTCTCCTGAGTCATTCAAGTTAAAGTTTTAGCAGATTCAAGATTAAAAGGGATTTGGGAACTATTCAGGGAGTACAGAAGTGCTGCTGTTCTCAGGTGACTCTTTCTTTGCCTCCAGGACCGTGTCTCCTTCCTGATTTCTATAAGGGAGATGTAAAAATAATTTTAAAAGAGAACTATCTAAATGAAAAAGGAATAAACTAAGTAAAAAAAATAAAGATGATTAAAACAAAGTTGACACCAGAAAACAAAATAAATGTAACTTATCATAAAAGTAAAATAATAGAAAATGTAGTAAACATTTTTAAAGCTTGAGGAAGAAAACAAACTAAAATAGCAAAATTGTAAAAACATAATTTTATTCCAGAGAAAAACTAAAGTATAAAAATATTGAGAAAAAAGTTTAAAAGGATACACATTAACAATAATTTTAAATGATAATAAAATTCATAGTAAAACAAAAAAAAAAAAGCGCAAACTACAAGATTGCAAACAAAAAATAAATTGAGTAGCAAAGCATTTTATTTATTTATTTATTTTGTTTGTTTATTTATGTTTATTTTTGAGAGAGAGAGAGAGAGAGAGAGTGCAGGAGGGGCAGAGAGAGAAGGAGACAAAGAATCTCAAGTAGACTTTGTGCCATCTGCCCAGAGCCCGATGTGGGATTCAAAGTCACAAACCATGAGATCATGACCTGAACTGAAGTCAAGAGTCTGACACTTAACTGACCGAGCCACCCAGGCACCCTGCAAAGCATTTTAAAAAGCAGAAGTTGATTTTCTGCACTCAAGCTCCTTTAAGTACTTCCTCCTTTGTTCCCCATCTCCTGGGTCATAATGTCTTTCCTTGCTTGGTAATGTTTTGGTATAGAGAAGACTATTGTATTCTCATGTTATCATTACATATGACTTCTCTTCTTTCCAGGGGTCTTGTTAGGCCCAAGATGCACAAGGGGAATTTGTCACATTGACTCTCCAGTTTGCACAGACATGCCTGAAAAAACAAAGGTTTCTGTTCAAATTGAGCATTGAGCATCCCAGCCTGGTCCCACTCCTTTGTCATCTCCCCTCACTCCCACCAACCTTCGGATTTTAATCGAGAGTCAAGGGGAGAGCAGAAAAGAGCAAGTCTTTACTAAGGTGCCCCTTGGGAGACAACCACATGTCATTGCCAAGAAGAATTTGCCACTGCAAATGCCAGTGCTGACTCCTTGTCCCCATCTATTTTTCCACCTGAGTTTCTAAGAATGTAGTGAGTTTTGAGGAGGCATATATGTTTGCAAAAAAGCTCTGGAGGATGGCTTGCGGTCGGGGGCTAATCTCAAACCCTAAATACAGTGTCCTGGAGTTAATGGCAGCGCTGAATTATTCCTGCAGCTGCGCACAGTCCAAACAAGCTTGGATGAAGGCTGCTAAGTTAGCTTGTGCCCATCAAGGCCTCTCTAAAAGTATGCAAGGAAACACAAAACTTAGATAAAAAATACAAAGAAAGCCTCAGAACAAATTCTACCAAGCTCCCTCTCCTCCCTAGTTCCTGTGTCCAGATACCTCCTACACAGAAAGTCTGGAGCCATCAGATGCTCCGGTAAAGCAGTGTCACCAGCCACGGACAGTAGCATTGGCATGGCCATGTCAGGGGATCTCAGCACAGTGCCCATGAAGCTAGACAGGGTGGTAGCCTAATTGTTCTGAAGTGGCCTTCTTTCTCTTGGTAACATGAATCAGCAACAGTAGGAGTGACAATATGCACGTTTATAGTGGAGAAAATGAAGAGTAGCCATGTGAATTTGTCCATGTGTATATGTGACATGGCTTGCCAGGACCCCAAGAAATAAATGAAGGAGGGCGCGGAGCAGGGCCTTGGAAACGTGTGGTATTTGCAGGGTGGTAACAAGAGTAAGGGAAATACTCCCATCTATCTCATTTTCACTCAAACTCGGCCATAGTATGGAAAAATGTACAAAGGCATAAAGAAAATAACTTAAAATGACAGTAGCCTGAAGTCTATAATTGAGATGAAGTTTGACATAAATTGCACATCCTGTATTAATTTCTCAGCCCTCGATTCTCTAACTCTCCTTAAGATTTTATTCCTTAGGGAATCACCCTCTGCCATGATATAATATCTTTTCCTTACCAGTTTGCAAAGAAAAAAGAATGTCATACTTACAGATTACTTGGAGAGGGTCCAAAAGATCGTAGCAAAAATGATCAGGGCTGTTAAAATGAGCAATTAGAAAATGTTAAAGGAATCAGAATGATGTGTCCTTGGGAAAAGAGAGTAAGGATGCCTTCATAAAAAGTTCAGCTATTTATTTTTTAGTCTCGAATGAGAGTTTTTGATAAGATAAAAGGGGTACAGAGAGGGGAAGTGAAGGAATGTTAATGTACTTGGGAATGTGCCTTGAAGGATGGTTCTTTCTAGCAAACAGTGAGAAAACAAACAAAACATCAACAGAATAAAAAGTATAGGTGCTGTAATTCATCTGTTTTTTTTTTCATTTAAAACCTTCTATTAAATTGAAACTCAAAATTTAGAAAGCAGATTAGATAATATTCAAAATTTGAGAAGAGGGTTACACTATTAATAGAGACACGTTAAGTAAGGTCGTAAATTATTTCTGTCTTTTGGACCTGTGCATGGTGCTATAGAGAAAGATCTAGAACAAGTGCAAAAGGAGATTTCTGGGACAAAGCAGAAAAGAAATATATTGCTAAACTTATTCCAGCGAAAATCATTTGATATATGTAGAAAAATATATGAAGACAATATCTGGAAATAAAAAGAATTCCTGAACTGACATAAAGTTCAGAAGCCTGGGGCTTAGCAAGCCTGTCTAACTTCTTTTTAATATAAAAAGGGAAAGAATCGGTCGTGGAATGTTCTTCCTTAGGCAATTATATATTTCACATGACTGTTAGGCAGCTGTCACTGTCAGTAATGACACTATGAAAATGGAAATCTTAAAAAAAGTCCTGTTTATATTGATAAAAAAAAGAAGACTCTACTAACCAAGTGAAAGAAGCACAATAATGAGAAAATATATGAATAGTGAACCAAATACACAGTTCTTTATTATCCTTGAATTTTCCTGAGAAAATTCTGATAAAAGGAGAGTGAATCTAAATTTGTGGTAGAAGATAAGAGATAATACCAGATTTGAGTCAGAAGGGGGTGACTTATTCACCCACTTGGTTCTTTATAACAATAAATGTGTGTACACTAATAAATATTTACAGCAACACCTCATTGTTTCAGGTCATCTTACACATGCATTAGTTAAGAAGTTCCATCTAATGACACACTTGACAGAGACCATCTGAATCAAGCCCCTGCCTCCCCAGACGGGTGCATTTCTGCTTTAGCTAAGTTGCTCCAGTCCAGTGTTATAGAGTGCCCTCATTGCAAATCTGAACTCCTCAGCAGTTCTCTCCTCCTGTGAGGGTCCTCCCTTACATGTAAACTGACATGTTTACATATACACACCAACCACATTTCTCAATTAGATAACAGTCTGGACTTTGCAGTTTCTCGTTAATTTTCTCTTTCTAGGTGAAATACTGCCACTTTCTGTAACCTGTTTTTGGAATCCCTTTAACCTTTCTTTGAGCGTTCTTGTCGTGGTGTTCACAGGGTCTCAGAACTTAGAAACAGACTTTTACAAAACAATGACCCCATGCTGTGAAAGTGTTCAGAGCACTATTAATGAGGTAAATGGCTTCCTACAATTATGCATTTGGGTTTTGTTTATTCAGTAGAGCTACTGTTGCTGATCAAACCCAATTGTCTTAAAATAGGTTGGATAATATTCATAATGGTTGGTCACCTGGGGAAACGGATCCCCTCTTCAAAATAAAAAATTCACGTTAGCTCAAATCAAGTAACACTGAAAATAAATAGAAATGAGTTCAGGGGATCCTACTGTTCTTCGTATACAGAAACAAAGCATTAATTAAACCGCAATTAACTCTAAGAATAAAAATAGAAAAAAGAAAGCAAAGGAATCAATGTTCTTTCCTCTTGTGGTTTTTATATTCTTTCCTTCTCACTTCCGTGGCCTAGCACGGAAGCACTGCTAAAGAGAGTGGTCCAATTCAATTCCGAGTTTCCGCCCTTACACATGCCACCCTGAGGCAGAATGGCAAATCAGCACCAGACAGTTGCCTAGCTTCAAGGTGCGAAATAACCATATGCTGCAGACATATTCATTCATGTTACAGTATAATAAAACTCTGGAGCAAACAAAGATTGAGCTTTAATTTTGCATCAAGTGGTATGTAGCTATAGTCTCTTTTCTCCCCTGGGCTTTAGTCCATGCCCTCCATTTGGCCAATGTCAGTTTGTCTACTGTCCCCTTATACAATGCTTAACATTGTGAGTTTATGATCCCGGCATCTAGTGCACTGTTTGCCAACATCAGTCATCTGATTCCTTTACATAAAGACTGTTCAAGCTCTACCTCCCCGATAGCACTTTGTTTTCACCTTGTTAAATAAAAAGGAAGATTCTTCCCAATAAATGGCATGGATTAATTCTGTGTCTTAATCTATTATACATTATAATGCTTAAATTTTTTCCTTTCTGTTCCCTTTATGATTTAATTTCAGCATATAATCTTACAGTGGCTTATTATCAGTTTTCTCAGTCTATTGTCATCTGTTTTCAATTGTAAACTTGAAAGAGCAGCAGGGTGTGCATCTGTGAACTTCTCTCTATGGTGTCCAGGGCAGCACTACACAGAGGTCAATGTCGACTGGATGTTCATTAATGACAGTGTCCAGGAGGTTCTGCCTCCCAGTTCCCTCTCTTACTGAACTGTCCACTAGTGAAAGAGTGTTTAGGAAAATGTTTTTTGTTACAGTGTAATCAGAATGCCACAGTACCGTCTCACTCTTTGTGCTATGCCCTACAGTGGCCCTGGCATTTGAGTGAGGGGCAAAGGAGAGAGAATACCAATGTATTCACATAGTCAATGATATAGAAGGTTTAGGACTTAGTGTTTTATTGGAGTGGAGTTGTGATTCTATTTGAATCACACCTAACTCTCCTCTGAAAAGGACAGTTTCTCTCCCTTTCTTTCTTCCTTCCTTTCTTTCTTTCTTTCTTTCTTTCTTTCTTTCTTTCTTTTTCTTTCTTTCTTCTTTCTTTCTTTTCTTTTTTCTTTTCTAGGTCCATTCAGCTTTAAACAATTACAATGGAGAAGATTTTATATCACGAAAGACATAATTACATGGTGAATGTAAGAAATGACAGTTTGGTGCAGATTTCTATAGAAAATGTGTTTTGCATTGTTATTTCAAATACCTTTCCTCACCCTACCTTGAAAGAAAAGCTCTTTCAAAGAAGCATTGGCTTTTTTATCATCTATCTGTTTAGCCATCGCTCCTTGGTATATGCATATGTGAGTTAACAGAAACAACACTTTTTGTTTCTCTTGAAGATATCTAAGTAAAGTTTCAGGTAGCCAATTAGCTTTTTGACCTAAGCTTTGTTGGCTGCAGAAAGCCTGAATCCCAGGAACATTTGGTTCTCAAGGCATTTGGATCTCGTAAGAAAGACTCAGTGCCAGCACCAATCAGAATGGCTGCCAGTTGTTATTCTTCTTCACAACTGGCGGCCATTTCCAGCACTGTTACGGAGCCGTGATCAATCTCTGCACCTGTCTATCAGTGGATGTTCATAGAGAGAACGGTGTGGGCTGCATCTGCAGATACCACATGTAACCAAAAGGGAGAGAAGAGGAGGGAGAGTGTAAACCCCCAAATATATCAAGTGAGAAAGGCTACATGGAGAGAAAAAAAAAATAGCAGGAAAATATGCAACAGCTAGGGATATGTCGTGATAGAAAGTCAGAAGAAAAGAGGAAAAAAATCATCTATATTAGAATCTTTATTGTTGGAATGCACACTTTCCACCCCATTCATAAGCTTAGTCCTTAATTTAACCCTTTAACATGTTATCCCAATGTCTCATGGATATGTCTTGTGTTTGAAACAATACTTCAAGCTTCTTATCAAGACAGAGAAGCTTACTATAATTATATGTTCTATATCTTATGTTGTTAGAATCCTTCTGTGCTTATAATTATATGTTAACAGGTAAGAATTTGTCATGTTGAATGTTTTCTATGGATCTAGTTTGGGGAGGGGTTGTTTTGTTTTTGTTTTTGTAAATCTGTTATCAACTTCTTTCTTACAAATAAGGAAACTAGTAATCATTTTGGTAATTAATAGAAGAGATTGTGGTATGATTTTATATAGGAGTTCATAAAGTGGTGATTATATATACCTGTATTTTATGTTTGTGAATGTTATAATCCCTTCTTGAGACCTGGAGTTGGAAGTTCTAAATGATATATCAGATTTAATTTAAACATATTGCTTATTTTTTTTATTTTTACAGATGTATGTATTTCTATCTTTTATACCCTTAGTGCAAGCTGCTATGTATGATTGCGAAGCCCTTTAATTCTACGTTGAAAGCTGAGTTCACATTGCATGAAATTTCTGTTTAATTGCCCTGCGATGAACTTCGCCCCTCAGTGCTTCTCTCTGAGTAAGCTTAGAATGCTTTACATAGTCAATCAATAAAGTTAACAGTTTAATGTCCCTGCTCTTATTTCATAATGCTGTCTTATAAGTATTCTTTCAACTTCTGTATTCAATAAAATTCCCTTGAATAAATGGATTCATGTTAGTTTAAAAATGGAAGAGGTAAAAGCTCTTTCTAAAAGCTTAAATCTAGCAAGATATTTGGTATAGTTGAGATATCAAACAATCTGAAAGAAAGAGGGAAAACAAGGAAATATTTCAAATTTAACAAAACATTAAAAATATTTCACAGCTATCTGGGAATAGGAAATGTCTCAGCCCTCCCCCAATACCAGTTAAATTGGATCAAGATATTTTGAGGAAAAAAGTATATGTGCGTAGGGAAAGTTATCTATATCTGTGTCTGTCGATCCATCTATACTTCTCGAGATCGTGACTGTATGGATTTCTAAAGGGAAAAGAAGAGTACAGGAAAAAAATGTTCTGGAACTCTTACAAATAGAATATTCAGACTGAAGATAAATTATTTGATTTAAATCACAGTATCTGTAGGCTCTCTAAAAATCCAAGCTCAGATATAAATATTACTCTCAACTAAGCCTACAACTCTGTTCTTCATTTGATAAAACTTGGTCAAAAAGGGTGATAAGTTTTGTATCTTCTGAAATTAAGCTATGAATTTTTTTCTGCAATAACAACGTTTGCTTTTATCAAATCTACCAGAACCCAATGAGAATGGAGGCAGAGTTAGCCTTAATAAAGTCTCACCACTTAGAGAATATTCTGAAAATTTTTTAAGCAACAAAAACAAACAAACAAAAACCAAACAAGGCTTCTAAGGACTCAAAAAAAATAAATGAATAACAGTATTGAGAATTTCAAGGATCTGTGCTTTTAAGTTGAACATAGAGCTGCTTTTTTCCTAGAATATTCCTTAGATTATATGGACAAAATTGGAAAAAAGTCAAATGATAATCTTAATTGGATATCATTTTAAGAGATAGATATTCAATATTTCTGTTTTGGAAGTCAATCTTTTTATCTGGATAGCAATGAAGACATGAACCATCTCATAAAATTAAGAATCCTAGAATTATTTGCCCTCCATTAAACACTTGAAGCCATAGTGCTAACATAATACAGTTCTACCATCATGTCTGTGAGTAAGCTAGAGAGCAGAGGAAACCTCAGGGCAATTTGATAAAGTGATGAAGTTTGTCTTCAGTAGCTCCCGTCACTTCCTGTGCACACTCTTCCCTCTTAGTGATCACTCCAGAGTGTTCTTCAGGGACAGTTCAGTGATCCAGAGATTGCTCTTATCTTCCTCAAGGGGAGCACCCCACATCAAAACTTGTCAGTTTCATGTCTAAAACTTTTAGAATTCCACTGGAAAACAAAACTAAACTGACAAATTGACTGGATTTAAAATTCGAGTGGTTCTAAATATCTTTATCTGATGTTCTGCCAGACCACCTGTCCATTACGTTAAGAGCATAAGTACCATGGAGATTTTAGGTATGATGGCAAGACAAGTGAGGAGGTATCTGGGAGTGAGGGTTTCAGTGCCTATGAAATCAAAACCATAGAAAAGACTATTCTTCCAAGGAGTCACATATTTGCATAGATGCTGGGCTTTGAGGAAGGGCAAGACTTGCCAATCCGCACCACTTCCTGCCTCTTGCTTTGGCTGCTATTCCAAGTTCTTATACTATAGCAACAGCCCAGTTGACTGTGACCAGCTATCTTACTACTCTTAGAGTTTAGGGATGGAGGTCCTCCAGGACTTATCCATAATGTAAAACATGAAGATCAAGTCTTACAAGTTCTTGGCCTTCCTCTGGCTTTGACTCCAATCCTATGAACATGACTATAATTACATTATATAGTTATATATATATAGTTATATAGAGAGAGGTTTATATTTATTATTATTATATTATATTATTATGTTATGTTATGTTATGTTATGTTATATTATATTATATTATATTATATTATGGAAAGAAAGCACGAGTGGGTGAGAGGGGCAGAGGGAGAGAGAGAGAATCACAAGCAGACTACTCTCAGTGCAGAGCCCGACACAGGGCTCAATCCCATGACTCTGGGATAATTGAGCCAAAATCAAGAGTTGGATGTTCAACCATCTGAGCTATCCCAGGCATTCTTGTTCCAGTTTTTACTTGAAAGGTAAGTCAAGGAATCAGAAATTTTCCTTTATAGGAGAATAAAAGATCACCATCCAATTATCAAATGTTTGGAGAAGGTTTAAGAACAGACAGCAATTAAAAATTAATCTAAAAATTATGAATCAAGTTTAGAAGTGTCTGATGACGCCTCTATAGAATAAAGTGATACTTTAAAAGTGTCTGACGATGCCTCTTTAGAATAAAATTAGGGGTGCCTGGGTGGCTCAGTCAGTTGGGTGTCCGACCACAGCTCCGGTCATGATCTTGCACTCTGTGGGTTCGAGCCCCACACTGGGCTCTTTGCTGATAACTCAGAGCCTGGAGCCTGCTTTGGATTCTGTGTCTCCTCTCTCTGGCCCTCCCCTGTGCGCTCTCTCTCTCTCTCTCTCTAAAAAATAAACATTTGAAAAAAAAAAAGAATAAAAATGTCATGGCTTAGTATTCACATCCCTCTACAATCTAATACTATCATTCAACACCAAACTCAAAACCTCTTTCTCCTATAAGGCCTCCCTAGATTCTCCCAGAGAATTAATTTTCTCTGTCTTTCTTAGCTTAGCTACTTACTTTGAAGTAATGTCTTTTATAATACTTAATACAATATGTTACCTTGTATTAGAGCATTCTGTGTTTTCTCCACTTTTTATTTCTATGTGCAGTAACTAACACATACAAAAGGGTTACAGGTTGCTATTTAATAATAGCAACTTGTAAATGAGTAGATATCAAGCATTTTTGAAGATATGAGTACATAAAACTCTTGTTGACTGCCAGTGTTAATGGTGTATAGAGTTTGGACTATACCTTTCAACCGTTCTTTTCGGGAAAACTCTTTAGAATTCACAGTCTGATTTCAATTCAATGCCTTTTTGTTTTCAGTTTATGATAAAGACACTAACAAGAAAATAAATGGTCATATGATGCCCCGAATCTTTGGGAAAATAATACTGAACCAGAATGACCTACAAACTGAGCCATAAGCCTCTGATTACCTAAAAGTGTGGTCAGACCGTGGTACAGAGGTATATCTGAATGAGGAGAAAGGGGAAAATTGTAGAAGACGGTTGAATACAATCACTATAGAAGGAGAATGACAAGAATGAAGCTCTACCATGTCTTTTTCCCCCTTTTATCTTAGGAATTCATGTTTTGAACAGGAGGGGTTTCTGTAACAATCTATGAAACAGGTACTAACTACTGAGGCCTTGCCATGTGGCAAATCTGTTAGATTTTGAAATCAGCAAAAAGTTTGACTGCAAGGAACATATTATGCAGGTTCCATGAAAGTAGGCCTTCTGAAACCAATTCTGTGATCAGAATCACGTCTTATACTAAATACTAAACTAAATACAGCTGTGTTTGGCAAGTTTCAATATGCAATAAAGTAAAGTTTCATTGATACCTAAGAGGACAAAGAGAGAAAGTGTGAAAATGAACTCTTGTATAATTTTTTTAGTGACACCTAATATCAAAACAGTCTCTTAATTTTTTACTGTAAGTCTCTTTTCCAATCAAAACACTACAAAAGTTATTAAAATATTTAAATTGCTTGATTTTGGCATTGGCTCTTCCCCATTCCTTTGGCTGCCTTTTCACTTTAGGCCTCATTTTTACTTACATAAAATGAAGATAATACCTGCCAAACTGCATTATAGCATTGTAGTGAGACCAAGAAAATATACATGTGAGAGTAATAAATTGCAAAAACATACAAACAATAATTGTCAGTTATATTGTCATCTATTATTCAAAGATGCTAATGACCCCAAAAAGGAGCAATAGAACAAAGCAAGAGATGTAAGCAATTTAGAAATTATTTAATTATTTCTCACTTTCTCTAGGAATAACATTCTAAAGCAGTGAAATGTAACAATGTCCATAGGTCTTATGGGTTAGGAAAATGAGCTTCGTCCTGGTTGTAAATTATGAATCAGGCTATTCACAGACTAGTTCAGTTATTTGGAGAGGGGAGAAAAAAGCCTTCGCCCTTGGGTTCCCATAGCAGGTGGCAGCTGATGCGGTTAAACATCCCATTATATATGGGAGTCAATATTAAGTTTAGATCACCCAGAAAATCACACCCTATGCATCTTTGAAGGAAATAATAGGCATATAAAATGTTGAAATTTTTGCTTTGCTGGAGGAAACTAACCTTGGGCGGAGGAAAACATTGTGTTTATACATCAACACAACAGGCTGCTGATTAAAAAAAAAATCAGGTAAAGTAGTGACTTAGCATTGTGTCTTGTTGGCATAAGTTGAGTGAACTTGCTTTAGAAGAAAAGAACTAGCAGCAGTGTGGTCGAGGGGTATGCGGAAGGCCTCGCTTAGCACAGTCTATGATTTCACCCTGGAGGGACAGGAACCAGCCAGGTCTGTGACACACTGAAAAGGCAAGGCTATAACCATAACACCATAACAAAAGATGGAAAGAAAGACAAGGAATTGCCTGAGAATTGTCTTAAATAAATTAATATTAAAAAATAAAGAGACACCATTTAAGAAAAGGAGGAAGTAGGAGGAAGTACCATAAAATTTAAGGACAGGTCATGATCCGCCTCTTTGCCAAGCAATTGTAAATGTAATTAATTATTACATTTAGTGCAGTAACAAAAAAATTAAAAAGATTGAGAAGTCTATCATGAACTAAGAGTTTGTCAACATTATCTCTTTTTCCATTGGGAGGGTTTTGTTTATTTGTTGATTTTTAACTTTGTTTCTACTTTACAAGTTAATAAATGTGTGGATTAGGTAATATCTATGAATGTCTGAAGATCTTCCAATATAATACAAATATAGTTTTAAGATGCATTGTATATACCAAAAGAAATGTGTAAATTAAAGCAAAAAAAATATTTTTTTTTGTATATGGGGGGTACTTAACTTCATAGTCTTGACTTTAGAATAATAGTTACCTTTTATCTAAATTTATCCTTCTTGGCTATAGGTAATTCAGAAAAATTGAAATGGATTTTGAAGGTGACACCCTCATTGATCATGATGATTTAGGAAGGCTGGCTCATGCCTCCTTTCATGCAGGATTATCTTTAATGTTTTCCAGGGAACCCAAGTGCATCCACGCAGTGGCTCCCTAAATCTTTTGCTTTACAAAATCACCAGCCAGAGTTCTTGGGATGGGCTATGAAAGAGGCAGAGACATTAGGATTCTCAGATGCACTAATTGATTTAGCAGCAGTTTAAAACAATGTTGAGCATTGTCAGAGACGTTCCTTTGAGGTATTAAATCAAGTTTCCCAAGATGGATTGCATGCTAACCACATACTATCTAAAAATCTCAAGGGCTGTTTATTGTTCTGCAATTTATGATCGCCTTGTTAGAGGATTGCACATGAGCTTCCCTTGAGCCTACGAAGAAACAGAGACAAATAGCATGCAAACTATATTGAACAATTCATTATATTATATTGTAGAAACCTAAGCACAGTGTGGAGATAACCCTTTTATGCACGCTGCCTTATTGAACAGTAATCACTCTGTAATGCTTTAGATATTTAAATCATATTTATAATAACACATATTAATGTAACATCCCTCATAAAGTTCTCAAGGCATTTTATGGGGTATATAAACCATGGAAAAATACAAAATTTTAAAATGCAGATATACCTACCCTGGGGTCTTTGAGGCAACCTAATGAGGAATATATACAAAATCCCAGGCTGACAGTTTAACTATTTAAGTAGCATATAGAATAACTCAAACACATTTTAAGATATTGCTGGTTACGAACTCATTCTTTATCTAAATATTTGGCCAGGTTGTATAAGTGCTTATTTTCAGTTTTACTGTTATAGGCAGAAAGAACAAGAGATTAAAAATGTTTAGAACATTTTCAATCAAAGCTTTTAAATTCACGTGCTTGAAAATCAATCACTGATTTGGGTTTACATATTCTGTAAAATTACATTATTAGAGCAGTGGGGTTAATTTTAAAACAAATGAAGGTATTTTCTTGGCATGGCTTGCCCAGATTTGGTATGGCACTGCACATCTGTGAGGCTGGTAGATAATTCAATAATTCAGTGCTGACTGATTAATTTGTTTATTTTCTCAAAGAAATAAAGCAGGAAGTCTTGGGGTTTCATGAGGACATTCTGTCCCTTTCACAATATAAGAGGTAGGCCATGAGGGTCTAAACTGCTCTAGTTGCTTCACTTGCATTTTTTCTTTTAGCTTTTTACCATTCAGTGGTTAAACATATTAAACTATGAAAAAGTTTGCAACCAGCTAAGCTACATACAAGGCAGTATTTAATGCTCTTGGGAATTTTTGCAGCGTTTTCTTATTTATAACATTTAAAGCAGAAATAATGTGATTTAAAGAATATTTTCATTTATAACTACCCTGTTTCCGTGTGAATGAGACATATAACGTTTCATTTTCTAAAACAGAATGTGTCCACAAGTCAGATGGAAGAGAGAGAGTAAGGAGGACTTTTTGTACCATTAGCAGTGACGCCACCAACTACAGCCCTTCACTTCCCTTTATGGTACTAGGTTTCATTCTACTATGCACACACTTTATTCAGTGGCGAGGAACACAGCAAGCGTTCCAAGAAAGGAATAGAATAAATGGAGGATAACCAACTCTAAGTCTTTCAGTAGTTGTTCCAGGGTCAGAAACCTTTCTTGACAACATCAGCTGCAACACATTAACACAATGCAAAAATGTTTCACATGAAGGACACATTATAGTGTGCATAAATGGTTTCCTTTTTGTTGGAAAAGAATGGAACCCAGCAGGAAACGGTTATTAGCATTGACATTCAATTGTTTAAATATAATGAAACTTTTCTCAGTGGTATATCCTGCAGCCTGTCTGGTTCTGTGTTCTTAATTTTTCAGAAAGCTGCTAAATCCAGAAGTCTGTTCGCTGGTTTTGCCATGCTCTGTTTCAGTTTCAGTGCGTACAAGCCTTTTTTTTTTTTTTTATTAAAATAGGACTTTCTGGAAATACAACTAAGCTCAAGTCTAACTGTAAAAGAAGTCTTTCTTTAGAATAGATGAGTTACTCCACTGTTGTAACCAGAACTGTCTAGATCACTTATCTTCAATTTTCTTAAAAATTTTTTAAGTTAATTTATTTTGAGAGGGGGACGGGGAAGGATACAGAGAAAGGGAAAGAGAGAGAATCTGATGTGGAACTCAGTCTTATGAACAGTGAGATCATGACCTGAGCAGAAGAGTCAGACACTTGATGATCTGAGTCACCCAGGAGCCCCTCCAATTTTCTTAAATTCTGAACTCAAGTCTTTGGAGACAAAGCATACTACAACAGGAATGATTAACAATATTTCCAGAAGTCCCGTAACTGAAATAATTACAATTCATTCCTAATCATCATTTTAACACAATTCTTGGAAATGACTATCTATTGCATTTACTGCAATTCACTCAACAACTATTTATTTGTTGTGGACCTGCTACATGGGAGGTTGTGTGCTAGGTATTGAAAATTCAACAATGAATACAGAATTCCTCCTGACTGCATAGGATTTCCAGTCTAAAAACTTTCAACTTACAAATGATTAGATGGTTTTGGAAGGATAAAAAGTAATATATATATTACATGTATATGTAAGTAATTTATGCTTGTTTGTTTCCGTAAATCTGATAGAAGCTTGACATCAGCTTTCTTATTTTAAACGTTTGATCAACATCCTCATGTGTAATTGAGGGCATGTCAAATAATGTTACTTGAATTAGAGGGAGTGACACTTCATTGCATGTGTTACCTGCATACGCACGCCAAGGGTGCTGGATGCATAAAGTTCTATGGAAGTCTCTCTAATAGGTTTCAGTTGTGGCTTCTTCTCACTGCCAGTGTTGCTCATAGTTCCTTAAAAGTTCCCCCCCAACAACCACTACAGAGGCACAATTGTTCACTGAAAATAAATCAGGGAGATTTCTAATAGAGGTTATCTTCTGGTGCTCTGTTTATAAACTGCACTCCAGGAGAACTACGCATGATACAACATTCATAGAATAATGACTGATTAACAAATTAACTCCAAATCTGTCTCCACACTGTAACTTTTATTGAAGCACCCTTATTTGTGTCTTTGAGTCAACTCAGAGTCAGCCTCCTTCCCTTATCACTTAACAGCTTTTAAAGTGTTCTAGCTAAATTGTAATGTTCTCATGAATCTTCACTCCATGAAACCGAATCCACTGAGTCTTAAAAGCACACATCATCAGATGTGGTTTAGAGCATTCCTGACAGTCTCATCACTCACTTCTTCCTGATCTAATTCAGGTTCCTCCACCTCCACATTCTTCTAGTCTGGTGGATGAAGTTTCTGAGGTAGAGGATCTTCCATATCACTTTCTATTTTGTCTATTAATCTGGAGTCTTTCCACAAGTTTTGTAAAATAATTTGAACAATAGTCACAAAAGGTTATATAGTAGTGGCTCAAGTACGGACTCTGGAATTAGACTTCCATCTTCAAATCTGAGTTCTGCTGATTACTAGCTCTGTAACCTTGCACTAATCAATTAACTTCTTAAAGATGCTTCTGAATATGTTAGATGGGGATAAGAAGAAAATTACCTAGCTCATTTGGTTGTTGTGAGAAAATCGCAATAAATGAGATAAAGTACTGAGCATCCATATAGGAACTGAAATACAGTAAACCCTGTAAGAACTGTTAGCTCTTTTTAATACCAAGAATAATTCCAGAAACAGTGAATAACATGATACCTAATTCAGCTAATCAAGGTCCTTTTTGTTTGTTTGTTTTTTTCTCAGAATATCTGCAAAAAGAAAAAAAAAGAATATCTGGGTTTGTTGTTTGGGTTTTTTTTTTTTGTTTCTTTTTGGTTTTTGGTTTTTTTTTCAGACAGGATGTGTGAAACGATTAGGTCTGATTAAAGTCATTTATGAAGTCAACCTGTGATTTATTGTGATAGTTGGAAATTCTAACTGTTGAACTTTGAACATGATAGCTCATTCCAAAGGTTATAGCATAATTGTTTTAAATGCTATTGTCCTAAATATATATGGATCCGATTCATATGTCTTAAATATATCTGGTTCTTTTTATAAGTCAGAGAGTTTTAGAAAAACAATTTCATTTCTCTCAAAATATTCTTTGAGTTTAAAATGAGGAAGATGTAAGTTATTCATATTCAGTAGATGGATAAACTAAGGAATTGAAGGTTTAAGTGACTCATGAAAGACCACTCTGCCACTTAAAAGTAGAATGAATATTATAAAAATGTTTCCTGTTTCCTGTGAAGTTTGAGTAGGATTGCTCCTAAGACTATTTTGAATAAGAAATCATATATCTCCCATAAATCCTGAAAGATTAGCTTATGGGGGAAATGAGCAAAACATCAGGTAAAGAAATAAAGTAATTGGCATTAGTTAAAGCTTGAAGGAAATGGGACGCAGGCTGCCAAATATACAAAAAAATAAACGACATAAAAAGTAGTTAAACAAGGGATATTAAAATATCACCAGCAAGAGCGAACACAAAGTGAAAACTGAGTGTGAAATTTGTGTGACTTTGAAGTGGCCAAGATATTAAATTCATTTTTTTTAAATGTCTTTAGTATAAAAGAAGAAATTGGGCTGCCAAGTCATAAAATCTTGCAAAAATATATTTCAACCAAAAGCCTGTTTGCGAAGTACTTTTTCACTTGAACATAGATCAGCATGTCCAGATGACAGGGATCCATGGGTATTAATGTAAATGGCAAGTGAAATTTCTAAGCTTCTTACAACTATGTTAGAAGTCTCATCTAGTCGCTGATATTTCTAGGAACTGTCTTCTTGGTTGATATTTCTTTCTCAACCTCTCATAAATATTTAGGTAGAAGTATGTATTTGAGGTCGCCTACTGATTGCCTGAACAAAACAGCTAGAAGGTTTAATTAACCTAGTGACCTCACTATTCTGGATACTTAGAACTTCGCAACTTAGTTTTGCTTATTCATAAAATGACTTGTGTTAGTTGGTTTGGTCTTTGTTCATTTTAACATCCAACACCACTACTCCTTTAACCAATCTAATTTTCCAATTAAATAAAAAAAATAAAAACAGTTATGTTGTATGTGGACAAAAAACACATGTGCATTAAATCAGGTATTGCTAACTTCTTAGGTCCTTTGGATGACTTATTATTTGAGCTTGGATTGAAGTTGTAAATCTAGAACAGAAGAAGCAGAAAAGTTGGTCTGCAACTTTGTTATGTCAATTCAAGTGAGTCGCTTCATTTCTCATAGCGTTCGTTTCCTCATCTGTAAAATGCTGTTGGTCAGTCTAGGGTAGGCTAGGCTATGGTACCTAATAATCACCAAAACAGTGATTCTTACTCAGGGTCTCAGGCTGATGGAAGCCATACCTCCATGCTTTCGTGATTGCTACGAGAAAAGAAACATTGCTCCGGAAGTTAGATGTTTTTGCCCGGAAGTGATATATGCCACATCAGCCCAGATTTCATCAGTTAAAGCAAATCATGTGGCTATGTTTAACTTCAAAGGAGTGGGGAGTACAATTCTATGATATTTCTGAAAGGAGAAAAACTAGATTATTTATAAATAGTTTTATTGCTCTCTGGAATAATCGGAATTACTAATCTGAAAATGAAATCCTTTTTGGAAAATACAGTATGCTTAATCAATGACTATATTTTGTTTGTATGTATTTTTAAAGTAAAATAAACCACATATTTTAAGGATAGTGTCTTCTGAAGTAGAATATTTCAATGTGCTTAATCACATGGTAAATTCAGATTTTATTATAATTTTGCAATGTTCTTCACAAAGACTCTGGGGATGCTTGGGACTGTCTAGAAGCAAAAAATGGTTCAGTTTCTAAAAATAAGTTAGACTTTATAATTCACAATATTAAAAACAATATTTAATGAAAAACAGAACTGTCAGACGTTAACTAACATGGAAAAATTGAGAAAAATCTTTCTCAAATTTATTTGTATATAAGGACCTATTTTTTCATCTCCTTTTGAGTTGTGTTTGTATCTGTGATGTAAATTGGAGAATGGAGTTAATTCCAGGGAATGTTACTTTTGATTCATTTTCCTGCAGACAGAATTACCTGGATAAATTACAGCAAAAATTAGTCAGAGGTGCAGTGTTTAAAAAGAAAATGAGTTGCTTTCCTTAGCTTGGAAGACATCAGATTCCTCCTATTTCAGTCCCTTCAGTTTCCCGTGCAAAGGAAGTTCCAGGCATGTAGAGAGAAAAACAGCAGGGCATCTCACCCACAGACAGCAGCATCAGCAGGAGGTGAAGGAAGCCAGAGAAGCCAGGGAGAAGTTAGTCTTCATCCAGTCAGTCCTCTCCTGGCTCCATCCTGGGTTGAGGACTTCTTCATGAAAACGTGTCCTCTGCTGAGTATGGAGAAAGCATGCCAAAGCAAATTCTGTGCGTATTAAGTCATGTACCCACTGCTAGCAAGTTGTTACTATTCTGTGTGAAGCATACCTCCATCACTTACATGATGTGCGACTTGAGAGAATCCTTAAATCTCTCTAAATCTCCATCTCCTCATCTGAAAAATGGTTAAAATATCACTTGCCTACACACTTGCCCGGTTTAGGGGAGAATCAAAGGAGATGATGTTTGTAAAAGCAACCTGCAATGGTAAACATCAAATATGTGTCTGATTGTATTCTCTCTACCATTCTGCCCTCAACCTTTGTTTATTTTTCTTTTTATACACATGAGATGACGTCGCTTTGTGTGGCACAATGTAAGTATGAGATCCAACACTCAGGGTGATAGCTGAATTTCATTCTTTTCTTCCCACTCAAGAAAGCACAGCGGCATTCAAGTGAATAGGAGTGATATTATTAGAGAACAAACTGGATTCCTGTAAATTCATTTCAAAAGAGAATCATTTGCAAATGTATGGGCCTGTATGTAGTAACAACATTTGTGGCATATCTCACGATAGATTACAATCCATCAAGGGATCCAGACTCTGGTAGAAAGCCACGTTTGCATTCACTTAGAGAAAGATGCCATGCTACGGTTCAGAGAGTCATATACCCTCTACGTTGTGGCATACAAAGGTGGTATTTGTAAATCCATTATTGACTTGAGGGGTGAACAGCAGCAGAGGCCACGGTGGCAATCATGAAGGTGGCTAACACTGACTCCGACGGTAGTCAGTGTTTGCCCAGGCATAAGAATCTGGCAGATCTCATTACTGCTGAATAAATGATAGTGTGTAAGAGAAAGCAGGGTGGATAACAGGCTTGTGGATGTCAGATTGTAGGTACCATTGGAGCTCTCACAAAGGGCATCAGTCATAAGAAGGGGACAAATTACCGAGACATTCACCCATGACTTTCCACATCATTTCCTAACACTTCTTCACCTGCCATCAATTCCAAAGAAAACGACTATTTTAGATCCTAACCTAAATTGAGTGTTTCCCCCTCGCATCTTGTTGTTGTACTTTTTTCCTGTCTAGTCATAATACGCACCAAAAACAACATGTGAGGACAATTTTTACTTAGGATATACCCGGTGGCTTGAGTACACGGTTCATTATAGAGCTGTGAGCAGTCAGAGGCTGGCAGTCTTACTTAATGGAATAACAGATAGAGAGCAAGAATAATAGCTCCCTTGTCTCTCAGTCTATTAATAGTGGAACCATTCATATTGCAAAATGACTGGTAATAAGAATATTTTAAGGGGGAAAAAGCCTTCGCAATAAATGAACTTTTATAGCTAAAATGGTTGTTAGAACATAAGTCTAATTCTTAAGAAAATAAAACACCAGTTTACTGGATACACAGATATTTATTATTTGTTATTATTGTTTGTTTACTATGTTATTCTTCCTTTCTAAAAAAGGTGTTTAGTCATTTCCGTCTTAGCATCAATGTCCAAAAAATACATGGCAACTCATGACCTAGGAATATATTTATATAACATCACAAACGTTTTCCATGGCAACAAGCCTCGTCAAGCTGTCAGATGCCACGAGACAGACTTCTGAGCAGTTCCCAAACAAATATAATTCTAATATAGAAATGAATAAGAATCCGGCTGTTCTACAGTGATATCTAATATTGGACCCACACACAGATAGAACTGCACACCAAAAATAAATAAATAAAAAAGTAAAAAGGAGAAGATGATTTACCTTAAAGATGCATGCCAGATAAGCGTTGCCTCCTGGCATGGTGTCATTGTCTCAACTCTGCCTACTCATACAGTAGTTTATTTTCAGGAGATTGTGACTATTGTCTTGAAGTCCTGGTGATTTTCCTCAAGCATCTGTATTCTCTACACAGTGAAAATTCAATAAAAAATGTTGACATTCAGCAGTGAAGGTAAACACTGCTGCCATTGATATTCCCCCAATGAGAATTGTAAAGACTTAAATTTGTGCTGATAAAAAAGACAAAACTTTGACTTATTTATTCTACCTCCTCTGTACTTCCTGGTGGCCCAAAAAGCCACAGAATAATATGGATGTTTGATATGGGATTGCCGTGTACTTCTTTGGCAGCAAACCGTAGATGGATAGATAATAGATAAATGGATGGATGAGTGGATGGATTTATCTCATGACAGAGTAAGAAATAACTGTCATTCATCTCAGGCTATACAGTATGTTTTGGTCAACAAGTTAATTATTATACAAAATTTGCAGTTGAGCAAAATGGGAACAAAAAAGTACAGTTATTCATTCTGCACTTTTAATTAAGCTTTTGAAAGTTAATGGGGCACCTGGGTGGCTCAGTCAGTTGAAAAATCCAGCTCTGGATTTTGGCTCAGGTCATGATCCCAGGGTTGTGAGATCCAGCCCTGTGTCGGGCTCCATGCTGAGTGTGCAGCCTGCTTAAGACTCTCCCTCTCTCTCTCTCTCTCTCTCTCTCTCTTCCTCTGTCCCTCTCTCTGACTCACACTATCTCTCTCTCTAAAATAATAAGTTAAAAAAAAAGAAGAGTAAAATCTAACAGTGTGATTTCTTTGCTCTAGAAGACTTTAGTTTTAGAGCTCAATTTTTGTCCTGATTCTGCCATTGTTTTGATAAGCTATTGTTATTTAACATAAACATCCTAAAACTTAGTGGCATAAAAAATTAAATATCTCTTACAATTCTGTAGATTGGCTGGGCTCAGTCAAGCCCAGTCTTAAAGGTGGTCCTTCTGTGCCACATTCACTGGGAGGCGGGGCGGAGCAGTCATCTGAGATTGGGACACTGGGTCAGCCAGACTCTCTCTCTCTGCATGCTGTCTCATTGCATCTCCCTCTCCGTGTAACGTCTTTAAATAGTCTCTCCTAAAGAACAGTCAGACTTCTTAGTGGGGGCTAGGGATTCCAAGAGTACAAAGCAGAAGCCGCCAAGTCATCATAGGGCTTAGAATTGAAAGTAGGACAGTGTCGCTTTTGCTGAAATCTATTCATTATAGTGAATCATGGATTCAAAGGGAGGGACCACACAAATGTGTGACCGTCAAGGGGTGTGGTTAATTAAGGGTCACCAGTATAACAGGCCGTGTACTTCACACGTAGTGTGACCTAAAGAATCATTTTCTCAATTGCCAAATTAAGAAGTTGTACTAGATTAAAGCCTTCCTTTAACAGTCCAAAGTTCCCTGAGCCATTCCCTGCAGTATAGTATTTCAGGAAAATGGACTCCAAAACCCATGGACTTATGGACTTATTTTCAAATCCACACTAAACATTCCTCAAGTCAAGAAGAAATGACAGGTAGCTCTAACTTAGTAAATTAACTATGACCTTCCTTTTATACCTTCTCTTATCCCTTTAGTTTTAATTTCAATTGATGGCATTCCGTATTTCTGGTTCTTCTTGGCAAAAATCTGGAAATGATTCTTGACTCCTTTTGTCAACGACATCCACCAAGCAGTAAGTCATAACAATACTATTGTTATCTCCATTTTTTTTCAAATGGAGAAAGTAAGACAAAGGGAGGTGATAACCTTCCCGGTATCATAGTACCAGTAAGTGGAGGAGCCCATGTTCTTTATCACGATGCTGCCGTAGGAGCAGTGATCCTTGGCTCCAAAAAGTAGAAAAAGATCGGAACTTAGACTGAATGCTTACAAACACACGGTTGTTTTTTTTTTTTTTTTTTGAAAGTACAATATAAACTTGAATTGGTTGTGTGATAGATCATATGTAAATTTGTAAAAAATTTTTGTAATAGTGTATATCTAGGAAGATAGCTTTAGGGTCAGGGTAAGTTGGCTATCTTAACAATAGTTTGCAGCCCTATCATCACACACACACACACACACACACACACACACACACACATCAAAAAATATCTTACAACATAAATTCTATGGAAAGCTGTAACATAAATTCTGTTTTATGGGTGAGGAAGACTGAGACATTCATGTTAAGTGACAGCCCAAGGGAGTTGGCACTAGCATCAAGTGTAGAAACTACTAGCAATGAGTAGCTAATAATTAATTAGCTGAAGGAACTGGACATATGGCACAGGTTAGAATTATTCAGAAGGCCAAGAATTTGAGGTCAGCCTCTCAATAACAGAATTAATCTGTTACTTTGTATCTGCCTTAGTTAAAATCTCTGCAGAGAAATGAGAAATGGTAGACAAGGATCATGTACTACAAACTTTAACTAACTAAATAGTTTTGAAACTATTTTTAATACAATGTTTGTGTTGGGGGTACAAGATAAGGTCCTTGAAACACTTGAAGTATATATAAAGGCTTTTCTGGAAATAAGGGAAACTATTCATGGAAATGTTTTTTTTTTTTTCCTCCTGAGAGTGAAATAAATCAACAAATTGCTATTTAAAGCATGTGAATAATCCCCTTCCCCCAACTCTTTCAAATTTCTTGTTATGGCTTTGGATATTTTTTTCCACTAATTTTCACTGCAAAAAGAAAAATACCACATTGGCAAGGATATGGAAATTTTCTTTGAAGCCACTGAATAGTTATAGTTTGGCTGATCGCTCTCTCCCCTTTCTTGCCTTTTGGATGCTGTTTGACAGTGCCCTAAGGGACGGTCCCTTGAGACTGGGAAAGAATTTCTTCCATCTTTGTTGTTTCCTGACAACACACATTAGAGAAAATTGGGAAGGGACTTCACACAGACCTAATAAGCACTGATCTAAGCAGTCTCCACAAATTCAAGTGTGCTCATTGCACTCAAGGATTGGTTAACTTGATTAGTAAACATTCCTCTGTTCTGCCATCTTTCTGTGGTTCCCAGTTTCATCCAGGCTTAATATAACTACCATTTGGTTTATATTACCGCCTACCCTGGCAATTCGTAAGTCTACTACATCTAAATTCATTTATCAATTGCTATTAAACTCCTATAAGTGTATGTGTCAAAATATATGTTAGTAACAATGAAAAGGGAGGGTTGTGGAAATATCAGTTCCTCCCACTGCCCCTAATAAAGTGCAGAGTATTTTTCCCCCTTGCAGTGTATTTATCTAAGGCTGTGCCATGAGTGGAGACCAGAAAAAAGTTATTAGAATGTTTTGGTTTTAGGTCCAGCCCAAATTGTCCACTCTGCTACCCTACCCCAAGTGACCTAGTCAGAAGATTTTTCTCATGACATCTCTGGCCTCATCCCAGGGAAACCCACCAGCCTTACTTCTGTATAATGCATAATTAGATTGTGTTTTAATCTAAGAGACAGACTTTTCTTGAGTTTTACTTTTGGAAAAAAACATATTTTAGGAATATATATCACCTCAATTCTGAGGCCCAAATAGGAGTTAATATATTGATCATAGAATTTAGGGCTGAAAATGGCTTCAGAGAGTTTTAAGTCCAAGTTCCAATAATTCTTTGAGATCCCTCAGAATCCATCCTCCACTAACTTCTCCACTGCCACTGCCTCTCTGTCTGTGGAAGCATCTCCCATGTGGGCTGCTGATTCCTGACCCACTTCCCTAACTCCAGGCATCGCTCCCCGCCCACCCCACGCCCTGTGCACACACACACACACACACACACAACTCCGTCGCCAGAGTAATCTTACTGAGACATAAGCCTGACCAAATTATTCCCGGACTTAGAAATCTCTAGTAATTTGCCATTCCAGTTGGATGAAGTCTAAATAAAATAGCATGGGCTTTCTAGTCTGTTCCAACAACCCTCACCCGTCTCATCTCTATGCCTTCCCTTCTATTTCATGGGCACACAGGTCAGATGTTTCACTGTCACCCAAAAAGGGTCATCTTCTTTCATACATTTTGACCTCTGCACCAACTGTAATCTCCTTCTCCTCCTAGTGAACTCCTGTTTATCTCAAAGACGTGAATTAAAGGTTACCTTTCTGTGAAGCCTTTCCCAATATTCACAAGGAGAGTTAGAGTACAGCTACAGTACACTTGACTATTGCCTTCAGTGGATATCTACTATAGCACATGCCACACCACATTTATCCTTCCCCATTGGGCATCATGCATGGAAGTTGTATCTCATACATATTTCTCTCTAGATTAGTGCTGGCCCAGAGAAAACACTTCATTCATTCATTTTTTCATTCATTCATTCACTTATATATTCATTGAATTAACATGGTGGTGTTACTGGTTTAGTATTGCAAAACATATTAAACATGGCTCCTTATTTCAGATATTATAATTTACTTAGGGAGAGAGACTCGAGACAAACACACAAATGAATAAATGTTTAGTGTTTGTGATACATGCTTTGATAGAAAAAGAACAGAGCATAAGAAAAAAAGAGGAATGATTGGAAGAGCTAACTTCAGTGGGGGGAGAGAGAGGGAAAAATCTTTGAGAGTGTGGCATTTAAATTGGGATCTGCAGGGTGGGTAGAAAGTAGTCAAGAAAAGAGTGAGAAAAAGCATGTGTGAAGGTCTCATAGTGGGAACAAGCTTGTGAAAGAAATTGTAAATAGGTCAACACAGCTAAAAATGGAATGAGCAAGGGGAGTAAAATGTGGAAAGGCCTGAGGGACAGGCAAGACCAAGTGAGAGTTTGGGTTTTATTGGAAGTGCATTGGAAGTGCATTGGGAAGCCATCTAAGGGTTAATGAATGTTGAAAGAAAGTTCCAGGAACAGACGGCACATTACCTTTGGAGTAACAAGAAGCTTTCTTCTTCTTCAGGGATCCTGGATGAGAGATTAATTGAGTTAATGCTAGTGGAGAGCCCAGAGGAGGAAAAGTTTGTCACTAATCCTTACAGACTAGAATTATTGACAGTTCCCTTCAGGGCAGGCCAACCCTATTTGTCGCCAAGAGCTACAGTTTCAACTGTTTGAAAAGTTATGAGATCACTCCCTTATGACTGAGAAAAACATAGAATGTGCCCTCAAAGGAATTTGATTGATTAAAGACCAGGCCACAAGGACTGCATAACAAGAACATTAACTAGCAGCACGCTAGACACCTTCATTTGGATTCTAAAAGTCACCTCAAGCTCAGTCTGCCTAACACGAACTGACCCATCCCTGTCTCCAACCCTGCCATCACCACCTGTGTCCATCTGGGCCCTCCCAGTGTTCCTTATCTCATGCCTGGTACCTCTGTCAATCCCAGATATCAGCACTGACACTTTCCTGTCCCTCCCGCCCAGAACCAATCCATCACCAAGTCCTTCTTTTTGACTTCCTAGCCATCCCAAATCTGTCAAAATCCCTGCATCTCCACTATCACCACACAGTTTAAGATATTATCTCTTGCCTGGACCTGTACTAGCCTACTAATGGGTATTCCCTGTCAATGACTCAGCTCTTAAGATTATTCTTTATCCAGTAGTCAGAGAGAGCTTTAAATATACAAATTGGCATGTCCCCACCACTGGCAGTGTTTAAGGTAAACTTGGAAGAACAAAACTCCTGTGACTTTGGATGCTCCAACTAACTGGTCTAGATTCTGCCTATGCTTGTTTCTGTATTCCTATCTAGTTTAATCCTGTGTTATGTCTCCCCTACACTCTATGAGCCTGCCATACTGAATGCCTTTCAGTTTCATGAGGGCATCAGGCTCTAACTTTCCAGCAGACCCTTATAGGCAATGTTCCATCTGTTTGAAAAGACTTACACTCCCTCTACACTACTGACACATATATGTTCATCATACGGCAGCTCAACCATCACTTTACCAAAGGAATTCCTCACCTCCTTAACTACTGCCAATCTCCCTATAATACAATGTCATAGAATCACACATCCATCTTGTGTAGCCCTCACAATAGTGGATGTTTTACATCTGATTAAGCTTTCTCTCTCCTACTATACTGTAAGGTCCAAAGAGCAGGATTCTTATCTGCCTAGCTTCCTTATTACATCCTCAATACTTAGTATTTAGTAGGTACTCAAAAACAGCTATTTGAGTAGGTGGTCAAAAATTAGGAGATTTGTGCCCCAGGGTATAAGATTGTTGTCTGGATTGACAACTGAAGTGATCCTCTTGCTCACTCTCTACTTCACCAACCTCTAAAACTGTTTCTGCTCCAGAGTCTAAGACCTCCTTGTGCGTCTGTGAGAAATTAAAACACTCCTCTCACTCAATTTTCCCTTGAAGCCATTAACAATTTATACTGATTTCCTCAACTAAGTATCAAGTAATTCTTCTGCCACTACTGAGTTTAGACAATCAACGAAGCTTCTCTTGCCACCATCTGCAATCAACTCTCCCCATGGCCATGTTTGGCCCTATTCTTATTGGTTCTCTAGTTCACTCTAATGTATCCAGAGTTACCTGTCTAAAATGCAAAACTAATTGGCTCCCCAATTTGTACTCGGGTTGTAGTCCAAGTGAATTCCGAGATCTCTTATGAGTCGGCCCTATTTGTACCACCCCATCTCTCCACTCTCTCCACCACATAGCCCTAGCTGACCTTGCTGTCACTTAGTGGGCCTTTAAATATGCCCTTCTCTCTCCCTCTCCTCCTAGATCCCTTTCCTGCATATATTTCAGGTCTTCACTTGGAAGCCACCTCTGCCAGATTTTGATCCCCAGACTTTGAGTCAGTCGGTTTATGTCAGAACACCTGTTAATTTCTTCAATAATACAGTTCTTCTCATACAGTATTCAACTGCTGTTTAATAAAGGTGGTCTTGGCTTGATTTGGCTGGGTAAAACAGATAAAGTATTATCATTGGTAGTTCTGTAAAATATCTTTCTGTATGAGGTGAGCATGAGCGATTTTCTGCTGAAGAATGAAAAAAGGAGGGTGCATAAATGCTTGGATAAGAGTAGGAAATTAACGGAGGTATTACAGCATCCTACAGGATTTATGCATGCTTTGAAGACTGAGAGTAGGGTCGCATTATGACTTCTGAGGACTCTAGGCATTTTTGTCTCAATGAGCCCCTTTCTATACACACACACACACACACACACACACAGAGAGAGAGAGAGAGAGAGAGAGAGAGAGAAGTTGGCATGAGTTGGCATAAAGACAAATATATTAATATTATATAATTAAGTATTTTATTCATCCTAAAAGTTCTTGTTTTTAACCTTCTAATTCTGAAAGAAAGTAAAGGGTTTTCAGAGGGCTGTGAAAGTATCATGGACCAGTCCACATTACTTTCACAGCCCCCTGAAAATCCACCATACTTTCACAGACCCCTGAAAATCCTTTACTTTCAAAATCTGTTTGGCAAGTACAATGTTTTGCAGCTCTTAGATACTCTGGATGGAGTAGTGGATAAAGTGGTCCTGGGAGATCAATGAGAGAAAGCAGATTCTCCAAATAGTGGGTGGACACTATAGATGCCAAAGGGAACCTGGTAGGAGAACCGTAGCCCAAGGGGTATGAATATGTTCTTGAAGGCATGTGAGATGATCTCTTATGAACCCTAGAAATAGAAAAGGGTTAGTTAGGTTGTGCAATCAACAACATCCCAACAAGAAACAGATGGCACACTCAAATGGGAGAAATCATGGAAGGTTTATTTACAAAGGTAGTATTTTCAGAGATGTGGGCGTAAGAGAAACAGAGGCAGAGGGCATAGAAACTGTTACTCTAAACCTTTCAGTCTCCAGGATGGAGAGCAGGATGGACAAAGATGAGGAGTGGGTCTGCAGAGGCAATGGAAAATCTCATCATTTAATGTTAATGCAATCACATTCATACACACAGGCTAACACTATCTAGTCTCATTTAGATTAAGGACTTTTATTGTTTACATCTTTCTTTAGACTGAAAATTTAGTGACAGTGGAAACTATGCTCTACAGTACATGGTTGTATCCTTAGTACTTCACACACAGTCTGGCCCATAATGGATGTTTAAGTATTTGTTTAAAAAATTTTTGTTTGAATGTTTATTCATTTTTGAGAGACAGAGAGAGAAAGAGCATGAATGGGGGAGGGGCAGAGAGAGAGGGAGACACAGAATCCGAAGCAGGATCCAGGCTCTGAGCTGTCAGCAGAGAGCCCGATGCGGGGCTCAAACTCACAAACCGTGAGATCATGACCTGAGCCGAAGTCCGACGCTTAACCGATTGAGCCACCCAGGCGCCACAATAAGTATTTGTTAAATAGAATGAATGAATGAGTGAATTAAAAGAAAAATTTCTGAGCTTTTTTCCACCACAGTCAGGGGTACCAAAAGATGACTTGGCAAAGAGGGCATGTTTTCCAAAAGAAGAACAAGACCCACCTGGTCAGTAGAAACCACAGGGACTTCCTGAGGGAGTAGAATGTCTCCAAGCAAAGCAGCTATTGCAGAGATAACTGGGGGTAGTCTGAAGATAGTGCCTCAGCCTGTCAGGATTCCAAAATGGAATAATTCTCTCAGGAAATTGAAAGCAATTAATTAATACTCTTAGTTGTATATTAAGAAACTATAGTATTAGAGTCAATGCAATGTCTAATGTAGGTCTTTGTCAATTACGCTTCTTTGCTTACTCATTCTAGCAAACAAATCTCTATTAGAGACCCTGGAATGTCCAATAGGTTATACTTATATGTCACATGGTTCGGGTAAAGAGTGTGTGACAGCATCTTACCTACCCATCCCCTATGATAAGCCAAATTCCTAATATCATCTCTGTCACAAACCTAGTTTGCCTAGCATGTTAACACATCCCAGTTTTATTAAAGTCCCATATCCTGGAAAATCCCTCCATCACAGTGTACCAGGAAAGTACTCTCTGTAACCTTGCCATATGAGTTACTGATGTATTATTTCTCAAAGTATGATTGAAAATGCAATTATTGTCGCACATTTCTCCTTTATTTTGTTGATACAGTTTCTTTTTCTTACTTGTTTCTGGTATGGCTTAGAGACCATATTTGATGTTAAATCATCAAAGAAGTTTCTAAATAGTAATACTGGCATTACTGGCATTTATTTCAGTTCCCCAATATGTTATCCTTATCAACCATGGTCAAGAATTTGAAAATAGGGGCACCCAGTTGGCTCAGTCAGGTAAGTGTCCAACTCTTGATTTTGGCTCAGGTCATGATCTCACGGTTCATGAGTTTGAGCCCCACGTTGGGCTCTGCGCTGGCGGTGCTGCAGAACCTGCTTGAGATTCTCTCTTTCTCTCTCTGCCCTTCCTTTGTTCCCTCTCTCTCCAAAATAAATAAATAAATAAATAAATAAACATGGAAAAAAAAGGATTTGAAAAGAGGTGGTCATCCCGGTAATTACAATCTATATTATCTCCTCAATTTTGCTCATGGCGTAGAGGCAGTGTCCAGGATGTCCAGAAGTCAAAGATAATCCCAGTCTTCTCAAGGACCATGCTAGGATTTGAATGGAATTGCTCACAATCAGATTTGCTTACAGATTGCCAGGTGGGCAAAACGCCTCTCTAAATTTACCCTGTAACTTTTACATGCGTCAGAGAAAGTAAGTAACAAATGATATATACGCTTACTGGTGGGTGGAATCCTCAAACTTAAAGAAAAGGAAAACCATATGGGCATAAAATGGACTTTGTGTTAAAAGTGGATTTCTTTTCTTGTAATGAATTGTTCCATACTTTATGTAAATAAAAATTTTTAAAGTTTCTCTAGGATACAACTATTACAGCTTGCCCACTGAGTGGGTATGTTGTGAAAGAAAGTAGTGAGAATTTGAGCAATTTTTAAGTTGTTTTAAGCCCATGTGAAATGAAATATGCCTCACTGGTGTGTTCGTATGTGTGTTAACTTTCTTGAGTCACTTACTTTACCTAAGAGCTAAAAATCTATCCTGCCTAATGTGGACTCCATTCCAAGAAATGCTGAGGTAGCACAGCCTGATGTGGGCGGAAGTGAGCCGAGGGTGATATTCTCCTTGTCTATCTGTTTGGGTCAATCAAGCTGAAATCTCTTGAGCATAGGCCAATGTGAATCTTTGATATAGAACGTATCTGAATGCTCTTCTGAATTCTGTTCTAACTGTGAGCAGTGTTCTTGTTACCTGTTTCTATGCTTTTTGTGGGTAATGCGCACCAAATAACTGCCTTCTTGAAACTCCATTAGTAGCTCCAGCACAGTGATTGATAGAAAGAGCAAGAGAAGTTATTCATTAAGAAACATTGACCCGGGCTGCCTGGGTGGCTCAGTCGGTTAAGCGGCCGACTTCAGCTCAGGTCATGATCTCACGGTCTGTGAGTTCGAGCCCCGCGTCGGGCTCTGTGCTGATGGCTTGGAGCCTGGAGCCTGCTTCGGATTCTGTGTCTGCCTCTCTCTCTCTCTCTGCCCTTCCCCTGCTCATGCTCTGTCTCTCAAAAATAAATAAACGTTAAAAAAATTAAAAAAAAAAAAAAAAGAAACATTGACCCTTGGGGCGCCTGGGTGGCTCAGTGGTTAAGTGTCCGACTTCGGCTCAGGCCATGATCTCATGACTTGTGAGTTTGGGCCCTGCGTACACCTCCCTGCTGACAACTCAGAGCTCGGAGCCTGCTTCAGATTCTGTGTCTGCTTCTCTCTCTGCCCTTCCCTCACTCTCTCTCTCTCTCTCTCTCTCTCTCTAAAATAAACAGTAAAAAAAGTAAAAAATAAATAAATAAAAAGAATCACTGAGCCTTGTTCAAATAAGTTTTTGTTCCTGATTGGTTTGAGGGTAAAAACCGATTAAAGAATACTTGAATTATGACAATTACAATATTAACATTAATAATAAATAACATTACTTGTTACTTATTTTTAGGGCATTAAATAGTTTTCATGCCTTATCTCATTTAATCCTATGAGGTGGATCACCGCCATTTTATAGATAAGTAAACTGAGCCATGGAAAGATTGAACTATGCCAGTTCACACAGCTAATAAGTAGAGACAAAAGAAGAATACAGTGTCTGTCTGAAAGAACTGGCTCTCTTTAATACTACCCTTACTCAAATAGATAAGTAGTAAAACTCCAGTGAAATAATAAGCTTTTATTATTATTATTTATTTATTTTCGTGGAGCTGCTAAACCAGAGTTCTTTTCTACAGACAAAAATAGGAAACAGAGTGGGGGTGCCTGGGTGGCCCATTTGGTTAAGTGTCCAATTCTTGATTTTGGCTCAGGTCATGATCTCACAGTGATGACATGGAGCCCCGAGCCCAGCCCCTCATCCAGTCACAAGTGAGACCCACATACCCTACTTTGGGCTGTACTTTGAGCATGAATCCAAACATTCTCTCTCTCCCTCTCCCTCTGCCCCTCCCCAGCCTGCGTGGCTCCCTCTTTGTCTCTCTGTCAAGAAAAGAAAAGAAAAGAAAAGAGAAGAGAAGAGAAGAAAAGAAAAACGAACAGAGTAAAAGGGAGCACTTTGAATAATGGAAGGCAGTTTTATAAGTAGCCCTCAGGCCATAAGCTGTGCCTTTCTCATATAAAGTAAGAAAGGTTTAACAACGTGACTTCTACTTTATTCTTGGAGTGAATATGCAAGTATTTGATAGTCAAACAGAAAATAGTTTACTAAGGCCAATTTGTGACCAAGTTCACCTTGGAGAAAATGCCTTTCTCTGCAATTACCTTATCCACACTGCTTTGTTCAGGCTCAAATAAGGCCTATTTCAACTTGGAATAGTAAAAATTGGAATAAAGTTAAAGAAGTTTATAAAGTACAAGGCTGAAACTCTCTGTACTTTAAAGTTTTTTATTATATCTTTTCCTGTTTCCTTCCCTTCTTGATTAGGTCAACCGTAAAGCCATTAGACATGTCAGAACAAGGTACACGTTCTGGGGCAATAGAGATAAGGGAGCCTTGGTAGACCAGGTTGGGATGTTTAAGCCCAAATAAGGTGAAGAGGACTTCCTTGCAGTGGGGAGTGGTCTCATGCATGTTGGACACCAAGCAGAATGAAGAAAACATTTATGCATGGGACTGGCCTGGCATGGTGTTCCAGAAATCAAGTAAAGTGAAGAAGGTGTCCACTCCACACACCCTACCCTAGCACATAGTGAGGGGAGCAAGCATGCAAGGGAAGGAGTAGCAGCAGACAAAGGGGATTGGTTAAATATAGGGGGTTGACCAAAAAAGTAAATCTGTGAATGATAATGGTATCAGGTTTCTCATAGTTAGAAAAGAGTGTTACAAATATTGAAAGTGAGATAATAGAATAAACCCTGAGGTTTGAGATTAGAATTGGAAAGATCTGTGTGACTACATGGGATGGGTAGATGGATGAATAGACGGATGGATACATAGATGGATGGGTACATAGATGATAGATAGATAGATAGATAGATAGATAGATAGATAGATAATAGATGATGATAGATAGATAGATAGATAGATAGATAGATAGATAGATGATAGATAGATAGATAGATAGAAAGATGATAGATAGATGATAGATAATGTATTATACCCACAAATATATACATATATATGCATGTCTATATGTTTGTTTATCTTTGTTGGCTGGGAGGATGAGGGAGCAGCATATCTCAATAGCAATGAATACATTTATATCCCAGATCTTGCCTTCTAAATACCATTCTCCACTAAGTGGACGAAGGATTTTTGAAGAAATGGTTTATTCTAGGGCTGTTACAAAGGAACTACAGGATAGGTTTGGAACATTTTGGCCAGAAATCAAGTAAGTACTCAAAGAATCAGGGATACATATTAAAAGACATGGAGGGCAGCTCAAAGGGGCTACTGTTGATCAAATCTGGGACAACTTGACATCGACATAAGCAATGCTTGTAACTAATTATTAACTCATCAAGTAAAATTGCAAACCATGAATCCAAACAGTTATAAGTTAATGAGTAAATTGAAACGATATAAGTGAATTAAATTTAAAATTTAATGGGGAATGAGCTATCTACATAGCTTCAAAGTACCTAGCCACAAAAATACTTACAAAAGGAAAAGGGAAAAAGTAGCTTTAAAGTGAGGAAACCTGGCAGACAACACCTCAAAAAAGTGACCTAAATGAGCAAAATCAATAGTAGACCCATCAAAATCATGCACGATAGGGTGCAATAAAAACATAGCATTACTTTTGTCACTTGTCAAAAATATATAATTCATTTCTAATCATGAAGAACATCAGACAAACTCAGTTTAAGAGACAGTCTATCTGGTCTTTCATATTTAAAAGTATCAAGGGCGTGAAACTGAGGAACTGTTTCAGAATGAAAGAACTAAAGAGACATGACAAATAAATGCAACTAGAGATTCTGGGTTAAGTCCTTTTGTTATAAAGGACATTACTGAGATAATTGTCAAATTTTGAATGGGGTCTGGCATCAATGCATCAGTGTTAATTTCCTGATTTTGATGGTTACACTGTGGTTACCGAGTAGAGTGGCCTTTGTAGGAAACACACACAAAGTATTCAAAGATAACGGGGCTTTGATCAACAATTTACTCTTCAGTGGTTTCAGAAAAAAAGAAATAATCTTTGCACTATATTTGTAACTTTTTGTAAATTTGTGAGCCTTTCAAAATTCAATGAAATATTTTAAAGTGAAGCTTTTATTACAGTCAGCTCTGACACAAGTTTATCAAGAACTTAGGATGTACATATTGTAGGACACAGAATCAGATCAGAGGATGAGGAAACAAAGCAAAAAAAAAAAAAAAAAAAAAGAGAAGGACCTAATTCAGACTTCCAACAGACACAAGTCAGGATGCTCTGAGCTAAGCATTTTTTTTCTACTGATTTTCTAATGGACAGGTATTTATAGTTACTGGTATTTGTCCTATAAGAACATAGTTAAATAAACTGTTAAACATTTATTTAATACTGTAGGTTCATTCTTCTCAATTTATTCCTTTTCCTGAATTTTTTACATCCTGTACTAGAAGATGCCAAATTGCAGGGATTCAGTGATCTTTGTTTTTCTGGTGAGCAACTGGGAGCATGCCTTCACAGAATGAAGTCTTAATAGGGAAAATTATTGTCAGGAACTCAAGCCATTGAATTTGATGGAATCCCAGTCTGCCTTATTCACCAAGCGTATGTGGCAAGCTCAAGACAGGAGTTTAAGTGAAGTGCATTTCCATTCATTTTGGGGGAGAAAAAGTAATTCACTTCTAATTCAGTCTACTTGTAATCAGTGGGAAAAACACAATACAAACATTCATATATACACTTCTATATATGTTTACTGTTCTATATATTCAGAAGAAAAGAAGTTGAGAGACTCCTGAGTTACCCAAATCTGTCAAATTTAAGTCAAAAAATCTAAATTAATAGATCATTTTGCAAATTTCTCAATTTACAATTTGCAAGCATTTCACCAATTAAAAGTAATCATAATTTTATACCATTTTGTTTCTAATACAGAAAATCCAGGTATCTTAGAAATTTATTAATAATAAATTTTTCTTTAGGGCTGCCTGGGTGGCTGAGTCGGTTAAGCATCCGACCTTGGCTCAGGTCATGATCTCATGGTTCGTGGGTTCAAGCCCTGCATTGGGCTCTGTGCTGACAGCTCAGAGCCCGGAGCCTGCTTCAGATTCTGTGTCTCATTTGCTCTCTGCCCCTCCCCGACTCATGTGCTGTCTCTGTCTCAAAAATAAACAAACATTAAAAAAAAATAAAAAATAAAATAATAATAATAATAAATTGTTCTTTAAAAGCTCATTTGCCCTGGGGCACCTGGGTGGCTTAGTTGGTTAACTGTCCTACTTCAGCTCAGGTCATGATCTCGTGGTTTGAGAGTTTAAGCCCCATGTCAAGCTGTGTGCTGACAACTCAGAGCCTGGAGCCTGCTTTGGATCCTGTGTTTCCCTCTCTGTCCCTCCACTGCCCATACTCTGTCTCTCTCTCTCAAGAATAGTTTAACACTTTAAAAATTAAAACAAAAAATAGTCTATTTGCCTTGGGGTGCCTGGATGGCTCAGCTGGTTAAGCATCGGACTCAGTTTTGGCTCCAGTCATGATCTCACAGTTCCTGAGTTCCGGTCCTGCTTTGGGTTCTGTGCTGGAAGCATGGAGTCAGCTTGGGATTTTCTTTCTCTCTGTCTCTCTGCCCCTCCCTTGTGTGTGCATGGTCTCTCTCTCTCTCTCTCAAACTAAATAAATAAGCTTAAAAATATTTTTAAAAAAGTTAATTTGCCTTTTTGTTTTCATTTTCAAATTCTTTCTCTATAAAACTGGAGTACTCTCGATGTTTCTCTTTAAAGGGATAGTTAGTGGTAAGAGCTTTCAGAAATAGGATAACTAAAAGTGTAGATATATGAAGTCACTGACATCCATACTCACAGCTTAATTTAGTGTTTTTTTATACCAAATGAAAAGAATATGAGGTCGTATGTAATTTAATCTGCAATGTAAGCTATAATGAAATATGTATTATATATGTGTATTTTACTTTTATATTGTTGTTTAATAAGGAGAAGTGAACATTTCCCTTTAAAATAAATTGCATTTTAAAGGAGAATAATGATTTTTTTTCCACACAGAAATCAAATACAGAATACTAATTTCACCAAAGGTGCTAGCTAGTTGTAGTTTTCCCCCCATTTTTAACCTACAAGTGGCTTTCCTTGGCGTTAATCACATAGTTCCATGTATCTATATTTATAATTTTAACAGATACTTCATAAATATGGAATCAGGCTATTATCTTGATAATGTGCCACTTTTCTATAAATACAGAGATAGGGTAATTACCACTAGAACTATTTGATAAAATTCAAAAATAGATAAATAATGAATAAGTCTTCCATTCAGTCATTAAAATTCAGAAAACAAAACAAAATATATTTAGCCATTATCCTTTTGATGAATTTGGCTCTCTGCCTTCAAACCACTACCAATTTCAGCTGGCATATAAGGAGCATTTTATGAATACTGCCCAGTGTGCGATGAGCTGAACTGGAGACACTAGTCAACAACAGTCCATTAGCATTATCCAAATGAAGAAGCAAATTAAGCATGAAAAAAATTTTTAAACAATATAAAAGTTGATGTATAAAACAGGAAATTCTAAGAAATTTTAAGTGAGGTTCAGCATGTCCTATAATCCAAATTATGCTTTGAAAGTGGAAGGCAAGATTATTCATACTTATATGACATAAATACATGTTACTATAAATTTTGATGTAAGGGTCGCAAGATGGTAACATGATTTTTCCCCATATTTATGACTTTATCACTATAGTGTGACATGGCTCCTAAGAAAAGCTAGTATATTCTCAGGTTACATTAGCATCGGAGGGTCCACTGTATGTAAATGAATCCCATTCTACGTGATTCTCAAGCATACATGTGGAGTACTGTGGTCAATCATTCATTCTAGATATTGTTACCGTATTTTTTTAAAAGTTATGGTTTGTCATTTATTCAGTATTTCTCAACAGATATTCATGGAGAAACCATCTACTATGGAATAGGACCTGTGATAATTCCTGCAATACAATAATGAATAAGCATTGTCTGTAGTTCCCAAATACATAGACAATTTAAAAACCACAGTGATAAGCCATAAGCCATAAGGCTATGATGTTGTTCAGCACTGTGTGTCACAAGGGCACCCGAATAACTTTTGAAGGGTCAGGGAAGGATTTCTGGTGAGGAGATCACTTTCTCTGAGAAAATTTTCTAGACCACATGACATACATCAGATCCTGGCACTCTTCATCTTTCCTTGAGACTAGATTCCACAGTTTGAAACGTCATGTCTGTTTGGGAGGATTTACTGTTCAGTCTCCTCAATTAGATATGAGGGTCCAAGAGATCAGGACCACACCTATTTTTTATACCATTGTCCTCCTATTCCTTGGCACCTAGTGTGTGCTTAATATCTGATAGAGTAAGTAAATGATGTCTGAATTTAAATTCAAAGAACAAGTAGAATTGTGGTCGGAGACCGGGTGCCTGGGTAACTCAGTTTGTTAAGCATTTGACTTCAGCTCAGGTCATAATCTCCTGATTCACGGGTCTGTGCTGACAGCTCAGAGCTTGGAGCCTGCTTCGGATTCTGTGTCTCCCTTTCTCTCTCTCTCTGCCTCTCCACCACTCGTGCTCTATCTCTCTCTATCTCTCAAAAATCAATAAACATTTTTAAAAATTTTTTATAAAAAGGAAGTGTGGTCAGGGGCACCTGCGTGGCTCAGTTGGTTAAGTGTCTGACTCTCGGTTTTGGCTCAGGTCATGGTCTCCCTGTTTTGTGAGTTTGAGCCTCCGTATCCAGCTCTGCACTGATAGTGCAGAACCACTTGGGATTTTCTGTCTCCTTCTCTCTCTGCCCCTCCCTCCCTCATGCTGTCTCTGTCTCAAAATAAATAAATAAACCTAAAAAAATTTTTTAATAAAAAAAAAAAAGTGTGGTCAGTAAAGAAAGAAAGAGATTCATTTCCAACAGGTGGGCCAAAGGCAGTAAGGTAAGAAAAATCTGTAGATTTAGTAAGTAAGGTTCACCTAGTGTGGCTGAAAATGACTGATGGGGCTGAGTGGAGGGGAGGAGCATACAAGAAGGAAGAGTTACAAAAGTTGAAGATGAAGAAGTGAGCAGAAGTTAGAGGCTAGATGCAGGAGAGTCTTGAGGAATTAATTAAGATACTCTATGAAAAGTGGTTAGTGCTGCACCTTGGTGACTCAGTCAGTTAGGTGTCCGACTTTGGCTCAGGTCATGATCTCGCAGTTTGTGGATTCAAGCTCTGTGCTGACAGCTCAGAGCCTGGAGCCTGGTTCAGATTCTGTGTCTCCTTCTTTCTCTGCCCCTCCCCCCCACACTCTTTCTCTCTCTTTCTCTCAAAAATAAATAAGCATTTGAAAAAAAAAAAGAAACACACTTTGATTGAAGTGAAATAAATATATTTCTTACTGAAGGGAGTATTAAAAGATGCATTAATCATAGTTCTTGTGCAAACAGGAAGAAAGATAGGGAAAGAATTGTATAATACTGTTTGGTGGGGATGTAATAAGGGAAGAGAAACACCTTTCTAAGTAGAAGGCTTATCAGAGATGGTTCAAGCCATCCTCACCTCTCACATGAATTATTACAATAGTCTCAGAACTTCTTTCCACCTCCACTATTGCCCTCTTCAGTCTCTACCCCAAATAAAATCCAGAATGATTCTTTAACTCGTAGGCATACCTTTGCATTCTGCTGATTAGGATCCTCAAATGTCTTTCCTCTCATTCAGAGTAACAGCCAAGGTCCTTATAATGGCCATCAAGAGCGTTTACAAGCTGGCTCTCCTGTTGTCTAGCTTTTTATTTTTAATGTTTATTTTTGAGAGAGAGAGAGGCAGACAGGGTGGGGAGCAGAGAGAGAGGGAGATACAGAATCTGAAGCAGGCTTCAGGCCCTGAGCTGTCAGCACAACACCCCAATGTGGGGCTCGAACCCATGGACTGACCACAAGATCATGACCTGAGCCAAAGTCAGATGTTCAACCGACTAAGCCATGCAGGCGCTCCACTCCTGCTGTCTATCTTATTCATCACCTGATATTCTTCTCTCTCCTTCTGCTTCTGTCATTTCAGTCTTTCTGTGGTTCCCCTAACAAGCCTGTTAACAGATCTTCACTTCAGGGCCTTTGCATGGAGTTTCTTCTGCCTATGCTGCTCTTCCCAAAAACATTTTTGTAAGTCAATTCCCCTCTTCATTCTCTCTTAAAACACCAGCTTCATCAGTAATTCTAATACAACATGGATAACATATGCATACCATGGTAGACAGATAAAAAGCCTCCAAAGATGAGCACATTCCAATCCCCGGAATTTGTGATTGTTAACCTTATTTGGAAAAGGGTCTTTGCAGCTGTGATTAAACTAGGATCTGGATTTGAGATTATCTGCGATTATCTCAGTGGGTCTTAAATACTGTACAGGTGTTCTCATAAGAGAGAGGCAGGGTTAGATTAAACATACACAGAGGAGAAGATACTGTGAAAATGGAAGCAAAGACTGGAACAATGGGGCCTCAAGCCAAGGAATGCCAGTAGCCACCAGAAGCTAAAAGAAGCAAGGAACAGATTTTCTATCAAAGTTTCTGGTGTATGTGCGAGACTGCTAACACCGTCATTTTGGACTTGCATCCTCCAGAATTGTAAAAGAATACATTTTTGTTATTTTAAGACCCCAAATTTATGTAATTTGTTATAGCAACAATAAGAAATGAATATAGATATCAAATACCTCGCCCCTTTACCTTGCTCTATTTTTATTCCATAGGATTTATTATCTGCCAAAATACGTAATTATTTCTTTTTCGTTGTCAATCCCTTACTACTAGAATGTAAGCACCATATGACAGGAAAGTTTTGTGCTATGTCCCCATTCTAAAATAATGCCCAGGACATAGTTCTTGATGAGAAGGAGGAAAGGGGGAGGAGAGAGGGAGGGAAGAAAAGAGGATGGAAAGGAGGGAGATAAGATTAAAAAGAAACTAACAATGATAATGAATAGAAGAATTTTTCTGAAATTACCTGCTTTTTAGAACTAAAATATTATTCTAAAGAAAGCTTAACGTGATTTAAAGGATTTAAAAAGACTAGTAACTCTTTAAGAGGAATCAAGAAATTATGTTTTTGTTAATTTGTTTTTAACATCAGTAGAAAAAAAGGGAGCAGAAGAAAAAAGAAAATAGCTTACCAAAATCATTTCAAGAAAACATAGAAAATTCCAAATAGACTTACAAATGTTAAATACAATAAGTTAAAAATATAATATTTTTCCACAAAAGAAAAGAGAAAAATCATGGCCCAGATACTTTGCAAGAATGAATTCTGTTACATGATCAAGGGATGAATTATTCTCATTCATACTATAAACTATACTACAGTTTAGAGAAGTGCATAATCCCTATCTCATTTGAGAAGCCTAACACAAATTTAACAGTAAATCCAGACAAAGACAATATGAGAAAGAAAGAGTATGGTCCCAATTGGCAAATAATTATGGATGAAAAGAAAAAATGCTAAAAAATTAGCAAATCAAATATGGCAATGTATAAAAAGACAATATGTCACGACCAAATCAGTCATATCTTGGGAATGTAACATTGATTTAGAAATTTGCTAGACTAAAGGAGAAAAGTCATATGATCAAGTTAATAGATCCAGGAAAAAACAAAGCAAAACAAAACAGCAGACGTAATACAACATCCATTCATTATTTGTTTTAGCAAACCAGAAATAGAAAAGGATTCTTTAACCTGGAAAAGAATATCTACAAATAACAAAAAGCAATTATCTCATTTCATTGCAAAAGAGTGAAATCATTCTTCTGAACTTGGGGACAAGTTCTCTTGCTTTTTTTCAATTCTATTAGAGGTCTAGGCACTGCAGTGAGGCAAAAACAGTAAATAAAAGAAACCAGATAGAAAAAAAATAGAAAATTGTCATTATACAGGGATGATAAGAGTTTTTACATAGAAATCCAAAAGAATCAAAAGATTCATCAGAAGAATTTAGAGAGAGCTTACCCATGTTGCTAAATATAAAATTTAATACCCTATTTCAATACATCAGTAACCAACCATTAGAAAATGTTATCTTAGAAAAAAAGAGACACCATTTGCAGTAGCACTAAAAAATAGAACGTTCTTCACAATCAAACAAAAGTTGTACTGTTTTAAAACATGCTCCCAAAATTCTTTGACAGTTCTTCCATCACAAAGTGGAATTTATGCCCCATGCCTGAAATCTGGGTTTTGTAACTTCTTGACCAATAAAATCTAGTAGAAGTGATACTATGCCATTTTTCCAGACACAAGTCTTAAGGAAATTGGCACTTCCATTTCTTATCTCTGCGAATGCTGGCCCTTAGGACTTGGTCACCTTGCTGAGAGGTGCTCTGCTAACTAGTTCTTTGGAGAGACCTTATGCAGAGGCTCTAAGACTATATGAAGATACAGAACTGTCTCTCTCTCCTAGCTTCACAGATGCCCCCTTTTCATGGCCTTCACTCTATTTTAGTCACCAACTTTGTGCAACCACAGGAAAGATCTTGAGCTAGATCAGCTGAGATGAGCCCTTTCCTTCTCAGAACCCTGACCACAGAAACTGTAAGAGGTAGCAAGATGATTTTTGTTGTCCTTAAAGCACTATGTTTGGGATAATGTATTACACAAGCAATAGATAACTAGAATAATCTCCATGGAGAAATTTCTAAATTTTCCTTAGTAATATTTAAAAAGATGAACAAACAGGATGCCTGGGTGGCTCCATGGGTTAAGCGTCCAACTTTGGTTCATGTCATGATGTCATGGTCTGTAGGCTTGAGCCCCACGTCGGGCTCTGTGCTGACAGCTCACAGCCTGGAGCCTGCTTCAGATTCTGTGTCTCCCTCTCTCTCTCTGCCCCTCCCCTGCTCGTGCTCTGTCTCTCTCTCAAAAATAAATAAACATTAAAGAACTTTTAAAAAAAGATGAATGAAAACATAGATTCAATGCTTTTCTATCAAAATTCCAACAATGTTTTTGGTGGCACTCATTAAGAACAAGGTGGAAGCTTTCTTCTTCATATATCAAAAATTATTTTGAAGGGATAATAGTTAAGTCTGTGTGGTATAGAAGCAGAGATTAACAAGTTCACCAAACAAACAAACAAACAATAAGGAGCCAGGAAACAGAGCCACACAACTATGAAAAAATTTACTATGATCTTAATCCCACTGCAGATTAATTGAGAAAAAAACATTTTCAATATATGTTGCTGTGCAATTAGTTGTTCATAGTAGAAAATAAATAAAAGTGGACTCATCCCTCACACACATACAATCATCAATTCCAAAAGGAGTAGACTTAATTGTGAAAGATAAAGCTAAAAATGTTTACAAGAACTTGTAAGAGATCCTCTTCATGACAGCCCACTAAAAATTCCCAAATTTCTTAAGAACTATAAACTTTAAAAAAAGGACAGTTTAACTCAATAGGAAGAAACAAAAGGGAGGGGGACAAACTTATGATCATGCACATCGGAAAAGAAATAACCCAGTCACCATGAAAGTTATAAAAACCTAAAAGGAGTGTACTTTACTGCACGTAAATTATAAACTCAATAAAGAAACCAAAATTATAATATGTAAAGAACACCCAACCTTATGACTAATCTTGGAAATACAATTTACAATCACAACTAGAAAATACTACTCACCTCCCAAATTGGCCAAAAAAAAAAAAAAAAATCCCAGTAAAATCAAGCTTTGGCAAAGATATGAAGCTACTGGAATATCTCTATGTTGCTGGTAGGAATACAAGTTAGCACCATTTGGGAAAACAATTCAATATTAATAAGTCAAATTAAGGATGCACTGCTCTTCTACTGTTGTTTTATATTCTAAAGGAACTCCTACACATTTGAGCACCAGGAGCACAGACAAGAACGTAGCTCTGCACGAGATAGCAAGAACCTGGAAACAACTCAAATCCAAGAAGGGCAAAGTGGTCAGTATATAGTGGAAATCAAATATTAGAAAATATATACCAGTAGAAAAGTCAAATGGAATTTTAAATCATGCAAAATAATTGTATACTTTACTTAGGAATATATATATTAAAATAAATGAAATCTATGCTATCGATACACAAGATTCAGAATTGTGCTTTCCTTGGGGTGTGGCATTGAATGACATTGGTGAAAAGCACACAAACACTGCAACTCTAGGCCTGATGTCCAGCTTCATGTCTGCAAAGATGTTTAATGTATTATTCCTTACCTCTTTATTTTGTCTGAAATAGTCCATAAATATTTTTAAATGTTTAGGTCAGGTGTCGGCAGCCTGAAGAATTTACAATCCCCTGTATATGTGGGGTTATTATACCGAATGAGTGTTTAGGATATGCACTCCCAAGTATGAATGTTGGTTTTATGAATAAGTTGGATCATAATTTCAAGGAATATGTTGTGTGTTTTAGAGAGAGTTCAGAGGTTGACATTCTAATCTTAACTGAAAGCAGACCTGTTAGCCTATGCCTCTACTTCAAAAGTGGCCTTCCCACATTGCAGGAATGAAAAATGTCTGCATCTTGAATAAGGGGGAATTAATTTTCAATGATCTCTTATAGATAGATAGGTAAGATTAAGGTGATGCAGGAAGGTGAAAAGATCAGGATCTTTGGTTTGATTCTCAACACTGCAGCTGTGATAGTAATTGAAAAATATCACTGAAAACAACCTCAGGGTCAAAATGATGCATCTGTTTGCTTTGTTAGGACTCAAGACTCATGTTTGCCAAATCACTTCTGACTGCTTCTACCTGCTTTATCTGCCGGTGATGAGATACATGGACCCATGGTCATGCAGGATTGACTTCATGAGCTTGTTTTGTCTTTGTTTTTTGTTTTGTTTTTGTTTTGTTCTGTTGTATGTGAGTAATGGTATTTAAAATGTAGGGACACGCGTTGATTATTACTGGGGAGAATGAGATTAGATGAGAGTCCCTCCAAAAGACTCGTCAACCAGGAAGAAATGTGAAGAGCAAATTAAAAATAAAGCAAAATTAGAGTTAATTCCTTTCGCTGATGCCCTAGATAGATACTTTGAGGAGTTGACATGTGATTCTTTTAAGAACACTGAGGTGGGATTGTTCACAACATGGCCCACATAAAGGGCCAGCTTACATGCCAAATATTTTCACCTTTTATTTTGTACCTTAACTGAAAGAGCTCAGGGTTAGAGAAACGGACTTGTCTGTTGATCTTGGAGAGAGATCAAGGGCAGGTATGTCATGAAATCCCTACTTTGTTAAATTTCCTAACACGCCACCTCTTCAGTTGAAAATTGTTCTGTTTACAACTTTCTGTGGATTACATTAACACTTCTTTTTCTTACTTGCAAATTCCCATGGTAATATTGTCTTTTTGTGTCCATATAGCATTTCCCTCTTTTGGTACCAAAACATCAATTACAGAATTGTATTGACACATCAGGCCTTTATTTGCTTGCTTTTTGATCACAATATCTCTGTGTGACATTGTTTGGCATTTGCTCATGTAGTAGTCTTTCATACAATTTTTAATTATTTTATCCAGATCCCTAAATGTTTTGACAAGTTGAGCTGCTCTGATTCATTTGCAACAACCTCAGCTCTGAGAAGGAATAATGCTTTCAATTAAAATAACAAGTGAATAGTTTAAGGAAAATATTACAAAAAAAATAAGAAAGGAATGCATAATGCCATTGTCTATTCCTCTGTGTTGAACACTGAAGTTTTTCCCCATAGAGATTTAACTTCTGGCTTCCACTTTTGCTGTTAAAGAATCAAAAAGAGTTTTATCAAGTATTGTGCTCTCTGCCTTTTCAAAAAAAAAATTGTCCATTTGTGAGCAAAGTTGCAGGAAAGAAAAAAAGATTACTTGTATGATGTGAAATCCCATAAAAGCATGACTTCAGAATTAGGAATGACCGTGTTTTAATAAATTGCATGACTGGATGCTAGCTGTCTCATTCCATAGGCTACAGAAGCACAAGTATTCCTCTTACACAAGTATGTTTCCGTAAAATGAACCGCAGTTTGAGGCAGCGTGATCAATTGCAACAAAAGGAAAGTTTGTCATTTACACCAGCGGTAAAAAAGTTCCCCAAGAGGAACCAGTTATTAGCTATTGAAATATGGTTCTGTGGGAAGGCATGATCACTGAGCAGTAAGATCACCATATTTCAATTGAGATGTCTTTCAGGAGCATGGAAATCCTCATTCAATTGTTACACATGCTCTCTTTCTCAGAGTTTTCCGCCCTTGTTAAAAGACACAGCTACAATAATTTTTTTCAATGATGGTGAAATAATGTAGATAAATGAAAATTGTTTTAAAATCTAAAAATTCCACCTTCAATTGTTCATGCACAGATGGAACTTGAGAGAAAAAACTACAATTCACTTTCAATAGGAAATTGAAGCTCATAGAACACAAGAAAACCACTTTTGATCCAACCCTAGCAACCCAATAGTCTAATATTATTACACAAAAAGCTACCTAATAATTGCCACCAAGGATGCCATCCTTAAAATCCAGTACTTTCATTTCACATAAATAAATCAATATGTGTATCAATAGTTATTTATTCATGCACCTCTTCATTCTTTTTAAAAACACGCAGGTCTCCTACTTTCTGCTGCTACCTCCTATTTTAGGAAATTGGGGCTGTCCTCTTCTGTCCTCATACTTATTCTAGAAATATGATGCAGTTTGTTCTATTTGGATATAAAGGGGCTTGCAGATTGAATAGTTTAATAGCCTTCTATTGGTGCCCTCTCTTGGATTGCCTTTACTCTGTTTAGCTTAAGCAATATGGACATGAAATGTTAAAAGTAAAATGTATCACTGTTCTAGTTAGAGAGGTATTCATTCGGGTGATATGAAAAGTATCCAAGAGTCGGGTATCTGGGCGGCTCAGTTGGTTGAGTCTCTGATTTCGGCTCAGGTCATGATCTCATGGTTCATGAGTTCAAGCCCTGCACTGGGGTCTCTGCTGTCAGCGAGGAACCAACTTTGGATCCTCAGTCCCCCTCTCTCTTTGCACCTCTCCAATTCGTGCGCTCTCTTTCTTTCAAAAATAAACGTTTTTGTTTTTTTTTTTAAGTATTCAAGAGCTCACTAAGATTGTTAATTGTTGTTTTTGTTGTTGCTCTTGCACTCACACTGAAAATAACATTTTTCCAATGGCAGAGTCAGAAGAAGAAACTGTAAAATCATAGTATGGAAAAGAGGAAGACATGAAAGATGAGGAAGAAGAAAAACCATTATGGTTCTCTATATTAGACAAAGCAGAACAAAAGTTAGAAAGTCATCCAAAGAGGAAAAAGAGTCATCAATGTTTAAAGATGAAGAGTGGCTGGGGCACCTAGGTGGCTCAGTCAGTTGGGTGTCCAGCTTCGGCTCAGGTCATGATCTCAGTTTGTGGGTTCGAGCTCTGTGTCAGGCTCTGTGCTGACAGCTCAGAACCTGGAGCCTGCTTCAGATTCTTTGTCTCCCTCTTTCTCTGCCCCTCCCCCATTCATACTCTGTATCTCTCAATCTCTCAAAAAATAAATAAACATTTTTTAAAAATTTAAAAAGAAAGATGAAGGGTGGCTAAGAAAATGAAGGCCAAAGGGAGGTATTACATTTCAGTGTTAAAAGACATATTCACTGGGGAGGAGGAGGTCATGCCTCCAATTTTTTGATGGAAAATCTATCTAATGGAAGCATGATAGAAGTTTTAAAAGCATCGGAAATCAGCAGTGTGGTCAGTTATGCTTTCTTCCTCAGTAATTGCAATTACTGAAAACTGTATAAAAACTTTTTTTTTCCCTCAGAGAGTCTCTGTGCTGGGCACACATCTCCAACTGTTGGCCATTCTTTGTCCATTTCTCTCACCTAGTTGGGTGCATCTAACTAATGTTTCCTCCACGTGGTCAGGAGTTCCCGAAAGAGGTCAGATGGGAATTCCAGGCCATTGCCCTAGGGCCATCCGGCAAGATGAACCATTGACCAGGGAAAATACTGTAATCCATCCTCCCCTTGCCTTCATCACAACCCAAACAGTATTTACCTACATTAGGTGGTCATAAATAAACTTAAGAAGAATGGTTTTGGAAAGGCCATCGGTAAAATTTAAATTTCAATGGACTGAGAAGAAATAGAAGGTGAGCACACTGAGGCAATAACTATAAGACTTTTTCTGAGAAATGTATTGCCAAAGAGAGAGGTCAGGCAGCAATTCAAAGGATTAAGCACAGAAGAAAGACATGATAACGAGATGCTTACCATGAAATTTTGTATATGGCTTGTGTGTTATCAGTGGATGGTCCTTTTGTACTTTATTGATTACTTAACGTTTCTGATAAAAAATAACTCTGGTTATGCTCAAGATGTAGCCTACCGTTGTTTTAAAATGTTTTTCTATGACCTGTAATCTATGAGTATCACTGAGGTATTCATGATCATTTAAGCAAACGAACCTTTAAAACTTTCCATACCCTATTTATAGACATTAAAAATCCATTACTCACGAAGTAAAAATTGTAGTATTCCAGTTAGATTTACCAAATTCGATTCTATTACCAACACACAATCCTTTCCCTTGCCTAATAGAAGAAAAACATATTGACTAATGGACTTCAGAGATGGTCATTTGGTGTCACTCTATTCTTATCCTCAAAATTATGAGCACAGGAAAATATAGATGTGGCATTATTATTTTAAGTGAGACTTTTTTTTTTTTTTCCTACGTAGCCTTCACCTTGGTGTGATAATGGCTTTGTTAAATGAAAGAGCTGGCATACTTGTAGGGGGTGGTAAGAACTCAAAAGGGGATACTTAAAGCGGAAACACTAAATTCATCCTTTGACAGGTTTTCCTGTAGCAAGGATGAGAGCGAGAGACTTTAGAAGCCGCGCCAGGACTCTCCAATGAGGCTTCGAATGGTCTTGTTTGGTCTGCATTGAGCTAATTACCTGGCTCTCTGCCAAAAAGCCCCTTTACCTTGTGCTATGTAGAGTCTAATGTTAGATAATATCTAATTTTTAATGCTAAGAAGTGGCATTTGATGTTGTTACTAGTATCTGGTGGAAAGCAAGGGACAGGAGGTCAGAAACAGTTTCCTGGGAAGTGCTCTTAAACTGTTTCCTATGCAGCAGGGAAGGTGAACAAAGAGAAACCCCCGTAGCCACCATTTCCTTATCTTTCATAAGAATAAAGAAAAAGGGAAAGATTTAACATAACCTGCTCAGCAGGAAACTCAACTTTACAGTTTCAGAACAGCATAATTTGGATATTTTATATTAGTCTATCATATCCAAGCATTTCAAAAATAAAACAAGAACAGCTTTTAATGCAATCTGTGTTTACTAATATGAGCTAATAAAATCTCATAATATTATTTTGTATTGCACTAATGGGTATTGCATTATAGGATATTAGTTAAATCGCCCATTATTTTGGTATTTGATGTGTTACTCATACTGGAAGCATGCATAGCATGGTATGAGAGATTTGGTGGGTACAAATAGGGAGCAGAAGTGAAAACGGAGTTTTAAAATAGGTTTTTAAAAATAGATTGGTGAAGGAAGAAGAGCGAGAGGGAGCAATAATGCACACAGGGAAGACCTAAACCTGGTGAGGAGGCGAAGGGCAGCTTCTAGAATTGCAGTGGTGGGGCGCCTGGGTGGCTCAGTCGGTTAAGCGGCCGACTTCAGCTCAGGTCATGATCTCGCGCTCTGTGAGTTCAAGTCCCACATCGGGCTCTGTGCTGATGGCTCATCAGAGCCTGGAGCCTGCTTCGGATTCTGTGCCTCCCTCTCTCTCTGCCCTTCCCCTGCTCACGCTCTATCTCTATGTCTCTCAAAGATAAAGGTTAAAAAAATAAAAAAATAAATAAAAAATAAAAAACTATTTAGAATTGCAGTGGTGACTTGCAGGTTGCTCCAGTAAACAAATTCAGAGATGATGGTGGTTTGATTGATGAGAGCTCTATATTCTGAACTTGACACTCCTGATGCCTACCATCTTCCCTTTAAGTGTCTGACTCTTGATTTAGGCTCAGATCACGATCTCACAATTCCTGGGATCGAGCCCCATGTTAGGCTCTGCAGTGACAACCTGGACACTACTTGGGATTCTCTCTCTCCCTCTGTCACTGCCTCTCCTCCATTCATTCTCTCTCTCTCAAAATAAATAAATAAACTTAAAAAAAAAGATATCACCTCAGGAGTCACAGCATGGCACTTTGTCCTATCATTGTTGATGTGAAATTTGGTCACTTGACTTAAGGTGGCATCCATCAAATTTTTCTACCATAAAGGTGCATTTATTTCTTTTTTGTAATTAGTAAATATTCGTTGACAAATAGTTCATACTACCTAAAAATATTCTCTTCCCACAGAATCATCCATCCCCTGTTTTAGCATGCACTGATAATTTCTCCCTGAATCAATTATTCTGTGGTTATAAACACTGATTTCCTGTTATTCCTTCAAGCAAGTATTGGTTGACTTTTTATCTCACAAAAGCTTTCCCAGTTATCTTTCTCCTCCTTCCTACTGTTACTAGATTCTTTAAAAAATTCAAAGTGTAATCATTCATTACTGACTTTATTCATTTTGTTTGCTACTCAAATTGACCAAATTTGGCCAATGAGAGTCCCATGAAGCTGCCTCTATGTTGTTTTAACATACTTCCTCTTAATGTCTGAGCATTTTTAGCTTAGTGGTACAAAAAAGTCTTTCAGGCTCAATTTGTCCTTTCTTTTACTTAGCTCTGTAATCAGTCATTTCTGTATGGTGCCCTTATTCTTTTTAGTAAGTAAGGGTAATTAGGAACCAAGATTTATGTGCTAAATGGGCTCTTTGCTACTGGGATGTCATTGTTACCAGAACATTTAAATGGCCAAAACTAAAATATATATAGTGAGTTGTGTACATATATACACATATATCAGGGTTTACATATAAACCATGAAATATAAAGATATGATATGTAACATGAATGTATATCATGGGTTTATATTACTAACCATAATTTCAGTCCAACACCACCAGATTCTTCCACACATTCCTCAATCCCTTACTGATACTTCCCTCATCCATAGTGAGAGACCTAGCTGTTAATGATACCAGTATATATATACTCATTTCCTGAGTTCCACCAGTCATAAAAAATAATTTCAGAATTGCTATACCACTACCACTAATAATATCTAACCTACTAAGTAAAGTCAAAGTTTTGTTATTATTGTTGTTTTAATAGATCTTTGTGTCTTTACACTGACGGTATACAGACAAAGTACTGTCTTCAAAAGTTACTTGGATAATTATTTTCTTTCTGGTTATCTTTATCCACTTTATATAGAGTAAGGTTCATTTGTTTCTGTTGGCATTCATTTTTAGGAGGTTTGATCTATCTTGGTTAATTTAAGTGTTTTGAATCTGTAGAACATAAATGTGGTTTCAAATGTGAAAAGTATAAAAGAGGGTATACCAAGAGAAGTATAGCTCCTGCTTTTATCCCTTCTGTCTCATCCGCATCTAACCCTTGTAGATCATCAGTTTCATCAGTTTTTTGCTTTGTCTTTAAGGTTTATCTTTACTGTATTCTTGTGTTTCTTTTGGTAATAAGAAGCATTACACACACAATCTTATTTCTCGTTTTTTACTTAACAAGTAGCATGCTGTTAATACTTTTTGCATGTTGATTTTATAATTTAGAAGTATATTCTGGAAATCGCTCCATATCAATTTCTAGAGATCTTTCTCATTCTATACCATTAGGTAGATCTTCCATAGTTTATTCAACCAACTTCCTATATACGGGCATTTGGGTTTGTGAGATAATAGAAAACAATATATAGGTCTCTTTCCTGGTTCCTGGCATGGGGTTCCTAAAACCCTTGTAATTCCATAAGTGATAAGAGTACTAGAAGCATTTTTTTTCTGTTATTTGGTTTTTTATTCCAGTTCCTGACATAGAATTCCTAAATCCTTTGGAATTTCCTGAGTAATTTCAGTGTCTTTTGTTCTAATGAAGTGACACTTGATGGGCTCCTAGGTGGGGGCTGGTCACCAGAAGACAATGCCGTAATTAGAAAGTTGGAATTTTCAACTACACCTCCAATTCTCCATAGAAAGGTGAGGGGTTGGAAACTGAGCCCCATTAAAAATCCCAAAAGTATGGAGTTGAAGAGTTTCCGGTTTGGTGCACACATGGAGGTGCTGAGAGAGAGGTGCCTGAAGAGGGAATGGAAGCTCCATGCTTCTCCCATGCCTTATTCCATGCATCTCTTCCATCTGAATATTCATCTGTATCCTTTATCATATTCTTTTTTAATAAACTGGTAAATACTAAGTAGACTGTTTTCCTGACTTCTGTGAGCCACTCTAGCAAATTAATGGAACCTGCCAAGAGCATTATGGGATCCTCTGATTATAGCTGGTCAAGCAGCAGGTAACAACCTGACCTTGTGATTGGCATCTGAAGACGTCAAGGAAAGTCTTGTGGTACTGAGCCCATAACCCTGATGCTATCTCCAGGTAGATAGTGTCAGAATTGAGTTAAATTGTAGGATATCCCCGCTGGTGTCCCAGAATTGCATGGTGTGGGAAAAACAAGCAAACCTATATCTGGGGAAAAACAAGCTAAGCCTATATCAGAAGTATTGTGAACAATGTAGTAATGTGAGAGTAAAGGACAAACAAAGGAGAAGTTACTTTTACCTACACAGTGTTGTTTCTGAAAATTTGCAGTTATATATAAAGCAATGTTGGTACAATGCTGTAATAAATACCTTGCACAATTTTTTTCATCTTAATGACAATGTATCCTTGGGGCAAATACCTAAGGTTTGCTGAACAAAAGTAGTGCCATTGTAGTTTTATTAGATATTACCAAATTCTATTTTGTAGCTATTATACCATTTTCCATTTCTACTAGTAATACATGAGTGTCTGTTTTCTTCACAACCTTGACAACAGAGTGTATGGTCAAACTTTGGAATTTTTCTACAAGTCATTGGTAAAAATGGTATCTTACTAGCTTTAATTTGCAGCTCTCTTATTTTGAGTAAAGTTGAAAATCTTTCCATATGTTCAAAGGATATTTTTATAACTCTTGGTTAATTTTCTGTTTTCCTTTCTTAATTTTTAAAGAGTTCTTTATATATTAGGAATATTAGCCTTTCATTTATGACTTACATTGCGAATGTTTTCTCCCAGTTTGTCATTTGTCTCTTGTTTACCTATGGCGATTTTTGACATTAAGAAAATTATTTTTAGATATTTAAATTTATCAATATTTAATTATAGAATAATTGGATTTCGAGTCATTGTTAGAAAGCTTTTCTCTCTAATCAATCAGACTCTATAAGAGCTTGTCTACTTTTTCTACTCATATGCTTTTATTTTTTATAATTAGATCTCCTATGCATTCAGAGTTTATTTTTGTGTATGGTGTGAGGCCTGAGCCAAATTTTATCTTTATGCAAATGGCTGTTCATTTGTCAAAACACCATTTATTAAAACATCCAACTTTGTCCCAGATGATCTGATAATTTTTAATAGAGTACTAGATACATAAAGTCATCTTTCATTATCAGTAGCTCCTTGATGCCAGCTGCTATTGTCATATTAATATTCCAAAACACAGTTGTTATTATATAACGTTTACCCTATCCTAAATAACAACACTAAAACCACCAATATGTGACAGGTTTAAAATTAAGTATAAAAGTTTAAGTTTCCTGCTGCTTCTCGCAATATGGCAGACAAGGTATTCTGAAATAACACTCTATTTAAAATATGTAGAATTCTGGATAAGATTCAACAAAAAACACTGATAATGCATTGCTGGGCTTAAAAGAAAGTAAGCTAAATCTTCCCTGGGCGAAAATGAAGAGAGAACTGAAACCCACGGGGAAACACAATGGAAAACAGAAATGAGATCATTTGTCCACATCAGAAAACAAAATGACCTTTCACCCATACAAGGCAGGGAACCTAAACTTTGACTGCAGAAAATGCCAAATCTCCCAATGCTATTCCCTCAGTAAAAGCATGGAATTAAAAAAAAAAAAAAATCTGTCTTGTGGCTAAATGGGCTCATAGGAAAATTTTGGGCCCACTAATCTCACTCCTAACCCTATAGCCTAGAGTAATGCTTGTATTGCATACATGCTCCAGGAGCAATATACAAACAATGTCTAGGATTTTTAAAAGAAGTGGTGAACTTATTTCAGAGAAAACTATAGCATTAGAAATGAATTAACTACAGCATCACTATCAACACAGATGAATTTCACAAACATGATGTTGAACAAAAGAGCAAGTACAGGTATATATTTACAATTTAAAAAACATGGAAACAAACAAAAAAGCCCTGTATCATAGACTAGGAATTCCTCCATATGTATATACTATGAGATGTTCAAAGGAATGATAAATACAGAACTCTGCAGTGTTTAACCATGGAAGTGGAGAAGAAAGATGAGTGTGAGGAATTCATAGAGGGCTTCAAATTTTAGTAATGTTTTACTTCTCAAACTGGGTGTTGTTTTATTCACATCAGTTTATATCTCATGTTCAATTTATTTCTTTAGTCTTCTAAGATTTGTTAATGACCTACTGTGAGGCAGATATTGTTCAAGGCAACTGGTACATCTGTGAACAAACAGGAAAGATTATTGCCTTAGCGGAGCTCATATTCTAGAGGAGGGATACAAAACATGAATTTTAAAGTATTATTTATGTAAAAATGTTTATTTAGAGAAAGAGTGTGTGTATGTGAATGGGGGGGCAGAGAGAGAGAGAGAGAGAGAGAGAGAGAGAGAATCCCAAGCAGGCCCCACACTGTCAGTGCAGAGCCTGACACAGGGCTCAATCTCACGAACTATGAGGTCATAACCTGAGCTGAAATCAAGAGCTGGATGCTTAAATGACTGACCCACCCAGGCACCCCTAAAATATTATAAGCTAAAAAAAATATGGAATATGTTAGGTGAGAAGGTGCAAATGGCATAGGAAGGTTTAGTCGTTTAGGTGGTAGAAAGAACATACACTCTGAATACCGTAGGCTGGAGCACTCGGTCCAGCTGAGGAGTCAAGAATAAACTGGGCCCGCCCAGTTTAAGCAATTAAGGCCACTGCAGGAATCAATACAAGAATTGATGGTCATCTGGACCCCAGTGGTAGTATAAAAGCTGGTGAGAAGCAGTTAGATTTTATTCTGAATTTTAGAGATAACATAGAATGTGAGGAGAAGGAATAAGAAGAGTCTAGGAAAACTCCAAAGTTCTTCGTATGTGCTGAAAGAATGGAGCTGTTATAAACTGATTTAGGGAGGACTGTGAGTGTATTAGCCTGCTAGGGGCACCATAACAGAACACCACACAATGTGTGGCACCTCTATTTCACCCAAATTTCCCCACAGAAATTTGTTCCCTCACAGTTCTGGTGGCTAAAACTCTGCAGGTTAGCTGTCCGCAAGTTGATTTCTTCCAGGGTATCTCTCCTTGGGGATCTGTTACATTCTTTCTGTGTGTTGCCATGGTCTTTCCTCGTGCACACATGTCTGGTGTCTCTCTGTGTGTGATATTCTTCTTTTCTTATAAGGACACCAGTCAGATTGGATTGAGGCCCACCAATATGACCTTGTTTTACTTTGATTACCTCTTAAAAGGCCCTATCTCCAAATACAATCACCTTTTAAGGTATTGGAGTTTAAGACTTTGGCATATAAAAGGGAGGTGCAGAGGGCGCACAACTGGGCCAAAAAAAAGTAAGTTTGGGGATGGAAGATTAGGAGTTTAATTAAGTATATGTTAATTTAAGATGTTTTGGACATCTTTGTAGAGATGTTGAATAGACTTTATGAAACATGAGCCTTGAATCTGGGGAAGAGATAATAGCTAAAGATACAAATTTTAGTATTGTCAGCAAGTGGAGTTTAAAACCATAAGACTTGAGATCTTGAAGGGAGTAAGGTTAAGCAGAAAAGAAAAAGAGGTCCAAGGTTGGAGCCACTGAGCGCCCCAACAGTCAGTAAGTAATCAACGATAAACAGAAACTATCAAAGAAAACTGGTGAAAGATTATAAGAATAAAATTCAATAAGCCCTTAAGGAAAAAAAAAAAGCAAGAAATGGCAAGAAGGAGAGAGAGACCATATGCTGTAAATACTGCTGATTGGTCAGATAAAATGAGGTCTAAGAATTGGTCCCTGAATTTGTCCATGTGAAGGTCGTTGGAAAAATTGGTAAATGCTGTAGTGGTAAAATGGTAGACAGAAGCCTGAGTAGAATCAGAGAAATTGAAGTCGGAGTAAAGATAATTGTTTCAAGAAATTTTATCTTGAAGGGGAGCAGGGAAGGACAATAGTTGAAGGGGAATGTGGGATGAGGAGAAAGTTTTATTTTTAGGATGGAAGAATAATAGCATGTATGTGGGCTGATGGGAAAAATCCCATAAAGAGAAAATTGGTAATATAGAAAGAGGAAAGGAAATTGGTAGAGCAATTTCCCTCAAGTGAATAAGCTAAAATGCAATCTGCTGGAGTGATTATCTTTAGATAGGAAGGAACAAAGATAATAGGTGTATATTACATTATCATATAATGTATTGTGTGTATATATATATGTAGATATAATATGTATAATTGTATAAGTCTCACTTAATGAATAATGTATTACCTGCCCTTTTCCAATTCCATTCTTCTGGAAAATGTCTGTTCATATGAAGTAGGCGCTTCTGGAGAGGGATGTGGGTTGCCCATTGACCAGGGGGATGAAAATAATGATTCACGGTGGTTTATAGTAAATGTTTGAGGCATAGTCATGTGACTACCCAGTGTTCTTCTCTGAATTTTTCAAATAGAAGCTGAGGAAAGTTCCTTCTTTCTTCCTCGATCACAGTATTGCACGGCTGTAAACTTGAAACATCCTGCCATATGGATAAGCTGTTCTAGAGAAAGAAGCCCATAAAAAGTCAAAGAAAGACAGGAGACAGGGAATAATATGTTCCTGACATTGTTCATGGCCATGATTCTCAGATCATCATTCTTCAGGTCATTTCTACAGTCTTTCCAAGTAACCCAAACTGCAGATTTCTTTTGGTTTTAAAGTGAAAGAAATTAGTTAAGGTATTCAAGGACCTACAGAACTGAAACAAATTATACATATGTTTTTTTTTTCTATTATAACATTCGTTCCCTGTGTTTCAGCCACACTAAATTACTTATAATTGTAATCATCTTAACTCTTCCTCACTTCTCACACCTCTCATCTTAATAATCAACCAATTCTTTCACTTCCACAAAGGATTTCCTGAGTCAGACCCTTGCCTATGCCATTCTAGTGCAAGCCACCATCACTTCTCGCATTGTTGAATAAACAAGTGATTCTTGATTCCTATCCTTTTTTTTTTTCTAGGTTTGGTCATTCTATTTACTCCATCTGAAGTTTTCCATCTACTCAGTCAATAATGCTAAGTTCTACTGTGCAGGGTTCCTGATTTCTCCAACCCAAAGGGACTTCTCCCTCATTAAAATGCTTTAGACCTCTCTACATCATTTTTTTCCTGTTTTTGCTTTGCCCCTCAATTATTTGGAACCTCTTATGAGACGATAACTGTATTGAGAGCAGTTTTAGTCAACATCTTATCTGCAGCACCTTGTATAGACTATGTTCTTAGCAATAACATCTTTTGCTAAGTTACTAAAAACTAACCTAGTTTTTTTTTTTTTTTCATTTAGATAAGAATACTTGACTGGGAGAATAGTAAGAGATATAGGTTATGATATACTCCACCACTACTAAAAAGTCACTTTTGGTAAATTTCGGGATTTTTAATGATGGATGATGAAAAGGGATAGAATTGATACCTCTTGGCATTCTCTGTTTACATTACTTCATCTTCTCTTTTCCACTTTAATACTTGTTTAAGACTGAGAAAATTGAGTAATAATGACGAGAAAGAATGTGGAAATGTGACATTTCAGAAAAGAACATTAGATATGCCATTCTTCTTGGACTGCATTTTTTTTGTTCTATGGAAAAATATTTTGGGACATCAGTTCAAGATGGCCTTTGTGAACAGAAACACATCAGGTGATGTCTGCAAATAATTGTTAACCTAACAACTTCTGTCCTTGCTTTATAAATATTGTCTCATTTTAAAAATGTATTTGCTTAAATAAAAGCTGTTGCTATGAGGCTTATAAGTTAATTATGCCTATTCACCAAAAATGTTTGTTTAAAATTTGTTGCTAAAAAATTCTGGGTTTAGTAGCAAAATTATTTCAACATAAAAAATGCTATTTGCCATTTGTACTTAAGGGCTAAAATAGAGGTAACTGCCACTGACTCACTAATACTCTTAAACCTCAAATCATTTGTATTTGTTCTCTTAAGACCACGCTTTGTCAAACACATCCACATAAAATGACAGAAATTAAATCTCATGATTGTCTAAGTAAAACCATCAACTTAGCATTGTCATTCATACCAAACATTAGAAGATTCTAAACTGAAAGAAACTTTAGCCCATGATCGTCCTTTCTAAAAATTTGATTTTACAGATGGTGAACCTAAATAATAAAATGTTATCCTATTAATGTATACTAGGAAACCCCGCTGCCTGCTAAAGCTAATAGCTTGTCACGGCTATGAAAATGGAAAAGCAGCACCATTAGACTAATAATCCATAGGGCCTGCCATGTCATACAAACACCAAATGTTGTATTCCTGAGGGGGAAAAATGGGAATTTTGTTCCATGGCTATAGAATGTTATGTCCCCTTTGGATTATCTTCTTTGGGCCCATTTTAACCCTGAGATAAGGAAAGCTTTGTATGAGGAACGTAGGATAGACTATGGTCTTTTGAAACTAAGTTTTTCTCACTGCCAAATAAATCTCTTTTAAATATGTTCTCTGTGTGGAAATCATGACATCCATTGGCCAACTGGATCTGGGGTTATGCCTGGATACTTTCCACATTGCACGTGGTTGTCAATTTGAATTGTGTATCAACTACCCATCATATTTGGCACATCTGTACTTAACATTGGCATTAATTTTACCCTATTGTTCTAATTGCAGTACTTTGATGTAATGACACCATTCAATTCACAGATGGTACTGGTGGGGGGTTTTCCCAAAAAAAATATAATGTAATTTTAATTTGGAATGTGAGAATGCCAAAAATAAGAGCTTCATTGATTAAGTTATCTGAGCCTGCTAAACAGTTGAACATTTGAACTAAATAGAAAAAACTGGGAAAGAGAACAGCAGGTTTCAATACCAACCTACTGCAAATGTTTTGTTTTTTGATTATAGTCTATGAGGCTCATAAGACTTATCTATCCACAAACAAACTTTGACATCCTTAGGATGAGCAAACCAAAGTCTATATTTTTATATCAGTATAGTCTTTTTTTAAAAGATGAAATCATTTGGTGGATTGAGAATTCTGCAATTTGAAAGGTAATTAATTTAAACTATTAAATTTAAAAATTATTTACATTATTTACATACAGATATAATGTATATCTGAAATCTGTGATACTTTAAACAATTAAAATAGTTTTAAAATAAATATTATATATTTATGTTGATACATTTTAAAGATTTTTCTGTAGTACCACTCTCACAATTTCCTAAGGCATCATGAAATAATGTCTGTTACAATTTGCATTTTGTAGAATAAAATCAGGAGAAAACTGGGTAACTTTCCAAATGTCATAAGGACTCCTCATTAATGGAGGAACGACTAGAACACCGATCTCTACTTCTCACTCAAAATGATTTCGTGAGGCACTGCCCATTCTGTCAAGTCAAAAGCTGCTACCATTTATTTCAACAGGAAACAGACTACATTTCCCGTAAGATGAGAGGTGTAAATTATGTGAGTGCAAGTTATGATACTTAGCTTTGAAATGGGGGCAGGGAAGAGGAAGACATTAAACCACAAGAACAACTCATTTTAATAGTTTATCTAGAATTAACAGTAGGAACTGAAGGAAGTCATGGAGGGAATGGAGGGGGATTAAAGGCATCTGACTGTAGTCTGAGTAAAAATCCAAAAGGGCTATGTCACCAATCATCAATTTACTAAAACACAGGAAGCCAAGACCCCAGTGAGCTCAGAGAATTCTAACAGAGTTGGGTATATTTAATGGAGTGATAGGATGGTGGACTCGTTGATGTGTTTTTTGTTTGTTTGTTTTCAGTAGGTTTTAATGGGACCAAAGTAGGATCCCCATAGGAGAATTTGGTATGTGAGAAACACCTGAAGAAGGATGCCAAGTGTCCAATTCCCAGTCTTTCTCTAGGGCTATTGGTGGGCCCCACGAGGAAAGACGCTGCTGGCTGAAGCCAAAGAAGCTAGTTTTTTATAAGGATATTTATTAGACTTGGATCACAAGTAGTATTTATATGGGATTTAGGGAACAAAGTTCTTCCCACTTCTGGATGGAAGATAGAGTAACTTTGGCTCAGTGATGATGTAGAAGATGCTATATGGTCCCTTAGGTATCGATGGTATTGGAAGCCCTATTACTCAACCCTAGTAGAAAGTAGAAAGTGTTAGGTACTAATCCCAAGTTGGCTTGTAAATAGTGATATCAAGAGGATGCCTCAGAACCTCAGGGCATTATTCCTGAGTATATCTGAGGCACCCTAAAGTTTTGTCAGATTTAACTGAGAATTTCAATGGTTGGAAAGGAGCTTAATCATGAGGTTATACTAAAAACAGAAGTTTACTATAAAAGTCATAGTCTGGAAATGTTGGGGATACTTGATTTATAAATGCAACATTCTTAGGGCGGTTCTCTTCCTACACCCGGCACCTGTAACAGGTGCACCTGGTCACAGGAAGCCCTGGCTCATTAAAATCGCCAACTTTGGTTACTTAGCATAAAGGATGTGAGACCACTGTAGTAGGACGTGATGGAGTGCTGGCCTGCGAGGCTGAAGTGTCATTAAACAGTACTAATTCAGGGGCGCCTGGGCGGCTCAGTCGGTTGAGCGTCCAACTTCAGCTCAGATCAAGATCTCACACTCATGAGTTGGAGCCCTACGTCAGGCTCTGTGCTAACAGCTCAGAGCCTGGAGCCTGCTTTGGATCGGATTCTGTGTATCCTTCTCTCTCTGTCCCTTCTCTCTCTCTCTCTCTCTCTCTCTCTCTCTCTCTCTCTCTCTCTCTCAGTAAATAAACATAATAATAAAAAAAAAAAACAGTACTAATTCATGTTGAACACACTGCTGGAATTTTCACCTGCATCCCTCCTCAGACTCTCTCCTCCAAGGCCTTCCCATTGTTTGCAGCAGGTGTAGTTATTTCATTAAATGGCATCTACTATACAAAGAATTATACTAAGTTTTGTTTCCATCTCTCAATGTTTCCTGTGGGATTTCAACATCAGTCATCCCCAAATTTGTATTGCCTATACCTGCAGTGATTAACCTACCCTTGGTTTTTTTAGGTTATGTCCTGAGTGGTAAATTAGTTATCAGTGAAGTCAGTTCAAAGGCTCACTGGGGACAGTACCAGTCCTACCTCACCATGGCTCTTCAAATCTTTAAGCATTCTTATATGCAGCGGGCTCCATAGAAAGCTAATTGTGAAAAGTGTGTATGTGCTAAGAACCTTGGAAATCAGCCTCCCCTGAAAGGCTGTGACTCCCGGCTCCATGCTCCAGTGTACTGCAGGGAATCATGGGAAGAGGGCCATGAAAGAAGTGGGACCCTCAGAGCGTAAAGCGTTCATGTTTTTCTTAGCTACAAAGATGCATCTTAATTATAGATAGGCATCCTCTCTGAGTAAGCAAACAAAATTAAAGGGCCACTTTGCACTCTATTTTTCACTACTTAAAAAAAATCATTATCTAGAAGTTATTTTTCTTCTACAGATACCCTCCACTATCCTTCACTTTGTTTAGGTTTATTTACTTCCTTATCTCTACTACCATAATTTTTCTGAAGATTTTCTTCCAGGTATATATTTTTATTTATACATATATGCGTGCATGTGTGTGTATATACAAACTTCCTCATCTACTGCCAAAAGTTGTTGCATTCTAGTTAATTTTTGAGGCTGGTGCAGCTGTTAATTAAAGTGGCCATTACGAGATGATTTAGCATATGATTTTAGAATAGCATACTGCAAGTTTGAAAAGATCTACACCTGTGTTTACCTGTGTACTAGAACTGGTTCTAGGGAAATCCAGATGAGACCCAGGTGCCCAACCCACTTTGTTGCAATATTTACATTTTGCACTAAATATGTTTATGTCTCACATTTCTAGTTACACGGTCCTAATTATGATGAATGGCATTTCTATACCTCTCTGAGAAGTGGAATTCCTTTTCTTTCAAGAAGCAGAAGTACAAAATTAGCTTATTGTCATGCCAATTTTTCAAGCTTATTGGAATGAAAATTCCAGAGCATTGCTCTTCGGTGAGTCTCATCTTAAGACTAGTCTTTAGATAACTAACATGGTAAGATACCTTTGACATAAAACCTGTTTGTAAGAGAAAAATGAAATATTAAGAGATTGGAGTGCAGAAGTTCAATGTATGAGGAGATGAACTCAAAAGCATTGTTACTGAGTATACATGGCTTTTAAATTGAAAGTACTAAATATTTGTACTAAGTAACATTATTTATTTATTTTTAGCACTGAAGGTTTTAGATACACTGCCTTTGCCTTTCTTTCTACTTCATTCATTTGTGATTCATTGTGATCAAGACTGAGAAATTCTGAAATGTGATCTTCCAGCTGAAAAGTTCTGGTTGTTAGGTTATCGGGTTGTAGAAATTCGGGCATGTTTCAATTTATTTTCTGAAATAAGATCTAGATTCACAACATTCAGAATATTAGATTTTTAAGGAACCTTGCCCTTTTCCAAATAGCTTAAAATATTGACAAACTAATATAGGTTTGATTTCATTGTCTTAATCATCATAATGACTCTTCAGTTACAAAAGCAAAAAATATGTTTTCATCTGTATCTTCATCTGACTGGTTGTTCGTTTTGACCAAACGTGGGGGTCCTTAGATCAGGATGTGCTGTAGGAGGCAAGATGTGAATGTATTTCAACAGGTCTGTGAGGTTGTTGTTCAGTCCCACAATTTTCTGATAAATGTGAATTGAAACACTTCAAACATTTTTTCTGAGATTTAGATGTTCACAGTATTGATTTCTTAACTTGTCTATACAGTAAGGATTTTTTTTTCACACACAAGAGTACCTATAAAACTACTTGATTCAGTATACAATATTTTGAATGATCTGAAATCATCCACTGGGTTGGCAATAAGACCATACCATTTCTCCGCCATTGTTTTTAAGTGGTATTCATGTCCTCAAACTTAAGAAAATATTTTAATAATTTTATAGTCTTTATTATGTATGTGTGTGCTAATAACTGAGCCTTGTCTGTGATTACTAAGCTACGCTGTAGAAAATATATCGACATTAACTATAATAGAAATGAGTTAAGTCTACTCGAATAATTTTCTTATAGCTTCCTTTCTATATCAGAACAATGATATTTCTATAATAAAGGTAAGGGCAACATGAATGCAAAAGATGTGCTCTTTATATAATTTATTTTTAAAATTGAACAGAACTTACAAACATTTTACAAAAGTTACATAGTTTGCAATGTGGCTATTTCTTCATTCAAAAGATGTTAAGACATATAAATATACAAAAACGTTGATTAGATTGCTGCCTTGTCATAATGCCAACCCATCATCTTATACTTTGATGTTTGGATCTCCATTAATTAAATATTCTGAGAAATATGAGGAGCGATTCATATTTGGAACACAATGTATGATATAAATCAATTAGAAGAAGATAAATGTGGTTTAAATGAGAATCAACTGTGTTTAATTTGTGTCCTGAATAAATGGAGAAGGAAGCTAATTTTTTCTGAATGATTACTATGTTCTAGGGATTAAGCTAAGTATCTTCTTTTTACTTTTTACTCCTTATGAAAGATCATATAAATCCATTTTTTTAAAAGATCATATAATTCTCACTCTATATTGAAAGGAAATATAGAGTGGGCAATATTTCCATGTTTTTTTCAAGTACTCCCTTATGGAATTCCTAGAATTTATGTGTTCACATAAATTACAATTATGAGATCACACTCAATTTTGGGGCAAAAATCTCTTGCAAAGTCCCTAACAAATTTGCCATACAGCTGATTTTAAACTTCTCACACAAACATCAGTTACATCTATATGTCAAGTAACATCAAGCTAAATTAAAAATGTATCAGCGCTCCCAGCATAATCACTAACAGACTTCTTAATTAACCTGCCAATTCTCTCACAACTAGAGTTAGTTTTTGCCTTATAAATGAAAGTAGATGAAGCAATTTTTCTTCCACTGATTTTTCATTGACTGTAGCTATTACAGTTTCATAGAATCTGTGAGTCCTGAAACATACCCACAAGCGAAGTCTTGAAAAGCACTTCTTTATGTAACTTCACTTCAATATGCAGTTGAAATATAGTTCTGATAATGTAAGCTTTCTTTACCTATTGCATCAGTCACCCTCGTTAAGCTCCTCTTCTGTTTATTGGATTTGATCTATGTCACGGGAATCAATTGAAGAGAGGAGGGAAGACGTAGAGACTCTCTAATGTCCCCTACCAATTTTAATTTACTGTGATTATTTAATGCCACCTTGAGGATAATTCCCTAGGCAGTATCATAATGAGGACTATGTAACTAGAAATATTACCATTCAATACAAGAGGAAAATAAAAGCTACCAATTGTGAAACATCTACTATATGACAGGCACTATGCTATATGCCAGGGTTCGGCAAAGTTTTTCTGAAAAAGGCCAAACAGTAAATATTTTAGGCATTGCAAGCTCTGTGGTCTCTGTAGCAACTACTCAACCCTGCCATTGTAACATGAAGGCAGCATTAGAAAAGAAGTAAATGAATAAGCATGGCTGTGTTCCAATAACATTTTCCTTATAAATGCATTTGGCTGGCAAGCCACAGTTTGCTGACACCTGCAATGTACATTATCTGTACTCATTAGAACGAGCATCAAAGAAAGGTATTGTTGAGTTTATTCTATAGATGAAGAAACTGGGATTCGAACAGACTTAGTACATCTAAGATCTCATTGGGAAAACCGACCTCTGGTAATTCTGTAGAAGAAATTTAACACAAGGAGCTAGTTAATAGAGTGTCAGAAGCCCAAACAGGGCACAGTGACACAACCCCCAGAGTAGCAACAGAAGGAAGTTGCTCACATCTGAAAGGAGGGGATGACATAACCAGAAGCCAGGAGTTGTCAAAGGGATGTCCAGAGAGACCTGGAAACAGATGTCACCGAAGGGACGAGCCTGCACCAGAAAAGGGAAAGAAAAAGAAATGCCCTCCAATATCCCACCACCTCGCTGGATCACAGCTGGATTAGAGTTTGCAAATTTTCAGCCTTTCGTGGTATAGAGTAGAGCAGGGAGCCGATCTCTGAGCATACACAAAATGACAGGTCCAAGTGACAGTAACATTATAACAATTAGAACCCAGGTCTGTTTCCCCCAACTTCCGTGTACTTCCAGTGAGAGAGAGCGTAAGGAGAGCTTGCTTCTTATCTGTTCTTCTTTTGTTTCACATATGTAATGTTTCTTAGGCTCTCAAAATATAACTCTTGAATTAGCTTCACTCTATAGCACTCAATACAAAAAATATCTTAGTTCTGTGAAGATCTGAAACCGTCATGTCTGCAGCCACGGTAAAGTGAAGATATTTCTGTTAGTTTGCCGATGCCTTCTTTCCCAACCTTGAAAAGAACGTGCTTACAAAAAACAATTAACTCATTGTCTTTAAGTTATGTATTTAAAGCTTCATTTAGGATTCATTTAAGATTGTCCCATTTTCTTTTGGTTATTAATTTAGTAGGTTTTCATCTTCTTACATCTTCGTCTCAAAAGATTATTTTCAGGATCGATAGTAACATAGGCCTTGATATATTGACACTCTTAGTAGTATCTATACATGTGGCTTAAAAGACTCTTGCTTGTCTTTACTGTGTGCTAGAGTCATTTCAAACATATGCAGCCGGCATGACAGCAAGCAAATGGTTAACTTTAAAGTTCCAGGGTGCTGCAAGAAGATGCATAGTAAATTGAGATACCCAGAAATTATTACTTGCTCCAAAATTCTCCACCCTCTTGGGGAGCCATTTTTGTTATATTTCAACATGGAAATTTTTCATTACCCAAAGATCCAGAATTAGGGTAAGTAACATCATGACTGCAGCAAGCAAATTCGTGAGTCCCTGGAGAGATGGGAAAGAGGTCTGGCACTACACAAAGGGGAGACCAAACTCCAAAGGAAGGAGGCATTGGGGATTTGGCAGAGTAAATTTAAAATAGAGAGGTGCCACTTAAATTTAGGTATAATTAGATATATAGAATCTCAACTCAATTCATATTAGGTATGAATTGTGAGCAATTGCAGATGGAAACACTGAGAATCCTCTGCCATTGGAATCTTTATTTGTTTGTTTGTTTGTTTTGAGAGTGAGGGAGAGAGTGCACACAAGTGGAGGAGGGACATAGAGAGGGAGGCAGAGAGACGGGGGCAGAGGATCCAAAGCAGGCTCCACACCAACAGCAGAGAGCCCAATACAGGGCTCGAACTCATGAACCTTGAGATCATGACCTGAGCCGAAGTTAGATCCTTAACTGACTGGGCCACCCAGGCTCCCCAACCATTGGAATTTCTAACTACTGTGAGAAAATAGTGATCATGACTGCATAAGCTGACTTGGAAACCAAAAGGAGGTCCAGAGAACAATGACACATTTAACCTGTACCCCAAGAGAAGACACATCCCTGTCACACTCATAGTTCCCAGGAGAAGAAATTAAACAGAACAATATGATTTGTTATTTATAATCAGCTGCCTATTTATTTCCTTTTAAATGTCCTGAATAATAAGCTAGAACTTAGTTCTCACTTTGGACTCTGGCTATTTCTGTTCTCAGTAGAAACTGAAATTTTGTCTTAGTCTTAAATCAAAAAAAGAAATGTAAATGCTACCGGGCAAACACAACTGGTAATTGTTCTTGAGTTTATTGCACTCCCTGTGAGCGGATCAAGGGAACTGAGTAATGTAGTAATGAACTCAAGGTCTATGCACTTGAATCCTACTCTGCCCGTAGTTAATTCAACTTATTTATCCTCTTTATGCCTCGATTCTCTCATCTATAAAATGGGGATAATAATGGTAACATCTCATGTTGTTGCTATAAGGATTAGTCAAGCAAAGCATTCTGACATGGTGCTTCTCAAGCTTTAATATGCATGTGAATCACCTAGGAATCTTGTTAAAATGTAAATTCTGGTGGTGCCTGGGTGGCTCAGTCAGTTAAGTGTATGACTTCGGCTCAGGTCATGATCTCATGGTTCATGAACTCGAGCCCCGCGTCAGGCTCTGGGTTGACAGGTCACAGCCTAGAACCTGCTTCAGATTCTGTGTCTCCTTCTCTCTCTGCCCCTCCCCCTGCTCACAGTCTGTCTCTCTAAAAAAATTTTTTTTTAAGTAAATTCTGTTTCAGTAAGTCTGGGACAGGGACAAAAAGTCTGCATTTCTAACAAGATTATGCTGAAAGTGTTGGTCTATGAACCACAGAGAAGCAATTATTCATAAAAGTGACCAGCATGTAGTAAGGATTACATAAGTGTTATATATTATTAATATTAAGTAGCATACCTTGGAGAACATGTCTATATGGATGTCACACTTTACTACATTATGTTGCAGATAGTATCTTATTTGTTAGTTGCCTGCCTTATTTACCACCAGGCTGAGTTTTTGTTTGTTTTTTCTCTGATACCTTCCTTTTCCACATCACTTTAACTGAAGGGCTCTTTTTTCCTCCGTTATTATAGAACACATTTTCTGGAACGTTTTTTTTTTGCAACACTATGTACACTATGTAACACTATGTACCATCCTTTGACAACTTTTCTACTGTGTAATTTTCTTCTCCTCTAAATAGAATGTGTGTTCTGATGTCTTTAACAGACTTCTATATCAACCGCTTTGCTAGCCTAATGCCTTCCATATTTTAAGTGCTCACTAAGTGTGTTTGGTTTATTTGAGTTGAAAAAACCATTATTTGTCCATACTTTCTCCTTTATGAGATGTGCTGATTCAAGTTGGGATTTGAGGTCCTCTCCCTTTGTATAATTCTTGGAATATCTGTCTTACATTTACTTTTCAAAAACAACTCAAAATGGAAATACACAACTCATTTATTTCCACCAGAAAGGAGGACAGTATATTCCAAATACCTATTACCACTGTCAAAATGTTTAAAGCAACCTACAAAACGTTTGAGGGTAAAAAGATTTTCTTTATTATTATTTTTTTGCAATATTTGGGGTGTGACATGAGAAATACAAGTTCTTTTGATGAACCTTTTTGGTCGCTCCTGTGTCTGCTAAAAATTCTAAACTACCTAATGTATGCATCTGTGCTGGTGGTTGGATGATTTTACTAGAGATTCTTTTGATTTGAAGTGAATCCTTTTTTGTTGTTGTTATTATTTTCAATTGTATAAGTCTGAACAGTTTGAGCAGGAAACATAAAGACGTAGACTTGAAGTCATGAAGACCTAAGTTTGGAACCCATCTCTACCACTCGTTTGTTTTGTTTTTCTTTTTAAAGATCAGTGTATTCAGACTCTTGGATTTTGGTTAATCATAAGAGTGAAGATAAGAAAGAAAGAAGGAAAGAAAGAAAGAAAGAAAGAAAGAAAGAAAGAAAGAAAGAAAGAAAGAAAGAAAGAAAGAAAGAAAGAAAGAAAGAAAGAAAGGAAGGAAGGAAGGAAGGAAGGAAGAAAGAAAGAAAGAAAGAAAGAAAGGAAGAAAGAAAGAAAGAAGGAGAAAGGAAGGAAGGAAGGAAGGAAAGAAAGAAAGAAAGAAAGAAAGAAAGAAAGAAAGAAAGAAAAGAAAGAAAGAAAGAAAGAAAGAAAAGAAAGAAAGAAAGAAAGAAAGAAGGAAAGAAAGAAAGAAAGAAAGAAAAGAAAGAAGGAAGGAAGGATGGAAAGAAGAAAGAAAGAGAAAGAAAGAGGGGAAGGAAGAAAGGAGGGAGGGAGGGAGGAAGGAAGGGAGGAAAGAAGGAAGGAGAGAAGGAGGGAAGGAAGGAAGGAAGGAAGGGAGGAAGGAAGGAAGGAAGAAAAAGGAAGGAAGGATGGCAATGACAGAAGGCAGGGAAGGAGGTAAAAATAAAGGGAGGAAAGGAGAGAGGAACAGAAGAGAGAGATAAATTTCAGAAACCAATTGTTTTGAGAAGAAACTAATACATAAGCAATAGGTGAAATCTCTCTAGAGGGAGGACAAAGGAGCACAACTTGACTTTCATGTAACCCTTAATCTATTTAGAGAAGGAAGATTCAGAAAATGAAGTACCTTTCAGCAGTAGTTTAAGTCAAGAATTAAAATGAATTTACTTGACTTCCAAGCTATGAGACTTATTTATACTCTGTAGAAACCACAATTTCACAGTCCTAGGTTCTAGTACAATGTTTACAAAACAACTTCCTTATAAAATCAGACAAACTACTATCACCAACTGCATTGCATCCAAGATGTCCTTATTGTGTGACATGATCATGCTTCTATTCATCATATAAATCATAAAACCAAGAAAAGAATATTTTTTTAAATGATGGACATGGTTACTAGTGGATCCTAAAGTAGAAGTTTCCATTACTTCATATTGAGTGAAACAATAAAAACTATAAGAATTCCACCAGCACAATCCAGTGGTTATATTGACCCAATATATTTAAAAGGTCAATAACGTAAAAAAAATGAGCTAAATTAAAAAAAAATAGAACTTTTAAAGCAAGTCTATACTTTTAATTTGAAGCTTTGCAATACTAAATGAATATTGATGCAATTTAATCTAGAAGTTAAATAATCGTAAACAACTATAGTCAAGATTTTCACTGAAAAATTGATCTCAAGAAAAAATTCAACTTAAAAATATTATATGTCAGATAACATTCTTCAAGCTTTGTATTAACAAATTATTTAAAATTGTTTTCTGTGTATTAAAATAATACAAAATAATAATAATAAAATAATGCAAAAAAGTCAAATCATGAGTTACTGTAAATTCCCTAGGTATTAACCATTTTATCAGCTAGCTATCAAACTGTAATTCAGCATAACAAACCCACATGCAAATCTCAATATTGAACAAAAATAAAAAACTTAATGAAGTGTTAAGAACCTCAATGTCACACTATTGTTAACACTTATTTAGATGATAAGTTTGTGGTAGGATGGGAAGTGTGCTGATCTAGGCTGAGCTCAGCTACGTGTCTCTGCCTCAAGAACGGGGAGCTACTGGTGCAGGTTTGTACTTCACTTCATGTGTGTTTATTCTTGGATCCCTCCTGACAGGGAAGCAGCTGCCTGGGGGAAGCTCCTCTCATGGCCTTGACAAAAGAGGACAAGTAAAAATAGAATAGTCGAGTCCTTTCAAGGCCTACTCTCAGAACCAGCACACGCCCGCTCTACCTCATTCATTTGGTCATGGCAGGAAAATGAGGTCAGTCACATGGCAAATAGCATGGATAGAGGAAGAGCCTTGAAATAGGGTCTTTTATGCAACCTACCATCACAACCATCGTCACCTAAAATAATATCATAGTTAACAGGAAGACTACAAAAGGTGATAACAGAGGTACAAAAATTCCCAAGTAGTAAACTGACTGCAAGTTATCTGATTGGAAGAAGATCCAGCTAAAAAAATCCATTATAGTAGACTGGCAGGAATAAAGGAAGGGTAAAGTCGCAACTCAAAGAACCAAAGAATGATACAGTTAATATCTACTATAAATCTCGATAATTAAAAATAATTAAAAAGCATAAAAACTGAATTTGGGAGAGGGGCTATTCTATCAGTAAATTTTTTAAATCTAGATTTTTTCCCCTGTTCTCTCTCTATCAAGAAGAGAAAATAATATAATGTTGAATGCTTCATGTTTTCGTGTTTTATACATTTAGAAAATCAATGTACCGAGATTCAATTAAGGGAAAGCAATGAGGTAATTATCTACTACTGCATGTTACGTTGATATAATCATTACAGTTGGTAGGTCCTGAGTGTCAGGGTGAGGTTTTTATGATACTGTGATGGGAGGAAGCCAGAGAACAAGGTCCGTGTGAACTCTGCCCCTTCAATTACCCCTCTTCCCTTTCGGGTTTTGGGCTTAGAGAGCCAGACTCAACAGTTAGCTGCATGAAGAGGCTTTGGAATCAAGGCCTAAAGCCATACCTTTCAAATCTGGGTGCACATTTGAATCATCTGATGGAACCTCAAAAAAATTCTTCCTTAAGATCCTTAAGATCTCAGATTTAATCACTTCTTAAAAGTGTTCCACGTCATTTTCCTGTGCTGTCAGCATTGGGCACTACCAGCCTAAACAGCCTTTCCCATTTTACTTCTCACTCCCCTATACACCCCACTCTGGGTATGAATCCTGGAATCCCATGGTTAGGTTAAACAAAGGGAGGAGAGACTAGATCTCCAATGGCACCATCTGTGCCTGCCTAGGACAGGAAGCAAAGACGGCTGCTCTACCCTGTATTTTATAGGATTTGAAGACTCCAACATAGCAGGCCAAGTCTTGGATTGATGAGAGGCAGAACTGTTATCTACAGCTTCACAAGAGAGAAGGCTGCCATGAACGGCCCCATGAAGGCTGCACCCAAGGCCAGGATAAGAGCTAGCTGGAGTTGTAGGAGCAGCATGTGTATACTAAGTGGGGCCCGGTGAGCCAAATTTCCTGAGCCTCCTGTGAATGGTCTAACACAAATAATTTTAGAGGCTCCTGGGCATGGGAGCTGTCCCTAGTGGTCAGGTACCTGCCCTGGGACAATTGGGGCAAGTGCATTGTGGCCTGAATGTGAGAACCAATAAGGGATAAGGGAACTGGTTGGGGTGTGGACTTACTCAGCTGCTCAAAAGGAGGATCTGATAAATCTCTAGACAGGGCCCCAAACCTGGATCAAGATAGCATAAAAACAAACAGCCATCAAAGTAACACCTAGCTGAAAAAAAAAAAAAATCATTCCCACTATTAAAATGTGGCTCCATTGATCAAAGCTCTACCTGGTCTGATTCTCTCTCTCTTTTTTTAATGTTTATTTATTTATTTATTTTTGAGAGAGAGAGAGAAAGAGAGAGAGAGAGGGAGAGAGGCAGAGAGAATCTGTCAGTGCAGATCCCAACATAGGCCTTGAACTCACAAACCATGAGACCATGACCTGAGCCAAAATCAAGAATCAGACACAACTCACTGAACCACCCAGGCGCTCCTGCCTGGCCCGATTCTTATCTCCTCCATCCTTAGGAAGAAGGATTTGGAAGGATTGGATTGAGAGGTCCAAGCCTGGAAAAAGACATAAAAGTATAGGTCCCCAACAGAAAACACAGGTCATGCTCCCTTATCCAAAAGAGACCGGATGTATAATGGAATTCAGAAACATTTTGATAACATCCCTAATAGAGTCTGAGGCAGCAACTCAAAATACATAAATACTTCTTGAGTGAAATATATTTATATTTACTTTAATTATAATAAATAAAGATTACAAGTAGACTTGTGTCACTTCAGATGAGGTTTGTAGCTGAAGGAATTCAGGCCAGGTCTGGTACTACTGCCAAGTGAATTATAAACAAAACGCTCTGTTTCCCAAGCTTTACAAATTTCAGGACTTCGGAAAAGAGGTTGTAGATCTATATCTTAGATATTATCTGAATCGACATTTTCACACTACAGATGATAAGATTCCTATAAAGGCAAAGACCCCCAAGATAATTTACTCATTTGTTATTAGTTACTAAACACCCACCATGTGAGTACTGTCAGGCGTACTGAGATGCAAAGCTGGCCATGACAGAGAGTCTCCTCTCGGGGAGCATGCCTTTTGATAGAGAGTGTTAATATGTAAAAAAATGCAATGCTTTACTGTGGGCGTGGTGTTTGATTAGGGCACAAACATCACAAAGCCACATGGTACAGGAGTCAAGACTAAGGGCCAAATCTCCTGATTCTACAATATGAAAAATAATTTTAATAGTCATTTGTGCTATAGAAATTCATATTCAGTGGTAAAATGTAATAAGGCATGAATAATTACACACAGGAGAACTGAAATTACCTCTTGTTTCACTGCCCTGAGTTAACCAGTATCAACAAGCTATCACTCCTCTTTTCTGCATGGTGCAGTGGGGAACAACAGGTGTTTTGGACTTTCGCTACCTAATTTTTTGTGTTTTCTTCCCATGTCCCAGCTGTGTGACCTTAGCATGTTACTCAACTTTTCTGTTTCCCATTTCCTTATCTATAAAATGTTAACAATAATAATACTTATAGTATTGCCACAAGGATTAAATGAGTTCATAGATGTAAACTGTTCTGAAAACCTCCAGACATATGCTGGATTGTCTACTGCCAACTGTGTACCACCAGCACCCACTTCTGAGGACATGTCTTCTTTGCATAGAGGAAGCCATGTTCTGGATTAGAGTTTTCTATGAGAGAAACCGTCAAGGTTTGGAAGGCAAAATTGTGATTAAATGTTACTTTGGGGAAGTTCGAGTGGCCGGACATAATGGTAGCTGCAAACTACTTAGTTTCTCTGGCTTCCTCGTAGTTTCAGCTTTGCAGCTGCAGAGAGAACATTTCTAAAGACTCAGAGATTGCTGCAGTTTCCCAGGGAACTTCCAAAGGCCACCTTCTAATTCTTTTCATATTCTTGTATTTTATTCCAATAGTATTTAAAGTGCCTCTTGTTTTATTAAATTCATAAAGATACAGGTGTTGCTACCTGAAGTGATTCCAGGGAAGGGAAATTTAATAGATAGAATCTGGAATTAGATTAGATTTTATTGATTTGATTAGATTTTAAAGCAGTAATGGGCCTACTGACAATGGAAATGGAACACTGGTGCTCTATGCCAAACCAGAGCTACTTAAAGCATCCGTTGTCACTAGCATCAAGGAGTTGTAGAAGTCAAGGATTTAGGAGACTGAGTAGCTTCTGAAGTAAAATGGAGTCTCTGGACTAGGGATGGGCTGGCTGCTTCTAATCATGCTAGACAACTAGAGGGAAAAGAAATGATGAGATTACTCCACCATCATTTCAGATAAGAAATTAGAAATCATCTATAAACTGATGAAATGATTATCTCGAAATGATCCATGAGGTCAAATTTCTAAAAAACAAAAACAAAACCAAAAAACAACAACAACAAATCTTACGCTAGAGTACAAGAATTACTATGTGATTTGAATTTGTAATTGTGTAGTTTCTAATGATAAGGTATGGAAATTAGTTAGAATAAAAATCAACTCTCTACTGTGGGATGGTGACTTTTGGATAGTTTTCAATGAAATTGAAAACCTGAACTCTTAAATTTCTCTGAGCCTCCCTTCCTGGCCAAAGTAGCGCTTATTCTACTACCTGAATGTGACCCCTTGCCTGAAGAGACTGTAATGAGTTCTCAAGAAATTATGGCCTTTTAGGAAACTGCTGATCCTTCCCATGTCCCATGTCTACTTCTTCTCATTGTTCCTAATCTCAGAACTTGGCAGGTCAGTGGTGCAAAATGTGACCAGGAGGAAGTATACCATGCACATCAAAAGAATTTCAAGATTCCGCCAATTGTTTCTGGGAAATATGTGTATGTGTATGCATTTATACATATACATATATTCTAAAGAAGGTATACTACATTTAAAAGGAAGTGACGTTTGATCTAATTGAATTTATTGGTATACATACATCCACCATAGATCTGCAATTCAAGGAGGATAATAGTGACTCTATCAGTTTTCTTGTATGCTTGACAAAAACCTGAACTCTAACAGTCCTGTAGTACATGAAGTAGAAATTTGTTGGTATGTGGTAGAAAAAGGTCAACAACTATGACCCATGAACCAAATCCAGCCTGCAAATAGTTTTTGTAAATAAAGTTTTACTGGAACAGAGCCATGCTTTTTATTTTATGTATTGCCTAGGGCTACTTTCATTCCAGTACAGAGTTGAGTAATTGTGACAGAGATGATATTATCCACAAAACCTAAAATATAACTATCTGGCTCTTTAATGAAAACATTTGCTGCCCCTGCTCTAAGAAGAAAAATCCGAAGGGCAAAGGAGGGGCTAGAGTGAAATATTTTGTGTGATTTTCTTACTCATATCCCTATCTATTTCCTCTGGAGAATGAGGAGAACTCCTTTTTCGTGGAAGCCCTCAGAAATAATAGGTGAAGGTGTCATCAGGATGCCTGATAAACTCTGAAAGTCAGGAATGGCAGCGGGAAACACTACCACTGAAAAGGGCTCCCTGAATTCAACTAGAATGATGGACTCCTGGAATAGTGGAGGTCAAGTGGAACACTTAATTGCCAGTGACAAGGTGTGGGTAATTACTGTAATGTGCAGAAGGCCCAGAGTAATAATAAGAATGGTTTGATCTGCAGAGATCTTTGTCAGTGATTAATTGAACATGGTGGCCCTGAGGCTGGGCCCACTATGTATAGTATAAATGGACATTATATTATTACTTCATCTCCAAAAGCAAAATAAGTGATTCATAACCCCTAACACTATTTCTAGCCAGAGTCAATCCACAGAATGGATGAAAGGGAGGCCAGATCTCCCTGAGAAAGTAGTATACTACACTGTCAAAAGCTTATATGTAAACATTCCTTCTACCAATCCTAAGGGCTATATGTTCGTTTACTAGGACAATCATGCCCTGGAAAAAATGAAGGAAGTACCTAAACTTTTCAAGGATTACTGCTTTTGTTTTGTTTGTTTGTTTTGTTTTTTGTTTTAATAATTTATTGTCAAATTGGTTTCCATACAACACCCAGTGCTCATTCCAACAAGTGCCCTCCTCTGTGCCCGTCACCCACTCTCCCCCCTCCCACACCCCCATCTCCCCTCAGTTTGCTCTTAGTTTTTAAGTCTCTTATGGTTTGTCTCCCTCCCTCTCTGTGACTTTTTCCCTTCCTCTCTTCCTCCCCCCGCCATGGTTTTCTGTTAAGCCTCACAAAGCCCACCTATGCATGGAAACATATGGCATCTGTCTTTCTCTGCCTGACTTATTTCACTCAGCATAATACCCTCCAGTTCCATCCATGTTGCTACACATGGCCAGATCTCATTCTTTCTCATTGCCACATAGTATTCCATTGTATATGTATACCACATCTTCTTTATCCATTCGTCAGTTGATGGACACTTAGTCTCTTTCCATAATCTGGCTATTGTCGAAAGTGCTGCTATGAACATTGGGGTACACGTGCCCCTATGCATCAGCACTCCTGTGTCTCTTGGGTAGATTCCTAGCAGTGCTATTGCTGGCTCATAGGGTAGCTGTATTCTCATTTTTTTGAGGAACCTCCATACTGTTTTCTAGAGCAGCTGCACCACTTTGCATTCCCACCAACAGTGCAAGAGGGTGCCTGTTTCTCCACAAGGATTACTGCTTTTGGATCTGAATTGATGTTAAGCCCTTGGAAATCCAAACCCCACTATGGTCCACTAGCCCTTCAGAGTGGGGATTTTTAAAGTCAAGTGATAAAAGGGATTTGGGGCTATTTCACAGTAGACCTAGTAGATTCCTGAACCCATCCTTTAGCAAAGTCATGTTATCTGCAGTGGAGAACTATTAGCCATTCAAAAGCATCTTCTGGACACCACTGGGCACTAGTAGACACTAAGGACATCAAATGATTATGCAACTAGAGAGACTCATCCTGAGCTAGGCGTGGTCAAACACACAAAGTCATAATTTTGTATATGGCACAAGAATAGGGTACATTATAATTGGACACAGGTAAGTTATGTGACCTAGACCTCATGTCACCTTTCTGTGTCACATTTATTCTTTTTCCTTGGCTCACATCTATGGCCTCATGGCGTATTCCTTGTGACCAGCTGTCAGAAAAGGAAAGAAACCCAGTCCTGGTTCGTGATCATTGATAAGTCAATTCAATGACTATTGCAAGCCAAAACTAGACTGCTAAGCCACAAAGGTCCCAATGAAGGGTAGCCCTCATAAACAGTGATGAGGTAAAATTCTGCTGGTAAGTAGAGATTTAAGCAATACACCTAGTCACCAACTGGAGTGGAAGTACGGTATAAGGTCAGAATATAATATAGCTTCAGGCAGTCAGTTGGCTTGGCTGATTATTCAAGATATGGAAGAGACGAGATTGGGGGACTGGAGAAAAGAGAAATGAAACATGGGGGGAAAAAAGCATGAAAGTGGACTTATTGGCTTGCATCCAATGTTTATACATGTTTATGTCTCATTCAAGACCTACTAGAGAGTAGGCTTGTATAGAAGCCATTTGACAATGAGGTAGGTAGGGTGACTCATCCAGAATCTGTCCTTGGCCACCATAGTGCTTCCACAAAGGTCCTGCAAACCAGAAAGCTGTTTTGGCGATGACAGCGGGGGTATGCATGTGTCCTGCAGCATGAAGTTTCACTCATCGAGACTGATCTAGCTACTGCTGCTTCTGATTGTCTGACCTGTCAGACTGACATCCCTTGAGTATACCAACCAGCTACTTGGGGGTAAGTTGATTATATTAGAGCTTTACCCTGTAAGAGGCAATGATATATCCTCATTGAAACTGATACGAGTTCTGTTTGCGAACTTGCTTTTCCTGCCCACCATTAACACCACCACCACCAGTACCCCTATCCAAAAGCTTATGAAATACTTGATTTATCATCATGGAATCCTTCACAACTTGTCTTTTGACCAAGAGAACTATTTACATTGAAGGAAGTATGTCGATGAACACACACCATAGAATCCACCGGTCCTGCCATAAGCCACACCACCAGAAACTGCTAGCCTATGAAAGGCACAGCTAAGGTGTCAGCTTGGGAGTACACCTCATGGGGTTAGGATACTATTTTTCAATATGAGACCAAACAAATAGTGAGGACTGGATAGTATAGGCGTTTGGAAGTCCTGGTAAGGATTTTGCTTTTTCTTTGAGTGCAATGAGATATCATTAGAGAGTTCTGAACAAAGAGTGGCATGGTCTGATTTATGTTGTAACAGAACAACTGAAGGCAGGAGAAAGAGCAATTTGGTAATAGTCCATTGCAATAATCTAGGCGAGAGACAAGGGGATTTAGAGCTGGGTCAGATGCAGTGTAGGGGGTGACAAGAGATAGGATTTGGGCTGTATTTTGATAGTGAAACCACAGCATTTCTCCTTTTCTTAATTTGCATTCATTTATTAGTGATATAAACATTTTATGAAGATAGTTTATATATGTATGTTTTCTTTGCAATTTTCCAATCCATTTGTTCCATCACAATAAAAACTGGAAGCCAAATGAAGAAAATAATTTTTATACTTTTATTAAATCAACAGATTCATATCCTCAGATTCAAAATCTCTAGAACGGGATATTCATGGCATTTCAGGCCACATTGCATTTTTTTTCCGTAAGTCACTTTAACGACTTGGGCTTTCCCTAATGTTCCCTTTAGAATATTTGCTCTGTGTCACACATCAGGCACCTGCTGTATTGTTTTCAAAACTATTCTTGAAACAAATACATATTATCCTTACGTATAAGTTCTTTATGATTGGTATGGACAGAATTGCATTCCCCTCATATTCATATGTTGAGCCTTACCACCATATGTGAGTATGTGGAGATGGGGCTTTGAAAGATATTATGGTTAAAAGAGATCATAAGGATGGGTCTTAATCCAATGGACTGGTGTCCTTATAACAAAATTTTTTAATGTTTATTTATTTTTGAAGGAGAGAGATATAGAGCATGAGTAGGGGAGAGGCATGGAGAGAGGGAGACACAGAATCTGAAGCAGGCTCCAGGCTCTGAGCCGTCAGCACAGAGCCTGATGAGGGGCTTGAACCCACAGACCGTGAGATCCAGACCTGAGCTAAAGTCAGAAGCTTAACCAACTGAGCCACCCAGGTTCCTCAGGACTTGTGTCCTTATAAAAGAGGACACCAGAGATCTCTTTCTCTCTCTCCCTCCCTCACCTCCACATACACAGAGAAAAGGTCACATGACGACAAAACAAGAAAGCAGCTGTCTGCAAGCCGGGAAGAGAAATCTCACCCAAAAACCAACCAGCCCTACTGGCACCTTCATCTTGGACTTGATCTTGGACTCCAGAACTGTGAGTTAATGAATTCCCCCAGTCTGTGGTATTCTCTCATGGCAGCCCTAGCAGACGAATGCAGTGGTACACTGCATGTGTTTGGACACATGCTAATTGTTAAATAAAGTTTTATCAAACTAACCAGAGTTTAAAAACAAAGATTAAAGCATCTAGGGCAGTTATGAAAAAGCAGGGTGCATATACAATGATGAATAAAACAAGCTACTCCAGCTATGTGCTAACAGGAAATTTTCAACCCAAAATATTCTGTATGTACTGATTGTTTGTAACCTTAAAGATATTTCCCTTGAAGGATAATTTGACACTTGCCAGCTAAGGGCAGCTGGGCAGATCTTTTTAGAGTCCATTCTCTGCTCTCACCTCCTTTGACCACGATTATTTTATCGTTGAAATTTTAGTGTAAATACTATTCTTCAAATAGGCTTTTTTCTCTCATTTCAATATCTACAGTCTCTGCATGTGCTCTATTCTCTTACCCTAAAATAGGGTAAGTAAAATATTTTCTTCATAGCATTTATCTCAATATAACATTACCTTAAACGTTTGTTTTCTTTTTTCTTTTTATATCTTTCAGTAAAATATAAATTCCATTTGACCTTGTTTGGGGGCTCACTGCAGTATCCCCGGCGCCCAAAAACCATCATAGGGACTCAACAAATATTGTATGAGAGGAACATTTTTGGAACTGACTTGCAGGAAATCTTTGAACCAAATTTATGGCCTATAATATGGCCTACATTTTATGAATTTATTTCAGTTCTTCCAACATTAATACCTTCATTTTCCTTTGTTATCGTCTGATTTCATCTCACTTTGTTATATATACGTATTGGTGTGAATTGTTCTAAACGCTTTTTTTGAGTACACCAGCGTATAAATAAATAAATAAACAAAAATCCATGTAGGTTTAGATTTCATGTTATTCCCCCAAAATGTGTTTATCTGTAAGGAGTCTGAAGTACACCACAAAACAAGTATTTAACTACATATTATATATTATTATCTATTATGTAGATATATATTTATATTATTATATTATGTTGTATTATAAAAAATATATTACTATATTATATTATAAAAATATTTACTTGTGGTGTACCTCAGGTTCATTACAGACCTTTATTCATATATACTAGTTTGATTTTTCCAAACTTGTGACATGATTTTGTTCTCAACCACCTGCCTCCTTCTATGGTCCTTTATCTGTACATTTCTGCCCCATTCTCTGTCCCATAGGGCTGACCTCCAGAGTGACATCACCCTTGTCATGTGGACTCTAGTTGGCTTCAGCCCATGGCAGGCGTCGACCTGAGTTGGAGGTTGGGTGGAGGTGAAGAGAGGGTATTCCTCAGCCTGGGCCCAAACCTATGCTCCTTTCCTACCTTGCCACTAGTCTGACAGTGACTAATGTTCACTATGACCTTGGACCCATCAGACCACCTTTTTTCCACAACCCCACCTTCCTTCGTGCTTCAGGGATATCATTCCCTCCTTTTACTCCCTCAGACTTAAGGGAGCAATGGCTCCCTACTGTTGCTGGTCCCAGAGAGCTTTTGCTGTTCTGACTTCCTTAACCCTGCCTCTCTACATAAGCATTTCCTTCATTTACCTCTCTTTAGTTAAAACTTTGAATATGCCACCTCTTCCCTGCCAGGAACCAGATTGAATCTAGTAATAAAAAGTTCCCTGACTGTGTTTTGGTAGAATAGGGAAGTGGCAAAACGACTCCTAACCATATAGCCAGTCAGTAAATATTTACTGAAAATATAATATATGCAAGGCACCATGTCTTTTTCTATAATAGCTATAATGCTACATAAAACATGATTCCTGTACTCAGGGGAACATTTAAACAAAGGAGGAAAATAATATAAATTAATCTACATATCGTGATGTTAAAAGGAGCAATTCCTGTCATATCCATTTTGGCTACAGTCCCAACATCTGAGAACAAAGGATATTAGTACTCTTTCACAATAATAAAGATGGATTAGATCATCCTTTCAGGATTTTCTAAGAGATGACCTAAAATATATCAGGCAACACTTAGTCATCACTCACCTTGAAAGCACACAGAGGGTAGGGGAGGTGGAGATGTCTAGAGAATCTGATTGAGACCTATTCCTGTGTTTTCTCAAACTTGAGAGCCAGGACCTTTCTCATGTCTGAAAAGTAGTCTAATTATAAAAAGTTGGCTGAATCTTTGTTAGAATATTAAAAAGAATGTAACACATTCTCACCAATGGTAGGGTAATGGTTTGTTTCCTGAAACCAAATGTGGACCCTTGTATTGCCTTGAAACTCTATGCCAATCTTAACCAAGTGAACTCTGAGAATCCACAGATTGGGTGGATGGCGTGAGTGACTTGGGTAGCCATAGTTTCCACTGGAGAATCTGTAAGGAACTTATCAGAGAATGGATCAACATTTGGACATCTGAGCCTGTGCCTGAACCTACATTTGTCAGTCAAGCTTTACCTTTGTATCTTTATCTCTATTCCTTCTTCCCATTCCATCCCCAAAGGAGTCCTGAGACTATACAGTGAATGGAGGAGGAGCTAGCATGGAGGAACAAGATTAAGAGAATGGGATTTCTGAGCTGTGGTAGGAAAAAATGTTTCGACTGAATAAGAGGTCTAACATTTAATTATTGGATTGGACTGAGCTTTTTACTATAACTAGAAATGAAATAATTAGTTCACACTTGAGAATGATGAGGAAGGATTTGGGATCAACCCAAGATATCTCAAGAAGTGAGAAAAAAGATCAAATAGAGCATGGAGGAAATGCAGTGATATGAAAGAATAAAGTTACATTTTTAAATTTTTTTTAAGTTTATTTATTTTGAGAGAAAGAGTGAGAGAGCATGAGTGTGCACCTGTGGGGAAGGAGGGACAGAGAGAGAGGGAGAGAGAATATCAAGCAAGCTCTGTGCCTTCAGCATGGAGCCCATTGTGGGGCTTGATCCCACAAGCTGTGAGATCATAGCCTGAGCTGAAATCAAGAGTCAGTCGCTTAACCGACTGAGCCACTCAGGTGCCCCTAAAGCTGCTTTTTAATTGGCCTCTACCTAATCCAGTTGATTCAATAATACATTAGTCAATACTTTACTCATGGAAGAATATGGATAATCAGAGAAAACCTCAAATTTGCAATTTTCTTGAGTAAGAAAGACTGTGTCTGCTCAAGCCACAGATGTAATAGAAACTGGTCAGAGGCACCTGGGTGGCTCAATCAGTTGAGCATCAGACTTTGGCTTGGGTCATAATCTCACAGGTCACGAGTTTGAGCCCCACATCAAGCTCTGTGCTAAAATCTCAGAACTCAGAGCCTGCTTCAGATTCTGTGTCTCCCTTTCTCTCTGCACCTCCCCCTCTTGTGCTCTCTCTCTCTCAAAAATTAAATATATAAACATTAAAAAAAAGAAAGAAGAAACCAGTCAATTTAGTTAAAATGCTTGTGTCTGTATTTTCTGTATTCTGAATGCAAAAGAATTAAAATCATTCCACAGTATTGGCATACAAGAAAGGGCAAAACTGGAGAGTTTTCAGCAATAATAACAATATGTTACAAATTTTGCTATAACTTAAAAAATTTTTTTAATGTTTATTTATTTTTGAGACAGAGAGAGACAGAGCATGAGTGGGGGAGGGGCAGAGAGAGAGGGAGACACAGAATGTGAAGCAGGCTCCAGGCTCTGAGCTGTCAGCACAGAGCCCGACGCGGGGCTCAAACTCACAGACCGCGAGATCATGACCTGGGCCGAAGTCAGACGCTCAACCGACTGAGCCACCCAGGTGCCCCAAATTTTGCTATAACTTTAAGTAGAATCTTGGAATATCTTGAGTAATTGGTTAAAAATTCTCAAACTAAATAAAATTTTTATCTTGTTTATGGTTTTGACCATATAAATTTTATTTAGTTCGAAAATTTTTCACCAAATTACTCAAGGAATTCCAAGATTCTATTTAAGCTTATAGCAAAGTTTGTAACTCATTATTATTATTATTATTAATTATTATTATTCTTATCAGTAGTGGTGCAAACTCTCCACTTTTGCATTTTCTTGTATGCCGATACTCTGGGATAATTTTAATTCTTTTGCATCCAGAATATAGAAAATTCAAGTACCAGACGGGCGATTGGATATAGCAGCAGCAGTAGCAGTAATAGTAGTAATAGCAACAATAATAATAATTTTTAAAGTGTTAAGTACTTATGATACAAGACAAAGTACGAGGGCTTTGCATGGGACACATTAAAACAATTTTAACTATCCTAAGAGATGTTAAAGTCATATTGTTTTAATTCCTAAGGTATCCTTTTAATATTCCATCAGATCTATGGAAAAGAAAAAACACAGGTGGAAACCATAGATCATTTTACAGCCAGCAGATTTCGGTGAGACTGGGTTTTATGAATGTTTCTTTTTCTCATGCCTCACATATAGTACATGAAGTAACTGTATGGAGTCCATCACTCAATAGCTATTTGTTAAAGTTATTAATGTTGAATAAATGTTGAATGAATGTCTATAAGACTGTATATTTGATATCTTTATAATAGAGGTTATAGAATATAAAATGACATTTGAACGCCTAGCATTTTGCATATCTCAAGTAAATATAAATTGTATCTATTTCATTCCATTCATCTTCGCACTATTTACTCATTGCTAAAAGTGATAAACATTCAGCTCAGCAATTAAGGGTATTAAAATCTTGACAATGATGATACCCTAATTGAGGTGAATTTGGGATCTCTTAAGATCTGATTGAATTTTTAACCCTGTGAGAGGATATTCCCATTCAACAAGATTTTTTTTCTCTTACATGTCTAAAAATCCTAAGGCAACCTAACAATAAAAACCTGATCTAAGCGAAGAAAACTGAAACTAAAACACAGTGTTTTTTAGCAACTGCTATTAAGAAATCAAAATGGAGGTTGTCCTTTTCACCATTCTGGAAGTGTGGCACAAGCCAGTTGGATGTCAGCCCATCCCATAGATGAAGTGAACTCACATAATCAAATTCACTCTTCAGCTCTAATTATCACCTCCTCCATGAGCCCTCCTTGACCTTCACAGACCAACACATTGATTCTGTCTCTATGTTCCCACAGAACTTGGTTTATACTTTTTTAAGTTTTTTATTTATTTATTTTGAGAGAAAGAGAGAGCACACAAACTGGGGAAGGGCAGAGAGACGGAGAGAGAGAGAATCCCAAGCAGTCTCAGTACTGTCAGCACGGAGCCCCATGAGGCTTCAAACTCATGAACCATGAGATCGTGACCTGAGCCGAAATCAAGAGCCAGTCTCCTAACTGACTGAGCCACTCAGGGGCCCTGGCTGATAGTTTTAAATAAACAAATAAATAGCTGGATTTACCAAAAAAAAAAAAAAAATGAATAAAATTGAAATGGAATGAGGAGACAGGGCAACAGCAGTCGGTAGGTTTTAGTCATCTGTGGAGTCGTGTCGCGGTTTACCCGCAAATTTCATTTTAGAGGGAGTTCTGCACACCCCGTGCTGATTTCCATGAGAAAGAAGTAGGAAGAGGAAGAAAGACATGGCCAGCTGGTGACTTCACATCTTTTCCAAGAAGCCTGCCGTTTGCATCTCGTTCTCCATAGCTGTAAGAATAAAGGCCTGCACTGGTATTCGGGGTACGTATACCTGCTAATGAATCTTAGATACAGTGTTCGTTTTCAGGCAGATGACGAATTTTTGAGGAAAGGGCCAGAACTTGAGCTGCAATGCCGATTGCTTATTTTTAGTAGAATCCGGAAGACACGCAGATCTGCAGGCCCTGGGGCCACCTCTCCATCCTAGCAAAGGTGCTGTCTCCCCTGACCTAATACCTCTCTGCATCCTATGATTTTCCCTTCCCTCAGTATGTGACAGTGCCACAAATAGGAGGAACATGCTATGTGCACACACACATATTTATTTCATTAACCAAAACACCTAAAAGTGGGCAAAAATTGCAGACAAAGTTAGCATCAGGAAATGGAAGACAGCCCAAATAAAAAATGATCCTGAAATCTCAAAACAAATTAAACATTAGGCTGAGTGTAAGAAGGGCTGAAAATTGGGAAATAGTCTTGTGCATTTTACTGGACTCTCTCTAGTGGGGATAATAAAACCAAATGTTCCATTGTGCTTTGGAAATAGCTGTGATTTTGTGGGAAACCTTTTAAAATAATCTTACACTTATGGAGCAAAACTATTTTTACAACGAAGTGCCATCTCTGTTTTGCAAAGAGAGAAGCTGAGACCAAAATGCAGTGTCATCAGCTGGTAGTGAACTCAAATAAGACGTCTTCCAAATTTTCCAATTTTTCCAATTATTCCAAATTTCAATGGTTTACCGCATAATTCAGTCCTGTGTAAAAATCTGACTGGTAACAAAGACAACTGAGTTTGGATCCAAGTATTTGTGCTGAAGCTTTGACACTTTAGACAGGTTCCTTTCTGATCTCTTTCATCATAGTTTGTTTCTCCTGTGTTAGGGTATAAAATGTTACAGAAATTGAGAGATCATTTGCAACAGTACATGTGAAGTGCTTGGCTACAGTGCCAGGTAGCTAGTAGGCCTCGACAAATAATGACAGTAGTTATTGTGGCTCTCTTGATTTGCACTGGAAAACAATCACATCTTTTAGTCACATCTGATTCAACAAAATGGTCTGAAGAAACAGTGCCTAAGGGACTCACTGTTGGATAAGTTCTGAATTCAATGGTTCTCTAGGCTCCAATTTTGATGGCAACGTGCCCTTAGGTTGTCTCCATGGAATAGTTATAGCTATTACAGTGATTCTAATAAATAATAAAGTGTGGCTGATACAAAAGTAATTTATATTCATGGATTAGCTGGGTACATAGGTTTAATAATATTGACATTACAGTAACATGCTTAATAGCACATTGTCACAGTATCATCTGTTAAGTATTTCTTACCAATGCATTTCATACCCTGCCTAATAATAATTTGTTAAAGGCAATGTAGCTACACATATTAATTCTTTCATAAATGTGAACATCACATTCTTGAATGGCACATGACTTAATTCATGATAACTTGGGTTGTGATTATATGAATAGAAACTCAGCCTCAGCTGAATGGGAAGATAGCACATTTGTAGCCTTATTACAGTTGGGAAATTGAAATGTGAAAGGAGTGACAACTGCTAAGCTCTGCAATAGAAAACATTTGACTAAATGCAATGTAACTGTTCTATGTCACCCTTGCCATTCCTTGCCATTCCATCCTCTGACTCTGAAACGTACAGCAGGATTGCTGAGAAGGAATTGAAACTGTGACCCTCCTCCTCAGCTACCCAGATTTTATTTAGCTGCTCATTCCACCTTGCCTAGTTCAAAATACAATGAATGGAGCTCTATCAGTCACACTTCTGTTTATCATACTACAGGAATAACTTCAGTTCCAATCACCTATTCAATAAGCACTTATTGACCACCTGCCATCACAAGACACTGGTTTAGGCACTGTAGATCCAAGATGAAAGTCAGATCTCTTGTCTACAAAGCATCTTAATCAAGGATGGAGACTGTGTAACAAATTAGAGATTGAAAAGAGAGATCATAGGCAAGCTGCACCAATAGCTGTCAAAACTTCTAGATAAAAAGGCATCTACTTACGATTTTTAAAAACTTGTCAAATAAGTAGTTTGCCTTCTAAAATTGTATCACCGGTACAAGGAAATACAAGATCACATAAGGATGTTTCAAATAGTTGTTATTAAATCAGGTGGACAGGTTTGATTCCCATGTCTATCTCATTACTTATCTTAGAATATTGTTAAAATCGACGAGAAATCTTTCCACCCTTCTACCTGTCTATTCCCTTTTTTAATTTTATATTTTTGTAAGCATAACTTTATTTTTATGTTTTTACAGTGTTCTAATATTTTCAGGTGCATAATAATAGTGATTCAACAATTCCATATATCACCTGGCACTCATCACGACAAGTGCACTTCCTAATCTGAATCACCTCATGTATTCTCATTTTAAATTAATTTATTTCTTGCACTACTTGTGGTTTTGCATACTTTATATAAGTCATCTCTTGTGATAAAATTGGAAATCTCGAGATTTAGGCAACTTAATTTATACTTCAGTTGGGGTGTTCCCATCTTATTGCAAAGGATCAGTAGAAAGTTAACAAGCAATTCATGCTTCTTTCATTTGTATATAACAGTGATGTCCTCTTTGCTCTGCAGGTAAGGGGAATAACATGAATTAAAAGGACAGGTCCTCTTATTTGTCTCATTTTTTTTTCCTTCTCTCCTCTCATATGTCGTTCTTCTGGTTTTTCAGTCTCAATTATTTGCAAAAACTAACAAGCTGATCTTAAAATTCATGTTGCTATTTAAGGGACCAAAGTAGTAAAAAAAAAATCTTGAAAGAAAAGAGTCAGAGGACTCAAACTTTCCAATTTTATAATTTACTTGAAAGCTACAGAAATCAAGGCAGTGTGGTACTGGCATAAGGATTAGAATAGATCAATGGAATAACATTGATAGTTCAGATATCAACCTTCATATCACTATCAATTGACTTTTGACAAGGGTGCCAAGCTAATTAAATGGAAAAGAATAGTCTTATCAATGGAAGGTGCTAGGACAATTGGATATCCACATACAAAAGAATAAAGTTGAACTTCCTATCTCCTCCTAGAAACTCTCAGAAGAAAATAATGAGGTAAATCTTCATAACCTTTGGTTAGACAATGATTTCTTAGATATTATACCAGAAGCACAGGAACAACAACAAAAAATATACGGATAAACTTAACACCTTCAAATTTAAAAATTTTTGAGCTTCAAAGGCTACCATCACAAAAGTAAAGAGATAATCCACGGGATGGGAGAAAATATTTGCAAATTATATATCCAATAAAGGACTCATATCCAGAATATAGAAGGAACTATTACAACATCTTTAGCCCTCTGGAAAATGCAAGTTGAAACCAGAATTATATACCACTTCACACTCAGTAGGATGGCTATAATAATGATGATGATAATGATAATAATAATAATAAGAAGAAGAATTTAAAAACCCAGATAATAAAAGGTGTTGGTGAGAATATAGGCAAATCCAACTCTCATACACTGCTGGTTAAAATGTAAAATGGCACAGCCACTTTGGAAAACAAACCAGCAGTTCCTCAAAAGTTTAAACCTGAAGTTACCCATTTTATCTAGTCATTATACTCCTACATATATCCTCAAGATAATTGAAAATATATATCTACATGAAAACTTGTATGAATGCTTATAGCAACATTATTTATTATAGTCAAAAATTATAAATAACCCAAATGCCCATCAACTAATAATGGCTTCTTTCATATAGCATAATGTTTTTAGTGTTCATCCATGTTACAGTAAATATCAGTACTCTATTTCTTATTATTGCTGAATAATATCCTATTGTATGGAGATCAAGAGGGAGCCCCCAGTCAGCTAAGAGACTAACAAGGAAAAAGTAGAGCACTGGAAGCTAGTGAAGAAAGTATTTTGAGAATGAAGGAATGATCAACTCTTAAATGATGTTGAGAGGTTGAAGAGGATTAGGATTGAAAATTGACCACTGGATCTTTCAGTAAGTTGACTTTAAGAATTCTTTGAGTGAAAAAGCTGGAATGAATTAAAGAGAGAATATGGGAATGGAGAGAAATTTGAGATAATAAACCCTGCCTAATCTCTAAGGACTTTTACTATAAAGAATGTCCGACAAATGCTGCAGGAACTGGAGAGAATACGTGGTCAAGGCTGTGTTTGGGTATTTTTTTCAAGATGGATGATATTCTACTGTGTAAAACACTAGTGGAAAAATATAACGACATTGAGAAGATGATGATACAAAAAAGAGATAGATAAATTGATGGATAAGGTGGTGAGAGGGTATAGAAGTTCTCTTCTGGTTGCTTTTTTTGTTGTTGTTTTTCATCTTCTATAATATTTTTAAGATTATTTTTCTAATAGTCCTAACCATTTTAGGTTTGCAGCAAAATTCAGAGAAAGATACAGAGATACACCTCCTATTCTCATACTTGCAAAGCCTCCCACACTCTCATCCTCCACCAGAGGGGTTTATTTGTTACACTTGATGAATGTACAATGGTTTCCTTCTATTTTTTATCAGTGGAATATGAAACAGGCTTCTGAGCTGTGAGGAGAAGGGATAGTGAAAGATTTAGCTGTGAAATAGTCTCTTGGACAATGAAAAGAGTGAACTGAACAGGAAAATGGCTAAGAAAACTTGACAGAACTGACAGTCGCTATGCAAGACTTACTTTCAGAGTCATAAATTCAACTGGAGGCTGAACATTCTGGTTGTCTGATTGTGAGCACCACTTTCCATTCCTTTGAAAGTAAGTCCATAGCAGGAGTAGACTTAGATTTAACTTAACAAAGTTTTACCAGTTGTAAAAAACCCACCTGAAGGGAGAAGAGGGAGGGAAGGTGAGTAAAAGACAAGAATGAAGAGGTTTATACAAGAGAATATGAAACTAATGGATAATGGTGGGCTGTACAATCTGCCCATGTTTCCGAGGAATGTGATGACAAAAGAGAAGGGACAGTCAAAAGTTAACAGGGTCAGTGGATTAGAGGTACTGGTTTAGTAAATAATTAATGAATTAGAGAATGTAACATGGAATTATACATTATACAGAAAGTTTAGTGTTTTAAACTGAGAGGTTAGAAATCGTGCAGCTACCAGAGTTAACGTGGACAAGGTAAGAGCATGGGGATGGTTGTTGAGTTAAGGGAGAATGATTAATAAAGGTGAACTCTTACACCTCTTTTTAATGAGAACTCTTTTTAAATGGATCATCCATGGAGATATGGAAATCGCAAAGGCTGAAAGATCTCAAAATAGCCAATGGAAGGAAAACCAGGGGAGCATCATTATTAGAACCAGAAGATTCATTTAGAGCAACAAGGTGATGGAAATATTCAGCAAAAAGCCTTAGGCTATAAGGCTTTGTTGTTTGTTTGCTTTTGTTTTTCAATCTAGGGCAGAATGTAAACTTGTCACAGGGAAATGTTTGGGATGCTCCAGAGAGGTAGGAGATGATGTCAGAATAGCATATGCAGAGCTTGTAAAGAGGTGCAATTTGCATGACTAGTTCAAGTTTACAAACTGTGTTTACAGTCACAGATGTGGCTGGCCTTGCCCACTCCATCCAATAGTTTGAAACCTTTAAACAACATGAGTACATAAAACAGTATCTGCCATCACAAAGGAAAGATTTGAAAGTTTAACCATTTCACCTAATTTTGTGTCTGGGCAATGAGATAAATCAGAACACCTGATTGTGTTGTGCTGTGAGATGCTGTATTCATTAGCATTATTTCCATTTCCTTTCGAGTATAGCCAAGAGCTTTATTCCCACAAACAGAATACATAAGGACTGAGTATCTGTTTGCCAATGGACCACTGGATGGGATGAAGACAGCTCATTCTTTATTCCACTTCGATCTCTGGCCTGTGTGATGATACTGTCAACAAGGGGGTGACACAATGCCAAGTATCGTTGTGATTTTTATGACCTAGACATCTGTCTAGTATGTACTAGACTAGGACCACAAGTTCTATCACAGAGGCCATGGAAAAACTGCCAGATGGTAATGAATTTTAGCCACTGCTGACTTCAGCTGGATACAAACAAATGACCTAAGGGGACCAGATTCCATATCTTACTTCCAATCCTTTCAAGCTAACCACTCCTTCCAAGATATGATTGCAAATACAACATTAATGCAGAAATAAACTTAAGGCCATGGAGTAACATTAATGTAAATAATTTGGATAACATGACAAAAATTAAACACTTTCAGACAGACACTGAGCCAAATAATTCATTTCTTTTTTGCAAACCTTTATACTTCCTTCCTTTATCTGAAAGGGCCAATAACGAAAATTTGCCACATTTGTTCCCTGTTTTGTTAACCCCCAAATAGAAAAGGTTATTACAATTATTGTCTCACTCACAACATTCACAGAATAATGTATAATAAAATGATACTTTTTTAAATCAGGCTTATAGCCAAAGGATAGTGTTTTTGCTCTGACAAATTTAATTTTCTAATAAACAGAGTGATTTATATTGGTTTTGTTTTGTTTTCATTTTTGTTTTAGTTTCAAGTCTTACTTTCTTGTATGTATAAGCAATTACCTCAGTAATATAGTAAATGGAAATGACTACTGAATTTTTTACGGGGTCTTATGATCATAATAATGAATCTTAATTTGGATGGTAGAAGAGATAAGACAGTGTTTATACTTAACATGAGCCTGTTTTGTTCATTCTAGTATGCAGTTGAATTTCTGTATTTTTTGCTCTTTCTCCCAAAAATGAGAAGAGAAAAATACTAACCCACTAATGGTCGTGATTAGCTGGTGTCCAACTAATTAGTTTCAGCTAATTAGTTGGTGAGTTGAATATTATTGTAATGGTAACTGATCTCTGAACTCACTTTCTGTATATAAATCCATATGGTAAATTACATGGGTTTTTGGTAGGAACTGTGCATAAAAGATATGGTAGACAAAGCATTAAAAGACCCACTTTTTAGGCATGTTTTTTAACATACTGTCCAAATATGAGTCTCCTATGCCCCTTCTTCCACACATCCAGTGAGACCGTAATGCAAAATCTCTTCCCTGACAAATTATGGTGTGCCTGTGGCAAGCACTTCTTTCTCAGTGCTCAGGCATTAGAAGTTTTAATAAAGACTCAATCTGAAGTGTTGGTTTGAAGCCTCCATATTTTTAAGAGGTAATATAAAGAAGGAACATAGACAAAATTATATCAACTTTCAAATAAATGGAAAGCTTGGAAAAACAGCTTAGAAAGCATGGTTGCACACTTACCTGGATGCGTTCTTGGAATCAAGGATCTAATATGTCTTATGACATGATACCCTATCTTATCTTTCCTACTGGATTATAACTGCATCTCATCTATCTTTGAATTTTCCATGGGCCTTCTATGCAACATATGCTCAGTAAATGTTTGTTAAATAAATGAATCCCTAAGAAAGTTATCTTCAAAAACAGTAAAGTTATAACCCAATGCTTGTTTTTTTAACTAACTAGAAAAGATATTTAGGATATCAATAGATCTATGAAAAATAATTAAGTATTAATTGGAAATTTCTTAACTTTTTACAAGTCAGAATATTCTTGGGGAAGCCAAAAATTAAAAAAAATTGAAATTAAAAGAACAGTCCCTAGGGGTGGCCTACTCTGTTATTTGCCCAGTATCAGGGCCTTGCTAATTGGGTTGTCACTCAATAAAAGTGCTTGGGATTTAAACAACTATCCAGGCTTTGCCCAACCTCAGGAACTTATAAGACCGATGGTGAAATAATTCATGTTTATCCTGAAAAAAAAAAAAGCATAGTTCCTAAAATCTGAAGAGCTAATAATCTGGGAGAATAAATAAGGATTATATAAAAGAAACTAAAATAAACACCAAACATTATGTAAAAAAATGCAGGGTGGACGGGCATGGATTCAAGACCACTATAGACAGTACTTATGAAAATTATTGGGAACCCTCAAATCTTTCTCTTTTTTTTGTATTTTAAAAATTTATTAGAACTCTAATTGACAGAGAATGTTATATTAGTTTCAGGTGCACAACATATTGATTTAACAATTCTATACATCACTCAATGCTCACCAAGGTAAGTGTAATTACCATCTGTCACCATACGACATAATGCAATATTATTGACTATATTCCCATTCTGTAGTTTTCATCTCCATGGCTTATTTATTTCATAACTGGAAGTTTGTACCTCTTAATCCACTTCATCAATTTCTCCCATCCCCTCACTCTCCTCCCCTCTGGCAACCACTGGTTTATTCTCTGTATTTAAGAGTTTTTTTTGTTTGTTTGCTCATTTTAAAATTTTTTAAATTCCCCATATAAATGATATCATATGGCATTTGCTTTTTCTGACTTATTTCACTTAGCATAAAACTCTCTATGTCCATTCGTGTTGTCAGAAATAGCAAGATTTCTTTATGGCTGAGTAATATTCCAGTGTGTGTGTGTGTGTGTGTGTGTGTGTGTCTGTGTGTGTGTGTGTGTCTGTGTGTGTGTGTGTGTTCTTTATCCATTTGTCTATTTAAGGGCACTTGGGTTGTTTCCATATCTTGGCTATTGTAAATAATTCTGCAATAAACATAGGGGTGCATATATCTTTTCAAATTAATGGTATCATTTTCTTTGGATAAATACTCAGTAGTGATTACTGGATCATATAGTATTTCTATTTTTAATATTTTGAGGAAACTCCATACTGTTTTCCACAACGGTTGCGCCAATTTACATTCCCACCAACAGAGTATGAGGGTCCTCTTTTCTCCATATCCTTGCCAATGTTTATTACTTCTTGTCTTTTGGATACTAGCCATTTTGACCAGTGTGAGACAATATTTCACTGTGCTTTTGATTTACACTTTCCTGATTAGTAGAGTTGAGCATCCTTTTACATGTCCATTGGCCATCCATACGTCTTCTTTAGAAAAATGTCTCCTTGGGTCCTCTGACCATTTTTTAATCAGGTTGTTTTATGGGTTTTTTATTTTTTAATTTTATTATTATTATTATTATTATTATTATTATTTGGGGTTGAGTTGTATAAATGCTTTACATATTTTGGATATTAACCTCTTATCAGATATATCGTTTGCAAATATCTTCTCTCATTTAGTAGGTTGCCTTTTCATTTTATTGATGGTTTCCTTCACTGTGCAAAAGCTTTTTATTTTGGTGTAGTACCTGATAGTTTATTTTTGCTTTTGTTTCCTTTGTCTAAAGAGACATATCCACAAATATGTTGCTAAGGCTGATGTCCAAGAAAACTGCCTATGTTTTCTATTAGGGGTTTTATGGTTTGAGATGTGACATTTGGGTCTCAAATCCATTTTGAGTTTATTTTTGCATATGGTGTAAGAAAGTGGTCTAATTTCATTGTTTTACATACAGCTGTCCAGTTTTCTCAGCAACATTTATTGAAAAGACTGCCGAAGAGCTTTCTTTAAATGTAAGTATATCTATTGATATTTTCCATATTAAAAGTTAAAAATGTTAATGAGCTCATTATTTATTTCTAAAATAATAAAAATTCTTTGTGACCGCAGGGTCACCCCACTGTTTAGGAATCTCTGGTCTAGGGAGTCAGAGAAAGAGTGGTAAGCCTGAAAGAGTAGAAGACTTTAATGAGACATTTCTTGAAGTCCCTATACTGGAAAAAGTTCAGTATCGGGACTTGGATTTGAGACTTCATAAGTCACGTAAATCTTTCTGTATTTCAACTTCATTGTTTGCACTATCCAAGGTTACTATGACAGTGTACATATATATGTATATATATATATATATACACACACAGAAGAGTCCGGATCCCAACCCCTATATATATATATGTATACACACACACACACACACACATATTTTATGTATATATATATATATATATATGTATAATGCACAGTGGAGGGGCATAGACTCAAGACTACTATAGACAGTGGCAATCAAAACTATTGGGAATCTCCAAATCTTTCTGTTTTTTTATTTTAAAATTTTATTAGAGGTATAATTGACATGTAATGTTATATTCATTTCAGGTACATGACTTGTTGATTGAACAATTATGTACATTACTCAATGCTCATTAAAGTAAGTATAGTTATCATCTATACTTATCACCATACAACATAATATAGTATTATTGACTATATATACGGGGGGTGCTTTGTGAAATATAAAGCCTTTTATACTGGCTATTATTTTTGTTTAGTAAGACCCTGAATTGGGATTCAAAGGATGGATAGATAGTTAGCATGAGGATGTCTAGATCAGAGAGAATGGAAAAGTTCTGTTGTTTTTTTTTTTAAGTGTATTTATTTATTTTGAGAGAGAAAGAGAAAGAGAGTGGATGCACATGAGAGTAGGGGAGGAACAGAGTAGATGGAGAGAGAATCCCAAGCAGGTTCTGTGCTGACAGTGAGGCTTGAACTCATGAACCTTAAGATCCTGACCTGAGCTGAAATCAAGAGTCATATGCTCAACCTATGGAGCCGCCCAGGTGCCCAGAAATGTTCCATTTTAGTGCTGTATCTGATGATCCGCTTTAGTCTTCATTGCACTTACTCTCCTGAAATATTTGACACTGGTTAACAGCCTCTCTTCCCTTAAATACTTTCTTTATCAATCAGAATATTGCTTTCTGTTCTGTTCGTTTATCTTTGCTGGTTCCTCCTCTCTTCTCTGAACAATTGTTGTCAGAGTTCCTCAGGATACAGGCCTTGACCCACCCCCTACTCCATCTCCACTACTCCCTAAGCAACCTCATCTCATCTTATGACCTTAAATAACATCCCTATGCTGATGAATCTCAAGTTTACTCCCCTAAACTGGAATAACCAGCTGCCTATATTATATATCTACCTGAACGGCCAATAAGAATTTCATACTTCGTGTGTCTAAAAGCAAACCCTACCTCTGACTTACAGATCCATCTCCTAGTACAAATGACCCTTGAACAGCACCAGTTAGAACTGCTAGGTCCAGATATGTGTTGATTTCTTTTCAGTAAGTACAGTACAGTACTGTAAATGTATTTTCTCTTCCTAATGATTATCTTAAAAACATTTTATTTACTGTAGCTTGCTTTATTGTAAGAATATGGCAAGAAATACATATAACATATAAAATATGTATTAATCTACTATTATCAGTAAGACTTCCAGTCAACATTAGGCTATTACTATTTAAGTTTTGGGGGGACTCAAAAGTTACACTCGGATTTCCAACTGTGCAGAAGAGAAGGGTCCAGATCCCAACCCCCATGTTATTCAGGAGTCAATTGTCCTTACTCCTTTCCTACTCTGACTTACAGAATTCCTGAATCTTCTAACAGACCACACAGTCTTCTTTTTACAGCTCTTCTTTCCACCTACAATGCTCTCCCTCTAAATGTGCCTGTGGCCCTTCGTAATTAATCTTCGCTCTGATGTCACTTTCAGTTAGGCCTGATTAAAAACTGCAAACTTAATAAAACATCCAACTCTATGCTCCTCACTCTTTCCTGGCACTCTCTAATCTACTTGATATCTATATTATTATATTATAACATGTAGTACTACTGAAAGATTATATAATTATTCATTTAGGTTGTTTCCCTCTCTTGGGTGACAATTTTGTTTATTTTCTTTCTACATAAGCTCCATGAAAACAGAAATTTTTGCTTTATTTGCTAATATATGTATTCCTAGAATGGTACCCAGTAGGCGCTCAAATGTTCGTTTAATGAGTAACTGTTTATATCAAAATCTGAAAGTCATGGCATCTAGATGCAGCAGAAAATGTCCATGGTGTGGGCAACAAGGCAAAGTGGGATACCTGGGGGATGCAAATGTGATCAGTGTAAGCTAAGCTTAACTGGAAGAATGTTCATGCTGCAGAGCAGGAGAAGTTAGACTGTTGTTGACAATAATGAAAGGTAACCTTAAAACAGACTTTCATGGGACGCTGTGGCGTCTTCTTCCATGGAGACCGCTAAAACTATAGAAAGCTATTTCTCGGCCATCATTTAGTTCAATCTATTTGGAAGTAAAGGCTGAATGAAATGATTTCTTGGTCCTTTCCAGTTCTATTTCTTGTCATATATGAATATGAACTTCACATATGAACAGTTCAAAGAATAATCACTCATGAATCCAGTATGTACCCAGCCTGCTACCTAATATAGATAAGGTAGATCATACAAGTCTATTTTTGACAGGCTATAAATAACAGAGATGAATGGGAATACAGATTGCCATTGTGATTTGATTTATCTTTTATAATGGTTAATAAGTCATTTTTTAAAGTTATACTTTGGTTTTGCTAATTTTCCAAAAATAATACTAGCAACTAATTTTCTTTTTTTTTTTTTAACATCTTGATGTTTTATTGCACCATTACAAAGCATTTCCCAGTCCTCAATAAAGGCAAAATTTTCAATGAGGGAAAACCTGTAGAACCAAGTTTGGAGGTTAAAACTAAGTAATGAATGTTCTTGTACTTATGGGTTATCTCAGATCCTTAGCATTATTTTAATGTCATTTTTTAATGTGAATTTCCATGCTATTTTAATTCATTAGTCATGGGCTATCATTTTTCGAAGTAATTACTGTAATTTCATCAAATGACATAATTATAGTAAATACTTTGATGTAATTACCATAAATATGGAAAGAGACACCCAAAGGTGTAATAATGTCACAAACTAAGATATTTATGATGTGTAAAGACAAATTATGATGACATTTATGACATGTAATAACATCACAGAGTTCTATGTTTATGTTGTATAAAGAATAATGATATAAATAGAATGTAAAATTACATCATATAGATTAATTTCTTTTATAAATAGTATAGAAACTTGAGAGCTCTACAAGCCTTCAGGTTCAGATGAATAGATCACGGCCACTTGTCGGCATTTTTCCCTTTGGACCCTAATACGTTACTATGGTATTTTATTGGGGGCTAAAGCATCCCCCCTTAAAAGCACAGACAAACACAAAGCAGAGACACAAAATGAAAAACCACATTTAGTGCTTGAAAAAAAAACCACACCTATTTGAAGAGTTGAAAAATAACTTTATGTTTGAAAGAAAGTCAGTGTTTTGTCCATATTGTCAATCTAGACTAACGGGTCATTTCAGTATTTTCTTAAAAAGAAGTCAGCTTGACCATTTGGCACTTACCAAAACAAATGTCTATTTAGTTGAGGCATTTCTTCTCTTGTCATATTATTGAGGTTTGAGCCCATGAAGAGATATTTTCCATATCTACAATCTGACTATTGGAATAATGTGAAAATAGGTTTTAAGGAAAAATGAAAGTAGGAGACCTGATGCCCAAAGCCAAATTTTGTGAAATTATTTAGTTTTTATTGTTAGATGGAGACAAAAAAAAATTTCTACCACAAAGACGTAGCTTAGGGTAGAAGGTATTATGGACGTCAGTTAATTTATTGATTATATTATTGGTGACCAATGTCTTCTGGCATACAAGAGAAAGCCAATATCAGAAGAAGAGAGCCAGATTTCTTGTGGTAGCCACTTGACCCGATTATATCTTGAGCCTGGGATTTAGTAGTCTGGGATAGTCATTCTCTATGCTTGTATTAACTATGTATTCACAGTGCAGTGTAAAAGATTCTTCCCTCTGTAGCCTTAGTGGTCCTTATAACCTTGATATACTTTAGGGCATGGTAATTTTCCCTCCCTGAACACTTAATGCCAGGTGACCACAGTCATCATTTTGTTAAGTGTGTTAATACTTTCCACCAGGGGTTACCCAATAATAAGAGAATTATTCTTGGTTTTTGTTTGTAAACACCAGACCTGATCATCCATCCACAGTTTCATGTTCCCTTCAAAGTTTGTTGCTCATAAACATTTCTGATCCCAATTTCTGCCTTTGCAAGGGTTCGTTTGCAAGCAACAGACTCGGCTCCAGTGAATTTAAGCAGTAAATACATTTAAGTCATACTCTGCAGTTCACCTCATCTCCGTGAGGGCCCCAAATTAGATTCAGAAGCTTCACTATCAGGAAAAATTCCAAATATGTCACTGGATCGCTTGCAGGAGTAATACCACCTCCACACACACGTGGCAGCCCTTCGTTGGGAAGGTAAGCCTAGAACCTTGGGAAGTTACTGCCAGGACCTCTGTCCCTGCTACATCTGACAGTTCAAGTCCCTGAACCACATTCCTCCACACCTGTGGGTGTGGCGGGCCCTGCGCATGCCCCACTCTTTGAGTTGCTGGGTTCCAGGGGATTGTGGTCATGTGGCTGCCTCTCACCAGCAGAGGAGACAGAAGGGTGAGGTCTTGGCTGAAAACTTGAAGAAGAGGAAATTATAGCGTGGAAACCTATCTTGAAATACAAAAATAGTTTTCAAAAGTTTCTGGGCTGACATAAACTTTTCACATGTCTGCTACATCTGGGAAATACTCTATGGGACCTCAGGTTTAGAAAACATGAGGAGATATTTTAATCTGTTCCCAATCACCTCACTCGGGGTTTACTCTTGGATTAAATTACAAAGGCACTTGCATGGTTTTGGAGTTTATCCCACTGTGTCTGTGGAACTCTGCCTTTTAGAATCAGGATGTGGTGATGGAGATGAATATGCAAATAGCTCAGGCCTGAAAGGATAGGAGTTGCTAAAGTGAAACCTGTTCTAAACTAAATACCATTGCACTTTTTTCAAGTTTCTTCTCTCATCAGGCTCCCAATATCAATTTAAAATGCTTTTGAGGGGCGCCTGGGTGGCTCAGTTGATTAAGCGTCCGACTTCGGCTCAGGTCATGATTTCGCAGTCTGTGAGTTTGAGCCCTGCATTGGGCTCTGTGCTGATGGCTCGGAGCCTGGAGCCTGCTTCGGATTCTGTGTCTCCCTCTCTCTCTGCCCTTCCCCTGCTCACACTCTGTCTCTATGTCTCTCAAAAATAAATAAAAATGTTTAAAAAATTTAAAAAAATTAATTAAAAATAAATAAATAAAATGCTTTTGACTTATACTAAATTATGAGGGGTCACCCCGACATGTCTGCCATGGAATTGACCGACTTTTATGTAACAGGAGTTCCTGTTAAAGTTTTTCAAAAGGTTTGGGCAGGCAGCAGAGTCAGGAGGAGCTGGGCGCTGGAGTAGCCTGGATGTTAGAATAACCCTCTTCTGAGTCAAAGGTTTCCATTTTGGAAAAAGTGGTCCCAGTAATTCAGTATCACAGCGAAACTATGTGGGACCTCATTAGGCTGAGAACACTGTCTCCAGGCTTTTGCCCCCAATTTAAGCAGTTTTCCCAAAAGAAAAGCTCAGCTCACACTCCTTCATACTGAGGATGCTGACAGGTTAAAACACAACATTGAAAGAAAAAAAAAAAAAAACAGCCCACACAAAAGTTACAGGGTTTTCGGGATGTTCGGAGAAACATCATTAAAAACTACCAGAATTAGTCTACTGTAGTGAAAAACGCAAGGCCTACTTTAATAAAATCTAGCTAAGAAACAGCAGAAAGAAAGAATAATTTCTTTAGGAAATACTGAGAAGCTGATAGCTAAAGGTTTCAGAATGTATATATTTAGCAAAGAGATGACCTAAACAAAGAATTGAAGTAAATTTGGAGGGTCTAAATATCATATTTTTTAAAGTGATTTTTTAGTTTTCAATGGCAGAATATTCTCTTAAGTTTTCTATCAGTGCTGCTGGGACAGATGTGAAAAATGACCCACTCTCAATTCCAATTCCATTTTGCTCTATGCGTTGTTTTGTTTCTCAAACCACAAGACATCAATAGTTTGCTAGTCACTAGAGTTATTTGCAATTTAAAACATAAATAGTGTAATCGTAGGCAGCTCTTTTATTTTCCAGTTTATTCCATTTTAAATTAGTTGTATTGCACCAAATAGTTTTGATTGAAAGCTGTACTTTTTTCAGGCCATCTTTAATGAAAACAGATCTGAATGGGAAGACTTTCTGATGAGGCGAGTTAGAACAAAAGATGCTGTCAAATCTCAACATGCAGTAATAGGGGTGCTACAGTGAGGCATGAAGTGTCTTATCCCCCAGAATGATCAGTGTATTTAGAACCTGTGAATTCTGGACCTGACTCTACTCCTGCCTTGCTGTGTGCCATCCTCAAGAGCTGACCCAACTTCTCTTGCTTCTGTGTTTATCATCTACTGAATTAAGGGTGGTGGAACAATATGCTTGTCAGATGGCCACCATGTGACAGGGATATGTTCGGAACTAGTAGAAAATGTTTTGTCCCTCTCCGTAGCAAAACGAAACAAGCTCCTATTGTGTTTTAAGAGTGAACTCAATTGCCTGATTTATGCTGTCACATGTTTGCAAAGAGTGTAAATTGATTTTCACTCAAAACAGACTGAAAAGCCAAAGTGCTTGCCAAACTTGAAATCGCTAACCTGTCTGGAAAAGCTCACCGAAGCCCATGGAATCTGAAAGACTATTAATGTTTAAATCAGACACTTGGAGAAAGCTACTTCAGCCAGAATCATTCACAGAGGCAAGCTAATTGTAAGCTACACAAACAAACAAACAAACAAAAAATTTATCTCAGAAGTGCAATGGCCCGGTTTTGTCTAAATTGATTAACTTTCAGTACAACTAGACTGAAGAAGCTTCCCACGTATTTATTCTGAGAAAACTAATTTCTCAGGGCAGATCTGTAGGTCTGCAGTGCTGACCTTGGCTGACTTCTTCCGCCCCTCAACCTAGGGGCAGGGAGTGTCTTAAAAGTATTGTTGTCTTGGGATAGAGCCGGAAGTTTCTGATAATTGGGGGGAAAAACCTCAGTGATAACATGATTTGCTATTTAACTGCATTTAAGCATTGTGACCATGAACTTAATCCCAGTTTTTTACAAACCTCAGCTTGAAATCCAGTTCCATGTCTTAATAATGTGTGCTTACTTTCAATATGTGTCAGGTGGAGATGATGGCAGTACTTACTTCATAGGGCCTCTGTGAAGGCTACCATGGTGAAGTCCACAATAAGATGCACATGGTAAACGCTGAGTCTTTATCAACAATCACTGAATCACTTTATTCTTATAAATTTTGTTTGTTTGTTTTTAATGTGAAAGAGATATATATGCTCCATGATTTTCTAGAGTAACCACCATCTGAGTTGTTCCAGGATTGGCGCTTTTCTTTTTTCTTTTTAATGTTTATTTATTTTTGAGAGAGAGGGGGTGGGGAGGGGCAGAGAAACGGAGAGACAGAATCCAAAGCAGGCTCCAGGCTCTGCGCTATCAGCACAGAGCCTGATGCAGGGCTCGAACCCAGGGAACCAGGAGATCATGACCTGAGCTGAAGTGGGAAGCTTAACCAACTGACCCACCCAGGTGCCCCAGGACTGGGGCTTTTCAAGGAGGTGGGGGCATTCATCGCTAGAAGGAGAATCCCTGATAAACTGGGATGGTTGGTCACCATAGCCTTTGATAAGGAGCCACTAAAACAAAGTGAAGTCAAAATTGTGCCAAAGTTACTGGGACCATGGAATGGAATCGAAACCAGCTGTATGTTTTTTCCTGACCATGTATCTCTTCAGTGTCACAAAGGTGAACCAGCCATCGCAGTTGTCAGGTGAGCAGCCAGTGCAGTTGTCGCCTTCATTTAATTATGCAACGAATGAAGTGAACCAAAAAATGAACCAAATGTTTCCATCAATTCATTTTCAGGATTTACTAGTATCTACTATGTGTAGTTGGAAGTTGATAAATATGTGACTTCACAAGTGAGAGAAAGTGTGATAGGTGCCACAATAAATGTAAGGTCAGGGTACAATCTTTGGACAAATTGTGCTTTATTTCAAAACTCATAGTGCTAACATTTGCTAACATCTGCTTCCCTTAATATGTCATAAACTCCTTGCCAACAGGACGTGTGCATGTGTTCTTCACCTGTGAGCCTATAGTATCTACAACAGGGCCATGTAGTAGTCAGTCTATAAACATTCATCGAATAAATTAGATCACATTAAAAGCATATTCTCACAGCACTTTGCCCTAGTATCATCAATTATGTATTCCCCACCTAGAGATAGTTGAGATCTGAAAGATGTCCAGATCAAGATATTTATCTAGCAATGTATACATACGAACATGCTCACATGAATATATGATGTATACAGTGTGTGTGTGTGTGTGTGTGTGTGTGTAGATCAGGGAAGAATAAAAGCTAAAAATAATGATTTGAATATAGTCACTATAGAGAGGTTGATTAACTTATTTTCAGACATCTTTATGGATATGTACAGAGAGAATAATAGATTGGAATGTCCTTTTTAAAAATGTGCTCTAATTTTACAACATTGTTCTATTTACAGAAAAAGAGTTCATTAGTCGCATTTCCTTAGTTTTATTCCCAGTGTCTTTTTTCTGTCCCAGGATCCTGTTCAGGATACCACATTACATTTAGATGTCACATCTCCTTAAGCTCCTCCTCACCATGACAGTTTCTCAGATTTTTCCTTGTTGACAATTTTTAAAAATTTTTTTATTAAAAAAATTTATTTAATGCTATTTATTTTTGAGAGAGAGAAAGAGAGAGGAAGCAGGGAGGAACAGAGAGAGAGGGAGACACAAAATCTGAAGCAGGTTCCAGGCTCTAAGGTGTCAGCACAAAGCATGACTTGGGACTCAACCTATGAATGGTGAGATCTTGACCTGAGCCGAAGTTGGACGCTTTACCAACTGAGCCACCCAGGGGTCCCTGGGTGACCTTGATAGTTTTGAACAATACTGATAAGATATTTTGTACCAGGTCCTTTTACTGGGACTTTTTGGATGTTTTTCTCGTGATTAAACCAGGTTTGTGGGTTTGGGAGAGGAAGACCATAGATGCGAACTGTTATTTTCTTCACATCAGGCTCCATACTATCAACACAATTTATCATGGTTGATATTGATCCTGCTTACCTGCTGAGATAATTGCTCAGGTTCCTCCACCATAAGTAAGTTTTTAAAAATGAGATTACACTGTATATAAAATTTTTCCTTAAAATTATTTAATTTTTTTCGAGAAAATTGAAATGAAACAAAGATATGTTGTATAAAGAACCTATTTTATATATGAGGTACTTACAAAAGATTTTCCTTATTATTGTAGTAAACATCTAGTCTTTAAACTCCTCCTTTTGCTGCTGTTCTAAATTGGAGAACAATCCAGCCCCGTCGCATTTACTCTGGGAAGGAGTGTCGATCAAGATATCCTGACCGATCTTGGCTAAGAGATTAGGGCTTATTTAACAGAGACAAATCGATGCATTTTCCCAGGTATTCGAATCTTGAATCTTAACGCTAAGACAGGAAATAGTCAAAGCTGATTTGATGAGAATGTGGTGCTTCCAAGAAACTGTTCATTAATCCTAACTATCCTGTTCCCCAAAGTTTTTCCAATTACTGTCCTTCTGATGCCATTTGTTTTCTTTCTTTGATTTTGTGATCTACTCTATTATCTTTTAATACATTTTGTTCTTAAGCTTTGATAGCATTTGTGTCTGTCACTCACAGTGAAAAAATCATTAACTAGTTATTTTCCTTCTTTTTAAAAATTTTTTTTAATGTTTATTTTTTTGAGAGAGGAAAAGAGAGGGAGAGAGAACACGAGTTGGGGAGGGGCAGAGAGAGGGAGATACAGAATCCGAAGGAGGCTCCAGGCTCTGAGCTGTCAGCACAGAGCCCAACATGGGGCTCAAACTCACAAACTGTGAGATCACGACCTGAGCCAAAGTCGAACACTTAACAGACTGAGCCATCCAGGCGCCCCTAGTGATCTTCAAGAAATAACAAAAAAACTTAAGAATTGGTAGCCTTATTTTCAACTACATATTTCATCTTTAAAACAGATTCTGTTTCCTTCTTTCTCAGCTCATGAAAGTTTCCTCTCACTTCCTCTCCTTCCCTCATTTTTGTTAGTTGGGCTAATGTTTTTATGGTTTACAGAAATCATAAACCATATAAACCAAGGTTTATGACTACGGTGATCAGGAGGGCTTAGTCAAGCTGCATAATAAGCAACCATAAATCTTAATGGTTCGACAAAAAGTTTTTCCCTTACTAAGGCTCCCTTACTCAATGTATGGTCATTGTAGGTCAACTGGAGGCTCTGGTGCATCTCTTTACTTAAGGATAGGATTTCCATATTCCCGACAGGCACCAATCTTCAGGATTTGAGAAAGAGAACAGCATTCCTGTGAATTCTTAGAAATTCCCCAAAATGCAAGTTATTCTGCATGTTGCATCATACTGTAATATTTTAAAATTATAATACATGACCATGTTTATAAAAGGTAAATTATTTTTTGTAATGTGGCTATACTAAAATTTTAAGAGGTTTTCTTTAATAAGTAAAAAAGGATTCTGACCATGGGTATAGAGTTCATTTTTGGGTATGATGATTACATTCAAAAATTAGCAGTATTATTTACACAACTCTATGGCTATATTAAAAACCACTGAATTGTATACTTTAAAAGGGTGATTTTTATGGTGTATAAATTATGTCTCAATAAAGCAGTTATTACAAAAGGAGACATCATAATAAATGAAAAATAATTTATTATTATTATGAACCAAAATATTGTGAAAAGATTTTATATTTTCTCTCTCTATGTATATTTTCCATAATGTTTTATATATTCTAATATACATTAATATGTCATATGCAATGTATATTGATATTATAAATGCTAATATATAAATCTTATCACAATATATCGGTTTATAATAACGAACTGTACTTTTATTACATATAATAACATACATTATAAACATATCTGATATGTATTTATGGTCCCTAATAATATGTATTGGTAAATATATATACATATATTTATATATACGTGTATATATACATATATATATCAGTGGACCATATGAAAATAATATTTACTTGATACTGACATTTGGTAATATCAAACATTAAAAGAAAGTGTTATTAGCACAAAATAAATACCAAATAAAAATCATTTAAATAATTCCAGATAAGATTCCAAATATTAAAATTCCCTTTCCAACATTGTTATTTTTCAGTGTCGAATTGAGGCCTGATGTTTCTAACTGGGTTACCTGTGTCTGAATATTGGCACACATTAAGGAATGATCACTGATGAGTATTGACACACATCAGTCCCTCAAGTACTTTGCAGACTCTCACAATATCCCCAATCCTGCATTCTGGTCACTTATCTCAAGTTTCTGATACCTAAAATGGGAACAAAAGGTGATATACTTCCCGCAATGTTTTTACTCTTAATTGCTAGGATAGGATAGGATACACAATTACTTGTGTTTGCACATGTTTCTTTTTAAGTTTTATTTATTTCTGATCATGGTATCTCCCCTGCCAGGTAAGTATTGTTTTATTTATTTCTTTTGAGAGAAAGAGAGAGTGAAAGGGAGTGTGAGTCAGGGAGGAGCAGGGAGCGCAGGAGAGAAAGAATCCCAAACAGGCTCCAGATTGTCAGCCTTGACTCGAACCCAGGCACGATGAGATCATGATCTGAGCCAAAATTAAGTGTCAAATGCTTAACCACCCAGGTGCCCCAGGTGCCCCAACACCATATCTAGAGCCGGATTAAATATAGCTCTTGCTATGGACTGCATGTTTGTGTCTGCCCTCCCACATCCATATGTTGAAACTCTAAGTTCCAGTGCAATGGTTTTATTTAGGAGGTGGGGCCTTTGGTAGGTAATTAGATTTAAAAGAGATCTTGAGGGTGAAACACCCATGATGGGATTAGTGTCCTCATAAAAAGACAGGAGACTAGTACTTTGCTCTTTCAGTCATGTGAGGATACCCTGAGAAGACTGACATCTGCAAATCAAGAAGAAGACTCTCAGGGGAAACTGAATCTTCAAACACCTTAATCTTGAACTTCCCACCTTCCAGAACGTGAGAAATAAATGTCTGTAGTTTAAGCTGCACAGTCCATGGTATTTTTGTTATAGTAGCTTAAACTAACTGAGACAGCCCTGTAAGTTTTTGAAGAGTGACCAATATGGAAAATAGAAAATACTAGGACAGGCATGTAATTTTGCTTCTATCATTCATCTGTCTTCAAAATTTAATAGAAAAAAAACAAAAACAAAAAACATTAGATAGACCGTTCGTGATAAACTGGACACCATCTTTAGCTTCTGTTGATACTTTGGTCTTGCCTTTGCATGTAACTGCTCTTGGACTTTTGATTTTGCCAGTGAAGTTTGGGGTCAGCAAGTTCATCTTCCCTCTCTTTGTCAAAGGAAAATTGTTTAACTGTGCAGCAATGGCTGATAAAAAATTTAAAGAAGAACGCTTTAGAGTCCTGTTCAACCAGAGTTTCATCTGAAGTTATTAAACCTTTGACCTATACTTTTTGGGCATGTCCCCAAATTAAAAAAAAAAAAAACAAAACTGAAACACCTCAGTCCCATTACTCTTCTTGCCATAACCTCTTTGTCTTGGTGAATAATTTGTATATGGAAGAATTATATCTGTTCTTGGCAAATGCTTACTTACATAGGTTTCCTTTGAGATGAAGAATATTCTGTACAAAACTGAAGCTAATACTCTTGCCTAACTTTTTTAGATGAGAGCATGGGAAGTATGTAGGATTTTTTTAATGTACTTCTTGTGTATTTGTATTTTTTCTGCTGGTTCTTCTCATTTATTTATGCATGAGGACAATTTCTATGAATCAGTGATGAAGCAAATACAATTCTAATAGCAAGGGGAAGTTTTCTGTACAAATATGATTTTAATGAAATTAAACAGAGGCTTAGTGAGAGAGAGAGGAAGAGTTTTTCATGTAGTAAAGAGAGAACTATATTAAATATATATACATGGGGCACCTGTGTGGCTCAGTCAATTATATTCTACTTTGGCTCAGGTTAAGATCTCATGGTTCATGAGTTCAAGCCTGCATCAGGCTCTCTGCTATCACCGCAGAGTCTGCTTCAGATCCTCCGTCCCCTTTTCTATCTGCCCTTCTCCCTTGCTCTCTTTTTCTCTCTCAAAAAAATAATAAACATTTAAAATACATATATATGTGTAAGTCACATTTTAGTTACTGATTTATGTAATGTAACGTAAATAGCCATTGAATATAAATTTACATAAATGCACACACAATGATATAATGCATATTCGTGTATATTTTTAGCATATTATCTTCAATTTTATTTTCCATTTTTACTTAAGATAGTTATATTAAAGGAATATATATATCTGTCTATGTGAACATACACATATGCGAGATTTTTAGGGTTTTGATAAGTCGACTAAAATGGGATGCCAGTGAATATGCTTTTTATATTTTGCTCTTCTCCTTCAACAGAAGTTCTTAAAAATCTTTTCAAGTCAAGTAGTGTCATTTTGTTATTTTTAATGACTTCAAAATATTCTAAAGCGGGGCACCTGGTTGGCTCAGTCTGTTAAGTGTCTGACTCTTGGTTTCAGCTCAGGTCATGGTCTCACAGATTTGTGAGATTGAGCCCTGAGCCCCCAAGTTGGGCTCCGTACCGGGATTCTCTCCCTCTGTCTCTGTCCCTCCCCTACTTTCTCTCTCCCTTTATTTATTAAGGTTTAATAAATAAACTTAAAAAAAAACACAAAATATTCAAAAGTATGGATTGATCATAATTTGTTCAATCCAATATGTATTCAGTCATTCCATTTGTTTTTTTTTTTTAATTCTAATAACTATGAACAATGCTGCAATTATTATTCTTGAATATATTTCCATACACATTGGTGTTTTTCAGTCTTCAGAATAGATGCCCAAGAGAGAAATTGCTAAGTCAAAGCATGCATCAGTTGCCGTAGGCTAGACAGTATGACTCACACTCTTCCCTCTTTGGTTGCTCCCTCGCTTACCATACTAGCAGCTGGAAGGAGAAAACAGCATAGAGGAGCACATTCCATGTGTGGGAGTTATATAGACCTGGCCTAGCAAGAGTACAGTTAGGGATTGATTGTTCGTAACCCCCTACCCAATTCATATGTTAAATTCCTAATTCCCAGTGCTACTAATTTGGAAGTGGAACCTTTGGGAGATAATTAGGTTTAGATGACATCATCATTGGGGATGCTGTACATCAAAACATCACATTGTACACCTTAAATATATGCAATGATTATTTGTCAATCATTCCACAGTAAAGCTGGAAAAGTCTGTTGCTTAAGACAGTTAGTCTGTGTGATATTTTGTTATAGCAGCACAAGTCAACTAATACAGGCACATACTGATCCTGCTCAGTCATTGGCCAGAATTCTGTCATGCAAGGCAGGAAAATGCAATCTAACCACAGGCCGAGGAAGAAGAGATAATAGATTTTGGAGAGCAGTGGGCATTCTCTTTCAATAGATGTGTGTGTGTTGCATTAAATGTTGGTAGTTTGCTTTTCAAAAAGTCTGTAACTCCACCTATCTTTTTTGGCAGGACATAGACAGGTGTTTTAGGTCTTTTTAACTTTGGGCACCATGATGATTATTAATTGATCTTTTAAACATTTAGTGTACATTTGTTTTTCTGATAGCAACTAAATTTAAACATCTTTTCAAATGCTTCTGGCCACTTGTATTTGCTTCTCTGAATTGCTACTTCATGTTCTTAGCCCACTTTCTAGTTGTGGATTTTGTTGCCTTATCAGTTTATAAGAGGATTTTTGTAATTATTAACCTCTGCATTGCACTATTTTTTCCAAATCTATCATTTTATTCCTATTGCATTGTGGTATCTTTTCCTGTAAAAGTGTTACATTTTAAAATAATAAGATATTATGTTTTCTCTTATGGTTCCTGGTATAGCCTCCTGGTTAAAAAATTCTCCACAAAAATTGTGCATATAGTATCCCACATTTTATGCATAATGTTACAACACTGCTAAAGTTTAAACATTTCATCTATCAGAATATTATTCATGTTAAGGGAAGTAATAAATTGTGGACATGAGTAGAGAGATGAATTCATAACAGTAAATTAATTCAAACAAACTTTTTTGCCAAACACTGACTTGTACAATGTAAGACAGGATTCAATTTTATTCTTTTACAAATGTATAGGGTCTGATCTCTAAGTTTTTGGTTTCTCAATAATATTTCAACCAATAGTAAAATATTCTTGTCATTTTTTCCCATTGTTCATCTTTTGGGGTGTATGAAAACAGGTCAATGAGATCACCACAGAAGCCTCTGGAGACTTTGTAAGGAAATGAACATCACTATCACATTGTAAAGAAGACAAGCCTGCTTCTCCAGGCTTATCCAAGAACTGATCAAATTCTGTGAAATTCATCACTCGTTCTCATAGGAAAAAATGTAAGTATAAAAAGTAACTGCAGACTTAAAACCATAAACGTAACAATAAAAATCTATACCATTAAGAAAACTACAAGATGAATGTGAAGTCTCATACACAGACACATTTTTCCCTTCGTTCCTTTTGCCTTTATGTTCAGGAAGTAATTGTGACCCATTGATTCTTTCCTTTCATTGTCAAAGAAAAATGTCAAGGTTAGAAACCACTTCCAGTCACATTACTTTGGAGCCCCATTTTCCTTTCACTTATTCTTTTAAAAGCCCTTTGCTTGGGCTTAGTAGGGCAAGTTGAATGTCTGAGATCTAAAATGTCATAAAGAAATGCTCTTGTTAAAAAAATCACATTTCCATGAACAGAAATATTCAGAACACAAGGAGAGGATAGCACATTTTAAAATACCAGAGTAAACCATGGTATTCTTTCCCCAATCAGCTGTACACAGCTTCTGTTAGATTGTATGCTAAAGGAGCCCTCACACACAGAATGTCACTGACATGAAGAAATTCTAAGAAAAATTTTTAAATGAAGTTTGATTTTCCTGGCAGACATTGCTAAAGCTATTCCAGTTTAGATGTTCTGAGCACAGCCCTGAATTTCAGCACTTCTCCAGTCTCAATCACTTTCACGGGCATATCTTTATTTAATCATTTCAGTTTGAAAGGCATATTTGTTGTCCATTTTAAGCACATTTCTTTCATTATCACTTTGTCACCCAAAAATAGTGTTTTCTTGAGGGCTCATTTTTATTTAGCAAAAATGACCATAATGCCCTTTAAAAGTTGTGAAATCTTCTTTTGAATATGTTCAAATACCTAGAGCCATAGACTTAAAGATTTTCAGAATGATTTAACTTGTATTCACGTATCAGGCTAAAATATGTTAGGAGAAGAAACAAAATAGTATGTACAGTGGGGCGCTGATATCCTAATTATAAAAATTGGTACCACTCAAACTATTTTGGCAAAAACATCTCCTGGGTTGACTCTGGTCATTTTCTTGAAAGCATTTTCTAGTCTAATGCTTAATTACTACCTAATAGAGAGAGCTGCCACGATTTATCTGGTTTCTCACTCTTGTTTTTGATGTGCTTTGTATTGGGAGAATGGCTTGATTAGATAACTTCTCGGATAGCTATAAAATATATAAAATATAAAGTATCATTGTATCAAATGTAATGAAAAATGTAATCATTCTCATTATATATAACAGTAGCAAATTTATATTTGGGTTCTGGAGAATTCTGAGAAATTGAGGAGAGTTAATGTCCCTCTTCCATGAATAACGGATGTAAGAACAAACATTGGTGGTTTGGTGAAGTGTTTCTTTTACTCCATGAAGCCCATTAATGGACCACTCCCTAATATCCAATGTCTTATTGTAGTAGTTATCTACTACAATATTGCTATGTGACAATATTGCCACAAATGTATTACTTAACACTACACACATTTTTTTTTATCTGACAGTTTCTATTGGTAGGAGTTTGGGCTGTGCTTAGCTAGGTGCTCTGCCTCAGGATCTCACAAAGTCGTTGTCAAGGTATTGTCAAGGCCTATGGTCTGAGGCTTGAGTAGGATCCATTTCCAAACTTGTGTGGTTGTTGGTAGAATTTAGTTTCTTGCAGGGCCTCGAAGGCCTAGTTTCTTGCCAGCTGTTGGCCGAAGGCTGCCCTGAGTATAGATCATGACATGACATTATCAATTGCTTCTTTAAAGCCAGCAAGAGGGAGAGATTTAGCAAGACCAGTTTACAACTTTTTTCAGCTTTATTAATGTATAATTAACAAATAAAATTTGTATATATTTAAGGTGGATGACTTGATATTTTGATATACATATACATTTGAAATGATTCCATTTAATATTAAGCTAGTTAACATTTCCATCATCTCACATAATTACCATTTTCTTTCTTCTTCCTCCTTCTCTTCTTGTTCTTCTCCTTCTTCTTTTGTGATGACAGTTCTTAAAGTCTCCCTTCTTAACAAATACAGCATTTTTTTTTTCCTGGCTAGAACCATGAAGGATGCAGAAGAGAAGAAAAATAAGGTTCCTGCTATGCCAGAACCCCCTAAGAAAAAGTGAAGGAATTTCACAGAGTTGAGATCAAGCATCTGAGAAAGAAGTTTGCCCAAAGATGCTTTGAAAGGCAAGGAGGAAGCTTATCTATGAAGAAGCTAGGCATGACCACAAAGAATATAGGCAGATGTACAGAACTGAGATCTGAATGGGTAGGATGGCAAGAAAAGCTGGCAACTTCTACGTACCTGTGGAACCCAAATAGGCACTTGTCATCAGGATCAGAAGTATTGGTGGTGTCAGCCCAAAGGTTTGAAATCTATTGCCTTGAAAGTCTTGTTTCTTGCCAGCTGTTGGCCAAAGGCTGCCGTGAGTATAGATCATGACATAACATTATCACTAGCGTCTTTAAAGTAACCATTAAAGGTGAGAAGAGGGAGAATTTAATTGTTATTGAAATGATCACAAAGGACTTGAAGAGGATGATTCACAAAAATGTCTCGAGACAGGGGGAGAACTATAACCAGGAGGCTATACCCGAAACCATAAGAGAAAACATAATAAAGTATATTATATATACTATAAGATCATTTAGTCCGATGGCCTCATTTTACATGTGTAAAGACTGGCATACATACTCACAAGTCATATATATGTCTTCAATCCTAGACATCAATCCTAGTACATGGATAGTCTACTCTGTCCATTTTGGTATGCTATTTCTATTTTTAAGGATTTTCCAGGCAGAAGTGAGGAGATTTATTTGACTTATGATTTCGAAATTGGGTATGGGAAAGACTTCTTCATCATAAATGGAGTTCATTTATTCCTTCCATAGAGACTCTAAGCTTCTTATTTTCAAAACAAAAGAAATCTTTTCAGAGGCAAAATAAACAGAGTTTTGGAGTAGAGATCCAATTGCCTTAAAAGAAGGTATGATCTAAAGTGGACTAGAAGCAAAAGAGATGTAAATTTGTACATTTTCTGGAAAGAAATTTGGCCAGAAAAATTTCAAACATTCTGACCTGCTGTAAGGAAAACAAATGTACCAAAAGATTTATCTACATAAGTGTTCACAACATTATTTATAAAGTAAAAACTGAAAATTACATATATGTGCTTAATTAGAATGAGATAGCTCTTGATATTCTGAATCTTTATTTGGGGTTAAGTCCATTCTGACATAACAGAAGTGGAATGGTAACTTATCAGGTAGAACCATGTGAGCCGAAATCAAGTCTAGCCCAGTTGTACTGTTTTTTTGGCAATTTGCATAACTGCCACAAATTATGAAAATGAAATCTTAAGCTGCCAAAAAATTATTGGCTCAAATGAAGGCAGTTTCTATTTGGCTAAACTCTTCAAGAAGATCTTTATTTACATTTTGAAACTTCCATCATTTGTTTTTCCTGAAGTTAAAGGGAAGTTAAACTGAAAACTCAGTGAAAAATTTCCCCTACTAAAATAAAACAAAACGTTTCCCCCCCCCCCTCCTTTTCTCAGTTGTTTTCATGGGACTAGATGCTTGGAGACAAAGCTAACACAACAAGAAATTTAAAAACATGGTTTCAAACAGCCTAACTGTCGTATTGATAAACTGATATATTATTATTAAACTTATTTTAATTCAGTCTTCAAATTTCCATAGTTCTTTCAGAAACATCAGGAGACATTTTGAGAATAATGCATTTTGTCCATCATTTACTTTCATCTGTCATTTAAATACTGATTTTTTTTTCCGTATAGGAAAAAAAAGAAAGTTTTACCACTGTTTTCAACATGCTGTCAAGGATGTCTTTATTGTCATCTTAGGAGATGTCTGCAATTTCCTCTCCCTGAAGGGATGATATACCGACCTTCCTTATTCATGCAGAATAAAGTAGGTTACAGTGGCACTACCCACCTCCTACATATAACTTCACTCTCTTCAGTGGAGAGAAAAAAGAAACTTTAACAATTAAAATCTCTTCTACTTCATTTTCTCAGCGCTCCTTTCAGATGGAATTTGGAAACTACCTGAGGTTGAATGTTAATTAAGATTTCAAGATTTGCAAACTCCCTCTCAAAGTCAACCATTTATACGTGGTCCTGCTTACTGATGAAAGAGAGAGAAGAAAAAGGCAGAAAGCATCTTCTGAAACCCCAGAGACAGAATGTGTTCAACAGACATGCCCAATAGGAGTGGCAGGTCCAATACAATGTACCTGGGAGAAACTTAGCATGTCTTATTCCATGTCGCTTCTGTCTCCCTTGCTGCTTTGACCTAGAGTTTAGAAACTTCTGCTTAGCCCTACACACAGACATGTTAATCATCAAAAGAATTTGCAAAGGAATTTACGGCTGAAATTTGCAAAAAACTGCTTTTTTATCCCAAACCCATGTCACTCAAGGAGTTAAGGGAATATGTCCATAAATGACTACACTATGTTTAAAGTCTGCAAGAACAACAAGACCAGATTCCTGTACCAAAATCAAGTGACCAAAGACAAAAGAAGACCCTCAACTTTCCTCAGATGTCAGTCACCTTTTCATTCCAACCCCCTCCTGTGTTCCCTTCTTCTTAACATAAAAAAAGCTTGAATCTCATGCTGGGGAGATGGTTCTTTGGGACAGTATCTAGCATGTCCTCTATTTGCTGGTTTTCCAAATAAAGTCACTTTCCTTGTCCCAAGTCTTGCCTTTCAATTTATTGGTCTGTTGTGCAGCAAGCAGAATGAGTGTGGACTTGTTTACAACACCTCTTTGTTTTACTCTTCTTTCAGTAATAAATATATATACACATATATATATATTATAGAATGCTATGATAACAGAGTTTCTAACATCAGCGTTTGTTTTTTCTTTCATGCTTTTTCTAAAATGGCTAATATTGTGTTTCAATTTATTTTTCAGAAAGTTAAAAATTATATCATACTCCCCAAATTAAGGGTAAAGATTAAAGAATATGTAATGAATTATTTCCTCAGGTTAGTTTAATGAATATAATAAAAACGACGTCTGAGACACTAATAAGATCAATGCCTGGAGGCTGCAAAGCAGTTTGACCAGTCCTAGGGACAAGTTATCAAGTGTCAAAGCATGTTATTCTTTAAAATTTAGTAATAATCCCAATTTAGTAACAATTAAATTTAGTTAATTTTAAGTTAATTTTTCAAGTAATTGCTCTTGCAGATAAGAATAGAATATTCATTGGTATGAAATTATCCACAAGACCTCTCTGCAAAGTCCCCATGTCTATCATTCATCCATCCATAGGACTTTTTAATCTTCTTTATTCTGCAAAATTTATTGTCAAGTCCCATGCATTATCTTAGGTACTGAGGATATAGAACTAAAAATGATACATTCCCTTCCCTTAAGGGAGTTCACGGTCTAGTTAGCAATACAGATTTGCAAGGTAATAAATACAATATTGTATTTTAAATAATATTTCAAAAGTATATACAGCTTTATATTTTTAAGGTATAAACAAGAATGGTAAATTGTGGTACACAAAGGGAAAATTAGAAAAGATTCTATGGAAGACGTTTAAGCAGGAAACCATGGCAAAATTATACTAAAATGACATAAATTTCTCTGACCTTGAATCCTTACCCCCGAAAATTGGGTTACCATTTTCTATTAAAGAATTGAAGCTTAAAGAGATCAATTAACTTGCCTAAAGTTGCCTAGTGACTAGAAGTCCTTTCGGATTTTTAATTTAAGCCATTGTCTCTCTAAAACCTGTATTCTTTCTTGTTCATTCCCACCTCCTTGTTTGAGACCTGCTGTAAAGATTTCTCTCCTCCCTCTGCTTATTTTCAAGATCATTGCCACTAAATACGTTTCTTCTTTTTTTCAGAGCCCTATCATATTTTAGATTCAAGGAACTATAGAATCGGAGAAATGGAAGAGATATTTGAAGGCATCTAATTCAACACAGTTCTTTCACAGCACGGGGGAAAAAAAAAAGATCCCGGGGAAGTTAAGTGACTTGAGCAAGGTCAGAAAGCTAGTTAATTGCAGAATAGCTCCAGAACATCTAGTCCAGGCACATTCCCTTATGCCTAAACCGTCCCTCCTCTGGGTGATCATGATATCCAGCAGATACAGTTTGTTTTAGGGAAAGAACTGGCTTTCTTTTTTTTTAGCCTCAAAAAAATGTGCTAAGTATTGGGGATCGGAAGCCAAGAGCCATGAAATGAAAGGTAACGAATACAAAAATAACTCTGTTCAGCATAAGAAATGCAAAGGAATTAGGGTGTAAAAGAATAAAAGGAGAATCAGGAAAGTAGAGAATCCAGGCTGTAGGCCCAAAGCGTCAAGGTCAGGGAGTGTAATTTTTAGAAGCCTACATGGTATGTTAATTTTGTGGCTGCAAGCTGAATCCTCTTACCTCCATTTTGACCTCAGTCTGTACTTTCTGATTGGTTAAGTTCTTCTTTCTAGCTTATCTCTTAACTTAAAAACCCTGTAGGACCAAGCATTCCATGATGGAATGGAAACTACTCTCTCAAGCAATAGGGACTGCCCTAGTGCCACAAGACCCCATGAGATGGGCCCCAAATGATCGACCTGACCTTTACTGCTCAGCTGCGTGTACACACTGATCTCTGTCCCACACTTCCTGTAAATAAACCTGGAAGTGTTTTCAGTACTTTGAAGACAGTCTTTGAAACCTTAGTCTGCTGTCTTTTTGACTTTGGCCTCACTGAAATAAATTCCTTTCCTATTTCACCACCTCTCCTCTCTCTGCCTGAGGATTTTGCCTGCAGTGAGTGGCTAAACATGGTCTGGTTGGGGACCCTGAAGCCAGGTGTATGTGCACCCCTGCTCCCCATTTACACTCTTTGTCTTCAACTTTCAGGAAAATCTATCATAGGCATCAATTACCTTATAGTATGAAATGAAGGAAAATAAAGTACATTCCATTTCTGGGACTATGTTGTTAAATAAAAGCCAAATCTGTATACATTACATATGGATTATACACACAAACACACACACACACACATACATACATACACAATGGAATATTATTCAGCCATCGAAAAGAATGAAACAATGGCGTGGCTAGAGCTAGAGTATATTATGCTAGGTGAAATAAGTCAGTCAGAGAAAGACAAATAACACATGATTTCACTCATATGTGAAATTTAAGAAAACAGATGGACATATGGGAAGGGGATGGGGAAACAAAGAGAGAGGAGAAGAAGCCATAAGAGACTCTTAAAGAGAGAGAACAAACTGGGGGTTGATGGAGGATGGTGGGTGGGGGAAGGGCTAGATGGGTGATGGGTACTAAAGAGGGCACTTGTTATGGATGTTGTATATAATTATTGAGTCACTGAATTCTACTGAAACCAATATTGCACTGCACTTTAACTAAGAAGAATTTAAATAAAATTTTGAAAAAAAAAATCCTAATTTAGTAAAGAGAGAATATTAGAAAAGGATTGTGGCAAGAGGGGGTGGGGGCAGGAAGGGATTATTGCAGTGGGAAGGGGGCTGTTTCAATAGGGAGAACACTGACAATAACCCAGGCAAGAGTTCTGAGATAGGCACACAGAGTTGCGAGTTTTTCATTTTTTTATAGGGAGAAATAAACAAGCCTAGAAAGAACCATGTGTGGGGAAGTAGGAATAAAGGGTGGCCTGATGGGAGAGTAGATCAGAGAATGTTTAACCCTGAGGCCAGGCTGTTCTCAAAAGGAGCTGTGTGCAGACTCACTGAGGGTGGGTCAAGTTCAGGGGCCTGAGGGAAGGAAACAAACTGAACCAAAGTTTGATTAACCAGCCCTTTTGCTCCCTTGGGTCTGAGAGCACAAGCAGTTCAGCTAATCTTTTAGGGTACAAAGGATAGAAGTCTAGATGGACTATGGTCTAATCACAGGTAAAGGGGTCGGAGAGGAAAGCATCCATGAGTCTTGGTTAAATCATAAGGGAAGGATCGTTCCTTGATGTAAGTCTTTTTTCAGAACACAAAGGATGGGAAGGATTTCTTAAGCTTTGCTGATTTCCAGGAACACAGGGCCAGGTAAAATTCCACACTGTAAATCTGAAGCACAAGGAAGGAATTATCTGTGAGAGCTAAGATGGGACTCAGACAACGGTCTCATGGAAATTGGGATTCAAAGTCACCAAAATGGTGTCTGAAGTCTTCAGAAATGCAAAGAACTCTTGTGTACACTCCATGGATCAAGTCATCTGGCTGGTCTTCCTCTATTCCAGTAGCAGGATACTTGTCTGCTCCTTGAAGTCAAATCATTTGACTCTCTTCTCTGTGTGTATCCTTAGCAGCTGACATCAAGTAAGTGGCAAAACTCATTTCCGTTTCTAGTGTTTGTTTCCCTTAATTCACATTATCTTTGTAGAGAGAGCACAAGGGTTTTTCGTGTTTGACATAAAGATCACATTGGTCTGTGGATGCATTATAATGCAGCTACGGTATACAATGCAGCTGTAGGAAGGAGCCCCCGGGAAGTGGGGGGCGGTGCGTAGAGTCCTGTGTCCTGTGTGAGGCAGTGTGGCTGGAAGAGTGACTGGGGCAGTGTTACCTCCATTGTAGGAGTGATCCCAAGGGTCTCAGGTAACTCAGCAAGAGCCATCCATGGTGGAGAAAATAGGAAATTCCAAGCTCCCAGTGGAAATAGGACATGAATAAACAGATTTTAAAAATCTGATGAGATTAAAGACAATGATAGGACAGAACTGTGGCTAGGCGTGGCTTATGTTTTCTAAGCTTATAGTTTAATAAGACTGCAGATGATTCACAGATATTGTTGTTGGGATTTTTGTCATGTAAAGTCTTTTCTTCCAAAGTACTGAGGAATAGAATTTCTTCAGCAATGTTACCAATCATTAATGTACAACTTTTCTGGTCAACATTGGAGGAATTTCCACCTTGTACTGAGTCAACCAGATCAGTTACATAAGGAGTACCCGCAATCGAATATGACCTGGTTACCTGGTCTTTTTAAACACCCATTTACATATGTAGGAGCCCACGGCAGGACACCCCCAAATGTACAACACTGGCATAGTGATCGTTTTGAATTGAAGCTACTTGAGAAGCAACTGGTGCAAAGACACTTGGACCCTCCTCTGTCTTCTGAAAGCAGGAAACAAATCTCCGACATGAAAATACCCTCCCTGTACTAAGAAGTAAAGAGACATCTTTATCATTGGAGATAGGGACTTTAAAATCGAGAAAACTATGGAAATAAACCTTGTTACTTTTTTACTAATCTACTACCCCAGCCCAAATTCCACTTAGAATTCCTTAGTAATTAATGCTCACAAACATCTGTTTTCCTTATCCTGGAAATTTCTCACAGATCTATTTTGTCTTTGTCTAAAATGTATAATCACTGCTTTCCTTGGCCATTTCTTCGGGTCTCAATTTCATTATGGGGTCTCCATGCACACGTAAGAAAACTTTGGGTGTTTTGTTTTGTTTTTTCCTCCTGCTAATCTGCCTCATGTAAATGGAATTCTTGTCCAGCTAGAAGACCGTAGGGTTAGAGGAAGAATTCTCTCCCTACCACACATTTGGTGGATATTTGTTGGGAAGAGATGAAGAAGAGAGCTTCACAGCCTTATCAGCCACAAATGAAAGTGAGTGTGCCCTCATATGGCATGGTAGTGTGAATTGAGGTATTCTTTGCACACTAGCTCTAGCTGATTACACTAGTATGAACTCAGACCTCCTGTTACCATGATCTATGTCAAGGAACAGCTGGAGGTTCCCAGAGTCTTGTTTTCTCTTTCATATACACTACAGTTTGGAGAAGTGATGTAGAGGAAGAGGGAAGAAGCTCAAAGGGACATTTCACTTGAGAGGAAAACCCACTAAGAATATGTGGTAAAGTAGAAAGAGCCATCTGAGCTATAAGAAAATAAATAAAAACAAGGGAGGAATCTATACACTTATTGATCTCTGATATTATTATATTTCCATACATCTGGAATTTTTCCAGTTAAATGTTAGTTGTTTCTTAGTAGTTCAATTCTGTTGGGTTAAGAAATAGCCTATGCATGATTTTTTTTTAATTTACATCCAAGTTTGTTAGCATACAGTGCAACAATGATTTTTAAGAGTAGATTCCTTAATGGCCCTTACCCATTTAACTCATCCCCCCTCCAACAAGCCCTCCCATAACCCTCTGTTTGTTCTCCATATTTAAGAGTCTCTTATGTTTTTGTCCCCCTCCCAATTTTTGTATTATTTTTGCTTCCGTTCCCTTATGTTCATCTTATTTGTATCTTAAGTTCTCATATGAGTGAAGTCATATATTGGTCTTTCTCTGACTGACTAATTTCGCTTAGCATGATACCCTCTAGTTCCATCCATGTAGTTGCAAATGGCAAGATTTCGTTCTTTTTGATTGCCGAGTAATGCTCCATTGTATATATTATACCACATCTTCTTTATCCATTAATCCATCAATGAACATTTGGGTTCTTTCCATACTTTGGCTATTGTTGATAGTGCTGCTATAAACACTGGGGTGCATGTGTCCCTTCGAAACAGCATACCTATATCCCTTGGATAAACACCTAATGGTGCAATTGCTGGGTCTATTTTTAATTTTTTGAGGAACCTCCATACTGCTTTCTAGAGTGGCTGCACCAGTTTGTATTCCCACCAGCAGTGTAAAAAGATCCTTTCTCCACATCCTCGCCAGCATCTGTCGTTGCCTCAGTTATTAATGTTAGCCATTCTGGCTGGTATGAGGTGATATCTCATCGTGGTTTTGATTTGTATTTCCCTGATGATTAGTGATGTTGAGCATCTTTTCATGAGTCTGTTGGCCATCTGTATATCTTCTTTGAAGTGTCTGTTCATGTCTTTGGCCCATTTCTTCACTGGATTATTTGTTTTTTGGGGTGTTGAGTTTGATAAATTCTTCATAGATTTTAGATACTAACCCTTTATCTGATATGTCGTTTGCAAATATCTTCTTCCATTCTGTCAGTTTTCTTTTAGTTTTACTGATTGTTTCCTTAGCTGTGCAGCAGATTTTTATTTTGATGAGGTCCCAATTGTTCATTTTTGCTTTTGTATCCCTTGTCTCTGGTGATATGTTGAGTAAAAAGTAGCTGTGGCCAAGGTCAAAAAGGTTCTTTCCTGCTTTCTCCTCAAGGATTTTGATGGCTTCCTGTCTTACATTTAGGTCTTTCATCCATTTTGAGTTTATTTTTGTGTATGATGTAAGAAAGTGGTCCAGGTTTCTGCATGTCACTGTCCAGTTTTCCCAGCACCACTTGCTGAAGAGACTGTCTTTATTCCATTGCATATTTTTTCCTGCTTTGTCAAAGATGAGTTGGCGTTACATTTGGGGGTCTATTTCCAGGTTCCCTATTCTGTTCCATTGATCTGAGTGTCTGTTCTTGTGCCACTACCATACTGTCTTGATGATTACAGCTTTGTAATACAGCTTGAAGTCTGTGATCGTGATGCCTCCTGCTTTGGTTTTCTTTTTCAGGATTGCTTTGGCTATTTGGGGTCTTTTCTGATTCCATACAAATTTTAGGACTATTTGTTCTAGCTCTGTGAAGAATGCTGGTGTTATTTTGATAGGTATTGCATTGAATATATAGATGGCTTTGGGTAGTATTGGCATTTTTGACAATATTTGTTCTTCCTATCCAGGAGCATGGAATATTTTCCTTTTTTTGGGTGTGTCTTCTTCAATTTCTTTCATAAGCTTTCTATTGTTTTTAATGTATAGATTTTGCACCTCTTTGGTTAGATTTATTCCTAGGTATTTTATGGTTTTAGGTGCAATTGTAAATGGGATCGATTCCTCGATTTCTCTTTCTGTTGCTTCATTTTTGGTGTATAAGAATGCAACCGATTTCTGTGCATTGATTTTATATCCTGCCACTTTGCTGAATTCATGGATCAGTTCTAGCAGTTTTTTGGTGGCATCTTTTGGGTTTTCCATATAGAGTATCATGTCATCTGTGAAGAGTGAAAGTTTGACCTCCTCTTGGACGACTTGGATGCCTTTTATTCCTTTGTGTTGTATGATTACTGAGGCTAAGACTTCCAATACTATGTTAAATAACAGTGGCGAGAGTGGGCATCCTTGCCTTGTTCCTGACCTTAGTGGGAAAGCTCTCAGTTTTTTCCCATTGAGGATGATATTAGCATTGGATCTTTCATATATTTCTTTTATGATCTCAAGGTATGGTCCTTCTATCCCTACTTTCTTAAGGGTTTTTAATCAAGAAATGATGCTGTATTTTATCAAATGCTTTCTCTGCGTCTATTGAAAGGATCATGTGGTTCTTGTCCTTTCTTTTATTGATGTGATGAATCACATTGATTGTTTTTTGGATGTTGAACAAGCCCTGCATCCCAGGTATAAATCCCACTTGGTCATGGTGAATAATTTTTTTGATGTATTGTTGGATCCAGTTGGATAATATCTTGTTGAGAATTTTTGCATCCATGTTCATCAGGAAGATTCGTCTACAGTTCTCTTTTTTTAGTGGGGTCTTTGTCTGCTTTGGAATCAAGGTAATGCTGGCTTCATAGAAAGAGTTTGGAAGTTTTCCTTCCATTTCTATTTTTTGGAACAGCTTCAAAAAAATAGGTGTTAATTCTTCCTTAAATGTTTGGTAGAATTCCCCTAGGAAGCCATCTGGCCCTGAGCTCTTGTTTTTTGGGCGATTTTTGATGACTAATTCTATTTCTTTACTGGTTATGGGTCTGTTCAAATTGTCTATTTCTTCCTGTTTCAGTTTTTATAGGTTATATGTTTCTAGGAATTTGTCCATTTCTTCCAGATTGCTCATTTTATTGGCATATAATTGCTCATAATACTGTTTTATTATTGTTTCTATTTCGGCTGTGTTGGTTGTGATCGCTCCTCTTTCATTCTTGATTTTATTTATTTGGGTCCTTTCTTTCTTTTTGATCAAAGTGGATAGTGGTTTATCAACTTTATTAATTCTTTCAAAGAATCAGCTTCTGGTTTCATTGATCTGTTCTACTGTTTTTTGGTTTCAATAGCATTGATTTCTGCTCTAATCTTTATTATTTCCTGTCTTCTGCTTGTTTTGGGTTTTATTTGCTGTTCTTTTTCCAGTTCTTTGAGGTTTAAAGTTAGGTTGTGTATCTGAGACCTTCCTTCCTTCTTTAGGAAGGCCTGGGTTGCTATATGTTTCCCTCTTATGACTGCCTTTGCTGCATCCCAGACGTTTTGGGCTGTGGTGTTATCATTTTCATTGGTTTCCATGTATTTTTTAATTTCCTCCTTAACTTCTTGGTTAGCCCATTCGTTCTTTGGTAGGATGTTCTTTAGTCTCCAAGTATTTGTTATCTTTCCAAATTTTTTCTTGTGGTTGATTTTGAGTTTCATAGCATTGTGGTCTGAAAATATGCATGGTATGGTCTCGATCTTTTTGTACTTGTTGACAGCTGATTTGTGTCCCAGTATGTGGTCTACTCTGGAGAACGTTCCATGTGCACTGGAGAAGAATGTATATTCCGCAGCTTTAGGATGAAATGTTCTAAATATATCTGTTAAGTCCATCTGGTCCAGTTTGTCATTCAAAGCCATTGTTTCCTTGTTGATTTTTTGTTTAGATGATCTGTTCATTGCTGTAATCGGGGTGTTGAAATCCTCTACTATGATGGTATTATTATCAATGAGTTTCTGTATTTTTGTGAGTAATTGATTTATATATTTGGGTGCTTCCACATTTGAATCATGAATGTTTACAATAGTTATGTCTTCTTGGTGGATAGACCCCTTAATTATGATATAATGCCCTTCTTCATCTCTCGTTATAGTTTTTATTTTAAAGTCTAGATTGTCTGATATAAGTATGGCTACTCTGGCTTTCTTTTGGTGACCATTAGCATGATAGATGGATCTCCATCCCCTTTGTTTCAATCTGAAGGTGTCTTTGGGTCTAAAGTGGGTCTCTTGTAAACAGCATATAGATGGATCTTGTTTTCTTATCCATTCTGTTACCCTATGTATTTTGATTGGAGCATTTAGTCCACTGACGTTTAGAATGAGTAATGAGAGGTATGAGTTTATTGCCATTATGTTTCTTGAAGAGTTGGAGCTTCTGGTGGTGTTCTCCGGTCCTTTCTAGTCTTTGTTGCTTTTAGTCTTCCCCTGCCATCTTTTCTCCCCTTTGAGTGTCCCCTTAAATTTTTTTTTCTCTTTCTGTATTCAAGTAAAAGAAAAGAAATGAAAAAGAAAGAAGAAAAGAGAAAACAAACAAAAACAAACAAAAAACAAATAAAAGGAAAAAGAAAAAAGAAAACTCAATAGCTAGACCAGCAAACAGTCTGAAATAGGATTGATATTACATCTTTTTCCCTTAGAGGTTAAATTATGAAGCACTTTATAGTCCGTTAACTAAGCAGGAGGAGAGATTTGTGGTGTTCCTGAAGAGTGAGGTTGGCCCAGTTGGGCGGGCTTCGTGTAATGGCTCCATTCTCCAATAGATGGCGCTGCTCGGCTTACTGTGGCCTATCGTTGCGACACCTATAGGTGTGTGTGCGCGCATGCGTGGGCGTGGTGAAAATGGCGTCACCCAGTTGCTCTGCTTTGCATGGGAAGACTGTGTTCTCCCCGACCAGGAATTTAGCACCAGTCTTTTGTCTCCGGTTTCCGTCACTTCCCGCATTTACTCTGTCTGTGACCTCACCGTCAGGTGCCGGCCGGCGCCTCCCTCCTGAGTTTTACCTGAAATGCGGCTGTTTCCTGACCTCTCACTTCTGAGGACTGTGGCTTTGACCCACTCAGATCAGCTTGGTGAGCGTCTCACCTAGCAATGGCCTGTTGCTGGTCGCACCCAGAAATGTTAGCGGGACCTTGCTACTGCCAGTGTCCAGAAACTTGCGGCTGGGTGCAAGCCCACACCAGAAAAAGCTCAGGCTATCTTGTAGCAGCAGCATTTCCAGGATTATGGAAAATCACGCATGGCGCGAGGACCTCCTGGACCCACTCTTCTCCTGGGAATTCGCCCTACATCCAGAGCACCACCAGGTATTTTGAACTGCAGAGTTTCAGACTCTGCACTCCACCTGTTTATAGAGTCTTAACGGAATTTAAACCCTCTCCTTTCTCCTTTCTCCTTTCTCCTTTCTCCTTTCTCCTTTCTCCTTCAGTCCCTGCAGCTGTTTCCACTTTCTACTTTTTCTCCAGCTGATTTTGTGGAGTGTGGTTTTCCCATGCTCTCCCCGTCTCTTTCTTCTCTGCAGAGAAAAGCAGCTCCCTGCCCTCCGGGGCTCCTCTCTTCCCCAGTTCGCCTCTCCACGCCGTGTACCTGCTGAGTTCTGTGGTTCAGGTTGTGCAGATTGTTGTGTTATTCCTCGAATCCGTTTTCTGGGTGTGTCGATGCTTTAGTGTTGATCTGGCTGTATTTCATCTATTCGAGACAGAAAAAAGACTTCCATGCTGTTCCGCCATCTTGGGTCCTCCTTTTTTTTTTTTTTTTTTTGATATACTACCTTGTTGACTTTGATAAATGTTCTAAGGCACTCGAAAAGAATATTAATTTTGTCATCACTGGGGTAAATGTTGGAAATATTCTATACTTGTCCATTTGGTCATGTTTGTTCATTGTTGTATTCAGAACTTCTATAACTACTAATTTCTTCCACATGGTTTTAATAGCTATTGAATGAACTATTTTAATGACCCCTATTATACTAATAGATTTGTGTTTTTCTGTTTAATTAGTTCTGTCATTTGGGGCTTGTTTTATATCATTTGAAGTTATGATTTTTAGTATATTGATTTCAAAACTTCTCATATCTTCTATTTGTATTGACTCGAAATATATTTATCTTTTGTAATGCTTCTTATCTGAGAGCTTCCTTTGTCTGGCATTAGTAAAGCAGTCATAGTTTTCTCTTCATAGTGTTTACATCCTTTTACATTCAACCATTTTAGGTTATATCTCTTGTGATAGCATGCATCTTATTGTATTCAGTCTGACAGTCTACAGTCTAGTTTCCCTTTAGATTAATTTTTTTATTCTATATTTTTCTCACAGGAAGTTGGTTATAAATTCTTTCACCATTCTATGTTTGGCTACTCTAGAGATCACCACATGCAGCACTGACTCTTTTTTTTGTTTGTTTATTTACTTTTGAGAGAGAGAGAGAGGGCAAGCGAGTGAGGGGCAGGAAGGGAGACAGAATCTGAAGCAGGCTCCAGGCTCTGATCTGTCAGCACAGAGCCAGACGTGGAGCTCAAACTCACAAACTGTGAGATCATGACCTGAGCTGAAGTCAGACACTTAACCAACTGAACCACCCAGGTGCCCCTGAATCACTGACTTCTTAATGCTGCTAGATAATTAGATTTTTAAATCTATTTATCCTCTTCCCTTGTTTCATTATCGTTGTCATGAATTTACTTTTACATTTATTTAAAACTTGACAAGGCATTGTGTACAGATCCAACTCATTTATATTAACACACATATTCTACCATTTCCAGGATTCTTCTTTTCTATCTGCATTTCCATTTTTCCATGCAGACTCATTTTCCTTCAGCCTGAGGAAATCTCTTTAATATTGTAGTCAGATCTGCTGCTGCTGAGTACTCCTAACCTTTGTTCATTTGAAAATATCTCTATTGAAACTTCATTGTGCCAAGACAGTTCCTATGGTATGTAGAATTCTAGTTTGGCAAATTTTTCCTGTAGCACTTTAAATATGATTTCATTGTTTTATAGATTTCATTGTTTCTATTGAGAAGTCAGCTGTCAGTTTTATTGTCACTTTTTCTGATTATAATGTGCTTTTTCCTCTGGCTGCTTTTAAAAATTTTATCTTTGTTATTGATTATCAATGGTTGTACTATACTGTTTATGTATATGGTTTTCATTTTTTTAAAATTTTTTAATGTTTATTTATTTTTGAGAGCAAGACAGAGCATGAGCATTGGAGGGGCAGAGAGAGAGGAAGACACAGAATCTGAAGCAGGTTCCAGGCTCTGAGCGGTCAGCACAGAGCCCGATGCGGGGCTCAAACTCACGAATAGTGAGATCATGACCTGAGCCGAAGTTGGATGCTCAACCGACTGAGCCACCCAGGTGCCCCTCATTTTTATTTATCCCACTTGGATTACCTGAACTTCTTTAATCTGTGTGATATCTTTGATTGGTTTTGAAAAGTCCTCAGAAATTGTCTCTTTAAATACTTTTTTTGGATCAGTCTCTGTATTTTTTTTAATGAAACTATTTCTTTTTTACTAATCTTACTAATCCTGGCCTCTTCTGTGTCTAGTTGATTATTATTCATAGATTTCACTTCTTTGTCTATTTTTTTCGTATATTTTAACTATATCAGCTAGAGTTATGTTAAAGTCTTTGCTAGCTTTAATATTAGTCTCATTTGTGGGTATGTGTATACTGTTTGTTTTTTCTCTCACTGTCAGTCATTTTATTGTCTTTTCCTGTTTTTAGGATTTTTTTATTCTTGAAATTTTTAAATAAAAAAATTACAAAGAAACTGATTTAATCTTCTGCCAGAGCGGAGTTTCCCATTCTTGTGTTAGACAGTTAGGGTGAAGGGCTGATTATCTTACTCTTACCAGGAACCTCGCTGTGTTAAGGCTACTTGGCAGTTTTAAGAATACTCAGGCTATCTTAATTTTGTCTCAGAGTGTGTTTATCCCAAACTTTGCTTCTGAGCATGAGTATTTGTCTCCCCAGTCATGAGAAACTCAGGGGATTCAGTTCTGCCCTTCTAAGTTACCTGGTCCAACTCTCCAGAATCTTACCTTTTGAAGATAAAATCTGTCAAATGTCTTGGAAGGGAGACTAGCTGTAGACTTGAGGCAGGTCCCACATCTCTGGTTGGACTTTATTTCCCAAACACTAACTGGCTGCAGGAGACTTCAATCTTTCTTTGAGAAGCTTTTGCCATAAGTCTCTTGCATCCCACACACAGCCATAGAATTCAGAAAATATGCCATTAGTAAAACTAGTCTTGTATTAGAGGTCCCTCAAGTTTCCAATTTGTTGCTTCAGATCCACACAACTGCTTTGCTGGTATCCCTTTCACCCAGGAGCTACCAAGTCTTGCTATAAAAGATATTTCAGGATTTGCTAATGCCTTCATTAACTAGAAATGGCTAGCAACTATCACCTTCCTCTTGGACAGATTCTTGCTTTTCTGAAATCGTGGTTAATCTAGGCTAATTTCTTCCATGGTTTTCTAATGTCTTTAAAATACACTTTTTGGGGGCGCCTGGGTGGCTCGTGTTAAGCGGCCGACTTCGGCTCAGGTCATGATCTCACAGTCTGTGAGTTCGAGCCCTACATTGGGCTCTGTGCTGGCGGCTCAGAGCCTGGAGCCTGCTTCAGATTCTGTATCTCCCTCTCTCTCTGCCCTTCCCCCTGCTCATACTCTGTCTCTATGTCTCTCAAAAATAAATAAATGTTAAAAAAAATCTTTAAAAAAATACACTTTTTGTAATTTTCTAGCTTTTTCTAGTTGTTGAGTTGGAGGGTGGCCATTCACCACCTCCTCCATTTACTTAGTAGCTGACATCTTGTAAGTATTAAAATGATTCTTCTCATTTGAAATCTTCTATCACTTACAGTCTTTGATTCATTCATCATATTCTTATATTGTTTTATTGCTTAATGTATGCTGGTCTTATTTCTTTGGAAATTACAAATGTTGAGGGAAGAAATGTTGTTTTATATCTCGTGTGGACCTATCATAATACTAAACGTAGCATAATTAAAAGCCAATTAGAAACATCCGATAGTTGAAAACGCTAGTCTGTGGGACACGATAAATATTCATCACAATCAGAATTCTGCCAGCTTTATCCTTGTAAATCCTTGTTTAATCCGTATATCCAGTTATCTATTCATATGTATACCCTCTCTCTCTCTCTGACCCCCTGCAAGTTGTCTTCATAAAACTCTGCTCAAGGACTGATTGAGTAAGCATATATGAAAAAAATCTACAGCTTTTGTAAATCTGCTTACCAAAAAAGTGGCTCTTTGCATTGTTTCTTATCCCTTAAGTGTGAAATCCATCCAAGAATTTAGGGCAATGAAGGTTTACTTCTCATGATCAACTTGCATGCTTCCTTCAATTAAGCAATAACAGTTCTCTAATCCATGTAGTGTCTTCTTTGCCCTGACTGCTATGGAGACAAAGGCTATGTTGTTGTTGTTGTTGTTGTATGGTGATTAGAGCTGTGTGAATGTGTGTGTGAAATCTATTTTTATTCTTACTCCTTACCCCTAGTTTCTTTATGCGGTATATGTTAACTATGCTGGTATAATTATAATTGTATATTTATTACAAGCCATACCATATTTTGAAAATGGGTAAGAGTCTATATATTCATATAAAGCCAACACAATGTACTGGAGAGTCAGAGGCTCATCAACTTTGACAGGAGTTGGGCTTTTTATTGCCAGGAGGACAAGGTTAACATCATTCACTTAATATTTGCTGAATATTGAATCATTACCACAACCTCATAGGATTCTTATCATTTATTTTTACTGATTTATATTTTTTATTTATAAAAAGATTTAATTATCTTTCTATGATATAAACTCAGGGTTTGTGTGTTTAAAATTGACACAAATGGCGTAAAAATTACAAAACTTTCTAAAGATTTCCAATGTAAACTATGGGAATCTGGAAGTATCTGAGAAAGTCAAGTTACTTTTTAAAGTTTTACTATAACAATAAGAGACAAAGATAAAGCTCTACCAGAGGATTTTGTGAGAAAGAGTCCAATATTTGGGTGACATAATACATTATGATATGAAAGCTTTATAGATCTGTGGAATTAGTAGGTTAGGGAAAAATTGATAACTCTTTAATAACTCTAACATTTTCTTTTCAATAACTGTAGTTAGCATTTGTGCTCAAATGTTATACCCCTGGCAATTTCATTTTCCAGATGTCAAATAAGCTCTGCCCATAAGAAAGCAGATTGTTAATTCCATTCGTGAACGTTCACCCAGTAGAAGAGAGTGTTGTTTGAAGGATCGTTTTCAAATAAAAAGGACAATTTGTGTAATTATTTAGGGCTTACTGGTAATGATTATAGTCCTGAATCAACTTAAGTTCATGCAACTACAATTTGTAAACTTGTGCTGTAGTCAATTGTAAGTTTGGTATATAAGGCAAAATGAACGCTCACTGAGGGCCACTATTGGAGCAAGTTAAATAAAGTCAGTCCTCTGCGTAAGTAATTAATAACCTTAATACATTCTGTGGTGGCTTCTCCAACGTTCTACCAAGACCACATTCGTTTATTAAAAAAGTTATCACAAGTGATTTTTATAAACAAAAGACTTTATTTCAAATATATTGTACAGTTTGTGTGTAATTAGGATTGCTTTCCAGACTCTAAAATTTAATAGTAAATTGAACAGGCAATGTACAAAATGGCGGTGTTTACTTAGGCCTACTGACTTCCTACAGTTGTTCTCGTAGTTGTTTTTTTTTTTTTTATTGAATCAGTAGAGACATCAATGATAAAACAACTTCCATCCTCTTGGTTCTATTCTGAATAGCAACAAAATATTATTCCATTCCATATTTGCCTGCATATTTAGACAATGGCAGTAATGGGAGGAGTAAAATCTCATGAGTCTGGACCTGAATAATTGGAAAATGATGATTATTTTGATCAGAGCTGAACTGGTTCATTCTTGGTGGTAAAAATAGTTTGCTAAGCAAATTGGTAAAACAAACAAAATTGTAGGACAGATGTTTACCTGTTTAAGAAAACATAACTATTTTTAAGAACTTTTAGCAATACTATTGCATACACTTTACATACTAATTACAATGCTTACTTATAAAACAGGTCTTCTTAGCTAGCTCTTAGATTGCTTTAGCAGCTCAAGAAAAATAAATCTTTTTTTTTTTTTCATAAATATTCTTTAACTCAGACATTGGACTAATTCATGCTTTCCTTCACCTCCATTGCTGTAACTGAGGTTTCAGTGATGGTGTTAAGTTATAAATAGGGATGATTTCTGAACTTTAAAATTTGGTAAGAATGACAGCGTCCTGATTTCTTAAAAACACATATGTGAACATCCTCAAACACCAACGACTGAAATTGGCAAAATTGAGATAAATGAAAAAGAGAATGAATTTCGTTTCACTATTGCCAGTATTTTTTTTTTTTTTTTTTGGTTGTTGAAGGCATTGGCAGTAAGGAAACAATCCATTATTGCATGCTAGTCCTAAATATTCCACAAGAGGCTAAAATACATAAAGGCCAAGAACAGAATGTTTCTAAACTGAAGTATCACAGGACAACACAAAGTGAACTTTATTTGGTAGGAAAGAGAAGGTGGTGGTTGGGACTTAACAGCTTGAGTGAGCAGGTTTCATAACCAGACAAGATTTTCCCTGTCCACATATAGTTAGCATATCCTGATAATGCTGTTTTTTGATAGAACAGGATGAGACTGTGACCAAGGTAACCATAGGTGGTCTATTATCATAAACACTGCTTGGGATGTTTATCTCTTCACTTCTACAATGGATATTTTCCTTTCAAAAGAACCTCAATTCATTTTGCAAATACAAAGTGGGCATAGCTTTGTGTGTTTCACTTATATTTTCAATGTTGCCCTTGATGGAAGTCTCTGAAGCCTCCTGCTTTGCCCATGAACAATGCCAGAGCAGAGAGACAAGGATAACACGCAAGCATGGTATTGGTGGATCAAAAACAATCTGAGAAGTGACAGATTAGAGCTTTTTCCCGTCTCAAACTCTTGCGTCTTCATGACCCTAAGTTTCAAGGTTTTCACAGAGGCTTAAGGTTAAGGTACGGTAGGTCACAGGATCTGCAAAATTTGACATGCAAAGAAAGTCAATAGGAGAGGAAAACAGCCCCACCTCCTGGTTGTTTTGAAATACCAGCGCGTGCAGCATTATTTGGAGCTGTGAAATAGCAACAGCTTTATCTCTGTCCCTAGAGATTCTGATGGACTACATCTGGAGTTGGGCCCAGGAATCTACATTTTTAAGTTAATTCTGAAGCAGGTGGTCCACGGGCCAGACATTGTAAAATACTTCTGTTAAGGGGTATAGTAGACTATATCCTCTTTATATACTTCTATTCATTTAGACCACATGCTATCTGACCCAGCATCTTGATACTTGTTTAAAACCAAGCAAGCAACCAACTAAGGAAACAAACAAAAAAACCCTGCAGAAACCTATTACACAGAGAACTATCAAGATAGAAAAACATCATATGGTGGAAAAGACAAGCAAAATGGTGCCTTCTCTTTTTTAACATTGGCTTTAAAAGTTGAAGGTAGAATCCAGAGGCTAATGTAAGAGTGTTGAACAATTTAGAAACACTCATTATCCTAAATTAGATGCCAGTAAGGTGAAAATTATTTCTAGTTCTTAGTGATTTCATAACCTGAAATGTGTATGCTTTCTATACACACAGGATAAAATAGAATTCTAAGGTGTGGAAACCCTGGCCCAATGATAGTGTCAAGCTTACGAGAAGAACATTAAAAATGCTTCAGGCTGTCGGATTTCAAAGAGTATTAGACTCCATTACCTGTGAGAGTTATAGCTTTCCACCTTACAGTGAAGCTAGATCCCTGTAGGAGGAGATGCCTTATAAAAAGGTCCAGGGGTCCTTCTTGCAATGTCCACCACGAAGAACTGAACCCTTAGCTCTCAGTTCAAAGTCAACTGCAGAAAGTGGGGTTATTTATATTGAAAACTAAATGGTTTTCCATACTTTTTTCATAATAAAACTAAAGATGATACCCTCATAACAAGAATTGTGAGAAGAAACACAGTATAATAGGTAAAGAACACATTTGCTGTTTTTATTGGTGCCTTGCATGGCAGTAATACTGAAAAAAAGAGAATGCAAAAAACAAAAAAAACAAAAAACAAACAAAAAAACAGGTTGGTGGCAACCCACATCTTTTTTTTTAAGAGTACATAAACTCCTGTTTTATTTTTATTGTGGCATGAATGGTAACATAAAACCAAAAACATGAAAATATACAACTTATATTACACTATGTGTTATGAACAAAATATAAATCTATAACTCTATGTTATATTTACATAATTATTTATTTTATTAAATTTCAAGTGAGATGGTAGGTTGCACATACTTTGTTTTAAGCTCCAGGCCTTTGATTGTCTCTTTTCTACTTTTTATTTTTTCCGATTTTTACTCATAAAATCCAAAATGTTAGACAGACTAAGAGCTTTAGAGCCCATGGAGCTTTATAAATACTGTTTTAGTGAACCAGTGACGGACACACTGGGGAGAACAGGAATCAATCAGTAGAAAACTTAACACGACATCATCTTCAACTTGGGAAACTGATTGTTATAGGAAACTTTAAAATTAAATACTGTAAAAGCCTGTCTAAACAAAAACTTATGCCCTATAAGACAAAGAGATATCCGAACCACTTTAAGTGGGCTTCATAATTTTCCTTGCAGACCCCATAATTTTTATTTTACTATTAACTTGATAGACAAATATTTTATAAACCTGTTTGCAAATATACAGTTGTTTATTACAATTCAATAATTTACCCATTAGAATGAAAATGTAATTACTTTTGATGTTTTAAATGTGATATAAGAGATTTCTTCTGGAAACAGTAACAACTTCTGGACTAAGAAAATATCTGAAATCGGGACAACAAAATAGTTAAAGATGATTTTTTTAAGTGAATTAAGGTAAAAGTCTACTCCAAAATCAAATCTATGAAATAATTTCATCAAAGAAAACTCTTTTATATTTGTTGCTTATAAGAGGGTTTGGTTTCAATAATAATTATAATCTTTGGGAAGGATTTTATATATGTTTAACTTTTAAATGCAGATGCCAAATAAATGCAAAAAAATTGACTTTATAATTTAGGTATAAATGTACTGAAGAACAGTTTTGTATTTTATCCAATTGCCAAGCCAAAGTATTTGTATTTTATCCAAGTAACCAGTCAAATTAATAGTAAGTTATAAATGAGCAACTTTAACCTATTTTCTCCAGTGATATTCTCTTAGATTCATATTAAACCATGACTGTTTTTAGCTGAATTGATCACAATAGCCATAAAATCAGAATTCAGGCAAGATTATTCCTCAGTACTGGGATGAGTGCGTGCATGTATGCGTGTGTGTATGTGTGTGTGTGTGTGTGTGTGTGTGTGAGAGAGAGAGAGAGAGAGAGAGAGAGAGAGAGAGAGAAAGAGAGAGAATGAGAGGGATATATGAACAGGGAGGTAGGAAAGGATAGAGTAGGGAAATGTTAGCTTCATTTCAGTTTGATCTTACTCTCATTTCCTCTACTTTAGCTTTTTTGATCATCATGGGGCACAGAAAAAGAATACAAGGTTTTAGGATCCTTTATAAAAACGATAAACCAATTGAATGCCAAAAAGGCAATGTGTTAACACAGTAAGTTGCTATTCATAGCACCTTTATCAAAGCACTTTAAACATCAACATAGGTTTTTTTCACTTTCTTTTTGGGAAAACTAAGGCAAAGAAATTGCAACACCCCAATGAATCCTATGTCAGAACAAGAGAACAGAATGCAGGGCTTTGGACTTCCTGTTTTAGTCCATGCATGGTGTAGTTTCTCTGACATAAATCTAACTAAATAAAATTAACTTCTGAATTTCAGCAGTTAAAGGTCACCATTAACAATTTCGTTTTCCCCTTCAAATAGAATAAAAAATGAACAAAAAAAGATCACACAGAAGTGTTTTGTCAATTCACTGGTAAGTGTGTTAGAATTGGTTTCAGCTGTGATTGCCCTCAGTGGCATCTACCTGGAGCTAAAACAAAGTATTCTTGTAGCCCAAAGTCATGAAATGAAAACAAAGCATCTTTATAATGTGGTGTAAAATAAGTATCCAGCAAACGTGAGAGGTGAACCCACATAAGAATTTGTTAACAAAGACGAAGAACAAATTTTTAAAAATCTGTTTTCACATTGTACATAATAACGATATAAAACGAGTGTCTATTTTTTTCCTTATCCAGAGTGCTTAAAAACAACAAACAAAAACAAAAAAAAAATTGGCTCTAGATGACTGTGGCAGTTACATAACTAAAATGAGTGATGAGAGCATAAGTTAATTAAGATTGAACACGACTCTCCTGTTCACTCCTTTGTATGAAACACCAGAACTTGATATTGTTGGGGCCAAATTTTTAAAATGGAGAAAACATATTGAAGGAGAAGTAAAATTGTATGGGTAAATTGTGTGTGTGTGTGTGTGTGTGTGTGCGTATAAATATATATATATGAGTTGGAAGATGGAAATTTGTTTTAAATATCTAACAGCTTATTGGCTGTACTTCCAAATCAGAGGAGAATAAAATAGAGAGGGAGAAATAAATTATACATAACTTACTAATCTGGGAACAGCTGACCATTATTATTATTATTACTATTATTATTATTATTTTATCATCATCATCATTACAACACTAGCAAAAAGAGGCAGTTCAAATGAAAATACAGTCATCAAAAAACAAACAGAAAAACAAAACAAAATCTCTGACATGCAAGATATGATCAGCTCCTCCAAGCAAAACCCCAGAGCAAGTCTTTTGAGAGAGAGAAAATAAAAAAGGATTTTTTTTCTTATTTATATGTGAAAATCAAACTTTTGGGTCAGGTTTGAGGGGCGAGATAGCAAAATGATTACTGGAGTGAAAACCATAGCACATCCAAGCTCCTGGTTGGATTATTTACTGTCTGATGCTTCAGCACAAATAATGGCAATTGACTTTAAATGATTTTGCGTTTATTTGTACAAGCCCTATAACTGCTGTGGCATTTGGCTGGCAAAATCTAAATAAGCGGTTCTGTCACCATCAGTTGTCGCTCTATGCACATACTCTGCTGGAACCAAAAATTGGACTTCAGTGGATTCCTCTTACAGCGAGGGAAGAGTCGTAGCGACGCTCACTGGGTTCAGCCAGGCTCCATTTTGTCGGGCTGCAATGACTTTTAATCAAATCCTGCTCTTTATGGTATGGGATGCACATGGCCCACAATTGTGAAATGCAAATGGCCTCCGCCTCATTTCATGGAGAGATGAAAAATACCTTATAAAATCATCAGTTCCGTTTCCTGATCAGGAAAGGATGGAATGTTGAAGAAATAAGCTAATTCTGTGTTCCTGGAAAATGGCCAAATATATTCAAGGAAAACAATGTTTGTTTTGCTTAAAGTTATCAATAGGAAAAACAAACAGAAATTATTAAGTAGCAAACATTACTGGAACCAACTGACCAGGAGGAAGGGACATCTGGGAACAGTTTGCTAGTAGCTTCCATGTTATACGTGCACACCTCTATTACACAGGGCTGCCCGATCCATCCAATAATAATCATATTAGAAATTTAAAAATATAATTTCTGAGCCCTATCTTGGATGTCATTTGAAGTGCAAAGTCAAGGTCAACGTTGCTTCCAGACCAGTCACTTAGGAGGATGTGGGATTTCATCCCCAGATGTGGGTTTAACTCACAATGGTTCAATGTTATTCCTATTAGTACCATAATCACACACATACATACACACAAAAATCCAAGGTCAGAAAATATTTTTTCTCTAAATTTCTTATGTCTCTCTCTCTCTCTCTCTCTCTCTCTTTTCACCTGAGAACAGCACCTACAGTTTCCATTAAAAAAAAAAAATCTCACCAGCTGCTGGTATTTCAGGTTTTCCAAGGGATTGTCTAAGATATAACACTGTCCTAACTTAAGAAGGAACAGGAAAAAGGAAAGGAAAAACACTTCAGTACAAATTTGGCACTTGCTCAAAGATGTAGTGTGGTGTGCAATAGACAAAGAAAGTCCTCTGAAGAAAATAATTGCTTATTTTGTGGTGGATAGCAAGGAAGTTAAAAACAGGCTCTTTTTCCCTCTTCCCCCCCATGCACAGACTTCCATCTTTAAAGTATAGAGATGGAGAAGGTGGAGAGAAGTAAAGAGAAATTCATCTTTCTTTTTTCTGTCAGGTGCATTACAAAAAAAAAAAAAAAAAAAAAAGGAAAGGAAAGAAAAGGAAAAAACCCAGAAACCCCAAAAAACAAAACAAAACTTATTTCTTTTTAAAAATTGTAGCACAAAACAACAAAACACATTCACAAGCCACTTGTTGGCACTGTGTACCTGAGTGAGAATTTCTAGAACATTGTAGAACAAACAGCCATAAAGTTTATTAAAAAAAAAAAAAAGTTGACGGGTAAGACTTCAGTGCTTGGATGTAGCAGCTGAATTACTGGCATTATTTTACCCATAGCTTATTTCAATCTCTTGTTGTTGATATTGTTGTTTGCTTGTATTTTTTTTTTTTTTTCCTTTCCAAGCCTTTTGAGGCTGAGGTCTATTAGTCAGCTGATGTCCCAACTATTTAAGACTAACAGTTAAAGTAACAGTCAGTGTATGAGAAAGTTAATGTGCTTGGCCACTGGTAAGGATGAACCAGCTAGGGCTTCTTTAAGTCCTAAGGTCACAACCATTTTTTGACCCTTATCAGTTGGCTTGTCCTGCAATATGGTTTTCACTGTCACTCCCATAATCTACATCTGGATCATCTTCTTCCTCATCAAACTCATCATAAATTTCTCCATTGATGTCCTCAGCCTGTATCTCTTCTTTGATATGTGGCTCCTCTCCTTTCACACCGTAAGTGCTCTGGATAACAGGCATCCCAGGCTCGGGGCTGCTAGACACGCTTGAGTGCTCCGAGGGCAGGTGAGGGGAGGGCATTCCAGCCATGGCGATAGCTCCAGGGTATACCACACCAGCAGTGGCGATGGGGATCTGTGCTTGTTGCCTGTCAGGGAGGAATTCCCAAAAACACACTGTGGGTGAAGGGATAGTCAGATGCAGGCTTTACTGTATAATGAATCTGCTCAGCTCGTCCAATTCTGAACTGGTGATTTTCATCCTATTGCCCAACATCTAAAAAACGGTATCCTACTGTGATTTTAATACCTTACTTGTGTATAGCGCTTTATAGATTACAAGGCATTTACATGGGTTACCCATCTGATCCTTAAAATAATTTTTATTCCTATCTCTCTTATGCAAAACAGCAGAGGTGCACTAAGGTTAAGCAGAAGAAGCCCAGTCCTGATCCCAAGTTCATTTTTCCTTCACTATAACACCCAGATTGTTAGAAATAATTAAACTAAAGATAATTCGATTTTAATGGGGGAAATAATAAACCCTAAAACATGAGAGCTCCATAAAACTCGATTGCTCAGAACTCACCGGTACAGAACAGTATCACACTGTCCACTTGGTCCCTGCAGTAGCCGGGGGGACAGGAGGCAGGGCCAGCCTCAGGGGTGCACAACTCTGCAGCCGGACAGGGCCCTGGGCTGTGAAAGATCCTATGCTTGCTTTAAAGTTGTTGCCACAGTCTTGAAATTCTGAACTTTTTAATAGGAACCCCACACATTTTCATTTTGCTTGGGGCTCCACAAATTATCTACCTGGTCCTAGTGGGAAGGGATTAATAGATGATGTTCATTTCTGCCTTCTCTCATTCATTCATATGTTTATTTCCTTAACAAGAGTTGGGTTTCATGCTCAGCTTTGAGAAGAGTCTGCATTGGGATATAAATCATGGGCCACTGGACAGAGCAGGCAGACTCTTTCAAGGGAACAGGGTAGAGCAGACTTTAAAGGTTTTTTTCTAAGGTATCTTCTGGCCAATTTTAGAATGGTATTTATTATTCTAGGCAGCTATTGGGATTTTAACTAACTTATGTTCCAGATATGAGCAACTTCATTTCTGTGCTTTCTGAGAAAATTCTGCAAAAGCAATAAAGTTGCAGCCAGCATAATATGAGACTGTAGACAGCCTTGTAATAGGAAGCAGGGTAAAACCTCCGGAGAGCTGCACTCCTCGTTCAGAAGAGAGCGTTCCCATTCACAACCCTGTAGTGCCCTAAATAGAATCCCCACTTTGTGTGATCTACAAAGGCCACGCACGTGCCTTGATAGCCCAGAAATCCCTCTCTATTCAAAAGCAAGTGTTTCTTTCTTTTGGAAACATTTTTATGTTGTATTATCTCAACAAATACGTTGCGGAATTTGTCAATGGGAAGCTTTGGAAGTAATGAAAACCGACAAAGAAAAGAATCGATAATACCTCTAAGTTGTTAATAACAAGATTCAAAATTATTTACTATCAGATATTTTATCTTCAAGCCAACGTGAGTAAAGCTCACATTGCAGCCCTTGTTCTAGGAACTCGGGGTGGCTTCATATGGATGTGTTCTTTTCAGGATCATGTGGCAGGCAGGCTAGTCTGTGAAAACACACTGAGGTCAAGTTCTTTCTCAAAATGCTGCTTTTGCAGCTCAACAAATATGGCCCACATCCCATTAAGCATAACAAGAAGTGTTCCCTATGAAAAAATGACGGAAAGGTCCATACCCAACATTGAAGTATTGCCGCATTTCCTGCCTCCTGTTCCGCATGATTGCCTTGTATTCACCGATGCGCAGCTTTTTGCCATCCACGAGGCAGGTGCGCTTCGGCCTGGGCTTGTATTTGTAGTCGGGGTACTTCTCCAGGTGCTGCTTGCTGAGACGGGCTTGCTCCTCATAATATGGCTGCTTCTCTAGGTTTGTCATAGCTTTCCAGCGAGATCCTGTGAGGAAAAGAAGGTTAGGATTCCAATTTGTACGGCTGCTAAGGTTCCTAAAAAGATATAACTGAGAACGAGAAAATCTAAAATAAAAATGTTGGCTAAAGCCCAGAAATACATAAAAATGTGTTTGATTAGTGAACTATGACTCAAGAGGCAACATCTCACAAGAACAGAGGTGTTGGTGGCTGTGTCGAGGAAACTGTGTACCCAAAAGTACAAACACTGGCCAATATGTCCCCCCACCCCGCGGGCCGGAATGAACAATTTAGCCAAACGTGAATATTATATATTTATTTAAAAGCTCACACTAACGTTAAGAATATACATTTTATTTCTACATTAGGCCATGATCTAATTCAACTGTGAATAAGTTATGCAAAAACTTATTATATATTTTCAAACTGTAACTAATTAGTGAGCATTTTTATGTGGGGGTGCATTGCTTACTACAAGGGTTTCTAACATATAATTCTCCTCAAAATGTTTAAGTATGCTTTCATGAATGATTGCATTTAAAAATTCATTTCATTAAAACTTAAATTACAAAATATATTAATGAACATCACTGGCTAACCACTGTGTGCTAGATACTGTGCTAAAAACTTTACATAAGTTGTCACATTTTTAACTTTCATCATAATCCTAATGTAAGATAGCATTTACACTTATTTCTATAAGTGAGAAAATTGCCGTTCGAATGCATGAAGTAATGTACCCAAAGTCACACAATTATTAAATTGCAAATCCGTGACTCAGACTTAGGTTTGATGTAATTGAAAGTTTGCTTACAATGTATGTTTTTACACACCTACATTCACCTGCTATCTATGATCTAGCAGAGGTCAAAATTGCAATAATAAGTATGTATGGGTAAGATTTTTCTCTTAATAAACCACTTTCAATAATATATAAAGATGTCACTTCTTGTGATAGAGTATGCATAAATAATGTCAATCCAAATTGGTGTCCCCCTTTTCTTTTCACTTTTTAAAAAATATTTTGTTTATTTTTAAGAGACAGAGCATGAGACGGGGAGGAGCAGAGAGAGAGACACAGAATCCAAAGCAGGCTACAGGCTCTGAGCTGTCAGCACAGAGCCGGACATGGGGCTCGAACTCACAGATCATCTGAGATCATGACTGGAGCTGAAGTTGGACACTTAACCAACTGAGCCACCCAGGTGCCCCTCTTTTCACTTTTGATTTTGGTCTGGACTCAACTAGGATTGCAAAAAAAAAAAAAAAGTTAAAAATAGTTATGCTAATTCTCAATATAAACATGATTTAAAGATTTGATGCTATTAGTATGGCTATGCCTAGTAGTAAAAGAAGTAGAAGGAATAATGCTTATATTTTTTATTAAGCATGTGAGGAGAATCTGTGTGCAGATGAAGTGTGTTTATCAGCAAGTAATCAGCTCACCTCTACCCAAATGCACAAAGATCAAAATAACTGAAATTGCAGGTTCTATACGAAATATTTACTGGCACAGAAGCCTTAACCTGACTTTCAAAGTCATCTAAGCAAGATCTTCAGGCTTTCGAATGGGTTCATTACTCAACCATAATTCCATATATCAAGTGGAACTAGCTCACTGATGAACAGTCATTCTCTACAAATGCAGAAAAGTTCTCAATATGGGCTGTTTTATTTATTAAGTGAATAGAGTAATAGGGAGAATTTCTCTTCTCTTAGAATTCTTCCCTATCAGAATGGATGTTGCCTGGGCAGGTATAGCCACATAGATGTTACAAGAATTTATAAACAGATTTTTTTTTTCCAATCCAGATAGGCAGTATGATTTTATTCTATTTACTACAGAAATCCAGGTTATAGTTTAAATCATAGAGTGTATTTTTCCATTCCTTTCTCAAACTCGTGTTTAAATGGTGGCCACATCCTATAATTTGTAGGTATAATCTCAAACTCTTTATTGCCCAACACTATTCTCTGGAGGTACTTGAAGCCATCATGTTATTCTCAGGGCAATTGTAAATACAGGTAAAACTATAATACTGTTGAACTGGATCAATTCTTTTTGGGAAGTTTCTTACAAGTATGTATAACAGAATTTTGAACCTCAGATCAGGGAGTGTAAAAGTGAGCTTAACAGAAATAATTTACTCATAATTATAGAAATACACTGAATAACAACCAAGGATGGTTGACTTTAAAATTCCCTATTTTTATCACCAGACAGAACCAAGTAACTAGCATTCTTAATTAGAAGAGAAATTGTTAAGGATACTTCTCAATGTCTCAGTGTTCTATAAGCTCAAAAAGACATATTTTTCTAAGGGAAGGGAATGTTTATGCCTTACTGTAACCTGCCCTGGAATGTGATAACTCTTTTTCCGATTTCCTACTATGTGCACTGTGCTGTATTACTGGATACGCAGATGAACCATTTTGTTCCTTATTCTCCCGAGGCTCGTATTCCAGTGGATAAGAAATACATTATACAGTTAATTAAAAAAATTATTTTAATTATAATTAAGGAAAGTACAGGAAGCTATGAGAACTTGATAAAGAGTTGGGGTCAATCTCTTTTAGGTCAGGAAGGCTTTGTGGAAATGACTCCTATAGGAATCAGAAAGGGAGAGCTTTCTGTGGAGGAAGAATAGAATGGTCCGGGCCTTGCAGTGGGAAGAAGGATTAGAGGAACTTAAAGACAGTTGATCTGGCTGAAATTCAGAGTAAAAAGGGATATATATGTATATACACACATATACACACATATATAGGATAAATAAAAGATATATATTTATATAAAGATCAAACACAGATACATATATAATAAAAGATGTGTAAATTCTTAGACAAGCTGGCTTCTAAATCTGGCATGAACTGGAATCACAAAATATTTAGACACTTGATAATATGATTTCTCCGGAAGTATCGCTGAATCCTAAGTTACATTTTAAAAGATGGCCGGAGCATATTTCTAGGTCTTTTTAAAATTAAGACTCAGGATAGCGTAAAGCAGTGTCTGTAGTTGGCAAAATGGCTAACTATGCTGGTTTACAACTGTGAAGAACAAACAGTGTTTTGGTTCGGTGGCGAATGCAGTTTTCAGTTCTTAATAACTTTTGAATAACTAAATGACAAGTTTGGTTTTGGTTTTAATGGCTTTGCAGGTACAACAACCACTGTATGTAGCTATGATGTAAACGTTGAGACACACTAGATGTGAATGGTAGGAAAGGATTTTAGGTATCTCCAAAAGAGATGAATACATCTACTTGATTTAAGGTGTGGCTGGTTGCTTACCCTGGACCACATACAGGGAGTAAGTTCCCTGCTTTTTCTCAAAAGATTGGCCTTTTACAATGAAAAAAAAAAACAAAAACAAAAATAAAACGGAGAGGACTTTTGGGTATTCCTCCAGATGATGACAGTTTTTTTTTTTCAATAAAAAAATCTGATCAAAATAAGAAAAATAGAAGTCTTGAAAGTACTCTTTTTCTTTCTAAATCTGGTGATGCACTAAAAATGAAGTTTGAGCTGAGTAGCATTGTCATCTCCGTGGGGTCTGTAATGAATTTGCACATTTTACTCCAACTACTGTATATCTAATCAGAAAAAGATGTCCCCCATCCCCTGATCTAGCGCCAAACAGTAAAAGGTGATTCCTTATGTTAACAATTTCAGCAGAATGGCTTATTAAAACCAGATTTTAGGGTATTATAAAATGCTTAGAAGCCCTTTAAAATGTCAACTAGGATCCCCAGAGACTACGTAAAATGTCAACCCAGCTCAAGCGCCTGTTTTAAGCAGAATGAATTAGCGGCATGCTGTCGGAGGCTGTTATCCAAAACAATCAGTAGAGAGGAAAACATCAAGCTTTCTTTGTACTTTTATATGAAATGGGCCAGTTAGAATGATCTTGTGGATATTTGAAGAGCACTTATTTATTTGAAGCTAAGACCAAATATTGAGGTCCCAAACACCTCAGTGGTTGTTTCCTGCTCTATCTTTAATTAATACAATTCTATTGAAAAGTCTAAAATTAGGCAGCACTCATTTTCATGTAGCCTATTGTGATACAACCATATGGTCATCTCATATTCTTTCCTTCAAACTGGAAAGAAACTCTTGTAGCGAGCCACCTCTTTCCCATAAAGTCTTTTCCTACATCTCGTAAAGTATTTCACAACATCAAAGCCGATATTTCTCTTATGTTTAGGATAAAGTTTGAATCAGTGATTATCATTTCTCCATTATTCAGACATATGAATTGAATGATATAAAGACAATTTAAACAATCTTTAGTTTGTTTTTAGTATTTTGTAGTGTTTTGTAGTGTTTTGTAGTATTTAGTTTGTTTTGTCATTTCGACATTTTGGACTAATTTCGTGATAACCGATATGTTGAACTATGGAATATTTTAATATATAGAGTATTTTATTCTTTTCTAGAGTTTTTCCCAATGGAACAGATATATTTTTTTAAAAAATGGAAAATTTCATAAGGAAGGTAAAATATGGTCATAAAAAGAAAAATATTGGTCAGAGATGATAGCGGTGTATAAAAAGACTCATTTCCTTTTGATCAGCTTCATTTTTTGATTATACCTGTACATGGATATAGATATATTTGTTTGTTTTCCATAAATATTCCCATTTTCTATATACCTAAGCTTTATATACTCTTATCTTTTGAGATGACATTCATCTAAAGATTTCAAAATAATTTTGGATGAAAACTGAGACATAAGTTCAAGTAGCTGATAGATTTTGTTTGTTTTAATCTCCCTACAGATGCATGCTGTGAACTGGATGGCATCTATTACCACTCAGTAACATGAGAATTTGAGAATATGGGAGCATAAAAACACAGGTATATGTTTAGTAACTGCTTTTAGATGATCCGTTCCTTAATGTAAAGGATCAGAAGAAACATCTGTATTAAGTACATATAATTCCAAGTGCATTATGGATTTTGATAAAGCTTTAATAACTTAGAGGAATGTCACTTATTTGTTCAAGCCCACATTTACTGATTAAATTATGTGTTCTATTCTGTTTTTGTTGTTTAGCTCTTAGCAGTCAGAGAGTAATAGTCAAAATTTGCTCAGATCTTCTGGTAGCTGGTCACCATGCTATCTGGAAGATGAGTGTGATGAAGAAGATAAGGATGACGACAATAACAGTGATGATGGTGTCAAGTGCACAGCACACACAAAATGGAATCTTCTGTCCTTTTTCTGGGACTTAAACTGGTATGTGATAAGTCTCTTTATAATCATTACTCTTACCTCTCACCCATCTTTTCTGTGTGCTTCAGTGTCTATGTATGTAAGGCAAATAAATACATACTTTATTCTCAGTTATTGCAGCTGAAAGCTGAAAGCTGCAATAGCAGGAAAAGTCCCTTTTTAAATGATCCTGAAAACACGCTTAAGGCTACTAAAAGTATAAATTAAAAACTGCACACGCTACATGTTCTTCTGTCCTCTGACACTGTAAACTGATTTTAATCATCATCATCTATACTTCCATCCCCATCACATGAAGAATTCTGTAGTTCAAAGGAAAAGAATGAATATGGTCAATACCACTATCAAGTGGTTCATACAAAAAGAACTTCTTTCTTAGACTTAGTACAAAATATGTCTAGATTTTAAAGAAGAGAAAATACTCCAGCAGTTAATAAAGAGGTACACAACTAAATGAGCTATAAAAACTGGGCATATTTCTCAATGAACATGAAATGCTTTGTCATCAGAAGAAAAGGCTCAGCAGTGGTGCTTTTGGTTTTAGATAAGTAGATAACATGAGCTGCCTGGTCTCCAAAGCCAGTACCTTTCAACAACTGCAGAAAACAGAGTCGTACATTTATTCATACATCACATAACCGTCAATACATTTCTTACCCAATATCTTGCTGATGTTGGAGTTGTGCATGTCAGGAAAGGCTTGAAGGATTTTCCTTCGTTCATCTTTAGCCCACACCATGAAGGCATTCATTGGACGCTTTATGTGGGGTTCATTGCTACCACGCCCTCTGGATTCTCTATAAATTCTTGATTCTGAAACTCCAGCACTTCCTAAAAATAGGGAACGTTGCTTCAAGTGAGTGTTAAAACTTTTGGTAATTCTCTTCTTTGCATTACTATTGAATATTTGTAAAATATCTATTCTAGTCTATTAAAATATGAATACAAAAAGTACATCCAATAATAGTACTCCCTGTTCTTGTGACAGATGCTTGTTTATGAAGTTTTTGATAAGCTCTGTAGTGGCAATTGTTGTATCTGCATTTTTATTCCATTTCTAATATATTTTTCCTTTTTTTTTCAATGGACTGTGGAGTGTTTGACCATTTACTTCCAAAAGGACACTAGAAACTTGAGTATGTGATCTTTGAGGCAAATTGGAAAGAGAACAGTTGGAGTATACAGGTAGGCATGCTGGTATTGTGGAAATATTAAATGGGTGAAGAAGCTCATAAAATTGTGAAACACTAGCATGGTTGGCACAATGGACTACAGGTAGGTAGTCTCTGCTAACTAAAGACGGTCAGAATGTAGTCATGCCTTTTTCGTCTCTCTGAGGTTACAAAAATAAAATGCTGCTAAATTAAACTTTGGGGTTAAAGTACAATATAGATACTCTTCTGTAATACGTTTGGCATTTCTTTGCAATTTTGTGCTGATAAATGCATGAAGGATGCTGATCCATCCATGATAGTCTGCTTGCCAGAAGATATTTGAAAATGGCAGGCAAAAACAATGAACAGGTACACAACTGTGGTTTCTTAAGAAGTCCACATATTTAAGGTGAAAAAAAAAATATTCATCCCCCTGAATTTTCTCCCTAACATTTAAAGTCATCCAGAAACGCCCTGGATACCTTCAAAACTCATGATGATAAAACGCAACCAAGAGTCACGGTAGAAACTTTGGGAGCTGCATTCACTCCTTCAGGCTTTGCATTACTTTATAGAATAGTTTCACCGGATTAAACAGCTTCCAGAGATACTTGAGTTTAGGCAAAGAAAATAAGGAGAAGCATAAGAAAACACAGAACTGTGATACCAAGTTTTTCAGAGCTATCCTTAGAAAATGTGGAATAGACGTATTTTGGTAGCATATGAAATTTTTAAACAATTTGAGGATTTCTAGAGCTTGTATCATCAGTCAAGGCACTCCTTTTTGATTCTTCCTTTGTACTCCTCTTCCTTTCTTTTCTCAATTAGAAGGCATAGGAATCAACCAGAATTATCCAGACTTGAAGACCTCTATAGCAGCAAACAAAAACACAGCATACCTGTTGGTGGGGTTTCTCATTATTTCTCATTCATAGTATGCTCTTTGGTCCGATGGAGATTAGAAAATATTTTGCATACAAGCATGACTGAATTTAACAACAGCAACGAAATGTTTGATGTGTTAATGCTGATTACTTTGGGTCTATTTTATCATGCTAATACAACCTAAAATTCATGAAATGTCTTATTACCAGTAATTGTCTTTTTATTGACATAAACGAATGCAAATATATGGCAACATCTTCCTAAAATGGGTTTGTAACTAGCAAATGATCATTTGCACATCTGCTTTTTGGTGTTCTTACACCTTACAGTAACATAAGCAATAAAATGAACATTATATAACTTCATCAAAGCTAAACAAGCTCTTTATATGTACTTAGGCCAGGTTTATCTTAACCAAGTGACGTGGAAAATAGAAGGAAATGTTTGGATCCAAAAGGCTAGGAAAACACGGACTTTTATTGGATGTCCAATTGACTAAAATTTAGTTTTGATAAAATTATCTGGCTACGTGCTCAAGTTTGGCTACTTTCATGGGTAGTGCAGAACTGGACTTTAAAGCAGAATTGGGGGCCAAGGCACAGAGTAGACAACTACGTATGTTGGGGAATTCAAGGCAATCCCCTCTGTCCTAAAGTATGCTTCCTAATGGGTTTGCTCTAGTACAGTCTTTTCTACATCCAGGGAACTTCCTCTACAATAGTAACAAATTTGAGGACAGTGCTCTTAAAGGGCATGTATGGGGATTTGACACTGGAGGAAGGTTCCCAGCTGGGGCTCAAGGTGAGAGGAATAGCACTTTCTTCTTTTACTTTCTTTGCTCTGCTATTAAAATTGGTGAATCGATTTCATTAGTCATCATTTGGATTTTAGAATGTTCAGAGATTATGCAGACAACAAGAAGGCATGTGAGGAAAACATGAGGCTGTGCAGTTGGCATTCTAGTTGGGTTACAAAGGGTAGGGATGACACAGGACCATATAGTAGACAGTATAAGAAGGAAGGGTTCCAAAATGAAAAAAAAAATCCTGAAAATGTCCACTGATCCTTGTATTCTGGTCAGAGTCTTACAAATGACAACTTGAAAATGAGCTGATAGGTACAAATTTCTGAAAAGTTTGCTTTGGGTACAAAAAATAGGGAAGTGAGAGACAGATTAGACCATGACTCACAGAATTTGCTTTAGAATCATGCCATCTTGAATCCAAGACCTGTCTCTGGTACTAACAGCCCTATTATGTTGGGGGGAAAAATGATTCAAAATTCCCAGGGGTCAATTTCATTATACGTAATAGTATTTACCTCACAGGTCGTGCTAGAAATTAATGAGATGATTTATGCAGAACACTCAGCAGATTGTTTGGCACATGGGAACTGCTCGGTACACGTGAGCTCTTATTGTAATGATGAGGTATTAGGCTGCTGTCTTACATAATTTTTAGTAGTTTTAACTGACACTAAATAGATGCGTCTGCACACTATTGGTATATATATGAATAATTTTCACAAACCATCAGAATCTCCACTCATATTGAAATCCATCATGGCATGGCTAAATTTTCCTTCTTCATTCTGTTTAACTGCCAGTTGCTGAGTCAGACTCTCCAGTGTTGTTTTCTCCTTAAAAAAAGAAATTTATAATGAAAGCTCAATCTGGAAATTATAATTATTCAAAGACATTTTTTTCTTAAGCCATATATAATACATTAACTTCTGGGAGGGACGGGATATTGATTTATTCACCTTTGCACATTCAGCACATTCTGCTGAGATAACTGAAGCAAATGATGAGTAGGGTTTTGAAGGAACTCTGATTCTTAAAATCCCCTAGATAGTCTTGGCATTTGGGTTTGGTATGCCTAAAGGGTATATGCTGGGATCCTTGGAGACAATCTTCCTGAATTGTAAAATGTGCAGAGTAATTTCATGAAAGCAACCTGTTTTACAACATTTGGAGCGCTTTATTTTTAGCCAGACAGTAGAAGTACAGGAGTGGCATGGGGCCCAGAGAAAGTCTTCCAATAGTCAGGTGACCAACTGATAGAAACATAATTCACAGTAGTGCCCTCTGGTTGCCATCTCCCGTAATGCCATCTGCATTCCTCATGCAAGGGTAATGAAGACATTTAAATATTCATTGCTAATTGCTTGTCAAGTCTCTGTACATTCAATGTGAGTGCCTGCTACTTGGACCACAATTTGATTTGGATTGCTAAGCCAAAATATTGAGTTGGCGAATTATTTGAGATACAAATACACCAAAATTAGATCTGCAAAGACATCAAGTCATTTAAAAGCATGCAGTGCATGATTTGAATTCATGGAGAACATGGCATTACAAACAAAATTATTGTCAAGAAAACGATAATGCTTAATCTAAACGACATGAGGTACTAAACTACTTCCAATTAAGTAATTGGGTGATTTTATGAAAAGAAAAAGCATACAATGAAAGATTTACAACTTTTCTAGCACTTTCCATCATTGTTCGGAGGATGATTTGGTTCTAAGACAGTTTTAAGGAAAGCATCTATTGGATTTCATAAACTTTGGTCAGGTTTCTTTATAATTATTTACCTCATCTTCTGAGGAAGACAGTAATGAACTGTACAAATGAACCACATATACTGTGTAACAGCTATTGACACGATAAAATGTTCACAGAAAAAATCAACTATTTAAGATAATTGTATTACGGGTAAAGGGCCCAACTAATGTTCCCACCAAGAACCATTAGGGTATTCAAATTCTTAATATAATACATGCTTTATCTCTGACAGTATTGTAATTGTATGTACTAGTCAAAAATTATCTCAAGTTAGTGGCCTTGGAGCTCCTATTCATCAAAGGAGAAATAATATTTTTTAATTGTCAATTAGTATAAAAAACAGAACGGATATTGGAAACAAAATAGTTGATATCAACTCTAGTTCTATAGGATTATATAGTACTAAGTTGAGATAAATTATATATTTAAAAAGGTAGAACCTTATCCAATTTGTGTGAAATTGGTATTTTCAGCTACTTTCTATGTTTTGGATTTCTTTTGCTGAGAGAGTCTGCTGTATATATTCAGCTTAGAACAGGAGCACCAAGGGCACCAGCTTAACAGGCCCTTTACAGTAAATGTAGCTGTTAAAATAGAAGACAATTACATTAAAAACAAAACAAAACAAAACCACATTCCATGAGCATGATCTGATAATCTCCAGTCAATGAAGACTTTACTATCTTTGGGAATGTACTAGGCATGGATTGCCTCTAAGTTTTTGATTTAATGGTGCATAGGGTAATAATGCTACATATTTTAGAGAGAGTTTTCCATTCTGAAGCAAAGTCTTTTAAGAAGAAAAAGCAAAATGAAGGCAACTGGAGTAGAAAAAGGATGAAATGTTAAGTGACTTCCAAGGTTCTGGGTTTGGCCGTGGGTCTCATGCCATCTTACTGAGAGGCTAAAATTAGCAAATGATGGGTAGGAAAGTCACCTTCAGTTTTTACAGTAAGTAACCTCTAATCATCTACCTCTAGAGTGTGCAGTATAATGAAATTATTTAATTAGTTATCCAAGATGGAATTTACAATACTTCTCAAGAGCATGTCAGTGGTACATAGTGGAAGTCAACAGAGTAAGCTGTCTTGTTTTTGTGACCCTTTGCTTATCTGATTCTCAGACATGTGAACAGGAAAACGGAACATGACTGGAGGAACTGGAGAATGTGTGGTGTGCCATTAATTAAAACAGCTTAAAATAGCACGTACATCAACATGGTAACACTGGCACATTTTAAGAACCCTCACTGACAATAAATTCAGAAGACTTTGAGGAACTGAGGTAAGGGGGATAGTATAAAACCTAAGTGGTTATATGGGAAATAGGCAGTGCTATATAAAAATACAGTGGTTATATGGCAAATAATTACCGTATAATTCCATCCGAAAATTGATCCTAGAATAAATAAAAGTTCATATTCAGCTCTTATGTATAGAGGTACGTATAAATCTTTATGTGGTTAGGAGTCTAGGTCATATACTGAAATATCAGAAGAATGAGTTGAATTTAAGAATAGTTCTCAAAAGGGGTGCCTGAGTGCCTCAGTCGGTTAAACCTCTGACTCTTGATTTTGACTCAGGTCATGATCTCACTTTGGGGTCTGTGCTGACAGTGTGGAGCTTGCTTGGGATTCTCTCTGTCTCTCTCCCTCTCTCTCTCTGTCTCACTCCCCCAATAAGTAAGTAAGTAAGTAAGTAAATAAAAAACTTTTAAAAACCAAAACAAAATCAACAATAGGATAGTTCTCAAAATTTTAAATTCAACATATTCAGGTATATGGGAAGAGAAAGAATCAGCTAAATGTTATAAAGCACAAATGCTGGTCATTGAGAAGATTCCTCTAGTCCTGTTCCTTCCAATCCCACAATACCCTGATTGTCCCCTTGCCCAGAGTCCACCTCTGCACTTTCATATCTAAAATTCAACGATTTGAGATTCTGTTCCTTGGGTTAAATCTTTCTCTTCTTAAAAGCCTCTTTTCAAGTGTGCCCCATTACTCGAAAAGGTATTATTTTGATTCCCAAAGTCCTTATAATTAATCTCTTCTAAAAAGAGACAGCTGAAACAAATCAAGCACAGTTTGAAATCAGGTAGAAAGAAGATAAATGGGAAGATGCTGAAAATGGGAAACAAGAAACTGAATTCCGGGAAGCAGGAAAAAATGCTGACTGGCAAAAGTGGTACTTTTTCCCAAACTCAGACTCTTAGTCCCAATTGGTTTCAATAAAAAACACATTAGTCAAGCATTTGTACGTAAGAGGAACACCTCATGCCCCCACTTTAAGATCAGTGTTCTTGAACACAAATCCAGTACAGCACTTTTACCTTATTGCCCTTCAATACTATCTAAATGCTGGTCTGAAACTGACAAGGATCACTGGTCTTCTCTCCCCTACCTTTTCCCTATCAGAAACAAATCAAAAATGAAAGAAAAGTAAACAAATTTAAAGAAATACTTGCCAAAATTCTGAAATGCTCTGAGTAATCTCAGAGTAGAGAGTGCAAACATGTTAATTACTACAAAGTAGCCCAAAAGAAAAAGGCTTGAGGGCATATAAATAAGGACCAAACAAGGTGACCTACATGTTTTCTCTTTTGAATAAAGCTAGCAATTGGATAACAACTAGATTTGCTTTGGAAAGATGATTCCCACCTGGCTAATCAAATCTTAGACAATTATGCAGGTTTACTGATATCAAGGGAAACATTAGGTAGAGTCTGTTTTTCCTTGAAAGATCTTCTGATCCTATATCGACTTCAAAGAGGATCCAAATGAATTATATCTCATCTATAGAAGAAAGTAAGTTTTAGATCATATAGTTTTTTGGGATCAAATGAATGATACTAAAGTCCAGCTTCGAATAACTATTATTAATGTGATAATATTCACTTAGGCAATTTGGCAGCTGGTCTTGGGCTCTGTGGCTTATTCAGTTGACTTGCACAGTAGAAAACAACACATTGTATTGTTTGTGCATGGCGCCAGGCAGTGGTGGGAATCAACAAGGAGAGCCAAGTAATATCTAAAGAGATAGGAGCAATGACTTGATTAGAAGTAGTCAGCAAAGATCTGTATGTTCTGAATGGCAAAAGACCATAGGGATTTTTTTAGTGTTTTTTATTTTGAGAGAGGGAGAGAGATCAGAGCTATGTGAGCCGAGGGGTTGGAAAGGTCCATAAATGCCCTCTGATCTAGTCATCTACAAAATCAGCCTTATCTCACCTTGATGTTTTCTTTTTCTAAATTCAGGCTCTTCACTCTGAGCGCACAGTGCAACAGGGGCTTGGTCTCACGACCCATGAGATCAGGACGTGAGCCGAAATCAAGAGCTGCACACTTAAGCGATTGAGCCACCCAGGCATCACAGAAGACCATAGCGATTACTGGGAAGATGACATATTTGGAAATAGAGAAAATGACACATATGGAAAATAATGGGTTTGGGGATCAGAAACATCACATCTTAATCAAACTCTGCTCTATATATTAGCTATGTTATTTTAGACAAATCAATTATCCTCCCTGAGTCCCAGAATCCTAATTTGTAAAATGGGGTTTAAATATAATGATAAATTCTCATCAGCTTAAAATATTAAGATATATATGCTTTTAATATTAGGAGAAAATGAGGGAAATTGAAAAAAAATATTCTTTCTAGCATATACAGATTATAGGAATAGTTCCGTATCAGTATGAAGTAACTTGTCATAGTTATGGTCTTTTATTTTCTATGGCTGGAGTAGTGGACAAATATTTAAAAGGAGAATTTTGGTAACAACTCTAAAAATTGTGTAGATTTTTTTCATTCCTCTTGTCCATTATCTACAATGATGTATTTAATCACTCAGGCATGATGGCTTATAAGTCTAGAACATAAGAACATACTGAAATAGAAAATTTCTCATATTCCATTATTTCAACCTATACAGAAAATAATTAAAAATTCACCATTCATAAAGGCTCAAATGAACATCCTGTTTTGGTATTTCATAGAGGAGTCAAGACAAGACAAAACAAAACAGAAAAAACCCACAAAAACTCCATTTTAGATGCAATAGATATTTCCTTAGTTATCTGATCCAAAATTAAACAATGCATGAGTAAATGGTTCCTCTATTACTCCTTGAAATTGGGATTCGTTTAAGTGACGAGCTTTGCTCCCCAGCAGACGTACATACAGAGAGAGAGATGGGCTGTGGATCAGCTATCATAATGGACATCCCTGAAATAAAGCTCACAAAGCTATAAAACTCATAAAAAGCACATGCATGAAATGACAGAATAGAGTGTGACTGTCAAATGTTGACTCAGTAACAGTTAAACCCCTTCTGGCTGCACTTTTTTTATGGTCTACTTCTATACTAATGACACGGGAGGAAGAACGAAACAAAAAAGGTTTTTAACCCTCCAATTATGTGAACCTCATAGACCACCAAAGAAGATGAAAGATTATTTACAATGTCATAATGATTTATCAGTTGGAGATTTTTCTCATCAGCTTAAGTAAAATATAAAAAATAATGCATATGTCTTTCCCTTCAACCTTTTGATTTCACCCTTGCTTATTGAGAACACCAGTTTTGTAAAAAATAACCATCCGCCCACATAATCTAACAGCACAAATGGGAGAAAAGGCTTTCTTGTAAATTGTATATAAATTTTCTACAAATCCATAGTCTATCTCTCTAACACACGCGCGCATACACACACACACACACACACTTCTCTTGGAGACTAACAAAAATGCAAGTTGAAGAAATCACTCACTAATTTTACTCTGGCCAAATGTAAATGTATCGATATTCGCAAACATACTGGTAGTCTGAAATCTGGTATCCCTTAGGAATATTTTCCATTCACTTTCTCCATCAGAGAATCGATCACAGAGATATGTGAGCCAAGGGGTTGGAAAGGTCCATAAATGTCCTCTGATCTAGGCATCTACAAAATCAGCCTTATCTCACCTTGATGTTTTCTTTTTCTAAATTCAAAGATTCCCTTAGTAGAGAAAATCATGAATTAGAACACACAATTTTGTTCCAGAGTCTAATTTCCTTTTATGAAATTTGGTAGCCATCTTCATGAAATGTTTTCTGAAGCTAAGTATTTGTTTTAATAAATATTTAGCCAAATAAATATTTTAGCTAAATTTCTTAGAAACTTAGTTTCATCAGGAAATCTGATTAAATTGAAATGTACTGGCAGATCAAGTTTTCTTTGAATAATTTCCAAGACTGGTAGATAGAATTGATGAATCCCTATTATGATTTTTAAAGAACTGATTTTAAAGTAAGAGTAACATTAGAAAGCTAATGACAATTCTGATTTTCATGAAAGAAAAGAGAAATTTGAAGAACAGTGACCTGAGCACTTAATGTATATTTCAGAAAATACAGAGCTGATGGTTATAAAAATTAGCTAAGAGCACTTAGTAGAGGATGTAGTGACAACAAAAAGCTAGTATGGATTCATTAAAAAAAAAAAACAGTGTTATCATGATTTCATTTTTTTTTTCTATAGGAATTAGAATTGGACCAAGATGCTCGATGGTCATAACATGTTGGGTTTTGGATTATATTCCTATCAATACCCATATTGTTATAATGCAGAAGTTACATGGGGCCAATAAAAAGAAAGTTGGATGAGGTGGGAAGAGCAGATCGAAAACATCTGTCTTTAAATATTTTAAGAATTAACTTATTTAAAAAAGAATAAAGGCCTGGTATTTGTGACAAAGGAATAGAATTTGGCCATATGTAGTCAAGAGATACAACACTGACCAACGGTTGTAAGTTATCAGGTGAAAGATAAGGAACCACAAAGAGTTGTCTAATAGTCACAGGTCTCTGTCCATTAAGTGAGCTGCCTTGAGATAAAAAAGAATTTCCCCTTTCTAGAGATTTTTGAGTGTGGGCCATAGGACTACCTGCCTAGCATATTAAAAATATGGAAGAGGAAATGCAACATCTGATGACAGGCTGCATTCAAGGCCCTTTTCATATTCTTTCAAACCTGCAATTCTACGTCCTACTTTATTGGACACTCCCTAAAACAAACTAAGACACTGTGACCAATGTATAAAACTATACATATTTTCTCTACCCATAAATGACAGTTTTCTTAAAAGTTTTTAAGTTTCAAAACTTAAGGGCACTCCACTTATAATGGAGAATTCTACAATCATTCTATTATAGTCAAGGAAGATATTGCAAATTATGAAAAAAAACCTATGGTTATTGAGGTATATTTTGTGAAGAGACTGTCAAATAGCAGTCAGATTTACTGATTCGGTTACTTTGTGAAAGATGCAGTTATGTACCCAAATTCAACATTACTAATTTAGTCCCCAAAACTAAATAGTACTGCCAGAGAGAGGCCTGGGAGTATAATGCATAAAAAAGCCACTCAAAGGAATCTGCAGAAAACAAATCGGTCACAAAGAAGGTACACAGGAATAGTGCCATGGCAAAACATTGGCCCTTGCTTATTTGTCAGAGTTGTGCTTATGGTGTGTACTCATGGAAGAGAGAAGGCAGGAGGAGAAAAATTCTAAGACTCAAGTTTTAAAATGTTTGTGTATATGGTGAGCATTCAACCAAAGTCTAAGAAGAAATACTGTTATATTTCAAAGCAGGGCAGATATAGACACTGTGCACACTGAGTTAAATCAAAAGGACTAACATGAGGAAAACAGGAGGCCAACAAAGACAAATCATAGAATTGATAACCGACGCGGTGTCTGGTAGGTGGGAGGGCAGCATAGATGTAAACACAAAACCTGAATATTGTCTGATGTTAATTGTTCTATAAACAATGGGTAACTCAGTTATTGAACTACAGAAATGTATAGAATTTTTCTCTTTAATTTTTCTGTTTCATGGAATAAAAGCTATAAAACTGCTAGCATTCTTATGAATGTAGCCTCACTAGCCAGTAGTTACCTCAGTTAAATGAATATAATTGGACTATTGTCAAGAGTCATGGCTTGGTCTGGAAATGCTGGGTCTGACAAATAGAAACAGGCGCATCGGAGTTATAGTTCACTTTTCAATTATCCGTGGTTGTTTTAAGGGAAAGGAGAGAAAAACTACAGATTAGGAGAGATATTTAAAATCTCAATGTAATCAACAGCTAAAACATGTTTTTTTCAGCACTGCTTATGAGAAGCAAAATAGATAAGATGGAGCATGTTCTTTTGTTTTCCTGGCTCATCCTCTTGTGTGTGGTGGAGGAAGGGAGCTGACACAGGAAAAAAAAAAAGAAAGAATTGAAAGAACAATGTAAAATTATGAAGATGGTGGCTGCTTAAATGAGATTTTGTAATAAAGCCTCAAAACTGTACTCAATAATACACATGGCCAACACTGGCCCATGAGCTAATCATCATGGGTACTTTCCTTGAACTTCTTCAGCCCGGTCCATTAGAAGACAGACTGAACTTCAAGCCACAAGACCTTGGTTGAAAAACTGATCTGCCACTGGAATTGCTGTAATCTCCAGTCTCGTTTTTATTTTTAAAATAAAGATGGAATACTGTTCTGCTCATATTACGGAATGAGATTGAAAGCTGATGTGAGATCACTTGGAAAAGGGTAAGGCACAAAATAAACATCAGTAGCCATTATTATTCCTATGACTCATAAGCAAGTCTTTCTCATTTGGGGAAAAAAGAAAAAAGAGAAGAGGTATGATTGGAAAGATCCAGGAGATCCTTGAAATCCTTCAGAACACTTTCCTCATAATTCTTCATCTGTTTTGGTAAAGTGGTTTGTAGTACACAACAACAGAGAACACAACATACCTGGCAAATATAGGAAAAAACAAATGTCTCTAATTATTTCATTTAATGTTTAAATGTCTCAAAGACAGTTATCCCATCTTGGGGATGAGGAAACAGCCAAGGGAGAAAGAAGGAAAGACCATTCTTAACAGAGGTTTTTTAAAAAGAACACGTCTGGTCCGACAACAAAAGTGATTCTTACTTTCCTTACAGGAAATTTAGAAAAACTGGAAAAATGGGCACAGGTATGTCAGTTTACAACCCCATCACCTCGGCATGACTGCTGCGTATTATTCTTCCAGCCTTTTTATCTATGCAACATAGAAATATACTTTAAAAATATCTAGATCATCCTCTACATCATGTTTTCAAACTTGCTTTTTTTCAGGAATACTATTGTGAGCCTATCCTCAAGTCTTTAAATGAACAGACAATTTCAATCATCAGAGAGGCCTGTGGGTGTCTATCCGAAAGCCCAATTTGGCATGCCCTGTGTGTCTCATTTTATTGGACCATCCTGCACTAACCCCTCTACCAGAATGATGTAAAGAACACAAGACTCTCTGTTTGAAAACATGCACAGCTTTTCTAGGCTTGAAAATTAAACCATAAAAAGTTTACTGGAAAAAAAAAAAAACCCTTTAAAAAGCTCCTTAAAAACTCACACCATAATTGCTCCCCACCAAGCGTGGGCACTTGCTAGCTGCAAGTTGTGGCACTGTGACAAATGTAGCAAAACTGAAAGCGGGCTATACTAAGAGAAAGAAAAAGTCTTCCACTGGCCATCTGTGAAAATAAGGCATGTGGCCATTAAATGCAGAGGCTGTAAATATACACAAACTCCATGAAGCAAATGGCAAAAAAGGACTAAACTTCAAGCTCAAACAAATCAAAATGTTTAATGCATAGTTACCACTGCTGGACGAAAACAGCTCTGATCTTTGCAGTCTGCAAACTCGGCATGTATTTCAATTAAATACCCCCAAAAAGAAAAGAAAGAAAAAAGAAAGAAATGAAAAGACACAGAAGAAAACCATCTGGAACAAAAGGCTATAGACAGCCCATACTCAATTTCTAGAAACAAACAGCCCCTTTAACTTGCACCAGCCTGTCGAGAATGTCGATTGGAATTATTGAAAGGCTGACATATAGAGTGATGGATGGGTGATGACATAATACCTATTTGCCTTTTTGTCATGGTCTTTGAAAACTGGCTGCTCTGTGCTGATAATATTCACTAAGGGGTTTTCCTCTCCTCTCCTGTCCCATAAGAAGTGTTCCCTAGCTAAGACACTCAGAATTAAGAAGGTTTTATGAATGAAAAACAAAAGAAAAGAAAACCTAAGGATCAAATGCCAACTTGCACATAAAAAGCTGGTCTAGATTTCCTAATAATCAGTTGCCTAGAAAGCAGTTCCCTATCCATTTTATATAAATTTTCAGAGGAGAGAGTCTCTAAGTATAAAAAAGCCAGCATTCAACAACGGATTTTATGTATCTTTTAAAGTCATGGAATAATTAATATATAAATGTAGAGATTAAAAAATAATACTTTTATAAAAAAGAATATTAATAATTTGTGTTACTGTAGTTTTTCCTAGACAAATTCCAACCAGCAGACTTAAAAGTTTGGGGGCTTTTTAAAAATCACACATGCGTAGTCACACACAACTCAGAGCCCCCCACCCCCAGGTAAAAACCTCCTGCTTTGCCACGGTGTGGCGATGATCCATCTCACTTCCTCGTGAAGGATTTACCTAACATGCTTTCTTCCTTTGTGAATTTTTCCCCCTCACCACTGAAATAGCTAGTTGTAATTTGACTTCTCTAATTCATTTTGGCTAAAGGTAACATCTACAAAAGTCATCCATAAATCATTAATTAATTGTAGTATCTTCCACTGAACGCAGACGCATGAGTTCCTTCATAGTCACGTTTTCAAAGCCTAACCTGTAATTCACAATTCTTCACATGCTTTGTCCTTATCTAAGGGAAGAAGCATGTGTTAGATAATGCTGAACTAGATACACTGTGTCAGTTTCTGAAGAGTTAACACTGCTGGCCCCATCCATCAGATGGCCAGCGAAGCATCAGGAAAGAATGATGGATGTAAAATTATTACAGGGCTGCCATCCGATACACTTACTGCCATTTGTAACTAATGCTGGGACTGACACACTTTTTTTCATTATTAAACATCCACATTAAGTCAACATTGGTCACTGTCATTTCATGTTTGGCACTCCGTTAACGGGAAAGAAAGAAGTTGACAATAGCAGAGAAAGAGGAGGTTGTAATGGAAGAGTTTCCAAGTGCCAGAGTAATAAAAATTAACCTCTGTTTACAAATTAGTCTATACGATATTTGGAAAGGCTTCTTATGAGTATGACTGATGAGTGAAAAGAGAAATTGCCATTATTATTGAATAAAGTATTGTTTAAAATATGCCTATTATTTGCTAAATTTTCACCTTATTCTATGGAAACTTGCAATGAATTTTCACAGAACCCCAGAAGGAAAAGTTAAGGCATTTTGCCAGGCATCCTTATTTGAGTAATAGATGAATTCATAGTATAGGTAGGCATTGAGATTTCAAGTGTACTGTGGGCAATTCATGTTTGCTTGGTGGATAAATTTTCTACCTTGAAAAACAGATGCACATATCTGTATGTTTATTTTTGTGAGTGGTATCTGTTTTACATATTGAAAGTAGTACCACTGTTGGCCCTCACATGTAGAAAGCATGTGTGAGGACACATATTCATTGTTTTAACCTGTCGTCTAAGCAACATTTTCATTATGTGTGTGCACATACTTATGTGCAGTTTAATTCTTCATGAACCACAGACAAGGTATGAAGCCCTGGACAATGGCTTCATAATCGTAATGGTGCAAGAGCGAAAGTAGTTAGATGCCCACAAATATAAAACAATCAAAACAAACTGGTTTTACGAAGAAAATGCTTGAGAGCTTTGATTATCATTTTTATAATGCAGCTGTGGCTTTCAATGGCCTTTTCCTACTCAGTAGCCATTCTAGTCCTTTTCTAATCTGCCAACATAATCTTTGATCTTAAGATATCCCTTGATCTCTGATGTCTAATTCAGTTCCAAAATATCATTCCTGGTCAACTTAAGGCAAGTTCTCTTCCTTTGGCCAGTAATTGTCTTAAAGGAACGCATAGGACCCATTTCTACCCAAATGAGTTATTTGTGGAAGTCAGCTTTGAGGGGTGTAGTGAAACATCTTTATGTGAATAACGTAAGAAACACTCCAATGTGAATGAAGGAGGGAGGAAAAACATCTCTATGCGAAAGAGGACTGAAAATAGCAAAGAGAAAACTCCTTCTCCTTCCTGAGTTGGCATAGTTGTAGGTACAACACCATTTTATAACCCTAAGGGAAAAACTAAGAGACTCACAGAGACTGCAACCCTGACATTGCTGAGCTGATAAACTAATGCCACGAACTGCCTACTCCAGAACTTCATTATGTGTTAAAAATTAATCATTATTTGTTGAAGCTACTGTGTTTAGATTTCCTGATGCGTGTAATGAAACACATGTCTACCAAATACCACAGCACAGGCATCATGCTCCTAGGTTAACTACTTTGGGGGTGAGGGAAATAAGCAAGGAAATTTCTGGTCTATTTTCAGTCAAGTGCACTGGGTTTCTAATATTAGTACTGCTTGGAGGTCTTTATGATTTCCTATTAACTATGGCTACCTTCAAACACAAGGTCAGAACCTGTGTACGCAGTTGGTCACATGGTCAAGACTGTGCAAGGTGGGTACTAATCAAGCAAAGTGGGTGCTTTTTACAAACCAAATGTATGAGGGTCTTTCTGATTCTTTCTACCTGAGAAGATTTTTTATTCATCCATAACACTAATCTGTGAAGAGCTATGTGATAGAAGATAACATTATCCGAATATGCAATCAGGCTATAATTAACCCGAAATGACAATTATAAATAACGCTGTGTCCCAGAGTTTCCAAGAAACCTGACATACACAGTTTTTGGGTATGTTGAAACACTTCCAAGAAAAGTAAAAAATGAAAAAAATCTTTGAGAAGTCTTCAATTAAAATGTGTTTTAGTAAAAATGACTTTCATTATGTGTTTTGGTGCATATTACTAGAAAACATTTGTCCCTATCTTCACACCTCTAATTGTTTTTACTACCAATTACGGCTTTTCAGAATTACGACTCTCTACTTGGGACAACCATGTTGGTCATTTGAAATGTGGAGAAAAGTTACTGTCTATAAGGTTTGCATACTCAAGAAAACAGATCTCCACTGCAGAATTCCAACTATCTGGGTCTCCGGTCGTGCTATCACCTTTTGGACAGATGGGGAGCACCAGGCTGAATTTCTTTTCTTTTCCATTTTCCTTTCTCCCAGATCCTTTCTCTCTGTTTCTTTCTTTTATCTCCCCCTCTCCTTACATCTCATGTACTTTCTGGGTTTTGGAAATTGGAAATATTGCTTTAGTGAGAGAAATGTCCTTTTGGGATTCAAATAATATGGTACAGTACAGAAATTTGTCATATATTCTGTTTATATCTTTCAAATGGAAGAAAAATTCCAAACCTTTACTGATCTACCTATACTTTGGCCATGGATAAAGTTGGGCAATTATAAAAATCTATGAAAAAGGTAGGCATTAGGAAATTAACAATGGGATAGGCAAAGTGATATCACTTTATGTGGAAGAATAAGCAGCCACCTTTGTCAACTCAGGTACAGAAGCGATTTGATATGCTAAACAAAATGGGTGGGGCCTTTATTCACTTCCTACAAGTAGGCTCACACACATACCCATGCCATGATTGACCGTCAAGATAATAATTTGATTTAAACTATATATTCATAAAGGCAGAGAACATACTTTCTTGTTCAAGTCCACAATACCACCCTCCTCATACATAGCAGGTGTTAATTAAAGGACATAAATTTGCCTTTACCTCATTCCCAGGAGTTGCACTTAGATCAGTCATTAATTCTGTAGAAACGACAGGCAAGCTAGTTCAACAGGAAAAGGCAGGCACAGTTAATACCTGCTACTCGGAGAGCTTCAAAAATTACACTTTCACTGTCAGGTATCAAGGTGTCATTCAGATCTGTCTGCTGAAAATATTTACTGACACCTTACAAAAGTTTGCCATGCTATTATAATAATGGAACTGATTCACTTTTCTATTTTGAAATTTTCACTTAAAAATCCACAAAAATATAAGAATGTCGCTAATGATGTAATTCAATCGTGCTGAAAGTGCATGATGAAGAGATTTGGGAAGGACAACATTCTTGGGACTGGAGACATCTTAATTGGCCAACAGATTTTGGCAGGTATTCCTTCAAAAACAGATTTCTAAAAAGTTCTGAATCTATGCAAGAGAAAGGAAAATTGCAGGCAGTAGCTTTCAACAAGGGGCAACGCTCACTCGGGCAACACAAATAGAGAAGGTGCTAACCAGAGAGATAAACTGTGGTTGTGGAGGTGAAACAAGCCGTGGAAGGAAATAAAGTTCCCTAACAATGGACAACTATGGAGTAAAGTGAATGCAAATGGCTCCACTCCTGTTACTTAATCAAAAGGCTGAGCAGAGTCACTGGAGCCGGCATAAAGTCATGTGTTAGAACAACAGCTGATCTGTATTAGAGAAGATTAACTCGCAGTGCCATGGTGGAGGGCCCAGGATTATTTTATGTACTTCCATTGCCTTACAAGCCGTCAGCACAATTATTGCCCTCCGATCTGAATGACTGATCTGTAACCACAGCTAAACAGCATGCTGCTTAGGGGCCTAGGAGCTTCATGAAGATGAATTTCCATACCATCAAAGTGCTTTTAATGGGCTCCCTGATCCAACCACAAGGCCTGTTTTGCAAGTATATAGAACTCAGGATGAAGGCTTCCTGTCCAAAAGGATTTGGTCGGTTGTCACTTGACAATTCCCAGCCAGCACAGGGGAGGAGAGGGGGGAGATAGGTAGAGTTGTCTCTGCTTTGGAGGATTAAAAAAAAAAAAAAGGGTACAGATGCTTGCTGAATGCAACCAACTGCTGTATCCACAGCTGAATTCAATGCGCTTAACAAATAACGGCAATTTAGCTATGCTTGCGAGGAATAGCTTGAGTCACTTTGCATTAGCATCTGGCTGAGTGTTAAACTCATTTCTACATGGGGAGCAGAGAAAAGGAATTTCTGTTCAAGCATCCTTTCAAGAATGTTTAAATATTTGAATATAAATTCCTTTATGCTTGCTATCATTCCTTCTTAGAGCTGTCACGTTGCTTTTCCCCCTTCCCTTCTGGTGCTTAGCTAGAAAAATTTTGTGCCCTTGTCGCGGCACCAATGTCGCTGTGACTGCAAGGGATGTATACCTAACCATGCTTTGCTCTCCCCTCCAGGAATAGAGTAGAATCAAAATCATTTCCCCATCCTTCTGACCCATGTTTGGACCAGAGGAAAAGTACAGTTGTGACAGGATCACACATATATTTCACTTTCACTATGCAGACTGTGAGCTTAGAGATTGCACATCCAATTCCATATAAAACCTGGGAAACCAGAAAGCTATAAAATTAGCAATCTGCTCATTCTGGACAATACCGTCTGACTCACAAGCTTCCCATGATGGTTAACTTTCAAGTTGTCGCTAAGTAGCTGATCATTTTATTTTCTCTTATTTACTGTGTCTCTTTGGCTATAGTATTGTGAAAAGGAGACTCAGTAGCATTTTGAAATTTCAATTCGAAAACATCACATATTACCAACATAAGTACATCACTCTGAGCATTCTATAACAGAATACTTTTCTGAACAAAATACCATGCAGTTTGGACATAAGAATTTGAAACGAATGTATCTCGGATGAATTCAGAAGTTTCACTGAGCTTAGGCATAACAATAATGTCCAAGTTTTAAAAAGCACATTTTGTTTTATAATAAAGTCAGAATTTCTAATTTTGCGGTCATCTAAAACTTGACCATGCTTTGCACTGGAAACATATTATGACAAGTTACTCAGACTATGAGCGTGGGTATCATCCAAGCTTATGCTGATTAAAGAAGATTCAGGATTTTCAAATCCAGCTCATCCCCAAATACAAGTTAAGCATCTCTGTAGAGCAAAACTTTCACTCAGACTGACTCAGATATTTCAAATGCCATTCCATTTTAATGCAAACGGATGGCAGATAGGGGGATATTAATTGTCAATAAAGTTTGGAGACGGATAGAAGAGAATTATAACTCTTCTCATTTGCAGATGGTTTTGATTAGGATGGATATGGAGATTTTTTTCTGTATTGACAGAGTGGGGGAAAGGGAGGTAGAGCCATCATTCTGAGGATGGTGAGAAGGTGAGAAAACAAAGAAGAAAAGCTTTTAGGCAACGGAAGTCGTTTTGGAAAGCCAGGTATTTTATGTACTAACCTTTTCTGTCCGGCAGTTATTGAGACCTAGACTATTCACAACAGCCACCTTCCCATCAAGCACCTGTTGTTCTCGCCGAAGCTGCTCCTTCATCTGCCGAGCTTCTTGGATTGCCTTGGTGACAGCATCATGGTCATTTAAATAACCTGAAGATGTGACAGAACAAAGGCTATGTTTTTGTACAAATGCATGGATACCTTAACCTTTAACCATAAAAATCATGTCCTTTTTGGGTAATGGCTAGTGTCTGGCACATAATAATTTCTCAGTGTCATTTGCCTACGACGAAAGAACGAACGAGTAATTGATAAGGACTGATTCACACAGTCATCCGTGAAGCTGGTGCCAAGCACCTGTCGCGCACACACAGTATTTACTTGAAATATAGTTTTTTCCGCATGCTTGGAAAGAAATTTAAAATATAATTTTTAAGTAAACTTTTTCTCAGTTATTTGATTGTTTTGCAGTGCAAAAATAAGACCTACTTTTGATATATTTTTTTTCATGGAAAGATCATTTGAATGTTATCACAGGACATGGGTATTGATGATTATCACTCTAATTACCAACATTCTGACAGTATTAGAAAGGTCAGTTTAGAGTTTGTACATAGCACTGTTAGGTGTGTTATGTACAGAAGGGATAAATCATTACTAACGAGTGAAAGAAGATCATCCCCCTCCCCACCCAGTCCACCGATGGTGAAATAAACCACAGGTGGCAGTGATTTGCTATGGATACAAACTTGTAAGAGGCTAAATTTCAAGCACGGAATGTAACCAAACACCTGTGAACTGTACGATAAGAAATTGTGGCTACTGAAAACTACACTCACACTTAATTCACGCTCTTCATAAGATGGTCAAATGATCCAACTTGTGTCTATAGCTCTATAATCCAGAGTTAGTAAAAGGAAAAGAAAAATTGCCAAAATAATTTCTTTTAAAGAAGAAGAGTTATAAGGAGCAAAACAAATTTTTAACTTAATTTTAACACTGGTCACTTATTTATTTGACGCACATTGTTATGATAAGCTGCATGACTTTAGGGTAAGATACCGATGGGAAAACACTGTTTTGTAAATATTGAAAGGGAAGCTAATATATCATCTTTCACTCTCCCTATCTTTTAACTAGGGCATAAAATGGCATAAACTGAATCTATAATATGAAATTGCCCAGAAAAGGGACTTGTTTGTGACATGAGGCTAAATCTAACCAGATCCATTGGTGAATTGTGACAGATGGAGGGACTGTGAGACAGAAGGCAGGCACTAATCACACATAAAATGACCGGCTTGCCTCAACATGTTCCATGGATTCCAGCAAACTTTACACCCTAATCCATTTTTAGAACAAAAAACATCTGGGCCATAAATCCTCTAATCTGCCAAAACACGCTATTAAATCCCATGATTTGTTGAAAAACACTAAGATTAAAGAAAGGAAATATAAAATGGCTAACTGCCGTGTTAGGAAAGTGTTATTAATACTCTTTCTTTGTCTCAATTATGAATGTTCTGGTACTAAAGAGCCTTGTCTAATCACGTCAGATTACACGTCCTGGTCATATTGCTAGACTCTTCTATCTGATCTGCTGATTGCCAAAAAACATAGAATACTTTCTTGCTGCTTAAACATTTTTATCGAAGAAGCTGATGTCAGATAAATGCAGTGCTTCAGTGCTTGGAAGGTTTCTAAATGATCCATGCTTTTCCCCCACCCCCTTGCTATGCACAGACTAGACCTCATCCTCTGATCTCCTTGAGTCAGAAAGATAAGTTAGTTCCAGTGTAGGTGATAGAAGGGGGAGCCTTGAGAGCTACTTACATGTTTTGCTTTTCAGAGCTACATTCATTGGAACTTATTCAAAGAACAAAACCTCCTTGTTCATTATAAATACAATATGAATCCTAACTACCTAGGCCTTCAGGGTTAGTGTTTATTTTAAATTATGGTTGTTTTTAATCTTATATTATCCTCAATATCCTGTCTTGATTCTCCTGAACAACCTTCTTAATATATTATTCTTGAACTTACTCTGTTCATGAACGAACATTACTACTCTAGAAAGAAACATGGCTCTTATATGACAGTGATGGTCTCAATATATGTTCATTTAGTGAAAGATCTGAGGAGAATCAACCAGATTTTCCTATCCTTTAACCCGTATTTATGTACAACCTGGCATCATGCAGTCTATTTAGCCTCTCCAGAGCACAAATACATTCTGAAATGGTTTGGCACATGGCGTTGAATAAAAGTATGAATTCTTTTTTTTTTTTTTTTTTGGGTGCTGCCAAGATAACGTAGTGCAGGAAAATGATTAATATAGATGCAAAAGGATGCAAATTATATGGGGGTGAACAACTGACAGACATATGTTCTGTAATGTCTATTTCCAGTTTGAGGTGTGTATTCCTATGCAGGTGGAAATGGGCGTCCACTTTAAAAGAAAACATTCTAGTCTTTAGACACTGGAATTTTTGCTAAAATCCTATATGAAATCTAACATTTGTATCTGCTGTGTTAAATCTTAAGGAAACTTATATATTACAGAGTTGAATCATAGCAGGATCACTTGCTGCTTCTTTACCTTTTATTCTCATCACAGTCACCCAATTACCAATCTTGCCAACTCCCTCCTCTTGGAAAATGGCCTCCCCTCCGATTTGGAACGACCAATATAAGGCTGAGCTCTCACCTTGCTGCTCTACTCCTACCTCGAGTCCTACCCCATGCTTGCTTCAAATCTGTCTCCATTTCTGCCCAGTGCCTCCTCCTGCTGCCATTGAAAATGGTGCCTCTACTTTCATTCAAGGCAAATGCCCAAAACTCATGTTCTGGATTTCTATACCTCACCATGGGTCATTCTGTTTCACATTTCTGTCACCCATGAACTTTTCCACTATCTCCAACCACTTCAACTTGTAAGTACTTTCTCCACCTGACAAGCAAATAGGGTCTCTTAACTTTGTGTTGCCTTCTCTTTCCAACTCTTTCTCTTTACCTTCTAAGATTCTTACCACACTCCCCCATTCCTTCCATTTCTGCTACAATCTTGTTTCTGCTTCCCTCGCTCTTTTAAAGAGCCAAATCCAAGAGACACTAGCCATGCTTGCAGAATGACAGCACTGACAATCCCCTCATTCTAGAAAGTCCTTTCTTCCTTGTTTCTCATCACAGCTCAGGATCTCCTTTCCTAATTGACTTCTCCATCTTCATATCTTTGGCTGGGATCTGCTCTTCATCTCTTTCTTAGATTCAGTCCACGGTTACAATTTTCAGAAAAAGTTTGCATTTTGGAGTTGGATAAGCCTGAATGAAAATCCTAACTTTGCCACTTACAACCTATATAAATTGTACATGTTTTACCTTTTTAAGTCTCAATTAGGTTATTGGTTAAATGGAGGTAACATCTATGCACTAGATAACATAAATTTGTGAAGAATAAATGAGTTTATAAAGTCTTGCATAATGGTCCGTGAGAGTTATTCACTGTCAGTTTATTTGCAAAATGGCATAGTGAAAAAGGTAGGATTGGGCATTGGATTCAGAAGGATCTGGATTTATAGCTCTTGGAAAGTGTGGTATTTGCCAAATTAGAACACTTAATGTCATTGGGTTTCCATTTCCATTAACTGTAAAATGAATGTAAGGTTGATGGAAGAATTAAATGAAATTACACATCTAGTGAAGGAGTAGATAACACCTGAGGAGGCAGTAAAAAGTGTTAATCCCTTTCTTTTTCTTTTCTCTTGCATTTTCCCTATATGCCCACCCTCAGCAGTCTTATTGTATGGTATTGACCAAAATGATAAAATCTGTGAAGGGATATCATTTCTTATTGGTCTAGAGGTTCAAGGAAAAGGAGTCACACCATCAGAATCCCAACCCCCCCCAAATGATCACTTGATATTTTATTCTGCCTTCATTATATATTTAGGCACTATCTGTATCATAAGATAGGATCAGAAGGAGAGTATGTACTTAGGAGAGGTTTGGTGAACCTCAATCTTAGGAGGGAAGTGGGAAGGTAAAGGCGACATGGCTTCCAGTTAGTACCTAAACTAAGATTTGGGAAATGTAGTTTCGGGATCATTAGTATAAAAAGTTTGTGAGATTCTGTAACCTTATTAAATTCACCAGTTTGGTTCTTTATGCCTCGGTGTTTCTTCTTAATCACCACCAACAGAATTCTCAAAATCAAAAAGGCCCGTTTTATGTATTTTCACTGGCAGAAATAAAAAGGGGACAGCCTGGAAATAACCTGTATTATTTCATGTAATTCTTCCAATGACCTTATATTTGTTCCACTACAAAAATGGTAAATGGTATAATATGACATCTATTTAAAGTTTATATTTTTAAAGTGGTTTGTTATTAAATGATCAGCTGCACTCAGGAAACCCATGAACAATCTTAGGATAAAATCGAACCAGAAAGAGTAAAGGCTCCTCCACAAAGAAAGAAGCTGTTGAAAGGTAGAAGGAAAAACAGAAAATCACTTGCAAAAGGTTGAATTGTATTTCTCCAAAAAGGTATGTCTGTGTCCTAACCCTGGTATTTGTAAATATGACCTCATTTGGAAATAGAGGCTTTGCAGATGTAGTTATATTGAGGATCTTGAAATGAGATCACCCTGGATTTCAGGTGGTCCTCAAATTCAATAACTGGTGCTCTTAGAAAGGAGAGAGAGATCTGACACAGAGACACAGGGGAGAAAGCCATGCGAACATGGAGGCAGACACTGGAATTATGCATCTCTAAGCCAAGAACACCAAGGACTACCAGAAGCCACAAGGAACAGATTCTCCCTCAGAGCCTCCAGAAGGAACTAATCCTGCTGACATCTTCACTTTGGATTTCTAGCCTCCACACAGTGAGAGAACATATTTCTTGTTTAAGTGACCCGGTTTATGGTAATTTGTTGTGGCAGCCTTAGAAACCAAATAGCACGATTGGTCTAAATGCACTCTAAAAGTCAAGGGTGATCCCAAGGACCATAAATCTGCTGCCTACCTCAAATCCTTCCTGATGTTTAGATACGCGTATCTGTCTACCAAGTTTCTCTACTTGTCTGTCTCGTGAGTATCTGAAATGCAGCATAGAATTCATTGTCTTCTCAAGGACTCAGCCTGTTCTTTCCACATTCCACATCCCTTTCCAGTGGCCCATTCGGTCACCTGAGGGATCTCCTTTACCCCATATATATAACAGGCAACAAAGGTGTGACAGTCATGCCTCCTCCTCAGCTCTCAAATGTGTGTCTTCTCCATCCCGATGGTCCCCACTTTGACTAAAGGCACCTCATCTCTCACGTGGGCTAATGCCTTAAACTCCTAACTGGTTTCCCTATCTTCAGGCTTACACTCCTTGAATCTATCTCCTTTATCTGCTTCCAGATAAAGCATTCCAAAACATCCTCCCAAAAGGAATCTGGATCCTGTCACTTTACCCAATTAAAAACCCATCTCTTGGTACCTTAGTGCTTAAAGGAGCATTTCATAAGATGATGAGATGTAATATTCTGTGAAAAAATAATTCCATGTTCAAATAAGTGTGGGAAATACTAAATTAAAGTGAAAAAAGGTTTCTTCATTGCACAAATTCCCAAGATCGTGATAATGTTAATGTGCACTGTGAATCTTCCAGAGATAACAAAAGTATGCAGCTTTTCCCAAATATACTGGAGCAAGACACCCTGTAATGTTTCCCCCGAAGAAATGTCATTCTGGGATAAATTCCAAACACTTTACAATGGCCTGAAAGTCTCCTCATGATATCAATTCTGCTTATCTTTCCTGCGTCACTTCCTACTGGTCTCTCCTGAGTTCTGTGTTTAAGCGGCACAGGACTATTTCCTATTCCAAGAACTGGCCTCTGTCTCCCAAGCGTTTCTCTTTTGCTGAAATATTCTTTCTTTTTGGTGTGTTTGGGACTTTACTCAGATGTCACCCCTTCTGTAATGACTTCCCTGATGTACCCCAGGCATGCTCCTTGGCAACATTAGAACTTCTCATCTATATGCTCCTTCAAAACCTTATATATGCTTTTACGGTCACACTGCCTTCCATTAGTCTAAGCTACTCTTTCACACCAGTCTCTGTACTACTTGAGGGCATTTTTAAATGTTCAGCCTTTTATGCCTTTGGCCCATGGCAGAGTCTATTGAAGGAATAAATGCATATTTCTAAGTTGAAAGTATCTACCTTTATAATTCCAAGGTGATTATCTATGTCATCACATCAATCATCTGTACCATATGATACATATTTAGTAAATTCAAGGACTTAACAGATGCTACGAAGGCAATACAAATTCTTATTCACTACATATTTATTTTACATAGGGCTTTTCAGCTATAAGTAAAAGCAAGGGCACATGTGTTTCAAGTTATTTTCAACAAATATTAATTTTTTTCCGATTGTTGAGGTCACTTATCATCATCAAACTTTTGGCACCCTGATATGTAGCCATTTCTTCATCTGTGAAAACTCACAAGAATTAATTAGATTATAAATGTGAAAGCAATTTGTAAATTGTAAAGTGTTATGCAAATGTTAATTGCCAGATGTTGAATAATACCCTCAACTTCCTGACAATCCAATGGCTTTCTATTAAACTATTACAATATTTTTGTTCGATAACCTACCCTCATATCAGTTTTTCTCATTAAAACTGTAAACTAATGAAATTTCAAGATAATGTCCTCCTTCGAACTTGAAAACATTTTTCTTCATCTCATTGAATCAATGTGAGTCTACTACTTTTGCTCAGTAAAGTTTTACTTTTCATGTAATGAATTTAATGCCTGTCAGGAATAAAGGGTAAGAGTAAAACATTCTAGTATCTTCCAAAGACTTAACAGAACAAGACTGTAGGCATCTGAAGCCTCTAAGACTTTCATCTGCTCTTCCTCCAAACTTCCATCTGCTCATCATCCTGCCAGATGTATGGCATACAGAGGGTATTTAATGCCTATTTATTGGATGAAAGGATAGAGAAATGGCTGAGAAGAGCATCTACTGTGAAAAGGCTACCCATAGGCGGAAAAGAGAGCATGCCAGCCAGAGACCATGATCCTATGGCCTCAACCTCCACTGCCTGTGAGTTTGGCCAAGTTACTGGGTCTTCATATACAGTTGTTTCCTTGAAATTAAAACAGAAGAAATAAACCTAGAGTTGCAGAACTGTCTACACCGTGACAGGAACTCACTTAGAATCCCCAGGTAAGCACTGAGCCTTCTTCGGCCCAGGTTCCTTATCTGTAAAATAACAAGTTTTGACGAGATGATATGGATATCTTCTCTATCTATTTAAGGGTCTATAATTCTAAAATCAGCTTAAGTGAGAAATAGATTAAAATGCTTCAAAAAATGTTAGAAGTATTATACATATGCACAACATAGGCGAGAAAGATAGAAGAAAATAATATTTGGTCACAAGATTCTAAAATTATTCATCATTCTTCTGACCTAGCATATCTTTTAAGGATCCCCTTTCTTTAGGAGCAACCTATCCTTCGTGTACCCATACCAAAGGCATTCGTACAGAGTACACTGTTAAGATTGGTCTCCAGCCTCAAAAACTCACTTTCTCTATTTGTATCTAATAGATATATAGCAAAGAGCCCATGTCATTAATGGTAACTTTAGTTACTTTTACTTCACAGTTTTCCTTGGTTTATTAATGGCATCACACATTAATTCTTCTTCAGGAATGACCTTTACAACACTGTTAATGCTCACAGCTTTTATCCAACGACATTATTACTCATTATAGTTTCAGCTTTCAACATCTGCATTTGCTGAAAAGAGAAAAGTAAATCATAGTGGCCTCAAATCCTTGGAAAATACGAGGGATGTGTATGTGGTGAAGGGATTTTTAAGGGAAAAAAAGTAAAAGAAGTTTTAGTAGTAGAGAAAGTCAAATGATAAATGTCACTGAATACATTCTTGCCTTTCTAAGATATTTTGACACACTTAATCCCTGGAATGCTGAGATAAAAAAAAAATCCTTCCATGATAAAAATGCAAATATATTATTTTGTTAGTTAAATATTCTAGTTCTAGTGACATTACAAAAGTAGCTCATAGACCAGCGCTGTGATATTTAAGAGCTTCGTGTCTATTATGGAAGTGAATCATTCCTGCCAAATAAAATACTTTTTCTTTTACATACTTAGGACATGAAAGCAAACCTTATCTTGGAGTCCATTTAAGATGTTGAGCAGAGTAACTGAGTTAGACCACAACGGAATGGTTCATAATGATAAAAAGCACACGTGAACCCTTAAACCTTTTATAAACTTTTCAAAACGTTAAGTTTTCAAGATTCTCTTCTCACTGCTACCTCACTGCCCCACACTGGCTTCCTCTTGGCAAATAATCTGGAATTCTACTCTGTGGAGACTGAAGCATTTGAAATACATTCTTTCAGCCTTTTTTCTGTCCATCCCACAATTTCTCTGTAACTTTACCCTTTTTTCTTTCATTTTGTTCAGTCTCAGATAAAAGAAGGGGCTTTGCTCCTTTCCAAGGTTAATCCTTGCTCATGATCTCTTCTATCATCGTCTGTGCTCTCTCATATCTTTATCTCTCTCTGCCTCTTCTTCCCCTTGACTTTATATATATTGTCATATATATATGAATGGCTGTCCCATTTTAAAACCTGTCTCTATTCAGTCTTCTTAAAGGAATCACTTCTCAACACTAAGCTTACAAAAACACTGGTCTGTACATCAGCTGCATTTTCTTTCCTCATAGCCTTCAAATCATTGTAATTGAAATTCTCCTAAGGCATTCTCCTAAAACTTCTCCATCAGAGTTTACCTCTCCATGAGCTCCAGCTAAATCATAAGGTTTGTCTTTTTCAAATGGTTTTTTTTTTTTTTTTTACCTTTTCTGTCAAATGGGTCACCATTAAATAACCCCTCCTTTCTGAAACTTTCATTCTTCCTAGGCTAGCATTTTCCTGTCTTTATTATTATTCTAAGACATTCGCTTGCTCTTTATCAGTTTTCCCCCTAAAAAAAAAAAACATGGTGGCTTTAAAGTGTGTCCAACAATACTTTGATATTCCTTCAGATTCTTTCAGGAGCTGGATCCTAATACCATTTCCCTTGAGTTAGGCTGTACTTGTGATTCGCCTATAATGAAAAGAATAAAGCAGACTGGACTGTGCGTGACTTTCGAGACTAGGTTATAAAAGGCACTGGGGCTTTCTCTTTGCTCTCCCTCTTCAATCACCCACGCTGGGGAAAGTTAGTTTCCATGCGATGAGCAGCCCTATGAAAAGACTCACAAGGCAAAGAACTGACCTACCAGTGAATGAGACATCTCGAAAAAGGAGCATCTATCCCTAGTAAAGTCTGTAGATGACTCTCGCCCTGCCTAACATCGTGACTGCAACCATGAGAACTTAACCCAGAACTACCCAGCTATGGTGCTTCCAAATTCTGACCCGTAGAAACTGTAAGATAATGCATGTCGGTTATTTTAAGCTGCTGAGTTTTGGGTTAATGAGATATGCAGTAACATAACTAATATAGCAGGTGATACCCATGACTCTTTATCCCACTTCCCTTTTTACTAAACACACTCTTTTCTGGTGAACTTCTTCTTTTGTTAGGGGTGCATATATCTTTTCAAATTAGTGCTTTCATTTTCTTTTGTTATTTTAATTCCAGTATAGCTATCATACAGTGTTGTATCAGTAATTAATAATTCTATACTTGGTTTCAATATAGTGATTTAGTAGTTCTTTATATTACTCTGCGCTCATTGTGATAAGCATACTCTTAGTCCCCTTATACCATATAGAATTCTATATCTAAAATGCTAGCACCCCTTTACATATCAGACATATTTATAATTTCCTCCTGAACATGTCTCCCTAAATGGCTCCTTGTCTTTTAACACAGAGTAAATTTTTATATTTATGTCTTCCCCTTAATCTGCTTCCACTATAGTCTTCTCTTTCATGGTTAAGGGAGGTATTTTCATTCTTATTTTATGAATTAAAAATCCTAGACTCCTCTGTCTTCAACTTGAATCTCACCAGGTACTTTCTATTGAGGGTACATTATATCAATTCTTCTTTACTAATATCTCCTCAATCTATTCTCTCCTTTGTTTTATCATTGCTTTTTTTTTTTTTCCCCATGGAACTCACACTTGCCCTGCACTAAAGCAATGGGTTCTCTGATTCCAATCTCTTCCTGCTGCCAATACTCTTCTTTCTTAAAGTTCTGATCAGATTGCTGTCTGGAGAAAAAGTCAAATTTCTTAGGATAGCATTCAGTCAGATTCCATCTGCTCTTTTCAGTTTTAGCCCTGATCACTTTCCACTACACACTCATTCTATATTCTAGCCAAATCAGTGCATTTCTCAAAAATATGCTATTTTGCTCTGGATTTTCTCTTAAAGGCTAAAATGCCTAGGAATGTCTCTCTTCCTCAAGACTCCACTTGAATTAGGCTATCCCCAGCTTAACCTTCCTTGATCCTCCCCAGATAGAATCCGATACTCCTTTTTGATTACAAGGTTGTATCTATGTTCTGAAATGGCACTCTCTGTGGCCGTGAGGTAGATGACCTTTCCCCTAACTAAACCCTGAACTGCTCAAAGGCTTGTCTGTACTAGTCTCTGTGTAACTGCATGCAAATGATAAACGTACCAATAAATATGGATTGAAGGAAGCATTTACAGTCTAATTTATGTGTTACTATAGTAAAAAATATTAGAATTTCTAAAGTTAGCTTATGGAAGCATTTTCTAATATTTACTTATTACTCTACCAAAATGACAAGTATGGAGAAATGAAACTCTGTACTTTTTATAATACTTTGGAGTGTTCAAGGAATACTCGAGCAATACGGAGCTGAACAAACTTCATATCCTGATGGGCGACTGCTGATCTAGGTAGAATGTATTTCATCATTATGTACAATTTGTACACATCACAAAAAATTGGAACTATATTTCAGTGATGGAAAAGGCAAGTCACCTAACAACAACATTCTGGAAACATCACTTTCTGTGATTTAGTCACTTAGGACTCTCTTTTTTTATAAGCTTAAGAACATCTGTTACATCAACAAACATAACCAGTTCAGTTAGCTTTTCAGGGGGACATTATAACTCGGACTTCAGTTATAAATTTCATCTGCATGTTTAAAACAGACCTATGAGGTTCATCAAATTGAAACTCTCTATGGAACTAAAACCATGCGCAGGGTATGCGTGATTCGCCATTAAAAGATGATTTCATTCAATTGCCATAAACAGAAAATCAGCAAGAACAAAAGAAACAGAACTTACCTATTGTGCTAACTCTGGCTGAAGGACTAGCTAATGCTGCTGGGACAGAGGCTTTGAGGGGGCCTGCCCCACTGTTTATTCTCAGAGCTGGCATATGGGGAGAGGTGGGTGATGTGGGTGATTTGCCATCAGAGGTCTTGGGTTTAGCTGATAGGTTCAGTGGCTGTGCCACTTCATCCTGCAATGATCATTAGAACATGAGCTGTGATAAGGAAAGGCTGATCAAAAAATGCCTAGAAAAACACAGGTATACAGCCTGTCATTCCCATCCAATTACTCTACCAATTAGTGATCTTAACATTCAACCTGAACATCACAGTGTCTGGTTAGCTGGCAACAATGTCACTTCCAACTACATATTATGAAAAACCTTTGGTATAAAGTACAAATTTATACAAGTTTATACTTTCTTGAGAAAGTACACATGTCCTCGACTATCCAGAAAGTATATAACTGATGTCACCTGTAAGAAATATTCTTAAAAAGCTGTTCCTTGTACTATTCATTTTTATTGAGAGATAATGCATAATTCATGTACAATTATGAAGTAGATAGGCTTTTCTCAACCTCCGAAGAACAGGGGTTGAGTCCCAAGCACCTTTATAGCTTGGTACTTAGGCAGAGAACCTGGAACAACCGTGATGGAGGAGTTAAATGGTATATACCTCTGATCAGAACTACTCTCCAAATTAAATACAAAAAAGAAAGAAACCTTCTAACTTTCTTAGAAAATAATCTTTTCTCCTAGGTTTTACAGAAACGGTTTTGTATTTGATCTAAAAATGAAATTAAACATAACTAACAATTATACCAATATGTACTATTTATTTATATGCAACACTGTTCTAAACATGTAACCTTACAGTTTTAAATTTAGATTTGTTGTTTAGATTTTTTTTTACAACATATACCACAATCACTATATTGTGGTATGGGATCTTTATGTAGTTAATTTAGCATATATGGTGATTTCCAATTGTTCACTACTCGAATAGGTCAAGTTTACACAGTTTACATTCTATTTTATACTTTTCTATATTAGCCCTTATGTAATTTCATACATAAAATTTATGTATACAATTATCATTAAAATTTCTACCACATCATTTATAAGAATCAGATAATATTAACATCACATCATTCTTTTGATCATAGACTGAGAAACTTATTTTTTTGTGCTCTAAAATTAAAACATCAGGTCATATGTTTATATTTTATTGCTAACAGTATCTACAATTTTACATTTTTATTGTAGAACAAAAATTTAGTTTCCACCAAGCTACTGTTCTATCTTCATGAGTTAAGAACATAAAATATCTACCAGTAGTAGCAGGATAACTTGCCAAAGGTTGGAACAATTTACAATCAAATTATGCCGTTTGATGGCATGGAAGTAAATATTAATATGTACAAAATCATATATATATATATATATATACACACACCAAAAACTGCTAAAACAAATCACTTTCTAATAATGGTAAAATGGCATATGATATCTATCTAAAGTTTATATTTTTAGTGGCTTATTGTTATTAAATTCCATGGTTAGGAACAATTTAGGAATTCCTGCACTTAGGAAGCTCATGAGCAAACTAGAAAAAATGACTCTAACATTTTTTTAAATTCTGTTTTCTGTTTCAGAAAAAAAGAACAGTTATCTGAAAATCCATGAGAATTCAAATGGCAATTTGTGATCACATTAGATGTGTAATAAGTTGATGACCATTATGCTAAATTTATATGGATTCATACAATCTTGGAAGGAAGGAAAGTAAACTAATTCCATGACTGGCTCACTATATAATTAAGATAAGTTTACTTTAGCATATTTAAAACAGCAGGGGCAAATTATGCCTAGATCTTTCAATCTGGAACATTCAGTTGAGCTGGTGAGCCATAATCCTTATATAGGACGTTATGGTTGACAGAAACCCAGAAGTATTGTGTCCTTTTTCTCCTAACCACAGTATGGATGAGTAGTTTGCAAATATGATCCTTGGATCAGTACCATCAGCACCACCTGGGGTCTTAGAAAAGCAAATTCTCTATTCTAGAAACTTTGGAGGTGGGTTCTAGCAATCTGTATTTTAACAAGCATTCCCAGGCACGCCTGGGTGGCTCAGTCAGTTAAGCATCTGCCTTCAGCTCAGGTCATGATCTCAAGATTTGGGAGTTCAAGCCCTGCATCGGGTCTGCACAGAGCCTGCTTTGATCCTCTGTCCCTCTCTCTCTCTGCCCTTTCCATACTCATGCTCATGCTCTCTCTCTCTCTCTCAAAAATAAAAAATAAAAATAAATAAAATAATGTAAGGGAAAAAAAAGTGCTCCCAGATGATTCCAATGCACACTAACATTTGAAAGCCACCACCATATACAATACAAAGGGAGATAAACTTTTAAAACAATTAAGCTTCAAAACCCTTTAAAAAGCTTCCTCAGTGTAAGGATGTAACATTAACAAATACACAGTTATCCCAATCTTTAAAATTTTGTCAAAGCATAACATATACTACTACTACTAATAAATGAAAACATTCATACGCATAATAAACTAAATGTCACTGACATTCAGTAGGCCAATAAAGTTTACAATTCAGATTCTCTTCTTGTTAATTCAGTCTAAACATCCTGTCAGATAGGAGCTTACTGACGGTTGCCTATGAAGCTGTAAATATTCTAGACACTTTGTCCTCTATCAAATGTACCTGCTTACTACTTTCTGTATGAAGCTACCAGCTTTTGTCATGACAGTCTGAAAACTTCCCTGGACAGTATTCACAACTCTTGAAAAAGTTTTGAGGGGATACTTGGAGAAATTAAGGTGGTTGTTTCACTTATCGGTGCAGAAAAAAAAAAAAAGGGAGGAAGGAATATATTCCCAGAGTTGCAACAGAAGAGATTTATGAGCCCAGAGGAAATAGAGCATGAGTGTGTGTGTAAGGGGAACCAGGGTCTTGACGAAGATGATGCAGATACAGGTGATGATGACAGGAAGCATATGCAATGTCATACGCTTAGCTGTAAGCACTAGGAACTATTACATGCACATTCTGAAAAATGACTACCGAAAGCATTTATTAGAGCAAGAGACCCACTGGAACTCTTAATATTCTCCTCCATTCAAGGCAGCACAGACGTCTGAAAGCCAAAAAGTGCAAAGCCCCAAGGACATAATAGAGGTTGACAGTTCCCAAGTTGATAGAAATGTCATTCAAAATTGCCCTTTCATTCTCTTTCATTGTGTGGCCAGGCTAATGGTATATTAATAAGAACCCACATGCTTGATTCTTATACTGGTAACTATATAAATAATTTTGACCCATTATATGATATTATTTCACAATTTGGTTCTTCTAATAATTTACTACTGAGCTACTATACCAAATACCTATTATTCATGAAGAAAAATACAAAAATTACAGTAGTTTCCCATTTTCTCTTAATTATTTTTCATTTGACTAGATGAAAATTTTAAAACCCTAACTATAAAATGAAAGTGGACTATTTGTTTATGGCCTGCATTCTCATAACTATGAATGTGTACAATAAATGCCGAAGGTAAGGTTTTCCTAAATGGTTTTCTACTTAGTTTTTTACTTGCAATATGTTATGTAGGAGAAATTTGAAAGCATAGCATGATCAAACCCTACTCTTACAAACAAAGCATGCATTTTAAAATCATAAATAAATATTTTATAGAAAAAATGTAAGTAATTTTCAAGGTCAAGAAAGCAGTAGAAAAACAGCATTTCTATGTAGTACATTATAAAACAATAAGGAGGGCAATTTCTTTTTAATTTCTTGTCCAATTGTTCAATGATGTTGCCAGTTGAAATTTGTTAAAATAGCATATTTCATAACTAGTTAATTTATACACAAAATGATAGTTAAGAAGAATCTTATGGATCTATTGAATAGTTCCAAAGTTAATATGCTAACCTAATATAAATATAAGGCAAACATGTAAGCTGAGGTAAATGTGTAAGGTAAGGTAAGCAAGTTTTAACTAACGGGTTATTGCTTACATTTATAGAATTTATTATAAATATTTCAAGTCATTTATTTAATTTTCAATACTATGAAGTAATTAATTAATAATCTCAGAGAGGAAACTAAAACTCATGGAAATCTAAAGAAACCCATGATTTTGGACTCAACATAAATATTCTATTTATGTAACGAATTTAATTAAATTTAAAAAGACATTGACGGAATGGAATTTCTTATATTGAGACTTAACCATATAATTCTTCACACAGTAAACCACATAAACATGAATACACATGTGATGAAATGAAGTCACACACATTTGCTATGCACGTACTAACTTCAAATTCAAGGCAACATTTCACTTATTTTGGTGATTTTCTGTGCTTCTCTGACCTCCATGCTACACAGCATCAAACATGTCCTCTGGTAACGCTAAAGAGTTATCAAATTTGACCATTTTTTTGAGAAAATACCAAGGGCCCATGTACAGTATGTCAGAAAATACAGTAATTCAATAATGTGTAAGAGAATAACATTTCATACATATAAATACATGTTTTAGGAACCTATTTATGAATATAACTTCTCCTAATAAAGTGTTGTGTAATCTTCATTGTCTGAGATAGAATGCAAAACAATTATAATCTAAACAAACACACCACTCAGGCATGTTCTGCTTACTTAGAGCTACTACGACTTGTCTAAAAGCAAGCATTTCACTTAATATCAACTTGTGGTCCCAGTAGTAGTAATACTGTGGAGGTTCTGATGAATTTGTACCTAGGCAATGAAAATAAATATCCCACACAGAAAAATAATAAATTTGGATAAAGAAAATGATTTGATATAAATAGCAGTAGCCTAGGTGCACTGGAGAAATAAAAGTGTTGTGAATGCAGAATTATTACACAAACTTAACAAGAACAGTGAAATAACTATAAAAAGTTAAAATATAATTTACTTAGATGATTTTCAAATAATATGGTTATTTTAGGAAAAACATGTTACTCTAACATAATTGTATAATAATCTTAATTTTTAATGTCCCAAGACCAAATCACTCATAAAAATCAAAGATCACTTATCAAAGAAAAATCATTCTCCAGAATCCTGGAGGTTTATTTCTCTCTCCCCACACCTTAGCCTTTCTTTATTTTTCTGCTGAGCAATTTTAATAGAGGGCCAGAAAATAGGGATACCAGTGATGAGGGAGCAGAAGGCAAGCTGAGGGCAAAGTTCAGGCTAACGGCATCCCTGTCCCCAGGTGGGATAGGTGTGATATTCCTCAGACACTTCTGGCTGCTCAAGGGGAAAGGAAAAAAAAAAAAAAAAAACACAAATGGTTGACAGTCATGCAGGACAGGAGTCTCCTTCAGTTTATGGATAACTTAGTAAATTGCAAGAAAAAGGCAATCTTATCCACAGCCTAATTTCCAGAAACCTATAGACCCTGTTTCCTGGAGCCCTAATATCACCCTCATCAAGATGTAAGGGGTTTAAGAGCTTGCCACAGTGAAGTGGGAAACAAAGGCAAATGAAAAACTAAATTCCCTTACTGCTACAGCCCATTGACAAGTCCTTGACACAGGCAGAGCGACCTTCCTCTAGGAGCTCAGCTGCTTCGATGATGACACTTTGCTGGGGACAAAAGGGAATCTTGGTTTAACATTATCCTGATACTCCCACCCCCCCCACCCCCACCCCCAGGATCCTGTGAGTCTCCTGAAACACATAAAAATTTCTTTATAAACCTCCTTTATCTTTAAAAAAATTTTTTTAATGCTTATTTATTTTTAAGAGAAAGAGAGACAGAGCATGAGCAGGGGAGAGGCAGAGAAAGAGGGAGACAGATTCTGAAGTAGGCATCAGGCTCTGAGCTGTCAACCCAGAGACCTATGCGGGGCTCCAACTCACAAACCATAAGAACATGACCTGAGCTGAAGTTGGAGGCTTAACTGACTGAGTCACCTAGGTGCCCTGCAAACCTCCTTTATCTTTAACCCCCAAGTATATGTTGGCAATTATACTCCAAGCATATGGCCCCCTCATGAGTGAGGCTTTACTGAACAGTAACGAATGGTGTTTTCCTAACAACAGCTAGCCCCTCAAGGTCCTGGAAGCCTTGCTTCCAAAATTCCTTAGAGTTTTTCACTGTCCCTAACCCCTTCCCAACTTGAAGGTATATAATTAGTCACTCTTCACAAGCCCAGTGCAGCCCTTTCTGCCCATGAGTCCTGTTCCCGAGCTTTAATAAAATCACCTTTTAGCACCAAAGACGTATTCAAGAATTCTTTCTTGGTCATTGGCTCTGAACCCCACCATCACCCCAAAACTCTCATCACCTAAAGAAATCTACTCCTTTCTTTTTATTTGTATCGTGTCCTTCACAGTATAGAATATAGCCACATGCAGGTCCTCAGACCACAGGCATACCACTAAGGATAAGCAGATGATTTTACCCTCCAGAATAAAAATTTCACCTTTATTTACATCTTTATCAAGATTTTTCATTATCAATTTTTTATCAAAAATTTTTCTTCAAATATTTACCTAGAGTAATTAGCAAAAATCAAATACTTATTTGGTAGTTAACAAATTTATAGCATTCTAACGGCAATGGGCAAGAACATCTACATTTATTCAATCATCCATCCATTCATTCGTTCTTTACTGAATGAAATTTCAACTATTGATTATTTGCTGTTATATGGTGGGCATTAGAAAAATGCAAACCACTTGACATCTAGGCCTGTGGCTTTAAGGCTGTGTTTTTGTGTAGCAGATAACAAAGAAGGAAAATATGTATTTACTTTATATTTAAGTCTGCGCTGAAGATATATGTGGATGTATGTATTGTGTTTTATTTAAACTGAATTATTTGAGGAAAGTTTATCTGTGTATTTAATGTATTCTTTCGTTTATAAATATGATTTAATTCCTTAATAGCCATGCAATGATCGAATTAAAAACTACGGACTGTCAGCCTCCTTCCTCTGCACTATTTGAAAACTGTGATTTTCTCCATATTTATCACAAATACTCATGTGAAGTAAGTAGCAATAATAACATATGGGGCAGAGTAAAGGCGTTCATGAAACAGGTTGCAAAATTAATCGGCCGGTTGCTATGATCCTCTCTGATGAAATAATCGTATTAAGTTAAGTAGGGAAGTTACTCTACAGGTTGAATCGCATAACGGGCACTCTGCGGCTTCATCTCTCTTGCCTAGCTCGGCTTTGCATCCATTGCCTAGTCCTAGTGTTCACTGGGGAGCCCTCCTTCACCTTTTCCACCCAAAAAAGGCATCTCTTTCTGCAGTTCAGTAGAGGTTTACTGGAGAGAAAAACAAAACAAAACAAAACAGAACAGAAATATCATCAGGATCTCCAAAAAGACTGTAGTGTCCCTGACCTTTCCTTCAAGAACGTAGAACAGAAAAAAGGTTTGCATTGATGCGCAAGAGTCAAGCAAAGTAATACAAGATAAAACTAACTAAACGTCTTACGTTATTTTCTTGCCTCTGAAGAATTAGGGAGCCCACTCATGTGGCTACTCCAACTCCACTCTTTACTAGTAAGTTCTTGGTACCTAAAAATCAAGTGTATCATCTTAAAGAACACAGTGTCCTGAGGCCCCTTTCGTGAACAAATGCTTGCTTCTGGTCTTAAAAATCGCAAGATGCCTTGTTAACCAGGCAGATAGAGCTCCAGGAATTCTTTGATAGGTATGCTTTCGCTATGTTAATGCTACTCTTAGACTTGACTGTCCTTTAAATGCAAGTCTTAGGTGATTTAGCTGAGGATAATGTAGAGTCTAGCTTCTCTTTTAGCTTCTTCATTTTGCCATTTTCCACTTTTGCCTAATTTATAGCTGCTTCTTTTAAATGTCCCCCTATTGGGGGACACTTGCTTTATTGAGGTAATTTTATATTGTTTTTACATTTAAATTGTTGGCCTTTAATTAATTTAGGGGCATTCACATAGTTTTCATCATTTATTTTGTTGTTTAACATGCTCCCTGTTCCTTCTCCATTAACATTGTAGTAGAGCATTTCCCTTGTTTTTTGATTTCGATGATTTAATACCTCTAAACTATAAATTATACCCACAAACACGTGTATATATATTTGAACACAAATAGAGCAAAGAACAAAGAGCATGGCTTGTGGAATCTCAATACTATTTCATATCCATTTTTTAATTAAAAAATTGCTTTGAAATACCTAAGACAGATACTGTCATAGTTTCTACACACAAAGTTCTGTGGTAGCCAGCCTCCAAGATCGCCCCCCAGTGATTCTTGCCTTCTGACGTTTATGTCCCGGTGTATATTCCCCTTCCACAATACACAGGACTGACCTATGTAACTAATAAGATTTTGCAGAAATGACAGTTTGACTCCTGGTACTAGGTCATAAAAGACATTGCAGCTTCTACCTTCCTTTTTCATGGATCACTCGCTCTCAGGTATGGCTTCTTAGTCTCAGCACTATTGACAGTTTGGCTGAATAATTTTGCTATGAGCGACTGTCCTGTGTCCTGTAGGATGTTCATCCATATCCCTGGCCCCACTAGATGCTTGTAGCACTCCTGCCCAGGGTTCAGCAACCAAAGCTGTCTCCAGACACAGCCAAATAAATATCTTCTGGGGGAGAACCTTATGCCGGGGAGGGGGGAGCCACCTGACGTGACAGGAGGACACTCAAACAGCCCATAGAGAGTCCACCTGGCAAGGACCTCAGGCCTCTTGCCAACAGCCAGAATGTAACTTGTTAGGCACGTGCACACTGAGCCACTTTGGAAGTGGATGCCCCAACACCAGTCAAGCTTTCATGGTACTGCAACCCCAGCTGACAACTTGACTGCAACCACATGAGAGACTCTTAGCCAGATCCATCCAGGTAAGCTGCTCCCAGATTCCCAACCTACAGAAATTGTATGGGATAGTGTTTATTGTTTAAAGTCACTAAATTTTGCAGTATTTTGTTAGGCAGTGATATACTTCCTCTATGAAGGAAGTATAACCGATAATGTGATGTTCTTATATTATTCCAAAGCCTTTTTTTTTTTTTTAAGCATGATTTAATTTTGACTCCTGGGAAAATACTTGTTTCTCCTTCTTCAGTCATAATATATGAATACATTTCACACATCTCCCTCAGTTTTACTCATTTGCTTTGCTGACCTACATATGATTCTTTATACTTTTTCTTTCTATCTGCCTTAATATCTCCTCTCCCTTCTTTTAAACATTTCTAACTTAGCTTTTGAAACTTTATTTTTTTATTATTATTTAAAAAGTTTTTTAGTGTTTATTTTTTAAGAGAGGGAGAGAGAGAGAAAGCTGGGGAGGGGCAGAGAGAAAGGGAGACATAGAATCTGAAGCAGGCTCCAGATTCTGAGCTGTCAGCACAGAGACCAACATGAGGCTTAAACTCATGAACCGTTGAGATCAGGACCTGAGTTGAAGTCGAACACTTAACCGATGGAGCAACCCAGGTCCCCTGAAACTTTAATTTTACATTAGCTCTCTATCTAACTTCTACTTTTTATTTTCAAAATGTGCTAAAAACATACTGTAAAAATACAGTTTCTATATATTTACTTAGAGCAATGTTCTATGAGAAGACTTTTAGCTCACAATACCAAATGAAAACCCACTCACAGAAATTCTGCAGATAAAATTTTTCAAATGCATAGTGTATTTGAAAAGAGGAAGAACAGAAGGAATACAAGTGTCAACAATAATATTTGATGAGAACAGTCATAGCACGAACCAGTATAAAATGTACGGTGTTTCAGATTCAACTTTGTTTAACCTCTGGTCCCCAGACAACTTCAAATTCCCAATAATAATGGTTATTTTGTCCTCTGGTGCTCATTATATCTGGAAGATTGCTATTATCTTTTAAAAAGATTAATAGTTCTTCTACCAAGAGGCTAAAAGAAAGCATAAAGCAGTAAGATTTGATGTTAATAATCATACCAGTTCTTCTTATTAACCTTTAAATGCAAGCCTCCAAAAGCTTTTAAAAAATGCTTTAGAGAAATTAAAGAGTTGGTCACTCCATGTGTAGAAAGGACATAATGTTTTCTTGGCACCACCTGATCAGTCCTTAAATTCATAATTAAAAAGCATTTGTCATTGTTACTTTCCTGTTAGTGTCACTTGAAGATATGCAAAAAAGAATTAATCAAAACTACAAAATTATCAAATGATGGAATGGATTCATACACACACACACACACACACACACACACACACACACACACACACACACACACACACACCAGGAGCTCTCAGAGCAATACAGCTTTACAAAATAAACTCTAAGAAAATAGAAGCCATGCGTTTTGGGTTTGGCACCTCTACCTGAACATACAAAATGAGCACACCCACCTCTCTTCCTGAATCTACAAAAGGAATTAATATCAAAAGGCAACAGAACAGTAGAAACAACACCAATATAAATGAATATAAACTCTCTGTCCCACTGTCGCATTGGGAAGCCTATTATTCACAGGGGAAAAACACTCATGAAAATATTAAAAGAATGAGTTGATCTTGAAATAAACAGTTAAATATTGTGGAAGGCTCTTTGAGGGCTAAAAAAACTTATTTTCAAAAATATCTACGGTTCTTGGGGTACCTGGGTGGCTCAATTGGTTAAGTGTCTGACTTTGGCTCAGGTCGTGATCTCCCAGTTCACTAGTTTGAGCCCTACGTCAGACTCTGTGCTGACAGCTCAGAGCCTGGAGCCTGCTTCAGATTCTGTGTCTCCCTCTCTCTCTGCCCCTCTCCCGCTCGTGCTCTGTTCCTGCCTTTCTTTCAAATATAAATAAAAACATTAAAAATTTTTGAAAATTAAAAAAATATATATATCTATGGTTCTTTTAGGGATTTAAGTTTTTATAGATCCTAGGAAGAGTTTTGTCTGGTTATAAGCAGATAAACCATCTTTAAATGGCCAACCTGGGAGAAAGGGAGAGAAGAAATAGCAGGCAGAATCATACATAAATTGCTTAATACTAACTCTAATTAAATCTAAAACCACGTTTCCATTGCCTACCTATATGTGTGTACAGTTTCTAATGGGTACAAGTCCCCAGTAGACTGGTGGGCCTACTATTACTATTCAGTGATTAATGGAAGTTGTGACAATTAACCAGTATATTGTGTGTATTTGGGAGACTTGAGTAATGGTGAAATTGTCTAGGGCATAGAACCTTGGTGCAGGATGGATATATGTGTGTGAGTGAGTGCATGTGTGTGTGTATGTGTGTGTAATGGATTTGAAGGTCAATGAGACACAAAACAAGACAGTTAGGGAAGACTAAGACAGCACCCTATTATTACTGACTAACAAACCACTGTATTCCATTTTATTGCATTTGTTGTTTTCTTGAATTGTTGGTTGCAAAAAAATCAGAATTCAAATAGATTAAGAAGGCTTTACTCTTTAAAGGGATGTTTCTGATGATCTGAGTACTCATCCTTTACAATACAACTTTGAGGGCAGGCTTTAGGACACTGTTTTTATCACCCACATATGGTGAATAGAAAAATACCAAACATTGACTACTAAATCTTAATTACATGGATAGTCAAGATTAATCAATGACAAACCCTTGGTAAATTGTTTTCCAGCTATTGTTTTTTCATAAAGTGTTTTAAAAATTCTTTATGTCTACATACAACGTAAATGAAGCTAATTTAGCTGTGGCTAATGAAGTATAGAAATATATGCACTACCGTAATGTATTCCTCCAAAGGAATTCTTCTCACTACTTGAATTTCATAGTTCTTCCTAGTCTTTAGAGTTTTGTTCCCCTTTTTTCTTGCCTTCCCCTAGATTGGAAGGTTTGACATCTCTGGGGCGCACTGCTTTCCAGTTAGCGATGTTAGCTAACACAGCCATTGTCAGGCACTGCTTAGCGACAGGCTTCCTGTTAATCTGACTTGAAACTTTCTGAGGTCACTACATCTAAACCACAACTCTTTCTATTCTATTCGCTGCAGCCAGAGAAAGAGAGGCAGTCATTGAAGACAGAGTAAAAAGTCCAAAAATAGGCAAAAATAAAATTTAAATGCAAAACTCACTTCTTTTGCTCCCACTTGCTTTAACCCAGACTGATTCGCACCCTTCAGATTAAGGGCAGTCCTGGCAATTTTCCTTGATGTACAGAATTAGAAGAGTTGTCCCATTTGCTCTGACCTTACTTTTTTTTTACTCATGTGGTAGGTTCATTCTTTACTTGGTTCCAAAGTATCATTTAGGCATTATTCCCAATAGTGGTGGTCATGGGAGAGAAGGAACTCATATTCTAATAGTCTAGAACTTGGATTTGGATTTTAAATCTTAGATGTTTAATTTAAATGCAATTTTCAGAAGTTTTTATAAAGTTATAGTCCCCTTCTTCCATGGATCCTCACATCTGCTTTCCTAAAAATACAAAAAAGTACCAAAGGCATGAGCCTTTGGAATACTAGTCATATAAAACTTGCTATTCAGGATTAGATGATTTTTACTAGAAATTATTTTCCTTTACCCTAAATATTAATGAAAAATAATGATTTTCTAAATAATATCGACTTAAAGTGTTTTTCCTTTCTCCTTCTCTCATAATTAACCTACTAGAGAATGAACAAAAGAAAAGGCATAGTGTATCTCTAATTGAATACAGAAATTATGCAACTTTTACCTGGGAAAAAGAAATCTATTCCAAAAGAAATGCTGATTTTGTCATGAAGAGAGCTAGTCTCTCAAGAAGAAATAAATACACTATACACTATTTGTTACATTAATATTTGGAGGGAGTCAGTTAAATATTACAAAACACATAAAATAATATCGAATAAGTTTACTAACTTAATATTTAGAGCATAATTTGAATACTTTTATATCTGTTCATCTTAATGCTGATTTTCTAATACTGTTCACTTACTTACTCCCTGACATCTAAATAACTTTAGTAGTTACAAAGCATCCTTATATAGTTTTTATTTTATTTTTTTAAGGATTTTATTTATTTTTTAAATTTATTTGAGAGAGAGAGAGCATGAGTGGGGGAGAGGGGCAGAGGGAGAGAGAGATACAGAGGGAGAGAGAGAGAGAGAGAGAGAGAGAGAGAGAGAATTTTAAGCAGGCTCCACACTCAGCCATTCAGCATGGAGTCGAATGCGGGGCTCGATCCCAGGACCTGAGCTGAAATCAAGAGTAGGACGCTCAATGGGCTGAGCCACCCAGGCATTCCTGTCTTAAGTTAGTATCACAGCAAGAGTGTGAGATATTATCAATTCCATGTCACAGATGAAAATTGATATTAGAGATATTTAAAAATTTGCCAATGGTCATAACTTTAGTAAGTTTGGGACTTGAACCCAAGTCACTGGAATGTAAGCCTGGCAACTTTCCATCTAAATACCAACAGGGAAAAGGACCGTTAAGCAGAAATTTCTCAGAAAAATCAGACTAACAAATGAAATCTTGTAATTTCCTCTTCATTTTGAGGAAATTGTTACACCCCATTATTATAGGGATCCTGCAGAGCTCAATTTGGGTAATATTAGTCTGAACCCTTGAAAAATGTTTATAATACTAAATCATGGAATATTTTACCAAAGCAGCTAGCTGCAAGTAAATTCCAAATGTATTCATATATCTAAAGTATAAAATAAAAGAGTACATGTTTGAAGTAAATGCATAGGTATCCTCAACCCTATTATTTGAATAAACCTATTTTGTTTCAACATAAAACACATTGCCATTTACCTACATCCAAATGCTGTCCAGTCATTCAGAGAGGAACTAACATTGCAAGAAATGAAAGAGAGGGTAGAATAGACCTTTAGCCCACCTACTGGCTTGACCAAAGGCTATGAATCCATCCCAGGTTTATTTCAAATGAGTTGTGTCAAAGGTTACCCACAGGCCATTTTATAGTGATTGATAACTGATGTCTGCAAATCTCCTTTTATTTTAATGATAACCTCAATAGAGTCATTAAGGCATTCTTTGTCTTCACGGCAGTGACCAGGAGGGAACTGATGTCTTTAAAGAATTTGATAACTACTTACAGAGAATGTCAGTTAAGGCCAGTTTTTATGTTGTGTTCGGGAGACAAAATATTTTTTCTTGATGTACCGAAGATGCTTAGCTTGATTATATATTCTGGCTATCACTGTTATAATATTAAAGTCAAGGTATAGGGCAAAGAAAATTCAATAAAGATGAAAAGGCTTAGAATTGAGCATCAGGTAAGAGTCTGATTTTAATTATAATGATCTCAAATTTGTATTAAAGCTCTCACAGCATAATGATTCTTAAGTGTCTGTATTGAGTTAAGCATGTCATGAAGCATGAAGAATTGCAAGATTGATTTATCAGATATTCATTTAAGAAATAGGCAATTAAAATAATTAATGTGTAGTGAAACTCAGCTGTAATGCCACATGTTTAATTTTTCCTAACCCATAACATTAAAAGAATAATACATTTCACAGTCTGGATGGCATAAAAGATTTTATATAGCAACTGTAATGATATCATTACATGAGAGTTTTGATCATATCTTCTAGACTGAACTAAGGAGAAAGGATAAGTGCATTTATTTTAAATTTGACCTTATTTTAAATGTTGCTTTAGGTCATTAGATGGCCAAATAAAATGAATCTGCATTCTTGATTCTTATAGTAAGGGATGAAATACATATATATGTGCACATATATGTTTATACGTGTAGAATATAAACTAATATGTGAGCATGTATAGATGGAATATTTCTTTTCCATATTTAAGCTAGATTGTCTGGCAAAAACAAAAGGAGAGAATGATTAACTTCCAAATATGAGAGAAAGACAAAATAATTTTCTTGCCTAAAATTTGATTTGAACTCTCCATTAAGCAATATAACAAAACTAGCCAATATTAGTACAAGTCTGTGCCTTTTATTTCAGTTTCCACTTAATTCTTCAGCATCTGTAAGGGAGGCGATTCGCCTGAAGATGTATTCATACTAAACCAACTAGTGCCACTAACATAGAAACCAGAATGCCAATGAATTAATTTACGCCTGGCCAGAATATTGTTGAGTCTTTTTAGGGTAACTTTTTCTATTATCAAGATACTTGAAAAAGCAAGTTCAACAATGAGAATCGGGGCAGAAAGAAGTAAAGAGTGAGTGCTTCATTCAGACCATAGTAAGGGTTGGTAAATTATACACGCTTCAACTACAGATAATTGTAGTTAGGCTGCTCGTGTGCATTGAGATTATCCTCCAATGATTCAAGCCATTGACCTTTGATACTTCCACCTAAGGCGCTCCGAACTCAGTCACATGTCTGAACATAAGATCTTGGTTTGCTTCCACAGATGTTTTACTTATTTCTTTGTTTGATTATTCTTTAACAGAACTAGAGTAATAGTTACATGTCAAATATTATGCTTAGTACTGAGAATGAATAAGAAATAATCACTATGCTGAAGAGACTCAGGCTCATACACGGGAAGACAATGGCAATCAAGTGTTATAAGGGGACTGGGATGCAACATGAGGAGCGTGCATCTGCGCAGTGGAGGCGCACATGATGGAACAGCCAGTTCTACAGAGAGGTGACAATTGAGAGAGATCCTGGGACTTGGTGCAAGGCAAGAGGGAAAAGTGGAATGAAGAAGGGAAAAAGCCCCCAGAGAGCTAGAGTGGCACAAACATAAGCAAAAAGAGGTAAAACAAGAGGATACAGGAGAGAGTAACCACATAAGGAACAGGAAACTGGGGGAGGGAGAAAGGCAGAAGTAACCAATCAGGTTAGTGAGGTGGGTGGGGCTAGGTCACTGAATGCCAAGGAGGTTAGTCTTAATCCTGTAGACACTCTTCATTCTTATTCTTCTTAACTGTACTCCCAATGTTCTAGGCATGCATTACAGACCACCTTATTTCTTCCTTTAAAATTCAGATGACACCCATCTCTCTGTTCTTTCATGCCTACATGCCTCTGCATAAGCTGTTTCACATCCTTCAAAAACCTTCTAAAAGGTGCCTCTTCTGGAAGTCCTTCCTCATTTCCCTGTTCCTCCCCAGGTTGTACTAGGAAATTTTCCCCCTTGCTTCCATATTATTCTTTGACCAGTACTCAGCCCATAGTATTTTAATTGCCAGTTTGTCCAGCTCCCCATTATGCTGCACAGGGTGTTGATTATTGTTCTTTTTTGGTTCTACGATAGTATCTACCATATTATAGGTGCTCAAAAAGTTTACTGATTAAAACCCAGAAAATGTCCTTTCTAAAAGTGACATCTAACAGTGACTCTAGAATCCTCTTTCATAAATAACACAGTCATTATGCAGTTTTTAAAAAAGATTATATAAACCAGGGAAGAAACATCTAGCTATGTTTGCAACTGTAAAGTCTATTTCTATGGCTTGGAAAAATGTGTTATTTTTTTTTTCCAAAGGAAGACATTCCTCTTTTTCTCCAGTAGAAGATAACTCCTGTAAACTAAATCATATTTTATTAACTGTGTGTTTTAAGTGGATCTGTCTTTTTGAAAATAGGATTCAAGTACATTTTGAAAGACTATTTCAAGACTTTTCTTTTTGTCTCATTAAATTTCCAATATTTTATTTTATATGCTCAGAATTCTAGAAAATAATATGGTTACACTAAAGGCCCAAAAGTTCACCAGACAATAGCTAAAAACATATTACTGATTTAAAAAAAAAATCGCTTACACAGACATTCAGTCTTAGATCATGTGGTATTAATAATTTAACTGCAAAAATAAACATATAGTGAAAACTACATCACAAACAGTGATAACTGTGGTTTAAATTCATATTATTAAGATTGAGTTGTAGAATATAAACACGTAATCTAGTAAACATTTATTGAGTGCATATTATGGGCCAGCCATTTATAATTCAATGGATAAAGAAGTGTATCTAATATGATCAATCTTATGAAACTAATCCTTCCTTCAATTATTTTGTTGCAATTCCATAAATTGTAGTCCAAGATATAATCAGAATTCTACCTCAATGCAACTCTATGAAAGCTAATAGGGGGGAAAAAAAAAGCAAAACCAAACAAAAATTATCCAGTGGTTCTCTTAAAATTGGATCAGAATTACCATTTTTAGATGAATGACAGCAGTATTTGCATGAAAATTGGCACTAAAAATTCCATCAGCTGACCCAAAATTCTTGTCTTGCCCTGTATTTATATAGGATTGACCTGAATATTGAGCTCCTGCCGACTTAAAATGAAACTTTGATCCTCAAAAGAGTTACACGGGGAAGTATAGAAAACACAAATCTGTACTTATTTAAGGACATTCCTATTGCTGTCATAATGCTTTTATACATACTTCACAACAGAATATTTTTCTTATGTTATTTTGAGTGCTACTGGAAATACCACAGGAGAAAAATTTTTGCAGTATTTCATCCTTCTATTTTTGGTTTCAATTTCTTTTTCTCCTATTTATGAAATATCTACACTGCCAAAAGTCATCAAAATTGTACAACAAACCATAACAGCTCAAATTATATAATGAACTAGAAAAATAAGATTCCTTGGCTATTGAAAGGCCCAATTTAAATGAAAGTCTCATACAAAATCTCAGTACTGAAAATTAGTCTTGCAAAGAACTACAACAGAGTCTTAAGTAAAAAATATTTTGTGGTTTTATAAAACTGTAGGGTTGTTAGTATTTTCTGTATTGGCAAACAGTTTCAGGGAAAATGAATTTTTATCTATTTGAGTATACCTTTTCCCCCTTCATAATGTAAAACATGTAAAATAAAAATTCTGGTCTTTATTTTTTTTTCTAAATTTAGAGCTCTCATCTTTCTCCTTTTGAAAAATTAAAGTTACAAAGGGTACTTTTTTTTTTTTTTTTGGACTGTTGGGTCCTGAAAATGTCACTCAATGGAATTAGCTAGTCCATAGTTGGAAGTCAAGGACTAAAAGCTGTGGAATATAGCAACTGTAAGTCGTACAGCTTGTAAGGAGGGGAGTGTAATTCTAAGAAGCATTCAATTATATTATCTACAAGGAGGTCCAGGATTAGGAAAGACGCATATTTTTTCCATGAGAAATTTAGGACACCTTAGGATTCAGGTTAAGGGAAGTTGCTAGCTGTTCTTGATATCTAGACACTTGCATTTGTAGGCACGCTCCTTTCTAAGCAGCACTTTGTTAAACAAGTTCTTAGCAATACTCAATACTCTGACCCATTAAGAATGTGCTTTAAAATTTAATGTTTCTAAGATTAAAATTTCAGTGAGAAAAATTCATATTTAATATAGAAAAAAATTTCAAGTATATTTTTAAGTAAAAGAAGAGTGATAAAACTATTTCCTAGGTCCAAAGCCAAATGAACAAAAAGAGCTGTGGTATATTTTGAATGTTATTATGTGTCTCTCTCAAACGTGAAGATACAGAAGATAAGGAATATATGTGCTTACAAATTTCCCTGGTCATATTAAGCACCCCCTAAATAAGAATTCATAGTCAATGTGAATTACACAACTCACCATGTATCTGTTGAAGACATTTTTTTCACATTTAGTACTAATCAATTCATACAATTTCTGGCCTTTGTTTAAAAAGCCCTAATTAAAAATGACTGTGTTCTCCAGCTGATTATTGCCAGTAAAAAGAAACTATATAAATGATGGTAGAGAATTTCATTATCTCATAATTTTTTGAATAGGCTTTGGATTAAAATAGTCTCTGTTTCTTGTTAGGCACAATTAAGGCCACTTCCATATCATATGGGCATAAAAAAATGGGAAAACAGGTGTAACTAAAAAAGAATCTCACTTTATAGGATATAATATAATAATATAGATATTAGTAGAACTTGGTATAAAAACTCATTAACACTAAAATAAATAGGGTTTTAGGGTCGTTATGGATTCACATGCTTAGATAAATCATAATTATCACTCATAATTTTTACTAAGAAAATAATCACATTATTTATAGAAGTTTTACAGAAACTTTATAGAAGTTTTTTTTTAAAGTTAGTGGCATTGCATGCTTATCCGACAAGTGTTTTCAATAAAATTTTTACCTAGAGAGATGGAGGGATGGAAGAGGGGGAGAGGGGAAGAGAGCAGGGGAGAGAGGAAGGAAAGGAAACAGAAAGAGACAGAAAGATATTTTTAAAGAAAGTTATTCTCTCAAAAATACTCAATTCAGGAGTTGCAGGTTTAATTTAATGATGAAAATGATGCTATTCATAATTTAATACCCTTTTGTAGTTGTTTCAAAATTGTAGCACAGAAAGAAAAAAAGATTGTAGCACAGTTTTCACTAATTTTTTTAAGCTAGCTAGAAGTCTGCTGCACTTGGCAGATCTGTTGAAATCATACTGGGTTATAAAGCTTTGGGTAAAAATCAAACATTTTAAAAAATATCAAAAGCAAAAACCAGACTAATTAGAAATTAGGGTCTGTTTTCATTTGTGGCTTATTAACATGATCAAAAGATATTAAGTAAAATAAGAGTTCCCAAACTCTTATGATCACTAGTAAATAGTCCTTACAATTTTTAAGGTGACTACATTTGAATCAATTTTCATGTGCTAATATTAGTACCAAATATCACTCCAAAAACTGAACCTTATAATTTGCTTTATATAAGTGGTGATAGGTACCATTAAGGGTATGTATTTTCTTATATTACTTGTGAAACAACCCTGATAAAGTAAGTGAATCTGAAGAAAACTCAGGAAATACTTCAGGTTATATCCACACTCCTTGCACTTGCTTGCTGCCTTTAATAGGTTATACAAAATTGTCTTTTTCCATCCATATATCCCTCAACATATACCTCACTATATACTCCGCTCCATGAGGGCAGAGATCTGTCTAAACTATGGGCTAGTATCCTCGGGTCCTAGGACTCTGACACATCATAGGCAATTAACAGGCATTTGTCCAATTAAAATGTCTTGTCTCTCCAATGGCAAGATCCAATATGTGTCATTAAGGCTCAAATTACACAGTATTTCTAGATAAGTCTAGCAGAGATGCTTAAACTATTACTTAATTGGTCCAAAGGATAAAAGACAAAAATTTCCTTTGCCTCAAAAACGTAGTACCCTAAGAAAGGAAGACAATCAGTAGGTAATTACGATTTACAGTTTATGGCGAATGGAAAACCTATCATTTCTTTAAATCGAATGAACATAGAATATAGCTTAAATCCCTGAACAAGAAAAAGTCCTACATGATCTGGTCTTTCTCATTCTCGACCTCATTTCTTCGCATTCTCCCTTATGTTTCCTGCATTCCGGCTACTTCAGCCTATTTTCTAAACCTTGAATTTCCAAACGCACATATTAGGGTCTTTGCAATTGCTTGTTCCCCTCTATTTGGAATAACTTTTCCCTAGACCTTTGCAGGTACTTTCATTTTCATGAATTAGGTGTCAGACAGAGTTTCCTTTATATCTCTGTCTCAAGAAGATTTCCTTGCTTATTCCCCAGGAACTTGATCTTTTACTATGTTTTATGTTCTTCACAGCACTTACCAATACATGAAATTACCTATTTGTTTAATTGCTCAGAGTTTGTTTCTTCCTCTTAGACTGCCAGATTTTAAGAGGACAAACTGTTTTGTTCACAACCATAGGAGCTGTAGTTCTACTGCCTTGCATTGAACTTGACACAAGATAGGCATGAATTAATACTTGTTGAATCAGCGAATGATAGATGTAAGTGTATAAAACACAGAAGGAACAGTCCTTTGAAGAATGAGAAAAAAGTAGAGCTAAGAGATAGGAAACACTTCCATGCAATATTGTTTGGACTCCTGATTAAACCAGACCTGTAGTCAGATTTTTTTTTTTTTTTTTTCAATGTGAGTGAATACATTTCCTTTTCGCTTGATCCTGTTTGGGTTGGGTTTTCTATGACTTGCAACTGAAAGAGTACCAACAAATACAGTTGTCATTCAGTGGAACCACAAGCTGAAATCCTGGAAAGCTGATTACAATTCTATTTAAATAAGAATATTGTGACCTTCAGAGTCACTCTGAAAAAAAATAATGCTACCTCATTATGGAATGGCGGCAAAGGGACCTCGTAAGGAGGTTACTGTGTGTTGGACTGAATACTTCCTGGGTTTCCTCCCTACTTAAGCTTCTACACTTTTATAAATAAAATGCCTGATACCTTTTGTTCAATAAATGACACTTTTGAATACTTTGGGCTTTGAACTTGTCTTCAGCTTGGAGTGGTATATCTCTTTAATTTTTTGACTCTTTTATCTGCATCGAAGTATTGTGTTGTCTTTTCCCTCTCCATTTTTGTAATATTTAAAAATATCGTAGAATGCTTTCTTCTCTCTAGACAAAAACCTACTGAAAAAATACAACTAATGAATTATTCCATCAGTCTAAATAGGACATTGGTATTTGTTGTCCTTTTAAAAACATATCTATGCTTTGGGGCATCTCTGAGAGAAACGACCGTTAAAATTCTTCCTATTTATGAATAAGAAAGATGTGTAAACAGACTATATTTGATTAAATAGAGAGGGAATCAAATCTGAGATCTAAAGGGTCCTGCATGGGTTCTCTTCTCAGTTCTCCATCCAGATAGTTCAGTACACATGTGGCCTAGCAGGATGCAAAGGGGTTAATCATCAGCTCGAATGAGGCACTGATCATTTATTTAGGTTAGAAAATAAAGGATTTGAACTGATTTGATGTATTATTAGGAAGTCAAAATTATAAATGCTTTCTTAAAAAGGAAGAGAACCATAGAAGTGGGTTTTCACTTTCTTTAGTCTCTGACATAGTAATGATTTACCCTTTTTAGCCATTGATTTAGCCATGAGATGTTCATTGAGGTTGTACTAGATCCTCCTCCCGTACAAAGACACCTTTTCATAATGCCGTTTTCCCTCCCTATACTATTTAGGTTTTAACTGCCTGGTTTTAAAATTAAAATGCTTTAATCCCAGCTTTTTGGATGGTGAATCTTCTTTGGGTTGGATCTATTGTAGAGGGCAACTTTCATTTAGGAAATGTGATTCTGTTGATCTTCCTGTGTCTGCACATGTTCAACATCCTCTTGCTTTCCCCATGGTTTGCATTCTTGAAAAGCTTTGACCTGGCTCATCAGAGCTGGCTGCTGTGTTCCAGACAGGCTCCTGTCAAAACAGACTCAGTACACTGGGGGAACAGAGGCCAGGCCAGTTGAATTCAAGAACATTACCTAAATCCCTCCGTATATTTTGCCTCTTTAAAAAATGTCATGATTATGACTAGTCAATCTCTTTGTTTTATAACTTGTACTGTTTTTCGATGTCACAAATGTGACCAACCCTTCTTTTCCTGAATCATAAGACTCTATGCCCAAATAACCTACTTGGACATTTAATACCACTGTGCTCAGAAAAGCCTGTGTTTAAGTACCTAGCTGTTTGAAATTCCTGTCAACTGAATACAGATGAAAGGAAAGGGGGAGGTCATCACAGGGGTTCTGTTGATAACACTTCATTTAACATATTTCAGTTTAGCAACATGGGACCGCAAAAAGAAAACTATTTTATTTAAAATGACGGGCGACTCTGTTATGTTCTCTGTACATATGTCCCACCCAGGAAGTGATGATAATGATAATGGGTACATTCACAGTTTAACTCTATGGGGTGATTCTTCTCAAATGAATTCACCTCTTGAATATGACACATCCATATCCCATCTCAAAGACTCACAAAATTGTTATTTCACAGATATTGAAATACCAGAGAGAGAAAGGTGCTCAACAGCTCTTCTACGAAACACAAAGCAGTTGTACAGAGCAAGGTATTAGGGAGATTCTAGCATTTAAGTGATATGCCAGACAGTGTTTAAAGCGTAAGAATAGAAAATGGGCAATTTAAATGTGGTTATAATTAGCTGAGGCTAACATCTCCTTCTGTTCTGAAGTTTTAGGAAAAATGAGATACGTGAAGAGTACCAAGTCCAACAGTTTCACAACAGATCAGTGATTTTATCTGATCTTACATTTATAGATGAAGGGCAGTTCTCCTTTTATTAATACGAGTAAAGTACTCTGGATTATTTAGAGATACCACACTCAGAGACAAATTCCAGCCCAGGGTAGTCAATAATGATTATTCGTGATCTAGACCTGAAAAGGTCTAAGAAGAAGTCAAATACTTATATTCTAGGAACTTTTACATATTGGAATTTACATCTCCAGCAACTAGTACTGCCCGAAAGTTTTCATGGCCAGATAAAAGGTAAAAAATATTAAATGAAATTAACAGTTATACTGAACAGTATTTCTCAAACTTTACATCAGGGAATTACTCCTGTGAAAGCCTTAGCCCTTCCTGGTCCATGTAAAATTTACAAAATCCCTTTGTGTGCTTTCTCTTTAAAGAATGTGTTTGTCATAATATTAAAAATAAAGTTTTTATAGTTAGTGTTAGTGGTGTTTCAACTTGATTGTGGTTACACTGCGTGTGGACTTTTGTGTTCAGCCTTTTCCCCCAGATGGCATTACAGAACGCGATCTCAAAGTTAGCAGAAAGCTTATTTCCCACATCTCCTGTTAGAACTAATTTTCAATTAAGATGAATCATGATTATCCTCAGATTTCTTATGTTCCCAACATAATGCTAATCTTGTGTGTGTACCACGGTTTGTGACTCATGGTATTAAGCTACAAAATTCTACCCTGTAGATGAGTGTGTACTGATGTAATGCTTATTTGATAGCATGGCACTAGGTGATTGGTACCATCACGGCAAAAAAATAGGGGCCCTAATAAGAGTCAATGGCAATTCTGGCATCACTAACACAAACACCTGGCCACCAAATCAGAAAAGATCTTCATTACTACATTTGCAAAAGGAAATCAGGTAACAATATAGTTTCACTTCTTGCTTCTGAATTTGAAGCAATATTTATAAGGGTATTGCCGCTGAAAGAATCTAATTGTGTCTGATCGGCTGGCTAGGGCTGTTTGTTTCTGTCTTGTTGGAAAATATTTCTTTCCCTTGTCATAACTCCCAGGTGCTACTGCTGAGCAAATGAGAACATCACTGCTAGAAGTATTTGAAAAGAACAAAAAAGAATTGATTCAGACAATTTACGTGCTCTTGACATTGATAGAGACACAACTGTGACTGAGGAGTATGACTAGGGTCATGGCAAAGGTACAAGAAAAGCACCCAGGAATTCTGTCTTGTCACCAGCTTTTCAAACTAACTATTATTGGTTGTTGCAGGCAATATACAGGTTTTCATCAAATGCCAAGAGACATTTCATAGTATTTGCAAGTTGCTCTTATAATTTTTCCAAGAGGTGGCTACTTTTGCAATGGCAAATCACCTAAGGTGTAAAATTCAGATGGTCAGTACATCTGTGATGTATGAGAATTTCTTGGTAGCATCGAATTTTAAGTCTATTCATTGTCATCAAGTGTGTGAGTGGTGTGTGAGATTGAGTAAAAATATTCTTCCTCCTAACGTGACTATTCTAAGGCTGACGTTAGGTCTATTATTTTTACAGGAAATCATTTGTTCTTACAAAACAAATGTTATCAAGACATCAGTTACTATCACACAGGAAAGGCTATCAAGATTTTTAAAAGAGTGGAACAAATATTTCAGAAAGTCATTTAAATAAGGGAATATGTTGGTATAAAAATGAAAGTCACTAGTAAATTCATCCATCCTGTGACAAAATGCTAAACTACACACAAATCAATTTAAACATTTGTTAAGGAATTTAAACAGATTCAGAGCAGCAATACTGTATATGAGATTCAAGGACCAATATGGCTAAACAATAATTTAACTACATCATTTTCCTTAATATGAAATGTGGAAGTATTTGTAAAATTTCCTTTAAATGGGATGTCTTACACACAAAAGTTCATGATTTCATATTTTCATTCAGTTATTTACCATTTTTAGCAATAAGCTGGCTACAAGGACACACATGAACTACAAGAATATCTCTGAGAGCTAAATATATTTCTTCTTGTTGATTAATGAAAAGAATGGTCCTGGAGTAGAATCCAGAAGAGGGGGAACTAATTTTTAAGAGACAAGTGTACATGTATTAAAAGGGTTTTTTTATGTTAACATCTGAGAAATTAAAAAAAAAAACCTTCTGATGATCTTAATTTTCTAATCACTGGCAAAACAGACTTCTTGGCTTTTGCCTATAACATTAAGGCATTAAAAAAAAAAAAGGAAGAAAAATTAACCAATGGCAATATGTCAGGTATTAATGAAAACAGTTCGTAGGCAGTAAGTTCAAGGACATATAACTCAACAAGCAGCACTACCCATACTCTCCAACGCAGAGTTTGAAGAGACCAGATTTCTTTTTGTGTTTTCATATTTACAGAACACGATTCCTGTTTGCAGTTTTTTTTAGAGGTTCATTGTGAACCCTCTAAAGGTTTCTTTATCATTTAATATTATAAATAATTATGTTCCTAGGCAGCAGTTCAAAGCTCAGTACAGCACTCGTACAACACCACAGGCAGGTCAGGTGACCTTTCTCCAATTCTCCTCTCTCTGGTGCTGAGGACAGACAAAGTGATATGTCTGTCATACGCCATTACCATTAGAACAGAATCTTGTTCTTTTATTACAACTGAACTCCGCCAGATTTCTCAGCAGGAATGCTAAGTGAAATCAATGTCTTGGATTTCCAGGCTGAGCTTGGAGGTCACAGCCACTCTATCATTTCTCAGCATTATCCTTTCTCGTGCGCGCACACACTCCCCAAGCCTCCAACTGGCACACAGCAGATTGAAAACAGCATGCATCAGAGGACTCATGCTGTACAATTTTACAGTCTTTTGGAGCCCCCTCCTTTTGATTCCCCCCTTCCATTTTTTGCAAATTGCAAATAAGTTTTGTTTGTGTCCTTCTCTAGAGTTGTGAGTCAAAGGCAAAGGCACACCTAGGAAGAAGGGCAGGCAATAAAACCCGGAGAACATGGTTGATTTTTGACAGCTGCCAATAAGATCATTTTCCTTACATCATCACCTGGATGTGGCTGACAATTGCATTGTTCCAAACAATAAATATATCTTCCACATAAACCATTAATTTGGTTTACGCCAGGTAGATATACAGACACGTAAAGCTCATTAATAATTCTATTTTTTTAAAAAATAGGCATGAAAATTCAGCAATAAAACATGCAGAAAATACCTATAGGACACTAAGAATTTATTGTTTAAAAATATAAATAGAACAATGAATGATAGCTATTCTATATAAATAAAATAGCTTTGTGAAGTGAAAATGTTTATAATGCCATGTTTAATGTCAGTTTCATGCTGCAAGAAACTAAATTCATGTATTGAAATGAGTCCTCTTTATTTACTATTGGTTGTATCTTTTTGGCCATGTTCTTCATTAAAATGAAAACAGTAATATTTACTGGTCTGACTACTTTTAAAGTGCTAAACTTACTGCTAAGCTAGAACACAAGCACATTTAAGACCTCTTTTCTGACAGTAAGAGTGTTTGTAGAGAGTGTGCTAGAGGACACTGAGCAGAGAAAGGACATATTTTTATTCAATCATGTTATTACCTAAAAAGAGGCATTTTGCTGTTGGTTAAACTTTTAATGTCTTTTACACAATTGCAAATGGGAAGAGACACAACATCTACCATTTTCTTAAACTTTATGTGATAGAAAATTCAAGCAGGCTAGTTTTTAAAAAATTATACTGAGCTTTAAGAATAAACCATAAGATATATTTTAAAATTATGTATAATCATAAGTATAGAAACATAATCCACTCTTTCACTTGTACTAAAAAATGGAGGTTTTTGAAACTACAGAAAGTGGCAAAAGATTTTCACTGAGACAGATAATAAGTCGTCTTTGCACCCGGTATATAAGGCTCTATAGGGTTTATGAATGACTAGAACCACAGAACTCATAAAGCAATGTTCTAGTCTTGGCAAAGCAAACCTTCAATCACTTCTGAATTTGCCATGATGTCCAAAAAAAGTATCACTGTGGCTACTGCTCAGTAAACATTTGAATGGATGGATGGATGAATGAATGAATGCATAGATGCATAAATGGATGAGGCTGACTGACATCAAAAGCTTCATGATTATTTGAGTAAGTAAATTGGGGAGAAGATAATAATGATAAAAAGTTATTTTAGAGGTAATAAAAAAAACCCATTAGTTATTTACAAGTGAACTATATAGTCTAAAGTCATAAAATGAAATGTCTTAATGTAAGCATCATTATGAAACATGGTGTGAAATCACATTAATAAATCAAGGGGAAAAAAACAGAGAATAATACCTCACGGAATTATTTGTGTGTGACGGTGACTATGCTGCTACAGCTATTTATTTTACTCAAAATTAGCCCTTACATGCAATATATTAAAATTGCTGGTCCATGAAGACCTCAAAATATCACTGCTTTAAAATTAAATTTTAGTTCACAAATGTTATAATTGTTACCAAATTTTTAAAAAAACTAGGCTCTACTGTGATTATAAAGAAAAGCAGATCAGATCTTGGGTGTATATTAGGCACAGAACATGTAAGGTCCATTCCACAGCTGAAATAGTTCTGAAAGGGTGCGCTTCTACATTTCCCAATATCACAGCCGTGTGTACAACAATTGGAACTGTATCTTTGCACATGGAGCAGGTGAATCACGGTCTACGTTCCTTGTCCAGGTTAAGTTACGCTTTCAAATGCATTTACCTCTTAATAATGTGGAAAAGGCCCTTAAGAGACTTGAGAAGATGGAGGCTGGTGTATACTTTCCCAACCGACCCCTTCTCTTTCTCACTTCCCTTCTGTATTGATACATTAACTGTGAGAGGCACCTGTCAGAGTACTAGAGCAGGATTAAAAATAATCTTATTATTATTATTAATCTTATTATTCTTAGAGTTTCTTTCTCTTTCAATACTTTAAATGATTTTTTATCTGTGTATTCTTTTCAACTGTTGAGACTACTCCTACCCTGTTACTCCTTCCAATATTTTCAATATGGCATTTGGGAAATGGAGAACGGAAACAATATTCTAGCTAATTCAGCAAAAGTTGTTATTTGGGGGGGTAAACTAACTGCATCAGATTTTTACATAACATTTTCTAATAGAAAATATGTGCTGTTATTTCCCTAAGTAATCTCAGGAAAAAATACTTTATGATCACTCTTCTGTCTTCTTTCACAGAAAGTATAATATATTCACATAGCCTCGTCTAAGACCTTGAGATCTTAAAACACAAAAATATTTCAGCTTCAAATTTTTCTGCTTCTCTCTTCTAAGACAAAGAATAAGTTATTTGAATCCTCTCCCCACCAATCCTTGTCCATGTTCTCTCAAGAAATGTTTCCTTAGTTCCCAAAAGAAAACTATTTCTAAACAGTCCTACTTCTGACACTATTATTATCTTCATATCTTTCATGAAAATCTTATTGGGTGGATGATATATCTAAAATTAAATCCATACTGCATCACATTATAGCAGTTATTGATATTAAATAAAACATTTTCTGTATGGCCTATCTGTACTCACATTTTAAGGTCTATTTCGGTTGCCCCTTTTTTGGGAAACCCCTCCCAGGATCTCTCATTCAAAGTAATGTGTTTGTCCTAATAACTTCCAATGCACTTTATCTGTAACTTTTTATAAGGCTTTGTTTCATAGAGTGGGTACCTATTTGATAAGACTGTAAGCTACTTGAGTACAACATATCTATCTTATAAATCTGTACATCACTCACATTTCCAACTATGGCTGTCAGTGGATGTTTATTGAATATATGAATGGCTCAATATATGTATGTTACTGATCCTTATTGATCCTACTACACTCTTATCTCCTTGAAGACCCAGAGGTTAACCCATTGCTGGCACATAATAGATATTCAATAAATGTCACTGAATGAAAAGTAAAACTGTAAATGGCAAGATATGTAGCTTCTTCAAAAGGGTACCTTGCTTTTGGGTGGTGGGCTGTTTGTGCTCTTGTCTGTGTGAATGCTGGTAGGAGATACAGCAGCACCGAGGTTGCTTTGGGGAATGCCTGGGAGCTTTCCTCCTGGAGATACCTGCATTGCAGCTAGCTGGGCAGCATATAACTGCTACAGAAGAAAAAGGGAGAGAGAAAGAAAAAGAGAGAGAGAGAGAGAGAGAAAAAAAATGACTATCATTAATAAAATAAATGCACCTCTCAGAAAGTACCTATATTCATATGTGGTAGTTTTCCTGTGAGTTTTCTTGTTTACCACCCTGGAACATTTAAAGAAAGAATTTGTCATCTCAACTTTCATGACTTACTTCTCTAGGGAGAAATGACAGATGCCGCATATGTGGGATATCAGCTTTAGGATGTCCACGGACTCCAAACAAATAACAGACATTCATGTTTACTCTTTCTCAATGACTAGGGAAGACAAGTATATCATAATATTTGGTCAAGACCTCTTTTCGCTCTATTTTAAAAATATACACGGTGTGTCACAAAAGAATGCAGCTTCATATACAAAGTAATTTTCTTACTATCCATATTGGTTCTTTTTTTTTTTTTTAACTTGTTGAAATGGCACCTGTAACAAGTCTTTTTCTAATCATTAGTTGTATAGAAATACCAAAAAAGTCATTGAAAGGGAACGGAAGGAGAGTATTTGAAGAACATTATCTGGTCAGTCTACCTACATTGATAAAATTAACTGGATGCTTGCCAGAAGTCCACTTTATGTCATGATATATAAACACAGACAAACCTGAAATTATCTTGAGGATTAGGGTTTTAAGAAACACTGTCTGAAACATGCACTCTTCCACTAAGCCACTACATAGTAATTCTTATTAAATAACCAGTAAAATATTCTTCAACAAATCAATTTAATAAGAAGAAAATTTCACCTTGATAATAATTGCCATAGGATATAGTATCTTAAAACAAGGAGACTATTTTAGATTCAAAGAGTCACATCAAATGTTTAGATTAATTCTCTTTTCATCCCCATTTAGCAGTATGTGAAAATTTTAAGATCTGGATAAGAAAAAATATTGTGTGTGTGTGTGTGTGTGTGTGTGTATGTGTGTGTGTGTGTATGTGTGTGTGTGTGTGTGTGTGTGTGTGTGTGTGTGTGTGTGTGTATGCTAGAACTTCTGTAATAAAAAGACTGGTACTAAAGAAAAAAAGCTCTCAAAGAAAAGTATTGTGACATATTTTATCTCAATTTTTCTCCACTAGAGAAAATTCAAGGATAAAATTGCTCAGGATAAGCCAGAGAACTTGATAAGTTGGGGTCTCTCTAGAAACAAAAGTTTAAAACCTGAAGACAGGCATATATTTACATGAACATACACATATATTGTTCACAGTTACCGACACTACGGTCTAAATGAAACAAAACATTAAAACTATTGACAAAATTATGTTTTTTTTTTAATGCCAACTAATGCAAGATACATTCTTACAAAGAAATACCAGAGGAATAAATTTATACTATCAATAATGATCATCCCTTCTCCCCAAGTGTGTGTGTGTGTGTGTGTGTGTGTGTGTGTGTGTGTGTGTGTGAATAATTATATTATTCTTTATTTTGGTCAGTGAGAAAGAAAAATAAGATTTAATTAATACGTCTTACACTGCATAAAGAGTAAAAGGATATGATGTCAAACACAATGACTGAGAGTTTATCATTTTTTTAAGTATCAGAATTGATCCACTTCCCACACTTGTATTAAAAACCTTTGCTTTATATCCTACGATCAAAAAAGGATTTTTCTCTGTCCTTACCCCAAACTGTTCATGAAGAAAACAACCAATATTCCAAGATACCACTTTGCAGATTTAAATTTTGTCCACTGAAATACATGTATTGAATTACATATACTGAATTAAAAAATATTTTTAAAAAGTATCTGGATTGCTACATTATATATTATAAAATTAAGACTGTATTATATATTATATCCCTGTCTTTAAAAATTATTCAAGTGGGTATTATGCCTAGACACTAACAATCCATATTATTGGTTTAGTATACACTAAGTATAGGATTGTTTCATAACTACTAAAGATGGACATGGGACATTTTAACATCTGTAGACAAACAAATGTGAACAAAATAATTATTCGAGATTTTAATGATTACTAAGAATCATTTCATAATTTGAAAAAATTATTGATTACTTGAGTTACTTAATTAAAGATGGACCACTCGTAAAAGATGACTCAATGTTCAAATATTAATCTCTATAGACAGACTCACAACTTGCGAAGAAGTATTAAGCACTACCATTGAAAATATAATATAAATATACTGTGAAACACTTTATTGAATGTAAAGGTTAGAGATGACATTTGGAATAAAGAGTATCATAGATATTCTTTCATCATTCAAATAAATGTATTTATTTTATCTTTTAAATATGAAATTAAGATTTACCTTAATTAAACTGTCCTAAGAAATGCTTTTGAGTAGAAAAAGGAAAACACCTAAATTTTTAAAACAGGTGGACTCATTTAAGTATTTTTATAAGAACAGTATGGTACCATCCACCTTACTTGCATACAATATAGAGATTTAAAGTGATTTACGATAAAAATGTCAGGAGCTACTAGTCAATCATTAGGTGGCTCTTCATTTCTTTCTGTCTCCCATATCCCCTTCCTCATATTTGGCTTTCTTCTACTTCACCAAGGGTTGGAAGTGGGAAATATCTATTTCCAATACATTTTACTCTGTGTGAAATATACACTCTTCTTACATTTACATTATATTATGGAAGCATGAAAAAGGCCTCAAGTCTTAGAGGATCTAACACACTTCAAGTCTGCACGGATAAAATAAACCAGAAATTGTAATACTTCTGTGTCCTAATTTGGACCAAATTCACAAGTTAAAAGGAAATTTCAGTAGTTTTAAAGAAGCTGACAGTGTTCCCAATAGCTGGCTACTATGTAAGGGTGGGCAACTTGCCGAAAAGAAAACAATGGTGCTGTGACTTATTTTAATTCAACCTTTCAAAAAATGAAGCTCACCTGTCCATGCATTAAAATGTGTGTGCTGACTACTTTTAAAACAAGGGAATCAAGAGATGATTATTATTTTATTTCATTTATTACATGTTCTTGAAGCAAAATCAAGAAGAATAGTATAGAACCAGTGGCTGATCTTGTTGAGAGGGAAGGGTCACAGAATCTAGCAGCAACTGGGAGGCCATCGGAAGCAGCAAACATCCTGTGAACTATTAGAGCCTACTCTCTTATTGTAGATATCTCAGTAATTATGTATCTAAATGCTTTTTTTAAAGTTTATTTATTTATTTTGATAGAGAACGAGGGCATGAACAGGAGGGCAGAGACGGGGCGTGGGAGGGGGAGAGAACCCCAAGCAGGCTCCACACTGTTGGCGCAAAGCCCGATGTGGGGCTTGAATTCACAACTGTGAGATCATCACCTGAGCCTAAACCAAAAATCAGATGCTTAACCGACTGAGCCAACCAGGCACTCCTATCTATATATTAACTATATCTTTTTTTTTTAAAACAAAAACCTGGCTAACATTTTTCTTTAAAAGACTGCAGATAAAACCAGAGTTATACATAAGATATATTATGATAAATATACTTTTATGGAAAGCAGATAAGTTGTTCTAAACATCAGAAACAAATTGAGAGATCCTAAACATAAACAGCTAAAGCTTAATATCCATTGATTACTTAGTGTCTTCTTGGTGCTCATAGGTCCATAAGTATGTGGGTGTGTGTATATAAGTAACCTACTTTCATTTCAAATTGCTCCATAAACCCACATTCTTTGTCTCTGTAGCTCTTTCAAGGACCCATGGTTCTCTACTTCTAGTGTTCTTCTACTGGAACAGCTAAAAGTAGGGCAAACCTGAATTCTAATAGCAGTTCTGAACTAGTGACCTTGGGCAACTAAACCAAGTCACAGTTGCTTCACCTGCAAATTCAGGATAAATAAAAATGAGCTTATAGGGTTGATGTGAGAGATAAATCACATAATGAGTATCAAATACTCAGAAAAACACATGACAAAGAATGCTTAACCAGTAAGTAATAGTTACCATCAAGAAAGAAACTAACAAGGCAATATATATGTGCTGACTTCCTACTATACACTCTGGACTGTGCTAAGTACAGTGGAAGATACAAACAATGTATAAGCATAGTTTCTTCCCTAAATCAAGATTTATAAACATAAAACAATGAGCATATAAGTGTACAATAACAATATGCCACTTTTAAAGTTGTGAAGGTAAAGGAAATGAGTCAGTGTGATCTCATATGTTTTCATAGAAGAGATGTAGCGAAGCTAGGAATAAAAAAGAAGGTGGCATTCTAGAAGAGAGAACGGTTTAAAGACACAGGAGCAGGAAAGAGGTAGTTGTGCAAAGGGAATATAGAGGACGGTGTGGAACAGTGAATGGCAGAAAAGACAGCAACTAATTGAGTGCATAGCCTGGGAAGAGTAAATCAGTGCTGGGTTTGTAGGCTAGTTCACCTTATAGAAGATCTTGAAATAAAGACAAAGAGTTTAAATATACTACGTGGGCAAGAGAAAGCTACTGGATTTGTGAAAGCAATATATGTGATGTTTTTAACTAGAATAAAGATAAGACAAGGTATTGGTTATGAGGTTATTAAAATTTAGGAGCAATAATATTTTTAAGTTTATTTATTTATTTTGAGAGAGAGAGAGAGAGAGAGAGAACGCACAAAGAAGCAAGGGAGGGGCAGAGACAGAGGGAGAGGGAGGATCCGAAGCATACTCCGCACTGAGCCTGATATGGGGTTTGAACTTGTGAACCATGAGATGATGACCTGAGCTGAAACCAACAGTCAGATGTTTAACTGACTGAGCCACTCTGGTGCCCCAGTAATGAAAATTTTAATGATAATTTGAGTTGAAGTAACAGTTGTGGAAATAAAGATGAAAAAATGACACCAACTCCATAACAAGGGAGGCACATGAGTGACTACAAATTAACTGGGGAAAAGAAAAGAACAAATGAAACAGAAGAACAGAATGAATAGTATAATTTATATAGCCTTTATTTCATAGAATATGTAAGTATTCACCTATCACATATTCTCATTTGTGTGCATAGTCATTATACTATGTTGTTAGACAGCTAAAACACACGTAGTTTATGTTTTGAAAAAAGAAAGAACTAAGTCACACAGATTTTTCTATAATTCATATCGTGATAATGAAAATGCTAGAGCCATTCCATCTACGTCCCCTATAGTTCATTAATTTTTTCTTTTTAAGTATTAAGGGTATGATGTATTGTATCTGTAACAGCATGACCTTGAGTTATATTTATCTTAAACATAACCAGTATTATTTTTTCCTGTAATGTACACCACATGTACCCAAGCACTACTAGGCAGTGGGCTGATAGTTCACCAGTGGGCATCCTTCCTGTTGAGCTAACAGGGTGGGGTCAAAACGAAGATCTGATGGGATGGTAACGAACAGATATTTTAACCTGTGCTAAGGAACTGTTGCTAATTTCAGGGAAAATAGTAGAGTTGTGTTTGGACAACTTGGCCTTTAAACCACCATTAGATATGATTGTATTTCCTTACAGAGGTAGCCATTTTTACTCAGCTATCCTAAGCTAGTGGTGATACTCAGTGAAACGGGTGGAGAAATTCCACAAAACAGACTATTTAAATTTAAATTCTAAAGAAGACTATTTCCTTTCATCCTTGAGATGGTAAAATTTTGCCACTTTTTCTTAATAGGTTATTCTCCCCAAATTGTTAAAATTACAAATTCTCCCATCGTTGCTACCCTAGGGCCTAACTACCATCTGGAGTATTTGGATTGAAAGTATTATGCACTGACAAAAATATCTATCACTGGTTGGTCCCTCAAATCATTTACTGACTGGTAAACTCCTTGAAGGCAAGGGTTTTGTCTCTATTATTTAATGCTTTCTCAGGAAGTCCTAAGGCAAGGAAAAGTAGAAATGAATAAAGGCAGAAATGAACTGCATAAAATAATACCATTAATTTTCAACAAACATAAATCTCTGGTACATATTTAATATATATTTAATAATAGTAACTTTTTGTGAAAGATCTTTTAAAGACCTAGAAGGAAATGGTAATGCTTTTACTACTTGAGGAATTAGAGAAAGGACGTAACAATGATGTTGATAAACCTTCCCATCCATCCATCTATTTCATTTACTTACAGGGACAAAGAAACAATGCATTTCAAAATCTTATCAGGTTAGGAACAGAATATAGTATAACATACTTACAGTAGCCATCATTATAATAGTAAATGATAAGTAAATGTGGACTTATGAACCAAAAACCTGATAAAGATTATGAGAAAAAAGTTAAGATCTTAAAAAAAAAAATAGAACCAAGCATGTAAGCATATAGATACTCAGCTGTTTTGGAAAAGACAAATAGGAAATGCCTTCTTTCTGATACAGGGATATATATTTACTCACTGAATCCTAAGTATTTATTATTCAGAGAAGAGAAAGGTATTCAGCAGGGGCTATGGTTGTTAGACAGAAGATGTTCTTTGGGATCCTTTCCTCTTGGTTAGTTTAAGAGATCCTTTGATCTTGGCTAGATCCTTTTTTCTTGGTTAATTTTCTATTTTTTCTTCGTTTTTTTTATTTGAGAGAGAGAGAGAGCATATGCATATGAGCCAGGGAGAAGGGCAGAGGGAGACAGAGAGAATCCTAAGCAGGCTCCATGCTTAGCACAGAGCCCAACATGGGGCTCAATTCCATATCCATAGGATCATGACCTGAGCCGAAATCAAGAGTCAGACACTCAACATACTGAGTCACCCAGGTGCCCCTCAAAGGTTAAATTTCATTTGAAATGGGATCTATTATCAGATCTCCCTTTTGTGTGCAAAAGCAATCTAACACGATATACTGGCAATTACTCAGGAGCCAGTAGCAAATGATGGTGTATGGTTTCAGCCAACTTTCTTACCTTCCTTTACTGCAGGCTTGGATTAGGACATGGGGACATTCTTATTGGGAAAATAGTGCAAAATAAGTAATGTTCACCATTATCTCTCCACCTCTACCCTTCCTTTCTCTGACTCCCCAAATCTCTCCTCCCCAAATCACAAACTTTATCATGTTAGGTAGGAGAGCTGGGTATGAAAAGCATTTAAAGAAAAAAAAAATTAAAATCAAGACTGAAAATGTTGTCTTTCCTAAATGGTATGTAGTAAAACATACTGATTCCTTAAGTAAATTTGTAAACATTTACATTGCCATTATCTGAATGAGGAGTGCTAACAGATGGCATAACCATTTCATATAATTTTTGCTAAATTAATTGTTTAAAATTATTTCTATAAGTAGAATTATTTTCTCCAAATGAAATATACAAACATCAATACGTAAATGAGAGAAAAAAGAGGTATACTAGATACCTGAATTTTACATATTTTTAATATTTAATCAAATGAGGCCAATCAGATTGTTTTAATCTACCCTAAGACTATAAATAGGCTTGGGATGAAAGTTGAAGTCCTTTAATCAGCCTTGAAGGTCAAGAAAGCCCTAACTCAGAAATAAGCAGTAGTCGCTTCTAAACTTTCACATACGCAGGCATGTATAAACCTAAATTTTTAAAAAGAACATCATAGAACTAAAAACCCCCTGATTAGTAGTCCCTTGAAGTTCAAATATACACATAAAAATGGCAGAAGATTTTTATCATAAGTGCAGGGACTGAAACCTGGCAACAAAAATTAACATACATACAATGTGTTAACTACTTAGATTAGAGATTTTCAAATGTATGTGTTGTCATTTATTATGGTTTAAAAAATAGGTAAATGTGTACTTCTCTCAAGTTTAAATCAAACTTAAAACTGTATGTTAGATTTGATGTGTAAGAAGAGCATTTGTTTGTTTTTTTAAGGGAAGAAACAAGGAGTAACGTTTGTGAGGAAAAAATTCAGAAAGCAATTTCAAGGCTCCATAAGTGTTATCTTTATAGCTTAATTTCAGCTTCTTAATGTAACTTAAATGTGGAGTTTAAAGAGAAACTAATGTACTGGAGAAAATCTTTCAAAACATATCAGCATGTTTCGATGTGAATAAATTTGCATTGCACATTATTTTTCATAATGTTTCTTCACAGAAAATTATCAAAGCAACTTGAGTTTAAACATGGACTTCTTTCCCTAACATTGTCAGCTCTTCTTTCTGATGTTATCCAAGTATACTGCAAGAAAAATGGGATAGGTCGTAAATTTGCTGGATCCCACGGCAAACATGCAAAGAGAAACTCACACGGCAAATTGATAAAAACTTACAATTTACAAATTAAGCTAATGAAGTATTTAATAAAATGTTTTGTTCCCTCATCCTGACAAACATACCTCCAAAATACCAGAAATGCAAATGAAAACCACAAGGATGACTATTATCAAAAAACTAGAAAATACCAAATGTTGGCAAGAATGTGTAAGAATCAGGACCTTGTTGATTGCTGGTGGGAATGTAAAACGGTGCAGCCGGTATGGACAACAGAATGGTAGTTCCTCTAAAAACTATATAGTATTTGCATATAATCCAGCAAACCCACTTCTGGGTATATGCCCAAGATGATGGAAATCAGAGAGTGTAATAGATATTTGTACACCCGTGTTCACGGCAGCATTAGTCACAATAGCCAAACGGCTGAAGAAACCCAAGTACCCATCGCTGGAGCAATGGATAAACAAAGTGTGTTATAAACCTACTGTGAAATATGATTCAGCCTTAAAAACAAAGGGAATTCTGGGGCACCTAAGTGGCTCAGTTGGTTGAATGTCCGACTTGCACTAAGGTCATGGCCTCATAGTTTGTGAGTTCGAGCCCTGCGTCGGGCGGGCTCAATGCTATCAGGGCAGAGCCTGCTTCAGATGCTCTGTCTCCCTCTCTCTCTACCCCCCTACCTACCTCTCGTGTGCTCCATCTCTCCCTCAAAAATAAATAAACAAAAAAAAAATACAAAGGAAATTCCGACACATACTGTGACATGGATGGTCCATGAAGACATTACGTTGTGCTAAATGAAATAAGCCAGTCACAAAAGACCAAATACCTATGATTTCATTAATACAAGGTGAAGTGTTTAGAGGATTTGTGCAAATTTCATAGAGACAGAAAGAATGGTGATTGCCGGAGACTGGAGCGAGGTGGGGAAACAGTTTTGGGAAGATGAAAATTCGGGAGATGGTTGGTGGTGATGGGTGCACCACAATGCAAATGTGCTTATTGTCATGGACTGTACATTTTAAAATGGCTAAAGTGGTAAATTTTCTGTTATGCATATTCCTGCCCCCACCTCCACACAAATGATATGGAGGGAAAGTTTGAATTTAGATTCTTGATCTCCTTGGTGCTCCTGTTTGGGCCCACAGCCTGCACTCCTCCTCCTGTTCCCAGCACCATTCAAGAGAAGATGCTTGGCTTTGGTCCTAGGTGGCCTAAATTCCTTTTAGTGACTGACTTGCAAATGCTTTCTAAAGTAGGGTCCAGAGTGTGGCATGGCTACCAGCCCTGCTAGACATGAGCCTTTAAGGAAGCCCAAGATAAAGTCAGAAAGATATTCCAGGCAGAGTAAACATAACATGCAAAGTTATAGCATTAACCTTTAAATCAACTGAAAAAAACATATCTATAAGTATTTAAGATTTTTCCAAATACCACATAGGCCACTTTTTAAAACAGAGCCTCTCCCCTTCCCCTTTTAAAATAAAAGAACATGTTCATTCTACTTATTCTAGGCAGGATGTGAGGTTGCTCTATTTTACAGTCACCACTCTTGGAGCAATGCTAGAAGAGACGAAACAAAACGAGATCCGGTTTCGTTCACGCAGCGTAATGTTCTTAAGGCTCCTCCTTGGTGCAGCGTGTATTAGCAGTCTGTTCCACTGCATTGCTGAAGAGTATTCCTTTGTATGGATAGATCATATCTGTGTGTGCATTTATCCAGCGGATAGACGTTTGGATTGTTTCCAGTTTTAGGCTATTATGAATAATCCTGCTATTGAACATTTCTGTACAAAGTCTTTGTGTGTTTTCATTTCTCTGGACTATCCAATTCCTGGGATTGGATTTTCTCAGTCATAGGGCAAGTTCAGGTTTACTTTTTTAAGAAACTTTCCAGACTTTTCCAAAGTAGCTGAACCATTTTGAATTTCCACTAGCCGTGTTATTATGAAGGTCCCAGTTTCTCTGTATCATCAATACTTGGTATTGTCTACCTTTTTGACTATAACTGTTCAGTCGGAGAGAACTGGTATCCATTATAGTTTTAATCTGCATTTCCTCAGTGACCAAGGACATTGTGCATCTTCTCCTGTGCTTCTTGGTCATTTCAATGTCTTCTATGATAAAAATGTCTAGTTGGTCTTCTGCTTTTTTAAAAAAAATGAGCTGTCTTATTATTAGTTGTAAGAGTTCTTAATATTCAAATTTGATTGTTAAGAATAAAACCTACCAGAGAAACTGTGTGAGGGTCCAGTTTAATAGTATAGCTATTAGGAAAAGGTTCATAATGATAAACAACATAATGACAATACAAGAGTAATACAATTAAACGTATTTTCCTCTCACATACATTTTTACATACTTACATAATGACACATTTTTTATCCTTTAATTTTCAAAAAATCCTAACAGAGAAGTACAATGATGGTTGTGAAGGAGTATTCACTCTTTGTCCCCATCAGGGAATATTAGCATGGTAAAGCAAGCTCTGAAAGTTGATGACTTTTAGTAACCACTAAGGCGACTTCTGGAAAAAAAAAATGAAGACTAGAGAGTTAGTGCTGTCTCTGAAGACGAGACTCTTTTCCTGGTCAAGTCTGCGAGGGTGAAAGAAAGTCTTGGGGTAAGGGAGTAAATGGTTAGAGTTCTCTCCTAACTTCCTTGGTGGTTAACCCCTAGAAGTGGGGCGGGGTAGGTAGGGGTGTGAAGCATTTCTCCTGCTGCTTCACCCTCATTACACAGTCCAAGGAGAAGGGTGGTTGGGGGAGGGGAAGGGTGCCTAGTTGGATGTGGGAAGGGTGTTCACTTAATCTCTAGTTTAGAGTTCCAACTGGGGAGTTTTTCCCAAGGGAGAGAAGGAAGTGACAATCTGGGTATACCAGGAACTAGAGTCACTTGGAAAAGCAAGTTCAAGTAAATATACACAATGTGATGGATCCACAATCTGCTGTATTCGGACACAATTCCTAAGGAAACTTGAGGGCAAGAAAGAAATGTATCAAACTGAAAGAGTAAGTAAATGCAGACTTCCTATAGATTTGTCCAAAACGGAGGATAACTAATAGCCAGTATATCAAGGGTGCAGAATTAAAAAAAAAATGAAGAAGTTGAAGGTATGGGAACCTAAGAGTTTCAATATCAGGTTACACAAGGCAATGACTTAAGTGGACAAAGCCTCCAAAAGACTGGATGGCCAGCTGACACCTAGAGGTGAGCTCAAGATGGCAGGGGCGCAAGACACAAGGGAAGAATAAATGTTATCCACTTCAGAGAAGGAATTTTCTGCCTTCAGAGAAAACAGGTGAGCTGTGTGGAAAGCATGTCTGAGAAAACAAGGGGCTGGCTGGCAGGGGCTCCAAGGCAGAGACTCCTGCTATTATGACCCATACTTCCTAAAAGCATCACCCCTGGATGATACACCTTGGAAAAGCTGGAATACAAAAGTAAAATATTATATCTGGCTAGAGTGCAGTTTTACCATTAGGAATCTATCATGAATACATGTACAGACGCGATAACGTTATATATGTAAAGCTGCGATCACCAAATGTTAATAATACACAGACAATCTTTATTACTTTATTCCAAATTCAGTCCCACTCAGTGTGATACTTGGATGGAATACGGAGCTATCAATGAGGGGTGGAGTGTTGATAGGGTGTGAAGATGGCATCTTGATAAAAATTAAAGAACACATTTGAACTTACTTAAATTGTAAGACCTTTTTCACAGGTATGATGCTCTCAAGCTGTTTCTGTCACACTGCAGATACTGAAGCGGATAAATAAGAGATGCTTCAAATGTACTGGATTTTAAAAAGCTTTCTTCGTGTTGTTAGACACCAATAAATCTTGAACAGTTAGAAAAAAACATTTTGACTTTTACAATTGAAGCCGTTCCTTAAAGATCCAGATATATTTGTGAGAGTCATGCAAGAAAACACGAACGGATAGTTTATCTCTCTCTCTCTCTCTCACTCCCTCCTCGATTTTTCTACCCCACAAGCCATCTTCATGTACTGCACAGTAATCCATTACAATATGTTCCAACATCTGCCTCCCCATATGATGTATGACCTATTCGATTGACCCTTTTTATGCCGCTCCAGACTTTCTGCTCGTGACTGCAGGAGGATGAGCGCTCTGCATCTATTCCTGAGGTCACTAACCAGTAAATACATCTCCATTTGGCAAGGTAAAAAGGGACACTGGCTGAAAAGGTCTGCAAATCTTTTCTATATCAGTGACTATCTTCATAGCTTTAATTAGTTTAATTTATGGGGGAAAAAAAGCACTGCTGAGTTTCCTTTCAAAGTAACAATAGGAGGAGAAATGCTTGTTTACCAAGGGGAAAAACTCCGTTGTTATCGCATATTGTTTTTTACTATAGGAAAGCTGAGTATTATCAGAAAGACCTTTCAAGCAAATGCGTGTCTTTGACTAAGTTCGTAATTGTGAAATCATTGTTCATTTTACCCCAATACATTGGGGGCGGTATGTAATAATAATCAAAACATTAAAAATGGTGAACATTTTTCTTCAGTAAAAAAGAGAAATCGAGTGTTAAGTCATATTAAATCAGACTATATATTATTTTGTATATTATAAAAAAACCCTCTTCCAGATTGCATTCTTGCTGGAAGCTTGAAAATACTTGGCACATATGGGGAGAGGCAGTGCAAGAGCCATGATTTTCTCAGTGACTATGAAGTGCCACTCACTTTGCTAGAAGTCTGCATGCTATTTCAGGGATCACCATAACAAGTCTGTGTGTTCAGTGGGGGTGGTTCGAAAACTTGACAAAGATAAAACAACTAGTAGTTTCAGAAGTCTGGGTATTCCCTAAAGTTTTCCTTTCTACTATGTGACATATAAATTGACCATATGAGGGTAACAATGTTACTATTAAAAATGCTTTCCAGGGTCCCTGGGAGGCTTAGTTGGTTAAGTGACCAACTTCAGCTCAGGTCACGATCTCATGGTTCGTGAGTTCAAGGCCTGCATCGGGTTCCAAGCTAACGGTGCACCGAGCCTGCTTCAGATTCTCTTTCTCTCCTGCCTTCTCTGCCCCACCCCCACCTGCAGTCTCTCTGTCTCTCTCAAAAATAGAAAAATAAAAAATAAAAACTTAAAAAAAAAGGCCCTCCAAACTTAAACGTTACGTGATGAATTGTCTTTACTGCAGTGGAATCCCCCTGCCTGCTGACCAAAGGAAATAGGGATTTTCCCTAAGCTCTGAGCCAATGAGAGTTTACAAGCCCAGGGGTTAAAAGCCAATGAGAGTTTACAAGTCCAGGGGTTAAAAGGCTTTAAGAGTAAAAGACTTCTTGCATCACTAGTGACAGAACTCTACTCTCTCTGAAGAAAGCACAGCCATTTAAGACTTTTTTCTCTAGTTGTTTTGTTTTACTGCTGGTACCTATAGACAACACATATGATGGGTTAAAATTAAAAAGAATTCTTCCTATGGATTTCTACCTTATTTGTTCCTTCATTTTTCTCTTGTAAACTTTTATGATTAAGAAAAAAATAGGTATTATATTAGTGTTGGTTATTTGACTATATAAATGTCTAAATTTCAAGAGAAATCTGGACACAGAATGATAATAGCAGCAAAAATAATCATAACAACTTAAACTTATAGGACTCTTACTGTGTGCCAGGCCCATGTTGTCTCTCTCTGAACCTTAGGAAATAGATACTGTTCTTATTTTGCAGAGGAGACCACTGAAGCACAGAGAACAGTAAAAGTCATTTGTCCAAAGTCCTATACATAAGAGGCAAAACTGAGGTTAGAATCCAAGTCTTTACAGAGTTCATAACTCTTAACCAATGCCTTATGAACATCTTTTCTTCCCACTTAAATACAATAGTAGAATTTGGGTCTTTTGGGAAAAGAGCTGGACAAGCCCAGGCAGGGCAATTCTAACAGTCCTTCTGACAGAGCCTGGGTTCTTATGATAAGAACTATATCACGGCAGACGTAGTGCAGAAAAAGGCATGAGATGTAGCCAAGAGGACATTCTTCCTAGCATTTTCCTCCTCCTTCTTCTTGGCCACTGCCGGTAAAAAAAAAAAAGGTTCAGTCTGGTTTGCTTTTCAAGTCATGGTGTTTTCAGGGCATGTAAGAGAGAACTATGAGGGATGCCTGGGTGGCTCAGTCAGTTGAGCGTTCGACTTCGGCTCAGGTCATGATCTTGCGGTCTGTGAGTTAGAGCCCCACGTCGGGCTCTGTGCTGACAGCTCAGAGCCTGGAGCCTGCTGGGGATTCTGTGTCTCCTCTCTCTCTGCCCCTCTCCCACTCATGCTCTGTCTCTCTCTGTCTCAAAAATAAATATTTAAAAAAAGAGAGAGAGAGAACTATGATACGGTCAGAGAGATTGGGAAAGGCTTCTCTACAAATATGATTACTTAGGGGTCCGAAGAATGAGATGATATGACTGTGGACATGGAGGAGGAAAAAGCACTAGCAAAACAAGCTAGTGGTGGAGAGATCTCGACAAGCGCGGGGTACTGGAAGGAGGCCAGTGAGGCCCTAGTGTGGTGGGAGAGATGCTCAAAATGGTAGACGGGAAGCCATCGCAGTTTAAGAAGAGGAATGGCATAATTAGATTTGCATTTCCACAAGCTTAGTCTAGCTAAAATATGGAGAACTGCTTGAAAGGGCTTGGCTCACCTACACCCCACTTTTAATGGAAGAATAAGATTAACATAATCACTTTTTTACATGATTTAAAATTGATTCAAAATCAATTATAGAACAAGTCTGGATATATACTTTTCAACATTCTTAGCCTCATCCTTATTTCAATATTTGCTCTTTCCTGTATAATTTATATGGAGAATTTAATCATATTTAAAAACTTTATATTTTGCTTCAATTCATAGTCACTAACCTTGGTTCTTCTGGATCATTTAAAAAAGAATAAGAAAAATATATTAAAAATGAGCCATTTGCACTACCTAAGCCACACATTACTCTTAAGTCAATTACAATAATAGAAACACACTCTAATAGTACCTTGCATTTACAAAGTGTCTTGACTCTCATTAGTTCTTCTAATCATGGCAAGCTTCCTTTTGAATTGCACAGTACATACTTCTCTTTTTTTAAAATTTTTTAACATTTATTTATTTTTGAGAGACATAGAGACAGAGTATGAGCAGGGGAAGGGCACAGAGAGAGGGAGACACGGAATGTGAAGCAGGCTCCAGGCTCTTAGCCGTCAGCCTCTAGAGCCCGACGCGGGGCTCGAACTCACAGACCGTGAGATCATGACCTGAGCTGAAGTTGGCCGCTCAACCGACTGAGCCACCCAGGCGCCCCCATACTTCTCATGTATCATCAAAGTAGTCCAGAGAAATAGTCAACAATTGTTAACTTCTGCTTTCCTGCCTTCGATTGATTGCTTCATTCAGTATTTCTTTATCGGGCACCTAGTATTTACCAAGCACTGTTCTAGACACTTAGAACACATCAGTGAACAGAGATCTCTGCCTTAATGATAGGGTTTTAAATGTTCCCCCCCCCAAAAAGACTTGTTCGACGTTAACCTTTCCTTCTATCCATCTAGTACTTGTCTCGTATTCCCTTATACGTGACACTATATGTTACTTGTGGTTATGATTGGGAATTTATACACCCATTATTCTTCATATTTGTAAATGAATATTTGCAATTCACAAGTTGTAAATATTACAATTCGTAGGTTTACAATTTACAAGTGAGGACATTCTTGAGAGTACATGATTGGGTGATGCATGCTTACAATATGGATACATCTTGAAAACAATAAACTAGGAACAAAATTACATGATTTCACGTATATAAACAGGCAAATTCACAGAGACAGAAAGTATAATAGAAGTTACTGGGGCGGGGGGAGCCGGGGGAGGCGCACCTGGGTGGCTCAGTGGGTTGAGCCTCTGACTTTGGCTCATGATCTCCCAGTTCATGAGGTCGAGCCCTGCGTCTGGGATGCTGCCGTCAGTGCAGATCCTGCTTTGGATCCTCTGTCCCCCGCTCTCTCTGTCCCTCACCCACTTGTACTCTCACTCTCAAGAATAAATAAAACATAAAAAAAGTAGTTACCAGGGGCTGAGGGAAGGGAGAATGGGGAGTTATTATTTAATGGGTACAGAGGTTCCATTTGGGATGATTAAAGGTTCTGAAAGTAAATAGCGGTGATGGTTACATAACATTCTGAAGGGATTTAATGTTATTAAATTTTACCCTTAAAAATGGTTAAAATTATAAATTTTAGTTTTATGCATATTTTCCTACAAAAGTATAATAATTAAGAGGGCAATAGAAAGAAGAAAAAAAACCCACTCTTTTCCAGTACCACATTAAGCTTTATTTCTTTAAAACATTTTTTCTAATGTGTCCCCATGTGTTGGTTCATTTTGTACACTAACTCAGGAGAACATATTTAAAGGGGGAAAGGAGGAATGGTATTTTAAAGTTAAAAGAGGTTGGAGATATTAGATTAAAAAAAATGCTTACTAAAAATTATCCTAGGCTTTGGAAACAAATATAAACAAAAGAAAGAAGAGTATGTTCTAAATCCACCCAATTCAGCAATGCCCCTTTCAAGTTAATGGTTGCTCTGAAACAGAAGCTACAAGATCATGTCAACCCCTCATTGACTTTGCAAAAAGCACAGCGTTTGCCAGCTCTACTATTAAAGGTAGTTCTTTCTTCACTTTCCCCTCCTACTCCAAAGCTAGCTTCTTTTTCATATTCAGATGACTGTTTATGAGCTCAATCCTGTTTCAACTGTCACTCTTTACATCAAGGAAAGATAGATGGGACACACCAACCCCAACCTAAATGACCTTTGGATGTGACAAGAGTTTTAGGTCAGCCTTGCTAAATGGAGGCCTTGGTGTATCGAGACATGCCTTGGGGTGAAATTTACAGTGAATTTATTATCTCCCAATGCCCTTTGGACTGCTTCCCACCATCAAACACTATGGCAGCACTTGGAACAGGAAGAAATACATTAACTGGAATCTGATCGTTTTAAAAGGTTACAGCTGCCCAAATATAATTTAATTTCATACTTGCCCTTTGAGGGTTTGGTGTATATTTTCATTTTATGACTGCAAATGATAAAGCTCTTAAGATTCCAGGCAATAAAAAGAGAAAAAAAAGTATTTTAAGGGTTAGAAGTCTATTCAGTTCATACTCAATGAGTGAAGTGACAAATTAGCTTTTTTAAAAAAATCTAACATTTCTCTTTTTTATTTCGACCATCTCTTACTTATTCCTCTTCTGATCCTACACTTCTATGTTTGGTTGAGATTAGTATATGAGCACTGACCTCAGATCTCAGCCAGTTTGAAAACAAAAGGGTGATAAAGGAAAAAAAATGAAGATAAAGTCAATCTGAATTAAAGTAAAAATACTTTAGCACAAGAGACACATTTTTCAGTAATGTTCTCTCTCTTGTGATTGGGAAAATTTACCCATTAGGGTATATCGACATGAAATTGACTTACCATTGATCTTGTACTTCTATAGTGTTCAACACTTCCACAAACTTTAACAAAAGGTTCACGAAATCCTCTTCAAATGCCACACCATAGCCTAATTAATCTAATTAGTAAATATTATTACTATTATTTTATTAACAGAAAGTAAGAGGTATGGTGTTATTAATTCAACAGAATTCATCAGAAAAAATCAGAAGCAAAAGTCAGATAGAATGACCTGCAGTTTACTATTTTAGCCATCAAAACAAAACAAAAATTTGCCAGACTTCACAGTTCTTTAAATATCAATCCAATAGAGTTGGAGGCAACATAGTATTTTGGATTCGCTACTAATAATGAGAAAAGAGCCACGTAGTGAAACTTTTAATCTATATAAGCCAAATACAACTTAAAGTTGTGTGTGTGTATGTGTGTGTGTGCATGCATGCACACACATATATGTGAACATATGTGTATACACACATGCATTCATTCGCCATTCTTCAATTTAGTCAATAAATATTTCTTGAAAGATATTGAGCTAACTCCTGTGAAGTTTATACTTTAAAACATATTTTAGATTATTTTAAGAGGGTGCTACTAGCATGAACAAAGAAACAAAGAATCAGCACTTAAGTATTATAAAACTTAAACACTGTAGGTAAGTATAAGCCCTAAGGTATCTTTCTTAGCAAATTAATTTCCTGTTGGTATGTCACTGCTTTCAATGCATTTTGCATAGTATTTAATCGGCATAACAATTCTAGCAGCCAGGTATTACTATCCCTGTTTATAGAGTATGAAAATGTAGCCTAGCTAAGTTAAGAAATCTGCCCCATGTAGCAAATCTAGTCCTAAAATTCAGATGCTCTGAATAATAAAGGGTAATAGGACCTGTTCTTTTGTTTATTCATTTATTTATCCCTCTTTCAATCAACAGATATTAGTTAAAGTCTCACCTAACGCGGTAACAATGAAAAGCAAACATTCCCCAGGAATCAGTTCCAGAAGTTCTTGTAAAAAAGGTCATATTCTCCTTTCTCTAAAGATACAGAAGTGGCCAATAAGCACATAAAATGATGTTTAATTTTACTAATCATTGGGGAAATGCAAACCAAAGCCACAAACCAAACACTCATTTGTATGGCTATTATCGAAATTAAACAAAATGAAACAGCAAAAACCACAGAAAATGACAAATGTTGGTGAAGATGGGGAGAAATCGGAACCCTTGTGCAAAGCTGGTAGAAATGTAAAATGGAATGGAACACACAGCAGTTCCTTAAAAAATTAAATCTAAGATTATCAGATGATGCAGCAACCCCACATACGGGTATACACCCCAAATACTTGAAAGCAGAGACTAAAACAGATCTTTGTATGCCCATGTGCATAGAAACATTATTTACAATAGCAAAAGTGAAAACAACCCAAACTTCTATCACTGGATGCATGGGCAAACAACAGGCAGCATATACAAACAACAGAATATTATTCAGCTCTAAAAAGGAATTTCTGACATGCTGCAACATGGACGAACCTTGAAACATTATGGTAAATGAAGAAGCCAGACACAAAAGACCAAATATTGTATGATTCCACTTACGTGAGGTACTTCAAATAGATAATTCAGAGAGACAGAGAGTAGAATGGTGGTTCGCAGAGACAGGCTGGGGGATGGTATTGGTGGAAACATCAGGAGTTATTATTTAATGGGCATGAACTTTCCATTTGAGATGATGAAAAAGTTGTGGAGGTGGGTAGTGGTGATGGTTTTACAACACCATGAATGTACTGCATGCCACTGATCTCTGTGCTAAATATGATTAAAATAGTAAAGTTTATGTTTATATATATTTTACCATAATAAAAAGTAAATCTATGGAAGCTTAATAAAAATTAGCAAAGCTTGGATCACAATCAAAATTAAAAAAAAATAAAAGCAGAAATTAAATATTTAAGTCCAACAAAGTCAGCTGAGAAGTTACTGTAAAAAGAAAGCCAAATGGGGGTGCCTCGGTGGCTCAGTTGTTTAAGCATCTAACTCTTGATTTTGGGTTAGGTCACGATCTCACAGTTCGAGAGTTTGAGCCTTGCATTGGACTCTACTGACAGCGTGGAGACTGCTGCTTGGTATTCTCTCTCTCTCTCTCTCTCTCTCTCTGTCCCTCCACTGCTTGCTCATGCTCTCTCTTTCTCTCAAAATAAATAAATTTAAATAAATAAAATAAATAAAAAGAAAACTAAATGGACAAAGCATGAACAAAGAAATGTTGGAATTAAGGACAGCAGACAGAGCTGAAAGACATTAAAATCATGGGCTTACAAGGATCCCTGCTGAACAAGAAGGTAGCTTGCTCCTCTTAGCTTTGACTGTCTGGTCACAGCCAGGCTACAGTCTTCAACCTCTTTAGCAGTCGACAACAGGACTCCCTTTCCCGGGTGGCCAAAAAACATGAAGGGAATTTGAGGAGTGATGAAGCTGTCTTGTTTCCTGACTGTGGTGGTGGCGGTAGTGGTGGTGGTGGTGGTGGTGGTGGGAGTGGGGGTGGTGATGGTGAAAACTCACAGCATTGTGCATCCAAAATACAGTCAACTTTACTAGATGTTCATTTTAGAAATTAAAAAAAAAATTGAAGATACCATGTAAAAATGAAAAGAATCTTATTCAACGACTTAGACTTATAATTCTTAAACAAGTGGGCCCTCCTTCCCAGGAAAGAAACAGGAAAAATGACAATTTGCTAACACTGTACATTATAAAGATTTTTTAAAACATTATAAAATTCAGACCTGATCTTTCTGTGTCTCCAGTATATCCATATGCGTGTAAAAAATGAATTACAAATGGTTCGAGTGTGCAGGCGAGCAGCTAGCCAGGGGTTACCGCCCACCATTTGAGATAATAGGAGTGTAAAGTACTGATAGTAGACTATTAAATAAACAAGGTGAAAAGCAGTTCTTTCCACTTCCACTGATGCTAAGAAACCAATCGTGCTCTACTTTCTTAGTATAAAAATAATGAGCAGTGCCTACAGATCTACGTGTTTCCTTTCCAAGAGAACTCACCCTTCTTTCCCAATCTAGGAAGCATAGTTTGAAAACATACCAATTCTAACGGGAGAGTGGGTAAAAACAGGAGTGTTTCAACCGCTGGTATTCTGTTCTAAAAGGAAGCCTCCTATCGTTGACATATTTGGCTTTCTTAACAGAGAAGACGAATAGACTAGGATCTTCTGAGATCATTTAGAATGTTATGAATTCTATTTAGACCAAGAGGAAAAAGGCCCACATATATTTTCCTCTGATTGTTTCCATCCTTGCCATTTGAATAATCCTAATTCCAATTTCTGATGACTCTGCTCAAATCTGGATTACTCCTGTAATTACTTAGCCAACAAGCAAATACATCCAAAAAAAAAAAAAGATAATTTCCGCATTTTTTTCCCACTGTTGTGGGAGAATAAAAAGGTATTTAGAGGCTCAGATCTTGATAAACAAGAGAGAGGAGAAAAGACCTGAAGAGATAGAGAAGGATTAACAGATAAGGGTAGCTAAGAACATTGAGAAGAAAAGTTAAATGAAGAGAGAGAGAGAGAAAAAAAGTAGACACAAAAGTAAAAACAAAGAGAAAGATTTCCAAGAAACAGGAACAGAAAGGCCAATTTTTAATTTTCTAAAAAATATTTATTTTGAGAGAGAGAAAAAGAGAGAGAATCCCAAGCAGGCTCTGCACTGTCAGTGCAGAGCCCAATGCGAGGCTCAATCCCACATACCAGAAGATCATGACCTGAGCCAAAATCATGACTAGGATGCTCACCTGACTGAGCCACCCAGATGCCCCAGAAAGGGAGATTTTTAGAACGAGGTCCCTATTTTAAAGCCTTCGGCAGCCCTAAGGACAAAAAAGTTGATAGTATCCAAACACTGTGACTGCGGAATTAAAAAATGACAGTATTCTGATTGTTGCTATCAAGTTATTTTATGTGAAAGTGTTATTTATTTGCTTCTAGATAGCTCTTCTTTTCTTATGTGTAAGTATGCCGTTAGGTTGTCTATTGAGCAATCTAGCACTGGTCTCATCTGCTCATTTTTCTTCTTATTCCGTGGAGCTATAATAGGAATAAATAAAACTTTCTTGCCTAATAGATCTTCAGAGTTAGCTTGATTATTTTCAAGTGTCTAAAGCATTTTTTTTAATGTAGCAGGTCAATAATTGCCTAATTACCCTTCTCTCATGTTTTCCTTGACAGCACATGAATAAATGTGTCCATGAATCAGAGAAGTCCACCTGTAAGGTGCCGATGTTCCTTCTGGGGATTTCTGGGGCTCCCAGTTACTTTCACTAGTACTTTTTTTTGCTTTATTTTTCCCTTCCTCCATTATATGTAGGTAGGACAGCTAGAGGTAGGACAGTAATATACACTGACAAATACGAAAACTTGAGTCCTAGCAGATGAAATGATTCGAGACCAGACTCCTATATCACTACAAAGGCAGGCTGAGACTAGAACCCTTGTTAGTTGAGCAATTTGGGTGGTTAGGGGGATCAAGATAGTAAGATCAGCTACTTTGGCTGCCTTGACTATGCCCTAACTATCTATTCTTATGTACTAACTATCCACATTGTAAAACTCTCTTCATTGTAACAAACACTACGACTTTCCAGTAGCATATCCCTTCAAAAGGAAAATCTTGTTCCTTTCCCAAATGATTACCAATGCCATAAAAGCTCTAGTAACTCATATGGAATGAAAACATTAGAGAGAGAGAGATTCTATTTATTTTTAGGAAGAACTGAAACATAGGTTTCCTGTAGTCTTAGACGGAGAAAAAGGTTTTTATTTTGAAAATGTATTTTATTTTCATAAAGACATTCTGCTTGCATCAAATACTTGAATAAAGATGGATTTCTCCAATAACCTGTATTACAAAGGAGTAATACAGTACTCCTTTGTACTGTAAGACATAATTGCTATATCCTAGATAATTACTTGATAACTTAAATTACAAAATAATTTGTTAGGCTTATTTCTGACAATGGGAAATACTTGAAGCCTAGGAGATAATAATGCGTATGATAGCAGCTAATGATGGCTGACTGCTTATGCTAGGCTACACATTTTGTATGCAGTATCTTATTTATTTATTTATTTATTCACTTTACTATCTCATTTAAACCTTACACTAGCTTTGCCCTATAGGAACAATATTAGCAAATTTCACATGTGAAGAAACTAAGACTAAGAGGTATTGAGTAACTTGACCAAAGACACACACAAAAACTCTCAGAAAACTCTCTCGTAAAAAGTATCTCATAAAACTAGAGCCCATAACCCATTATACAGTATATACCATTTACATATTATTTACTTGTTAGATTTATTTTAATATTTAAAAATATTTGTAAAAAGTTTGCAGAACATGTTTAACAGAAAGGAGGGGAAAAAAACTAAAGTCCTTCAAGTTCTCTAACTAGTTACTACCCCATATACTACCAAATAGTTACAATACAAAGATTGAATCTATGACAGGATATTTTATGGTTTCATAACATGTTTGATGCTGGCTTGTGTCGAAGGTGACACTAAAATATCCAAACTTAAAATTGCTCTGGAAATAAACCAGCTAAAAGACGAATCAAATGACGAAGGAACAAAAATGAAGACACATAGGGCTTTAGTTTTTTTTTGTTTGTTTGTTTGTTTTTTTCTAGGTTAAATGTCTTGGCATAACTTCTATGTTAATCAAATGTTTTAGGTGTATGATTTTTAATGACTTAAGATTCCTTTAAAACTAAACAGCTAAATTTAGAGGAAACTAGTCCTACAAAAAATATTTTGGGCACATACTTGAAGTGGCTGGGTTTGTAGGGCATGGTATAAATTTCCAATGGAAACTTGTTATCTTAAAGCAACTACTATAGATGGACGACATTTGCTATAGTTCTGCCTCATTCCTAAAGGGAAGTAATTGCAATTTTCACTATCACATTACTTTTTTCCATTCTATGTTGAAGAAGTTCCAATAATGGGAAAAGGAAGAGACTGCTCTTGTAATTTCATGTTGGAGGCATTAATTATGCGGGCCCAAAGCTCACTGTGGCAAATCATCAGGGAGCATACTTTGAAACTATTCCTCCACTTCTTCCTGTCTACCTCCTTTATCCAAACAGTAGCTAGGTAAGAAAAGGAGTATGGCATTAAGGTAAAGGTCAGGATTAAGAAATATGAAATAATTAAGGGTTCATTTCCCTGTCCACCCCCCTCTTTCTTCGCATGCCCTCAGTTTGGCAGGACAATATTGAGAAACTTCCACAGGAAAGAGCAGATTTGAAATATATGGGAAGGGCTTAAGTTTTTTTTTATCTGAAGGAAGCAAATAGGGCTCTATTTTCGAGTCTCCTGAAGACCTTTGCCAACCATACACAGCTCAATATTGTAATGTGGTTTTTCTCCTTGGTCTCTCTCAGAACAGTTCTTTCATGACTACGAAATCTTATCTGCATGATTATATAATCATCTTTGAATACTATCTTTCTTCTAAGAAGCAAATAAAATATCAACAAGACGTGTGATGTAAACAATCCCACTTTGAACCTTCTATGAACAAATAGATATGAAACAGCATGCTTCTCTGTTGTTTTGTTTTCTGAATTCCTTGATCTTTCAATAGCTTTTCACAAAAGAGTTAATTCACAGAGCACAATCACTGAACTCAGCAAAATGAAAGCAATTCAGAAGGTTGCCATTGTTACTAATATGCAAATCCTACCCATTGTTTTATTCATCCTTAATTTAATAGTCTAAAAGCAAACACAGCAATTTTTCTCCCCCTTTTATACAAAAAAAAACAACTTAAAAATAATATATATGAATATATGAGTTTATTTTTAAGGATACCATGGTAAATTGGGAAGAAAGCTAGATTTAGCTTTCAGTTGCTAGGATCCCAGGTGGTACACTTCTGTTAATATTGGATTTAGCCAGGTCACCACTCAGAGTCCAAATGGCATCGTCAATAAAATTAAGGACTTAGACTATAAGAATGGTTTTAAAATTTTGTTTTAGCAGCAGATTCTTTAATTCAAACAATCTTAGCCTGTATAACTCGATCTATAAAACATACAAAAGTGAATGGTATCATATGGAGGGCTTGGAGCCACTTGGCTTCCTGTGAATAGTTTGAAATAACAGTGGTCAATGAATGGTCTCTGAGGTCCTTCCCCTTTCAAATATACTTGATAGGACAGGAGGTTTTAGGACTGTCTTCAAGTTTTACTCCACTTTCACACTGCATTCATTCTTTTAAATTTCAGGCTCCTCTATAATCCATTAAGGATTCCTAATTGATTCATCTTTGCATTCCTTAAGATGCTTAGCTAAAGAGTTTACGAAGAATAAATATTTGTTGAGTAAGTAAAATTTTCAGGAGACTATGGGGTTTATAAAAATAATTTGCTTCCACATTCAAGTTTGAAACCATAGGAATTATTTCTTTAAAGAAAGTCATAAAAAGTTTATAACTTTTCTTTGATTTATAGGAGAAACAGTTTAGTATCTATAGACAACAGAGGAGTAGAATAAGAGTAAATATTCAGTTGATATATCTCAAAAAAGATATATAACCTTTGAAGGGTGATATCAGAAAATCTTTATTATATTATTTATTTAAAAATACATATTACATTAAAGGCATCTATGTAAATAACTTATTTTAAATAGTATAAGGTATTTACTTAGAATAGTTGTGGGCAGCTCAGAGACGATTCATTTGCATTACACCCATGGACGAGTAAGACTCAACAGGAGGCATTATTTTTATTATTATTTTATTTAAAAAAATTTTAATGTTTATTTTTGAGAGAAAGAGAATGAGAGAGAGAGAGAGAGAGAGAGAGAGAGAGAGAGGCAGCGAGCATGAATGAGGGAGGGGCAGCGAGAGAGGGAGACACAGAATCTCTAGCAGGCTCCAGGCTCTGAGCTGTCAGCACAGAGCCTGTCACGGGGCTCAAACTTACAAACCACAAGATAATGACCTCAGTCTAACTCAGAGGCTTAACCAACTGAGCCACCCACGTGCCCCAGGCATTATTTTTATTTTATAGATATACATATTGTGACAAAGAGTGAGCAATAGCAAAATACAGAACACTATTCTCCAAGTAACTTCTCATATTTTTATGGGATAAGTAAACTCATTGCTTTCCATAGATTCTTGTGATGGGTCTTAAAACTGTACCACACAGGGGAAAGTAAGTATTTCCTCATAAATAAGATGATATGCCTCAATTTTAGTCGTTCTATAAAACATACAAAAGTGAATGGTATCATATGGAGGGCTTGGAGCTCAGGCTTGCTTTACCTGCTGCCCTGCAAAGTAAATGCATATAAGATAAGTCTGACAAATTCTAATTTGTGAGACTGCCTTTTAGCAATAAATAGTTCTAAGGACGCCTGGGTGGCTCAGTAGGTTAAGCATCAGACTCTTTGGCTTCAGCTCAGCTTATGATCCCAGGGTCACAGGAGTGACCCCTGCCTCACTGGAATTCTTTCTCCCCGCTCTCTCTGTCCACCTCCCCTCAAAATAAATAAACAATAAAAAAAGAAATAAATAGTTTTAATTTCAGTGAATAACAGTTATTAAACAACTAATAATACCAAACACTTACTATTACCTAGCATGTAGTATTTGATAAATGGTAATTAACACTTTTATTGCTCCACAAACTTTATATATGTTACCTCATTTAATCCTCACGAAAAGATATCACTTATGCCACATTATACAAGCAAAAAAATAAGGCATGGAGAAGTTAGGTAACTTGCCCAAAGTCACAGAGTGAGTGAATAACAGAATAACAGTTCTTTAAGGCATGGATGACTGCAGGTACCACACTTTCAACCATTACATTACAAAGCCTCTCATTAAGCAATAGTGCTTCTTAAAATATTAATCTAAATATAATGCCTTACTACAATAAAATTTTTGGCTTTAGTCTTTGTGTTTTCTAATTATCCCCCGCTGGGAGACTAAATTTTTCTGCATGTAATTAATTAACTACAAAGACTTCTGTCCTATGTTTACCAGGTGTAGATAATACAATTTACATGTTCCGGTTGCATGCTTGAGACTTCGCTATGGCAAAGAATGGATAATATGCAACAGTTTTCTGGTACCAACAAACCTCAGCATTTGTTCCTCTTAAGAGGCATCTGTCTTCATTGGGGTTCTTTAGGCTCAAGATTCTTATTGCCTCCTATTAAGGCAATTATGTGAAATACTACTCCTAACGCTGAATTTGTCTTCATAAAAGTTTCCTTGAATAAATTAAAGAACACTCATAATATAAGGTCAACTGACAATTGGCTTGAAGTATAAATGTCTACTATAAATACGATCTGTGAATATGAAGAATGTTAGTTGCTCTCTCTTATTTACATAGTCAAGACTAGAAAATTGAGTAGTTTCTGTTTTTCTTGGTAAGATGAAAAAACTGTACACTTTTTAAAGTTTTAATACATTGATATTGTTCCTAGGACTGATGATCTACTGTTGGCGTTGAGCCTCACAGTCCTTTTATGTATAGTAATTAGCCACAAAACATTTCAGAGTAACCTAACTCCATTTTGATTATGAGAACACAGAATGCCATCGAGTAATGGGCATTGACTGACTCAGGACCAGAAAATCTGGCACTGATGATTAGTTGTATTACTTTAGTGTAGGGTGACGAAAGGACTTCAAATTCAATTGTAAAGTTTAGCATTTATTTGATTGGCCATTACAATAAAAATGAGTGCTGTGGAAAAGCACACATGTACTAATGTTTCTGTTAGCATGTATTGAGATACCATGAAGCTGCTGGAAACAAGGAAACGGAAATAGCATGAAAAAGACACTGCTTGTCCTGTCTCCATTGTCCAAATGTCAGAACAGCTCCCGGGAATCCTAGGGGTGGTAATAAGTATGGAAGTAGTTCCTATCAAGTTCTTCCTTAAAGGAGATTCTTGAACACTGCTGGGTTCTGACTCTAGCCCACATGGGCTTGGAAAAGTTATAGAAAATGTTGGTTGCACTTTTTCAGGCCTATTTGCATATGTTCTTTATATGCAGGATGTCTTTGTATATAATTTAATTGTTGGGTTTTTTGCCTCTATTAATACATATGCAAATGACTCACACTTGCAGCTGTGCTGTATTAATCATATGTGTGCTTCTGTCTGTCTGCCCTGCAGGCGCAGGGTCGAAGGGAGAGGCAAAGAGGGAATTCGCTTTTTTAACCTGCAAGAAATCTCACTCATGCAGACAGAAGTCAACAGCAAACAGCGCACCAGGGTTGCACTGAAATGCGGAGCAGTTGAGCATTTTTCACCATGTATAAACATGACAATGACCAAAAAGTTACACTGAATAGTACAGTATGTAGGCAGGTAAAGAGGAATACCATCCTTGAAAGTAATTCTTTCAATAAGAAGGTAAAAATCCTCACATCCAGACCTCTCCATATGGTTATTTCTCCCTTATTGATTTTCTGGGCGTTTCTCTTGGTCAGACACATAAAGCCATGCTCAGTCACTTACAGTGCTCTGGGAAATATGAAGCATTTATCTATGTCCTGTCATAATTATTGACCTCCTTTGGAGACTGGCAGGAGGTTGATAAAAAGATGAACTTCAGTTTTTTATCCATGTCTGCCTTGATGTTACTGTCTATCAGATAGAAGCTTAAGCCATTTCCACTAGGACTTCCATGTACCTTTGATAGCTATGAAAAATGATTGATTTCCGCTGATATTTTGTATGATTCATTCTCTAACGTGATCACGTGTCATCTCTCATTTTCTCAACCCCAGAGAATGCATGTTAGTGATAATACTGGTTACTGGAATGATGGCCCCATGAGATTTCAATTATGGCAACTTGCAATTTTGAGGCTTTATTCCAAAAATATCATTTTGGATTTAAAAAATGATTCTACTGAATTCATTAAAAAGTTTCACTAATTCAGTAAAAAATCTTGAATGCTACTTGCTCATTTTGAGTAAAATATGACCATCCAAGGAGAATCTCAATGTTTTTTCCTTTACTTATCACTATTAATCATTGGTTGGAGTCAACATTTTTGGCTTCCTATAGGTAGAACAGGTGGCAACCATCTTTTGGCCAACACAAATACGGTATTTATAAAGTGAGAAATAAATGGATAAATATTGCCTTCTAATTTCAAATCTTAGAAGCCTAGCTAAAAAAACAGAAATAGTACACACATTGTAACTATTAGAATTAAAAAGTTCATGATGTCCATTAAGTAAAATGCAAATTAATGACAATGAACGTGAGGAACGAACGTCAGATGGACTGTTGCCATGATTTGGTTTTATTAATTAGAAATAGATGATTCGCGTAGCTGATTTTATCCAGTCACAAATGTCCAAAATATTCAAAGTGTAACCCTATTTGGCTTAAATAATTCTCACTTTTCAAAATTGAAATGAAGCTATATTAATTTTCTATATACGTGAATCACCCTCCTCTAAAAACAGACAATGTCAGGAGGATAAATACCAAAACATCATTGGCTCTTGAAAGAAAACACAAGTAGTTTGAAGAGTAAGAGGAAAGAAAAGAAAAAAAAAAAAGAAGGAAAGGGAGGAAGAAACATAAAAGGGTAAATCCAGAATATGATTATGATATAGCTAATTAGATTGTTACTATTTTGATACTATACTCTTCTATTATTTACAAATCACTTACTTTCGTGTTGTGTGGCAAGGTGCGCCATATTGAGTCAAAGTACCTCTAGCAGTTCATATTCTTATGTATGTCTGTACATACATTAACAACACAAGAATAATCTTTTTTTCTTAATTTTTTGAATGTTTATTTATTTTTGAGGGAGAGACAAAGCACAAGAGGGGTAGAGGAAGAGAGAGACAAAGTCACAGAATCCAAAGCAGGCTCCAGCTCTGAGCTGTCAGCACAGAGTCCGACGCGGGGCCCGAACCCAGGAGCCATGAGATCATGACCTGAGCCGAAGTCGGCTGCTCAATCGACTGAGCCACCCAGGCACCCAAGAATAATCTAATGTTAAGATGTTTGGTCTGTTTTTGTGTGTGTAAATTCTAATTACTTCAAAGGAATCAGATAAATTGCAAAAAATACTAAAATATATTCCTTATATGTAGCATCCCATGGCTATGATGAGATAAAGGGAGGAAACAGCAGGAGAGATAGAGTTAGGGATTTCTCATATACTAAGAATCTTCCAATAGGGGCTGAAAAATATGAAGAACCCAGGTCTTTAAATTAGTATCATTTGTTCCACAAATTAATCACATACTGCCTTGTGATATTATTAAAAATGATTATGACCCTTAACTCATGATAGTTTCTTTCATTTTGTAAATATATATTGTGCACCAGTCATTTGCTAGGCATTAATATGAGAACCTGAGATACATTATTGAACAATAATAACAAAAATGACAGTCCCTGCTCTGGTGAAGCTTACAGAGTATTTGGAATAAAAAGACAATATAAATAAGGAACATAATAAGTAAGTTATATAGTATAGTTGAAGATGACAAGTGTTATAGGAAAAAAAAAGAATAAGGGAAATAGAAGATTTGGTATCTCTGGCGGGGTTATTTTGTAATTTTATTTTTTTATTATTATTATTTTTTATTTTTTAAAGGTTTATTTACTTTTGAGAGAGAGACAGAGGTCTAGCAGGGGAGGGGCAGAGAGAGAGGGAGACACAGAATCTGAAGCAGACTCCAGGGTCTGAGCTGTCAGCACAGAGCTTGACATGGGGCTCAAACTCATAACCCATGAGATCATGACCTGAGCTGAAGTCAGACACTTAACCGACTGAGCCACCCCGATGCCCTTGATTTTAAACAGGTTAGTTAGGGTAGATGTCTCAGAGAGAAGACATTAGAGCAGATTCTTGAATGACAAAAGAGAATGAGCTTTCCAGGCAGAGGGAAGAGCATTTCAGGTAGAGGGACAGCTAATATAAAACTAAGGTGAAAGCTGGGAGTGTGCCTTGGTGAGTAGCCAAGGGACACCAAAGTCCTTAGTGTAGTTGGAGCAGATTGAATAAGGTAGTATGGAGCAAAACTGTTATAAAAAATTTTTTTTTAATACAAAAAAAGAAAATACTGTAGTGCTAACCACTGCACTAGGCGTGTAGTGTTTTCCTAAGATGGCTTCATGAAAAGATAACAGGTTTTTTTTATTATAAAATTTCAATGTATATCTTAACTGAATTCAAACTACTAGTTTTTCTTCTTTCTTCTTCTTCCCCCTCCCCCTCCCCCTCCTCTTCTTCTTCTTCTTCTTCTTCTTCTTCTTCTTCCATGAGCCAGTGACATCTTTGGGGTTTGTAATTTGGCTATTGTCTTTTTTAAAGGATGAAAATTAGTTTATATTGAAAACCAATCATTAATATTCAGCTTAAATCCAATATTATAAAGCAGAATAGCTCTTTGAGCAAGATAGGTACCTAACTTACTATAAGTGTGATGTTAAGATTCATTTTTCACCCTTTCATATAATAGATACTGAGTTCATAAAATATTTCAAACACTTGGTTAAGTGTAAACGATGATGAGTCACTGTCTTCATAGATTTTGCCATCTGGTAGAAGGCAGAAAGTAGAATTTAAAACTTTTTCTACAAGTGCTATGAGAGGGGAAATACAGCGTGCTCTTGAAGCACATAAGAGTTACATTAATCTAGACCCAGGGACAAGGAAGTATTTCTTTAAAAAGTGATGTTTTAACTTGCAACCTGAGGGAAATAGCAGTTGGCTTGGTAAAGGTGGTGGGTTAATGGGGTTCCAGGAAGAGGAAATACCCATGTAAAGGTCCAGAGAACTTGAAAACACTAGGGAGTCATTTAAGGTCTTTACATAAGATGAAGGGCATGATCAGATTTTCTAAAATCAGAAGATTATTCTGAGAGAGTAGAGAGAGCACTGGAGGGGGTAAGATGAAGACCGAAGACCAGTCCAGGGGGCATTGTGGCAAATTAGGCAACCAATGAGGGTAACCTGACCAGAAGGATAATGACAGGTAAAGATGGAAAAAAAAGTGGATGGATCCTTGATGTATTTATTAGGTGGAATGCACAGACGGTGAATGAACAGGTGTAGAGGAAGAGGATACAAACTCTCATGTTTCCAGGTTGAGCAATAGATGGAATGGAGCCATTTACTGAGACCAGACGAGGCGCAGGTCTTGGGGCAAGAAAGAGAACTGGAAAGTTCCATTTTGTACTCAGCTTATGCTGTCTGTAAACACCTATATACTTCCTCTCGACAATCAACAAATAGCTGTCTATATGGATCTGAGGCTCGGGAAAGACTTAAAAGGTAGAAGAAATAGATGGATATCTCATTGCAAAAGAAATAAATAAAATGGTGCCTTAGCACAACATGTTAATTTGTATTCTTTTTATCTACATAACCAGATTAAGCCATTTTTTCTCTATAAAAAAAATACCTACCACAGTACCTAGACTATTTCAACTGCTCCTAATGTATATAGTAAGGTGACTTAAAAAAAATGTAAGGTGTATTTTTATCCGGGAATATGAAGTAATATTTAAGTAATCAAAAGTGGCTGCATTTAAAACATGTCATTTTGCTCATCTTTTAAAATAACTGTACCCTTCTTTATTCTTTCTTTAAGGAAGATCCTGGTTTTGTGGTTCTACCTTATATCATCCAATGACAGGCAAAGACTGTTTCAAAAGCAAACACAAATGGTAGGCAAGCACAGTCAGTCCTGAGTAGGAGTATATTTATAGTGTCCCTTCTTAGATCTAGATGTTCAAAAAGAGGGGCTTGAATTAACATATATCTGGGTAAAGAGGGATGAAATGGAAATGCAGTCTGAAGTAGAGAGCTGCCCATGTGAATCTGGCCACTTCTTTCAGCACTGAGATGCATACAGAGTATTTGTAGTCTTGCCAATTCATCAGCATTCTTGTTTTAATTTGGTTAGCAGGTTACTGAGTTAGCAAATGTCCTAAGAGGGGCAGTGCCTCCAAAGTGTAAAATCTCCTGTACTTGGAGAAACAAACAGAATTGTTTAAGAGTCATGGATTTGGAGAAACAAACAGAATTGTTTAAGAGTCATGGATTTTGGACTCTGTGACCCAGTTCTTCTTTGTCAAATGAGAACTTAATACATAACATAAAGTGTTGTAATAAGAAGGAAATGAGATAATCCTTGCAAAAGCCTTACCAAAGAACCTAGGACTTCTGAAAGAGAATCTTAGTGACTGAAAGGGACTAGTAAGGGATGCGGTCTATTCACGACATTACTAAGGGATGGGAAATGGAGATCTGATGGAGTATAAATAAAAGCAGAGTCTGAAGAAAATTAAAACTGACTCAAACATTATACCCCACTGAAATGAAACTTCTCAGAAACAGGTTCGCAAGATTGAGACAAATGTTGGATAATGGTTAAGATAAGACTTCTCACTAGGCATGGTAGTTAGCTTGCCTCTGACCCAACTGGGCAGGTCTGTTGAGAAGAATTGAATCTGGATGTTATCTTCAAGCAAGGGGAAGGAGAGTATTATAGGTCTTCTTTGCAGCTCTGGGGAAAGCTGAAGTCAAAGTCAGCTTGTGAATATTGTGTCAGGAATACGAGTTGACAAATAAGTTGGTGTAGAAACCCTTAGCAAAGGTGAGAGTCAGTCCACTTCAAAGATGAGTCAGATAGCATGCCGTGGCATGCATTTGAAGTGTTTGCATTTGAGCAGCATTTTTAAACCATGAGCAAAAAATTTGCATGTGTGTTTATGTGTACGTGTTTATTTTTTTAAGTTTTACTTATTTATTTTTGAGAAAAGGAGAGAGAGGAAGGAGAAAAAGCACAAGTGGGGGAGAGGTGGAAAAGGGGGGGAGAGGCAGAAAAAGGGGGGGAGGGGGAAGGAGGGGGAGGGAGGGGGAGGGGGGGAGAGAGAGAGAGAGAGAGAGAGAGAGAGAGAGAGAGAGAGAGAGAGACCCAAGCAGGCTCCGCACTGTCAGTGACTCAGAGTTTGATGTGAGGCTTGAACTCACAAGCGCCAAGATACTGACCTGACCAAAAGTCAGATGCTTAACTGATTGAGCTACCCAGGTGTCCCTGTATGGGTTTTACTAGTATTTCATGGCTTACCACAAAAGAGTTTTGGATTATTAATTTTCCTATTATACCACAGTGTTGATTTACTGAGACCCTAACTAAAACTCATATATTTTAATGGGTACAATGTCATTTATATAGAAAAGAGCTTTATTCTACTTATAGATCAAATTATAGTGAAAGCAAGAGCAAATATATTTGGTGTCATTTCCTCGTTCTGAAAATGAATTTTTTTAGATCTTGATATTTTAAGGGAATCTGACATGTTATAAGGATGGAAATAAAAGAATTTCAAATATTTTAATACCATCTCCATAGGAAGAGAAGTTTGGATTGTTGCCTAACAAAGCTACTTTCTACTAGAGTCCTACAGTGAAACATACTTGTCCCGGCTTCCTCTTACCATTAACCCAAGGGTGAAAGGAGACAAGAATGTCTAATTTGCTTTCAAAACAGACATCAGAAACCTCCGAAACTTCTATTTCCACATTCAAATATATTTCTGGATATGCTTCCCTCTTCCTTTAATTTCAATACTCTTTTTAAGTTTTACCAATCATAACCATTTTCCCATATTGTCCTTATTTCTCGGATGCCATTTCAAAGGATAACGAACGTTATGCTACTTTTATTGTCCCCTTGGCTCCAGCACTTCCCAAGGTACTTCCAGCTCAAAGAAACACTCCTCACGCTGTAGCTTTTCGTGGAAAAGGTAGAATAGGAATGACCGTTATTAACCTCTGTAGAACCCAGCGTGTCTCAGCTCCTCCTGTGTTCTTCCTGTGAGATTCGACTGGTTTTTCAAGAAACCCATCAGGTCTTCTGACAACCCCCTGTGCTGGCCAGACATATCTGTCTCTTAATGCTACAATATAAAACTCTATTTCTCCTTATAGACTAAGATCATCTATCATGACAATGCACTTTCGTGCATACAAGTTTATTAAGCACAACTGGTATATATCTGGGTTTATCGATATACTGTGTCTCTCAGACAAAGGAAAAGTTAAATCTTCTCGCAGGGGTGATTGATTCTATTATTAGAAGATCTGTTATCCTCATAACTATGAAGGATACATAACTATGAAGTCCATAACAACAGAAGCCAGGGAAAATTTTGTAGGATGCTGATTCAAAGGTTTAAATAGTTAATGAAAGATACCTTTAATATAATATTATTGATATTCTTTTCAACTCCAGAGACAAAATTTCGAAAATCACTTGGACATCTGGCAAAGTTATCACTGACATTCTTGAATATATGGGAATATGTATTCTTCAGGGCTGAAAAGGTCTTAACTGGGATGTCTGGGTAAAGTTGTACTCATTTAGGTACTCGCTTATTTGGTTTACTTCTCTTTGCTTGTTCAAATGAGTTGGCATTAGCAGGAGAATAAAAAGACCTAGAGTCAATAATATTGGGTGTCTCAGACATTTTTTAAAATGTAATTTCTGTTAAGTTGCCTTGATTCGTAAGTAACTGTGTGAATATCTTTGACAGTTTTTGTTCTTTTAATCTTGATGAGGACCATTCTGTGATGAAACGATGTTACACAGTAATCAAAGCAAAAGCAGAGCCCATTTTGGTAACTTATACCAGGCAATAAAAATTTACAATAAGCTATCTTTAGTACAGAAAACAGGGCTACACATGAAAAGAATCGACCCCTCAACTTTTGGTGGAGGATAGGTGCAAGGAAATTCAAAAACAAAAAAAGTGTGAGACAAATATCACTAGTCAGCCTTATTTTGCTTTAACATGATAATAGCTGTTTGCGATATTTACTTAACCTTTGTCTCTTCCACATTGTTTCCGGACTTACCTGCAGTTGGAGCGGGCCTAAGCCTGGTGCTGCTGCTGCCGCAGCTGCCATGGTAGTTGGGATCAGCTGAACAGGGTAAGGGTCACCTAAGTAAGAGAAGAATAGAGGTGTCAGCACCTTTTATCTACTCTCCACCTGCAAATTAAACTCCTGCATTCACTCTTTCCAAAAGCCTTCCTTTGTGTGCCTTGCTGGGGCCTAATGAAAAGCTCTATTGTGCAGCCTTTTCCTAACACTCTTTTCACAATTCTGGCTGAGAGAGGAATGTGAATAAAAGGCACAAGCAATTAAGGCGGAAACCTCATCCTTTTTTCATGATGTATTTAGGAAAATGGGAGAAAAAAGTGTGCATTGATCAGAAGGCTGCACTTTATAACACACACAGACACACACACACAGGCACAGACACACACACACGCCCCTAACAGTCTTGACATGAGCACACCAACTCACAGCAAATTTCAAATGTTATTATAAAAGGAACTTAACTAAATTTAATTCTGTTTTGACAAACTCAGCTCTAAAGATGTAAGCCAAATAGCTTATCTTTTGAATGCAATGTTATTGTCTTAATTCAAATAACCTCTTAAATAGTGTCTGTGGACAATTCCATAGTAAAGAAAACATTTTATGCAGTTTTGTTATATAAATTACTGGTGTCCTTTTTATCTCAGAGATAAATGTTTACAAAAATATATTATAAAGAAAACAGAATATAGATGGTTTTTCCCTGGAGGGTTTCTGTTTATGGTGATATCTGAAGAAACTAAATCTTAGTAGTTCAACATTAAAGTTTTAATACATGTGATCTATAAAGATATAGAGACATACACAAGTATATACACATACATACAAATATAGAAGATTATATTAATGCAAATTTTTTTCCAGTTGGTAAAGAAGTACAATAGACTTTTTGCATAGAGCCCACTGATATATAACAGGTATGTATATTAATAATATTTGAAATATGACCATAATAAAAAAATAGAAAGATGATAATTGTAAGAATAATTTTCTAATATAGAAAATATATATTTTTAATAATCTAATTTGTGAAAATAAAGTTAACACATCCATTCCAAAATATTTGTTGAGTATCTGCTACATATCGAGCAGTGCTCTCAACACTAGAAATAGAGTTTTTAAGAAGAGTAACGTGTAGAGGTATGTTTACTGGGAATTTAATGAAGCTTAAGCTAGGAGGTTCTGGGGAGGGCCTCCAGCAGAGTGTTTACAGGATCGTATGCTTTAACATTTGTCATCTTTTTTACTTTGTTGTGATTTCTTTTTATAAATGAAAACCTCATTTTCACTCCAGTATGTGTATTTGAAATTATATGTATATAATTAAAATAATAATTGTAATAAATTAAATATATGTTTTAATGTTTATTTATTTTTGAGAGACACAGAGACAGAGTACGAGCAGGTAAGGGGCAGAGAGAGAGGGAGACACAGAATCGGAAGCAGGCTTCATGCTCTGAGCTGTCAGCACAGAGCCCGACGTGGTGCTCGAACTCACAAGCCACGATATCATGGCCTGGGCTGAAGCTGGATGCTTAACTGACTGAGCCACCCAGGCACCCCAATAATAACACATATTCTTAAAGAGGACCCCAAAATTATATTTTTCAGGCTTCAAAATACCTGAATCTATCTCTGTTGATCTGGTCTTCCGAGAACTTATAGCTTAATGGGAGAAAAAAAATAAAGATAATTCAATGATTAGTAGAAAATACAATGACTGTTAAGATAAGGAAGTCTATAACCTTATGTACTACACCACAGGTGCCTCAAACCTAGTCTAAAAGATCAAAGATGGCCTCCAGAAAGAAGTTAGGTTCAAGCTGAAATCTGATTGAAGAGAAGGCTGGCCAAACAAAGAATAAAAAGAAAACCTTTTCAGAAAGAAAAACAATTTTCATGAAGATTCACAGTCAAAAAGGAGTATCATATCATAGCCTAGTCCCTGCATTGCTGAAGTTTAGGGCACAGGTAAACAAGAAGAGATAAATGGGATTGGAGAGGGAATCAGGGGCCAGATGATGTACAGCATTATAAACAATATTAAAGAATCTAAACTTCATTCTATAGGCTAAAGGAAACCATGAATGTAGAAAAAGAAGGGTTGAGTAAATTTCCTTGGGCTAGAGGTTGGATGCTATAATCAATAATAAAAAGATCAGAACTCTCTGTCAACACATGAAAATGGTCTATACAAGAGTGGTGATGTTGGGATGGAAAATGATGGGGAAAGTCAAGGGATAAAAAGAGGCAACACTGACAAAACTTCATGATTTTTCACATATGAGAGTAAGACAGGACACAAGGATGACTCTCACGTTTCTCACTTAATGACCACTGATGGGAGAGCGGTACTATTTATTGGGTTTGCAAACATAAATGAGAAGCAAGACTGCCAGGTTGGACACGGTGGAGAAGGGGGAGGCAACGGGGTATAACTAATTCTATTTTGGACACTTTAAGGTTGAAAGTACTATTAGATATCTGAGTAGAGATGTTCATTGAGGCATTTAGTAAACATGTCAGGATTTTAGGGGAGAAATTCATATCAGAGATGTAAACTTGAGAGTGGTTAGCATGTATCTGGAATTTAAAGCTATAAGCCTTCATGAGACTATTTAGGAGTTAACTGTAGATTAAAAAAAATAGGTTCAAGGATTGGATTGTAGAGTATGCTAATATTTATAGTCAGGGAGATAGGTAATGAGCAGAAAAACTGAGGAGAAATACAAATTTGATGTTCCAGAAACGAACAAAGGAAAGATTTTCAGGAAGAGTGATTTTTTTTTTCTAATGCCAGATTTAGTAATGTACCGTCATTGGTGACTTCAACAAGGGCAATTTCAGTGGAGTGGAGGGTGAGAAAGCCTAACTGGAGTGAGTGTGATCAACAGAGGATGATTAAAAGTAGACCTGGAGGCAGGAAGTGTAGACCCTTTCTTTTTAAAGGGAAGTTCTTGAAGAATAATAACATTGGTATCACCTAGGAGCTCCTTAGAAATGTAGAATTTCAAACCCCACCCAAAATCTACTTGAACAGGCAGCCTCTAAGATGGAACCCCTCGATGACTTCTACTTCTCTCCTTGTGTTTGTGTTTGTAATCTCCTAACCTTGAAGAGAAGAAGGCAAAGTGATGAGCTATTACTTGTGACATTGTGTTACAAGAAGATTCTGGTTTTGTCTTCTTTATCCTCTCCTTATCCCTACCTTCTCTATCTGTCTTGGACTAAGCAGCTAGTTGAGCTGCCCTAAAGAGAGGCTCACATAGCAAAGGAATGATGTTCTCAGCCAAGAGCAAGCAAAGAGATGAGGCCTGCCAACAGCCAAAGGAGAAAGCTTAGAAGTAGATGGTTCCTCAAGTCAAGCCTAGAGATGACTACAGTCCAGGCCAACACACTGGTCACAACTATGTGAAAGATTCTGAGGCACAGCTTCCTAGCAGGGCTGTGTTCAAATACATGTTTTGTTGTTTTAAGCCATTGAGTTTTGGGAGAATTTGTTAAAGCAGCAAGTATATACCTTCTGAATTAGAACTTAAATCTTAGCAACAGTCCCAGATGATTTGTACTTATTTGAGAAGAGATGGAACAGACAATTCTACTGAGGTATTTGCAGCAGTTACTGGAGGACACGCGATCCAGAAAACCTTACTTAAAAGGTACATACTTGTAAAAGTTATAGAATGCTTGCATGCTAGTAAGAAAGATTCAGTAAGTAGAGAAAACAAACAAAACAAACAAAAACAAACCTGATGATATATGGGAGAGAGTGGACAACTGACTGATGTTACATGGATAAGGTTCTATTTACCATTTAGTATTTTTAATATCTAATCTAGAAAACAATATCTGAATTTATAAAGTAAAGGGAAGTTTAGAGGTTTAAAAGATGAATTTGTATTATGCAAACTAGCAAAAATAACAAATATTATATTATGACTATTAGAATAGGCAACTTAAATACTTAAACTATGTAATTTGTTTCTATTGCTCATTTAATCAATATAATCTTAAAATTAACCATAGCAAAAAGTATAGAGGCATGACATTTTATATAATTTAGTTACCTTGTTATGAATTAATCAATTAATCAGCTCTTACAACATCTACCATGTGACCAGAGCTCTGCTGGGTTCTTTGGGAGACAAAAACAAACCAAACCTTAGTCTCTATCTACTACACATGCATCTTTTCTAATTAAGTGAGAGAACAAAAGTGAAAATAAGAGTGAGCGGGGCACCTGGGTGGCTCAGTCGGTTAAGCATCCGACTTCGGCTCAGGTCATGATCTCACAGTTCATGGGTTTGAGCCCCGCGTCAGGCTCTGTGCTGACAGCTCAGAGCCTGGAGCCTGCTTCAGATTCTGTGTCTTCCTCTCTCTCTATTCTTCCCTCTCTCTCTCTCTCTCTCCCCAAATAAATGAAGCTTAAAACTTTAAAAAAAGGAAAAAAAAAAGAAAATAAGAGTGAGCTTGGCCCTGAAGATTTGCAGATAGAGGGGGGATAGATATTTTAGGTAGGGTGAGACACATCGAAACATGTATGATGTGCTCAAGAAATGGAGAGAAATCAGTTTACCTGATAGGTGACAGAATAAAGTAGAGGGAAAAGAAGCTGAAAGGAAGGAGCTGGGAAACTTTTCACACTTCAGACTGGAGGAAATTTGAATATAACATGATGATGGATATAAAATAAAGTTTTAGTAAGTATTATTAAAGAAGTTAGGTAGTAGGGGGTTTTAAAAATGACCCTGGACCTAGAGGCACCTGGGTGGGTCAGTAGGTTAAGTGTTCGACTTCGGCTCAGGTCATGATCTCGTGGTCTGTGAGTTGGAGCCCTGCGTCAAGCTCTGTGCTGACAGCTTGCAGCCTGCTGCCTGCTTTGGATTCTGTGTTTTTCTCTCTCTCTCTGTCCCTCTCCTGCTTGCACTCTGTCTCTCTCTCTCAAAAATAAAACAAACATTAAAAAAAAATGATGCTGGATCTTGAACCTAGGGACAAAGATTCACTCATACATTTGGATTGATAGCAAGCACCTGCATAGTCATTTTGGGCACTTCTAAATTACTATTATCTAATTGTTAATAACAAATCGAGTGTGATATGTACATTTAAAGTTCGTTAGTTAACATCTATATTATTTTATAAAATTTAAAATATGCATATGCTAGTATTTTTACTTTTATCAGTTCATTTCATTTTCTAAATTCATTAATGCATATTAATCAATGAATATAGTTAATTTTCCTTTGGCTATCTATGGATTTATTTGGATATAGGTACATAGTTTCTACCTGAACAACACAGGGGTGAGAAGTGCTGGCTCCCATGCAGTTGAAAATCCAATTATAAGTAAAGCCTTACTGATTACATAAATAATCAATTAACACATATTTTATATGTTACATTACTAAATACTGCATTCTTACAGTAAAGTAAGTTAGAGAACAGAAAAATGTTATTAAGAAAATCGTAAGGAAGTGAAAATATTTTACAGTAGTGTATTGTATTTACCAAAAAATCTCTGCATGTAAGAAGACCTGTGCAGTTCAAACCTGTGTTGTTCAAGGGTCAATTGTATATGTATGAATGAATAACTGTCATGTTTTATACATCCCATATTGTATGTGTGGGTATAATTGGATGGATATGTATATACATATATATGTATGTAAAGCATTTATACAAGTGAAATAATTGTATATGTGTGTTATAGGCTGAGTTGTGCTCTCTCCTTCCAAATTTTTATGTTGAAATCCTAACCCCCAGTATCTGAGAATGTGACTGTATTTGGAGATAGGCCTTTAAGAGGCAATCAAGGTACAATACAGGTGGGCCCTAATTCAACAGGACTGCTATCCTTGTAAGAAGAAGAGATTAGGATGCAAGCAACCCAGAGGGACCCCCACGTGAGGACAGAGGAGAAGATGTACAACAACAAGTCCAGGAAAGAAATCTCAAAATGAACTCTACGCTGTTGACATCTTGATCTTGGACTTCTGGACCCAATAAATAGACTTCTGTTGTTTAAGTCACTCAGTTTGTGTTATTCTGTTATGGCAGCCTTAGCAAACTAATATGTTTGCCACACACAGCCACATACCAATGCATTTGATGTTTAAGTATATTGGAGAAAACAAATGACTGTCTTTAATCAAACATAGTTTCCAAGATATAATTATATAATCATAAATAGGATATCAACTAGTTTTCAAAGGTTTGTGTCAAAGGTACCACATTATTGCAACAATCGCTGTCCAACACACAAACATACATAAATTGAAGCATATCTACCTTATTACCAATTATTCAGACCCAGAATATCCAGAACTAATTTGACTGAAAATTTCTCCAGGTTACTAAGTAAATACAAACACAATAACTGAAGAAGGCCAAGATAGCAATTTCACTCTTAATTCAAAATATATCACATTCATATGCTGGTGTCTAAAGTGACACAGAATCTATAAGCCTTTAAAAATAAGATCAAAGGAGATTCTTAATGGCAAAAGATTAATTCAGATCTGTTAGGGGGAAAAATCTTTTACTGAAGTAATAGTGTCATCTATTTGTGCCATCCCTTATTTAACTGTACTAAAAAATATTACAACAGGTTTATTTTGTAAATACCTCATGAAGTACTTAGTAAAAATTAGATAATGGAAAATTCTGACTTTTAAAGTTCAACCATGTGTAAGTTATTCAAATTGACTTTCAACTAGTTAAAAGTAATATCTTTTACTCTTTCCTAGGTTTTAACCATTTGAACAGTTTTTCCCTAAGCCTTTCCAAAATTAATTTGCCTCTTATTTCAAAGCCAAGTATGGAAAATTCTAGCTCAAAACAAATTTTTTCAAAAAGTTGAAAAATAGATGAGGTATATTAGTCAATTGTTTTTAGAATATAACTAGCTTGTAGTGTCTATTGATATAAATGATATAGCTAATATTAAATAACCTGATAACCCCTTAGAAAGCATGTTAATTGCATTAGTGTTAAAGTAATGAATATTTAGATAATAATTATCCCTACTGACACTAAGAATGATTTGCTTCTACAATATATAACAAAGTAAGAAAAACTATTTCCCAACAAGGTTATCTAGGCTGAGGAAGATTGTCAAAGCAAGTATATTCTTACCCAGGGTCAAGGACATACATCCTTTCATCCATGAATTATTATAAATGTTCTGGAAAGTTTTATGGCATTATTTTCACTGAAACAAAGAGACTCGTTACTTTATTAGCCTTCCATGGTTTTTTGTTGGTTGGTCGATTTGGTTTGGTTTTGCTTTCTTGGCAAATACCAGATTGCTTTCTCTAGGTGCTGGGAAATACAAAATTTAAAACCCATACCCATATACACACAATCCCAGCCCTAGATAAGTTTCTAAACAATGAGGGGAATAAACACAGAAGCCAATCCGATGATAAAATGAGCAAACCAGGAGGTAGTGTAAAAGGTATTCTGGAAACCTCAAGAAAAGAAGAACCTTAACTTGGAAACAATGTCAAGAATGGTTGTTAAAATGTCTATTAAAAATAGCCAGGTTCAAGGGCTCCTCGGTGGCTCAGTCCTTAAGCATCTGACTTTTGATTTTGGCTCAGGTCATGATTTCACAACAGTGGGATTGATCCCCGTATCTGGTTCCATGCCTGCTTAGGATTCTCTCGCTCCTTTTCTCTCTGCCCCTCCACCGCTCATGCTGTCTCTGTTTCTCTCAAAAATAAATGAATAAATAAACTTAAAAATGTTTAAAGATAGGTAGTTTCGCTATGGCATTGCCTTCTAGGACCATTTTATCACCTACTTTCCATGCCTTCCAGTTGTTAGAGAGTCCCACAGTAAGCCTCCACCATTTAGCACAAGCAAAATTGATATAATTAATCATCTTTTCATCTAGTACTTAAAACATCCTGCTTTTACCACTCTAACTTCCCGCTGGATGGAGCTCTGTGGGAACCTAAAAAAATGATTCGAAAAGGACAGTATGGATAGAACTTTTGAAGAAAGTTGCTTTCTTTCATCTTAGGGGCCAGTAGGTGAATTGGTGGGTTCCTCTTCCTTGGAAGGAGCCCCCTGCCATTGACTGAGCAGCACAAAAAATAACCGCCATCTTTTACTGACCCCTACTACTTCCGGGGATATTTTGATATTCTCAGTGTGTCTGATGCAGTAAGGGGAGGGTAAGCTATACAGCTAAAAAGGAGGTAGAACACATACATACCTTATAGAATCTTGTGTTTTACCTCAAAGGCAATGTTAAGTCACTGAAAGATTTTGAGCAGAAGAGTGATTTGTGTTTTAGATCAATTTTGTGGCAAGGGATAGAATCGATTGAAAGAGGGAGAGACTGGAGACAAACAGATTTGTTAAATACCATTGCAGTAAATCAAGTGGGAAATGATAGTGACCTGAACTAAGCATAAGGGAAGGAGATCTGAGAGAGAGATTTGATGACCAATTTGATGGGAGAAAAGAGAGACAGGAGCAAAAAAAAAAAAGACAAAAACATTATAGTTGAGTTTTTATTTTAGTAAATTGTTTAAAGAATGAATCATTTTTATCCAAATAGCTATTCAATTGCTCCAACATAATTTTTTAATAATTCATTTTTTCCTACTGATTTGAAATGTGAGCAATTACTATTTGTTGACCTTTAGCACTGTTAAAGTATTTTACATATATACATATATAAATATACATATACACATATATGTGTATTTATGTGTGTGTATAAAATCTCACTTAATCTTCACAACTCAGTAGGGTAGATAGAATTATTCTTAATCTACAAAAAAAAAGTCCAGGATTTTACAGTAAGTACTATAGACATTAGTGCTTCAGTGAAAGTAAATAAGTAAAAAGTGTTGTTTTTAGAAAACATCATAGACTATTTTTAGAAAAGAAAAGTATTGTTTTAGAAAATATCATAGACTATTTTTAGAACACAGATATCTGTCACAAATACAGACTTCAGTTTTCAAATAGATATGTTCATTTAGAGTTTATCTAACTAATATGTATCAAATACTATGTGGAGGGTACAAATAAATAAAAGGTATAGTTCTTGCCTTGATGACACTTTCAGTTCCAAAAATAAGACATATAGATATCAAGAGTTAAATAAATCAAAGCCATAAGAATAAAATCAAATGAATGAGAAAGGTAGTCATTACCAAAGAGAAGAAGAATTTACTCAAACTCAAATCATTCAAGAAAGAATCGGAGAAACGGTCAGAGCTTGGGTGAGGTCTTTAGTGAAAATATAAGACTAGACAAGATGAGACAGATCCGAGAACCACAATGCCGGGGGTACAATAGATAATAAATATCTGCTGAATGAATAAATGGATGAGCCTAAAAGTAAGGATGGGAGGAACCTCCAATGGTTTTTCAGTTCCTGGAGCATACACGGTGTATAAATACTTCCCTGAGTTGTCTTTTCTTATGTCCTTACACTACTCACTTGTCATTTCTTGCCTATAATTTACTCTTAACACTGAACTGTTATAGGTCCATGTACACCCCATTCCGTCTCTTGCTGTCCAGGCTGTTTGCTTCTGTTTGGAAGGTGGTTTCTGGGTTCCTCCACCTGGACAACTTCTTCGGTTGCTTTGTTGCCTGCCTGCCTTCATCCTTCGGAATTTGAGTTACAGGTCCCCACTCCAAGGAGCCTTTCCTGACACCTCTCACTTCTCTTAAATTTGGATTCATTCCTTTTCCCCTGACCTCCGCCAAAAATCCTAGGCATAAGTCTATCATGTGATATCTGTCCCATTCTCCCCAACTACACTATGAGCAGGGATTAAGTCTTACTTGTCTTTTAATCCCCAGTTCTTAGCACCGGAACTGTTAAAATGCACGGTTCTGTTAAATATATAGCACAGGCTGTTAAAATGTTTATTGACTGAATAAATGAAGAAACAATTCATTTAATTAAGAAATTAACAAATATCATCACAGGAGACCACTCCTTCCCATATCAAAAGCTTACAGTTTAGTAGAAGTAACAGATTGTAAGCAAATAATTATACAAATAAGGAACAAATTAGTTTTTGGACAGGGTTTAATTCAAACAATGATGATGTGTTAGATAAGCAACCAGTGATACAAAAGTAGAATAAGAAGTGGAAAGGAAAGAGAAGCCTAGAATTTGGGGATATAAAGAAATATGGACCCAAAAGAGGGAGTTAAAAGAATGTTCCATAAAACATTTTCATTTATTAAATAATTCTCTTATAATATTCAATATTGGGTGTCTTATGTTAAATTTTGATTTTTAAGCAAGTCATATCTCATTGGGTATTTAAAATAAATAGTATGAAATTCCTAAATCTTAAAATAATATCTGTTCATTAAAAGGAACCTATTATTATGATGGCATTAAAGTTCTTGAGTATGGTCAAAGTGTTTACTAGAAAAGATGTTGTATATAAACAAATGACAAAACAAAGTCATCTTTGTGATTGTTCAAATCACTTTAGACTTTCATAAATCCGAGTGACTTGAACTTTGCTTGTTTATAGTACTATGCTCAGCTATAACTCCTCCCTCCCTCCCTTGTAGATGGTTAAATTTATACCAATTCCACTAAATCATCTTGTGGAATCCAAGTTAACAAGTTCAGAACAACTGATATGGTGCACATGAGTTAAGGTAAAGGGTTTCTGAATGCAGAAGACTGTATAATGTATAGCCATTGTCAATTTGCTAGAATAAGACTTTAATACTTGAAACTTGTTTGTGAGAAATACTATTTTATAGTAAACTCTCATAAAATAGAAAATTTCATCTAATTTTATTTGAGAAAATAAGATTAATAATTATCCCTCCTTTGACTAAACATCTATTTAAAAAAGATTTTTTGAGATGATTGTTCTCAACTTCTTTGTCACAGGCTAAATTTTTCAGTAAAAAGTTTTTAAAAATAAAAAAATATTTTTTATGTCTTTTTAATGTAGCATAGCAAATGAAAACCTATCCTACTTAATTAATAGTTACTCAGTCGGCTAGTTTAGTAAGAGGTTATAAATTTTTTAAGAAACGCCTCTCAAAATGGTAAGGCATTTCTGATTATAAGAGATAGAGCATTCTTTCTTTACCTCTTAGCCCATAAATTAAATGAATTCTAGCCCTAATGAAAATTCTTGGGTTAATTACCTAAGAAATCTGAGTATCCCTGAAAAAGGTGACAATGAATCAAAGAAATCTCCTTTTCCTCCTGTATTCCAGTATTGCTACGAAGGCATCACTTAAGGTATTGCACAATAATTCATTTTAAGCTGCTCGAAGAGAATCATTAATTAAAGAACAGCTTCTATATCCAAACCACATTACATTACTGTGTCTATATTTTGCTTCTGTGTCTTATGAGGAAATAAATGGCACAGAGAAAAGCACCCCAAATTATTCAGGTGTTTAAAAGTAGGGATTTGAAAGAGAGGCATTGGTATTAAGTCACTTAAGATTAAATTGAATGCGATTTCTCTTTTATTTTCCACTTTTAATACTAAGGTTTAGCAAGCATTTCATTTCTTTGACACCTTTTATAGCCTTTTCAGTTTTCTGTCTATCATGGCTTTTTGATAGATATCTCTCCTCCTGGAGTGTATCCAGAATCTGTAATCTGCAGGTTGAAAACAGGAAGTTTCCTAAGCCCTGTTGCTCAATAAGCCTATGAGATATCTATTTGGGATGACTTCTGGTCTAGAGCTTTCTCCAAGAATGATACATTTTAGAACTCTGAAAATTAAGAACTGTTATGGCATTTTTCCCTCCCCCCCAAAAAAATTAAAACCAAATAATGCAAATGTGTTGGTCAGAAGTATAGTGACCTAGAATAAACTCCTGAAATTCTTTTCATTATGTCACATTCTAAATGTTCAAAATAGACTTGTACATTTAATAAATAATAATGATATGTCATATTTATATTATAATTTAAATTCCTGAGAAGTGCACAGTTTTTACAATCTCCTTATGAAGTGAGTAGGGTAGACTAATGTAGCTCACTTAAGGATGAAAAAGCTAGGGCACAAAGAGGAAACGACTAGCCTAAGGGCACAGAATAACATGAAATGAGATTGTGGCTACCAAGGTCTTTTGATATCTTGTTTAATTTTTTTTAACAGAATTGCTTAAATCTAGACGATTAATAGTTTGAGATTACAAGTCTCATTGATGCTTATTTATAACTTGACTCAGACTAGTCAGTCTGCAAAGTTTTAGTCCTTTCATTAACCAACTCAGAGAGCATTAGAACTTAGAAGTAATCTCTCAGGTGAAAAATATCCAGAAAGGAACAAATGAATGAAAGTAAAATGCCATATACGGGACTAGAACTGGTTACATGAAGAATTCATTTGGGGCAAATATGTGGACACAAAAATGTTTACTGTAGAATTATTTAACTGTAAACACTGTAGATGAAATTCAATGTTCATTGGTGGGGAATGCAAATAAAATATGGTGATCCAGCTTAATGAGATATGATGCAGGAGAAGTTAGATCTAAAAGTCTGGAAGAGAAAAGATGATCGTGATTTTTTTTATATTTATAAGTAGAATATAGTCCATAGAACATTACCTTCACATACATTATATATTATTTAGTATATATCATATATATAACATCTATGTATCATTGCATTCACCTTACAACCTAGAGATATATTCACATCCTATATATCACATACCTGTATCTATACATAAATAGAAGTATATACTTGTTCATGTATAAACACAAACATGTTTATATCTATAGTTATGGAAAATAAGGACCAAATTGTTAAGAGTGATTACATCTGGGGAGTGGGATTATAGAAGTATATGAGTGTAGACAGACAACTTTTAGTTTCTGTTTTCTATACTTCTACATTATTTGATATTTGTGCAGCCAGCAGGTACTAGGTACTATCTTTAATATATTAGGAAAAAATGTGAAGGGTTGTTGTGAGATGAATGTATAAGTAGGTTTAAGCAAATATTCTTTGAACATAGAGCCAAAATAAATATTAGGGAAACTGTATTATTTGAAAAGTCATTGTAGTTCTGTTCTTTCCACTGGCTGGAATGGAGATATGGTATTTGGGGGAGGATATCTAAGGCAGAAAATATACTTTGTGGAAGGTGATATAATAAGAGAACAAGCCTGGGATTTGCTATCATGGAGCTACCACAGGAGCAATGTTTGGACTATTATGTAAGTGAAAAATATCATTTCACCATGTTTCAACTAGTATTATTTTGGCCTTTTACAGTAGGTAAACCTAATACAGTATATGATTCCACATGATATTCTAAGAGCATGACTTGTTCAGTCCTCAAAGAAGATATGTATCTATTATTGAGTTAGAAGCAGATATTACCTTTTCCTGCTTTACTAAACACTTTTTCTGCTTCCATATTTTCCTATCGACCTCATGACTACAGTTTGTCTTCTATGGAATTTTCTACGGTGAAAGAATATGCACACTGAAGAACAGAGGTGTTTGGTATCACTGTTTTATTCAAATAAATATGTTATTCAACTAAATTTATTCAAATAAAATAATATATTGCTCTTCTGGGCTTCCATTTCAGTCTGATGACCTTCATGTGAGCCTGCTACAGAGATGAGATTCCATGTTTGCCATGGCCAGAAAGATATAAATTTGGAATTCTGAGGGTTAGACTGGACTATGGCAAGGTCATATATGGTAATACCACAATGTGAGACCTCTTGGGTGAGAGCACAGTGTCATTAGCCAAGCACTCTTTCCATTTGACAAAGCTACATTATCGAGGATTATGTCAAAAAGGAAAAACTGACCCAAATGGGTTTATATTTAAATTGAATGGCATGCTTATGTTCTTAAGTGTTAAAAAGCAAACAAGATGGATTAAAAGATTAAATATATATTTATAGTCTAGTAAAAATCTGAGGAATTTATTGAAAAAAGGGGTTTTTGCTTTTTGTGTTTGCTCGTATGTGTATTTTGGTGGTAGTGTGTGTACGTGTTAGGAGGACTGGATTCAACACTAGTTACTAAGATAGCTTAGTTATCACCTTGCAGAGTTATGTTGCTTAACATTAATTATGTGTCTATGTTTTATAAACAATGAGGTACAACATAAGTTATTATTTTTATATCAAGTTATGATACTTTGTCACAATAAAGACACATACATTTCTCTTTTCTCAGTGGAGAATCTTGTAAAAATATTATAAACTCCCTTTCAGGAAAAGAAAAAAACACACTTTATTCATCTAGAAACATCTTTTCCATGAGAATTGGAGGGTAGCTTCCGCCATAATTTGTGGAATGTTATATACATTTTTGCACTTAATTCTCTAGTTTTTAATCATTTCACATTTTAAGCCACCAATCTAACTTATTTCAGATGGTAATTTGAATGATTGGCTGTTCAGGTACCACAGCGACTCTTTAAATAAACATCTATATCTATCTGTATTTATATCATCTATATCTGTATGTATACTATATCTAGATAGATATTTACTAATATTACTAATTTATATACTAATATAAATCACAAATATAATAAATATAATATAAATATATAACATAAACATATATATTGACTAAGTTCTACAACGAAGTCGGGTTCACCCAAAGTCATTGGTTTCTAAGGTGTTTCAGGAGAGGGTATAGATAAGAGTTGGTTACAATAATTTTAAAACACACAAACACAGAAGCCTGAATATATGATCACATCTTCTTCTCTCTGCTTATGTACAAAGAACCTACAGTATGCGATCCTGACAACACATGTTTCCTATTTTGTCAATTTGATAAAAGCATACCGTGTCAATGGTTTTTAGCTTGTGATTTGGTGATTGTTTCAGCACTGATTGTCAACGACCTGTACGTCAGCTGACACAGCTGACACAGTTAAATCAGAAATTAGCATGCAGTCTCCTAAAACGCCAGACACATGGATCTTTTACACGAGAGAGACATAATGGAACCCACATGATATCCCCATTAAACAATGAAACATGTGACATTAACCAAAAACAGGAACACATCAGCAAATATGCCTGAGGAAGTTTATGGTATTTAACTCCTAAACATTAATTTTATTGTGGTGTATGAGGAACTAATTAACTGAGAGTTTCCTTTTTTATTAGAAGCGGAAATACTGTTCAGAAAACTGATGAAGAATAAATATAGCATATTTTAAGTTTATTAAGCTTGGCTCATCGACTTCTATTTATTTAAGCTAATCTCATAAGGCAATTAAATATTTCAATCAGTAACTTTCTATGGCTATTTTATTTAGCACATTTCTGAAAAATTAATCAATGTGTTAAAATATGGAAAGAGAATGTGAATGTATTTCTAATTGCATACAGCCAAATCAATGACTAAATACGTTTTCAAAAAAGAAATCACCTGATCTTTTCCAACATGAGCTTTGATAAACATGCAAGTGGAAAATGACAACAGAAAAAGTTAAAACCTGGTGATTATGATGTAAACAGTTAAGGATGTATCTACATCAGTCCAGTAGTTTCCATCATCACTGTAATACTTTTCTCTAAACAATTCAGTTTTCCTAGTCAGAGGAAGCCTCATTCAGGTGTGGCAGAATGACTTTGATCCTGGATAGGATACGAAATGCAATTAATCTCCAGGTGTGGTTTTAGAATCTTTTTTTTTTTAAACTGGATCTGTATTTTGCTGGCACAATGCTAAGTACTACTTCATATATAATCCCATTTAATCTTTGTAACAATTCAGTAAAATAGGTGTTATTAATCCATATTGTAGACGAGGAAAGCTCAGTAACTTTCACAGGACAATCAAAGCAGCAGAAGAAAGCAAAACTTAATTCGAGTCCACGTTCTCTCATTCCAAGTACCTTTCAGCTTTTGTTGCATATTTGATACTGGGTTAATTAAATAAAAAACTTAAATGTTTGAAGTCATATAGACACAGGAATCAACTGGTTAGACAAAGGAATCAACCACTTTATCTATACAATACTGTCTATAACCCGTAAGTACAAGATAAATTTTGTCATAATATTCCATTCTATGGTTGTAATGTGATAGGTTGACACCAATGACTTTCTAGTAAAAAAGGTCATAATAAGCTTTTAAATGAACATATACTAGACTAGGCCAAAAGTCCCTGTAATTTCTTGGACCTGCAGAATGAAAGAAATATCCAACTACCTTAGTAAAGGTCCAAACCACTAAGGTAGTTTATGTAGTGTATGACAGATGTCTCTGTATTTTCCTTAAAATTTTAAAATATGCTGTATGTCCCTGTGAATTAGTAAAGGCATCCTGGTACCTTTGCACACAGTTTGGGAACTTCAGCTCTAGGCACATACCCATCTCTGGGGAAAGACTCTCTATCTGTAGCTATGTGACACATTCAGTTTGACACTTTGTGCTAAACTCTCAAGCCAACTCTTTTACAACTGTTTGTTTTATACTGTATATAGAAAATGGGTTATTTTATTGGATTGCCTTCCTGCAGATTTTTTTATTTCCACATAAAATGTGTTCCTGTCAAAAATTTCTAAGGCAGCTATTAGAATTATATGACTAGAAATTTTACACCCAAACAGAAAGAAGAGGGGCAGAGGACTGTAGTTATTAGTGAAAAGAGAAACACCTATTCCTCTCATACCTGCCTATAAACTATGTGATTTCAAGGAATAGCATTTAACTTTGAGGGTGGGGTGAGGAAGCTGTGCGTCATGGAAAGAGAACTGGAAGTTGGAGTCAGTGAAATTGGTGTTAACCGAATTTAGGACATTCAACCGCCGTATCTCAAAAATTTCTCTCAAGTTTAAAATGCTAAAACCAACACACACTTTCAAAATTATTTTGAAATTTGTTAGATTTTTTGCTGTAGTGAGCAAACACAAAAGTGGTTCTTGCCAACATGAAAGTATTCTGTGTCAAAGTATGTACATTGTATTTCACAAAAGTCTATGTGAAACAACTTTTGGGGTCCGCAGGTTGAAGCCTTTGGTTACAAGGTTAGGATTTCACTCAGACTTTTCAGCAGAGGCAAGTGTATTGTGTCCTTGGATTCCTCAATCATTCAAAGTGTACTTGAACCAATTCATTTTTACACTATTTATTTTATTATTCAGGATTGGAACCTCAGTTTTAAAATTTATCGAAAACTTTAATGAGAGTTTTCTGATTAAAATGAGCAGGTGCCCACAAATATAGTTTGAAATTGGGCTTTTTAATTATGCATTATAAAAATTAGGGTGGGTCTACATACAGCAACTTAGTTGGGAGTTTTCATAGAATTGCTAAATTCTATGAAAAATACAGATTTCACTATTTTTTCCCCTGAATGGAATGGTCTATGAATTAAGGTGATTGATCAAACCAGTGTTTTTATGTAATTGGCTTCAAGTTATTATATATATTAAAAATATTAAACTTAATAATACACCATTATCTTTACCTCCTGAGAAGTTTGGAACTGTTTTTACATACTAAGAGATAAGTAGGGGGTGCTTGTGTGGCTCAGTCAGTTAAGTATCTGATTTTTTATTTAGGCTCAGGTCATGATCTCACAGTTCATAAGTTAGAGCCCCTCGTTGGGCTCTGTGCCGACAGTGCAGAGCCTCCTTGGAATTCTCTCTTTTCCTCCCCCACTCACTCATCTTCTCTCTCAAAATAAAGAAATAAACAGTAAAAGAAAAAAAAGAAATAAGTAAGAAAAGTAATAACTAAATACGTATCCATGCAGAAGCATGATTTCATATGTGATTTTATTAATAGCAAATGCCAAAACGGATTCTGAGATTCTGATAACAATACATCAATATCTGTAAGGTGATCTACATACTCGTGGATGCGAGTGGAATACAACAGCCTTTAAAATTTCTTTACTATCTAGTTAGTTTGCTCTGAAGTCTTTGGCTATATTGCAATTAAATTATTCTTCTCTTGTTTACTGACATTCAATCTAGCAGTTAAGAGAGAATCCAACAGTAGGTCTCCATTCCGTGCCATGCTTCTACTATTACATTTTTCAAAAAGAAAATATCTTTATGTCCAACTTGAAGCTTCTCTTTTTGGAAAACAGAAGATACTTACTCAATTATAATGGTTAGGCTCCCCAGCTTATGTTTTTATTCTATTTATTTGATCAAGACACATAGTCTAAATGGAAAAAATTATAAATACTTTCTTTGAATGGATGGATGGATGAAAAGCATTTGATTTTTTGATACCACCAAATACATCTATCATATTTGCTTGAAACTCAAATTGAGATGAGTTGGTCAGTCTTCTTCACTGAGAACTACATAATCATATTCAAAATAAAACTGACATATGGTTGACAATTCTGGGGAGCAAATAATAAGAAGACCCACTGAAGAGAGACGGCAAGATTTATGTCCCTTCCGATCTCTATTCTTTCCTGCAATGTGATTGGGGAAGAAATAATCTGGACAACATACTGCTTCCGCCCAAACTGACTCAACGTGCCGAGTGTCAACAAGGGTGGTACTTCCTTGGGCTCCTGGCTTCTGAGTTTTAGAGTCTGGCATGATACTAGTTTCAAGCTTGCCAGCAGCTATAAAGGCTATATTCTATTTTATTTCCAAGGTTACAAAAGAAATGGTATTATTTATAATTTGAAGTACCATAGGCATAAATACCAAATGGTTAATCTATGAACAATTTTAGAAAGGGAAAGTTTCTCCATGCCACATCACATTAACACTGGACAAATTTAGTATGCCAACTCTGTCAAATGGGAGTGAGGTAGAGGTGTTCTTGACCTTTTCCAGGCCTAGAGTTACGCTATTGTTCACACCCAATATGGTTTTCTCTTCAGTACAATATTTGCTAGTGGGACTTATTTCTACAGTTACTTAAAAAATTTCTTTCTGGAAAAAAGAACTAGTCTACACATATATATTGCAGGTGCAATCAGAGGCAACTGATGATTTTTAAAGTGTCTTTTTTTTTTCTTTTTAGTAACCAAGGTTACGAAAAAACACATTGGTAACATGTGTTTAATGTGAATAGTAATTCCGTAGGAAAATGGATACAAAACAAACAAAACAAAATCTTATGAATTTTATGTTTTATGAATACACAAAACTCAGAATTTAGTGTAGCAAGAGTTTAAAATCCTATATTTATAATTTAAATTATTCTGTATTTAGGATATAAATATAGTCCTTAATCATAAAAAAAATGCTGGTGTTTCTTTTTGTTTGTTTGTTTTTGGTTTTTTTAATGTTTATTTATTTGAGAGACAGAGCATGAGTCGGGGAGGGGCATAGAGAGAGGGAAACACAGAATCCGAAGCAGGCTCCAGGCTCTGAGCTGTCTGCCCAGAGCCCGAGGCAGGGCTCAAACTCACAGACCGTGAGATCATGACCTGAGCTGAAGGCGGACACTCATCCGACTGAGCCACCCAGGTGCCCCTGGTGTTTCTGAATGAATTGATCTCCAAAGATAGAATGATGTGGAAAATAATATTAAATGAATAAATCCAGGACCCAGAGTGAGAACACCATCTTAAAACACATGAAACCAAAGTCAAGAGAAAGAAGTGAAAAAGGAGTGTAAAAACTGCAAAGGGCAAAATATCATACCAGTGTGAATTTTCATAGTCTTCGGTTCAGCTTGCTTTTACTTGGACTCTGTAGCTGTAATCCACTCTTTTCAAATTGCTTTGTATATTTAAAAAAATTGCATCCTTCTTCAATATTATACAGAGAAATGTTTAAAGACTAGGGATAAATGTTAAAATATGAAAATTCAAGACATCATTTTTACAAGAAGCTTAGATCTGATCTCTAGAAATGTTGGATAGAATTTCGCAAATGCAGTAAGTACTGAAGCATAGTGAGATGTTAATGGGACAATTTATTAACATATAAATGAGCCTACATATACTGGACTTTACAAAACAATATTCTATATGAATATCTAAAAGATGGTGACATTTCATTGTTTCCAATGATGTTCTACTTTTATCAATAAAAATATTTGAATAAATTTGACCTCTCTATATTCTTTCTGGCTCTAATAATGTTCTAGAAGATATTTTGCTCAGTGGTCTAGTTTCTCTTTGGAATTTGCTATGATTCTTATTTAACAGATTATAGTTGGCATTTTGCCCATTTAAATTTTAGAAAGTGAAGTATTAGAGTGTTTCCAAAACTAACAATATACAATTTCAATTTTGATAAGAAAAAGAAAAAAGTCATAAAATAACAGGCATCTAAAGTTAGTAAGCAATATAAACAGTTATCTTGGAATAACTTCTCACTTAGTGCAAGAATACCCTTGTAGTGTTTGTAATGAGTGGTCATTCACTCGTTCATTTAACAAGTAATTGGATGTTGTACTAAAGTTTAGATATAACAATGAATAAGACAGAACCAGCACTTGCCCTCACAGAACTTACTTAAAATTAAAATAAAAGAGAAAATAAACAGGATCCAAAGGAACTAAGAGAAAGTGATCTAATGAAGTTAGGCAAGTTCTCCCTGATCTGAGTTGAAAGATGTCCAGATACTGAAGAGAGTGAACACTGACAATGTAAGCCTAGAGTCAAGAAAGAGTATGGTTCGGTCTGAGAACTAAAAGAAGACTAGTGAGAAATTAGGCTGTAAACAGGAGACAGATAAGGAAAAGCCAAATAATTCACATTAGGAAACCCGAGTTTATCTTAAAAGGCAACAGAGAGCAACTGAAAAGCCTCTTCCTATCTTATCTTTCCACAAACAAATTGAACCTGAAAATTATATTCATATTATCAAAATACACTGGAAATGGTAGTTATGAAACTGAATTATTAAGAGCAAATATTGACTTCAGAAGAACAGAAATAATCTAAGTTCTTTTAAATACCAACATAAATCCTCTTCTACACTTGCGGCATGTTTCCTCTTTAAAATAAAAGTGCTATATGAGTGATCTCATTTCTTGGTGTGGCAGGGATATTAAATTGCCTAATTTAAAGCCATGCCCTCCACCCACTCCCAAATGGAAAATCAGTGGTACTTACTACATCCAGCCTTATAGCTGAAGCCTGGAGGAAGAAGGAATCCTTGCTGGGCAGCTGCAGCCAGTGTCCGTTGATCAGGAGGGAACACGGGGATCATTAATGGCGGCAGTTGACCTTGAACCTGCTGAACGTGATAGAGCGAATCAAAGAGACGAAGTTTTGGTCCTCCATGATTCCCGCCCTCCTTACTTTATGACAAAAGAAAATCATTTATTCAATTCAATATACTGGCATACAAGCTTGCTCAAACACTGGGCCTGAGATCATGCCTTAGACAGCAAAATTAGAATATACTCTAGTTGGAAGGTGTTACCGAGTTCACTTTCTAACCTGATGAATAATTTCCCTACATGATATCCACATGAAGCATCACTACTTCATACAATAAGGCCTTTTCTCATTGCATTAATGTAATGGTTAAAAAATCACCCTTAGGTTGAACTAAAATCTCCTTCTATAAATCCTGTTAAGGGCTAATTCTACCTTCCGAAACAAAACTAAACGGGTATCATTTTACATATAAATAGCTTTTCATTATTTGAAGATAATTCTCATGTTCACATAATGTTGACATTTGTTTGAACAAAGGAGCTGGGAAAGAAGCATAGAGAGTTACTAAAACTTTTCCTTTTGTTTACAGAAAGGTAACTGGGGCCAAAAGAGAACTGACGTGGCCGTGGAATGGGAGTGTTAGAGTAGGTCCAAAATCCAGTCTCTTGAATCCTGCCCTGTGTTACATTCTTTTGTCTTCATCTATCCTTTCACAAGCAATTGAACCACCCCTCAAACAACACGGTTGGTGTTTTGGTTGCCATCTTTGGAATACACTTTCATTTGCAGATGTCACTCTCAGAATACGGGGTTCTCATCAGTAAATAAATAACCCAGCATGACAGAACAATGATCTTCTTGGAACTGAGCAGAGATTCTAGAAATACAACCTAATGTAGTCATTTATGCAGCAATATCCACATTACTGATTAATGCAGAGGTTATCGTAACTAAAATATTTCCCCCAAATAATTATTAAGCAAAATCTCCCTGCTGAATGGTGCTTTTCTTTAAATATATGATGGAGAATTTAGAATCATGCTAAAAATCATATCTGACTTTATTCTCGCTTACTACTCCTTCTACACATTAATTCAATTATTTAGAAAATATTTTAAAATTTTTAATGTTTACTTATATTTTGGGAGAAGAGAGAGAGGGACAGAGAGTGAGCTGCGGATGGGGCTGAGAGAGAGGGAGACACAGAATCCGAAGCAGGCTCCAGGCTCTGAGCTGTCAGCACAGAGCCCAACACAGGGCTTGAACCTAGGAGCCAGCAGTGAGATCATGACATGAGCCGAAGTCAGAGGCTTAAGCGACTGAGCCACCCAGGTGCCCCTGAAAAATATTTAACTGACACTTACTATGTACAAGAAAATGAGCTTGTCAGTAGAAAACCAAGAGTAAACAAGAAAAGCAAGGGCCTATGCCCATTACATTACAGTGGGGATGATGAAAGAAGACTAAGAAAACAAATATCCAAAAAAGATCGCAAATTCATTAAGTTGCTAATCCCAACAGCAACCCTGAGCACTCTCGCAGATTTGTTTTCCCTTTCTCCCATTGGCACTGGACGTTCTTGGGGCACTTATGATTCTCACAGCACTCCTCGTTTTTCACTTTAAAAGTCCACCTACAGTTTGTCCATTATTTCATCTTTTAGAGTAAACTTCTGAGCTATTTGAGATTTTGGTTGGTAAGTGTATGCACTGTAGGGTGGGGTTGGGGGGATGTTTGAGAAAAGGGTGGGAGGGAGGGGGGAAGAGACACAGAGACAGAGACAGGGAGAAAAATAAGCACTCTAAGAATGGGAGATTTGTTTTCGGCAATGAGTCCAAATTGGAAAGCATTTCTTTTAGCCAAAAGGATTTAAACCTATCACTGCCACCAGAGTGACACTAAAAGGGAATGACAACAAACAGGAATACAAAAAGACAGTGTCTTAAGGTTAGAGCGCAAGGTTTATATCACCACAGCCAGGCTTTTTTGAGCATCCTGAAGGAAAGATATTCCTTATGTAGAAACCAATGGAAAACAATTGACTAAAAACTCAAAATTAAGAGACTGCATACGGAGCAAGTTGGTAGGAAAACATGGTCGCTATAAGAGGTAGAAATCAGAAGGCAAACCAGCATGGGGGCTAGTTCATTGCAAGAAGAGGGCGTTAACCAGAATAACAAGCAAGGAAACGAACGGAAAACCAGCTCCCGTATATATTCTACACCTTACTGTTTGTAAGTTATTATATTTTACACAGTACATCTCCTCCTCTTGAAGATGCCACTGGTTATACAATACACACATAAATTTAACAAGAGCATTTTAGAGGGAAGAAGAAAGGAACTTCAAATGACACACATAGAAGGGTTATAGGAAGTATCCAAATTTCAGATAGCTTAAAATTTGGGAAACATAACTTCTGGAATCGCAGAAACAACAGGTTCTTGTTTTAGTGCAGGTCTCAAGCTTGAATGCACATTAGAATCACCTGGCAAGCTTTGAAAAATTCTCAATGCACAGACTTCTTCCCACGCCAACTGAATTTGAATCAATAGGGGTGAGACCCAGCCAGCAGCAGTTTTTAAAGTTCCCCTGATGATTCCAGTGTGCACCCACATTGGAGAAGTACAGTTGTATAGAATGCTTTCAGTCACTGTCAACTAATCTTTTTGTCTTCTTCACTTTTTGCCTTGAGTCACAAAGCACCTTCAGGTATATAAGTAGTTGAAAGAGACACTGCCTGACTTTTACAGGTCCGGGTGCCCACAGGATAAAACCAGACATTAAACTAGATTGCTCATAGAATTCCTTCTAATTGAGTCTTTTATCTCTTTTTAGATATCCCTTTTGTGAGAAACTTTTAATGGTTTGCTTTTACCTAGGGAGTCACAACCAAACCCTTCGGCATGGTAGTCAAGATCTTCCCAATTTGTCCTCAGTCTATATTTCCAGAGATGTGGCCCTGCTTCAGATCCTGTACTTTTGCCTCAAAGGACCACGAAGAGTTCCTTGCATACTCGGTGTTTTTCCATGCCCGAGTGTGCTCAAAAGTATTTTCTCTGCTGTTTTGAGTGATTTCTCTTTTCCTTTTCTTCTTGGCAAAATTCTACTTATTTTTGAAAAGCTTTCGAGACCCACATAATGTGTTTGCCTGTGAAATGCTTCTTTCTTGTGGTGCCAATTTTCAGGCAGAAAGAACTGTTACTTCTTTTAACCTCATAAAGCTAATACAATACTTACTGTATTGAATAATAGTTACTTGTATAACTGGAATCTCCCTTATGACCTATGAGCTTATTTAGGAAAGAGGTTGTAACTTACTTATTATTGTACCTCTAGAAAGCTTAGCATAGCAGCTGAAACTATTATATGTATTGATAATTCATGAATAAAAAACAAGAACAAATTATATAGTCTCAACTTAAAAGTGTTTTTTTTTTTCATTATTTTTTGAGAGAGAGAGAGAAAGAGAGAGTGAGCTGGGGAGGGGCAAAGAAAGACGGAGAGAGAGATCCCAAGCAGGCTCTCTGTTGTCAGCACAGAGCCCAATGTGGGACTTGAACTCACAAACCAGGAGATCATGACCCGACCCAAAACCAAGAGTAGGATGCTTAACCGACTGAGCCACCCAGGTGCCCCTGTATTCCCATCTTTTAAATTATATCTATTTAAAAATATTTTTTTAATTTATTTATTTTTGAGATGGAGAGTTTGAGCTAGGGGGTGGGGAGTAGTGAGAGGAGAGAGAGCATCGGAAGCAGGCTCCACACTATAGGCACAGAGCCCCATATGGGGATCGAACTCATAAACTGTGAGATCATGACCTCCGAGATCATGACCTGAGTGGAGATCAAGAGTCAGACGCTTAACTGACGGTGCCGCCCAGGCACCTCAAAATTTGAGTATTTGAAAGAGTAACTACTAATATATTCCTGTGCTTTTAAATATCTGTGTAGTCTAAGCCTTTTGTCTTGGTATGATTATGGAATTACATTTTTCCTTAGTGTTATAATTTGTTTTAGTGTCTAAATTTCTAAGATCTGCATATATAGAATAACAGAGTTTTAAGGTTGAGAAAGATCCTAGAGATTGGCACAGCAAATCATTCTGCTGAATGGAAAGGCAACAACGCCTTGGTCATATAAATTGTTCAAGTTCCCACCTCAAGGTTGGAGCAAAGTTAATATTGAAACTATATCTCTGAACTCTTAATCTAGCATTCTTTTCCTGCACAATAAGAGAATTTGGAGGGGAAGCTGAAACTACAAGGGAAAGAAAGGAACAATAATGGTGAATAAGTCTAATTTCATTGTCCCAATGACGGGTTTTCTTTAGATTATCATCCAACAGATTATAGAGCATTGTACTAAAACTCAGAATAGAGAGTAAAATAAATATCAGGATGTGTGGCTAATCCACATATGCAACTACGAAGGCACCTCAAAATACAGGCGGTCACTATTTGTGGAATCTGTATGTGCAAATTTGCCTACTCACTAAAATTTACTCTTTAGTCCCTCTTCAAATTTACTGGTACCAGTGCTTTTGCAGTCACTCGTAGACATGTGCATAGGAGTAAGACATTTTGTTGGTGATTTCACTGTTTAAAATGCATATAAAATCAATAATAAATATTAATAAGGTGTCTTTAAAAAGAAACACACATAAAACAAAGTTATGTGTTGATCAGGTGATAAAAATGGTGTGACCAAAGGCACTTAAGAACCTAACTCTGTATTCTTCCCAGGAGCGATTGTTCGGTATTTGCTAATTCAGCGCTCACGGCAAGTTTATAGAACACAACTAGTGCACATAATGAGAACCAATTGTATTACTGCTATATCTTAACTAATTTTCAGTTCACTTCTACTGAAATTTAGTCACCTTTTGGGAGAAATGGACAGATCACATCAAAACAGCATAATGAAGTCTGGATAAATTCTAAAACCTGTTTCTTATAAAGTTAGTAATTCACACATACATTCTTGAAGCTTTGAGTATTTCCAAATCCTATTCACTATTAACTTCATTTATTTTCTTTCACTTAATGCATGAAATTCCTTTTAAGCTTCTAATTAAGGTTTAAAATGTGTGACATTTATAATTAAGTTTCAATAAAATTCTTTTGTCACAAAATTTTAGTCCTTCTAATAAGCATGTTATTCCCTAGTTAGAATAACCCACAATAAATTTAAGAGGCTACTTCCTTTAAGACGGCATATTATGTTTTAACATGTTTTATTACTCTACCACATAGTGTAATTTTGTCCTCTAAAACCTTAAGAATCCAACACAAACCAGTCACATTATAATGCTTGTAAAACAAAAGTTAATATTTATCAATTATCCATAAATATTTGCTATTTGATATTTTATGTAAATATTCTATTGCAAAGCCCTTTAGTGACTTCCTGAAACTAATAAATCAAGTAGGTACTTAAGATAATTATTCCTTTAGCTTTCAGTCACATGCCTCTGTTTATTACTTTATTCACTCAATCAACAATTTCACTAAGCAGAACATGTACTTTTTTGTAACAAGGGATACAAAGATGAGTTCACATATGTCTGCTTTCTAGGAGCTCTGAATCTGGTCGGGCAAATAGGTATGTAGGTAACTATACCACTGCCATTAATTCAGTAACAGAGACCTGTATAGGAGACTATGGAAGCAGATGAGAGATTCCTAACATAGCCAGGAGAAACCAAGGCAAGCCTCATAGGGACAGGTACACCAGGTACAGGGTATGAACAGGTAAGTAGGAGTTAGCTAGACAAATAGATGTGAGTGTGGGAAAAGAATTCTAAGCAAAGGAGGAGACACGAGGAAAGAAACAGGGATAAGGAAAAGCATCATGTGAACGGGACACCATCTGAGCAGTCTGGGATAACAAAAAAGTAAGAGGAAACCAGGGGTGAGAAGATCCGTCTGAATGAGTTTATGTATCAGGGTAAGAAGCATGAAATTCCCCTGAGGCTATGGGGAACCATCGAGGGATTTTACGTAGGTTATGTAGAATACTCTGATGGGTATATGGAGAAGATTTAAAAGATCAAGCATAGAGACCAGGTGGGAAGCTAATTGAGTCAACCTGGCAATAGATTATGAGGGCTTGATTAGTTATAGGGCAGTTAGAAATGAGGAGAAAAAGCCAAGAAATATTAAGAAAAAAGGTGGGATGTTGATGATGGGGGGATGCTATATATATGTGGTATATGAGAAATCTCTGTACCTAATATATATATAATATATAACACAATATTATACATATATGTATATATATGTGTGTGTATATATATATATGTGTGTGTGTGTGTATATATATATATACATATATATATGTATATGGAGAATATATATATTCTGTGAGTCTTCTCTTTCCTGTGATTTTTCTCATAGTGCCTGTCACTGTGGTTGAGGAGCAGAGAAGATGAATTCCAGCATTCAGGTTGGGGAAGAGAAGGGGTTTGTGGGAAATTCAGCAAGGACATTAAGAGGAAACCAAAGTTGTTTTGAATAACAATGGGCCCCAGGCTCCCCCTAGGAAGAGAGACCTGGAAGGCTCACTAGCCTGGGAAAATACAGAAATCAAATAACTAGAAGGACTCACATCAGTATCAAGGAGCAGTTTGGGTGAGAGCTCAAACAACAGGAAGTCAGGTTATGGTGTATATTTGCTTAAACTATATACACAAATGTTATAATGAAAGGCAGCTGTATGATTCAAGTCCTCACAATTACAGACAAAATGTAAAATCTAAAACTTTCAAATGTTCCTCAAGAGTTCAGTCGGATGAGTTCTGTCGTGTTCAAGCACACACCATCTTTAGGGATCAGTTCACCTACAGCTGAAATTCTGCCACCTTCAGGGGGGAACACAGCAGCTGTTTAGAGGAACACAGTGATAGTACACGGTAGTTTTTGAGAAAATGAAGAATATAATATCCAAATGAGATTACAAGAGGGGTTTAGGTAGGCAGGATATAATTACCCAAACCGGAGTAACCGGGATCACAAAGCTGACTTTCTATCATTAGCAAGAAGAGGCATGGGATCTTCAATGACCACTAACAGTTTGCGATTTTTCATTTCATAAAACAGAAAGTAGATTTGTCAGTTTATCCTACCCAATGCAATGGTCTTTAGGAAAAAAGAAAAAAAAATCTACTCTACAATTAAGAATAAAGGAGTCAATTTTATCTTCCAATTAATCTACTAGGAAGACTAAAGAAAATCTCATTGAGAGCTACAGAGACATAAAAACATTGCTAAAATTGCAAAGCCTGCCTCTCACTTCCCAACAGCCACGCTGGAGTGGTATCACCTCTACTTTCATGCGATTCAAGACAAAGACAAAGTAGCCATATTCTTTCAGAACAAAAATGAACAGCCATGTGGATTTTTTTACATAGTACTCTTCTTCGGCAAAAAGCCACAGAACTTTTTTTAAAAATCGTTTCCAAGGATGAAAGTGACTTTGCCAAGCAAAGTGGCTTCAAAACAGGCCTCAAAAATACTAATAGAAAGACAGATGGTTCTACTAAGAGCTTGGCTGCCAAAATTAAAAAAAAAAAAAAAGTAGGAAAAAAAAAAACGGAGTGATGCTATTGAAGCTGACTGCAAAGTTATCTGATGACTACAAATACTTTTGTCCCATCACAAGTGCTAACGCTGCCTCCAGGGCTGATATAGCCAAACTACTAACTTCCCCACATCCAGTCCCCCTGGATTCCCACCCCTCCTAAATAAAACCTGTCAGTGCCAAGCCCCACAAAACAGCACAAGCATGCACTTGATTCTGACTGACTGCTCTGCAGAAGCAAAATATTGCATTGAAGAACTCCTATTTAGGAACAGACCCACAAGGAAAATTGCTTTTCTTTTCAAAACTGCCTGTCACATTTTCTTTTTCTAATTCCCCCTTTCCTCCTCCTCTCTGTCACCAAAGGGCCCCTGGGCCCTATGAGTTTAGATGATACAAACTCAATTTGTATAAAGAAGGCAAGCGGCAGCACCACAGAGAGGTGGAGATAGTTTACAAGGATAGAGAAATAATCCAGTCAAGACAGTGCAATTTTCTTTCCAAACTACTACTACAATAATACCTCCACTTTATTTCCTTCAGGGCAACTGTCATTTCTTTTTAACCAGATTGCTACTAGATATAATAGAAACTGAAATATTATATGGTCACTGACTCTTCCTTTCAATGGCTCATTTCACTATTGCATTTTTACTTTTGCATTGATGTGCTTATTGTTACTAGCATACGACCACTTTCAAATGATGTAGAATTAAGACCTCTGTCACTTTAAAGCAATTAAATTTCATTCTTAATACCATGTAGGTTTCACTTAAGTAGTTTTCTTGTCTAATAGCACCTATTATTTATTTTCAACACTTAGGCATTACATTCTTATCAAGCACCATTTAAATATACAGTAAACTCATATCAACCAAAATGATGGCATTTCTTAAAAATATGAAACATGCTTAAACAAAGTATCTTTGCTGACTTAAGGAAAAATCTCTATTTTAAAAGTTGATAATCATAGAAACTTGAGGGTGGCAAAAATATGGTGTTAAATAAGAAAGCAATTGTGAAAGAGTATGGGAAAAACAGCCATTCCATTTGCCAAGGACAATTTTGAGCTGAATGAAAGAATTATAAAGGCAATGATTAAAATATCGCAAATGATGCATTATTCAGGATTAGGTTATCATCTATTGCTTAAAGGCAATATTTTCTGTAGCTCCATAGCCGTTACTTGATAAAAGCAAAGTCTGTCTTTATAATGTAACTCTAATTGTTCCCTCCAATGTGTGTGAATATCTGTATTACTTATCCTGGTTCCTGACAACAAAACCGCCTAGTTCATATGAGTATGCGTGGTTCTCTGTTCGCATGAACAGAATCAGGCTTCGCCAATACTAATACAATCTTATTTTATATCATGCATTACTCTGTCAATTGTCATTTACATGCAAATAAAAGACAACATAAAATATAATGGCCAACATGAAATATAACATGGTTTTCAATTATATTTCTCAGGACACCATCATTAGAAAACTTAATAAAATTCGCTATTTATTGATTCTGATTTATGATATTTTGCTCAATGGCCTATAATAGATTATTAGTGATATTTTTTCCTCATGCAACATAAATCTCAGTTCAACATAAGTTCTTTAAAATATTATACCTCAAAAAATCATCACTTTGGGAAGAGGGTTAAACTGGAAGTGATTGCTAACGCGTACAGGGTTCCTTTTTGGATTCAAGAAAATGTTCCGGAATTAGACAGTGGGGACAGTTACAAAACACCATGACTACACTAAAGCAACAGAATTGTACGCTTTAAAAAAGGGTGAATTAAATGGAATGTGAACTGTATCTCACTTTAAAACGACAACAACAACAAATAAATGAAATTTAAAAGACCACATTAAAAAATATACGACTTCACTACTATCTGAAGTAGGATTAAATGTGCTTTAAAATAATTGTCTTACATAAGAATAATGTATCATTATTTTTTATTTTCATATTATTTTGTATTTTTATAAAGTCCTTTGACATATATTAGTTCAATTATACTTTATCCTGCCTCTTGGCAATCAGCAGGTCAGGTTTGTTATTTCAATTTTATTAATAAGGAAATTAGAAATGGGGCACTTGGGTGGCTTAGTCAGTTAACCGGCCTACTTCAGCTCAAGTTATGATCTCACAGTTTGTGAGTTCAAGCCCTGCATTAGGCTCAGCTCAGAGCCTGGACCCTGCTTTGGATTCTGTGTCTCCCTCTCTCTCTGACCCTCCCCTGCTCACACTCTGTCTCTCTCTCTCTCAAAAATAAATAAACATTAAAAAAACTTAAAAAGGAAATAAAATTGGAAAGGCAAACAAATAATTTGGAGATTTACCTATGATCATATAGTTAGCCAAAACAATAAGCCTAGAATTTATTTTTGAGTCTTCTTAACTATAAAACAAAAATGTAATAATCTTCTGAAATAAAAATACTGATTTATATAAAAAGAGTATAGGAACATTGTCAAAATTCCCACATTATTTGCTCTGCATAAAAATGGATCACATTTAGATTATCTTTCAAAGATAAAAATGTATTTTGTTTAGAGAAATTTTTATCCCAAGGATGGTATTTTGACTTTGATTCTCATCTTCATCTTACATTTTATTTTGTTTTATGTTCTCTGTCCAGACTGCTTTTAAAATCTTCAATGTGGACACATACTACTTTAACGATTTGAAAACTATCAAAAAAAAAACAAAACAGAGATGTAATAGAACATTATAAAGGCTGGCATATCATAGAAGAATATCTAATATAGGGACTGCCATCGTAGAGATCTCTAAAGATCTTAAATTGTGAGTCTTTGTAGCCTATTTTGGTTGAAAACAGGAAAAATTTCTTTGATATGTGACTACAGAAGCTACTAAAATGTAGGGTGCCTGGGTGGCTCAGTGGGCTGAACATCTGACTCCTGATTTCGGCTCAGGTCATGATCTCACGGTTCTAGAGTTTGATCCCTGCATCACGCTCTGCATTGACAGTAAGGAACCTGCGTCTCCTCTCTCTCTCTGCACCTCTCTCTCTCTCTAAAATAAATAAATAAACATTAAAAAATAAAATAAAATTTTAAACTCTGATTTTCATAAAGAGTATATATAATATTAATAGTTATTTCAAAGTGTCCTGAGATCATCACCAATTAGTTTGACCTTCATGAGTTTATGTCTTGCTGAAATACCCTACATCACTAGTATTTATTCTATGCATTAAGCATCGGATTATGAAATCTTTTAACATTTTCTATTTCTTGCTTGTATTACTTTACACTTCCCTCATTAAATTTATGATTATTTCTGGACAAGAGATCTTTTTTTCTTCAACTTGTTTTAAATTAGAGACCAGGAGGTGAAGCGGAAAACTTCATCTGATTTCTGCTCAAGAACTACCTTTTCCTCAAAACCTAACAAGTGTCACTGCCTTTACAAAGACGACCCAAACAAAATATATTCACTCATGTGTTGAGTGCCCACTTTGTGCTCGGTACGACTATTGATTTTAGGAATATTATAATGAGTAAGACATACGAACACTACAGAAAAATTAAAGAAAGAGGAAAAGGGATGCTGGGATGGAGGCTATGAGTTTAAATATGGCATCGATGATACGGTGCCACAAAGATCTGGAAGAGAGGCTACAATAAACCTCTCAGCAATCTGGAGGAAAGTGTTCCAGGCAAATGGAAGAAGAGATGCTAAAAACCTAAGGTAGAAGTGTGCAGGTTGTGTTCAACAAATCGTTTCATTCTTCTGTCTGTTCTCCATATAGGGATTCCACTAGGTTGAAATTACTTGTGTACTCTCCATGAGTAAACTGCCTTCAGGGCAAGGCATAGCAAACTCATATTGGTATCTACAATACGCAGATTACTGCCCACCATAGAGTACATGCTCAGTTTATGTCAATTGCACTATTTTAAAAAGACAATTACAGGAGTGCCTGGGTGGCTCATCGGTTAAGTGTTAGACTCTTGATTTAGGCTTAGGACATGAAACCAGGGTGGAATCCAGCCGTGAATCAGGCTCCACCCTGATCATGGAGACTGCCTAAGATTCTCTCCCTCCCTCCCTCTGCCCATCTCCCCAGCTCTCCTCTCCCTCCCTCTCTCTCTCTGAAAAAGGAAAAAAAAAATACTGTTAGATAAGGCTACTCATGTTTTAGTCTCAGTTTCTTATAAGAGTAACTACTTTATTAAAACATTCCTTTTATACAATGGATTTCAGGCTTTATTTCCTTTTTTAGGCTTTATTTCATTCAGGATTTAACATTCTTCCTCAAAGTAATGCCCTGAAACATGTCAAGTAACTGTTGCCACTTTTTACCCCCAATTAATGACCTTCCTCAGACCTCAGTTTTAGTATCAACTACATGGATTAGGTTTTGTGCACTTCATTGCTCCTCAGGAGATGAGAGAAAGAAGTCTGATGTGTCATTAGTGAAATATCATAAGAGCTGCAGTTAGATGTTATTTATGATAAAACTGCAATTTTTGGGGGCACCTGGGAGTCAGTTGGTTAAGCGTCCGACTTTGGCTCAGGTCATGATCTCATAGTTTGAGGCTTTGAGCCCCGTGTCGGGCTCTGTGCAGACAGCTCAGAGCCTGGAGCCTGCTTCAGATTCTGTCTCCCTCTCTCTCCGCTCCTCCCCCACTCATGCTCTGTCTCTCAAAAATTAAACAGGGGCGCCTGGGTGGCTCAGTTGGTTGAGTGGCCGACTTCAGCTCAGTCTCTCAAAAATTAAATAAACATTAAAAAAATTTTAAATAAAAAAACCTGCAATTTTTTATTACTCATATGGAATGGTTACATATATTAAAAGATTAGGAAGTTAGTTCAAATCAAGACATTGTGTGCCACTAAACACAGTTGAATTTTTTGCTGTTATCCACATATCAATACATAAAGCAATGTGACTCAAAGGTAATGGAAATACATGAAGAATAGAGTTTAATCTGTAGGTATGAACTTGTATATGCTAAAAAAATTTTTTTTAGTTCTTGACTAAAAATTTAAGTACATAGATGTATTCTTCAACTATGTATTAATTTTATTTTGTTTAAGAAAATAACTGTGATTATACTGCTTACGTTTCTTTTATTCAGACTTTTCCCAGTGTGTAATTTCAATATTTTAGTGAACACGTGCTAGATTGATGTGAAGGGCTAGTGTATGGGGATTTGTTTATTTGTAGCATGCAAAGTGTAAACTGAGGCAGCAATGAAAAATGATATATCTCTGGGAAGAAACTCTTAACAGCAATTATTCCTGCAAACAAAACCAAAAGTAGCATTTCAAACACCTCCGCCCCCAAAGGTAACCATATTAGGGGCAGGTTAATGTCTAGTTCTATTCCTTATAATGTGAAAAATCCATGCTCTTAGAATAAAAATGGATGCTGCCTCATAATCTCGGTTGGAACTTGGTACTCGGATGCTTCTAACTTGACTATAGTTGAAGACATTCTAGCAGTAAGCCACTCACTAGAACATTTGTCACTGAAAATAAAATGTGTGAAATTCCCAGAAAGGGCATGTTAGATGTTTCTTAAGCTGAAAATGTGAAATATTTTTGTAATTGGACAATCCATTGAACACAGTGTCATTTATGTAATCAAAAGTTTTTAAATCTAGTGGAGAAGGAATATTATAAATTATTCCACTGTCAGTACATTCAGTAGGGACCTGTATATTACCAGCAACAATCTATTGTAGCTAATTTTACTACCTTGCCTAATTTACTTGATCCTGTCCAGCAAAAAACACTATAACTTGCCTACATATAATGACAATAGTAAAATAAAAGTGAATGATGCAATACCACTGATATTTTTCTAAAACTATAGACTGCTTTTACTACTAGAAATGTGCTTTATGTCATCAAAATTGTGACAGTTTTAGCTTCATATGGGTATTTTGTTGGATGAAAAGACAACGTGGACTGAATGCATGTATTTTTTTCCATCTGCCTGCCCTTTACCAAAAGTATTTGATAGATGATTGTTAATGTTAACATCTATTCTTTCCCTAAGCTTCTCTCATGATCCTTTTTTTCCATGTTGACTTTTGCACAATTCTACTTTCACTCATCCAAACTCGCCAAAACCCAATGAAACAGATCCTTCTATCACCTCCATTTTATAGGTGAAGAAACTGAGGCATGCCTAAAGTCAGACAGATAGCAAGTAAAAGCGCTAGAATTCAGGGTTTTCACCATCACACTTTACAGCCACTCGAATAAAGGATATACTTATAAATAAATTTTGCCATAATGAAACACATTATAACTTAAATGAAAAATTTTTAAATCACAAATATTTTGAATGGCATGGCTTGAAAATAATTATTTGAACACATAACTTTTAAAAAGTATATTGGAAACAGTATTAAATATTAAATACCCTAGATATCTCTGCTGCTATAATACACGTAGATCCTGGTTACATAATAACCAACATATTTTTTTGATGTAGCGCCTCCAGGGAAGTTGAACAAGAAAAGGAGGACTAGTAAGTTGAAAGTAGGTGGGTAGAATGAGGGTTACGCTGGTGGCAAATGTAGGTAACAGTAACCAGAACCTAAGATGAAGTCATTGGTCCCTAAAAAGCTAACCTTCAGATTCCTATACTAACGCAGGACAAAAAGGGAGGATGTACCATTACTGAAAGATAAGTTTAAAAGAAATATTGCAATTAAAGCAAGCATGCTGGAATGTTTCCACAACATATCTGGTAGAAAACCACTGATGAGAATAATGATTGTGATGATGATTCTTTGACAAATATTTATTGAGGGCCTACAATGTACAAGACATTTTCTCAGGTACTTAAAAAAATATAGTAAAAAAAAAAAAAAAACCAACATACTAAAATTCCTGATTTCATTTACTTTACGTTCTACTACTATAAAAACCATAATAATTGTACTGCCATTATTCAACTACAGGCTTTACCTAACTTGGGTCTGCAAATCAAATCAAAACTTCCTATATGGTTAGTGAAGCCCCTAGCTACAAAACTAAAAATAAGTGGTCTCTGGTTTGTATTGCCTCCTGGAACCTGCCAGAATAATCCAGTACAGTAGACAGGTATCACCAATTTAGATACTATGACTTCCCACAGACTAAGTTCAGCCAAACATAAACTCACTAAAAAAATCTAACAACTACGTAAGGAAGAATCTAGCATGTATAAGAGCAGAATCAAAAAGCAACAGATTTAGACATCCAAAAGCAGTCAAGTATCAGGTGAAGAATAAAAAAAATTTGCTTGAAATGTTTACTTAAGTAAAAGGTGGAAAAATAGTATCAAATAAAAAAAATTATCACAAATGTTCAGGAAAACTTAAAAACTAAAAGAACTTGGAGACTTTAAGACATGAAAAATAGAATAATTGAAATTTATCCATACTCATTGGATGGATAAATGGTAATTAGATATAGGTGATGTGAAAGAAGTCATTCAATTGAAAATAAATCTAAAGAAATTAGCCAGATTTTAGTTCACAGAAATAAGGAGATGGAAAGTATACAAGGGTAGTTAAGTGTTATGGTGCTAGAATGAGATGATCCAACAAATCCTAGTAAACAATTTAGAAGAGAATAGAAAAAAATAAAGATAGGCACTATTCTATAACTGATGGTTGGGAACTATTCTGAATTTGAAAGATATAGACCCATAGATGCAAGAGGCAAACTATATATGAACAGAATAATTGAGAAGAAAATATCCCTTAATACTCTTTTAAAAAACTTCAGAAAAACAAAGCCACAGAAAAAATCTTAAAAGCAGCAGGACCCAGGGCATCAACCAAAGAATGATAATTGGTTTGAGAACAAACTTCTAAGCAATAGTACTAGAAGCCAATGGAGAGAGAAAAGAAAATAACAGTCAACTTCAAAGTATGTCCCAGTAAACAATTTGAAAAATAAATGCAAAATAAAGCCTGTTTTTTTCTTTTTCAGGAAAAGACTACCACAAATTCCTTCACTAAAAGAATTTCTAAAGGGTATCTTCAGAAAAAAGAGAGAATTCTAGAGAGAATGAGTGAAGAAAGTGGTGAACATATGAGCAAATAAAATTATTTGTTCAATGAAAATAATGACCAATGCTTGGATTAAAACAGAATCAGATAGAGTTAATTCCAACAAAATAACATATAAAATAAGAGGAATATTCATAGTTACTGAATTTTAATATTATTTTATAATCCAAGAAGAGGAATACAACATTTGTCAATTTCAGACTCTCTTACCTTAAGTAGACATGTTAAATTTTCAAAAGAAATCCATAAAAAATAGAAATAAAGTAGGTAATTATTCAACCAATAAAAAGGAAAAAAATGACACAAGAGAACACCAAAGATTAATATATAAAAAATAAAAAAGGAAAAATATATACAAAATACAGTGAAAATAGAAAGCATAAATAAAATGAGAGATTTAAGTGTGATCATAATAAATGTTAACTGAATTAAACTTATAAGTTAAAAAACAGAGACCAACAGATTACATTTTTAAGAAAATCCAGCTGTATCTACTGTATAAGAGATATAATTAAATTATAATGCTAAAGAGTATTGTAAAGGGATGTAAAAAGGTATATCAGGCAAATATCAACCAAACAAATGAGGAAACAAAGAAGTTTAAAGTATATCTATCTTAATTTCAAACAAAATAAACTTTAATGCCAAAAGTATTATTGTGGATACAAACCTTCCAGAAATAGCCATACAATTTTCATTTCATCAGGAAGACATAATAATTCTGAAGTTACATGTATCTATTCAACATACTACTTGGAAGTCCCAGCCACACCAATCAGACCAAAAAAAAAAAAAAAAGACATCTAAATTGGTAATAAAGATGTAAAATCTTCGCTATTCGCAGACGACATGATATTACACATAGAAAACCTTAACGATTCCACCAGGAAACTACTACAACTAATACATGAATTCAGTAAAGCTGTTGGATACAAAATTAATATGTAGAAATCTGTTGCATTTGTATACATTAATAATGAAGTAGCAAAAAAAAAGAAATTAAGAAAAAAATCCCATTTACAGTTGCACCAAAAATAATAAAATACCTAAGAATGAATTTAACCAAGAGGATGAAAAATTTGTACTCCAAAAGCTATAAAACACTGATGAAAGAAATTGAAGATAGCAAGGAATGGAAAGATATTCCATACTTACAGATTAGAAGAATAAATATTGTTAAAATGTCCACATAACCCAAAAAAATCTTCAGATTTTTACAATCTCTATCAAACTACCAACAGTATTTTTCACAGAACTTGAACAAAGAATCCTAAAATTTGTACGGAACCATGAAAGACTTCGAATAGCCAAAGCAATCTTTAAAAAGAACAAATCTAGAGGTATCACATTCCTAGATTTCAAGATATATTACAAAGCTGTAGTAATCTAAACGGTATGGTTTTGTTACAAAAATAGACACATATATCAATGGGACAGAATACAGAGAGCAAAATTAAACCCAAGCTTTTATGGTCAATTAATCTACAACAAACGAAGGAAGAATATACACTGGGGGATGTCAGTCTCTCTACCAGTAATGCAGGAAAAACTGGACAACAACATGCAAAAGAATGAAACTGGAACACTGTCTTACACCGTACACAAAATTTAACTCAGAATGGATTAAAGACCTAAATGTGAGACCTGAAACCATAAAATCTCTAGCAGAAAATACAGGCAGTAATTTCATTGACATCAACTACAAAAAACATTTTTCTAGAGATGTTTCCTCTGTCAAGGGAGACAAAGGAAAAATTAAATTATTGGGACCGCACCAAAATAAAAGGCTTTTTGCATAGCAAAATAAACCATCAACAAAATGAAAAGCAATCTACTAAACAAGAGAACATGTTTGCAAATGATATATACAATAAGGGGTGAATTTCCAAAATATATAAAGAACTTATACAACTCAATACAAAAAATAATCCAATTAAAAATGGGCAGAGGACCTAAATAGACATTTTTCCAAAAAGGCATACAGATGGCCAGCAGACACATGAAAAGATGCTCAAATCACTAATCATTAGGGAAATGCAAATTAACACCACAATGAGATATCACTTTACACCTGTCAGAATGGCTAAAATCAAAAAGACAAGAAATAACAAGTGTTGGCAAGGAAATGGAGGAAAAGAAACTCTCATGTCTATTGGTAGGAATGCAAATTGATGGAGCCATTGTGAAAAAGAGAATGGAGATTCCTCAAATTATTAAAAAATAGAATTTCCATATAATCGAGTAATCTCACCACTGAGTGTTTACCCAAAGAAAATGAAAACACTAACTCAAAAAGATATATGGACCCCTATATTAATTACAGCATTATTTACAACAGCCAAGATATGAAAACAACCCAAGTATTCATGGAGAGACATATATAGAAGTGTATGTACTTCTATACATATATATATATATACATACAATATATACATAATAGAATACTAGCCCAAAAAAGAACGAAATCTTGCCATTTGCAGCAACAAAGATAGACCTAGAGGTTATAACACTAAGTGAAATAAGTCAGTGAGAGAAAGACAAATACTGTATGAATTGCAATCATATGTGGAATTTAAGAAACAAAACAAAGAAAAAAGATTAAGAAAAAAAAGACTCTTAAATACAGAGAGTACACTAGTGGTTGCCAGAGAGTAGGTGAGTGGGGACATGGGGTAAATAGATGATGGTAGAAAAATAAAGTTCTATCTCCATAATTTATAATGCAACAATAGAGAGCTACAAGGAGAAATTCATAAACCCTCATTATTGTAGGCCATTTTAGTACAACTTCCTTAATTACTAATAGCTCCAGTGAAATTAGCAAAGACATAGTTAATTTGGACAGCACAATTAGAATGCTTAATCTAATGGACATATACAGAATTTTGCACCCAATAATTACAGAATACAAACACTTTTAAGGCAAACAGGACATTTATAAAAACTGTCACATGCTAGGCCATAAAGCAAGACTCAACAGATTTATTTAGTAATATGCAAAATTATGATGAAAGAATTTGGTTTTAGAAGGAGGGGAAAATGTTAGTTTTAAAAAATGGACTCCATAAATAACATTTTCTCTTTTTGAAGGACGAGTTTGTCTAATATTTTAGAAAAAAAACGAACATTTACCTGGGAATTGAGTTTATGTTTCTATGAAAAATACAATTCGATTACTGAAATATGATCCTTATTTTCTAAATGTGCTTTACCATTGACAAGTGGGATCATTAAAATTGCTGTGTTTGTTCTAATTAATGTGTGGGTGGTTGGCAGGAATTAGAGGTTATTTAATATCACGTTATGGTTAGCAATTCAAAACCTGTACAGTTTGAAGACTGCACTATTGGGGAAAACAATCAAGAATAAATAATTTAAAGTCATTATATTTTTTTAAAATTCAACATCCACATGAAGCTTTTAAATGTTGAATATGTATTTTAAGCTCTTCGAACAACATTTTTGTTCACTGAAACAAAAAAAGATACAAAAATTTGTGGATGTTTGAAAAATATACATGATATACATGAACATGTTCTCAAAAATTTTGAGAAAATCTTGGAAATGAAATTGAAAAGATATTAGCAGTAAAGAAATTGAAAGTTGATATAACCTTGTAAAATAAAATGCCATTTACCAAGTTGTGTATAGATTTTGATAAAACTGAAGTTTTTAAATTTTTCACTAAAATGCCCATTTCTAACTGACTTCTTGAGCTCAACGCACTTTTCAAATGAATAAAAACATGCATGAAACAGGTATAATAAAAGCTATAATAGCATGTTTTGATGTATATCAAAGCCACATTTATATAAATATAAAAGTTAATAAGAGTTAATATGAAACAATTATTGAGGTAGCTTTTACACAAATTTATAAAGCAAGTAAATTCTCCAATGTGATATGCAAGTCAATAGGAAGGAAACCTAAGCCCTAATGTTGGTGTAAATCTCTGTGTTAAACATATTTCTGATTACAGAAGAGGGAGATGCAGAGCAAAGATTTTTCAACATTTTAGTTAATCTGCCTTGTGTGGGACTGTCCTCACTGCCAGTGGGATTATTCTTCAATTTATTTCTTCAATTTATTTCATCATGTATTTTTAAAAAGAAAATGAAACATACCAGAATCCTGAAAATGTTTGTACAAATGTCTATTCTCATCCTTGAATTAAGTTCATAACTGATCCAGTGAATCTATCACTCATTCTTACTGGGTCATTCATCCTACAAAACTACAGGTTTTCATTTATTAGTCTTAACACGATTAATATTGCCTATATATAGTGCTACTCCTGAGGCTCACGTGTGGGTCTCAATACTACACATGCATTGAGCAAGACCTGATCCCCATCACAGAGAGATTTCAGTCTGTAAATGGTTCACCTGGAAGAATGCAGTAACAGGGGAAAAAAAAAAAACCCAGTGTTTTAGTACATGCATTTATCAGCAACAGAAAGCATATAGTTCAAAATGAAAAGAAATAATAGTATTTCAATTTTATTAGCAACTCATTTTTACTTGACATTTTGTATGTATTTGCTGACAGTTTTCTTATTAAATCTTGCCCTGTACTAGCCCTAACACCCCATTGGTTCATAAGTTCTTTTCACCACATAATTCTGAGTAGGGGAAAAAATAAAAGAAAAAAGAAACTTTTCAGACAGGTTTACAGAGTTAAAAATATTGAAGTTAACAAGGTCAAGAAAGATGGGACCAGCAGTGGAAAAAGGGGCAAGGGGGTGTGTGAGAGAAATGCGTGACTAAGAATATATGCAGTAGAAGGAAGGGAAAAAACAAAATGCACTTTCAACATCTTCTTCATTTCAGTGTTATATGCTAAATGTATAATCAAGATTTCCAGGTTCATCTCTTTCAACTAGAAACGTGCTCTACTCTTACTTCCATTTCTAAGCCACTATAGGTATTAAACAGCAATTTACATGTGATTTGCATTTTTTTTTTTTTTTTTGTACTTGTGGTTTTGGTAAGTCTTCCAAACCTAATGACTGTTCCTTTGGCCAGCAACATAAATGCTATAATCACACAATTATTGTGCTGGGAACAGTTTAATTCAGCATTTTGTTCTCAACCACAGAACAATTACTCAACAATTTCGGTTAACCAGACTAGCTAGCTGCCTGGAAAGAAAGAGGAATATTCACAAGATCTATTGTCTTACATAAAGGCAGCTACTAGATCGGCTGAAACTTTCTAGTATTGCTCTGCTGTGTGCTTCTTTTCAGGATCTTTCAGATATCTGTCCTAATGAAAATGACAAATTGCAGGTTTACTTTTATGGATTTGCTGTTTGTTCAGTTCTTATAATTATACATTTGCATATTTTTAAAAAACACATTGAGAGTTTTGTGTGTCCGGAAAATATAGTCCTATAGATACATGTACTTAAAAAAAAACATTTAATATAATGATAGTTAATGCAAAGAATTGCAAACTCAAAAGTATAAGTTTAGAATTTTTCCTTCTGGCTAGCCAATGGTGCTTAACGTGATGGTAAAGCCTTCTGAACTACGGGTGATGTCATCTCACTGAAATCACATTATTTCCTAACAGTGCAAGTCACTTGATGTCAACCTTCATTCCAAATTTTAATTTTAAAAACAGAAATGGAGGTGATTTATATAATCATGGCTATGAAGGTTCTCTTTGTTTAATATTAATTTTACTTTATCAGAACCCAAAAAGTCATGGCCTAAGCTTATCAGTACAAAACAATTTAGAAAAAGATCATCAAATAATTAATGCATCTGTGTAAAAATATATGTACACTGAAATTGTCCTGTCCCTTGACTATTTCACATGAGCACAGGAAACTATTATATTAGCTCTATATCGTACTTCGCAGGTTTGGAAGATACTGAAAGACAAAGCAGTCAATGGTGAACTAGGCCAGTGAGTAGGAAGGGTAGTAGTGGATGAAAATAGGCTATCCTAAAAGAAAAAGGTGTCCTTTTCTCTCCCAGTGTTCTTTTCTCTAGTCTCTTTCTATGTTTTCTTTACGATTTCTTTTTATTCTCACACTTTTGCTTTAAAAAGTGGGCAGGAAAGAGGGTAGAAAAATTATAACTTCATGGTTAGAAACATTCTAATTTATGGCAAAATGCCCTGAGAACTAGAAAAAAGCTCAAGCATAAAGATAACCTTTTTATTAAGAAGTGAAGATAAAAGAAAACTTGACAATTCTGGCAACTTAAATTTTTTGATGTGTCTTTATATATTTGAATGAGTGAAAAAGAATAATGTACTATATTGACGAGGGATTCTTTATGCCTAGATCATTCACTCGCTGAGTTGTGTTAGCCTACAAGGAGAACCTTAAACACACTGGGGTCAGATAGTTTTTCAATTACAACAGAAATCTTCGTTCCAGACAAATCTAATGTATAGGTCTAACGAAAAAAGTGTGGCATGGAGACTTAGGCTCATCCACACTCACTGGCTCTTCTTTTCCTCTTAGTCGTATGATCCCACCCCAAGTATTCCTTGGAGAACCTCCATGGGCCCCATGAGATCCTGTCAACAAAATTTGGAAACACTTCCTTGTGTTGTTATTACTCAATACCAAAATCTAATAATATAGATAATATAGTGAACACTTTTATGTCTAATGAAATGAATCATGTGCTCAATCGTTATGGTGTCATATAGGTTGTAACTTGTAATAATACACAAACCTATTCTAACTTAGAGTCTTTACACTTACTAAAATGTCAAGCCCAACATCTTCTATACTATTGTCACTGGAATTGCTTTTTCCTAGGCATACAATCCATTTACAATATAGTATCAGCCCCTGGTATAGTTTCTAATTCTTTAATCCAGGTATTGAAGTGAGCTATAATTAGAGAGCAAACATTTGTAGAACGGAGCATAGTCTATAAAAAAAGAATGCCAAAATAGTATCAGGTTCTTCTGAATGAAAATAACTCAACTTAGTGCAAAATTTATGCTTAAAAATGAGCCAGATATTAAATTCAGAATGAAAAAAAAATTGGCTATATCCTTGCCACTTCCTGGTTAATTTGGCAGAGGGCCAATTTTCCGATATTATGACCATCCTGTAGCCCCAGTAAGTGTTTTATTTATTTATTTCTGTATTGCATAAAAATATCAGCTTAAGAAGGGAAAATGTGAAATGGATGACATATTTTAGGACAGCTTCTCCCAGAATACAAAAATATTCCCCAACTCAAAACTGAAACAAATAGTAGAACTACCAGGCAATGCCAATTGGCGACTCTCTAATGCCATTCAAACTTCGCAAATACTGGGCTCTCAAACCGATTTTAATTATTCAAAAGAAAACTAGGAAATGATTCAAATATCAATTGCTTTCACAGAAATACAAATTCTCTTTTAAGAGAAGCATATGACATATCTTTTCTTTATCCTGTAACATTGCAGTTAATTACCTGTTCAGTTTTTCCTTCGGGCAGGCAGTAGCAAAAAGGGGAGCTCCCTTCCGATGTCCTTGAGATTACATTATGCCCCTCAGAAATTATTTTTTTTATTGGTAGGGGGTAGGGAAAAAATGTGAAAAGAGATAGATTTACTATTGAAAACTGGAGGAGACAATAACACCGAATAAGACATAGTTCTCTGTGTCCATGTGCTTTTCCATTCGAATAAATTCTAGAGGCATTTAAAAAATCATTTCTGTGGGTAGACAGCCTTTGTAAAACAGAGAGCCTCTTGTAGGTGTTTAGTGTCAAGTTACACATGAAACATTGTAAACTCAGTTTGTTACTGAAGATTTACTTTACTGTTTGGTATTAGGTATGTGCGAAGATGACTGTACTGAGGTTCAATGAGACAGAATTATGACATTTAAATGTTTTTATATATATTATAAATAGGTACCAGTCATAGTAATGCCACTTAACCTCGAAAAAGTCTCTAGACCTACGTGTATGGTAATTAAGAAATAATAGCAGTTTTTCTTTCAAGGTAGAATTTTATGAACCTAAGGCAAAATAAAATAAATTATGATAAAAATTACCAGAGCTTCTTAAATGCATGCCAACAACCAGCAACCTTTGGAAGTTTTATAGATATATATCTATCTCCAGTATTAAACTTAGCATGGAAATGACAGTATTTCTTTAAAAAACAAAACAAAACACTGTTTTTGGATAAAGTGATTCTAAAAGCAACAACATTTTCATTGATCTAAACCAGCTAAATTTTTGACAAGGAATTCACAGAATTTTAATATATCTAAACTCTCAAATAATAAATTTTAGACTACATATTCAGTCTGTTTTTCAACATGACTCATTCGCTCACAGAAGCCATGGGTGCAATGGCTGGCTTCTGGTAGCACTTTAAATTAGTAGTCACACAATGGAGAGCTTGTATGATTGCAGTGGTCCATATCCAGTAAAACTGCCTAAACACCAAGAATAATAGACTCAGTCCCTAATAATTCAGAGGACCACTTACAGCTGCACACCACACATGACCATCTCTACAATGGCTAAAATAAAACACTGGGGACAATTTCCTCTGAATCAGTGTTATTGGGTAGTACACTGGTTCACGTTTTTTTCATCTTAACAAAAAAGTTTTGTTTTGTGTTACAATCGGCCTGCCACTGATCACCTTTCACATATTAGCCTCTGCCCTAGAATACTCTAGACAATAGTATTGGTTCCATCTGTGCTTTCCATTAAAACCCGATAATCCTTCAAGAACAGCTGGACCTTCGGTCCCACACACACAAACGCTTGCTGTAGATCTGTTTGGCTGATGCTGGACTTACATCTTGCTTGCAAATGCCTTTTATATGGTCCTTTGGGGCTGTGAAGCAGAATGGCCTGACATCACCAATTCAACAATACAATGATATAGTTCTCATCTCAATTATAATGTGATATTTAGTCACCTCTGAGCTGCACTTAGAAAATTATTTTTTAGACATGTGACAACATTAATGATAAGCTTCCAACTATACTGTGTCATTAAATAATCAGGAAGTAACATCTCCAGTTAATCAAACAGTTTTGATATACTCTCTGTATTGGAAATGCTACAAATCTTACATTTTACTCAAGTGCTTTTTATAAGCAACGTAGTAACTTTTTTCATTGTAAAATAATTTCGCTAGATTCATATGACTACGTAATAATAAGGAACCTTTTTAGGTGGAAAAATGGGAGTGGCAATAAAGGTACATGAATTGTCTAACCGGTCTATGTAACTAGTGGTTTCTCATGATTCACTTATATTCTTTCCCTCTCCCTTTACTTATTTTCCAGTACTTTACCAAGTTATCAGAGATCACCTGCTACATACCGCCTAACTAATTGCATCAGTTGGGTCTCATATTTGCCATGCTAATGTGAATAATTCCACTGTTAACTCAAAACCACATCCCAATATACTCAGTATACTCAATCACGTAAATAACATATATACTCGCTAGCTGTAAGATCTATGGGGCAGGGGTTGCATATCTCTTGTTTAAAATTTTATCTTTACTACTGAGGTAGTAGGACCACCTGAAATAGTAGATGTTCAATAAATCTTGCATGAGTAAATACATGAGAATATATTCTTTTCATTTAAAGATCAGGAAATTTTGTACAATTTCCCCCCATCATATTCCAATATTTCATAAGCATCTCTTTCAGAAAATTGTTACCAGTTAGAAATCTCTAAGCCATGGGACAAGCTCATTTTCTTTTGTTTTTCCTTCCATGTAAACTGAAACCACTCTTTCATACATTTGACCTTTTTTGTTAAGTCAGTATTGATATCCTTTTTTCCAGGCCATTTAGATCTAATTTCTCTAACTATCCTTATATATATGTATTCTCTTTTCTCCTCTACAGCCTGACCGGCTATATAGCATTCTCCTACAAGTATAACTAAATTGATACATGCAGTTATGTTTCAGACATCCAAGTCATATATTCTTTATTAGGTTGTATTGTCCTACATGCCTTCAACATCACATTTTAAAGAAACAGAGACTTGGTCATTATCTGCTGCCCAGCTTATCTTCAATGGTGGGCCATTGAACGAGTCACTTCTCTTATGCTCATTCATAGACTAGCATTTGAGTATTACTTTTCACTTTCCCCTCCACACATACACTGTCATACTACTTTAATTTTTATTGACAGTCCATCTCCAATTCACCTAGGTTGTTTGCATTCAGTTTCAATCTCTGTAGTTCTGACCATCTCTTCTTATCTATTTCTATGCTTTTATTGCAGGTAAAACTTAATTAGGGCATTCTCCATCATGTCATCCAGGTTGTTAAGTTTTTATCCCATCTGCCCATAATACACATCATATACATCACCTCATATACCGTTTGAGCTTTGTTATGATAAGATTAAGGAAGAATGGAAAAGGAAAAGGCATTGGTAAGGAGAGACACAGAGGACAGGAAAATATGAGATGAGAATGAGGAATAAAGGATTTTGAAGTATATTCTAGAAATAATAATAATCTCCTGTACTGAGAAATGCGTTCAATTAAAAGAAAATATACTTGAAGCACAATGTTAGCATTGAGACTGCCTGGAGGAAATGCATTTTAATATTCACACATATACATCCAATTGCATGTTGGATATTGTATATTTCACGAGGATTTCAAATTCAATATGAATAAAACTGAGTTTAGACACTTTCCTTACAGAATCTGCTTCCAACTCATGTGATCACGATCTCAAATTGGGTCACTTCATTAACTGAGTAATTTTACTAAGTCGTACTCACCAGTTAACATTCACCTCAGGTTACTTCCTCCAGGAAGACTTCCCTAGCCCCTTAAATCTTTATTCATGCCTCCATCTCTTCCCTGTATGGGGGGTGGGGCCTATCTGCACTATTTCACTCATCACACTGAATTAAAATTTAAAAACTTGGTTAAGAGACAGGTCATACTATAGAATATTAAATAAGTTCATCTTTGGCTACAAAATGTGCCAGAATTGACAGTCAAATTCTATCCCTTCATTCAACGTAATACATATAAAAAACATGGTCTTTCATTCATTCACTCTATTGTACATTTAATAATTTAATTTTGTTGCCTCATATGCCAGACATTAATAGACAATGATCTTAAAAAAGATATGGCCTAATCAATTACCAAGTTGATAAATATTTATGATCAAATCCCTTTATTCCTATTTCCAATGTTACCATTTAAATTATATTCATCTTTCTCTCACTGTTCATAAGCTTTAAAACTGGTTTACATTCACCCACCCAGTGTAACTAAAATGTAAACCTCGCCATCTTAAAACTTCTCAGTAATACTCTCTCCTGAAAGTAAAGCACTAATTCCTCAACCTGTAGCCTTGACCTAACTCCCTCCACCTATCTTGCTTCCTGCCTGCCCCTTTCTGTGCTTCTGAAGATTCAGTTCCCTACATTCCCCCAATCCCCCCACCACACACACATTGTTGCCAATATCTCAGTGGCTTTGTCATTTTAGTCAGTCTGACTGAAATGTTCTTCTCCCCACTTAACTAACTCACTTGTACTCATCTTTTACCATTAAGCTCAGGGTGATTTCTTCCAGTAAACCTTCCTTAGTTCCTAAATCCTGATTATTCCTCTCCTGTACTCCCACCTCCACCCCTTCCCATCCTAGCTGAAAGGAATATGCTTTCACACTGTTACATTCACCATACCCTGAATTACAATTACTAATCTTATTTTCTGAGTATCTTGAGGATACGATTGGTCTGAGTATCTTGAGGACAGAGCTCAAAGTCCAGAAAAACCAATAAGAGTTCAAAGGTTTCAAGCATGGGAAAAAAAAAAAAAAATTGGATAGGCAGCTAGGCCAAAGACAGGGAGGAAAGGAGAGTGTTGAAATGACTGTGCGAGAAGTTATGGGCATGAAACAGGGCGGTGGCAATTTTGCAACATTTTTTTATCTTGCATTATCAAACACTATTATTTTTTGTCTTACTTAGACTGTCACTAGTCTAGCCTCCAAAAGTGTTACATAGAACATAATTTTCTCTTCTCAAAAAATTAACTGCTTTTAGTCAAGATTATACTAAATCAAATAACAAGTTAGTAAGTAGGCTCTTATTTTCTATTGTCTGAAAAAAGTATACAACTGGAATGGTCTGTTCTTTGACTGTTTGGTAGAGCTGATCTGTAAAACGCTCTGGGCTTAATGTTTCTTTGTGGGAAGATTTTAAATTGCGAAGTCAACTGATTTAATGGCTGTAAGACCATTTAGGATTTTTATTTATTTTTTTCTTCAAAGTTTTATTAATTTTTGAGAAAATGCAAGTGGGGAAGGGCAGAGAGAGAGGGGGGGAGACAGAGGATCCGAAGCTGGCTCTGCACTGACAGCAGTGAGCCTAAAGCGGGGTTCAAACCCATGAACCATAAGATCATGACCTGAGCCTGTCAGACACTCAACTGACTGGGCCACCCAGGCACCCTCAAGTTTTCTAACTGAAATTTCCATAAATTTTATTTTTATCCTTCTCCTAAGAATTTGTCCACTTTTTTATTTAAAAAATATTAGCAAAATATTCAGTGTTTTATTGTTATGTTTTTAATATTTTCAATAGCTCGATTTATATCTTTTTTATTATTTGCATTATTTACTTTTGTATTTTTCAGCTTTACTCAGGTAGAATTGACAAATAAAATGGTTAAGACATTTAAAGTATACAAAATACACATGATATACACTAGCAATTTATAAGAGCTTTTGTTTCTCATCAGTCTCTCTACCTACAGTATGGTCAGTCCTTTTAATTTTAGCTAATTTTGTGTGTGTACAGGTATCTACTTGTAGTTTTAATTTGCATCTCACTAAATTCTGAGAATGAGCACATTTTTAAATGTTTCTCTGACATCCTTATTTCTTCTTAGGTTAAGAGTCTATTCAATTCTTTGGCCATTTTTATTGAGCTACTTCTCTTACTGTTTTGTCTAGAGATCTTGTTTTATTCTGAATATAAGTGTTCTCTTGTATATATTTTACAAAAGTTTTCTGCCAGTCATTTACATTTTCATTTTGTTTATACTGCTAAAAAGTCAACAAAAGGTTTTAGCATTGATGAAGGCCACCTTATCATTTTTTTCTTTAAAAATTTTTTAATGTTCATTTATTTTTGAGAGAGCGAGAGCAAGAACACAAGCAGGGGAGGGGGAAAGGGAGAGAAGGAGACCCAGAATCTGAAGCAGGCTCCAGGTTCTGCCCTCCAGTCCAATGCAGGACTTGAACTCACAAACTGTGAGATCATGACCTGAGCCAAAGTCATATGCTTTAGCAACTGAGCCACTCAGGCGCCCCCACTTTTTCTCTTTTATAGAAAAAGAAAAAAAATTTTTGGGGGGGGTGTTATTTAATAATTTTGGCCTAACCCTAGGTCACTAAAATAATTCTACGTTTTCTAGAGAGCTTATGGTTTTATCTCTTATATTCATATCTACAGATCTATTTTCAATTGTTTTTTGTACATGGGCGAGAGAATAATTGATATTCTTTGTTTATATATGAATATCCCATTGTCCCTGCAAAAATTTAAAAGGATTATTATTTTTTTTTTCATTATAATAGTTTATTTTCAAATTGGTTTACATATAACACCCAGTGTTCATCCCAACACGTGCCCTCTTTAATATCCGTCACCCCCTCTCCCCCCTCCCTCACCTCCCTCACCTCCCTCACCCTCAGATTGTTCTTAGTCTTTGAGAGTCTCTTATGTTTTATCTCCCTCCCTCTCTGTGTCTTTTTTTCCTTTCCCCTCTAGCCCTCCCCCTGGTTTTTGCTTAGTCTCACAAAGTCCACCTATTCGTGGAAACATATGGTATCACTCATCATCAGGGAAACACAAATCAAAACCACACTGAGATACCACCTTACACCGGTTCGAGTGGCTAAAATGAATAAATCAGGAAACTATAGATGCTGGCGAGGATGTGGAGAAGTAGGCACCCTCCTACACTGTTGGTGGGAAGGCAAACTGGTACAGCCGCTCTGGAAAACGGTGTGGAGGTTCCTCAAAAAAATGAAAATAGAGCTACCGTATGACCCAGCAATAGCACTGCTAGGAATCTACCCAAGAGACACAGGAATGCTGATGCATAGGAGTACGTGTACCCCAATGTTCATAAAAGGATTATTTTTTTCCCACTGAATTTCTTGCACACCTTTATCAAAAGTCAACTGGAGAAAAAAGAAAAAGAATCAGTTGAAGATCATTTGTGTCAATATCTCTGAATTCTCTTTTCTGTTTTAGTGATCTATGTATCTGTCATAATTCCAACATCACATTGTATTGATTAGCATAGCTTGAAAGTAAGCCAGAAACAGGAAGAGTAAATCCTCCAACTTTGTTCATCTTTTTAAGAAATGATTTGAGTGTCTATAATAATTTTAGAATTGGCTTATGAATTATGACAAAAATAAGATTTTGATTCAGATGATATCAAATCTACTGATAAATTTATGAAGAACTAACATCTTGAAAGTATTGAGTCTTCAAATGAATGTATGTGGCATGTATCTATTTAGTCAGCAAGTTTTGTAGTTTCCATCATACAGTTCTTAAATATATTTTATCTATATATTCCCAATTATTTAATTTTTTGACAATGTTTTAAATGATTTTTACATATTTCGATGTTTAATTCCTTGTTTCTAGTATTTACATATTGACTATATCTTATGTCCTTGCTAAATTCATTCACTACTATCTTTTTAATAGATTCCCTAGGATTTTCCACATAGATGATTGTGTTGTTGGTAGATAAATACAACTAATTTATTCCTTTCCAATCTACATGCCTTTTATTTATTTTTGTTGACTTACAGCACTAGAGGATTGGATCTCCAGTAAAATAATGAAAAAAAAATATAAAGTGTGGTCAGTCTTAGGGGGAAAATATTTAACGACATTACATATAAAAGTAGAAATTATCACTTGAGAAAATTTCCTTCAATTCCTAGTTTGCTGAGGTGATTGTATTTCGAATAAGTGTTGAGGTGTTGAAGTTTGTTAAATGATTTTTCTGCTTCTATGAAGATAATTATTCTATTGATAATAAATTTATAATAGATAATTGTTTTACTAATCTGGCAAATTACCTTAATTTTAATTTTTGGATGATAAACCTCATTTGCATTCCTAATAAAAACACCCCATAATTCTAATGTGTTCTACTTTTAAAATATTGCTGAATATTGCCTGGGTGGCTCAGTTGACTAGGCGTGGAACTTCGGCTCATGTCGTGATCTCACGGTTCGTGGGTTTGAGCCCCGTGTCCGGCTCTGTGCTGACAGCTCAGAGCTTGGAGCCTGCTTCAGATTCTGTGTCTCCCTCTCTCTCTGCCCCTCCCCGACTCGTGCTCTGTCTCTCTCTCAAGAGTAAATTAAAAAAATAACAATAATTTAAAAAATAAAAGATAAAAAAATAAAATAAAATATTGCTGAATTCAGTTTGCTAAATTATAAGAAATTTTATATCTACATTTATAAGGGATATTGATCTAGATTTCTTTCCTTCGCATTATCTTCATTTAATTTGGGGAAATATTCTCTCCTCCTCTACTTTCCCAAAGAGTTGGTGTAGAATTGGCATTACTTTTTATTGCTTAAATATTTGGTACAATTTAGCAGTGAAGCCATCTTGGGCTGGAATTTTCTTTGTGGGAAAAAAATTTCAGCTGAAAATTCAATCTCTTTAATACTGTAGAGGTATTCAGGGTAGTTATGTCTTCCTGAGTAAGTTTTCAATGAGTCTGTCTTTTGTTTCTAAGTTTTCAAATTTACGGGCATAGAGTTTTTCATAACAGCTCCTTGGTACCATTTTATAGTCTATAGACTCTGCAGTGATATTTATCATTTCTGATATTTCTAATTTGTGTCTACTTTTTTTTTCTCAGCGTTTTTTTTTTTTTAATGTTCATTTACTTATTTTGAGAGAGAAAGAGAGAGAGAGAGAATGAGTAGGGGAGGGGCACAGAGGAGAGAGAGAGAATACCACGCAGATTCCATGCTGTTGGCACAGAGTGAACACTGGGCTTGATTTCAAGAACCATTGAGGTCATGACCTGAGCAAAATCAAGTGTCAGAGGCTTAACAGACAGCCACCCAGGCATCCCTTTCTTCAGCAGTTTAGCTAGCGTTATCAATTTTGTAATATCAAAGAACCAACCTTTAAATTTACTTTTCTTTATCATTTTTCTATTTTACATTTCAGTAAGTGCTACTCTTTATATTTTCCTTCCTGCTGCATAATTTGGGTTTAATTTCTCTGTTCTCTTCCCAGTTTCTTAAGGTGGAAGCTTACATCTTATTCTTTTTCTTTTTTAAAAAAATATTTAAATGATTATTATTTTTGAGAGAGAGAGAGAGATAGAGGGCAACTGGGAGAGGGGCAGAGTGAGAGAAAGACACAGAATCCGAAGCAGGCTCTAGGCTCCCAGCTGCCAGCACAGGCCTGATGCAGGGCTCAAACTTGTGAACTGCTTGCTAGATCACCACCTAAGCCAAAGTTGGACGTTTAACTGACTGATCCATCCGGGAGCCCACTCCGGCATCTATTTCTCTAACATCGACATTTGATGTTACACATTTCCCTCTAAGAATTGCTTTAGCTATGTATCACAAATATGGCATTTTTGATGATTTCATTTTCACTCACTTGTAAATATTTTCTCATTTTTCATGTCTCTTTTTGACCCCTGGGTTGTTTATAAGAGTGCTAGCTTCCAAATACTGGGTTTTTCTAGACATTCTTTGCTTACTGATTCCTAATTTATTTCCATTGTGATCAGATAACATATTTTAAATTATTTCAATTCTTTTAAGTTTATTGAGAGCTTTCATGATCCAGAATATGATTTTCTTGCTTAATTTTCCATGTGTACTTTAAACGAATAATTATTCTGCTCTTGTTAGGGGGAGGGTTCTGTAAATGTCAATTAGGTGAGCTTGATGAATATTATTGTTTGACTCTTACTAATTTTCCAATTTTTCTTCAAATATTGAGAGAGAGAGTGAGTTATGAAAAGTCCAACTATAATTATGGGGTTGTATTTTTTTCTGTTTAGCTTTAAAACTTTTTATTTCATAGAATTGAGGCTCTGTTATTAGGTATACAAACATTTAGGATTTTAATATTCATTTGAAGAACTGACACATTACCATTATGAAATGAATCTCAATATTCCTGATATTCTTTGCTCTGAAATCTACTTTATATTATTGTAGCCATTCCATTTTTTCATTAGTGTTAACTTGGCATGCCTTTTCCTAATCCTTCGATTTAACCTATCTTTATATTTAAAGTGGTTTCCCGCACACAACATAAAGACAAGTCTTGCTTTTATTTTTCAAAAAGCCTAATACAACAATCTGATTTTTTTTATATCTATCTCCCTCTCGACAATCTCTGACTTTTAATTAGTTTCCCTAGATCATTTACATTTAATGTGACTAATGACATGATTAGGAATAAAGCTACATCTTCTATTTAATTTCATGTGCTCTTTGCTACGTTTTTTATCTCCTCTTCTTTTGGACTGAGTATTTTTATGATTCCTTTTAATCTGTTATTGGCTTATTAGATGTTCCTTTTTGTTTTCTTTTGTTTGGTTTTAGGGGTGCTCCATGATTAACATATACCTATTTATCAAAGTCTGCTTCCAACAATGTTATACTATGTCATGTATAATATAAACAGAACCTTTCAACAATTTACTTCCACTGCAGGGAATATATCATTTCTCTCTGGCTGCTTTTAAGGTTTCCTCCTTGTTACTGCTTTTCAGCAATTTGATCGTGTTTCCTCTACTTGGCGTTCAATGAGGTTTTTTGATACATGAGTTTATAGTTTATAAAAGATGGTGAAAATTTTTGGACACTGTTTCTTCAAATATTTTCTCTGCCTCCCCTGATCCTATAGTCATACTCTACTTTTTATCAATCTTTTTTCTCTGTTTTATTTCTGCAAAATGTCTATTACTATGTCTTTAAATGCACTAATCTTATCTTCTGCAGTTTCTAATCCCATTCAGTATATTTTCATCTCAGAAATTGTACTTTCCAACTTTTTTTGCATCTTCCATTAATTTCGTCATCGTGCTCTTGAACATAAGGAGTGTATTTGTAATAGTTGTTTCAACATCTTTGTCTACTATTTCTAACATCTGTGCCACTTTAGGTTTGGTTTTTACGGATTGATTTTTCTCCTGATTATGTGTTATGGTTTATTGAGTCTTCACATGCATACTAATTTTTGATTGGATGATATTTTGAATTTTGTCTTTTATTATTTTTTTTCCAATCTCTCTACCAACTTGGAAACAGTTTTATCCTTTCAGTTCTTACTTTTTTTTTTTTCTTTTAGGTCAAGTTTAGAGTAGCTATCAGCCTAAAATTAATTTGGTTCTACTACGAAGGTAATATTCTTCTTGAAGGCTCAAGCTAATGTCCTGTGTGTTAGGAATCTCTCCCTTTTGGCTGGTAAAAACACAAAATATTCCTAACCCTATGTGAGAACTGGGATTATAATTTTTGTCAGCTCTTTTTCAAAGGTGCTCTCTTACTTGGCTTCAGTAGTTTACATACATATGCGCTGATCACTATTCAGTAAAGACCTCACCAAAAAACTGCAGATTTCCAGAGAGTTACGAGTCAGTCTGTCTTCTCTCTCTCTCTCTCTCTCTTTTATTTTTCCCTCTCTCTATGCAAAGTTATCCTCCCCAGTCTTCTATTCTGCAAATATATCTGCTTACCTGCCTCAGTATTCCTGAACCCTGGCTGTCTCCGAAACTCAGATAAAGGATTGTGAGGCTGTGCCTGGGGTCCCTCTCTCCAGCCAGGGGACCGCAAGCATCCACTGGGTTCTCTTCATCTGTTTCCCTTCTCTCAGGGAAACTATGCTGCCCTACTCTCCAATGTCTGAACACTTTTGTTTCATATATTAGGACTGATTTTCTAGTTGTTTAAAGGTGAGACGGTTAACCCGGCCCTTTAAAAGGAGAAGTCAAGAGTTGTCCATTTACTGAATTTCTAATTCCAATTCTTAGAGTTTTCATTTCCACTGAGCTCTTTTTCACATATTCCTGTTATTTTTTTGAGTTTTTGATGCTTATTGTTTTTGTGATTTCATCATTTACCTCCCTAAGCATTTCGTGCATACCTATTTTATACTGTCTATATGACATTTACAATATCTGAAGCCCTTAGGGTGGAAGGGCTAAATACTTCAGTACTTCTGCTGACTTCTATTCTTTACGGATTGCTTCGTTGTGCATTCTGTGATTCTTAAATTGGGTATATTTTCTTTGATCTTAGGTTGTGGAAACTTTGAGAAACTAAATTATAGATATTTTCCTCCAGAGAGTATTTGATTTCGTTAGGTTTTCAGGGGCACTACTGAATAACTAAGGCCCTATGGTAGAGTTTATTTTAAAAATAGGTGATGTCCTGCTTTTACAGGTTCCCTTCAGGAAGATTTTGCTTTTCTTACCACCGATATTAGTCATGGACATGTGGCTTGCTTTGGCTTATAAAATCTGATAAAAAATAATGGGTACAACTTGGAGCAGAACTTTAAGGACCCTTACTTACTTCTGCTATAACATTTCCCCCTCTGTTGTTAGACTGTCATGTCCCAGATCAGAGCCTGATCTCGTATTGAAGAGAACGTGGGACACAAAGCTGCTGTTACTGACACACAGTGGACGTAAATCTGAGTGAGACTTTTTTATCTGTAAGGATTTTTGCTTTTTACTTGTTTCATTTTGTTTGTTACTATGGTGTAAGTTAGCCTAAGCTTAACAAAGGAGTTCTCAGATTAAGCTCCACCATCTCATAGGTGATCCAAAGCTTATTTTCTGATCCTAATGTTGGTATTGGTATTTAACCTAGAGAGAAGCCCAAGCTTTATGGTAGCTTATAGTGCAGTTCTCTGTGTTCTAAACTCTTCTAAAAGATTTTTCTTTCTTATATTTATTTCTTGAGATTTTCTTCTTAATTTACCTAAGAGCAGAAATTCATTAAAATATATTTTTATCCAAAAGAAATTTTTCAGCATGAAGAACCTTTGATCACTTATTCATTCAAACAGCCACAGGTTAAAGCCCCACAATTTGGTATGAGTGGGTGATGGGAGCAAAAGTCGAACATACATTCTTGGTTGTAAGGATTCCAAAACACTCTTTGCCTTGGGCGGTGACCACTGCAAGTTTGAACGTTAAAACACAGAAGAGAGGCTAAGGAATAATCGAACCTTTTACCTTTCTGAAGTAGAGGATGCGTTAATAGTTGCTATAAATATGTAGAGAAGAATCAAGTTGACAAAAATTATTCAAGTCAAATAAAAAAGCATGAAACTAGATTACTCGGAAAATAAAGAAGAGACCAAATGAGCTCTTCCTTAGGCTATTGTGGCTACCTATGTAGAATTAATGTTGCTTTTTAATTTTTTTTATTTGAGAGAGAAAGAGAGATAGAGAGAGCGTGTGAGTGGGGGAGAGGGGGAGAGGGACAGAGAGAATCTTAAGCGGTCTCTATGCTCAGCGCTGAGCCCATAGCAGGCTGGATCCCATGACTCTGGGACCTTGACCTTGAAAACAAGAATCAGGTGCTCTCTGACTTTGGCTCAGGTCATGATCTCAGGGTTCACGAACCCCACATCAGGCTCGCTGCTGTCAATGCAGAGTCTGCTTTGGGTCCTCTGTCTCCCTCTCCCTCTGGCCCTCCTCTTCTCTCTTTCTCTCTCTCTCTCTCTCTCTCAAAAATAAATAAATAAATAAACATTAATATGTATATATTGGAAAAAAGAGTAGTGAGTGCTCAACCGACTGAGCCACCCAGGCACTCCTATCATTAAATGTTTTTATTCGGCTGATAGCTAATAGTTTCAAAAGCCTCAAATGGAAATATAAATACCCCAGTCTTCTAACTTTTTATGGAGATTTCAGGGATGTAAATATTCAAACTTTACTATTTTTGTTGAACTACTTTCAATGATCTGATCTGTAATTTCATTGTATACAAATAGCTGTTTAAAGAAAAGATGTCTGAAAAGAAAATGCTCAGTTCGTGCCAGTACGTGGGCACGGTAACCTCACCTCTTCTTACCTCACAAAGACCTAGCAGAATCAAAGCTCCCGAATAATTTTCACTAGAAATAAAAAATACAATTAGAATTCTAGAGTCTCTTGAAAACCCTTTTTAATAAACAGCATCCTTTTCTCAAGCTGCAGCTCAATTTTGTGTTATTTTTTTAAGACTGTTACTCCCTTCTCTGAACTTTTTCTCTCTCTCTCCAGCATGAAAATGGCAATGAATAGCTCTTATGTTGAAAAGTGAAACAAGTGAATTGTTAATCCTTATAAACATAACATTAAACCCAAATATAGTCTTTATTTCCCAAGCGGTATATTTTGAATGAGCAATTAATTATTAATTCCCTCAACACTGACTACCTGTTTCTCTTCAGTCAACCACGTTATCATATAATTATTTAAAATGTAAACAAGACTTTTAATAGAGATTATATGCCAGTGAAAACATTCTTAGGCTCTCCAGCAAAGATGGACTGGTATGAACACGGAACGCCTTTCTCAACATCCTGGTAATCAGTATTGGTTCTCTCCAGTGATTACCACCACTCCCGAGGAAGTCCAAGTACATAGAAACCAAAAGATTCCTACGTTCTCTTTCATTTCTGTTCCAGTTCCACATGTTGTCAAATACTCCTTCCTCAACCTCAACACATATTAGCTTATAACATTTTTTTTTTAAATACCAAAACTCGGTGACTGGCATCTCATAGACTAAAATGAACACCCGTGAGTATTCTAGCGGCAAATTATGAAGTAACAAAATATAGCGACATGTGGGAGAAAAGAAAATGAAGAAAGACTTACCTCCTGGAAGACAAGCTAAAAGCAGAACCCAAGCCTTTTGCCTTTGCCCGTGGTTGAAATAGATTCATACTGTTTAATTTTCCCTCTTACATATAACGATGCATGTCTCAACCGGATTTTATGAAGCACTTGTATATTCAAGATTCCTATGTTTAGTGCCTATGATACAACATGAATCATATACAACTTAAGGAGACTTATTATATCAAAGATGAAGATCAGAAGGTTCAATCTTTAAAAGTTATGTTTTCAAGATAAAAACTCATTTTAGACAGAGTTTATGCCTGACTATATTTTCATTTGTAGGTCTCAAAAGATTCTTCCTTAAATTTACCACCTAAAAAAGGTCAAATCCATTTTGATTCATATGCATCAAAGTTGGGTTATTTAATTAAATGGTAGTAGTTACTAATTATATTTGGACGTGAACCAAATGAAGCTATTTGTTCATTAAAACTAGTGGAACCATATTTTACTTTGACTGAAACAACGCTTAAATATTAACTCCTGCTGATATCAATGGGAATCCTGAACAGAGTTCAAGGACAGTCTTTGGCCCTGGCAGTAATCCTAAATCTCTTGAAATGATAAGAGAGAGAGAGAGAAAAAAAAAAAAAAAAAAAAACTTGAGTAAGGATGTTACACAAACAGTAAAATTCCAGATTCTTTATTATTTAGACATGCATCAGTCAAATGCCACCAGTGAGTTAGACTTATCCTGAAGGAAAATGAACCAAAAAGAATGAATGCATGTGTGTGAGTGTGCATGTACACGTGCGTGTCCGTGTGTCTGTGTGTCCATGCATGTATGTTTGTGTATGGAGTAATCAAATAGATAAAGTGACCATATAGTTTAAATGTAAAAGAATCCACTCATCTCTTCTAATCTAACAGAAAAGGCCACAGTGAGCGCAAGCTTTGAGAATCTCTCACAGCAACCAAAGACCTTCTTATTATAATTTGTAATTGTCCATGGGTAACTGCACATTCATTTGAATTCCTGAAAGACTGAATCTTGTAAAGAGAACAAGATGGGCCCATATTAAAACTTTTAATGACTTTAGTAAAAAAAGGTGGAACTTTGCAGCCAGCTGGCTCCATACCGAAAGCCAGGCTGCACAGCTTGAACTTAAAGCTATCTTAACATAATGAATAAGTGCCAATAATTAGCATATGTAGTGTGAACAGGTTTGCTGGCACAAGCAAGTGAAAAACTCCAAGGTAAAGTTATTATTAGGGAGTAATTAGCTCTGTGAAGTAAATGAGTGAAACAATAGCTGCCAGCACTGACAATATGGCTAACATCTGACTATGTGGAAGATAACATTGTAAAGTATTGCTCCCTGAGCTAGAATCTGTTAATAACCATATGTTAGTGTAATTAATGCAGAGTCTTTCTGACCTGTTGTCACATAAGAACAATACTTTCTTGGAAACATTCAAACAGGCAGTCCCACACTCTGGGTAAGAAATAATTGTGAAAGTTGCTTACAAACAACTTTCGCATCTCTATTTTTTTAAGAAAAGAAAAAAAAAAATCAGTGACTAAAATGCTGAAGGACAGAGAATGAGACGAGGTAAAACTGTTTCCCGTCTGACATGCCAGACACTCAGAATTCGACTGCAATGGGATGGATCCTTCAAGGTGACTGAAATTTAGCATCGATGTGGACAAACTAAGTTAGGGGACAAAGTAATTTTTAATATGAAATGTTTGAGCGATATATCCAAGGCTTCACGAGAAACACACACACACACACATGCACACATGCACATGCGCACATGGAAAGTGGATGCTCTCTCTCTCACACACACACACACCATGATATGGTTTGAGAATTACTTAAAAACGATTTTGAGATCCAATACTATTAAACATTTTTGCCACTAGATCTAAACTCCTCAGGAACAAGGGCTGCATCCTATCCACCCGTTTATTGTCTGTGAGAGTCAACGGAATCTTGCACGTGTTATCTTCAGTAAGTACTGGTTAAATGTAGAAGATATTGTTGGATTCTCAATGATTTTGAAGATCCAACTCTAAATGCACTGGGGAAATGGGGGAAGGGAATTCATATAATGGGATTTCTAGGAGGCAGTCAGAAAATACTATAATAGATAACAGTAAATAGAACTACATGACTCTTTCCGTTAAACAATTATTATTCTGCTTTTTTCTTCTTTTTCACCCTTTTCATCCTCCTTTTTAATAGTTTGCATCTGTACGGTTTTTATTAGTTTTAAAATGCTTTCATACACATATACATATGCATATGAAATTACAAATTTCATGTATCTACAATTCACTGATCTTTCAACTTCAAAATCTAAGCTGTATTAAGTCTTGATAATAAAAGGCTGAGCTTTAATGGAAGCTTGTTAGTAACTATTAGTGTATCTAATAGTACACTATTAGATCTACTGGTTCACTAATGTTTCTATTACTGGCGATAAGATTGACAGCCATTTTTTTGTTGAACCTGAATTTAATATTGAACGAGTTGAAAAACTGTCAATTTGTAATGACAAAGTACACTTCCTAGTACAAAATATGCAGAATCAATTCTTCTCCCTGATTTTGTCAATCATACTTAAAAGTAAGAATTTACAAGGGTATTCTCATCAAGCCATTGCCTTAAAGTATTAAGAGTACCAGGACGAGGTGAATATTCCTTTTTACCAGTTTGTATGATTCTACAACAATGTGAAGACAATTTATAATATACCTAGCAAAGTTGTTAAGACCAGCAAGACATACTGCTACAAGTGTCAGAAATCTCAGGTCTACGTTCCTCTGTGATAGCAATAAAATGATAAAATAATTGATGTTATATAGTTATCTCTGAGATACATACATACGTATACACACATACATGCACGCACAAACGTACTCTACATTTTCCCTCTTGACAAAGAAGGAGAGTGAAACCATTCATAGCATTTCTTATTATATACACTTGTAAAAAATAAATAATAATGTACATTTCACTATGGAAATTCAGTTACATATATACGTTTGGTATAATTTCATAATTATGAAATTTTGTCATTCAATATTATCTCAATATTTTATATTCAGAATATGAAAAACATATTACTTGAACATCCTGGGTTGGGGCTAAATTTAATTTACCTTGAATATTCTACCTATTCCAACTAAACTTCTCAAAATCAGGTCCTGAGCCCGAACACTCATAAATCGTTAATAAGCATTTCCTAATATAAGATAGAGTGTGGACTTATTCATCGATTCTTGCAGAAAGTTCGGCAACTTCAAAATCTAAGCTGTATTAAGTCTTGATAATAAAAGGCTGAGCTTTAATGGAAGCTTGTTAGTAACTTTTTCAACCTTTTTAGAGGAGTAGGTTTCTTTAGCAATGTTTAATACTTCACAGACTAAAGTGGCCAAGTAAAAGAACGCTGTATGTCTGAGATCTCACACATTCATCTTCTCACTAAACATCTGTTTAAGGCCTGTGTGATCTACCTGTCAGCACCAGTGATCCACAAAGTGTTTGAACCTCCTGTCACAAACCTCTGAGCTAGTTTGATCAGAAGCTTTGTGCACACTAATCACACCCTTTATCTTTCTAATGTTAGTGGGGGGAAAACACACACACACACACACACACACACACACACATACACACGTGCATGCACACACGGAGCAAGGCTGTCCTCTCAACCTGACTGTAATTAATCTCTCTGAGGCAGAACCTGCCTGGTTTGAAAAGCAAAGATCTGATGGGCTGCTGGTCTTTTTGTATAAAGGCCTTATTTTCCTACCAGGCATCTTTATACTTGGGTGGTACCCTTTACAAACCACCTTAACTGTGGCTCAGTGACAGTGAAACAACCTTCAAGATCACCTTATGAATGAACCTGTTGGTAACTTTACGTAAGAAAAGAAACCAATAAAAGGGAGTTCTACAGGAGCTCCTTTAAATGATTCTCTCTTTGTAACTGCATGTAGGAAGAAAGGAGCCAGAATGTGAAGCGGTCCCCTTTTCATGTTCCTTGTAAGCTTCTCTCTCCACTAATAATCCCACTGCTACTTTTCTCTTGCTCAGTTGCACACAGACCGTATCAAGAGCTGCAGGAGCTCCTAGAGAGAGAACATTTAACATCTTTTTTTTTTTAACTGTTTAAAGTAATGCTTTATGCATCTTGCCTCTTACCACTATTTGCTTTTTATTGCTTTAAGTGAGATTAATGCCATGGTTGAAATAACTTGGAATGGCACTGATATTCAAAACGTAATGGACCATTCCCAAGGGACACAATCCCTTGTGTAACAGTTTAAAAACAATTTGGAATATAGTAAACAAAGGCAAAGAGGGAAAAAACAATATGAGTCAGCCATAAAATAGATAAAAGAATACCAATTACAGTCATTTGACAATCTTTCCCAATTACTACCTCTCTTATGAAATATTAGGTTTTGTACTTATATACAGTATTGAAACCAAAGACCGCATTGTTATTAGAGTGTACGTAAGTCCCATGAATAAGATATTTCATCAATTGCTGGAAAAGTTCCATCTAGTTATGCAAATACATTCTTATAGCATTGGGTAGCATGGACTCGCTTAAAATGAAGGCATGTCTAATGCCTGGCCCCATGAAGTTCACAACAAAACTAGAACAAATAAAAAATCAGAAAGTCTCTACCACAGAGGACAAAATATATTGCACCTGATGATATCTCTGGCTGAGTGAATAAAATTAAATTGTGCAATGACAGGTTTTCTGAGTATTTTTGGTATTAAGGAAAAATACATGTATTTGAAATAGGGCTAAACACTTCATACAAAGTCCACATAAAGAAGTTCAAATAAATAGTATTTAAAAATTTCCTATTGGTTGAAAATTCTGTTTTTAAAAACTAAAAGCAAAAAACGACTGGGAATTTTTATACTTAATAAAGTGTTACATTAGCATTTTATGCCAATATAAACTACCAGTGTATCTGTAGGTGTTATGATATTTTAGCCCTAATCAAATATAATTAAAATATATTTGAAATTGTTTCAGAATGGGAAAGAGAACGTAGTCATATCTATGTAATCCACAACCTACATGGTTACAAATCACACTTCAGACTGTAATCCATGTTTAAAATAAATAACTTAGTTTATGGTTTTAAAAAATTCTCTGCAATGCCCAAGGGCCCAGTAATAGAAACTAGATTTCCCATATGTGCAGTTATGAAATAAATAATTAAAAACTAACTGTGGAAGGTTAGGGGACTGGACTTAGATTTTATTCTCTTGAAAGTACCACCTTAGTCATCAGCTTCAATTTTCTCCCCAGTCGTAATTTAAAAAGGGCTATGGATTGCCTTGGCATCCATGGCTCATTGAGAGGTTTGTTTTGATTCTAGGCTGATACTTTAGGTCACTCAATCTTTAGCAGGCACTAGGTATCAAGAGACGACCAGCATGGGATTGGACTTTTAAGCTAACTTCTTTTTGTTTTAAGTTTCTTTATTTATTTAGAGAGAGACAGGGTGAGTAGGGAAGGAGCAGAGAGAGAGAGAGAGAGAGAGAGAGAGAGAGAGAGAGAGAGAAACAGAAAGAGAAACAGAAAGAGAAACAGAAAGAGAAAGAGAGAGAATCCCAAGCAGGCTTTACATCATCAGTACACAGCCCAATGTGGGGCTCAAACTCACGAAACCGCGAGATCATGACCTGAGCTGAAACCTAGAGTCTTAACCAACTGAGCCGCCCAGGCACCCCTAAGGTAACTTCTAAACACCAACGCAAGCTACAGAAATTCCTGACTTTTGAGCCCCTGGGACCTGGCTACTCTGCATGAAGTGGTCCAGGTTTCAGGAGCATGTTTCAGACTAAATGTGCAAGGTGATAGCTTAGCTTCTGGGAGGATACAGTGCCATGAAACTTTGCATCCTGAAAAAGAGAAGAATAGAATATACAGAAAATAGTAATTCTGTGCTGCAGCTTAACTGTTTTTTAAAGTCTCATAATCTATAGGATCATTTCACATTTGTAGCCTGAATTTTTAGTTTTGGGCTTCTTTTTTAAGCCTAAAATTAAAATAATTAAACATCTATCCATTCATTCTAAGGTCATGTTTTTATTTTAGAAATTTTTTTTAGCATAATGATACTTGTGTTTCAAAATAGACACCTACTTAATTGTTCTTAAGACATTCGCTTAAAAAATTAATTTGCACATATACAAATTCTCAAAAATGAATTTGCAAATGTTGATTGTATGGACCCTTGATTTGATTAAAGCAGCACAGAGTTTTAGAGATATGTTTTGTTATCTGTAACCAGCCTCTTAAAGATGAGGAAGGTGAGGGCTTTTAATCACTTTTATTGATATCTTTATGAGCAATTAATATGCTTCCCACAAAAAATCAAATATATGCTGTGAAAATACAAAAATAAATTCTATCAATATTTTCCTTCTGAGAAGAGAAGATAAAAATTGTTTTAAAAAGTGCAATACAAGGGAGAAGGTAGTAACACCATTAAAAAAAAAGGTGTAGAATGGTAAATAATATATGAATTCAGACAAATTCTTTGCTCTAGGAAGATTATGGAACTATTTATGGATAAGGGGACACATGAATTTGGTCTTATTGTGTGTGAATTTTCTTGACACAGGGAGAAAGAATAGATAATACAATTTTAGGAAAACGAATCCATATTAGTAAAAACACAGAGGCCAGAGAGTAAGAAAGTGTGAAGGACCAAACAATAGTTGAGATTGTTGGATCATCAAGTCAATAAAAGGAAATGAAAGAAAACAGACAGAAACGTAAGGTAGCACCAAATGGTAGAGGGTCTTGAATGACAGGCTGTAAGGAACCATTTATTCTTTTAAGTAGCTAGGAGCTATCAAAGATTTTTTTTTTAGCAAGCCATGTACATCCATTAGGAGAGTCAGTCCTTAAGAAGACTGACTGATCTGACAGCACTGAATGAAGGCAACTGGAGAGTAGAGCTGGTCGAGTTAGAAAGAACAGTTAGGTGGCCATTGCAGGGATGAGCAAAAGGAGAACTCGAATTTGGGACAGGAAAGAAAACATGTAGACATCTCTTCATGGTCATGGAGACACCTCTATAAAGTTGCAATGCTATACAAAGGGGAACGTGAGGATGAAGAAGTCAAAAATAACTTAGACGTTTTGAAGTTAAATGGTTGGGAGACTGGAGATATGATAAGTAGCTATTTCTAGACTACAAATTCACAAAACTAGAACTTCTTCATAGAACCTATGATTGATATTTCAGTGACAGATTATTAATACATGGCCTATCACATATCTCACATTCCATTTCAATGTATACCATCATCATGGAAATCATTTCACACAGCTGCAAGTGTGTTACATTGACTAAAACTAAGAGCCATTTCATTGCTAAGTCCAGAAGTATTTCCCACAAAGTATGAGGTTGGGAATAAACAAAATAGGTTTGGGACTCTTTTAGGAAGACTAATTACAGAAGTGTCCTCTAGTGGACCCGGACACTTGGGGTTTTAAAAAAAGAAATTGCAAAATGTATTAAAGTGGCAGTAACTTCATGGTTCAGATATTCTAACAAGTATCCTAATAGAAACAAAAATCCTAAGAAAGTAACTTTAATTCTACTCCAGCAGGAATATAGACAATATAGGCATTAAAGAATAAGGACATTCCTCTTACATCACTAATTTAAACAAGATTCTTAATATAATGATACTTCTACTAGTTTAGAAGTTGTGAATAGTGTCTGATGTTTCTGTGTCTCTAGCCTACATATAAGGAGATGACTAAATAAGTATGGAAAATACTGAGTCCCTCTAGTACCAATCTAGTCACGTAGTACTTTGGAAGTAAGTTTGAAATGGGAAAGTAGATGAGGTTTGAAAATTTTATTATAGCACAATATCGATTGCATTTTTTTTAGTAGTAATAAATTTTAAAACGAACTCTTGCCTAGTTCAATATTTCAGCAGTTTGAGGCTAAGAAAGACTGGAATGTTTCAGCTTTTTCTCCTTTGGTTTTGGTAATAGGAAGATCTATTTTTCTGAAAAACATTATTTCTATAGTACTTTGATGGACAAAGTCACTTACTCTAAAATACCTGGCTTTATTACAGGATACGAAGTTACACACAGGGACACACACATACACTCATCCATTGATACATGGAGGAAAAAATGTTCTTTACTGGATTAGACAAACAGGTTGTTATATGTGGTACAGAATTTTGCCTGGTATATTTTCAGTGCCTCATATGATATCAAAACACCATTTTCAATATAGATCCAGCAGTTCAGTGGGTCCTTGAAATTAGAAATGAGCAAGTGTGTAGTTCTATCCTCTCTTAATTGCATAGTACTACCCTCATAACAAAAACAGAAGTACTTTATTTTCAGAGTCTTTGCCATTTTGTCACGTTTACTTTATAAACGTGACATATCATCATGTGTCACTTTAAGAAAATTCCATTAAAGGTGTATATTTCCCTAATAGAAAATAAACTAAGATTCAGAATGCACATCACACAACAGAGTTAAAACGTCTTCACACAATTTTAAACTTAGTACTGTCAATTAATGTTTACCAAAAATACCCTGTGTTTTGGTTTTAGGTATAATATTGTCACACCTTAAAATATAGGAAACACAATACGTGTGTGCATGCATGTGCGTGTGTGTGTGTGTGTGTGTGTGTGTGTGTGTAAAGTATGTGGGTATGTACCTATACACAAAGAAAACAATTATGCATTTGGATGTGTATTCCTAACAAATGAACAATGTTGGCACACATCTCCAATAGAACTCTGAGGCAAAACTTGCTTGTTATATTAATAAATTTGTGATTAAAATCATACTTATGATGCATTAGGATATATTTCTCTATATAAATGCATCTAATGGAAATATATGCTGACCAACTTGACATAGCTTATAAAACATAAGATGGAATATCAGCTATATGTCAACAAAACTAAACAGAAAAATGTTAACAGGAACATGAAAAGTAATTGCAATTGGAAAAACAGACTGGAAGCCTTTAAAGTATTATATTGATAAAGTGATTGTCCTAACACAGTAAGACAAATCCTAGCTCTTATTTCAAAATGGCATAAACCAAATCATTTCATTGGAAATTCTACTTCTTATCTTCATTCTGTCACATAGATGCTATTAATATTTTAACTACCATTTATTAAGCATGTCTTGTTAGCTGGGCACTAACTTCATGCTTTAATTTACTTCTAATGATCATAACAAACCTGAACTAAGGATTCTTTATTTTAGAAATGAAGAGCGGGAATAAAATCTTCAGGTCATACCCCTAGTGACTAGCAAAGCAGCCATTTAAACTATGTTCTATCTGCCTGAAGAGTCCTGCTATTTTCAGCACACCTCTCGTGATATCACCATGTCAGAACAATGCCACTACAACAGCCACCACTGTTAACTCAACAAAAACTTAGTCAATCAAGATCACTTGTTTAAAAATCTGACTGAATTCATCAAATATTTTGGTATCATATTAGACACAGCCTCAAAGTGATACATAATTCTTTTTCCAGATGGTCAGGAGTCTAGTGTATGATGATAAGAACAATGAACAATGTGTAAAACTGATATTTTAAAATTTCTTAATGATGAGGCAATTTGTGCAGATTTTATCAGCTGAACAAATGTGGATTACGTACAGATGACCCTTAGGCTATGTCCACATGCTTAGAGACAAGCTGTAAGAGACATCTATTGATTATAACCTCAGGACAAACCAAGCAGCCAGAATCCACATGGAGGAAACATACGATTACAATAACCATCATTAATTATGAACTTTACACAAACTAGTATTGCCTAGAATTTACGGATGAATAAATTTGGAAGCTGAAAATAGTAAATAAGCTGTCTAAGTTTATGCAACCACTAAGCGGAGGAACCAAGATTCAAACAAAGTCCCCAGACGCCAAATTCAGAGTATTATCAACTGTATCACTCAAGGATAACACTGTGTCTTCACAAATTACAGCTGCACTGAAAAACAAATATGCAGTCTGAACAAAAGTTGAAACATCAGTTTATCTGGAATGATAAAGCAGTTTTGTGTATTGACAGCGTTCCTATATGTTATGTACTCATTCTTCTCTGTAGCCAATACTTTCTCAAGATATCTAATAGTCAAAATAATTGTAATACAATGAATTAATAATCTTAACAACTATAATAAGCTGAATTATGTTCCCCCAAAAGATATGGCCAAGTTCCCACCCCTGGCACCTGTAAATACAGACTTATTTGGAATAAGGGTCTTTGTAGATGTAATAAAACAAAGATCTAGAGAGGAGATAATCCAGAATTTGGTTCAGGCCCTAAACCTAAACACTGGCGTGCTTATAAGAGACTGGAGAAGGATATTTGAGACACGTAGAGACATAGGGGAGAAGATGATATGAAAATGGTGGCAGAGACTGAAGCGATTCCAAGGAACCCAAATGATGCCTGGCATTCAACAGCAGCTAGAAAAGAGGCATGCATGATGCGGGTTCTCTTTCAGAGCTTGTAGAAGAAGCCAACCCTGCCAACATCCTGATATGGACTCTGGCCTCCAAAACTGTGAGAGAAAAGATTTGTCGGTATAAACGACCAAGTTTGTAGCAATTTGTAATGGCAGGCCTATGACACAGTAGCAGTTCTAAAACTAGGACATAAAAAATTTACCTCCCCAATATATGGTACTGACATATTCAAATTTCTTGGCCGTCCTGAAAGATCCAGAAAGTATACCATCATTAATTCAGCCCTGGGAGATTTCTGGTGTGTTGGCTCTATCATTATCTGAATCATGAATGCTGTGTCATTATGTAGTTAATCTTCACATTTTATGTTCCATTAATAGAATTAAGGACAGATATGCCCTCTCTCTCTCTCTCTCTCTCTTCCTCCATAAGTTCTTTGGAATGAATATTTGTTCTATGACCAGCATTTGTCAGTTAACAATATATACTGGTCATTTTCGCAGTTGATACATTTGCCTTTACTCTTTTTAGTATCCACATGATATTCCATAGGATGAATATAACATATGAATTTATTTTCTAAATCATTCTCTAAAGTATAATGTAAAGGCAGTAGCAGCAGGCTAATTTTTATACCATAAGTTACCACCAAGGTCAGAAATATTTAAAAGTACGATGTCTACAGTTGTATGTCATTTTCTATATAAGTATATCTGGCATTTTATCATCTCACATCATCACAGGAAGGGTGAGTGCAAAACAGTATGATATTTTGAGAGAAAGAGAGACCACATTCCCATAACTTTTATTATAGTATACTGTTATAATTACTCTATTTTATTATTAGTTATTGTTGTTAATCTCTTACTGTGCCTAATTTGTAAATCAAACTTTATCACAGGCATGGATATGTAGAAAAAAAGTAGTCCATGTAGGGTTGGGTACTATCTGCAGTTTCAGGCATCCACTGAGGGGCTTAAAGTGTCCTGCCCATGGATAATGGGGGACTAATGCAACTTATATTAATTTTATATTATATGATAGATCAGTAACGTTTAAAAGGTCAGACGTAAATTATATTTTGACTTCTACTCTGCAGAGATCCCATTATTATCCTAAGTACTTCAACAATTTTTATGACCAATAACAACATTAATAGTTTTCCACTAAATACAGAGAGGCCAGGTTATTGGACACAGCTGGAGGCAAGATGCCAGTTGTGATAAAGCAATCAACTACTCCCATATGGTCCTTCCTAAAGAATGAATTCCATACAGAAATATCAGTGGTAAAGCAAGCAGCAACTTAGCATAGAGTCCAATAAGTGATGTTAGAAGGAAAGAGTAGTCATTTCTCCAAAGAAATACTTGGCCTCAAAGAATAGTTAACAATTTAGTTAACAAAGAAGGTCAATCTCACTATCTATCATCCAAATATGATTATCATTAGTAAACATTTTCTGAAATTTGGACTTAGTTTAAATATTTCCTGGTCTCCAAAGACCTGATAACATTTCCATAAGTAAAACTTGATTTATATTCTTCATTCAGACGATTCTAGTATTTTCAAGGTTACTAATATTTTTAATGCAAAGATACGGAGGAACTTCAAGTTCTGCAACACCCAGAAAACACTGTGACCCACTGTGACCTTAAAATTCTGGTAAATCTTATGATTTTGTGTGTTTACCTACAAATCAATTACTTTAAAGATGTAGAAAGTATGCTAATACCTGAATTTTCTGAGTTAATTCATTGTTGTAAATCAACACAGATAATAAAAGCTAGCATTCACTGTTATTAATAAAGGAAAATAAAAAATAACCTGTAAGTCATGATTTGTCAGACGACTCTCTTGTCCATTGTTTTGGACAACAGGCAGGCATGTTTATTATTTCACATATATAATAATGAAAAAATGTAGTACAAGGAAAACATTGGGAGATAGGGTTATGATCAATTAAGTGAACTCCTTTTAGCACCATAATACCTATGGTACAAAAGAAAGCTAATTATGTCAGTTGTAAAGTAAATACGTAATTCTTCTGCTTTTTTGCTTCTGCTTTGCTCCCCCTAGGGGGAAAAGCAACCGAGAAACAAACACAAACAAAAACCTTTCTGGGATGATTACTTAAATTTTAAGATATGAGCATAGAAGGGGACACTGATTACTAACAACAACATACATTGGCTCTAAGGCTCTATAAACTTGAAGACACATTCACCTTATGGTATTTGATTGTTTTATCTCATCATGTGAGATGCTAACATTTCTAACCTACAAAGGAAGGAGCTGAGAATCAACGAGATTAAATGACTCGTCCAAAGTCATACAACTAGAAAATAGCAACCTCTCCAGTATTTCAAACCTATGACCTAGGTACAGCCCATTGAGCCTTGAAAGGAAACAAAACAAAACAAAACAAACATAATTTTCTTTCTAGTTCTGCTCCCATATGCCCTCTCAGGCACCCTTCCTTAAGACATGGCCACCATCAACACAAAGAAATGCCTTTGCATGACTCTGCTTTGCTCTTTCAGGTCTTTTGGATTTTCTGTTGCCTTTTTGTTCATGTTTTTCATGCCTCATTTTCTTTGTCCCTTCCAAGATTTGAAATACCTAAAAGTACCCACCTGGATGGGTCAGTTAGGATAAGTGTCCAACTTCGGCTCAGGTCATGATCTCATGGTTAGTGAGTTCAAGCCCTGTGTCAGACTCTGTGCTGACAGCTGGAAACCTGGAGCCTGCTTCAGATTCTGTGTCTCCCTCTCTCACTGACCCTTCCCTGCTCTCTCTCTCAAAAATAAATTAACATTAAAAAAAAAAACCCTTGAATTAGGTAAAAGTATTGTCTCAGTTTACTTTTATAATAAATGAAGCTATATCATTGGATTCTTTACACTACCTTCTGAAAATCTTAGTAGAAAATGTAAGCACTGGGGTGCCTGAGTGACTCAGTCAGTTAAGCGTCTGACTCTTGATTTTGGCTCAGGTCATGATTTCATGTTTCATAAGATTGAGGCCTGCGATGGGATCTGTGCAGACAGTGTGGAGCCTGCTTCGGATTCATTCTCTCTCTCTGTCCCTACTTCTCTCTCTCCAAATAAATAAATAAACATTTTTTTTAAACATCAGCATTATTTAAAAAGGTAATGACTCCATTAACGTTGAGCAGAATATCTGGGATATTTGATTTTTACCTAATGTTAGTACTTTCTGGCCTCTTATACTTTGCATAAGGGTATATAATTACTCTTACTGAACATTCTTACTTGCTATGAATCACTACTTATGCATTAAAAATATTTAGAATATATAAAAATAAAAATACTTAGAAAATCTATATTTCATTGATTTTAGTCAATCCTCAACCTTGATTTTTCTTCCTTTGCCTTCTACCCACCAATGATAAGCATTTCTATTCTTAATTACTGCTCTTTCACTTGTAGCAAGCTATTACATTGTGAAAAGAAAAAGGCCTGTAGCATTTCTCACCATCACATTTATTAAGATCAGCTCGGGATTGCATAAGGGGAGCATTATATTTCCTGTGCAAGCAGGTGGGTATGTAGGATTGTAAAAAGAGAACCTCAATGAATGAGTCCCTATGAGTAGGAGCAGATCATTATAACAGATGATGTGGGCAGACATCCCACTGACATTTAGTACAGCTTAACACAGCCAGAATGGAATAAAACTTAATAGCGGTCAAGGTGGAGAGAAGGGACAAGTAGTAATAAAATAAGTGCTGCACATCCTGGGGTTATTTTCTGTTTCTCCTTTAACTGAAAGCAGTACCATAAGGAAACAAAGTCTCATAACTATATTACAGTTATCTGAACGGTCAATGGCAAGAGGGAAGATATCTAACTTTGCACATTTTCCTTGATAAGTTTTTGCCTCTATGATTTCAACAGGTAAGTTATGACATTTGCCCTATTGGCAAATGGCTGCTATTAAGGAAAAAAAAATTAAAATTCCTTAACCATGTCATTAGCATCCTTAAAATATTTTAAAATGCAAGACACATGCCAAGTTCAAGATAGTCTCACTTTTTAATCTTTATGCAAATGAACCACTAAAAGGAACCAAGCCATAAATGTGTGTTTATGAAATACAAGTTTCAAATTAAAAAAAAATCATATGAAAACTTAATGTATTAGCACTTCTTAATGCTACTGAAGTCACTAATCAGAGTAAGTTAAAAAAATGGACCAGGATAATTATTTTGTGATAAACACATTCCTTAAGCTTTCTAGAATATTCTCAGTGAAAATATATTAAAAAATTCAAAAGTTATTCTTTTATGTAGGCATTTCAGTTTCATTTTGAGGCTGTAAAACCCTTAAAGATAAGAACCAAACTTCCTAACCTAATCTTTCCATCTAAAAAAGGAGATTGGACAAATAGGTTCAACATCTTAGGGTCCATAATTTCAGGAACTTGGCAGAATTATATCACAGAAGGCTAATCTAAATCGAACCAGGATGGTTGCAAAATATAATATTTTCACAAACTACATTTAATCCTTTCACTTTTTGCTGTGAAAACTCAAACAATCTTGAATTCTCCAGTCTGTCTGTACTTTTCAGGTACTATGTCATCACATATCAGTCTCTACCGAAAACCTCACAAAACATTACACTCAGTTTGAGAGTTTGAAAAAAATATTTCTTTTCTATTTTCCTTGATCAAGTTTCAGTAGGAAAATCAGTTGACTATTGACTATTTATGAATGAAAAAGAAAAAGAAAGAGGGCAGAAAATGGCTGTTAAATAAGAATGTACAAAGCAAATGGCCTAAAAGCGAATTCTAACTCCATTGCGGTTCAGAATTCCAACTCCACGTGGCTCTGAATACAGTAAAAAGAAGCTCAGAGAAGAGCACCTTATTCTCTTTTAGAAAAAACACAATTCTGAGGATTTAATCAGAAGAAGAAGGAACAATGAGGATAGTATCATATCCAGGAATCAGAAACCATTGATCGTCTTTGCAAAGTGGGCAAAGTGACTGCATACATTGAGAACTTCAGTCCATTTCATAAATATCATAATCCTGATTTTCTCTAAATAAAATAATTTTTTAACATTTATTTATTGTTGAGAGACAGAGAGAGACAGAGGATGAGCAGGGGAGGGGCAGAAGGAGAGGGAGACACAGAATCTGAAGCAGACTCCAGGCTCTGAGATGTCAGCACAGAGTCCAACATGGGGCTCAAACCTACAAACCGTGAGATCCAGACTTGGGCAGAAGTCGCACGCTTAACTGACTGAGCCGCCCAGGTGCCCCGTGATTTTTCTTTAATTTAAAAATAACCAAAGGATGTCCACTGATTGACTTTATCATTCTTTTTTTCACCTCATATAATCTTATTTCTATGATTATGACCATACAGAAGAAAATCATCAGATATCTGAATTCTGTCACCACGTACATGAGCAAAGATTTACCAGATGAATTAAAACGTAATTGCCTCACTGCTCAAAGTGGGATTTTGTTTACATGCATTGATACTGTATCCTAGAATAGCCATGTAAGAGATATAAAATATAATGATACTACTGTGAGAAGTGAGATTCACAAGGTACTATAAGAAATGAGACTCTCCCATGATTAAAAAGATTATTAGTATTTTCATGCTACCAGGATACTAAACTTTTTTAAAGCAGGTATTTACAAAAACATGTGATGGACAGTTATATTTGTATTGTGTTCTTTCTCCTTAATATGTGTTGAAATGATCTGTTGTTTAGGAATGGGTTTGTGTCACAAGCGTGGGAATAATTGGGGAGAAAGCAACTGAATAAAAACATAAAAAGACAAAGATATGAGGTAGCAGGAGACAGGTTAAAGAGAAGACAGTTTCAAGTAATGATGTGTTGATGGAAGTATTTGTAGAACTCAGGATTGTGCTTGTAATACATTTAAGAGCAGTAGCCCTTTTTAATCACAAAAAGACTTCACTCAGTGTCTCAAGGAATAAAGATTTTAGAAAGAGCTTGCTTTCCCATTCTCTTACATGAACAAAGAATTTGTTACAGAATGGAACACAAATAGGGAACTTCAAGACAAAGATTTCAACAAATGACAGACTAGGAGTATATCAAATACCCTAAATAAGGAAGCTGAAGAAATGGACATTATTTTATAGTGGGAGAAAAAAAATCAATTGCATGATGAGAAAATATTTTCCCTTGCCAAAATTGTTATTTCCTATTTTAGGTTTTTAAAACATCTAGAAATCAAGATGTTTCCTTAAAACATTTTAGTTTTACTTCGAAAGGTCCTCAGCTACCGCTTATAAAAAGAACACTTCTCGTGGAGAAGCAGATCAGACATTATTTCATACTAGAACATCATTTTTTCTTTTCCTTACTTAGCTTATAGTCTAATGGTATGACATTAAAATTTTTTATCTAAAATGAATCAAGCAGAGATACTAGCTCCCTGTAAAAATAATCATTAAAAAATAGGAACGATCATAATCCAATGAAATACGTGTTTAAAAAGTTTTATATGCATGCCTTCCAAAATGATATACTGATAATTTTAGTGAATCAAAATGTGATTAACATTTCCTAATTGTTCTCTCCTGATATGTCATTTACAATTTCTATGGAAACATTCAAATATTGTTCCAAATTTCTTTAGCAAAAGATTTAATATCTGTTTCAAATTCCAGATAAAGTAACAAACTCAATTTGATGGGCTCTGCAGAATTACTGTTCATTTTGTTTTCAGGAGTGCTTATGATCTTGATTTATTTGATATAATTAACCAGGGCTACGAGACTAGGGTCTACCTCTAATTTCTTATGGAAATTTGGCAGAGCTCTTATTATTTTTGGACCACATCTTCTCTTCTATAAAAGAAAAAAAATTAAACTAAGTTACCTCTCAAATCTATTTTTTTAGATCAATCATTTTATTGATCACAGAGTTCTAATTGAATACTACTCAGTGTGTTGTTCTGCGATGAGGTCAGGAGCTTGTACTAGGATGTAATCCACCAAACTGCTTTCTTCACCAAGAAAGTATTGCAGTGAAAAGGAACGGCAGCTGAATTAAAGTGGGTTCAGCAAGCTCCTTATCTCATTAAGGACTTCCGCCGTTCAGAAACTGGTCTGAGGGCCATACTGTTCTGACACATTCTCCTTCCTGCTCACTCAATTGTTTATCTTCGAGCATACCCCAAAGTTTTTACAATGATGCCAACACGAATAGTCTCCAGTCTTAAAGCAATTGAGAAGAGTGAGATAATTTGCAGGTTTCATAAGTAACCCTCCACCATGCAGTGGTCGTTCCTTAAATAACTAAGAGATGATATATTCGGTTTAGCCTGTCAGGACACAGGCTGAAGCAGAAGCAGCTTGAATTCACCACAGCTATGGTTATCGTGACTGCATCTAAAACTGGGACATGCCCTGACAAAAAAACAAAACAAAACAAAACAAAACAGTGTATTTATGAGATTTCGAAGTGAAACAAGTTATTTAAAAATATATGGCATGTCCTTCACAGGAGGGCTGAAATCACTGGGGCATACTGTATCTCTCTTACTAAGATCCAGAGAGTACAGAAGAACAAGTAACTAGACAAAGTATTCAAAATATGAATGTCCTGGAAAATTTAGAGCAGGATATACATGCACTGATCATGTAAGCCTAATAACGGAGTAAAAAAAACTGTCATTTTCAGAAGTTACTATTTGTAGAAATTACAGCCCAGTGAATCTGTACATTCTTTCATTAAAGTCATCTCAAAATTTAAAAGAAACATATCCCTATCTTATTTTATTATATAATCACCCTGTTTAAGTCAGATCTAACAGAATATTTTAAACATATATTTTAAGTATTACATATTTACACAAGCAAAGAAGAAGGGGAATGAAAACTGGGATTCTTCCTCAAGATAAAAATTACTATCTATAGAAGGGGGATGACATTTTCATTGTTCAGGTGTTTCAAGGCTTCCGTTTGGTCAAAAAGTCAGCTGCTTATATACATAACAGTGGGGCTCTTTACTTAGGTGGTTCTAAATTCGGATGTTTCAAACTAAGGGCAAATTTATCAAAGTGTGTGTAAATTATTTATCCATTGATTCATCTTGCAAATATTGACCTCTAATGACAACACTTGTTCTTTCCCCCTCGTGCAGCTCATTGCTTGCTGAATAATTTTTGTCTCTCTTCATACACATATACCACATTTCTGTATACATTACTTCATTTTAAATGTCTTTTAGTGCTTCTGAGTCTGACTGATGTAAGATGTTATTTTGAACACGCCAAAGCATCTAAACGGCCCCAGTCTTTTCTTTTCAGCCCGCATTCCTTGATAAGTGGCAAAGCTTCCCACTTATCAGTCACTCAAAGTGACTGTAGCTGTCAGTTGTGTACAAAGCGCAATCAGTTTGGAAGTGGAGACACCAGCATTTTTCTTCTCAGCTTGAAGCAAACACGTTTTGACTGCTAGTCATTCAATTTTAAAGCATCCTCAATTAGGGGCGGATGAAGATATAAAGAAAACACATCCTAAACACCTCCACCAGGCAACAGAAAAATTTTATTGTTATCTCTTGATTTACCTCACGGCAGCATCATCCCTCTGCTTTTTCTGGCTGCGAGACACGGGTGCTCATGACAACACACCCTCTATCATGAAAAGATTGCAATAATATATTATACTGACACTCTGTGTACCCTCCGCTGAAGCCTGCTTATGTTTTCTTTTGCTCTCTTCCACTTGAACCACCCCACAAAAATTCAAATAATTGACTTCTAAAATTAAAACACAATGAACTTTTAGATCCGCTTGGCTTATTAGTGAACAACTTTTTATTCAATGAAAACATGAAATCCAGTTGAATAATGAGAATAAAGAGGAGAAGACTTCACCAGAGAAGAACTGTGGGAGAAAGAAAATAGATTTAAAAGGGTAAAGGAAATGACTGGTGGCTATGTCAGATGGTCAAGCAGCAGGTGTAGACAGAAATACTGGCAAAGTGGTGGAACGGAATTCAGAGGTAGAGAGAGGAGTAAAAAAAAAATGTATTCAGAATTAGATGGTGGTTATGGTAGAAGGAAAAAATGTAAATATATATTTTGGCAGTAAACAGAGCAAATGAAGGGAAACAATGATTTAAAAAGATTTATAGAAACCCCAGTATGTGTGAAGGAGTGTGTGCATACACACACAGTCACACAGTGTATGCACACATACTAATATAAATCTCCAAATATGCATATGATATCAAAATTAGCTCATTACTTCACCACTTTTAGTAAATATATGTGCATGCTATGAAAGTTCATTAGTTCACCCTTTCTAATTTCCCATTCAAGTGTAACAAGATTATCGACATCAAGTAATTCTTTTTAAAGATACTAACTTGTATAAACATGGCATCCTATCTTTTTTTGGCATTTATAGGTGAAGATTTTGTTATATGCAACATTTGCTTATGTGACACATATCTTTCCTGCATTTGTAATTATTAATTTCCCCCATTTATAAAACAGCAGTATCTTACCTGGTTTATTATAGAAAGTAAAACTAAAATACTCTTCAAAAATATCCTGCCACCTGCGCCAGTTTAATAGGTTTAACTCAGTTTGATAAGATCGATTACTCTTATTTTCTTAGGATTATCTGCATTAAATCACTCATTGCTACTCTAATAAAAAGAGAGAGGAAGAATGAGTCTTTTAAATTTACATTGTACTCAACTGTCAGGATCTCGGATTCACACACACACACACACACACACACACACTCACTCTCTCTCTCTCTCTCTCTCTCTCTCTCTCTCTCTCTCCTCAGTTCCATTGTCTATAAAATGTAGATGATATCATAACCTATCTGAATTCTTGTGATAATTATATGAAATGACCTCTGCAAAGTGCCAAGTACTTAACAAGCAGTGGGCTGCTCCTTCTCACCAGTACAATACAAAGTACAAAATGATTTTACAAATCATACACAGTGCTAGATAAATGTTATCTATTTTTGATGGCTCCCTAAAAATCTATTTCAATCCCTTGAGAAAATTACTGTCTTGCTTATTATTACCTATACTACAAAGTGGGGAATGTGCCCACAGTTTATTCATTCATCCATTTAATAAATAATTTAAGGACGCCTGTGTGACTCAGTCAGTTAACTGTCCGACTCTAGATCTCCGCTCAGGTCTTGCTCTCAGAGTCGTGAGTTCAAGCCCCATGTTGGGCGTGGAGCCTACTTAAAATACAAACAAACAAACAAACAAACATCTTAAATTTCTTATTACATGCCAGGAGCTATTTATATGTACTTTGGGTATAGCAGTGAGCAAGACAGATGAAATCTCCGACCCCACAGAACTTACTGTCAGGTATGTATTGTGGTGGCAGTATGGGGTACAGCAAAACCAAGGTATATATATAGAGAGAGTCAGTAAGAGCTGTTAAGAAAAGTAAAAGCAAGAGAAGTCATCACAGAGATGACAAAGGGATGAAGGGTCTATTTTGGACTGGGTTGTCAGAAATGAGGGTCTGAGTTACATGATGAACTAAAGAAAGCATTTCAGGCCATGAGAAAGACAAATGAAAATGTACTGATTCCAGAACATACTTGGCATATTCCTTGAAACAGGAAGGACAGGTTTCTAGGGTAGAAGGAATGAGGGAGACAGAGAGGTCGGCAGTGTGCATTCAAGTACAGACTAACATAGGAGAGTGAATTTATTTTAAATGACATGATTTTGACCATGATTACAGCATAAATAAATTTAAATGATCACTCCAGCAGCTATGTGAAATGGCTATCTATGGGGTGAACAGAGGAAGTCGGATGACCAACGTAGTTAGGAGGCAACTATAGCAGGCAGGCTAAGTGAGAGATGATGGTGACTGACAATAGGCAAAGTTGGTCAATAAAAACCAATGTCGACGAGTTATTTATGAGGTTGAAAAGAATGAGAGGATTTAAGGGCAGTTCCTAGGTTTTGGCGACAGCAACAGGCCTACGGTCTTATACTCATACTTGGATAAACTGGGAAATAATGAGTTTAGGAAACATAATTAAAGGTTCTGCTTTTGAAATGTGAAATTTGGGTGCCTACTAGCTATGTATTTAAATAGGCTGGGTAGGCAGTTGGATATTTGCATCTGAGGTCCAGGAGAGAGAGAGAGAGGTCAAGGATGAAAAGATAAATTTTGAGGGTATTATCTTTAAAACAAAACACACATAATTAGATGAGTTCATTTAGAAAGTAAGTCAGATGATGGAGAATTACAGCAAGGTAGCCTTTGAAGGAGATGGAAGAAGCTATCAAATGAGACTGAGGATGGTGAATAAAAAGTTTTATTTGTTTCTGTTTTTGTTTTTAAGTAGATTGTGGTTTTTTGGAGTCCAAATGAAGAGTATTACAAGTAAGTGGGAGTAATCACTTTATCAAATGTTGCCATGTGACTGAGAATTTACCACTTCTAGAATACTTATTGCTGAAGAAGAAATTCCAGTTTTTTCTTTTTGCTTCTTCTTAAAAGGAAAACTAGGGGCTATTTTAGTATCATGAAGATATCCTTAATGTTCTATTTATCTCCCTTTCCCTTTTTTTTTTTTTTTTTTGACTGTTAGCCTTTCTTTTCTAAAGAAAAACAGAGCCAAACACACACACACACACACACACACACACAAATAAAGTAAAATGTGTTTTTTTGTTTTTTGTTTTTTGTCTATAAGCTACATAAAAATTTGCCAGCTTTTGTGTAGAAATTAGTCCCTCTGGCTTGAGAACTGACGGAAATTTGCCATGTACAAGGAATGACTGGAGTGTATGTCTTGACTCCTGATGTAACTACTCCTCACAGAATAATTAATTTTATGCTAACACTCTGTTAATTTCACTGGCACCTAATTTTCTTCCTATTTGTCAATTCTCTTCAAAGATAGGAGACAGAAGTTCTTTCTAAAGGCTTTGTGAGGAACTCCCTGCTACAGCATTTAGTTTACCACACTAGTGAATGTGTAAACTAAGGTAGAGTAAAAATAGATTCATTTTAGGCCGACATACTCACTTCTGGCCTATATTTCCAAATCTGTTGTTGTTACCCTGCCTGCTTTGTTATATTTTGCTTCCCACTATTTGTTAATTACATTCCCATGGTTTTATATAAGCCCCGATGGGCCCTGTTTTGTTAAATAAGACACGGAGAGTACAGAGCCTCCATGAGGAACAGTGCTCAACTTTTTCCACAGGTAATGTTGTTTGGGGAAAGGCTGTAAAGTCATGGGAAAGGCTATTGCCAGTCTGTGTTCTGGGCCAGTCTCAGTGATTCCATAATGTCCATAGTGGATCAAATGAATCCGGGTGTCACTTACGAAATCATACTACAAAGATCAGAGAAAAAAGGAACATGGAAATGGTATAGAAATAAGATAGAAAAAAGAAAACAATAAGGAGGATTATTTGAGATTCCTCACAAAAGATGAGAAAAAAAAATCTCCTTTCATGAAAAATATTGTTTATGTTTTCAGTGAAAAGTGTAAGTCAGGATGAGTGAATTACAGAACCAGAATTACAACTTCCAAAAACCATTACTTCAGCATAGTCATCAGAGTTACTTTAACATTATTGAGGGTCTCAATAATGATATTAAAAAAGTTTAAAATATCAGGGTCAGAGTTTAAGATTTTCATAAATATAAATTCATATTGTTTGATAAATCTATAAAAAAGAGAAAGAAATGGCAATATCCCCTATATCTATGTTCTTTGTCTCCACTATTTTCCTACCAAGGAAACTAGAAAATAATTGAAGTGTGGTTTTGGAGACTTGAACTTTATCTTTCTATAATAACTCATTCCCTTTACAAGGACTCCTTCATTCTCAGTACTGGTTGCAGTGTCTTAAATATTTTTTCCTATTTAAAAATAAAAAATTAAAAAAATTAATGTTTAATATTTTTTTAAGGAAAGAGAGAGGGAGTGAGAGTGGGGGAAGTGCAGAGAGAGAGAAAGAGAGCGACAGAATCCGAAGTGGGATCCAGGCTATTAGATGTCAGCACAGAGCCCGACACAGGGCTTGAACTCACAAACCATGAGATAGTGACCTGAGCTGAAGTCGGACACTTACCCGATTAAGCCACCCAGGTGCCCCAAAATAATTATTTTAAATGGTTTACTGATTTCCAATCCAAGGCATCAGATTGACCACGTGCATTTATCTCCATTCTTTCCTGAGACACCAAGAAAATGGTTAAAAACTAACAAATTTAAAAACCTGTACTGCATAAAGCAATAAAGAATAAAAGGTATACACGGACAAGAAATTTGACTAGAGTTTTGGAAGATGAAAAGTAAGTGTACGATGTTAACTAATGTTAAGTGGATGAAACAAACTAGAGTATATGTGGAAGGGGTTAAAGGGAAATGAGGCTTAAGTTGCCCTTAGAACTACCAGAAAGTCTTGGGATTTGAAACTCCAGGTATGAGAGAGGAGTGAGACCTGGATTGAAAACCGTAGTATTTGGGGCGCCTGGATGACTCAGTCAGTTAAGCATCTGACTCTTGATTTCAGCTAGGTCATGATCTCACAGTTTATGAGATAAATCCCCACATCAGGCTATGTGTTGACAGTGCAGAACTTGCTCCAGATTCTCCTTCTCCTCCTCTCTCTGCTCCTTCCCCTCTCATTCTCTCTCTTTCTCTGTGAAAATAAATAAACTAAAAAAAAAGAAACAGTAGTATTATCTGAAAGTGGCTGCATTAGTTCACCTCTACCCCAGCTACATCACACTTCCTCAACAGAAATCCTAAAACAAAGACTTCTATATCTATGCTGGTGATGTATGGCCAGCTTCCTGTTCTCACTAGAGCAATGTCCACCTGTTGATCAACCTCATTCATAGTCACAGTTCCCCATCAACTTTTCCTTATATCTCTTTTAAATCTGAATTATATATTTTTTTTTAATTTAAGTAGAACTTTAAAGCTGAAAGAGAAACATCAAGATAAACAAGTAGATAAAAAATGGAGGAAAAGAAAATTTGAGGAAATGAGAACTTAACTTTTTAAAAGCATCCTCAAATTCCAATTCAATAAGAAATGACAAGAACAGAATTAAACAGGAACAGGATAAACTGAAAAAAGAATTATTAGGGAGAGAGAAGAAGCTTATGGAAATTAACAAGGTAATTTCTCCAACAAAATGCAATTAAACTGTTTAGAAGATCAGTTTCAGGCGATCCTTTAGAAAGAAGACTCAAGAAACAGAGGGAATAATATTGACAGTAAAAAACATAGTGATTAATCCATAAAAAACATATTTGCCTCACGGGAGATCCTTTAAGAACTGGAAAAATAAGGAGATAAAATAGGCAAATAAAAAAAAAAAAGAAACGACAAGAGAATTTTTTAGAGCAAAAGAATGCAACTCTTTAGACTAAAAGATTCATGTTTACAAAAATGAAAAATAGCTGTATACATTCCAATGAAATGTCATGGTAAATAGAAGACACTAAAAGCTCTCAGAAAGTAGAAATACTGGTCACCATCCACAAAAAATAACAGACCAACAACACATTTCTTGTAGATGTTAGAAGATGATGAATCAATGGATTTGAAATATAAGGGAAATTATTTTTAACTTAGAATGCAATTTACAGCCAAACTATCAATGAAGTAGAGAGCTTAAATAGAATATTATTTAGAACATTTTTATCCTGGACACTTTATTTCCTATGTATCCCCACACCCCTCCTTTTCTTTCGGAAAGTTTCCTGATGCGGTCCCGGAACAAAATAACGAGATAAACCAGGAGGACAATATAGGAAAACAGTGATTCCAACTCTGGAGAATCATAAATGGGCGTCCCAGAATGTTGGCTGGACCAACCAATCTAAATGAAAGCAGGACAGATGGCTAGGAAGCAGGTATCCAGAAAAGCAGGGTTCCAGAGATTTGATTTATTCTTGAGAATTTACAGAGTTATAAGGCAAGTAACATGGGTAACATGAGGGGCGGGGAGAAGAAACGGCAACCTGAAAGCACAGGGCTATACAGAAAGGAAATAAGGAGCATCCTTTTAACTACATCCAGAAAACAATACATAGACTTGTATTTTAACATAAACACCATTTTCTGATTTTCAACTTTTAGGATTAACCAACAGGCAAAGCACGAGAGGTATGTGTGTATATATACATACACAAACACATGTATTATATATATTTAAAGTAAACATGCAGGTAACAGAAATTGGCAGTTGGGAATAAGAGAAAAGAGATGCCATCCTCATCTGACAAGGCAAGTGCGAAGAGACTATTTATAGTTGACTGGAAAAGAAAAGAGGTGTGAGTAAACTATTTAAAGCTTAAAAGTACCTGCTGGAAGAATTTAAATGACTTACATAACAGCACTGTAAGGTGTGGGAGGGGAAGAGGAGAGGTTGTCAGAATGGAGATATGAAAACTAAGCAAATCTTCATTTTCAAGTTAATGATATTTAAAGTTGATAAGTCAGGAGCAGCATGATAATTATATTTTATAAAGAGGGAAGAAAATACTAAGAGGTTATTCAAAATGAAAACTTGAAATACTCTAAAGTGGCTCCTTCTGAGTAAAAGGATTCGGCATAGTAAATTCAGGAGCATATTGAGAATTGGGCTCCGGACAGTTGCTTTCATTATTCTCTTGTACTCTTAGCAATGTGACGTGTGTTATATCAGAGTAAAGATTAAACTATACATACACACACACACACACACATAGATTGAGATATTTATATATATATATTTATGTATATTAAACTATATATATATATACACATAGAGATATTACACATATTTTATATATATTAAACTATATATATATACACACACACATAGATTGAGATATCTATTCACATATATATAATAGAAAGATATCTCAATCGATATGTATCTCTATCTCCAGGGACAGGCTTATCTAGACAGTGAAATACTATGAATGGCTGAAATTCCATCATCAGGTGATTGCCAAGAGATGTATTAAGATATGCCTAAAAGATTTTAAAGTGGCTCTGTCTGAGTGTAAGGACAGAGAGCTGCAGTTATCATCACTGCTCTTTTAGCAGATGGCACCTGTCTTCTCAAATGGAACTTTTGCTTCCAGAAAGTGCAAAGAGGAACAGGAAGTCGTCCTTAAAGCTACTTCTCTGTATCTCCGTATTTTCTCCTCTTATAATCTATCCGAAAGCCAAAACCTGCATCCTCTACAGTTGTGACGTATTTTATTTCCTACAGTAAAACAGGAGTCAGAGCTCAAGGAGTTAATGCATTTCCTTCTCGGGTTGAAATGCTACCTTAATTGCATGGTGTTTATTCTTGGCATTTCCAGTCTCCTGAAGAGACAAGGTTACTTTGCAATCTCTTTGTGCTCATGTATGTGTGTGGAGTCTTGTTGAGGGGGGTAAAATGCTTCCAACTTACCACACTCAGAGAAAGAAATCATAAATCAGCAGGCCAGTCAGGTATTATTATTCCACCTTTCATGTTATTATGTTTTCAATACAATATTTCAATGGATTTTGTTCTGCATAATAATTTATCAAGAATTACTAAAACTCTTAATGAGCTCAGAGAACTTTGGCTCCAATAAAATGAAACCTTTATCACAAATTGGTTGAGCCTATGACTGCAACTAATCATTCACTTGTATGTAAGTCAAGTTGTATTTTTATTTTGTAGGAATAAGTTCCCAGGAAAAGAAAACTCATTTTAAAACTTCGGGCCACTAAGCCTTAAATGGTAGAATATCAGTAAAATAAAAACGAACTGGGCCAAGACTTGGGAGAATTGGAATGCTGCCATTCTTCTACATAAGTAACAACTTATGTGACATTGGGAAAATCTTCTAACCTTACTTGGTTTCAGTTTACAAATGTCAAGATGAGAGATAGGTCTAAATAAAGGCTTTCTAAAAATCCCTTGTAGTTGTAAAATCATATGGATTGTTGGAACACTGAACTTAAACAGTTTTCAGTGGCTACTGCCATGTAGACTATATTCTTTTGTTCCTAGAAATTCTCCTCTTGATGGAAATACTCATTAAATTGTCCATCATCAGAAATACAGAAGGCACGAGTTTTTCCTCTACTAATGACTTAGGTAAAAACTTTAAGCATTGTGATCACTACATTCCAGATACAATCCCATTCCTCGAACTAACCCAGTGTCACTTAGTTATTATAATTCCCATTTAATAATGAAACTCAGAGGGATTAAGCAATTTCCCCAACATCACACAGAAGATGAGGTGTGAAGATGCAGAGACTAAATGTAGGTATGTCTAATTCCAGAGACCTTGCTCTCTGTCTTCATTTTTAGTCATTTAATACAATTAAAGTGATAACATCATACAGTTAAAAATATTGCTATACCACCTAAAGAGCCAAGCTCTTCCCTACATGCCATTGAATATACACTAACCAGCTAAGAATACAAAAGAACAGAGATGTGTCCTTTGTTCTACCCTTACCTCTAGACAGAATCAGTGACCCAAAGCTATTATTAGTCCTGCAAATGCATACCTTATGAATCAGAAACAATAAGGGGATTATTAGGTATCATATATTTGCCCCCAAGAGAACACAACGAACAACATGTGGAAAAGACTGTCAGGAGAGAGAAGGCACCAAATATGTGGAATGTCTTATGAAAATTCAAACACTGAACTTTCAGTATGGGAATCATGACAATTATGAATTTTAAAAGAAGTACATCTTTAAAATTTCTCTTACAAGTATCTGAAGTGGATTTCATACTAGAGCATGTTGTTGGACTGACCCTATTAGATACTAATGAGAACCTAAATAAAACTCCATTAAGTATTATTGAAAAAAGGATTAAAAAATTTAAACTAGGACATGCTTCCCCCACTCACTCCCAAAGCTAAAGAAACCCTGTCCCATACAAAGCTTCAAGATAAAAGGGAACATGGGTCTCCAGGGGCATTCAGTTTGTTGCCATAATGGAAGCTGAGTAGAGGTCACTCATTCATTTACTTTAAAAGGTTTTGGTAACGGTGAATGAAGTCAAGATTAACTGTTGGTCTAGGATCATTATTGGAAACATAAACCACCTAACTACTCCCATTAGAAACAGGTTGATTTAATGTAAAAAAGAGATTAGTCGGAAAATAAAATTGCTAAAAGATGGGTACTTAGCATAAGCAAGAGAGTAAAAGAAAAAAAAGGTTATCTTTAAAATTATATAAAGTTATTTTTCTCTGAAATATGTATAAATTTCATCTCACATATTAATGTACATTAAGAGTGAGCTAGGAACAGTAAGTAGGAATGCAAGAATATTCTATTTTTAAGGACGATAAACAAAAATATTAAAGGAAAACACTGCCGAATGGGAGAAAAAACAGACTAGAAATTTCTTAGTGTCCCTAAGAAAAATTAAGTCTCATAAAGAAATAGACAAGTTCTTGAGGCAAGATGAGGTATTTCTGGTATTATGACATGATTTTATTTGCAGAATGAACTGATTATGATGTTGCAGAGAGTAACAGAGAGCTTTCTGGTTTCTTCTTTTATCCTGACATGTTATGTGAACCAACTTAGAAGACTATAACTCGTAATGCCTAGAAAACTATAACTTATAAAGTCTTTATAAGAAACTAATGTAGATTGAGCTCTCAATCCAATTAGAATCAGGTGATTTTAAAGCTAAGTTTGCTTTTTAAAGAAAGAAAAACAGTTCATAAAAATTGATCCTAAGTGATGGAATAAAACTGGTGAATTCACTAATTCTTATGGCATTTTCTCTTTGAATAAATAACTACAGAGTAAAACCTACTACCACTTTTTTTCATCTGGAGTTAAAAAAGATAGAAATAACAGGCCAAGAGAAATTTTAAATAACCTGGATCGATTCAATAGGTGAATGTTTGTGCATACACATACAAGCATGTTCGTACATTTTTTTAATTGAATGACATATACTTTAGATGGAATAAAGATGTCTAAATTAACCTCTCCTTTAAAGAGATCTCAGTAAAAGAATAAAAGATATTCTGGGGAACATCATCCTTCTGTCAGCTGACATAGCCATCAAGAGTGAAAATGTGTCCTGCTCTTCTATCCTGTCAATCTAATCCATCTAGCAGATTTGTCTACCTATCTAATGCACTGCGTGTCTTTACCAACATTTGGGCCCAGTTAATGTCTTGTGTATTTATAATTGAAACCAAAAGCTTAAAGGGGGCCTTAACTGTGGTCCACTAACACTGCAGTCCACCATTCTACCAATAAAGGAACTGGAATGCATTGTTGTCTAAAGCCCAAAGAGACAACGCATAAAACACAAAAGAAAATGCAATCAGGATGAACAATGTAAGTAGGTATGTTTATTTCTACAAGGTCTTAGTCTCCATGCGGAAGAAAAAGGAAGCAGATCAAATCAAAATATACTATCTAAGTACTTTTGGATATCAAATAAATTTAATCTATTGTAAATTCCTATGTAAGCACTGATTATGTGAGTAATGACAGAAATAAATTTCGTAATATTTGTTATGACTTTGATTTGCCTTCTACTATAGCAAGTTTGAGTTTTACTCTTCTTCCTTGCTGCATGCTGCTAAGGAAAGGGGGAAGAGGAAAGAAGAAGAAAACGGAGAGAAAATATTCCAGAAGAGAAATATGGTAAGGACTTATACAAGCAAACAAAAGTATATGTTCTACATTTTTAATTGTCTATTTCTACACACGTCACTATAGAAGCCCTTCCCATAACTGTTTGAAGAATCTCTCAATAGACTAAATATATTGTGATTTTTATAACTATAAGTATTTGTGAGATTGCCCCAAATTAACAATTTATAAAATATACCTTGAACTATGCTTTTAGTTAATGAATATACTAGAAGCTGTGAAAATGAATTCCTTTCAGATTGTCAGTCTTGCTCAGTACTTTTTTTTTTTTGCCTGAAAGATTCCCTACTTCCCAGATTAAAAAAAATATAATAACTTAATGGGTTTTGACTCTGTCAGTATTAGTAATTTGTGCTAACACTAGAAAAAGGACAAATAAATAGATACAGTATCTCAGTTTCTCTTAATGTTTTCCTCAGATTACTACTAGTATGACATTAATTCCTTTAGGGACTATTGGTGTTCTGTTTTTTTCCCACTCTGTGAACTAGTGGAGGCCAGCAGCTTAACAGTTTGATCAAATAGAAATTTTAAGCTTTTAAAATTCTCATATTCCACAAAATTTCTATGAATAGTCAGAAAACGTTGCTTCTGGTCCTACTTCAACCCCTAACTGGTTGTGTAATCTTGGGCAAGCCATTAAACTTGGCTTTAGCTCTCTGGAATACAGTTCCTATAGTCGTATCTTTTCTAGGGCAGGTAAATTTTAAAGGTCTTCATTTTAAAAATTCCCTGACTTATAAATTGTAGTGCTCTATGCTCTGGTGCAAGAAATCTATCCATCCTTGCCATTATGGCAAGAGTGGGCCATTATGACCAAGCTTAAAATCCACATTTGAATGTAGTGGTCATAACTGTGGCATGACTCCAAAAATAAGTACTGAAGGTGTTGGCTAAATTTAAACGGCAGGTGACACAGCTTACTGAGACTTCTACATATTCATAATACTGGTTTAGATATATTTTTGCAATTCTGTTTAACAAATGACTATCTCAGTATTATAAAAATTTAAAATCACCTGTTTGTCCTCAAATTACAGTGAAACCAAGTGACTTGCAAAGGACCATACTGCTGATTACGGAATTGCTTATTTATAATGAGAAATTGCCATAAGCATTTTATTGTCTTAGATTTTCAATAATTAAAAACATATTAAATGTAGTTAACTGAGTATCATCAACTAAAACTATATTCAAAGTCAGCATACTTAGCCTGAACATGGAAACCAATGAACAGTTTTAAACCACTGAATAACCACTTTCCAGATATGAATAGATAGATAACATTATATTAGGATTTGCTGCTTGTAATTACAGCTAAGGAAAGCAAAGAATCCTGGTTGGATCATCTCACTGATGTTTCTCTGTCTCACCAAGCTGTGACTAGCTCACTAAAACTTCAGGTGCGCCAAGAATGAGTAAACCCTGATTGTGCTATATAATCCACGGAAATGAAGTGTACCTGACCCAATTAGGTAAAATAGGCTAAAGTTTGTTGGCAATGACGTCTAAATGCGATTAAATACACAAGTGAAGTAATGTAGACATGTTTGCTTCTGTCATTTATGATATTCACACTTAATAAAATATGCTGGATTCTCAAAATAGAACTTCAAAAGGATGATAAACTTCTTAATAAAATATGTTGGCATCTCAAGATAGAACTCCAAGAGAATGAATTCCTCTTCTCTAACGTTTGCTTCCAGCAGGTAATGTTACACAGGGTTGGATTTATAGCTCTATGAATCAGATTCCTTTTCTTGCTAGTAATAGCAAGTATGTATCGAGGGCCTACTGTGTGCCTTGATACAATGCTGAAATGCTCCATCCACAATTCCATTAAATCCTCATAAATACTCTATGAAGTAGGTGCTTTTGGAAAGGGAATTTTCAGAAAATGGAAACAATTTTCTCATAATTCATGCCGCTAGCAAGCGGTGAAGAGTGGACATCTCTGACAACATACTTTTTCTTTTTGTGAGCAATACAATTGCCTTCTTCCTTCTTGGTGGATATTCCTTGCCATCACACATTTCCATATAAGCAAAATATGCAGGTTATAGAGCCCATGCTCTTGGTTCTTCAGGCAACATGAAGGGTGAAATTCAATTTGAACACCGAGTCATCACCTTCCCTAACCTCAACCGCTATCGCATGTGGCTCTTGAGCGTATAGTAACACGTTCTCTCTGCCACTGCTTTGTAACGAAACTTGCTGCACCTTTTTGCTTGGCTCCCCTGCATGTCATTCATTAAGAACACTGATGGGCACATTAAAAAATAGAGCAAATGAAACCTTTTAATAGTTCTTGGCACTAATTTCCTTTTGGTATAGGAGGAAAATAACGTTCCGCTTGCTCAGACTGGATCTCTCTGACACAGTAGCGCCTGTGACGGCCACCGTTTGCAAGATTCTCATGGCACAGGAGGTAACACCGCATGAATTAAGCCAAAAGTAATTTTTGTGTTGGAGGTCATCCCAGTTAGGTCATCTAAAAATTAGAGACAGAATATATATCTATATTTAATTGGAAGTATGTATGAAATTATGATTTCTGACCTGGATCTGTTGCTGGAGCAAATTGATTTTGTGTTGTTGCTGCAGGAGCTGCTGCTGTTGTCTTGCAATCTGTGGAGAAATTGCACATGAAAAATTTAAAAGTATATTGTCGTCCCAGGGGGATATTACCAATGTTCTGTTGCTCAAAGTTTGATTTGACACTGATTAAGATGATGAAAATAGATGTGCCTGTGTCCCTACATGGTACCAGCAATTCATTCTTAAGTAAGATCAAACAAGGTACTTAGTCTTCCAGAACAGTTTCTTTTGGCCTAAAACAAATGACGCCTAGGACACTATGACAGTGATGCAATCCGGTATGAAATGGTAGAGCGTCAAAAATCCCTCTTTCTTCCAGGCAATACATTAAAATCGTACCTCCTCTGGCATTTTTTTTAGCTCTTTTCTACAAAATAAAGTATTGCATCAACAAGGGGTTGTTGTCACCTGGGAGTTCAGGGTAGCACAGAATATTGTGTTAGGAGAGGATGTATGCCTTCGTGAGGTTTTGGTACTTGTTTTTGTTTTTGTTTATTTTTTTCATAAATACTGCCCTCATTCATGCCTTCCACAAACCCCTAAACTGCTAACTCCTCAAAGCACTCCATTATGGTTTCTGCTCCCAGTTTCCATTAAAAGGATTCATCGTAAAAGTTACCCGTCAACGTCACTTTTTAAGTTATAAAGTGTTTTTTAGACCTCACTTTTTGGCCTTTCATCAAAATTCAACACTGAAGTTTTCTCCCTTGATCTGAACTTTCCTACCTGACTTCTATGACATCACATTTTCCTGGTTTTGCTCCTGCCTCGGTCTGTTTCTTTTCAGTTACCTTCAATCGCCCCGTCCAGCCATTCAATGCCGTATTTGTATATGGCTCGATTTTAGACTCAGTTCTTTCCCCACCGTGCCAAATCTTTATAAATTTCACTCTCAAGCCTACACTTTTGCTTTAAGCTTCAGACCCATTTTTCCAAAGGCATTCTCAAAGATACTTCATATTCCACAAGTTCAAAACTAAACTCAGGACTTAGCCCTCCATGTGGTCATCTTTGAGTGCTTTCTCAGCCAGAGACTAGTGCAATCGCCTCCTATTATTCACTCTTGTAACACCCTGTACAGTTGCTTAATACTACACAACATACGATGATTTTTATATTTATTTTTGTTTTTGTTTTAACATTTTACTGCCAACTAGGTTGAAATCCATAAATACAGTGAGGTTAGGGATCATGCATATTTTACTCACTGTTGGTGCAAAGCCTAGTGCAGAAGGAATATTTGATGAGGAAAGCATGGATGAATAGATGGGAAGAAATTTTTAAATACTTTTTTACCTGCTGTCAGGTAGGAAACCTTCTCATGAGAATGTAACTTCTAACTTCATATAAAGCATCATTCTTTTATAAATAAGCTCTAACTCTTATTCTCATTATGTTATAATTGCAACCATTTTCATTACAAAAGTATGTCCCTTAATCTTTGTATCAGAAAGCTAAAAATTCAGGAAAAATTTGACACCTGCAGAGTCTCTTACTCTGAATGAAAGTAAAGAACCTGTATGAGGAACATGGGTCTACCTGGCTGCACAATGAACTTTTTGTTTCCCTTATGGGCACAGGTACAAATTATAGTTATTTACATGCATTCATTTTATCTTAGGAATAGGGTTTTTTTTTTAAATCTGTTTAGTTTTTTTTTTTTTTTTTCCTGAAGAGGAAAGAAGTGGTAGGAAAGGAGTAACACTCTTTTCCTTAAACCCGGTCCTTTCCTCCCACATATCATTTTAGCCGATGTTTAAATTTAAATCTTTTTATCGGCACCTTAAGAATTTATCTTTTTATCAGCACCTGTAGAATTTATCAAGACATTGACCATTTTACACATCCCTCCACACTTCTTCCCATTTGAAGCCACTGCTCTCTTCTCCTGGATTATCGTAATAGCCTCCTACTGCTCTTTCTTGCTCCCTACAGTCTATTATATATCAGTATCTGGAAAGATCCTTTTGAAATATAAGTTATGTCATGTTATTCATCTTTTCAAAACCGTCTCTCACTTAGAGCAGAAGCCAGTGTCCATATGATGCCTGCAAGACCCTGTAAGATTTGACCTCCTGCTCCTCCCTTTGCGTCCCCTCTCCCCACTCTTGCCACACTGCTCTCCTAATTGTCTCTTGAACACACCAAGGATGTTCTTATCTCCCATGGATATACTTGCCTCTGGGCCTTTGCACTTGCTTTCCCCTCCATCTGGAACCCTCTGTCCTTAGAAAATTGCACTGCTCACTCCCTCACTGCCTGCAAGTCTCTCTCAAATGTTACCTTGTCGGTGAGATCTTCCCTGAGAACCCATTTTAAAAGAGTGTATTTTGCTACCTGGCACCCTCATCCCTAATTCTCTCCTTCACTTATATCTCTTATCAACATCTACTATATATAACTTGTTTATTTACTATCTTTTCCTAATTACAATTCAACACATTAGGAATTTTTGTCTGTTTTATTCCTTACTGTATCCCAGTAACTAGAATAGAACCTAACATCAAATAGGTGGTCAGTAGATATTTTTTGAATGAAAAATGGGGAATGGAGCTCAGACTCCAGTGGCAAAGCTGATCAGTAAACAGGTTCCTTAGTATCTCTGAGGGCTGTAATGCGAATGGCAGAGTGCACAGAGTAGGGACACCCTACAATGAGTAGGAGGGTCATAAAAGGAGTTCTCAAGAGAAGATACACTTAACCTGAACCCTGAGGAGTAAGTATGAAATATCCTTCAGAGATTTCCCTGTGTCCTAATGAAAAGATCGATGTGACCACAAGCATGGTGACCATGCACGCCAGCACTGCATGGTAGAGAAGATCTCAGGGAGCAAAACAGGCTCTAGAAATCTCACCTGAAGTTTTCACAGGGGATCTTCTCTCAGGCTGTGTAGGGATCATTCCTTAACATCTCTCCAGCAGGGGAGAGAAATTCTGGAAGAATCCAATGATTTTTAACATTCCAAGGATAATGTCAGAAAAAAAAAATTCTAGAATCCTTTGATGATACGTGGGGATGGGCCAGAATGTAAAAGAAGAAGGAAGAGGACTTGGCTCTCTCTTAGTGATTGCTTGGATTTTTCAGGACAAATATGCCCTTAGGTCCACCAAAGGAGGGATTCTCTAAAAAGAAATATCCCAGAAATAGTTTCAGAAGCTCCTAGAATTTTCTAGAATTCAGGTGTTGGAAAGCATTGAGAATTATGAACAAGAAAAGAGTAGCTTTTTTCTAGACTGTCAGAGGCAAACATTCTGAACTTTTATCACAAGGGTAATGCAAGAGACACATGGGCCATATTCAAGAACAGGCCAAATATATCTTCAGGGAAACTGATGAGGCATTTCATTACACATGAAAGCATTATCTTTCAAGCAGAGATGAACCACCAAGTAGGGAAGAGTAAACTGAAAGGAGTCTCCTGAGATGTAATCTGAATATTTCTTCCTTCGACTCTGCTGGTTTACATTGTGAAAACTGTTTAAGGAGGATTTGGTTTTGCAAGGATGTGTGGAAACACAAATACCCCTGGCTAAATAACAGCCTTCTTCCACTTAGGATGGTGAATGGTCTGAGCCCAGAATATGGGAGGGCAAAGGAAGTTAGCCCCAGAAAAGATGAGCCACCTCTATATGCAAACTCACGCTACGACACTCTCTTCCTTCTTTCCCATCACTACCAATTTTCTTTAGTAAAAGTTCTTTTGTATCGCCTCCATTTTCCTACTACACATTTGTCAATTCTCAGGTTTCATTTCTACTACTAAAGCTCCATAAAAGCCACACTCTTAAAAGGCCAACAGTGAGAAACTAAATGACAAATCTAGGAGCCTTGTTTTTCTAGAATTGTTCATTTTCATTTCTCTACCAGCTGTAGGCCACTATCTCGCAAGGATCAATCCTTAGTTCCTTTCCATTTTCTCATGATATCGCCACTCTTCTAATTTAGGGCTTACAAACCTGCCATTCCCTTGCATGAAACACTCTGGCCCCAGATATTTATATGGCTGCCTCTTTTATGTCATTTAGATCTGAAATCAATTGCCAAACCCAACCACCCAATCTAAGAAACATTGCCTTGCCATACCAATCGATATTTATTCAATTACTGTAATTACGGGGCGCCTGGGTGGCTCAGTCGGTTGAGCGTCCGACTTCAGCTCAGGTCATGATCTCACGGTCTATGAGTGTGAGCCCCGCGTCAGGCTTTGTGCTGACAGCTCAGAGCCTGGAGCCTGCTTTGGATTCTGTGTCTCCCTCTCTCTCTGCCCCTCCCCCACTCATGCTCTGTCTCTCTCTGTCTCAAAAATAATAAACATTAAAAAAATTTTAAAAAAATAATAAATTACTGTAATTACATTTCATCAAATTATTTATCACTGGCTGAAGTTATTTTGTTAATATCTCTTTTCCTTTGTTAATCACTTCTCTCTTTTCACTAGAATTTAGTAGTTTTATCTTTCTGGTTAATTGATGTAGCCTCAGGTGTTAGCATGGTGCCTGGCACATGAGAGGCACCTGAACACTACTTGTTGAATACATGAATGAAACTCATCTACTCCAGTGGTTTAAACTACCATCTCTATGTAAATAATCTAAGAAATTTAGTTGAGCTCTCTTTTCCCACTGTCATTTGGTATTTCTAGCTGTTTTTCACATACCTCCAGTTGGAAAACCAACAGCTCTAATTCGACATGATAAAACCACCTGCTTTTCCAAACTGCCCTCTTCCTGACTTTACCTAGTAACCCCGGCTCAATAGCTTTCCTCATTCTTTTGCCCACTCAAAAAAACTCAACTTAATCATAAAATTCCCCTGTTTATGCTTTCCTTGTCTTTTTCCTGTGGTCATTAAATTTAGACTCTAAACTATCTAGTTTAGATTCTCACTCCTTATTAAATTATTATAATAGCCTCCTATAAAAGTTAATATAATAACTAAACTGCCTGTGCCATAACTAATTTTCTTCACTTGTTGAATCCTACTTACCTGCAAACTCATACCAACACGTATTGAATGAAATCTTTCATAAGGTCCTTGACTGGAAATGTTCTCTTGACTCTCCATGACTCTATGTGATACTTCTCTCATGACTTATCAGAATTTCACCTTGGTTATAATTACTTTCATATTATATACCATGGAAGTACTGATATCCTTTTTCAGATCAAAGTGTTTTTTGTTTGTTTGCTTACTTTGTATTTTGCCTTTTTATTTATTCGTATGGGGTGGATAAAAAGGCTTTCATTGATCTTTGCGTGCCTAGGAGAGTGACCTATAACTAGCAGGCAAAACAATGCCTCAGGAAGTTGATCGTGTCTCCGGCTCTTACTCACCTGTTCTTGTTGCTGTTTGGCCAGCTCCATTTGCTGGCGCTGTTTTTCAATCTGAGATGCAGCCAGTTTCTTCTGCTCATCATGGGCAGCCAATAGCTGCTCTCGCAGACTGGTCAGTTGATTGATCATACCCATGAGCTGCCTCTCTTTCTCAGCTAGGCTTTCAGGAGTCCCTGAAAATAACATAGCAATAAAATATACAAGAAAAGGACAATGAGGAGAGTGATTTTTCAATGATGATGATTCTCTTGTATAAGAACTATTCTAAATATAAAATTAATACACAAGCATATACCTACGTTGTTTTGGATTTTTAACTCAACGGTGAAAAGTACATTTCCCCTTTACAAAATATCAGAATGAACAAATGTTTTTATTGTTTTTATGTATGACAAGGAATCATCCATAGTTTTGATTTTACAAGTAAATCAAATAATGGTTGGGTGAGCATCTACCATTTTAATGTTCTGTGCAGGGATCTGACAGAAATAAAAAGAAGCCTAAAGCACAGCTCCTGGCCCTAAGTAGTTTTTTTGTTTGTTTGTTTATTTTTAAATCAAATTAAAGAGCCAAAACAAAAACATGAACATTTAAGAACCATAGTTATTAAGAGATTAAGTTATTATTATCAGTAATATGATTCTCCTTCTCTCAAAAAAAGAATCTTAAAGAATTGGAACCAAGGAATTCTACATTAAAAAGGGGAAAGATATCTATTGGCCAATAAAGTTTTAGACACTTTTTAGACGGTTTTCTCCCATGCCATTCCGAGGCTTTCATCAAAAATAGCATATCACTAGCAGCGAAAATATTCAAGATTGAGAATATAAATTTAGGCTACCATGAGGTAATGAAATATGGTGGGAAAACTAAGATATCATAACACACCACCCAAGATCAGAGTTAAATTCAAGACTTGGAGAAGAAATCACAGCAGTCATTTAAGATACATAACATGCTCTGGATATTTAAAACATGCAGTGAATGTTCTTTGGCAGGTTAAAATACTTAGTTGAAGCACCAGAAATGTGAGCAGTTCACTGAAAAAGGAACCATATCACTTTTAGACATTCTTTAAAAATTCACCCGATAGACAAGACCCCTATGGTAAAGTTCTTGCAGTAGGAGAGAACATACTTTTTAATTACAATTTTCACTTTAATATCAGACACTAAGCACTAGTTTAATAATGCATTTGCCACCTGTATATGTAATTAGATAGAAGGATCTGTTATAACTCAGTCACCCTTCCCCATTTCACTGTATTTCTAATGATTTATGCTGAAGATGCATGTGCTTTTTAGGAGATAGTAGCTATCATTAGAGGCTTATAATTTTCATGTGCCCATTTGGAACGGAAACGAAGTTTCTAATGTAATTTAGGGCTAGAGAATAAATATCTAGAAAAGAAAATATGAGTGAACAGAAGTCAAGAAGCATGCGTTGTATACCTTATGATTCATACCTACATTATTCAGGGCAGAGCCCAAAAAAGTTGCTAATAATTTATTATACTTCAGATATTTGGGTTCCATTGAATAGAGGGACACTTATTCTAAGAATAACAATAATATGACTGTTGCAGTTAGATTTCTAATAATAAATAATCTAAATATATACTGGGAAGTGTTTTTTTTTTGTTTGTTTTTTTGGTTTTTTTTTAAGAAAATATTCAAGTGATGGTAAGATGTTCATCTTCACACGTCATCAGTAGAGAGGAATACAGGGCCACCACATCTCTAGGAATACGTACTAGAAAAAGTAATACGTATCAGGCTGTTGAATCCTCATTACCTTCAAATGATAATTTTATTTATAAAATTCTAGCCCAAGAAAACTATAAGAAATGAAGATAAGTATTACAAAGTGTTTTATATGAAATATTAGAAACAATATCAATATCAAATGGGAATAATCAAATAATTATGAACACCCAGATAGTATTTTGCGCCCATGAATAAACATTTTTAAAGAATATTTAATGAGCTTTTTCATGATATAAAGCTAGGTCAGGAGCACCTGGGTGCCTCAGTCGGTTAAGCATCTGACTTCAGTTCAGGTCATGATCTCATGGTTCGTGGGTTTGAGCCCCATGCCGGGTTCTGTGCTGACAGCTCAGAGCCTAGAGCCTGGAGCCTGCTTCGGATTCTGTGTCTCACTCTCTCTCTGCCCCTCCCTTGTTCACACTCTGTCTCTCTCTCTCAAAAATAAAAATAGACATCAAAAAATATTGTAAAGCTAAGTCAAAAAACTGGGTAGCAATAAAACATTTGTGAAAAGGCCACCTACTGAATGGGAGAAACTTATTTATATGATAAAAGTTTATATATACAAAATAAATAAAGAACTCATACAACTCAACTGCAAACAAAACACATAACCAAAATCCAATCCAATTAAAAATGGTGAGAGAGGGGCACCTGGGCAGCTCAGCTGGTTAAGTACCCGACTTCAGCTCAGGTCATGATCTCATGGTTTGTGGGTTCAAGCCCTGCGTTGGGCTCTGTGCAGACAGCTTGGAGCCTGGAGCCTGCTTCAGATGTTGTGTCTCCCTCTCTCTCTGCCCTTCTACAGCTCACGCTGTGTCTCTCTGTCTCTCAAAAATGAATAAACATTAAAAAAATGTTTTTAAATGGGCAGAGAATATAAACATTTTTGCAAAGAAGACATAGGGAAGGCCAACAGGTATATGAAGAGATGCTCAGCATCATTAATCATCAGGGAAATGCAAATAGAAACCAAGTGAGAGATCACCTCACACCTGATAGAATGGCTATTATTAAAAAGACAAGAAACAATAAGCGTTGGCAAGGATGTGGAAAAAGGGGTTCTTGCACAGTTGGTAGTAGTGTAAATTGGTGAGGCTACTATGGAAAATAATATGAATGCTTCTCAAAAAATGAAAAGTAGAACTATCATATGATCCAGCAATTTCACTTCTGGGTATCTATTCAAACAAAATTAACACACTGACTTGAAAACATATATGAACCCTCATGTTTATGGCACCACTTTTTACAATAGCCATGATATAAAAACTGCCTATGTCCATTGACAGGTGAATGGATGAACACACACACACACATACACAAACAATGGAATATTATTAAGTGATAAAAAATGAATAAAATCTTGTCATTTGTGACAAGCTTAAGGGCATTATACTATGTGAACTAAATCAGACAGACAGAAACAAACACTGTATGATCTAACTTCTATGTGGTATCTGAAATAAAACGAGAAACAAGAAACCAATCTCATAAGTTCAGAAAACAGATTGTAGTTGCTAGAGGCAGGGGTGAGGGGTGGGTGAAATAGGTCAAAATGTACCAACTTCTAGTTATAAAATAAGTTAAGTCATGGGGATGTCGTGTACCCCATGGTAACTATAGTTAATAGTACTGTCCTGCATATTTGAAAGTTGCTAAGAAAGTAAATCTTAAAAGTTCTCATCACAAGCAAACATTTTGGAACTGTGCATAGTGATTGATGTTAATCAGACTTATTGTAGGGATTATTTTGCAATGCACGCAAATGTTGCATCATTATGTTGTATACCTGAAACTAATATAATATTGCATGCCAATTATACCTCAATTAAAATAAAGAAATAAAACATTTGTATAAATATCTCAATGTATGTACATATATGTATTTACAGAAAAAGAAAGACTGGAAGAAAATTTGCATAGTAGTTGTGGTTATTTCTAGCTAGTGGAATTATAAGCTATTTTAATATTTTTATACTTTTTAAGAAACTCTTCTATAATTTTATTATTATTTACATACTTAGAAAACTTAGAAAATTTTATTTCATGTATAGAATGTGGAGATATAACTTAAAAGTAAGGAGATAATATCTATTTACATAACTGGTGTAATACCAATGTAAAATATCATTTTGGCATTCAGTATATGAAAGATTAACAAAACCCTTTTGTCTTTACTTAGTCATATTTTAATGATTCTCAGATATACACTTTGTTTATTTTAAACTCTCTGAGTCTTACAATGGATATTGTCTCAGAGCAGTGAAATATTAAAGTTTATGCCAACCCTGAATTTGTCCTCCAGCCCTAGTAACTTTCTTTTAGATGCAGAATAGGTATCTCTGTATGTAGGTCTCAGGGTTTTTTTTAAATGTTTATTTTATTTTATCTTTGAGAGAGAGAGACAGACAGACAGACAGAGCATGAGCAGGGGTGGGACAGAGAGGGAGACACAGAATCTGAAGCAGGCTCCAGGCTCTGCGCTGTCAGCACATGAGCCCAACACAGGGCTCAAACCCAAGAACTGCGAGATCATAACCTGAGCCAAAGTCAGACGCCCAACCAAAGCAGCCACCCAGGCGCCTTTAGATCTCAGTTTTAAAATTCAACATGTATAAAGTGGGACCCCGTTCTTTTTTTAATTTTTAAAAGAATTATTACTCAATCGACATTCTAACCTAGAAACATTAACATCATCAATTCTCTTCTCAACTACTACACATCCTCCTGTATGCATTATATCAACACATCATAATAATTCTTCCTCAAAATAGCTTTGTTTCAGTTTTAATTTTAATGAGTCCAATGTTATGTCTTCAATATTATTATGTTCACATGAGTAAATAATCAATCATTATAAAAGCCATATAGTGAACGATCTCTGAATACCGTTCCTTCTAAGGTAACCACAATTATTATTATTATCCTAATCTTGTAAATGAAGATTTAAGCATATACCAGAATATTTCTGCACTAGTTTACCAGGGCTGTCATAACAAAGTACCGCAATTTGGGAGGCTTGAACAGAAATTTGTATTTATTGGCTAGAAGTCCAAGACTAGATGTCAGCAGGGTTGGTTCCTTCTGAGGGCTGTGAGGGAAGGAGCCACTCTGGATCTTTCTCCTTGGCTTGTTGATGGCTATCTTCTTCCTATGTCTTCACATCATCACTCTCTGTACACATACATATCCAAATTTCCTCTTTTTATAGATAGCCATAATATTAGATGAAGGTCCACCCTAATGGCCCCATTTTAACTTAATTACCTCTATAGACCTTATCTCCAAGTACAGTCACATTCTGAGGTACTAGAAGTTAGAGCTTCAACACATGAATTTTTAGAGTGACACAATTCAACTCAATTTACTTTACACAAAGGACACCATAACATAAATTGCTGCCGTAGGGTACGTAGGAAGTGTTCCTGTTTCAGCCTCCCTTCCCCATCTCCGCTGATATTTTTCATCCAGTTTTTCATGAAGTGTTGTGGCAAACTTTCAATAGAACTTCTTGTCATTAATTTTTCCCACTATAAGTTTATTCTCGCAACTGGTACCAAAATTATCTTCCTAGAAAAACAAATCTACTCATGTCACTCCTATTGTCTTAGGAATAAAATGTCAACCCATTCTTAAGAAAGAAAAGGTCCTGGGGCTCCTGGATGGCTCAGTTAAATGTCTGACTCTTGATTTCAGGTTATGATCTCATGGTTCATGGGAACGAATTCCATGTTGGGATTCTCTCTCCTTCTTCCTCTGCCCCCCACAACATATGCTCGCATGCTCTCTCTCAAGAATAAGTAAACTTAAAAAAAAATTTTTTAGATGAATAAGGTTCTTCTAATTACAATCCAACCTTCTTTCTTCCTTTGTGCATCCTAAATTCTAGCCACAGTGACTTTTCTACCATCACCCACAAAGTCAACACTTTCACCTCAGCCATTCCCTCCCTAAACATGCATTCTTCACGTTCCCGATCATGTGTCTTGTTCTGTAAGACTCTTATCCTGATTCTCACTGATAAGAGTTGTTCCCTTCTTTTGGAATCCACACAGTAGATATCTTTATTATACTACTTACTCATTATATTATAAGCCTTCTTTTAACATTTGCACCCTAATATCAGCAGAGATAGCTGTAATGTCAACAGTTATAAATTACCAACTTTTATACCCTCATATGCCTGGCATCTAGCAGCAAATCATCTAAAATTTTAATGAGTAAGTCACTTCCCTTTAAACCACTCTCAGGTTTAGGAATGCCACATAGCCAAGATAATAGGAAGATGTATTATCTTACACGAGTTACATAGAAGTTCTGGTTTTGGTTTAAGAGAGTTGAGCTAAGGAACTTGAGCTTTTGCAAAAGAAATCTTTCCCACTTTTATAAAAGTACTACATTCAGATGGTATAAACCCTATGGTTACATCTCTAAATTATCACAATCTTCATAATAATTATTTCCCACTGGGTGGTGAGGGTCCTATAAGCGGTCTATGAATATTGGAGAAACCAGTGAGAATCACAAAACATCCTAGACTTTAAATATGTGTGCGTGTGTGTGTGTGCGTGCACACACACGCGTATGCAAACAATATCACTGAAAAACCTACAGGCCTCCCAAACAGAAAGAGTTGCTGCTATCTCTTTACCTAGGTTTAGATTTTTAAGAGTCATACAAGCATGTAACACGATGGGGACACAATTCTGTATCTATGACATAGTTCATTAGTATGAGTTCATGTTTGTGTGTCACTGATAGTATTTTTTTTCATGTTTCATTTCTTTGTACTCTTACGTGTTTTTTTTTTCTTTTAAATGTTTATTTATTTTTGAGACAGAGAGAGACAGAGCATGAGTGGGGAAGGGGCAGAGAGAGAGGGAGACACAGAATCCAAAGCAGGCTCCAGGCTCTGAGCTGTCAGCACAGAGCCCAACATGGGACTCCAACTCACAGACTGCGAGATCATGACCTGAGCCGAAGTCGGACGCTCAACCGACTGAGCCACCCAGGCGCCCCTTACGTGTTTTAATCTATGCTAGTCCTGCTTCGATTCCCGCAGAATGAAGGATTACTGAAGTAAAGAGGAAAAAATATTCTGTTTCAGTTCTTCCTACTGCCTAATAACTACAGACATGGTAATCATTTGACTGATTGCTATAGTGCTTTAGTTTCTACAGAAGTACAAGTCAGAACATCCCTTAATGTAGTGTGACACAAATGAAGGAAGGGAACCAGATTCAGTCACCCCCTTCTCAGTAAGAGATACTACTATCCATATATTGCTATATGTTTTTGTCTGCCTATTTTCCATATCTAATTCACTGGGAATCCTATCAACCCTAGAACATATAAATTAAATTAGTCCATGACTCTTTATTTCCAGTACAACCTTTTAATCCAGGCCATCAGCATCTCTCACCTTCACTACTGCGATAGTTTTCTAACCATTCTATCTGTTTCCACTTCTTCTCCTACTAAAAACTATTCTCCAAGCAAAAGTTTAGTGATCCATTTAGAAAGGTAAATCAGATCATGTCACAGAGCAGTATAAAACCATTTTATGGCTTTATAGTGCATAGAGAATAAAATCCAAACTCTTTATGCTTAAAAAGTCCAGAATGGTCTAGCTCTTACCTTTGTCGGCAACATCTCTTCCATTTCTCTTTTGCAAAAATGCGTTAGGCATATGGCCTTCTTTAAGTTCCTCCAATACCAACGTATAAAGTTGCTCCCATCTTAGGATCTTTGCCCTCCAATTGTTTTCCATGGAAAACTCTTCTCCTAAAGTAAGATTTCTCAGTCTCGGCTTTGATGATATTTTGGACTAGACCATTCTTTTTCTGGGGAGCTGTGGCTAGATACAGGATGCCTGGCTAGATCCTAGTAGCACTTCCCACCTAGTCATAACAACCAAAAATGTATCCAGACAATGTCAAATTTCCCCTGGTAGAGAACCACTTCAAATGATGAACTTTTCTCTTTCATTCATTTTGCATATGCCCAGAGCTCCTTCAATGTCCCTGACACTGTTCTAGGTTTTGGGGACACTACAGTGTCTACATCAGACAAAAATGTCTGCTTCAGAGAGCCAGCATTTAATGGAAAAGATAATAAACAAATAAATTCAGATCCAACCAGAAGTAATTTAAATGCCAACTCCTGAGTCTGCCTACCCTGAACACTGAAACTAAGGAAGCCACCATCTCACTCTCCATCACATTACTTAATTTTAATTCTGTTAATAGTAGTTAACACCATATGTTGAATTTTATTGATATAGTTATTTATTTATTGAATCTTCCATAGAGTATAAGCTTTAAGATAGCAGAATACTAGTTTGTTTTGTTCAACGCTGGATCCCAAGAATCTATAGAGCAATGCCTAGCACAAAGTAGACATCTCGTAACAACTTCTTAAATGAATAAAGCCAAGTTCGTAAGAACACAGAAGAATCCTTGATTGATGGATAACGTAAAATTCTATGCACAAGGAAAACCCTCCTCCGGATTACTCAAATTAAAAATGGTCTTGAATATATTTGAGGTAATAAGGAAAAAAATCTGTGGAAGCTGATATTTCCCCAATATTGTTTTATTCCTCTCAAATAGAATGGACATATGGCTTGAAATAAAATGATCAAAATCAAAGTAAATTGCTAGGAGTTATTATCCAAATAAAGTAAACCTAAGAGTAAACTCAATCAATAAGAAGGGAAAAGGCCTAGAATTTTGACACTAAAAATAAACTGGGGATTATTGTTTCTTCCTTCAAAAAACTTACCAGAAATGTAATTCTTTGCTTCAAATCTATGGTCAAATTTGCCAGAATTTTTTTTCCTTTAATAATTGGTGCTTTTTAGATTATTAATGTCATAGCTTGGATAGGATTTCACTTGGTCTAATTTTTTAACGGAAATATTGTTGTTTTCAACTGGTATTCCACTTAAAGGATCTAAAAATCATTTGTTGTCCTGCCTTTAAACTTTCTGTCTAATGAAAGAGCCTCTACTCTACTATAAGCTTTAGAAGGGCAGAAATCTGTGTACTCTACTTGCTACCATTATATCTCCTGAACATGGCATGTGGCAAGACAGATAGGAATATTTGCTGAATGAACTAAAAATATAATGAATAAAAATAAACTTACATTAGTCTAAGCTTACAACTAACGCTTCTTTCAGTGGTTCTCTTATTGAACAAGAGAGAAAAGGCACACTCCCTCATCAAAGGTATTAGTGGCATCATTCCAATTCATTAAAGGAGTATTTGTTAGGTTATTCAACTTATAAACATCTATGAATTAGTCTTTTTCATTAAAAACAAGTTTAATCAAAATTTGATAAAGTTTAGCTACATACACACTACTGCTATGTAGATAACCTGAGAGGTTGGATTCAATTAAAATCATAAAAGGAGCACCATTATTTATTAAATGACTGATATTCTATTATACACTGCTAATACTATAAATATTCTTACCTTAGAGATTTCTATAACCATTTTGGAAAAACCATTTTTTGTTTTGTTTTGTTTTTGGTGTTGTTTTTGTTTTTGTTTTTCTGCTTGGAGATCTTAAAAAATGGGCTTTGGCTTGGATTTAAATATATGTACTATAGAAACTTTCATTTTTAAAGACAACTGACATAAGAGTGAAATGGAACACTTGACAAGTAGCTATGATCTTTACTTTGGTTATCCTATGTTGGAGGCTTTGCTTTTGAGATATGACATAAACAAGACGTGTGCGTCATCATTTTTGTAGTGAAAGCAAACATCGTTCTTATTTCTTTTTAATTCGATACTATTTCTTACAAATATTTACCTTCTGAGATTGTAATTTTACAAACTTTTCCTATGATTATCCCCTCCACTTACTTGGATACTGTATTTAAAATGTAAAAAATAATAGTTGTTTTTTTAAATCACATTCGATTTGCCACATTTATAGACTTTAATATAGCCAATAATAATCTTCTCATAACATGGCAGTTTGAAATTGTCATTCATTCATTGAATGCAAACTGGATCCCTAAGTTTGGGGTAATGGTAAGCTGGGTAGTACACAAGGGCAAGGCGAAAGTGTCAACAGGCTAACAATACAAAACAGCTGATGCGAGCCTGGGATGGATCTGAGCCTAGAACGGCAGGCATCACTGTATCTCAGAGGGTGCTGCATCCAGCTGGGGGGTGGGGGACTGGAAATGTTTTCAAGAGGTAAAGGATTTTAGAGATCAGGACTTGCCAGCTTTACTGAAGACAGACTGCCCAGCCTCATGCAAAGAGCACCGGCTTTGCAGACAGGCAGGAATAAGGTCACATCTTGACTCTGTCACAGCTGAAGTATGTGGTTTCGGATAATTAATCGCTCTTTCTCTCTGTGAGCCTCAAGTTATTCCTATGTAAACTGGGAATAAAATGTCTCTGTCATTTTATAAGGAACAGTGTTTACAATATGCCTGTACATAAATGAGCATTTAATCAATAGTAATCTGCAACTGTTTTTAAAAAAGCAGATGAGGCAATAAACCAAAAGAGTTAAACTGATTTCCACAAGTTCTTGGAAGAATCAGGGCAATGTGACACCAAATTTTTTTACTATACCGTGTTTCCCCAGTTAAGAGAAATGGTCGTTTAAAAAGAGGAAAAGGATTAAGGTTAATTCCATCATTTAATAATCTGGATGGTGTAAGTCTTAGAGTCCATATCTATAAGAAAAAAAATAATGTTTTTAAAACTATCTTAATTTTAGAATCTTTACCTCAATTGCACAAATGAATCCTTATTAAATGAGTGAATGTATTTTTAAATGAGAAAAAAATGGTGAGGAAAGCATATTTTTATTTTCAAATACAGAATCCAGATTAACTATGGAAGTGTATCTGGTTAAAGCATGCATTATTAAGTACCTGCTTTGAAAGGTATGTAAAACTTCCTAAGACGTGAACTGGACCATTGATACAGAAATCAATGAAATCCAGTGTCTGACCTCTGTCTTCCCATCCTTGGCTCTGTTTATACACGGGCAAGAGGACTCGGGCATTCTGGGGCAGAGCAAGTCACTGATGTGCAGAAAACATGAAGTCACTGTGTGTTTCTACAGACATTGCCAAACCTCTTTCAGAAACGTATATGCTGTGCAGCACTAGTCGTTCTTCGTTTCTTACAAAGTGGTTTTTACAAAAAGGGAAAACATTACTCATAAGCAACTACAGAGGAACTATAAAACAAGCTCACTAGATTGAAACCATTAAACCTTTATTTTATTCAGAAGTGCATGACTATACGCTATGTGCCTTCTTCATGCCTCACTCTTGCATGGAACAAATTTCAGATACAATGGTTCCCCTAAAAATAATCAATATTTCCAATCCCTTTATAAAAATGTACAGACATACCTTTTAGCTTAATGTACATAAGCAAATGCCCTAAGTCGCCAAGTTACTATTAGCAAAGCATGAGATTCTTATAAAGTTGTGTTGTTTTTTTTTTAAAGATACAAACCTTACATGCCTAAATACTGGCATTATAGTTTCCATGTTTTAAATTTATAAATTCCAAGATTCCCTTTATTTATACCTGGGATCTGATTCCTATACCACACCTGCTTGTTTAAAAATTGTCTGATGATATTTAAACAGAATTATCTCTTTCAAGCACATACTGAATCCACCTAGATCTTTTCTCTCCTGATGTTATGTCACCTGACAGAGGACATGCTTTAACCCACATGTTGAATCTAAATATCATGCATTTATCCTGAGTTCTAAGAGGCTAAAGTATTGCTGAATGGCTTACTTCCTTGAACCTATTACTGGCATTCTAGAGCTGTCTGGTGTTTGCCTTTATGTCCCATCTTCTAGAAAGAACGAAATTATAGCTTTCAAAAGAGCCAATATTTTATTATACCAACTGCAGCTGGCATTTTTCATAATACCGGATATGACACTTTGCCAGCCTCCATTAATGCATTCTGAGCAGGGTGAGAAAGGGTCCACCAGGGATACCAACGGGAAAGAAACTGGGCTCTAAAGAATTCTTTATACAAAGCTGGTGGAGAAACCGATTTGGGCTTATCTGAGTGACCTAGCCAGAAAAACCTCTCAAACAATGCCTTGCTCTTCTAACTTCACCGAGAGAGAAAATTGGAGAGGATTCTGCATGCAGAATTCTTGGTCACAACTCTACAAAAAAAATGTAAGCCTGTAACATACAAATCCTACAACGGCTTTATTGAAAAACAAATGATCTGTTTAGAGGAGTTGAAACTGCCCTGGATCCCCAGATACTGTCCTCAGGTGAAGTGCCAATGCATTGACCTTCAGTGTAATGGAATTTCATGCTAGCTAAAACAACGCGTGACACTCGCGGTTGCCAACAGGAGTGCAAGCGTTGTTTTTTCCCCCTTCTCAGTAACTACGAGGCTCTAAGAGGTATTCCTTCACCTTTCACACCACTGTTACTCAGCGCTTCTGCTACACACAACAACAACGACAAAAACCGTAAGCTGACTGGCCACACTAGATAGTTGATTGGAGAAGAAATAAGTCATTTCTTCAGGCAGCTAATCGATTTATATACATGCACTGACTGATAGCCAAGCTTTTTTAGTCAAACTGTTTCGTTCTGCAAAACTGGATCTAATGTCCTTTTTGTATGTTTTTTGGAGGATTGTTTCTAATGTAACTTTAAAACCTAATTACTTCACATTTCCAAAGTGCCAGACCATAAAAATGGAATAAATTCTAACAGGCAAAATAATCTAACATGAAAAATAATTTCATGCTCTTAGAAGTGGGTGACCTTTACTAACCCACATTGTTTCTTGAAGAAAGAGATTGACTTTAAGTGGGTATGACGATTATTTATTGATAGCTAAAATATCCAAACCAAATGCTATTTATTTCTCTTATTTTTAGAAGTTTATCATTTTTAACTTTTTAAATAGTAATAGCAAGAAACACTTCTTTGAACTTTGCCAAGCTGTAATATTAATTTTTGTCCAAACGCTCTGAAAGCAATTCGTGTGCAGCAACTTGAAGGCAAGCACATAGGAACGGACCTCTGTCCTCATCTGTCTATAATTTTAGGTATTCGAGAATGGGCGGGCGCGCGCACGCGCACACACACACACACACACACTCTCATTTACTCACACAACTATTAAAAGTTAAATGGGGCACCTGGGTGGCTCGGTTGGTAAGGCATCCGACTCAGCTCAGGTCATGATCTCGCAGTTGTTACGTTCGAGCCCCCTGTCGGGCTCTGTGCTGATGGCTCAGATTTCCTGACAGATCGGATTTTGTGTCTCCCCCTCTCTCTGTCCCTCTCCCGTTCACTTTCTGCCTCTCTGTCTCTCTCTCTTTCAAAAACAAATAAACGTTAAAAACATTTTAAAAGGTAAATGAAAACTGACCAGTGTAAATAGCGGAGAAAAGTTTTAATCCACAAGACTTGGTAAATCCCATTAAGTCTGTAAGTGTCCTAACATATGCAAAGATTCTATCAAATATATCATTCTAAGTTATTCATAAATCATCTAGTAATTGGATACGTTCATATTTTGGATTTAAAAAAGCTCACCCTTATCCTTCCCTATCTCACCCCAAAACTGTGCATGTACATAAGACTTACACCTTTATTTGCTTCATTAAAAAAAAAAAATAGCTGCCAAACAGCAAAGCCATTGTTCTTCCATAACTTCTGAGGTGGCATAAAAACCACATTCTTGGGCATGGCATAATCAGACTGTCTGACCCCCCAAGAACCATTAAGTCAAATTCATTTACCCCCAGAGGGCTACACACTATTGTATCCTTTCCACTTTCTAGCCACCTACGAACAATGGATAGTAATTGCAACTGTCACGGGCAGTCAGTAGGAAAAGTAAGCCAGAGCTGTTTTCCCAGTTTTCTGCCAAACCTATCCAAGCACCTAATAACCATGCCCCCCAATAGAAGAAAGATCTACAGTTGCTTTTAAAATGCATCAGAAAACAGCTTTTTGGACAAAACAGAGGACAATAACCAAACTTATGCTCTGAATGAGAAGCTTTAAAAAACTCAGAATTAAAGACGGAAACTTCTTTTGACTGAACTGCAGCTTCCTGAACCAAGCCCACAGGCAAGCCTGGAAGAATAGCTGAGCTGCTTTCCTCTAAGCTTATCATCACTGCTGTGGCTGCTTTTAAGTTCAACTTGTGAAGAAAACGAGGGAGGGAAAAATGTTTGTCCTCCAATGGAATGAGATCACAAGGTTTGGAGCAGGCGGTCTTCTCTGTTCTACCCACAATTATCACCTAGGTCAGAGGAGAATAAAGAACCTTGGAGAACATTCTATGTCTCGGGTGCAAATGGGTTAAAAGCCAACATAATAATATAAAGGATCTGTGGCCTGGGCAAAGAAGTTTCTCTGTTCTCTTTAAACTCTCTTTCCAAGCTCTTTAAGGCATATTAATTATCTGTTTGAATTTGATTCCATTATAGGTTTTGGATACTGATTTTGTTGATTAGCATTCATTCATTCTCTCACCACCAAGGCATACTTAATCATAACCTGAATATATATAAACTTTAAATACAATGGATAAAAAGTGAAATATTCAATGGACATTTTCTGAAAGTTTCCAAATGCTGAGATGCTAGCGTCCTGCCTTTCTGCAGGATGCTCCGAGGTAGTAAAGCCGTAAGAAAGACAATTGCCTTTTTCCATTGGGAGAACACGTGCACACACATACATATGCAAAAAAGTTATTTATACACATATTTCTACATGTATATTAATATAAATCTGGTGATATTTTAAATATATATTCAGCCTCTATGAAAAACTATATGGAGTAATATATAACTAAGTATTTTAATATTGATGAATAAGTATTTTTTTCTCAAATTAATCCTTCAGAACTCAGAATCAAGTGTGCTACTGGCAACAAATAGAAAACCATAGATTGCCTACTACGCTCTGAGAAAACACACTTTGAAATTAACTGAACTGATCATTTAACTCTATTTTAATATGAGAAATTAGGTCCTCTTCCACTGCTACTAGCAAAAGTTCATTAAGATATGAATATTCAGTATCCTATGAGGTTCATCTAGACTTTTTCTTAGTTGTGTGCATTGTCTGATTCAAATAAAAACAAACAAAAAATGGTGCTCTTGTTAGTACAAAACAACCTTTTATTAAACTTTCTCCATTCACCATTTCTGGTTTTAAATGTAGATTATGTACCTTCGAACTTCTAATGGGTAGAATGTATAAACTCACCTCATTATATGCAGTTTTTAACCCTGATACAAATACATTCCTACTTACAAAGTGAATCATTAATTTTTTTTATGATGAAAACCAAAGTCTTTTGAAGATACAGGGGTTTAGTCTGCTAAAATAACACTCCATTTATCAATAAGGCGCAAAGAGAAAATCAGAACCCTGGCAAGTCCATGTTCAAGCTAGAAAGAAGAAACACCAAAGACAGAGAATGCAGGAAGCAGGAGAGGATGAGGCAGAAGCGCTTTGTCGCTGTTAATATTTCCAAATATAAACTTCATTTTAGTACATTTTAGATCAAAATAATTGTAAATATATTACCTTTTATTTCACCAAAGTTCCCTGATCCCATTGCAAGAAGTTTGTCTTTCCAGTCCTTTGAGAGTAGCTTTTCAATACTGGGGGTTTCTAAGGAAAGAAAAAAAGAAACGTAAGCAAATCAACATGACTATCTTTACAATGCAGCTCATTAAAAGTCTATCTGCTAAAAATAAGGCCATCCCAGTCTGGGCCCCAGTTCATAATGACTTCATCAACAAACTGATAACAGGGGGAAAAAAAAAGAATGTGTTTTGTCACCTGCTGTTTCAAAATCATTAGCTTTTTCCTCTTGCGGAACAAAGCCGTACTAATTCTTTATGACAATGGGTACATATAAACCTGCAGTTCATTGTTTTTCAATTTCGTGAACAAATTCCTGTTATAATAGATGCTTGTCAATTTCAGGGTGTTAGTCTGCAGTCAAAAAATAATTATGTTGATAAAATGCAGGGGGAAAAAAGGCAAAGAATTAGCTCTTAAATCTGCTACATGTAATTATATCCCTCTGTGTGTTTACAATTACATCCACTTTATAATATGTGTTTAACATCGTATGGTGGTAAGCACACTGTGGAAAGATTTGCCAGTACCGTGAACATTAAAGAAAAAAAAAGTTGGTATAAAAGAAGCTTTACAAAGATTGCAAAATCTACCAAAGTGAGTAATGCTCACAATGGAAACCTATTATTTGCTTATTTCAGATTTGTATCACATTCTTTGAAAATGCCCAGTATTGAGACAGGGCACATGTATTTTAAAGAACGAGGTTATGCTTTAGTCTGATTTTTGTTTCTATATATCACATGGTTTTTGACCTCTTCTTTTGTGTTGAATTTTAATGTATAAGTAAACATAAATGCTAATAAAACTCCCAAACATTAAACTCAATTCCAAACAATATAATTGTATATTCTTGTCAGCATTTAGATGGGTACACAATTACAATGGCTTTCAATCCCACGATTAGCACTGCATTCAGTTAGAAAATGGAGTGTACTAAAAGATAAGTGTCCCAGTATGCCCCATCTAAATAACAATACCCACACTTATTATCTAGATCTAAGACATACACTGCCATTCTCCACATTGGTGTTTATGTGTATTTGTGCTTGTTCAGACATTTGTTTACCCCCTACCAGGAGCATAAAGGGAGTACATGTTAACTTATCAAAGGGACCGTCTGGCCTAGAGACCATAAGATTATTAGAAACTGGTTCATTTTCCCGACAGTAAAATGCATTTTAAGGCAGCATCATCATCTTTGGCTAATGCTATCCACTTTTCTCAGGCCCCCGTCTTACAGTCATTGGCTGTCAGAGTCACAATGCCTGTGTGGAGTTTTCAACAAAGTGGAGGTGAAAATTCCTGGGATAAACTATGACAATGTGGAATGCTTTTTGTTTTTTTTTTTTTTTTTTTTTCAGATGTCAAAAACTCCTGGAAAACGAAATGGTGAAAAGCTCTGAATGATTACTGTTTTACATAGCCCTTAGTCTATACACATGGTGAAAATATAATTATGAAAAAATATATACAGACACATAGACACACCTACCACAACTGTGTACACATCTGTTATGGAATTTACTATGGAATGTGCAAAATGTATTTCTTTCTTTGTCACAAAATATCTCCATTTCTCACATTTAAGGAATAAAGATCCTACAAAATTTACTTTCATTTTTTTCTTAAACTATCCCTATTTCTGTGCCATATTGTTTTGAAAACGATAATGACAATTCTGAGTAATAAAATGGATTAAATCTCTTCTTCCTGTAATCAATATTTCTATTCATCAAGGCCTTCAAAGTAACTTCAAAATACTTCTGCAAGGATTTCCAATGTTTCTACATTCCCAGTAAACACTTCATGAGCGAAATCATTTTTTAAACCTTATCAGAGTAGGTCAAACAAACACCACTGTTTCTTTTTTCCAGCACTCCACAAAAATTCTTGAGTAGCATGTAAACAGGGCACAGCCAATACGGTATTTGCAATAGAGTACTGTCAGTCATTAAAAGCTAACAAACCTTTGCAAAGCAGGAATGCAGCAATAGAAATCCATTGTGCACTAACAATAGGCCCCTGAACCTCCCGGCACCAAAAGCAGACCATTTTACTTTTAAGGCTATTGTCTGCAAAGTCCATGACAAAGCTTTTCCCCTGCAGCTAGACAAAATATTCACTGTAGTGTACTCAGAAAGAAACAGAAGTCTTCTGTCTAAGTAGCAGAGTTAAAGTAACAGCCGCCAGATTTCTGAAACCTGCAGAACATTCCTAGCCTCTTTATTAACTTACATAAAGATATAAGGCCCCTATACAGAGCCACTTTTTTTTTTTCAAGTACCTGACTTTGAATGTATACTACGGAAAAATGAATAACTTCTTTAAGACCAAGTAATTTTAAAGATGTAAAATCAGAACACATCCAACTCAAGGTTCTCATGTCTGTGGATGAATAAAGTCACTAATATTTGCAATTTGGATAAGGCATATACTTTAAATTCAGATTCAATAAACATTTATTGAGCAGCCTTTGTGCCAGGAACGATGTTAGATGCATTTACCTGTCTGTGTTCTCTCACTTAATCATAGCAGATACCTGAAGACTCCGATTGTGTTATTATATCCATCATACAGGTTAAAAAAAAAAAAGCAAAAAGAAGAAAAGGGCTTGTCTGCGGTTTCACGAAATGTAATAGGCGGAGTTGAGTTTTGAAGCGAGGTTTGTGTGTGTGTGTGTGTGTGTGTGCGCGCGCTTTGCCTACAAATTCCTGACTCTCTTGTCAACAATGAAATGATAATGATAGCTACTATTTTGAGGGCTAAGTGCTAAGCAGTGTACCAAGTTCTTTACATGTGGTATCTCAAACTTCTCATAGTAATCTTCTGAATTAGATATTTCCCTAAGCTTTGGTTTCTTAAGTGGTAAACAATGCACCAATATCTACTTCAGAAGATTATTATGAAAAGTTGCCCATATGGAACTAAGTTCAACTTACTGGATCCCAAAGTCGGGGGACCAAAAACATATCATTTCACCCACTTCACCTCTCTCTCTAAAATACTATGAAATAAAGAGCTATAAGTGAGTCCAGTCCAGTATTCCTCCAACTGCTACTGTTCTAATTTGTCTCCGTCGGTAGTTCATGAAGCAGTAAGAAATGATTTCACAATGGATGGTAATAATGACGGTTAACGATGATGATTTCACAATGGTAATAAATGAACGCAAATGAAATACAGGTACCAATGGATGAATTTCCCTGAAAATGGTAAAGAACCCATAGAATATAAATGACTAGAACTGTAAAAGGCCAAATGGCAAAATCCCAATATTTATAATACACCTGTTCATTAAATGTGTGAATGTGATTAAAGTGAAATTTGACACAATTATGTAAGTGCTGCTTCAGTACTCATGGGCTAAAAAAGATAGTAGCTATTAAATATTCAGTTTTCTAAAAATAAGATGTTATTTTTTAAGTACATGTAGAATTGTATTTTATACTATGAGTATGTATAGCATGTTTGAGGACATAGTTATTTCCCAAAGTTCAAATTCTGGATTGTCCATTATTTTCACATTAAGATATGCCATAGTTTTCTTTCAAGCACTTTAACAAGCACCTCCTAAGTTGTTTTGCTCCAACATTTAAGTATCACAATTAGTCAAACTAAAAACTAGTGTTCCTTATATTAAAATAAGTATAAGAGATAACAGTAGTTCTTGTATTTGCATAGCATTTCAGTTTATATAATGCTGTCAGACACCACAATGTTGTCATCGGTATGCATTATTATTATATCCATTTTGCAGAAGAGAAAACCAAGGCTCAGAAAGATGCTTGTCCCAGCATCACCTGGCCAGAAAGTAGAACAGATGGAATAGAAAACCAGAGCCTCTTAATTTAGGGATCTGTTTCTTTGGGGGAAAGATAAATGTGTACATATTTTAATAAAAAAATAGAATAAATGGTAAGAAACAAGCAATAAAATAAATTACAGGGAAATGACAGATATCCTTATCAGTCAATCCATTAATACTAAATTGACTCTGATTGGATTACATTTGTCTCTTTGTGGCATCAGGACCCTTTTGATATGTTTGCTTGATTCTCCCTCCTCATCCTTGCCTCTTTTGCTCACATATGTTTCTTCACATCAATGCCTATGGCAATCCCTACCAGTGAATGGCCCCCCCAACTGTGCCAGCCATTGTTACAACAGCATACTGCCTCTTTAGGGCCTGCTCATTCCCTATAACTCTCACTCCTTTTTCCCTTCAGTGCCAAACACTCTTAAGACTGACTCCCTCATCTGGAACAATGAGACCTAGAGACTCATGCCAACATATTGTAATTCTCCAACAAGCTGCCAGTGCCAAGAATTAAACCACATTCGCTCCAGTGCAGTAGCTTTACACACAAGCTCAGGTTTTTGCTTTGTGTTTATGTAGGTTTTTTCCCTTAATCTCCCTTGAGCTGCAGTGGCAGAGCTCATTGAAAAATCGAACAAGCAAAAAATATGTATGTGTAATATTTGACTTTTTAAACAAAGTCCCAGGGGTTAGGTCTTACCAAATCAACCATTGTTTATACTTTAATTCTGTAGCTTAAACTAAGCTGTGTTATTCCTGAAGTGTGATAGGGTGCATGTTTAGGGGTGGGAGTTTCTTTGGAAGGAACAACGATATGGATAAACTTCAAAACACCTCCTTCAAAGCGAAAAAGTAAAAACATATGTAGATTATTCAGGTCACAGAATCAGAATGTTAGACCTGGGAGGATCTTTAGGTATCATCTAGATAAGCATTTCATGAAAGTGACTTACTAAAACACGAATTAGACATAAAGAGAACACAAATTGTTTGGTTACTTAAAACTAAAACAAACACAATAAGCATCCCATTGTCATGTAAATCTAATTACATTACACAAATTTACATTTCTTTTCTACAACATTTAGATCTTTTTATGTGTTAACAAAAATGTCAATCCCTAAATGAGTTATGGATTCTACAGCATTATTTAAATATTTGACCAAGGAAATTAGTGTGGGGAGATAACGGTTTCGCCCAATATAATGTGGATAATAAATGGTATAGACCAAGTCTTCATTTACAGGCTGAAATTGTAAATTAAAGTTAAAATATGCCTAAGATCATAAATCTAATGAATGAAAAAGGTTGAATTTGAAGCCTAACTCCTAGTTCAGTGTTCTTTTTAGCATGCCACAAATAGTGACAAGTTCTTTTAATAGTCAAACTTTTCAAAATATTAGTCCAGTTGTATTCACCTCATCTAGTTTAAACAATTATTATATGATAGTTGATCTGGGTGCCTAGTCTCTTAATTACATATCACTTGGAATCTTTCACTTGATGGCCAACATAAAGTTGAAGGATAAACACAAGTTAGAACACTAGGCCAAATATATGTTTCTCCAAAAAGCTAATTACAATTCAATGTGCTGTTATTTAATTATTTAATTACTGATAATAAGATTATTTTCGAGGGGAAGATTGGGCTAAATCTGAAAAATCACCTATCTGTATGAATTTAATTCATATGGACAATGTGCACAGGCATAGACAACATCAGGGAGCAAATATTAAACTATATTATGGAAGTAATGCAATAACTTATATATGTATGAAAAGTTATTTGTCCACTGAAGACCACAAGCCCTTGTAAGATTCCCATTAGCCAAGCACTACAGCTAGTCGGCCACTGAAAATGTCAAGTTCTTCTAGGAAACATTAAGAAATAATGCATACCACAACACACAAGAGAAACACATCTGAAATTCCAAAGCATTAGAATTTCAATAAGCCTCATTTTTATATGTAATTACCCTAAAGTGAATTAAGCTCTACAAATACTTTACTTTTAGTGGTGCCAAAATACTTGTTTGTTTCCACTTGAAAGTTAATAAGAGCTTGTTAACAGAAAGAAAAAAAAATTGGCCTGCTGACTCAAGTTTTAAAATGTTTAATGTGCAATCAGTTTTTGGAATATTGCAATATTTAAATCAATACTTACAAGCTTAAATTTCCTTATTGCAGAAGTCGAAACTATTAACACACCTGCCCAATTATATTCAGTCTTATACCACATTCTAGAAGAATATTTTTTCATCGCATGATAACACATATGCCATAATCAATATGATATAATTGCTACATATCGATAACCTTGGGTTTACTCCTCACATAGATGGCTCTATATTTTCCAGGTAAAAAGAAAAATTCCATTTAAAAGAGGAACGTAAGGAGTTATGCTGTTTTATCTATTTTATAACTCAGAAAGTAAGTATATTTGCATGCAACACTTTGTTTTGTCCTTGTTTCAAATATTAGATGCCAAGAAATAGTTGCAAAGAGGTATTTCTCATGTACAAAATCTCACTTATGTTGTGCTATTAAACATTTAAAAAAACACTAATGTCAATCCCATGACCCCATCTAGTTTTGCGACCCTTGGCAAGTCGTTTAACCTCACTATGCTTCAATGGACTCATCTATAATTGGTAATAGTAACTGCACTTACTTACCACATATGATTGTCAAAAGAATTAAATGAGATAATTTATGTAAAGCTCTGAAAACACTGCTGAGCACACAGTAACACTTAAAAATGGTGACTAACATTACAGATGCAACTTAATATACAACCACCCAAAAGAAGGACTTCAAAAATCAAGTGAAACATATGTGCATATGCTTTCTTTGCCCATCACCAAAATGAGCCAGAATTTGAAAACCTCATTAAAGGATAATAGTTCTATCTCTACATTTTTAATGATAATGACCCACAACCCTTAGTTTCATTGATTATCTACCATTCCTATGCATTTTCCAATTGGTGCATGACAAAAAGGATGATATAGAAAAAGGTGTAGTATCATGAGAAGGAAAAGGACAGTTGTCACCTGCATTAATGTAAGAATTGTCCCAAAACAGCACAGATATACAACAATACTCAACTAATCTTTGCCTGATTGTTTTTTGACAGTTGTCTTCCTAACTTTCTGTGGGTTCCATTACATCCTCAACAATAGCTAAAGCTTTTAAACCAGTGTTGTTGACAAGCGAAAGGGGAAAACAAATAGCCATGTAGTGCTCCTTTCCCAGGATCACTCAACCAGCGGTAATAGTTATTATTTTTATTTATTAGCACTGTAGCCCTGTCCTCTATCATGGCTAACCCACCACAACCCCCTGACAGCAAAAGCATTTTAACTTTTAATACAAATGAGAGAGTGCGGCACTCCTGGGTAAGGATCTTTCAGCAAAGTGCACAGCTAATGAATACTGTCCATTTGTATCCAAATAATTTATGATGTCAGCAAAGTGTGGGTGGGGAATCATGAATTAAGTTCTAGTCATTAGTTCCAATAAGAGGGGAGAGTAGGAGGAAGCAAAGGAGTTACTAAAGCAAGAAGGGTAGAATAGAAACGAAAGAGTAATCGGAGAAAGAAAATTGGGAAGAAGATGTTCATTGATGTATCAATAACAGTCAACTTAAAAAGTTAAGGCATTTCTCATAAAAAAAATCATGACTCTTTTTTTTTCTATTTTATTCACCGTATAACCAACTTGCTCAGACACCAATAACAAGAAAACCATTATTCTCCATACATTTTATATGAAATACTATTTTCTCAGCTGTGCAGATGTGAAAAGGAGGAAGAAAGTAAGATAGAAGACAAGTTTTTTATTATCTCTTTTTTGAGAGAGAGAGAGAGAATGAGAGAGAGAGAGAGAGAGAGAGAGAGAGAGAGAGAGAAAGAGAGAAAGAGAGAAAGAGACCAGGGGAGAGGGAGAGGGACACAGAATCTGAAGCAGGATCCAGGCTCTGAGCTGTCAGCACAGAGCCCGACATGGGGCTTGAACCACGAACCATTAAGATCATGACCTGAGCTGAAGTCAGACGTTCAACTGACTTAGCTACCCAGGCGGCCCATTAAATCCAAGTCTTAATTTCACAAGACAAATTTACAAACAGGAGTTTAAGACAGCTTAAACATGTCACAGCTTAGCAAGGATAAGAATGCATAGCTCTTAGCAAATTATATATACCTCTTGATATATTTAAGAAAAGAATTACCTAAATATGTATTTGAATTATAAATGAAGTGATCATCCTCCTTTAAAAGAGGGTGTCTTCACATAATTATTTAATTAGATATCTAAGACCATTTTGAAAATGAAAATTAATGATATTTGTACAATTTTGTTGTTGTTGTTGTTTAAAATTGTGAAAGTAGGTGGGAGGGATGGTAAGAGAGATACACAAAGCATAGAAATAGAAAACCACTTAACGTATATTAGAATAAGAATTCCAATACTTTAAAAATACGACAGAATGTTTTACCACTGGAAGTGAGAATTAAAGCGCATACAGCCTGATGCTAAACCACTACACATCCTGAATCTTCTCTATCACAACATATGTGAAAACAAATCGCAATCTCAGCTTGCCAGATGCCTGAAAAGATATGAACAATAAGAACTGACATGATTCATATGATAAATCAGAGATTGTGATATGCAGGTAGTGGAACAGTTGAGCTGAAAAGCTACTTACAATTCAAATTATTTCTTTATGTTCTAATACATAGCATCAGATTTTAAAATTAAGAAAAATACCCTCTGATTTGTTTAAAATCATATATCTAAATTCGCACATATCCTTCTCAACCAAAGTCGTCCATCTGCCTTAACAACTTGTTATATTTGGTCTCCCATAACCTTTTATGGATTTTGGATCATGTCATTTTTAGAGTAATTTTAGATGAGAAAATACAATAGTTTTATTTGCAAAATGGCATTTAATGTTCACTAGCTTAGACACCATCTAATCAACAATGAAAGCTGCAGTTTCATGTGTTAGCTGTGATATGTTGTGACCCCCACAAAATGGAGAAGAGCTAAGAAAAAAATCAACCTGTAAGAGTTCTCTTTAAGAAACATTTGCATTTAAGAAAGAACAAGTGAAAAAAAAAAGATATAAAGGAAGCAAACAAAAATGAAAAAAGTCTAGATAATTAGAAAAAGGGGAAAGCTTAGTTTATTTTTCTCTCTTCCTGTATCACCAGAGACTTACCATTCTAAGTGTTAAAGTCAGTCGGTATAAAATTGGGCACGTAGAACCTATTGGTATATTAATTTAATTTCTTAATCGAATGAATGTACAAAATGATTATCTTTGCTTTTAGTGGCATAATGTACTATCAGAGAGCTATCAGGCTACTTTAAAAAAGCGGATACTGCCATTTTCATTATTTTGTGGAATTCACACACACACATGCACACAGAAGATTAGGAAGCCTTATACTAAAGTATATCCATTTATTCATTCATTTACTTAACAATCACCTATTAAGTTACTACGGTGGCACCATGATAGGCACTAAGATGTGGTCTCTGCATCTCAGGAAACTCAGTCTTCTGGGAAAGATGTATAGACTATCGATGACCAGACACTAAACTTTTGATTCAAATTGCTAGGGTCACAGAGTTGTTCTGCTATTGTTTCATTTATTGAAGTAAAAACAAAGAGAACATGCCTCATTTTCAATATTATATTAATGAATAGTAAATAAATGTGCCCGTAGATTTTTTCTAAGTGTTACTATGGTAATACCATAAAGAGTTCTAAAATAGTCTACTGTTGGGGCGCCTGGGTGGCACAGTCAATTAAACGTCTGACTCTTGATCTTCACTCAGAAATCGAGATTTCTCATGGTCATTAGATAAAGCCTTGCATTGGACTCTGTGCTTACAGCATGGAGCCTGCTTGGGATTCTCTCTCTCTATCCCTTCCCAACTTGCATGTATAAGCACTTGTTCTAAATACTTAAATAAACTTAATAAAATAAAATAAAATAATAAAACAAAACAAAATAAAATAAGATAGGCTACTGTTTATCTAGCAAACCAGCTATAAAAGTTCTACTAAGAAATTCTTTCCAAAAATGGGACCAATTTCTCATCTTGTCTGTAATTAGGAAAATAATATGAATTAAATCACACTAATAATATAAAGTTAAATTAAAAGATGAGTATATGGATAAGAATAGTAGAATGGATTAATTCAACAAAGAGCATGTCCTATATATTTTTGCAGCCATGAAGGATATTAACTTGAGCAAAACAGAAGTGGACCCTATCCACCTAAAATTCATACTCAGAGGGAAGCTTCTTTAAATCCAAAATTCCAGGGCCATTAGAGAGTCTGGCTCATTATGTCTTGGTTGAATCTCAGGAATCTGCACTTTTCTGAGAACTGAGGTAATTTTTTTGATGACTAAACACTAATTTGGGGTATAACAATATAGATAAAAACATTCTATTAAATCTTTAGAAACTCGAAAACTTTTTTTCATGTGGTTAAGATGTGAAATAGAATATACTGAATTCTTCTTAGAAAGGTAAAAGAATTTTACTAATATCTCAGGATCATTGATGTAAAAATTTAAATATCATTGACTAAAAAATTCAAATAAACTTCAATAGTTTTCTATTTTATACCTCAATGACATATAGTAATTCAAAGAGTCACAGTGAAATGCAGTAATGAACTGACAGGAGCTAATATATATTTTATTTATTAAAAAGGGCAAAAAGGGAGAACTGTTATTACTGAGCATTGGGAACAAAAATTTTGTTTATAAATCTTAAACAAGGGACCACTAATCATGTGATCACATATTTTATATATAAACATAAATACATATATAAAAATAAATAAATATATATACACATATATATATATATTCTTTAAAGTAATATATAACACATAATATAAGAGGTACCTATGTTTATTTCAGCAGCAAAGAAGGAAGAGAAACTCTTGAAATGTCAGCTAAATGACAAGGGCATTGTCTTTTCAGGTTGAGAGCTAAGAGTCTTCAGGTTCAGAGAAGAACAGTGGAATAACATTACAAGCAACTAGGTAAATAGGGAGAACAATGAATGGGATAATATCCTGATTATTCATTTAAATAAATGAGAGGATAACCAATGATTAATACTGGTATTAATGACAGAAAATAAAACAATTTATACCTTGAATATAATTAACAAGAATTCCAAAGCACAGGAGAGTTGCTGCTTACTTTTTCCATATTCTTAAACACATCGATCTATACCATCTATAGAATCATGTCCCAAATCTGATAACTGAGGGGAAAACATTTGAAAGGACAGAGAAATATCCAGAGAGAGGAAAGAATAGGAGAGAATAATCTGTCAAATGCCCCCTCCGTGCCTTGTGCTTAGCTTTTCTGAAGTAGTCATTGAACAACTTACTTCTCATGTACGGAATAAACAGTGGAGATATATATCCCCTACGTCTTTCTCTTTCACATATACATATATTTAGTATCAAATTAATATATAATTTGAACTCACTTATCTCATTAGAAATGTACCTGAAGAGAGGGGCACCTGGGTGGCTCAGTTGGTTAAGCATCTGTCTCATGATTCCAGCTCAGATCATGATCTCACAGTTTGTGGGTTTGAGCACTGTGACAGGCTCTGGGTTGACAGCGTGGAGCCTGCTTGGGATTCTCTCTCTCTCTCTCTCTCTCTCTCTCTCTCTCTCTCTCTGTCTGTCTCTCATCTCCCCTCCCCCTTTCTCAAAATAAATAAACTTAAAAAAATGAGAAAATAAAAAGTAGGTGGGGGTAGCAGGGACACAAAGATGCTCACCATATAATGACACAGATCCCATGCTTTCCTAATGACTTACTGATTTCACAGAATACATTTAAGAAAGGTAGGGGAAAAAAACTTATTTAAAACAGTGTAAGGATTTTGGTGAAGTACGATGTCACCAATGAAAAATTAAGATGTAGGTCAGTGTTTCGGCCCCAAAGGATGGATGAATCCAGTTAGGTGTTACACTAACACCTGGGGATCAGAGAGCAAGTTTTCACAAACTTGGGAACAGTCTTCCAAAACCTACGAAGGTCTGCACTGCACACATCAGAAATTCAAAAGTGTTCATATCCCTGGAGATTTTCCCTGAGGGACATGAAAACTCCAGGGACCTGTTATCTTAGTTCTCACAGAAAGTGCAGGATACATTTAAACTCCAAAAGGTCTCTGTTATGGAACATTAGCTCTCCCACCCAAAGTGAACACTGGGATGAATACTGAGGATGGTTACAAAAAGTTTTCACTGCCCCCGACTATTTGGAAAAATCTTATAATTCCTCTGGAAAAGAAGATTAGGATAAAATATTATTAACGATGATAAATTAGAAACATATATTTAATCATTTTTATGAATTAAAGGGTTCTGAAAACAGTAGTTGAGATCTTCAGTTGAATTAGAAGCATGACAAATAAATCACTCCAAGTATTGCAGCCGCTGATAATCCTATTTGCAAAAGGCTAATAATTTATTGCAAGAAATTGGGTAAACTAAACTTGTCTTTGCAGTAAATGTATAATCATCCAAAATGATATTTATTATTCGGAAGGGGTTAATGTTAAAAGGTTCATGAAAATTTACATTCATGAAATTAAAAAAAAAAAAAAAGAAGTGTTCATTTCTAAAGGGAAAGGGAAGATATCATTGTTCCACGGCAACTACCAAAATAACAAGAAATTACTTTGTTTAATGAGGGGATTAAATTCTTTATAAGAATATTTCTAAAATTTATAAATCACTTTAAAGTAGACACATAATCTAACAGGTTTCCCAATTATATAGTAGGTGTCAATTTATTATTTTGGTTCAGAGTTCAAGATGTAAAACCTTCGTTATTTATTTCTCTTTTCTTCTCAGCAAATCGTTCAGATTATAGCACAGCACCCTCAAAATTATAAAGCAGCAATGCCAAATCTCAAAACATGTGAAGAGTTCTGTGCCAAACGGAGCCGCATAAAAACTAAAAACCAACACCTTTAAAAAATACTTGATTTGAGTTTAATCGAAACTCTTGTTTTCATACATATTTCAGCCTTTCTGTTTTTCGTCGTGACACATTAAGTGCCTAAAAAATAATGATCAGTGAGGTTTCACAGCATGGAGGGGAAGAAATAATAGGAAAAAAAAAAGTTTATTCCACACTATTTGAATTACAGTTAGGTAGTTCTCACTGGGGCTACTACCAAATCCTTTAAGCCCACCGGCCTCTTACCTACATTAAATTAATGAGGCATCTCAGGCATTCATTCTTCACCAGCAGCTCTAGACTCTCCAGTTGGACACCTACAATTTACTAAATTACAAACAGTGACCTAGGGGAGACATCTGTTTGTTATATACAATATTGTATTATAATATAAACTAAAAGAATATTTGGGAGATTAAGATGATAAGATATACGTTGAATTGCATTTTCTGGGGTTAATAGGGGCCGGTGTGTGATTCTGTGATCTCTTTTCCAATACAAGTTCCTATTTTCCCATCAGGAAGTAAAGGCCTCCACAGATCAACATTATGAAATACAATACTTATGAACAATCCAATACTAAGAGGTCTCTATTATGCCATGATACTCACTACCGCCATACAATAGTTTTATTAAGTCTCAAATACATTAAGCTTGATTATAATCAAATTTTTTATAATACCACCTTCTTACTAATGCTCATAACACTTGGCTCCCAGGGATGTGCTTATAATGAGATGGCCAGGTGTATTTTCCATTAAATGCCTCTGTTGGAGTTTCTATAGTGCTTTTTCTCATATATTTCAAGTTAAATGCTCCCTCTGTTTTTAAGTTTGCCTCACAATAGCCAGTCCCTTTTCAATGATTAATTTTCTATTCAAAAACAATTTGCTTCTTTTTCCTTTGTCCTGTCGTGGTTTTAGAACTTCGTCTTTCTTTTTCCCTTGTCCACTCCAGAAACTCACCTCCTCCCCCGCCACCCCCCAGATCACTACCTTGTAGTCTCCAAATTCTTTTTAGTGACATATAGTCCAAAATATTTAGGAGCCCCCCCAGCAGGAGGCTACTCAATTAACAAAAACAAAGCCCTGAATGATCAAGGCTATAACTGAGCCAAGAAGTACTGTAGCCATTTATATTATATGACCTCAGCAGTCTCTTGATTGAATTGCAACCCAGCATTAAATCAAACACTATGTGTTGTGTGTGTGATTTTATAAATGCTGGGTGTGTGGGGTGGAATCAGGGAGGTGAGAGGGGTGGCAAAGAGATTATAAATACGCTCAGGGGGAAAAAAATCTCAATTCAGAATGTATTTTTCTTTTTCTTTTTCAACATGCTCTTTACTTCGTTTTGGAACTGAGATACATTTTGTGAAATGCTCCGAACTGGTATTCTGAGGCATGTTTAAACAACAGAAATAATGGAAGCATAATTGATTGCAGCTGGGAACTGTCACCCTATCAGTAAGCAGCACCTAACTGGCAAATACTACAAGCTTGTTACAGATTCCTTCTGAATTGGGCACTGTAAGAAGACTGGGCATTCTTTATACCATACACTCAAATCAAAAACTTCACTGATATATTTCTCAATTTTTACTAGACTAGAAACAGTAACTGGTTAGTCTGTTGGCATCTAGCCAGTATGTTCGGGCAGAGAAAGTAGGGTGCTTATTTCATAAAGTTAAATACATAACCAGTTTATAAACATGCTCTATCTTTCCATCACGGAGGAGATATTCGTAAAAACAATCTTCTCAGTACATGAACACTCATAGGAGAAAGGAGGAAAAGTAAAAATACCTTTTTCAGAAACCCATTTTTGTGAATCAAATTACTATCAATTTCTCCATACGTATCATGTTCCAATCAAGAACGACCAAGGTTCAATTCTTATCTAGAAGCAAGCTTTTCTATCACTCTTTAAGTTGGTTTACTTAACGGAGACTTTTGCTAAAGGAGAAAAGAAAAAAAAAAAAAAGAAGAAAAAAAAGAAAAAGAAAAATAAAGAAAGGAAAACTAATAACTCCACATTAACTTACCGAGAGAAAAGCTACAGTAAGTCCCTTTTCCTATTTTCTTATATTTGTGTAGCTGTTAGACATTTTGCAAAGGAGGGGAGTACCAGCCAGCCTTTCACAACAAAAGACCCACTGTCACTGAGCCAGTCCCAGACATGGTGGAAACCAGCCCACAGGAAAAGGCCTGGCTCCAATGTTAGGCCCCGGCCGAGTACAGTCACTATATTCACTCAAATTGGCAACGGGTCTCAGTGTTCCTGGCTTTGAGCTGTGAACAAGGGTCGGGATTGAATAACCAATTATACAACCGCTGACTGAGTTTATCCAAGGTTTGCAAACTGCTATAATAGCCCAGTATTCAACCAACTGTTTTATCCTTCTCCAGATATAGTGTCATATCTCCCCTTGTGCTCCATTTACATGTCACTTTATTACATACATCCATTAAAAAGGTTAATACAGTGTCACACTCAATGCCTACATGTTGCCTTACAGGAGTTCGGCTTCTCTCTGGGGCATTTCGTATAGACACCTTTCTCTGTCTTTCACTTTCTCTCTGCAAGTTAAACCAAGTTTCTGTCAAGACTGCAGAACAGTGGATGAAAGAACAGTAGCCAAATGTCAACAGTTTCAAAAATACGCCTTATACTAATGGGCTGTTTTAACCCACCTTGGTATATTAAAAATGTGAAAATTCTGAAGTTTGGCAGTTCAGACTAGCACCCAAACCGAAGGGGCACGTATAAATTTATCCAAACGTGTGCCTCCCCCTTTGCCAAAATGGACGGCTCAAAGTTCAAGAAGACCTACAATTTTTCCACATATTTGCATGCCTGCCTTTAATACAAAGTGGTTATGATGGAAATTAAAAAAAAAAAACAGAAATAGAATGTCAAGTACTTTTCCTAAATCTCTATGAACCTGAAATTCCTGAGTGAGTACCTTCCAACTCAATAAACAGAATCAGAGAAACGGTAGAAATATCAGGTAGTTATGAAGGAGTTGGCATTTTTTTTTTTTTTTTTGATGCCTTGATCTTTGGCCTTTCATTTATCCCATGCTTGGTCTTAACTGGTGTTTTATACAGTGTAAGCTAATCTCCTCTACTGAGGCTTTTTATCTTTAAAATCAATAATACAGATTCCTTCTAGAAACATAAGTGATAGTCATTAGAATATGTAAAAATTGCATCAACATTTAACGAAAGAGCTGGCTAGAAAAAAATGACTGATATCAGGCAAAATCACTCACATCTTTAATATTTGGAGGCCTTTCTTTATGTATAATTAAGAGAGAAATTACCCTTTAGACCCACAATAAAATATTTATGTAATCACGTATTATAATGATAATAAGAGCTAAGCAATAGTAATACTAACAACTACTAATTGAGAGCTTAAGTGGTGTGAACTTTTAAGTGTTTTATATATAATTCTTTTTAATTCCTGCAAAATCCTATTTGTAGTTGTTAATAGCAGGTACTCTGTAGCCAGAGTCTTTCTCCTTCATTAATAAGCTTAGACACCTTGTAAAATTACTTAACTTCCTGTCCCCCTGCATCCTCATCTGTAAAGTTAGTATCTACCTAATATGCCTACGATCTAGGGCTACTCAAGGTGTTAAATGAGCTTCTCAAAGTAAAGTGTCTCAGTACAATATTTCTATGTGTTTGTCATCATTGCTCTCCTCCATATCTCTATCTTTATACATAATGTGCTGCTCAAATAACCGAATCTCGAGCAGCTCAGGGAGTGACAGAGCTCATAACCACCTTTTTCATCTTCAAGTAAATCATTATCTTCAAAAATTCTACATCCTTGAATAGCTTATTAATAACATAATTCTTCATTTACTGAGCATCTATGTTTAGCAATTTGCAAAGCAAAAGTAGCAGAAAGACTATTCTAATAGAGAAGTCTAGGGGAGCTTGAGTGGTTCGATTGCTTAAGCATTTGACTCTCGATTTCAGCTCAGGTCAGGAGCTAATGGTTTGTGAGTTCAAGCCCCACACTGGGCTCCATGGCAGTGTGAAGCCTGCTTGGGATTCTGTCTCTCTCTCTGTCTCTTTTTCTCTCTCTCTCTGCCCTTCCCCTGCCCTCTCTTTCACAAGGTAAATAAACTTAAAAACAACAACAAAAAAAGAAGTCTAATCTTATTTCTGCAACTTAATATTTTGAATTCTGCTATGGGCTTCCTTTACATCATTATTAATTCCAGCTAAAAGTTTTAAGCATGACTATTTTGGTTATTTTATACCTAAGCATAAACACTCCTAATTTCTTGACTCTCATCTGAAATTAGGAATAATTTGTTTATCAAATCCAATGGTGATGTGGATTGGAGGAACAGAATCTATGCTGAAAAACAAAACTGTAAATTGTAACTATAAAGACTCTCTGCAGCCCTTTAATTGTTACCTGGGTCCATTCATTACATTGGAACTTGTTCCTGATCTTTTAAAAAAGGGGGAAACAACGTGGAGTTTTTACTTTATGGCAGGTTTTCGAGATACAAAGGTACCAGCCATGAAAGCCAACAGAACACCTAATTATCAATATAAAACATTAAAATGTTGATGAGAATCAAGTCGGGTAAGGCTGCCATATGCAGGTAGTTGAACAAATCCATTTCCTGACTTTATCAATGGTAACGTAGTAGAGGGAGAAGAAAACTTTGGTGTCAGAACTAGGTATGAATCTTGGTGCTGTTCTTTACTAACAAGTGGTCTTAGGCAATCTAGGTAGCCAGTTTTGGTGTGCTCACTTTTATTTTTAATTTTTTGATGTTTATTTATTTTTATTTATTTTTAATGTTTATTTATTTTTGAGAGAGAGAGACAGAGTGTGAGTTGGGGAGAGGCCAAGAAAGAGGGGGGCACAGAATCTGAAGCAAGCTCAAGGCTCTGAGTTGGAAGCACAGAGACCTACGTGGGGCTCAAACTCACAAACTGCGAGATCAAGACCTAAGTTGCAGTCAGATGCTTCATCAACTGAGCCACCCAGATGCCCGCAGTGTGCTCACTTTTAAAAGTGAAATTATGATACCTGCTTGCCTTACAGGAAGAGAGAAAGAGAGAGACAGAGGCAGAGACACAGAGAAAGACTAGTGCAGTGTCTAACACATACTAAGTGTTTACTGGAGGATAGCTACTACCAGCATCTCCACCACCTTCACCAGCATTGTCATGTTACCCTCTTACCTCCACCGTGCATATACCTGTAAGCAAAGCAGTTTTATTCAGCAGTATTCTAGAACTAGTGACTCCAAGATGTTATTTGTGTATTTAAATACATGTATTTTCTTCAGCAAACTGATATTTGATCTGGGCCTGTATCTGGACAATGGGAAGAAAAAGGGCAAAAAACCCAAACTTTACTCATAAATTTTGCCTCGAATTATACATGGAATTAGCCAGAATATCTAATGCATTTCATTCAAATTTTGGGATAATACGAAAGACTGGGATTGAAAAATAATATTTACTTTTTTTCCCTTTTTTTCTCCAAAATTTTTTAAATCATAAAAAATTTTGAATGTTTTGATTACTGTTAGGATTCTACTCTGATGGCATCAGCATGGCCAAGAGATAAAGGCAGAGAAGAAATGCTTCACATTCTGTCACTCTGAGGAAAAGAAAATTTCTGCATGGAGGAGTCGTCTGCCCTTAAACTGAGTCTGGTTCTTCAGGTCATTTTCTCTGAATAAAATAATAATAACAATAATTAATAATAGTACTAATAACAATAATTAATAATAATAATAATAATAATAATGTGGAGAAATATGAAGAAAATAATACATAATCTACATAGGTATATATTTAACTATTTAAAAGAAAAAAATTTGGGGACGCCTGGGTGGCTCAGTCGGTTGAGCGACCGACTTCAGCTCAGGTCATGATCTCACGGTCTGTGAGTTCGAGCCCCGCGTCGGGCTCTGTGCTGACGGCTCGGAGCCTGGAGCCTGCCTTGGATTCTGTATCTCTCTCTCTCTCTGCCCTTCCCCTGCTCATACTCTGTCTCTTTGTCTTTCAAAAATAAATAAACGTTAAGAAAAAAAAAATTTGGCACACGTCTTTAATCTGAATCCATGACTCTATAGGAAGACTTCCCCACTCTTTTAGAATATGCCAAATTCAGCTACCTATCTCCTTTTGTGTGTATGCAAAACAGAACTTTCCTTATAAAAGATTCTGCATTTGTAATGGGTATGAAAAACCAATATTGCTTATCAAACAAAAAAACTTAAAGACCAAAGAGACAACTTTGTAATCCCAAATCAGTAAAACACATGCCATAAATATCATGAATACTGTGCAGTTTGGAGCCACAATAGACATCGTCTCTCTTCCCTATTTTGGTTATAAGAATAATAATAAAATCCTTAATAATTATTGACTTTACTATATATTATGTGTAGTACTGGGTTTATGCAATTATGTCATTTAATTATTAAAACAGCCTTCAGACGTAGGTACCAGTATTATCACTTATTTTACAGAGAAAATTGAGATTTACAAAGGTTAAGTCATTTTTTAAGGACACACACCTAGTGAGGAAATAAGCCAGGATTCAAATTCCTCTCTCTTGATTTTCAAAGTTTGCTTTCTTAATCAGTAACCATACTGACTCGCTCAGCCTACTAACATTAATGATAGGTGACGCATTGCAAATAAAATTTAGTGCACATAATACAATGCCATTCTGAGCTCCTATTGGTGATGATTTCTGAGTTCTCAAGGGTATCCCTGATTATTTGTACTTAGAATCAAATCCAAAACTTTCTCCAAGGTCTACAGAGTTATATAAGTTTTGGCCTCTGTTCATGTCTCCAGTGGGTTCTGCTACTCTTCCTACATGCACTAGCCACTGAAGGCCATCATGACATTTCTCCAACTAGCGAAGTCAACCCTCACTTCTGTGTGTTTCCACTTTGAGTTCTGTGTTCACTTTATTTCAGTCACTCTTCTCCAAAAACTTCACATGAATGATTCCTCTTATCCTGAACTCCTATTTCACCTTTTCAGAATGGCCTTCTTTAACTTACCATCTAAGCAATATAGCCCTACTATCACCTCCCTTCTATTTCTATCAAATTCTCTTTATTTCTTATAGCACTTATCTCTAATGGAAATCTTCTTATCTATTCATTTATATTTTTTTCTATTCCTTGATACTAAACCATAAGCTCTAGGAGAACTGGGAACTCACCTGTCTTGTTCACTATGTATTTCTATTTCCTAAACTTAAGCCTGGCATATATCAGATGCATAAAAAGAATTTGTTGAATGAATGAGTATATGAATTTCTGCCAGACTCTTAGAGATCTTCTTTGCTTTAAGGCGACTCAAGGTTACGTATGATTTGAAATCATTCCAGATGTGTGGGAACACCATTATTCAAGTTATCCATGATTAGAGTATAAGATGATCTATTTTTATTATCAAAGTTTCCTAATTCTTTCTCATAGATGCTACATGTGAAGACAGTTATACTGGGATTTTATATGCAGAGCTCTACATGCTATCTCCGATTAAATTATTAAATATATCAAAAAAGTAATCAGAACAGCATAGTTTGTAGGAAATTAATGGCTATATCATTTCCTTGTCCTTTGAATGGTTTGGGGCTCACATTGTTTCTGGATGCAACGATAATTCAGAAAGGCATCACCATTGACCATAATGTCTGCCTCTGTTCCTAAGTTTTTGTGTGTACACACACAAATATGCACACAACTTCTTACTGCACATACATTTAACTTATATCTACAACTATATATTTCATGAAAGATCTATAAAATTGTGACAAGAATTTGGGTAAATAAGACAAAAAAAATACCCTTCATTCCTTTATTGTGGAGTCACTTTATACAAGTACTTAACTCATCTAAATTCAACTACTTTGGTTTAAAGTTTAAATAGTTTAAGTTTCCTTTAAAATAGGAATTAAAAGAAAAATGAGTAAAAAAAAACTATCATTTTAAGGAAGGGCGGGTGGTTCTGTTTGTCACTGACAGCGATAAGCTACACTAAGGTGACACACATGATTTGAGACTGCTTGCTGTTCCTTCTGTTGGTCTCAGTTCCTGTTTGCTTCTCCCGGCTTGAGCATCTCACTCTGCCAAGATGGGGTTCCATGTTTAAAGACACAAACATTTGTTCGTTATGAACCTCAAGTCAAAAGTTCATTTGAGACGTGACCAAAGAAACAGAAACACATCGCAATACTTCCATGGATTGACCAAATGACAGTGATGTCAGTCTCCACTGTGGCAAGTTCCTGAGATATTTCCAAGGCTAATTCTATTCTTCCCACTGACCTCAGAATCTAAACCCAGTTTCAATGTGATTCTATTGTATTCATTTAAAAGATGAATTCAACACTGAATCTACACTTTATATGCACATAAAGGCAAGAATAAGTTATACATATCTTTACTAGATTTCATTTTCTAAAAAGAATTTGGACACAATATTCCAATCTTTATAATCTCTTTAAAAATCAACATGAGTTAAGTATTGAGAATATAAATGCCTATTGTTCATTAGATAACTTACATAACAAATATTTAGTCTGTTCTGTGCCCACAGGGTGTCAATCACTATGCTATGCACTATAATGACAAAGATGAAAGATATATTCCCTGACCTAAAAACACCAGTTAGACTCATAATTACCACTGTACCAGCAGTTATGACAGAAGGATGTTCAGGATGCTATGAAACACAGAATGAGGCTGTCTGACTCAGGGAAGGAAGGATATTAATGCAAGAAGGTGTGCAAAGGAAAACTAGGTTAACTGAGTCAACTTCTGAAAGCTAAAAGGAATTTTCCACATGATTGAAGAGGACGAATATCACCCAAGCAGAGGAAGTAATATGGAAAAGGGCATGGTAACAAAAGAGAGTCTAGCATATTGAAAAACCCAAAGACATTTGATATATCTAGGGCATAAGATGGATATCAAAAGTGAAGACAAGTAAAACTAGAAAGTTACAGAGAGCTCACACCAGAAAGGACCTCTGATACCAAAATAAGGAGATAGTAAGGCTCTGAATGAATGTAAGTGTGAACTGACATAATCAGATTGTTACATTTCGCTCCTTTAGCAGTAAGGGCTGGGGAGGCAGACTGTATGGTGTGATCCAATGCAGCGATCTTGTGTCGCAATTCTGTCACGCGGAGCTGTAGATGATTGAAGAGAGAGAATGAAAGAGAGAGATGGAAACTTTCATGTCTTCCCCATAACAGAGTGGTGAAACTCTTGGCAGAAAACATGTGTCTAACGGTTTATAATTTTAAACGAGCCTGGATTGGGTGTCTGCAAATGGGGCACTGAACCCAGTGGGTAGAACTAGGTTGAGACCTCATTCCTTCCCACCCCACGCAAATGAGAGCAAAGCATCTCAGACGAAAATGGTCAGATAAGAGTATAATCTAAGTGAATGCAAGAAATAGAAGATTGGTAAGTCATTTTACCAGATAGGAAAACAACTGTACTAGAGAAATCATTCCAAGTTTATGTCCAATGTGTGGGTTTATTGCTTTCAGCATAAGACAGTTTCACAGTAAAACTTTCCACAGTGAATTTTTAACGTTTGACTATTGTGCCTCAAATTATGGAATGGCAGTTTTCACAAATAATCACTTAACAATACTCTCACTTCACTGAGGCCTTAACAAATACTATTTTGAGAAATGCTGAATTTTTCCTCATGACACTGTACCACAGAGCAAATTCATTGCAAAAGGGAGGGAGATTACACTTATTATAATATCATCTGCATCCAATAAAATCGCTTTACTTTATTTTCTCTGAATGGTCTCAGACCACTCTAAAACTTTGAGACTTGCTACCTAGTGTGTGCCAACAAGTACTTTCATATGACAAAAATAAATGAACAAGTACCAAAAGAATTTTAATAAAGCTTAATACATAAATTTAATAAATAACCAATCATGGTTAGCTAGGTAGTTTTTTATTAAATTCATGGACTATTATGAAGATACCTGTGATTTTAATATGCATCCTTATAATACAGTCATATTCTTTGCTCTAACTACTAGTAGTCCAACAATGAAGTAAAATTTTTCAGGGTTTGACACAAAGTGAACTTTGAGTAAGAAACACTGAACTAAAATAATTGCATGAGAAATTCTTCTAATTTCAGTTTTCTGGCAACTTTTTTTTTTATCTCAAGCGTTTGGTTTTAGGAAATTTTCCCTTTTTTTAAAAAATCTATGATTTTATATACACACACATGCGTAAGTATAAATTTATGCACACATAAATACATATGTGCATATACAACAATAAATAACTTAATAACCAGACATACTATGTCTTAATTAGATCAGAGTTCTGTGTTTGAGTGTGACTGTGAGTGTGTGTGCATGTGTCTGTGTTTGAAGGATAATGTTCAATAGTGACCGTTAACAAGTGTCATGATGATCCAAGCAACTTTCCCCAAATCTATGTTTATTTGTCTGTAGCCTCTTGACAAAACTTTTAAAGTTTCTGTTTTTAATAAAGATTGATATGGTCATATTAGGATCACCTGGAAAATTTGCATACTACAACATTTTATGTATTAAATAGAGGTAATGTAATCTAATAAATTACATTATTTAAATTTATTAAATTTAATTAAAAATATTTAAATTTATTAAATTTAACAAAAATAAATTTTATAAAATATATTATTTTTTAAATAATTTTTTAACGTTTATTTTTGAGACATAGAGACAGAGCATGAGCAGGAGAAGGGCAGAGAGTGAGGGAGAATTCGAAGCAGGCTTCAGGCTCTGAGCTGTCAGCACAGAGCCCGACACGGGGCTCGAACTCACAGACCGCGAGATCATAACCTGAGCCGAAGTCGGCAGCTTAACCGACCGAGCCACCCAGGTGCTCTGAAAGCTTCTTAACCCCTAACGGCTTTGCATCAGTAGAAATGGCAGTCATTTTTCCTTAATTTTGAAACTAAATTTTGAGCTTTCTTATTAAAAGAGTACAGATTGTATGTCATTAAAGAGAAAAAACAAACAGTAAGTGAAAAAAGTAAGCTCAACACTATCAGACATTTTGACTTTTTTTTTTAATTGTAAGAGATCGGTTCCTGCTTTCAAGGATCTTACAATAGAGCCAGAGATATATTTTTTTTTTTAATAAGGAAAGCTGCTATGCATAAAGCAAAGGAAAAAAAAAAAGGTACTAACCAGGGGATCTTGATCTTGACTGTGATGAGAAATAGAGAAGAAAGAAATATGTCAGGGCTAAAATTAGTCCAAACTCTGGAATAAGGCAGTATTTATTTTAAATCAGCGAAGAACACTAGAGCAAGAACACAAAACCAGGAGACAGAGTGAGAAAGCACATACAATAAGTAGAAAAATTCTACTTGCCAATATTCTGGGTAGATATTTGATGAATAATGAGCAAGAAATTCAACCGTATTTTGGAGGCCTTGGGAAGGTGGTCTAAGAGTGCACTTGGTGAAGTGAACAACATACAGCCATAGAAGTGTTTTAAATGTGACTGTAAAATAAAAACAGTGGCATCTGAAACCCTGACAGGGGCGCAATAACACAGTGTGTCTTGGCGGAGAGCGAGAATTGTCACAGGGATGTTAGTTTACAGGCTTTGTTCTAGACCTGGGGACATGAGGCCTGCTGACCTAGTGCTGAGTGTGCAGAAATCGAAGAGGAAATTCCTGGGAAGAATCTGTGGGACTGCTATTATGGAACAGAAGAGCTTTCTGCCAAGAAGATTATGAACCACTTTTATTCCATATACTGATTTGGGCGGCCATGTTCCCCAGCGGATTCTCTTGCTTCACCCCAGAGTGTCAATCATTCTGTGAAGGCTCAGGTGACATTACCCATATTTTGGATAGGGGGCAAGGCACCAAAGGTATGATTTCTTACTCAAGGGAGAAAAGTAACTCAACTTTACTGCACTTTCTTTTTTTGTGTGCTTTTAATAGAAACCACAGCTGTTTTGTGGAGGATATTTTGTCTTTCCTTACTTTTTCTTTCTTTCCCTCCTTCCTTCTTTCATTCCCTTCCTTCTTTCATTCGTTCGTTCACTCGTTCCTTCCTTCCTTCCCTCCTTCCTTCCCTCCTTCCTTCCTTCCTTCCTTCCTTCCTTCCTTCCTTCCATTCTTTCTCTCATCTTCCACTTTGGCCAGCTAACCATGAGCCTAAAACTGCCTCTCTTCTAATCTACATGTTATGATACTGCTAACAGACAACTGTGGAAAGTATGGAAGTAAAGAAAACATGCATATAGTAGGCCTGATTGTTAAAAACAGCTATGACTGCCTTCTTCTAAAAGAAAAGGGAAAACAATGCACAGTTTAATTTTATTACCCGCTTTCACTCCTGCATTTAAAGTGATTCAAAAATTACTTTGAAATGACGAAAAGCAAAAGAAGGAAGATGGTTTCAGACAGACTATTACAAATGAAAAAAGAGAGACGTTCCGTAGGTTGAGCATCTGACTCTTGATTTTGGCTCGGCTCATGATCCCAGAGTCATGGGATTGAATCCCACAGTTCTGTGCTGAGTGTGGAACCTGCTTGGGATTCTCTCTCTCCCTCTCTCTCTCTCTCTCTCTCTCTCTCTCTCTCTCTCTCTCCTCTCTCCTCTATTCTCTCTCCTCTCTCTCCCTTTGCCTTGCCCCCCTCATGCTCACACACATTCTCTTTCTCTCTGTAAAGTAAAATTTAAAAAATGGGAAAAGAAATCAGCCAAAGAAAGTTGAACACTTAGCGTAAAACTTTAAAACTATTTGAATATATTTTATTTTCTCCTCTTCTCCTCTCCTCTCCTCTCCTCTCTCTCCCTTTCTCTCTCTCTATTTTTTTCCTTATCCGCCTACTTAAACACAATCAGCCTTTCTTTGGAGAGTATGTTTTTTCTTTATTCCTAAATCAACACAGTTGGGAGAATTTGAAAAACTGGAGCTAAATTAAAGGCCAAATCCAGACACTACTTTTATTTAGGCTAAGTTAAACTGAAACAGTGAGTCATGATGATTGTTAAATTGACAGAAAATAATAATGCTTTAGGGTTAAAAGAAATTAAAGGCAACTTACATTAACACAACTGGAATTTGATGGTGAGACTGAATATATATGGTTTTTATTACAAACCAGAAATTTCCACAGCATTACATGTAGCACATTCAAGGAATGCAACAAATAAGAAACATCAACTTCATTCTAATCTCCATTGGTGTATCACGAGGTTTCTAAGTATGTCTTCAGTTTGGAACATTAAGGAAAGGTTTAGAATGGATGATAGAGGTATAGACCTAAATGTATATACATATGTATGCTTTTGTTAAAGTAGTTTATAATCATGCTTTTCTATAAAAGCTTATATCTTGTATCATCTTCAACTAGGTACACATAAGGACTGGGCATGGGGGTTTCATGCTTTCTCCAAGAATTTGGTAGTAAAAAATAGAATTCTCTAATAGAGAAGTAAAACACCTCAGGATTAAAACATAATGGTCAAAATCAAAGATTTGTAAAATCAGACTGGTTGCTAAGGTCCTTAAGAATGTAACGTCATCTGTTTGAGGGTATATTAACATATCTAACAACAATGCCAGTCAGAGAAGAATTCTAGGCATTCAAATAGGGTAGGGGAGAGGCCGGGGGCAGGGGGCGCTGAGGATGGATAAAGAGAGGAAAGGAGTAGAAAACTGGACTCAACCAAAATGACCAAGGACCCGGACACATCGGCAAGGTGGAAATGGAGGCCTATGGTTATATCCTACATAAGACAGTCCCGTCTTTATTGTTCTAGGTGCACTAGCTATAAATATCAAAATCACACAACTCCCTCATTCTAATAACATCCTTACCAATATCTTTATGATAATTATGTGGATTTCCATATGAATCTACCTACGGGAAGACTTTGTCATAAGGATTTTCAGTATTCTGAACTTAGTAGCAGTTATTCTTTATTTTAAAACTACACATTTGAATTTTGGTTAAATACATTAATCTCTGAATAGTGGAATTATTGGATCATATGGTATTTCTATTTGTAAGTTTGTGAGAAATCTTCATACTATTTTCCACAGTGGCTTCACCAATTTACACCCCACCAACAGAGCACCAATGTTCTTTTTTCTCTACATCCTTACGAACATTTATTATTTCTTATCTTTCTTGCTTTTACCTATTTTGACAGGTGTAAGGTGATATCTCATTACAGTTTTATTATTCACCCAAAGAAAATGAAAATACTAATTCGAAAAGGTATAGGCACCCCTATGTTTACTGCAGCATTATTTATAATATCTGATATATGGAAGCAATAATGTAAGTGTCCATTAATAGACAAATGGATAAAAAAGACATGCAGCGTGCATGCACGTGCAAGCACGTGCGTGCACACACACACACACACACGGGAATATTATGCAGCCATTAAAAAGGATGAGATCTTGTCATTTGCAACAACATGGAAGGACCTAAAAGGTATTACACTAAATGAAGTTATACTGAGAAAGACAAAGGCCATATGATTTCATTCATATGTGGAATCTAAAAGCAAACCAAATGAACAAACAAACAAAAGGCAGACTCAGACCTATATGTACAGAAAACAAACTGATGGTTAACAGAGGGGAGGGAGTGGAGGGATGGAAAGAATGGGTGAAAGGGAAATGAGAGGTACAAGCTTTCAATTCTGGAATGAAGAAGTCACGAGAATCAAAGAACAGCCTTAGGACTATAGTCAATGATATTATATTGTGTTATACGGTAACACGGTAGCTACACTTGTGGTGAGCATACATAACATACACAGATGCTGTATCACTATGCTGTAACATTGTGTGTCAACTATACTCAAATAAATAAATAAATAAATAAATAAATAAATAAATAAATAAATAAAATTAATCTCCTGAGTTTAGATGAAGTGAATCTCCCACAGAGCGATGGATCTGCTCTCAGTGCCCTGGTAAAATCAGATTTACAAGCTTGTAAGCTCTCTGATCATCAAGTTAATGAATGCTCTTCTGTAAGGCGCCTTGAAAACCTTTCTCAGGAAGAAAAGCACACTGTCATCCCTGTCAGTTCTCAGTTCAAATGCCACTTCCTTAGCAGACCTTTTCTGATCATTATATCTAAATTAGCTCATCATAGTCACTGTTTATTACACAGATTTATTTTCTTCACGGCACATATTATCTGAGATGATCTTATCTGTCTGCATCTACTGGAATATAAGTTCTATGAGAAACTACCTTGCTAATCAATGTATCTTCCAGCATCTAAAACAACGTGTATATCATAGAAAATAACTTTAAAATGTTAGTTTAATGTTAATTAAATGAAAGATACAAGAAGTATGCCTAGTTTCTGGAAGCATAAGAAGCAATAATTTGATGAGAAGAAAACCTTAGTCATTGTGCCATCCCTAAAATATATCCCGATTTGAAGAGAGAAGGGAATAATTAAAGGATGTGTTTTAAAAAAAGTGTTTATTTTTGAGAGAGAGAGAGAGAGAGAAAGAGAGCATGAGTATGAGCAGGGGAGGGGCAGAAATAGAGGGAGACAGGGTCCCAAGCAGGATCTGTGCTGTCAGTGCAGAGTCCAACATGGGGCTCGAATTCACGTGAGATGGTGACCCTAGTTGAAGTCGGATTTTTAACCAAATGAGCCACCCAGGCACCCCGCTAAATGATGTTTTTTGACTTAACAAATTTTAAAAGTAGTTTTAGCGTACTATTATTTTATTTAGAAATATAGAAAATTGGACCAAAAGCTGAGTGATTGAGTTGAAACAGAAGTCCACGTTATTCAGCCAAACATGAATTTAATATGAAAATTACTCTTCTGTCTTTGCGTTTGCCCTATTCTAGCAAACAGATAACAACAGCAACAATACTGCAAAGGAGAGAAGCAGAAGAGATGCTATCAGTTCACAGATTAAGTACCATAGGAAAATCGTTTAGTATAAGCTGTACTTAGAAATTTTCATTTTATTTTTGTCTTAATTTCACAGTAAATTTATCCAAATTTTATGAAAAACGTGTTACATATTTTGTTAATGTTTTGGTAGTGTGGAACTAACAGGCTCCCAAAAGGCCATTAAAATCCATGTCTTCAACATTCAACATATACTTAGAGAATCTATCATGTACCAGACATTGGACAAGCATCTGGAAATTCAGCAAGGAACATGCCGGGTACTCTCATTGCTTTCATGGAGCTTACAACCTAGAGGACTGCTTTCAGAAATAACTAATCTTCTGTGACCCAGTTACTTCAGTCTTCTTAACAACCTAACTGAATAATCAGAATTTAATTGCTGAACAGTTAACACCTGAAATTTCTGAGTAAGTTTTTAAAATACGCTTGTTAGGTATTTAAAGAGACAAGGAGGAATGGAAAGAGCACTGGCTTGAGGATCGGAAGACTGTTCTTGACCTGACTCTCCTACCTGTCATTGGATAGCTTTGGGCAAACAATACATCCTTGTAGGCCTCTCCTTGGAGATGAACGACTGGGTGACAGAACTTCTTAAGTTTCATCCAGACCTGTGGGTGGCTCTCTGATTTATTCAGTTAACACATTACACATTTATATATGAACAGAAATAAAATGGGGACATGCAGCAAAAAATGATCTTGTGTGAGGACACAGACATCTCTTCTGTACAGACTTCTACTGATTACTCAGTTTTGAAGGAGTATTGCAATGCTTTCTTCACGGCATTAAAAAATATCATCTATCTTTTTAAATGTTTTATTATCCATATTTGAGAGAAAGGGAGACAGAGCATGAGCAGGGGAAGGGCAGAGAGAAAGAGAGAGATACAGAATTCAAAGCAGGCTCCACACTGTCAGCACAGAGCCTGATGCAGGGCTCGAACTCAAGAAGCATGAGATCATGACCTGAGTCTAAGTTGGGTGCTTAACTGACTGAGCCACCCAGGTACCTCCCAAAATATCATCATCTATTTAATCAAAGCTTGACACTTCCTCTTGGGAAAAATTACAACTAACAAGTATGTCTGACACACATTTTTAAAAATGTTTATAATGAATTATATAAAGTAAATTTTATGAGGTGATTGTTTTCCAACCTGAGAGCTTTTACTGTATTTAGACATTTGGACAACCATAGAATTCATCATGTTTCAATATTTGAAATTAGTGTTCAGAAGCTATAAATCAAAATCTACTTTCTTTAATACCTGATTTTTCCATTTCCATCAGTTTGTTGTTATAGGATTAGTATAAATGTTGAACTGGTGTCATTTGTGTTTAAACTAAACACTGAATTATTTGTGGAAAAAATAACAAGGGATGGATGTTGCAAAATTAAATAAAAACATTTCAATGAACAAGTCTAGAGCATTACAAATAGTAAATCAAATAGTAAATTTTGATGTTTATTTCAAAAGGTTACTTTTTATCTAATAACTTTACTTTCCTAAGAAAGAATTATATGAACAAAAAATATACCTGAGCTGTTTTTGTTGTTTTCTTTCTGTTTTAACCAATTCCAAATTCACCCATTAGAAACCCAGGGATAAATCATTTATATAGATAATAATGCTTATTAATGTTATACATCTTTAAAAGTGTTCTTAAAACACTGAAGTGATTTACAGCTAAAAAAAAAAAAACATTAGAATGCACAGCAAATGCTTTTCGATGTAAAGAATGATAAAATTCCTTAACTTTAATAAGCCTGTCTATATCTACTAAATAGTCTTTCCAAAATTAAACAAGAGTAGAAGAATTATAGATTTTTTTTTCCTGGTGTTGTTAAATTAAAAATTTTTTTTTCTCCCATTTTTGTTGGCATTTCTTTTTTTCTTGTTTGGGCAGAATTACAAACAGGAAAGCAGAGTATGAGGAAGTTTTAAATAATGGGAAAAACACATTATTTAAGCTCCTTTGAATTTAAAATAAGAACATTTTTTCCAGTTATCAATTCGGTGTTTTTTTTATTTTAAAAAGAATCATTAGACCATTCTTTTACTGTTGCTTACCTAATTCTTTTCCTAAGGATAATGAAGTCTTACTATAATAGAATACAGATCTTAAGAAATCATCAGTTTATCCCAGAACAGCTGGTGTTTCGATCATACCAGAAACACATCTTTTCACTTAGAATATCAAAAAAGTAGAGTCGACACTCTTGGTAACAGGTTTTGGGCAATAAGTTCAAACTAATATACACAACTATTTAAATCATCAAAAATCCTAACTTTAAATGCATATATTCTCTTTTCATTGATTACAGTTATTACTTAGATCTTGATTGGTAACTAAGGAATTCTAAGGAATTTCTGGGAAAATGGCATGAATGGAATAAGCTACTATTTTGGAAATGATTGATTTATTTCAATTCAATAAATATTTAATAAACATCTATTAGGTGGCAGAAACCTAGAAATGATAGTTCTCTGTGGGATCCCAATGTTTCTATTATATAAATTGAGAATAATTTTCCTAGAAGAAACTCTAACAGGGTAGGTGTGCAACTACAACTCCAAAGTAGGACATATCCATGAATCAAATAAGCTAAGTAACTTTTACTGTTTTCAAATTCTTATTAATATTTGTCGGCATCATTCTCCATTTGTCTTGCCATCAGATAAGCCACGACACACACAAAGGTTTGAAAAAAAGCATAAAATTAAGAAAAACAAAATTAAGAAATTCATTTCTGTTAACATTTTAAAATTGTTTTTACAACAGAGTAAGATCATTCATTTGGTTTTAATAGTGAAAGGCAGGGTTTACTGTAATCATAGTTTGAGAAGCACTAAGGCCACCACATAGTTACTGTAAGACGGAACAAAAAAAGGTCAGAGGAGGCTATGTGTCCTGTGAGTACTCTGCAAGTTACATAACTTTAAGTAAATCACAGAACTTCTTCTGGTCTCAGGTGCTAGAGTGGAGGGGTAGAGATGTACCAGACCACATAATTTCTAGACACCTCGTAGCTGTAATTTGTAAAAGATATACATTCATTCAAAATTAACTGTAGGTTTACCTCAGTAGAGGAAGAGATAAGGCAAGTATTTGTAATGTGAAAGCAAATGCATGGTAAGAGTACTTAAAGCTATGAATATACGGATCAGGAGGAGATCTAACATTCTGAAGTTCCAACATTGTCTGCAGAAGGCGCACACCACTTCAAGGACGAGGAAGACTTTTTCTCCCCATTATCAACTCTTGCGATTATCTTAAAAAGTGATTCAAACTCACTAATTACAAAGTAGGATCCAAATTTGGTAATTTTTTTTTAAATTTTTTAATGTTTATTTATTCTTATGAGACATAGAGGCAGAGCGTGAGCAGGAGAAGGGCAGAGAGAGAGGGAGACACAGAATCTGAAGCAGGCTCCAGGCTCTAATGAGCCGTCAACACAGAGCCTGATGTAGGGCTCGAACTCACAGACCGTGAGATCATGACCTGAGCTCAAGCCGGCCGCTTAACCAACTGAGCCACCCAGGCTCCCCAGTAATTATTTTAAGCTAAAGATAAAACAAAAATGAAAGTGTGGAAGGTATACTTTTTAACTAATTCTAGCCTAATAAGAGAAGTAGTTCTTAAAAAGAACTGAAAGTTGGGTGCCTGGGTGGCTCAGTTGGTTAAGCATCCAACTTTGGCTCAGGTCACGATTTTGCAGTTCATGAGTTCGAGTCCCATGTGGGGCTCTGTGCTGACAGCTCAGAGCTGGAGCCTGCTTCAGATTCTGTGTCTCCCTCTCTCTGCCCCTCCTCCACTCACACTCCAACCCTCTCTCTCTCTCTCTCTTTTCCCCCACCCTATAAAATAAATAAACATTAAAAAAAAAGAACTGGAAGTATCCCATGACAGACTCAGCTGCTTTGTGAAACACTTCTTGATTCAAGACTTGTTCAAATGATGAACTAATTATTGAAGATGTGTGAAGGGTCATCATTCTCCTATCCTCTAACTAATGCCTACAAATTTTTTAGGAGTCATCTTAAGCACAGCCACCTCCAGAAAGCCCTCCTCGGAGTTTCAGTTTGATTTGGATATCACTGTGCATATTTGCATCCTGGGGTTATATTCAAAGAGTTTAAATAAACAAAAATCTAACACATTTAACAAGTGGTACTGCAGACCCAATAACTAAAGCATGGTCATGAAAGCCTTTGATTAATTGTCAGACATTAAATTATTGGATGTTGGAAATGCCAAAATGGCCCTGGGGGGAAGGATGGAAACACTGAGTAATAAAGGGGCACTTGAGGCACTGGCTAGTAACCAATGGCAAGGAATAGTTTTAATGTTTACTAATATATATCTTCTGAATATCAGCTTTGTCTCATCAAAACATCTGTCAGGATGTGCTACAATTTATAGACCATTTTTTATTTATTATTTTTATGTCTCCCACCTAATAGTAAAATCCTTAAGAGAAGAGACTATATCTAATTTTCTTTATATCCCCAAGAGTTAGAATAGTGCCTAACACAAAATAGGCACTCGGTAAATACTGGTTGGGCTCATATGTCAACTTAGAATTAAATGGCTTTTACAATTTAAAATTATATAATTGTAATTTACAGTACATTTGCCATCTTAAAGTTCTCAAGGATGTGATACAGTGGGCATGTAATTTTACAAGATATTGGAACTAAAACACTTTTGAGTTCTTAAGAAAACAAAGCATTTTATTATAGTAAGTTTCAAATAGAGGGCAATGAGACTCGCTAATCTGATTCATTCTAAAAATGTCATCGTAGGTATTTTCAGCGTGGTTGTAAACATGACACAGATGGGAAACTAAAACAACAAAGTTATCTGATATTGAGATTTTCAAAGTTTATTTATTTAGGGGCGCCTGGGTGGCTCAGTTGGTTAGGCGGCTGACTTCGGCTCAGGTCATGATCTCACAGTCTGTGAGTTCGAGCCCCATGTCAGGCTCTGTGCTGACAGCTCAGAGCCTGGAGCCTGCTTCGAATTCTGTGTCACCCTCTCTCTCTGCCCCTCCCCTGCTCATGCTTTGTCTCTCCTGCTCTCAAAAATAAATAAAACATTAAAAAAATTTTTAAAAATAAAGTTTATTTATTTTGATAGAGAGACAGAGTGAGCAAGTGGGGAAAGGGCAGAGAGAGAGAGAGAAAGAGAGAAGGAGAAAGAATTCCAAGCAAGGTCCACACCGCCAGTGCAAAGTCCAATACAGGGCTCGAACTCATGAACCATGAGATCATGACCTGAGCTGAAACCAAGAGTCAGATACTCAACTGAGCAAGCCACCCAGCCATCCCTGACATTGAGATTTTTATCAATGTTGAGTCAGCAGAAGTACTTAATACTAGGCCTAATCTCCTGAACCCTAGCCACAAATATTGCATACTATATTATACTAAAGAACAATTTAAAATGTTTCTTTTCTATATTATGGTTTAAAGAGAATTACACATTTGCTCTAATCCAAGGGTTGTACATATGATGAACACTGCCATCTGAAATATATGAATACCGACTTAATTATAATTCTATTTCTTACCAAGAACACCATTGCTATGAGAAATAAACCACAGTGCCTGGCTTCCAATCAACCAAAGATACATCAGCTTAGTAGAGATGGACTACAAAATCTAGAAAGTTATAGATATTATTTTTAAAGTGAAACGAACTATAAATTCATGACATGAGAGTTCAAGGTTCAATGACCATATCTATCACCTACATTCACAGGGGAAATATATGAGAAAAGAGAAAGCACTCTCATTTGAGTACCTGAGGTGCAATAGCAGAAGAAATAGTCTGAAAGGAGGGAGAGTTGTCTCATCATCTGAACACAGAAAAAAAGGATAACTGCTTGTATATTTATTTAGTATTGGTATTCCTATAGATTCTATGGTAGGCAAAATGAAAAAGAGGGAATGGTAGCAAAAACAGGTGTGAAAGTGTTTCGAAAAAGTTGCAAATTCATTTTGGTTTCTGTGCCCTCCACTTACGAAAAGAGGGGGAAAAAAAGAATTGGAGTTATAGACAGAAAATGCAACAATAAAAACAAGTTCACAGATGCAGAAAAAGAATGATTTGGAAAAAAATGAATTGAGGGGGTCAGGTCACAAAGTAGCATATATAAATTAACATATGGTATATAGGAAGCTATAGGAGAAACAGTTTATAGTTTTATGATGTCCATCAGATAAAAAGTCTGTTGCATAGGTATAAGAAAGCTTTTCCTGATGCACAAATCTAAGTGAAAATCTTCCCATGGGTCCTCATTAAAGGAACACCCGGTTTAATTTAGTGAACCATATATCCTAGGAATAGTATGTTTTTTATGAACATTTCTTTTTAAATTCTTCAATGCAGAGTAATGATATAATGCCAAAGCAGAGCTTAATAAAAGCAACTGCACCATGGTATAAGCATGGAATATGATGATATCTGCCTCATCCAGGGATAAAATTGTGAAACCTTTACGCATGTTTAGACATAGAGTAATGAGAGATGAATATTCACTTTGCAACTGAGCATTTGACAGAAACTGAGCTTTTGATAACAATTTTGATAACAGCAGAGTTCAGATTTTATATAATTTGACAAGAACATGGAAAGTAGAAATTATATATTGCTTATTAGATGGAGAAGGAATCAACAAATATTTATTGAGCACACAATGTGTACCAGGCACCATTTTAACAAAGAAACAGATTAAGTACCAATAAATTATACTATTTCCATGTTTACTGTAGCTAAAGAAGCCCTATACAGGATAAAAATAAACATGTTAAGGGTCACAGAGAATATCTGTAAACTTATCCTTAAGGTTGTTAATTAATTTTCTTCAGATAGCAGAGCTGCCACATTTAAGTAAAAAAGTTTTCAAACCTTAAGTACGAATTATAAATCTCCATGCCAATATAAGAAATATATCCAAGAAATGTAGTTTTATAAGAAGGTAGATAAGCTACTCTGTATGAAAAGGAGGCATGAGATGGTATATGAAAAAAAAAAAAAAAAGAAAAAAAAAGCTTTTTCTGACTCTTTTCCTTGCCTGTTACTCAGATGTCCCTCCTTGGTCCCCCAAACATTCACAGCACAAAGGTTACTGAATGGGAATTTGAGGAGTCCCAAATAACTAAGATAGGAATTATATCCTCCATACTAGACATCTGATATCGTGTATGGCATAGAACATCTATGAAGGGAAGGAAGGGAGAGAGGAAAGGGAGGAAGAGAGGGAGAAAAGAAGGAAGGAAGTAGGTAGGAAGGAAAAAGAACTGAAAAACTGTCTCTTAATGCAAGGATTATCTGTTTTTCTAATTTAACTCTGATCATTTCTTTGAAATAAAAAAATAATAAATTATGTTAACATATTTTTAAAGGCTGTCTTATGCTGTCCTTAACATACATGTTAAGTTAGGTTAAATAGTAACAATGCCTATTTTGAACAATATTTAATGAACATGTGCCTCTTGCTATTCTTACTAGCGGTGATACAACAGAAAACATCCTTTCTAGTAAATGTTATATGATAGAAAAGGTGAACTATTATACTTGTGATTTTTCCTCAATCTGTCTTTGGCCCGTTCTTAAAGGAGAATAAAGTATTTCTTTTTGCATTACCCTCTAAATTAAAGCATCATGTGTATAGGAGCAAAGTCAAGGGTTAAGATCCTTTGTAAGCCAGAGTGACTTAACTTATTTCTTGGCTACATGCTATTGATTACAAGAAGCCCAAAATATGTGAATGAATTGGCACAAATATGTCACTACTCCTAGGAAAGCTTTCAAAGCAAGCTAGCTTTTCCTATTGTTTGGGATAGGAGGGGGATAGGAGAGGGATAGGAGTGTCTGAGGGATAGGAGTGTCTGTCCATTCAAACAACCTTCTTAAAGTCTTACCTTCAAAACAGATTTTTGCCTGGCTAGGTGTTTCAAAATTAAAACTGCTATAGACAAGATTTATATTTGTGGTATATGGTTTATCTTTCAGGCCTAACCTATTTTAAGAATTGAGTTATGCACCGAGAGAGCCTCAATTTTTAAATTATCATGTTAGAACCAATTACTTGCACAGTATTACACGGAGAAATGTTAACCAAGATCTTCGAAGGCTAATTTCCTATTGTATTAATACAGCCAAAGTTGCCAATACATTCCCAGGATAATTTATCTGCCAACTAAATAAACTTTCAGAAGACCTAAGAAAGAAAATCATATTTACAAGTATGCCAACTTCAATTTCAAGGTCCACAAAGAGATCACAGAAAAAGGTAATAGAACACAAAATCACTTTTACTTTTGTTGGAATGCAACAAACTAAATCAAATCTTCTTGATCTAGATATTGCCAGATATATGTGAGGAGGGAAATTAAAAAAAAAACATATACATAGAAACACTGATATATTCCATACTTTTCAAAAACAACAAATCTGTGCCTCAGTAAAATATAACACTCCAGCTTTATCAAGCTCAACCCCACAAGTTATTCTTGGAATGAATTATATGGTATCTATCACAGCATGCTTCCTATAAGTATTCTTAAGAGAACTAACTATGTAATGTACACCAGTCACAAGTCTTTAATCTATGCATAACAGCATCAAATGTAGAAAATATGTCCATATAGAGTATATCTACCAGTTAGAGCTTAATGTGATTCAATGTGATCATCACTGCAACTTCAAAACTGGAAAACAAATGTATGTAATAGAATAACATTTGCTTTAATTGTCCCACTTTATGTGTTCTACTTAATTGCCAGAAGATATTATTTCTCTTCATTTAAATAATTTTCTGTTTATGTGAGTTTTATTATTTCATAATCACATCTTAAGTGTTATGATTTGAAAAATATACATAAGTATCTCTTAAATCTGGATAAAATTTTTAAGGAAAGCATTGTCTTTGGAAAATAAAAATTCTATCAAGAACGGAATAGGATACATACAATAAATAACCATAGCTGTTTTATGATATTATACTCTTGGTCTCTTATTTCTCTTATGGCTACTTTGCTGGCCTTCTTTCCATGCCTGCCCTCCTCTCTCTCTTTCTCTCTCTCCCTCTCTCTCTCTCACACACACACACACACACACACACACACACACATGCACACACAGGAAAGTTCTGTGAATAATACTCTTCTCTTTAAAATCCACGTTTAAGTTCGGGGTGCCTGGCTGGCTCAGTCAGTGGAGTGTGTGACTCTTGATCTCAGAGCTGTAAGTTCAAGCCCTGCATTGGGTGTAGAGATTACTTAGGAATAAAAAATCCTTAAAAAAATAAAATAAAATCAACATATTTTCACTAGTGATATTTCCTACTTCCATTATCACCACTATGTAAATTAATCCTAAACTCCTCTAGCTATGACATCCAGACCATGTTTTCAACTGCTCCTAAATATCTTTTATTATCTCTCAGTAATAAGTCAACATATCCAAATCAGACTGCGCCTTAATAAAACTTAGCATCTAGTTATTGAGTTCATCCTAAGGACCAAGGACAGTTATAAGCTTTTTACATATATAATCCCATTTAATCCTCATACCTGCTCTCAAAGAGCAGGAAAACTTGCCTATAATCGTATACCAAATAATTAGCAAAATTGGCATTTGGAGTTCACAAAGCTCTATTGCTTTAATCCTTCCAGTATTCCCTATCTCAGTAAACCATGTTACCAGTCTACCAACTGCTGAGGATGAAAATTTCAGAGAAAACTACTTTTTCTCAGCCTATCTACCAGAAATCAAGACTTGTTACACAGAGGAGGCAGCTTTTCTTAAGACAAAGAGGCTATTACCATGGATGTGCAAGGCCATAGGACTCATGCCACACAATAAAATAATGTTCAGGGGCCCAAGTCATGAATATGAAATAATAAATCATTCCATGTTCTATTATCCAAGACATGGCTTGCCTAGCTATGCAAGTATCCTTGAATTTCCAGTTGTTTTTGTTGGAGAAAGACATTGTGTTTCAAAGCATTTCATCTGCAGTGTTTAAGTGACACTAGTGGACAGTGACAGCTAGTTTATGCACATAAAGACTACTGCAATCTATGGAAACTTTATAACAGTTCTGTATCTACGGTCTGTGCTCTTGTGAATATCAAATACTCAAGTTTGGATCAATTAGATCACAATTTTAGCCAATTAAAAAAATCTTAAGATGATCAGAATTGTGAAGATTAGAGTAGTTGGTGTATATGAGTTACTGAGACTTAGTAACTAACTTGTAAGTGGTGGCTGATGTGTTGCTTTACAAGTAGCATGGATTAACTGAAACACTGATGCTTCCACAGTTTGACAAATAGCAAAGTAAAATGTCTAGATAAGAGAGACTTTAGCAAAAATTAGTAGAAGATGTCAAGTAAATCCATCCCATAGCTTTTTATTAGATTACCCACTAGTCAGAAAATATTTTAAAATTGTATTTATGAATTTGGAATTTTATGTGTGAAAATTATGTGTGAATAACATGTAAAATGGGCTGCTTTAAAGAAAACTACTGAGACCTTATTTAAGGTGTTTAAAATTCAAACTCAATTATCAAGGCAAAATATTTCAAAAACTAAATCAGACAAACCTGGGAAAAATTTGAAACTTTCCTCTTGTAAGACTTTTACCTAGGGATTTTAGAACTTCCACTGAAATTATAGTAATCTTCCCCTAACTGTAAATTCCCCTCATGTGAAAATAAGTAGATATATATTTGTGTACATTTTCATCACTGTAAGAATTCTTGATAAAATACATGTGAATCGTGACTGACTCCAAATTAAAAAAAAAAATGGTAGTTACAGTGTAAGCCATTTATTCAACAGGCATTTCTTAAGTGCCATGTACTTTGTGCCATGGATTCTGCTAGGCCCTCAGGGTGAGGGACAGACTCTCAAATCTGCACATTAGCCAAAAGCAGCTTATAAAGAAAATAGCCCTTGAAAATCTTTTTATTTAGCCAGAAGGTACACTATGCATTTTGTGATACCCAACCCCAAACAGTAACTGGTAAGAACAGGAATATTTAAGAACCAACTAAATTAGACCAAAGGAAAAACAGAATGCCTATATAAACATTAAAAACCATTCTGTATTTAAGAAAGCCATTAAATCCCTGCTCTAAGAATGGAGAATGGGTGGAGAATTCTAAAGGTTCCTGCCTTTCTGCAGAGTTTACTCAATTGCCTGATGCATGTTAGAATAAGTAAGAAAATGTCGTGTGAGGATTAAGCAAAATAATGGCAAAGCTGTAAAGAGTGAGGATCTGAATTTAGTACATTGATTAAATGTGTGTATGTTACAACTACAACACAGCAGAAAGATAATCCCAGTCTCTGCTTTCAGAGCTGGAACTAATAGGGATGAGGCAAAAGAGCCACCTAGGGTACAAGAGTTAAGGAGACTCTAACTCTTAGGGTCACGCACTGGTCGACTGTGCATTTGCAAGACACAGAGTGAATGCCTTCTTAAATTTTGTGACCTAGGTACTAACATTTTATACCAACTTTCCCAAGGGACAGAACAGTTCTCCACATTCCTTACTTTCACGGGGTATAGGGACTGCAGCCATTTGTTTTGCTAAAGATTAACCTATAAAGATGTATGTGTTTTCTGTATACCCCTTCATTGAAACGATAAACGTAAAATGAATTAACAAGTATTTCACCGGAACCACAGGGGAAGAATATTGGAAAAGTTTCATGGAGAGAGGAATTACCCTCTATTTTAATATACGCACATGATATGAAAGACGTTACGGACTTTCTCTTTGATTGGGGCGCTATTCTTACTAGTTTATTTTAGTGAATATAAAAATAGGCATTATATACACATTTACTTAAATATACTTTTGCATTGATTGACTTATAATTCTAGTTTCCTATAAGGTCTTAACTTCTAAAAGCAAATTCCCCTACTGTGAGAGTTTTTAAGAATATAAACATATATTGTTGATGTCAGAATACTTTACACAAATCACTGATACATGAATCACCGTCTCTCAGCAGATTGTAAACTACTGAGTTAAATGAAACATCATAAGAAAACTGTCATGAAATTCCAATGCTATTCTTCATTTTTCCTGATATGTTTAGGAGTTGAGTCTTACTTATCTTAGCATTTCCTGTAACAGATAATGTCTTTCATGGAGTAGCCATTTAAAAATGTAAGAAAAAAATCCTTAATTCTTAATAGAATATTTGTGTTCTATAAAATTAGAACATTTAAAAACAATATTTCTACAGAACGACAAATAATTTTATAGTCTTTTTAGTAAAAATATGGTTATCAGATCTATATGCTCATATATCCAGCTGATAACAAAGCTGATTAACTCAGGGTCAATTTATTTAGGTCTACGAAAGACTATCTTATTTTTATAGTATTGGCATTAAAATGATATCACTTCTTAGTCAAACACAATTAGACTCTCCTATAAATGCTAATCATCTAATAGTGGTGTTTTAAATGTACTATTTAACTTATGTTAAAAAGATTTCTAACAATCAAGCTGATGTACTAAAAAATAGCATGTTTCAAACAAATATACAATAAGAGAACCTCAGGAGTGAGCCAGAATACTGAGTATCTAGTGTTTGATGTTTACCAGTACTCATACCATTGAGTGTCTAGTACTCAATATTTATTCATACTCTGTTTAAAAACATTGACTTGTTCATGAAAAATGTTAGCAAGAGATGCTCTAGAGAGAGACTTAATCTGTTTAGTTATATTATGAAAAAAGAAAAGATTATATTACAACTTCCAATATAATCTCCCCCTTTCCTCACCTCAACTATGTTCCTCAAATTTTACCTTTGGAGACTCCTTTTGAATATCTTTTTAATAGAGTTAACACAAACTCGTTAAGTCTTGCCTTGTGGCTAAATCGGGGATCAGACGAGAGCCAAATGTGAGGGTGGTTTTTGTGATGTGGGATAAGCATGTATGTGTGAGTGTGTGCTCATGTGTATGTGCCTATTAACTCTTCAAATAATCCAGGAAAACAGAAAAATGCTGAGTGGGAGTTTTGTGGGCAGAACTCGCCACGGAACAGAACCTTTGCTGTGCATTACTAGTTAGTGAATTTCCAAAGGTTGCTGCTGTACAATGAAGCTACAGTTTACAGAAGGCCACCCTCAGAAAAGTGTGTGCGCGCACACGTGTGTATGCAGAAAATAAATAAATAAATATATATTTGTAGCATCTCTATTGATTAACATTTTCCCTTCCTGGAAACAATCTTCAAAAAACGGAGGTTTCTGGCATTTAAATTACTGGGTAGTATTTAACTAATAAACTAAAAAATACTCTGGAGTCTGGATGACAAGGTCAAGAAGGAGGGTGTAATTTAAGAGTCTGAACCGTACTGATATGCAGCTCCATTCAGCCACATAAAAGGGAGTCTGGAAAACCCCTAACTGTTACCTATCGATACCCAATCGTCTACCAAATCCTTTTAACTACAACTCAGTTATGATGAATACTTTTAAACTACAATGAATCTACAGTGTTTACAACTCAAATTATATATTGCTATTTCATCCAAAGTCCTTTTGCCTAAAGTCTTGCCTGGCAGCTGAATTCTTTCTTTCTTAGTAGTATAAAGTGTAATGCAACATTGAACAAAGCCTCTCAGAACACAATAAGATAGCGATGGTCAATGGAGAAAAGCAGGGAAAGTAAATGTATCATTATTCTAAAGACTTTTAAGTATCCCTGGAGGATAAATTTCAGGGAAAGGGTAAAAGAAAAGTATATTTGAATGAGTAGTCAGATTTCATAAGTCACCAAGCAGTCAAAGGGCACATAGTCATAGCTGAGCTGCATAGCTAACACTGAAAAATCATATCAAGGAGTTTAATGACAGGGAGAGGTGGAGAACAGGCAGGCAAAAAACAGGAGTTATCACTGGTCCTGGAATTTTCATATTCCACTGGGCCTAACTAGGAACTAGGTAGGAGGGATTAAGTCTGGATTAAGCTCTCAAACTGTATTTAGCTCCTAAGCTGGATCTCGTAAATGAAGACCAATTGTTCCTGACTGCAAAATGATAGGGTTTTACAATTCTAATGCATAAAATAACTAACTGAAAACTACCTAAAGAGATCAGTAATATAGTAATTTCCATTCTAATTTAGTGTGCTTATTCATTGTTATACAGTATTGTGTGTGTGCATGCGTGTGTGTGCGCATGTGTTTAAACATTTTCCACATTGCAAAGGTTTAAGGTGTATTTATAAACACATGGGAGAAAGTGGAGCTAAGCAGATAAGCTTAGCTCTACGATATTTTACAATAGATACCTTTAAAGAGAAATTAGTAAATATATTTTATACTTCTTAAAGAAAGCAAAACACAACTCTAACTTGAATGTAAAATCTGAAAAATAATACAGCTTCAAAGTGGTCTTAATCACCACCAGATGCTTAATCAGTTTAAATCATATTATGAGAATGGATTCCTGATGCCCTCCTGTTCTTGTGGTACCTTAATTGTTTGAACCCTCCTAAACTAAAAGCATCATTTTTCTCGTTGTTGTTTTTTGCAGGCTAGGTATTGGCACAATCAGATTAATAGAGATATGAAAACTCTTAAATTTTCTCTTTAATATTATTTGGGCAGTGGTTCCAAAATCTGCTTTTAAAGTATCGAGGATACAGATAAGTTGTGTCTTGGCCATAGAATATGCTCTTATTGAACCCATCAGGATTGTGGGTACCCTGGCCAAATTCCTTAATTATAAAGCAGTGATGGGACCACTGGGTCTCAGTTTTTTTCCTGGGGAAAAAAAAAAAAAAAAAAGACTGCATACTGAAAATTCTGCTTCCGGTCCTAATGGATTTGTGAACAAACAAACAAACAAACAACAACAACTCCACCTCCACAAGTGAGAGGGGATTGTATATACTTACCTTTGGTTTAGCAGTTCTGGGGTAACTCCTGAGACCTCTAAAACTATGGCACTGTTCTAGGGAAGTCCGCAAGTATAAGAAATATGCTGGGGCTATAAAGACATTTTACAGCACTTCTCTGTCAAATCCCTTCAATCACTTTCACTTCTTTCAGTAAGGGACACTGTACCCTCTAGGCGATCTTTACCTCTCTGAACTCACTCCCTTCTAGCCTCTTCCTGGCTCATTGCATTCCAGCCACACTGGCCTCCGTACTGTCTTCAAACTGCCAGGTCCTTTGCACTCTGTTGTCTGATTGGAATGATAGTCCCCCAAATATCCAAATAGCTCACTCCCTCACTACCTCGAGTCTTTGCTCAAGTGTCATTTTCTCCGGGAGGATTTATAAACTCATCCTTCCCTACATTTCCAAATCTCCATCTTCTGCTTTAATTTTTTTTCCTAATACCACTTATTTTTATCCAACAAACTATATATTTTACCTATTTATTACATTGATTATCATGCTCATCTCATTGGAGACCCATAAATTTGGGGGTTATCCTCTGCCGTACCTCCTGTATCTAGAACATTGACTTGGGTGTGGCAAGCATTCAACGAAGTTTTATTGACTTGGATTAAATGAAAGGATCTAATTATTTGTTCTGTCTGCCAAAAATACAGAATTCTTATCTTTCCCTTTCCTGTGGCTGCCATTTTTAAACAATGAGAATTAAGGGTTTATATCCTTAATAGAATCAGAGGCAAAATGTAGATGGCATTCTGAAGTTTGGGTGTCCCTTTCCATTTGGTTAATCTCACTTAGTGCATACAAACTTTGTACATGTATATTTGAGTACATATGTATCCTCAGGTATGCATTAGACTTACATATATATATATATATATATATATATATATATATATGTATATATATACATAATAGCAATATTCCATTTTTCATCCCAAACATTGCAGAAGAATTGAAAAAAAAAGTAGGCCCTTAAAATCACACACATATTTAACTTTAAAGCTCTAATCAATTATTCTTCTGACTATGATGATGCAATTCTGCTCAAAGGCAATAATAACACATAAAACTGCATTTAAGAAATAAAACTTGAGGACTCCCTGGGCAGTTCAGTCACTTGGGTGTCTGATTTTGTCTCAGGTCATGATCTCAAGGCTCATGAGTGGGAGCCTTGCATTGGGCTCTATGCTGACAGAGCCTGCTTGGGATTCTGTCTCTCCCTCTCTCTCCTCCCCTCCTTGGTTCTCTCTCTCTTGCTCTCAAAATAAATACATAAACTTTTTTTTTTAACTTGATAAACTGAACAAAATTATTAAAATAATATGGGACACTTTTTTAAAGCAAATAAATAATTATTAGAATTTCGATAACATTTAAATTATTTGCAATAAAATCATTTTCAAAATTTTGATCTACAAAAAGCAAATATATACACAAATTTTTATAACAAATCTATTGTATAAAAAGAGGTATACTTGTACTGCTTAGCCAAAATAGAAACTTCAACATTACTAATTCAAAACCAAGTCTGGCTCATGAAAATAGTCACTGTACTATCATTAGAAGCCTTCTTTTCTCCTCTTTGACCACAGTAAATACTTATGAAAAGGTCTCATCTATTTAGCTTTCTGAGGGCTTCACTGCCCTCTTCCCTCTCCAACTACCAGGAACTCTATGAGAATATTTTGGTAAAATCATTCATTCTGTATTATTTTCTTCCAGTGGATAAAAGTGTAAGGAGTAAGGTTACGAAGTTTGAGCCATTTTTACTTTTTCTTGCCCATTAATTTTGCAGAGATAACTCTAAAGATACTGATATAATAATAGCGTAATAATAGGGTCTGTTTAAAAGTTAAAGTTAGAAGTTTCTTTCTGACGCCCATAAATTAATAACGATGAAATGTTAATGCCCTAAGAATGATAATGAGCTTCCAGGGGCACCTGGGTGGCTCAGTTTGTTAAGCATCTAACTCTTGATCTTGGCTCAGGTCATGATCTCATGGTTTGTGGGATCAAGTCCGAGAACTCTGCACTGACAGCACAGAGGCTGCTTGGGATTCTCTCTTTCCCTCTCTCTCTCTGTTGCAACTGACTTCAGCTCAGGTCATGATCTCACGGTTTGTGAGTTTGAGCCCCACATTGAGCTCTCTGCTGTCAGCACAGAGCCCAGTTTGGATCCTCTGTCCCTCTCCCCCTCTCTCTGCCCTTCCCCTGATCTCTCTCTCTCTCTCTCTCTTAAAAATAAACAAACATTAAAAAAATTATCAAGAAATATAATAATGAGGGGCACCTGGGTGGCTCAGTTGGTTAAGGGTCTGACTCTTGATATTGGCTCAGGTCATGATCGCATGGTTCATGGGTTCAAGCCCCACATCAGGCTCTGCACTAACAGGGTGGGACCTGCTTGAGATGATCTCTCGGCCTCTCTCTCTGTCCCTCTCTCTGCCCCTCCCACTCTTTCTCTCACCCTCAAAATAAAATAAATTTTAAAAAATGATAATGAGCTTCCAAAATCAACACTATAATCCCTTCTCCCCGACAATTTAGCCAAATCTTTCTAAGATGCTTGATTCTTTTCTGAACAAAGATATTGTAGGAGTGGACATGAAACAGGTAAGCACCAAAACCCTCAGCAATTTCAGCTAGGGGTAAAGTCTGATAAAGCAACCAAAAGAATAATATGGGGTTTAAAACTTCTTCACAGGGAAGAAGTTTCCACAAGGACCTTAAACAAGAAGTGTGGACATGAACCAGCTACTAAATAGTTTATTCTAAAAGGTAACTTCAGTATTTCTCAATTAATACTTTTGTTGTTTTTTTGTGAAGTACGCAATAAAAAATCTCTTCTGTATTATTAATATGAACAAAGTTTATCCAACAGAAAATTACAGGCAGTGTGCAAGAGAAGATTCGGCAGATTATAACAATGCATGTTTCTGTTCGAAACAACCATCTAAAGTATAACAACCTATTTTATCTATGGATATCTAAAGCTGGACATACTGAAAATCATATTAGATAATAAACTAGACTGCTTTTTGTTAAGATAATTTCAAGTCAATCCTCTAAAGGTACTGAATGTAAATATAAATTTTTTTTAAAATATGTCAGTGGCATAAAAAGCAGTGCACTTAAAAGAACTGAAACATTTTTAGAGTGAGATCTAAAATGTCAGTGAGAAAAACGGAGAATGTCATGATACTTTCTCAATTCTGGTATCAAACGCTGATAAGGCTTTTTATGAAGTTGTGTCAATCCATTGCCCAAACACACTAAGAACTTCACAAATATTTGCTAATAAACGGACGCACCACTGTCAGATGGATGAACCACAGGAATGAACATAGTGAGAAGAGTTCTTAAAATGTAATCGTTGATGACAAGTAAGATACGACAACACTGAGAAATTGGGACATGAATGATATGACATGAGTTAGCTATCACTTTCCTGTATAAAACAAAACTTCTGCATCCGAATGTGCAAGGGGTTAAGAACCTATACCACTATATGGATGGAGAGCAGAAAATTTTAGTCTTACTGCTTTTATACCTGTCATATCAAATGCTGCTCTAAAGCACTGCCTTCCCAGAAAAAGAATACTGTTGCTGTTCACATGATGAACTATGTTTACAATAGGAACCGCCCTGAAAGAGGAAGGAATATCACTATACACACAAGTATTCTCATCAGAAATTTCTTTAAGAGTATCATATACAGCTTTTGTGACCTTCCTTATCTGTAAAAATGGGATAATTTTACCTTGTAGGACTATAAAATTAAATGAGATAATAATGCAAAACACTTAGTTTATTTGGAGAACTTGTTAAAATGCAAACATATTGAAAAGCACTCCGTGTTATTACGAGGCCGTTAGTGAGGCACTGGACCACAGTGAGAAATACTACTGTAGGGAATCGCTATACTTGTCACATCCAATTCCTCATTGGGCTTATTTTCCAAAAAAAGCAGATGGGAAGTCTCGCCAGAAGCAGGAGGTGTTACCCAGCTTCCCTATAGCTCCTGGGTCAGCTTTACAACACCCAAACCTGGTGACAGCATGACAGCAAAACCCAGTGGACAGGATTTGCTGGTCACGACAGAATTGGGGACCTAGCGTAATTATAATACAGTGGTCGATAAAAAGAATGGGGAAAGGAAAGGGGACGGAAGGGAAGAGGAGGAGAAGATGGAAGAGAGCATGAAAAAGAAGAACAAAAAATAAAAAAATAGTGTGATAATTTTAAGGCCTTGCTCCAATCTTCTAAATCAACAGAGTTTACAGATTTTTTGGAAGTGGTTGGTTGTCAGCGCACGGTAGTAACTCAACCACAACCAACCGCTAACTTATCCAGTGGCTTGTGTATCACGCGAAATCTCTGGAGAGTAAGCCCACATTTCTACTGCAGGGATTCTTTCAAAAAATATATCTTTTGTTGGTGAAATTTTAAAACTCAGCTTGATACAGTCAAACATTACACTGCAAGATTTCTCACCTTTTATATACAAAATTTTCACTTTTTTTGCAAAGCATGAATTTTTACACCTAAGATTTTTTCCACACTTTTAAACTCTTTATTTTATCAACCTTTATTTACCAAAAAAAATGTAGGTGACGGTGATTACTATTAGGTAAATTAAACTGCAGAGAAACTTGGGTTTAGATTCCACTTCTATTGCTGATTTCAAATGTAAATGGTCCTCAGGCTTTCAGTTGCACTGATGAATTTTATCATAGGGAGAAACAAATCAAGTATTTTTGTGCATTTAACCATTAGTGCTACTACCAAGTCCTAGCATTTCTATGGAAAGAAGATGGCCTTCAGAGAGAATCCACCTTTCACCTATGAAAGAGAAAAGCTTTCTTCTAGGAAATGCATGCTACAACCATAAAATTCAAAATATCAGACATGGAACAAACTTAAAGGGACATTTAATTCTCTTCCTTCATTTTTTAAGCACATGAGATTCAATTCAGAGTTTTATAACAAAGCATGGGTATACGCCATGTGATTTAGATTACAAACACTAGTCGCTCACATTCCCCATATGTTTACTAACTCTGCAGTCTTCTATCTCAAAATACAATACATTTATAAAACATGGTTTACTCATGGATAGTCGTATCATTTGGCTGTGTGATTACCCTTAATACTGAAATATGTTTCTCCAAAAAAGTCCACTCTAACTTTTTGTCTTCCCAGGTATATAGGAAAGATAGGTAGCAACTGTAATTGTTTGTAAAATACTTGTGTTTCTGCAGCTCATTTCAATACAATCCACATAAACACCTTCCACGTGCGTATGCCATTTCAGGTGAAAACGGAAGTGCCCCATGAACAATTATTCATCTTACTTCTGCTACCGCCATAATTTACCATCTCACTGGTTTCTTTTTCATGGCCTTAATCCTTTGCAATCTGGCTTCTGACATTTTCAGTGACTACCTATTTCTTAATCATACTATAGAATATTATTCCGTTAATAACTTCTACTCTAGCCACCCAACATTCTTAAAACTACAGAATTAACTAGAAGGGGGATGGGGAGTCCTTTCCCATTGTATAGATCTATCAAATTATCATGATACATGCCTTAAATATTTTACATTTTACTGGTCAGTTATACCACAATACAGCTGGAAAAAAAAATACACAAAAAAATTACATTCAAACTTAACCTCCCTAAAATTGTTCTTTTCCTGTTTTTCTCTCTCACCATTTATTCTCTCATACTCCTCCTCTGAATGTGTCACACGTAGGTGTCCCACAAGATTCCATCCTCCCTCTCTCCTTTAAGGTTTCTATTAAAATGTCTCCCATTCTCACTCCGACTATCATTACTATGTGAATGTTTTGCAGATTATGTCCTTTCCTGATCCCTTTCAAGGTCCGATTTCTCATTAACTTTTTAAACATGCCCGTATGGCCCGATGGTAACTCAGAATTACTATATGCCAAAGAAGACTCATCATCTGTCCCAGCAAGAAATCAGGTTCTACTCATGACTCATCCGCTTCATTTGATGACATCTTCATAGTGTAGGTCACTTTGCATCTTTAGCCTCTCCGTTTCTATCTTCGCACACTGTCTGCCACCAAGTCCCATTCCTTTCTACCCTTCAACATTTCTGAAATTCTTTGTCTTCTCTGTATCCATTAAGCCAAAACCTTATTTTGGTCTTGAGCACCTCTATCACAGAACACACTGATAGCCCTCTCACAAATCTTCCAACCTTTCATAGCTCATTCTTTCATCAAATATTCAACACTAATCTGCTATCTACCAAATACTGTATTAACCTAAGAACACAAAAATGAAATGACATTGTCCCTGACCTCAAGACATCTATAGTCTAGTGAAGAAAAAGATTGTGAAATAGAGTGGTTAAATGTTATGAGGTATAAATCGTAAATCTTATGGAAGCATAAAGAATGAGCATAAAAGCCACATTTCTAACCAGCCTTTAAGAAAATCCTTCTTAGAGGGGCACCTGGGTGGCTCATTCGGTTAAGCATCCAACGTCGGCTCAGGTCATGATCTCACTGTGAGTTCGAGCCCTGCATCAGGCTCTGTGCTGACAGCTCAGAGCCTGGAGCCTGCTTCGGATTCTGTGTCTCCCTCTCTCTCTGCCCCTCGCCCGCTCATGCTCTGTCTGTCTCTCTGTCCCAGAAATAAATAAACATTAAAAAAAAAAAAAAGAAAGAAAATCCTTCTTAGAAAAGGTGATGCGTAGCTGAGTTTGAAAGGACATGTAGGGATTATCCTGGAAAGTGAAGGGTTAAATGGCTTATTAAATGGTACAGTGTGAATATTATCTCATCAGTGGGAGGAAGTGATAATAGGTCACAAAACCTGAGGTGTGAACGTTTGTAGAGAGAGCTGCAGGTAGAGGAAGACGAAGAGTTGTAGGATTTCATTTATTTAAATTTTATCCATTTAGCAAATAATTACTTAACTAAGCATCCAATATTTCCTCATCTATCCCCCCATTCAATAAACAAAATCAGGCAACTATCATGTACTGAAGTCATGCTATTTAGTAAATAAACACAGTGTGTTCTGTGATAGAGGTGCTCGAGACCAAAATAAGGTTTTGGCTTTATGGATACAGAGAAGACAAAGAATTTCAGAAATATCGAAGGGTAGAAAGGAATGGGACTTGGTGGCAGACAGTGTGCGAAGATAGAAACGGAGAGGTTAAAGATGCAAAGTGACCTACACTGTGAAGATGTCATCAAATGAAGCGGATGAGTCATGAGTAGAACCTGATGATATTTAAAATCTCATGGCAGAAATAAATATTACAAGATTTATAGTAAGATATAAATTCTGCAAGGAAGCAACAGCAAATCAGATGTGGATACATCATCTGAACATGGAGTTACCTGATGCACTATCTACAGAGTACTTCCCACCTTAAATTCCATTACAATGGGGAAAAAATCTTAGTGATGGATCTATTATCAGCATGGCCCTACAGTTTGTTTGGATATTGTTGTTGTTAGCCAGAGACCCAAGCGAGTGTGTGGTATGCAACAATAATCAATCACGAAATGGATTTTGAGAATAGAACTCTAATCTGATCATTCCCTGCTGGAAAAATCATCAATTGCTTTTCAATACCTAATGTGACGTTCAGGGCTTCTTCTTCTTCTTCTTTTTTTTAAAGTTTGTTTATTTATTTTGAGAGAGACAGAGACAACGCAAGCTGGGGAGGGGCAGAGAGAGGGAGAGAGAGAGCATCACAAGCAGGCTCTGTGTTGCCAGTGCAGAGCCCAATGTGGGGATCCAACTCACAAATCATGAGTTTGTGACCTGAGTTGAAGCCGAGAGTTGGACTCATAACCAGCTGAGCCACCAGGTACCCCATATTTAGGGCTTCTTAAACCTGATGTTAAACTATATTTGGAATCTACTTTGTTTTCCTTTTCCCAATTTATTTTCCTTATATCCCCAATAAACTAAATTATTTATTACCCGTGATAATACTTGATGCATTTTGACCTCTGTGTGTTTTTTTAAACCACTAAACTATTCATCCCAATTCAATTCCACTTGACAAAGTCCTATAGGGTCCTCCCCCCATCTCTGTCTATTCAGATATTGGCTATCTTCAGTTACATCACTCCATAATGAAATAATGCATTTTTTTCTCCATCAAACTATCTGTGCCTTTTAACGGAATCTATCATTTCCTGATATCTTTTTTTTTTTGCATATAGCTTTTGATATATTTTTTAAAAATGTCTTCAGTATAACAACATGATTGGTATAACAAGGTTGTCCCTGTTACTTGTTTTGTTGCATGTCATAGTATTTTGTAAGCCTAGGTATTTACCAAAAATTCCATAGAAATGAGAGAATAAATCACTTAATTCATTACTTCATAAACTCATTCATATTAACTATGTTCATCATATTATTTTAATCTATGAGAAATAATATAGTGCGATGATTTAAAAGATAGTTTTGTACCAGACATACCTGAGCTGAAGCCTTGCTTTTACTAACTTTCTTGTCAATTTATTTAGCCCACCAAGACAACAGTTTCCTCATCTATAATACTATACACACACACACACACACAGATATATATATACACACACACATATATATATATATATATGGAGAGAGAGACATCTAAAGTGTATGATGCCTGAGGAAAAAACTATATGTATAATAAATGTTACCTACTATTATTAAAAAGTAGCATTACTAAGGTTATTACAATATTTCAAACTAATCAAAATTACTTTGTTGTTATGGACCTCTTTTTTTTCCTATTTCCTGCCATTAAAAGATAAAGAGAATTTTTTGTGTATATTTTATACAATTGAAACACAACCTGTTACAAATCTGACAGACAAGGATCTAGACTGGTTGTCTACATAAAAACAAATAGTCAAGCATGACAATTTAGAACAAAGTCAAGATCATCATCTAAATGAAAGTTTTCATAGTCTGCCAATTTTCTATATACCGCTGCCACTTCCTCTTAATAACCTTGAAGCTTAATACCTGACTGAATAATTTACTGTATGTGCAATTAAATTTTTGTATTTGCCTGAACAGACAATATACACTGTGGAAAGCATCTGTTCACCACTTTTCTAAGGACGTGTACATAGAGATAGAATGCAGCCCTGTAATACATTCCTTGAATTTATGAAATAAGAAATAAAGTTTAGGTAATCAATGTTATAAGTAATTCCATTTTTTTCAGGCAAAATGAATACCAAATAAAAAAGGCAAAAAGGGCAAATGGTGATTCTTTCTATTCTATCCCTGCTTTGACTTACAATAATGGCTTCCACAGCCGAGAAAAAGTGACTTTTCCATTTCCACTCCAGTTGTTTCTCCCCCCTCATCCATTAACCTTCCATAATTCAATGAAAACTCAGTCATTTACACTTAGACCTAACATTTCTCAACACTACTCCTAAGAAGGCATGAAAGAGAGCGTCGGGCAGGGATACAAAAGACATCCCTGCCTCACAGAGGAAAGGTCAAGCAGCACGTACCACCGCCTTCGCCTCCCCAGTCTTGAGCACTCAAGTCAGAGGACTGGGTCTCACTGCAACACTCGCCTCCTAATAGGTGGTGGAGACATGTTTAACTCTGACATAAATACAGAGAGGTTAGACTGAGTCCGCTTTACTCAGACATTTCTTTTGATCTTTGGCTTATAGCATCAGAATCAATGGAAAATGGAAACCCAAAACTGAGGTGCTGTTACAATGTAAAAATCATCCTTGTTCCTTTAAAACAACAAAAACAACAACAATCCTTTTTCTGTAGTCACAATAGTGGCATAGAGAAAAAGCAATACGGTTTCATTGAGAAAACTGCAGTCATATTTCTGGCTTTGTTTTTTAAACAATAAGAGTGTTTGGCAAAATCCGGTCATGAGGGAAACACACGTTACAACAAAACATCTACAAATGCTATATATAGCTCTTCCAGTCACAAGGTGCTGCCACTTTCTTCATGCCTACAATAGGCTGGGAGCTGCATCTCTGGACAACAAGGTGGCTTTCAGGGGGGCACATGAGCATTTTCTGCTTGTTTTTACTTTGTGAACTTCTCATCCTCCTTTCAGCATTTCCTAAATTTTCTCCACTTCCAACTATCTGGCCAGGCCCTTTGGGTTAACTTTGACAAGTCCAGACTTCCCACTCAAGAGTCCCTTTAGGTGGAGTGCCCTGTATTAAGGCCTCTAAGAACTTGAAAATTTTTTCTTTCTTTTTAAAAAAATATTTATTTATTTTGGGGAGAGCACGAGCAGGTGAAGGGCAGAGAGGGGGACAGAGGATCGGAAGCGGGCTCAGCGCTGACAGGCTGACAGCAGCGAGTCTGATGTAGGGCATGAACTCATCAACGGTGAGATCATGACATGAATTGAAGTCGTACGCTCAACTGACTGAGCTACTCATGTGCCCCTAAAATTTTTATTTCGCTTTCATAACTCAGTATTTATTTTTATATATTAATTTAAACTCCTATGTGATTCACCGCAACTTATGAATGGTCAATTCGCTTATCTACTCATTTGTGTTTACATTTTTCAGAGTGTCATGGGTTAAATTGTATTCACAAAAAAATGTATGTTGAAGTTCTAACTTAGTCCCGTGAGTCTGATCTTTAATTTGAAATGGAGTCTTTGCAGATTTAATTAAGATGAGGTTATTAGGGTGGGCCCTAAAACTGGGGTCCTTATAAGAAGACGGCCATTTAAAAACCCAAACGGAGAGAACACCATGTGGCAACAGAGCCAGAGATCAGAGTGATGCATCTGCAAACCAAAAAATGGCAAGGCTGGATGGCCAATACCAGAAGCTAAAAAGAGGCAAAGGATTGTAAGAAAGGATTCTACTAAGGCTCTCAGAGGGAGCATGACTTTGCTGACACCTTGACTTCATACTTGTAGCCTCCAGAATTGTGAAAACATTAATTTCTCTTGTTTTAAGCCACCCAGATTGTGTTACTTTGCTATGGCAGCCTGAGGAAACTAATACAAAGACTATCTTCTAAATTCAAATACATTAATCTTTACCAGAATGTGTGACGAATATATTTTTAAGCAAGGCATGTCTATTTTCCATTAAGACATCCACTGTCTGTTTGAACGAGCATAGTCATATGACTGTTTTCCTCTTTTTCTGCAAATATCGTTTTGGAAATAAAGCCATCTATCAACATTTTTTATACCTTTCTTATTGTCCGCAATTCTACCTCATCACCCCCAACTTAGTAACTTCACATAAATATTTTCTACATTACATTAATTTTTAATAACTTTATTCCTATGTAAATTAACGTTTATAGACACTAAAAACAAGGGGGTCTGGGTGGCTCAGTCGGCTGAGCATCTGACTCTTAATTCATCTCAGGTCATGATCCCAGGGGCGTGAGATTGTGTCCCACTTCAGGCTCCACGCTGAGCATGGAGCCCGCTTGGCATTCTCTCTCTGTCTCCCTCACTCTGTCTCCCTCTGCCTGTCTCCCCAAACTCATATTCTCTTTCTCTCTCTCTAAAACAACAAACAAAACAAAACTAAAACCAAATCCATTCATAGTTCTTATTGGCATTACTAAAGATTTTCGTATTAAAATCAAATTCTGAGGAATTAGATTAAATATTAATAAAATTGTATAATGTTAAATATTATGTTAATATAAATATTAATTAAAATAGTCAAATTATATTAATATGAGTATTAATAAAATAGCCAAAATAAAATGTGTTAATAGATTACTATGTATACATTTAGATAAATATTAAATACTTAAAATAAATGTATATACAAACACACATAAATACTTCTAAAAATAGGATATTATATTTACTATTATGCAACTATTTAAACTTAAAATGTAAATCATAGATATGTTTCTATGGATAAATTTCTCTAACGTTTAACACTTTCATAGAAATCCACCTATGAATGCACAAAAATATCCTTACATAGTCCCCTATTTCTCTGTAACAGTAATGTCACAAATAATATACTTACAAATTCTGATATATATATACATATATATACATATATATATGAGAATGTTCAGCTTTCTAATAGTGTAATTACTAAGCCAAAGTGCATATATATTTTAATTTTGATAAATATTGACAGATTAACATCAAATATTCTTTATTCAACTTGAATTACAATAATCTGCTCTGATAAATTATGTAATTTGTGCACATGTATATCATATACAGTGTAATCTTAGCCTTCATGTTTATGTACACATATGCTTACTTAGGGAATAAATGTTATTTAACTAATATATAAATCAGGGTGTAATGACATCCAAATTTGGAATGTGTGTGTACTTATGTATGATATCCTTCAGATACACACCCCCTCACACACACACTCATATTGCTATAAGTGTATGCACATAACAAATCCAGAGATGTACAGGAGAAAATACGTTACATGGACCCTTATAGAAGAGGAATTGAGAAAGTGAAGAACAGGAGTAGGAAAGAGAAATACTTTCCATTATACACTTGTTATTACATTTTTAACTATTTACTTTGTGTATGTAATATCCTTTCCGAAATTAACTACTTTTTAATAAATTTATATGAATATGGAATCATAAATGCCTCAGAAATTAATAAACATAGAATACAGTTAAATTAAGTTAGTGTAAATTTATTCCACATCAGTATAACATGAAGTGAAGTAAAATATTGTTAGCCAGAAATTTTGTGGCTAGCACATTTTAGTGAAAACTGTTTTCACTACTGATCTGATTATATTATTCCTAAATATAAACACTTAAAAATCAATTTAAGTAGTTTATAAATATTTTTTTCTTTTGAAACATACTTTTTAACAGTAAAAAAAAAAAACTAACACTGTAATTCAGACTTTATAAAAGAAAAATAAAACCGATAATTTTCTGATTTTACAATGTGTAAGTTTAGGACAGGAGGGATACTCATGGGTTCCAGATGATTCCATGAATGGCAAATGAAAGTCTTTTTTTGATAGAGTTGAGATCACTACACATTTTCAGTGGGTTTCCACTGTTGATAATAGACTGAATTTCCTAATAGCCTTTCCTGGCCTCCACAATATTAGCTTTGAGAGCTATTAAGATAGATCCCGAATATTGAAACTACACAAGAAATGCCTCGTATGATTTAAAATGTCCAATAGAAGAAGGTCAAGCCAGAAACCTTATATTCAGCTGGAAACTGAAGAGTTACTCAAACTGTTAAAAAGAAACAAACATTTTACTGAGTACTTCAGTTTAAGAAAAAAATAAATCTAGAAGCAACTATTGTTTCTGGAAACACAGAAACCTTTATAAGCACGTGCAGTACTACCTTCTTCTAACTTGTTACTATAACCCCAGCTTTTAGGATTTCCAAGTTGACGTATTGGCTATTTAAATATGCCAAAAACTTACGTGACACATCCACAGAATATCGATAGAAGTGGCATTCGGCACATGGTTTATTTATATATTGCAAAACATAGTACCAGAGAGTCTTCTGAAATTATTATTATTACGATCACTTCAATGTGTGCAGCATCACAATACAACCCCTTTAAAAAAAATAAAAAACCCACAAATTGTTACTCTACCGCATTCAGAAAGACACACAATGCAGGCTCAGATCTTGGCAACCTGTGAAAGTGCCCAGTCGAAAATTACTAACAGCTGGAGATGACAGTTGTTTTAACAGCTGAGCTGACAGGATTAATTTAAATGCACTGAAATCAAAAGTAGATAACACCTGTTTAGTCTTCTAGGGCCATTCGACAAGGTAGGCCAAAGGAAAAATGCAGAGCCAGAACTGTGTCTCTCTCTCCTCGAAGGACATAGGGGCTTCAGAGGAGAATGTCACCTTTTTGATGGAGGTGGGGTTAGATTTCAGCAGCAGGGGGCTGGTCAGCCTTTATCAGTTTTTAACATCTGGTTCCTATAATGTACCCCCTTCCCTTTTTTCCTTCTCTGTCCAAGGTCTTTGACCCAAACCCAACAGTGGATAAAGATCACTAGATTTCAAAGCTACGGCTTCTCACTACAGCTTCCTAGAAATTCTCTTGGGTTAATTAATGTATTCTCTTTGAGCTTCACAGCCACAGCCACAGAAGAGATGCTCTTCTTTCTTTTTTTTCCCCTCCTTTCTTATCTCTGGTTCCAAAATACATCATGTCATACAAGAGTTTGCATTTCAAATGGTTGTGACAAAAATTATTCAGTGGGTTTCTGTGTAGGATATTTATCAACAGTTGATGGTTTTCATCTAAAAAAAACTATTTTTCCAAAAGAAGAAATACTGAAATAAATTTTTTTGAATTGAGGAATAATGAAAAAATAGTTTAGATTTATATGAATGAGAATGGTAGAATATTATGATTTCTTCAAAAGGTGAATCTAAGCCTAGATTCATGTGCTCTTATATACACAAGTACACACACAAAGCAAAATCAAACAGTTTGAGAGCAATATTTGTTTTGCATCACTTCCAAGAATTAGGGCTTAAATTTACCTGAGGAACAGAAAGTCTACTCTCCCTCACACAAAAGAATAGTTTGGCCTAATATTAAGAATCCTAATATGCATAAATCGAAACCTATTCTATTACAATATTTTGTCAAAATTATATCATTTACAGATAACACATACAGAATGTATGGAATATATGGAATGGATGTTTGAGTAGACGCAAAATTTGCTCTTCAAAATTTTACCCAATTCTATACTGGCCTCCATTTAAATGAAAGAATGCTTCTGTCCTGTGAGGCAAGGAGAGGAAACACCTTCAAGATTAAGTTGGCTTCCTTCTTAGTCAGCTCTAGACATTGAAAAGCATAGAGCGTAAGGCTTTTATGTTTCTTTAATTTATAACCTGAATAAAGAGACTAGACAATAATTGTTTCCTTTTTCTCATTTGAGAAAAAAATACATGTGCATAAGCAATTTTAAGGAGGCAAAATTTTTGAAAATTCCAAAACTTTGGGGTTTTAAAAATGGTCAAAAGTGATGCATATGCAAAGTAGAAGCATGATTTAGAATCTCAGTTGATTATGGGAAATATGGAAAGATATACTTTTTGGGGTAAGCCAAACTTCTAAGCATATAGATTTTTCTCATTTCCCTATTTCATAAAAATAAGTTCTGCATTAGAATTACTTAAAAAATACCTCAATTGTAGAAATCCAGAAACTCTTCTTGAAACATTCTTACTAAAAAATAAAAAAAAAAGTGGCAAAGCTCTTTTAACCTCACATTAACATAAATACAGGGATGGCTTGTCTAACAATTAAAAATAAAACAGCTTTAAAATTAATTTTAAAAACTTCTTATTCATTTCAATTTTATTCATTTATATACACAAAAAGATGCACTAAGTGTAACTGTTCTAAATAAGGGCAAAATGTTCTTATTTTTCCAAGTAATTTTCAATGGTACTGAAATATTTTTACATCTTGGAGACTCATTAAATAATTGTATTCCTTGAACCGAATTGCAACAACATTTTTTTTAAAGCCAGGAAAGGAATTACTTCTGGTAGTTATAGCTTCTATAACTAACATCTGATCAGTAACTGTATGATAGAAAATAGCTACTTATGATATATATTTCTCTTTTTATTAATAATCTAATAACAGGTTCACACAAATATTAATTCTGGTGTGACTGAGGTTTTATTACCTAATGGGCTGCAATAAAGAAACTCTTGGTAGAATAATGACCATCATATTTTCTTGTCAACATCAAAGTTATGACTATGTTATGGACACTAAAAGTGTGATGACACACTTTAAATACTTTGGGTCAAAATATGTCTAGCAATAATTTGTTCTTCTTCGTAGTTTCTTTGAGCAATTTTCAAAGGAAAAACACAGATGGGAATTTTTTTTTTCAGAAAGAAACATTTATGCTTTAAAGGACAATCTGTTATATGGTATCAGCTATTAGATCTCTTTAGAGAAAGACACGAGAAGAAAATTCAGAAATAATATTTAATAATATAAGGCCAAAGCAAACTAAAAGAAGCATAGGTTATTCATTGTTTCCTTCATATTCAACATCTTCATTTGGGATAGAGGAGATAGAACAGTAACTCAATAAGAGTTTAAAGCTTGCATTATCAAAATCCCACTTACTGATGAATTGTTTTGTTTTAAAAAGATGAATGTCGGCATTCTACCTCTCAGAAAAATACATGCTTCTCATAAAATGTACACTAAAATACTTCTGTTTGAAGGCATCTAAATAAAGTATGCAACATGTAAGGAAGAAAAAAGACAAGACAGACAGTGACCTTCAAGAGGTAGTTATTGTGAGAACCAAAAGAAATTTGCAAAATGACTTAAAAAACAACCCTCAAAATGTATTTCATTTTTCTCTTACATTCAGTTCTGCCTTTAAAAACAGTCACAATTTTCAGAAAATCAAATTGTATTTCTAAACCCTGAAAAGTTCCAGAAAAATCTTGGTTTTTCTGTTTTATAATTATTTCAAAGTTTTTAGTCTATTGGGCATACAATAGTAATTGTTGATCTATTCTGTCTAATGATAGATTCTTCCGCCTTTATAAAAGAAGGAGCAGTGCCTTCCCTGATTTTTATCTCTTTACACAACTCAGAGACTCAAAGAAGATAATTACAAACAATGCCTGAAGAATGGTTCAGTTAATGTTAATTTATACAACAAACTAATTACTACCAAATGGTAAAAATCACATGTGGAAGTCCCTCTCTCCCACGCACATAACTAAACCAGCAGCCATCTGTCTCAGCCTGGGGAGAGCTCAGGGACACCCGGGGAAGAGAAGGAAAGGAAGGGTGCAGATGTACTAGCTCATCCACCTACATCCACATCACAGGACGTGGTCACTGCGTTTCTGAGCACTGAATGCGTTCAAAAAAGTAAAAGGTAAATCTATAGGAAGAAGGTGTTTCAAACTCGTTTTAATAAAAGCATATGCTGTTCTGTAGTCATCACAGGTAGAAACCAGCCTTCGGCAAGTACATGTTTATTTTGTTTTAGACACAACTACCTACTTTTAAACTGTCATTTTTCATCTGTGTGCCATTTTGCTTCAGAAAAAAGAAAACGCATCCTTGAATCTTCATAAGGAAGTTAATAATTTCTGAGCTCTGGGAAGTATGTTTTTATTTTTGACAATCAGTAAAATAATCTCCTTATATGTTATGAATGTAATTTGATGTATACTTTCTAAACTACTTATATTGAAGTAAGTTAATATAATATATTTTAAAAATAAAATAATGCTATTGATATTTTGCCATTTACTTAGCCTATAATTATAGCAAATGCAGCAAAATAAAGGCAATATTTTTCCCTTAAAATTACAAGGTGAATTGTGACATTTAAATAATAATGGATTTTCAGATGAAATAATCTAAATGGGAATAAAATATTAAAATGCTTTTTGTTTTTATAAATTAAAAGAATATTAATTTATAGATATGTCTCAGGTATGTTTTTAATTGAACTCAGAATTCCAAAATAGAGAAATAAGCTTAGCAAATATTTAGTGAGTGAAAAGCAGAATGAAAAAACTAGAAGTAGTACCAATAATACTGATTTGCCCTAACAGATATTCCCTGTGGAATTGAAGAAACGTTTAACATATAGTATCTTCCGAACTCATTGGCACTAGTTCTCTAGAATTGCCCTTCAAATACTTGATGGTAGCTAACTAGATTCAAGATAGACCACATGCAAACCCTGAAGCAAGTAGGCTATAGGAAATGTGTTCTCTTTCACAATGCGATGTCTCATACTGAAGGCTTGCGGGCACTCATGTAAAAGATTTCTGGGGCACCTGGGTGGCTCAGTTGGTTAAGCATCCGACTTCGGCTCAGGTCATGATCTCGCAGTTCACAAATTCAAGCCCCGCATCGGGCTCTGTGCTCACAGCTCTGAGCCTGGACCCTGCTTCTGACTCTGTGTCTCCCTCTCTCTCTGCCTCTCCCCTGCTTGTGCTCTGCATCCCTCTGTCTCAAAAATAAATTAAAACATTAAAAAAAATTTTTTTTTTAAGATTTCTACAGGGATGTCTGGGTGGCTTAGTGGGTTAAGTGTCCCACTTTGGCTCAGGTCATGATCTCAAGGCTGGTGAGTTTGAGCCCCACATCAGGCTCTGTGCTGACAGCTCAGAGCTTGGAGCCTGCTTTGGATTCTGTGTTTCCCTCTCTCTCTGCCCTTCCCCCTTTGAGTTCTGTCTCTTTCCCTCAAAAATAAATAAACATTAAAAATAAAATAAAAAAAAGATTTCTATAGAAGGCAATAAAAAAGATTGTTTAACAATATGGCAGGACCTAATACTGAAAACAAGGTTATATAAATTATCTATTTGTTATTTCTTGAGGTTATTTCATAAAAGTTGACACAGAGCTTCTAGAAAATATTTTTTATGAAATTCTTCTTGGATGTCCACATTTTTTTTCACTTCCTTTAGCAGCTTTTAAATTATTGGATACATTTTTCCTACCATTCATCAACTTCTAACATATAAGTCTTACATGTGTAAAAACTGGAAAAGATTAATTTAGAGGACATTTCTATTTTGGGCATTCCACTTAACCACTTAGGCTTTTTACCAAACAGTGTAGAACATATTCTTTTACACTTCAATGCTGCATTTTAATGCTGCATATATCAAACAGTAGAAAATTTGTAATTATCCATTTGAATAATATTTAAAAATTATCTTTCTATTTTAGTTCTTTTATCTGTACTATTTTAGAGATTTTTGTGATGATCAATTTAACTCAAGAATATTCTCATCAAAGTAAGAATCTTTTAAAACAAAAGTCTAATTTTGTTTGCCTTTTCATTGTCTTTTTAAATACGATATGGGTATAAATTGCACAAGGGTCTTCATCCAAAGAGTCTGTACATTATGTTGTGATATTTTCATGTAAGATACCTTCATGACTGTCCAGGACTACAACTGGCACCTTTGTTAGAATCAGAAAGTCACTTCAGAGATGTCAGGACTCTGTAATTTTCATAATCTAGAAAATAAGGTAGGTAGGTAGGTTGATTATCAACATTACCCTTGATCTAGCTTGTATTACCTCTGGGGACTCTAGGTACACACAACAGAGAAAAAATTGATTAAAAAAAAAGAGACATAAACACTAGATAATTCAGGATTCTAGCAAAAGCTAGCATTAAAAGTGTCTGCCTTTCATTATTTGGACAAAATTAGTGCAAAACAATATAGATAAAATATAAGCCCCAGATCTTACAACAAAAGATCTTATCTTCTACCCCAACACATTAAAACTAGAGATTCATAGTGCAGACCAACAATAAACTTGATTTTTATTCGGTGTACAGTAGAACACCTAATCAACCCAGTAATAAACCTGGTGTATAATAGATCTTTAAAAGTTCACTGTTCTTTTCTTCTTTTTGACCACATTTCTTCATAACGAGCTCTCCAATCCTGTTTTTGTTGTTCTTTTTGCATACCAAGTTAACAAAAACATTGATATACTATCTCTAGAATTTTATACCTGGAAAGAACTATGAAATCCATCGAATATAATAATTCTATTTTTAAATAAAGAAAACTGAAACAGTTGTCCAAGATTAGACAATGATTAGAGCAAAACTAGCACACAGGTCTTCATAATTCATTATTTTCTCTACTAAATTTCTTCTATTCAATTTTCTCTATTCAATTTCCTCTAGAGAGCTAGAAATCCTAGGGTAGATTCCTTGCTTCAGGTCAGAGATAGCTTATTCAAGCATTTAATTAACTCATTGAACTAGGAATCACTATACAAGAAAGTTTGGATAATGGGGTAACAGAGACTCTGTCCCTGCCCTCTAGGACAGGAATTAGAAAAGTTTATCTGTAAAAGGCCAGAGAGCATATATTTTAGGCTTTTGTGGGCAACAATACTCAATTCTAGCATTATAACGTTAAAGTACATTATTATACGACAGGACACTACCTCGATATGTAAATGAATGTGCATGTTTGTGTTCTAATGAACCTTCATTTACAGACACAAATTTGAATTTCATATAATGGTCATGTAACATAAAATACTCTCATTTGGAGAACTGGATACTTGAGTCTCTGAGAAGGGGCCAACAGAGGACCTTGACTTTACTTGTCCTTCCCATTGGTTATGCTGTTTTCATCTTTCTAGCATGATTATTCTGGAAACCTTGCTGGGACAGTGGCCTTTCACAGATTAGACACTCATCTGGTGACTGAAAGGCTGAAGTTTGGAATCTGCCCTCTTGGAGAAGTGCTGTTGAGATGTCTGGGATGCCTGGGAAATGGGTCTTTCCACTTCCATCTAGGCTGTATGAGTTGGGAAGAGCCATGTCCTTTCTCCCTGTCTACAACGGATTTTGTAGATCCAAAGGATGTCTCCTATCTGGTGGTGGTGGATCATAGGAGCTTACATCTATCTTTCCTGCATGAACCTGTGGGAGCAGCTGTCAACTTACTGGAAGAAAAGAAATTGCTCAGAAATTTTGAGACACTTAAATAGTACTTAGCCAAAACTTTGTCATCTTTATTGTAAACAAATACTTGGTTTTATCAAATGGATTCCAATAAAATATTTTAAAGTAAAAAAATATATATATTCTTCTTTTGATTTCCTTTTCAATAATTCAAAAATGAAAAAAAAAAACTATTGTTAGTTTACAGGTCATACAAAACCAGGCAACAGCCTAGATTAGGCCTTCAGGCTGTGGTTTGCTGACCACTGCTCTAGGTCAAAGTCTAATAGAGGAGAGACACAAAGACAAAATTTTCTTAAGGGAGGGATGATGGGGGCCGTCAGGGTTAGCAGAAAATATTAAGGATGAATGGCTATCACCCAGGTGAAACATAAGGTGAAAGGCACTGCAAGCAAACATCATAAGCAAAGAGAAGCATGGTGGCTGTGAAAAGCCACAGGCAACTCAGCATTGCTAGAGCAAAAGTCATAAAGAGTGATGCCGGGGATGGTAGGAAATGAGAAACGAGGCTGGGGAGTTAGACAGGAAGTGAGCTCACTGCAGCTGCAGGCTGGCTACCCAGCTACTGTAATAAAGGGCTCCGGGAGACCCAATAAAATATATAGGATGGCACAAGTACCACAATACATGCCAGCTGGGGCTGTTTTCCCACTCTTGAGAAGTTAAATGGTCCCACTTCCATCCCCTGGAGGCTGCTCCATCATTGTCTCTTCTCCTTGAGCAAGGAACTTAAGAAAATGAATGGATTGCATTATATTAACTGCCAGCAGGACGTGTGAGCGTGTCAGAAGAAATGCATTAATACTTTCTTCTATTGTACCTGTCGTACACCTATATTTGTTAGCACTTAATCAGTTTGGTTTACAATTGGAGTTACAATGGTGGCACCGAGGTGGTTCAGTCAGTTAAAGCTTCTGACTTTTAGTTTCAGCTCAGATCAGGATTGCATGGTTCCTGAGATCAAGGCCCATGTTAGGCTCTGCGCTCACAGCGAGGAGCCTCCTTGGTATTCTCTCTCTGCCCCTCCCCCTGCTCTCTCTCTTAAAATAAAAAATTAAAAAACTTTAGAAAAAAACTGGAGTTATAATAACAGAAAAAAAAACCCTTTCACTGAGTTTTAATGAGTTGGGCTAAGCATTTAAATTTTTCATGATGGATCAAGAACTTAGTGTGTTTTAACTCTTTGAGTAAAATATACATTAAGTACCAATTATGATCATCATCATCACATCATCATCATCATCATCATGCTTCTGGCTCACCTTTCCAAATGTCATTCTGCTTGTACTAAACTAAGAATAAAAAATAATATCCTCTACTATTTTAGTGAGGAAAGGCTGAAGACGGATAGAGGGGAAGTAATACATTATATGCCCGGTCTTCTTAACTGGAGAATGTGGGAGAAAGCAATTAGAATATTTTCCTCAGAGCTGTAAATTTGTCTCAGAAAGGTGTGGTTAGGCAGAAACCAGTAACTTGAAAATACCCAGACAAGATGGAATGATGAGCTAAACTACACTACATGAAGTTATAAAAGGGCAAATTCAGTGAGTATCATAAGAGCGTTTTGCACCAGTACTTAAAAGAAAATTGGCTCAGGGCACCTGGATGCCTCAGTTGGATGAGCGTCCAACTTTGGCTCAGGTCACTATATCATGGTTCGTGAGTTCAAGCCCTGTGTTGGGCTCTGTGCTAACAGCTCAGAGCCTGGAGCTGCTTCAGATTCTGTGCCTCGCTCTCTCTGCTCCCCCTTCTCAAGCTCAGTCTCGCTTTCTCAAAAATAAATAAACATTAAAAAAATTAAAAAAAATAAAGAGAATTGGCTAAAACAGTCTTGGTAGCCAGATGACCTCCAAAGATGACATAAACGACAATGGAGATGTATATTATATACATTAGATACATGTTATATATAAACATTAAGTCATTTTAGAGGATAAATACAGGCACTAAAGGACCCTCCCTCTAACGACAGAGCCTCCTGTACCTCCTCACTCACAGTTCCTTTCACCATAAAGATGCATGGTTTACCTTCCCCCAAAAGACTGTGAGCAACATCAGGATAGAAACTGTATCATTGATTTCTGTCTTCTCATTAACACTTTTAAAATAACCTGCATATACTCGGATAGGACCTCCATAAATGTTATCTGTCAGAATGAGAGGAAAGAGTGAAGAGGTGAACAAACACAAAGGTGTCACAGAGAAAGGGGGTACTGACTCCATGTTGGGCATCAAGAGAGACTTTATACCGACATTAATAGAGTCCAAAGGTAGTGAACAAATAAAACACAGAACAGAATGGGGAGTTCTGTTCTGTACTGAGAGCCTCCTCCTCTGTGTATTTTCTTTTTGTCAAAAATTGTTCTAGGTTGAAATTTTTAGTTTAGACATTAAGAGTGAGATAAATGCTCCCAAAATCTAACAGTAATTTCTTATATCTAGTTTTTGTGTGTGTGTGTATGTGTGTGTTATGTGTGTTCATTTCATTGTAGGGAAATTTTGGAGACCTAACAGTTGACAAGATTTTGTCGTATGTACGTGAATATAAACATATATTTAAAAAGCTAAAAAGAAATCTAAAAACCTGTTACAGAGATTTAATACTTCTTTAATTCTAAATATTTAAAAACAATTCTTAGATAATATTTCAGATGGTTTCATATTGTTTGGAATATAGATAAGCCATTTCTAAAGGCAATATTGTATACATCTCTACTTAATGCAATATACTTCGAAACTGGCAAATACTTTTAATTTAAATATTTGAAATTTAGAAAACAAAGGGGAAAAAATCCTGGCAATAAAAAAAAAATAAGGACTCCATGGCTTACAATGCTTTTTCACTCAATTCATATTTTTTATTAACCCATAATTATAACATTCCTTAAGTGAAAAAGATGTGATAAAAAATGTTCAACTTCAGTTTCTTTTCAGTTCTGGTGGTTCCTTCCCAATGAGTCCCATGAACTGAATGGAGAAAAGGCCAAGTAAAACATCGAGGTAGCTGTTCTCCCCTGCACAGAACAAGAATAGCTAATCTTAAGTATTGAGGAGGTAAAGCAAAAGCAAACATGTCGAATTCTTCCCCCCTTTACTTTGCTTATGGAAGTTTCTCTCTCCGGCACTGGGAGCACTACACCCTGTAAAGGCTGAGGACTGGCCTGTCCTATTTACGCTGCGCTGCTCTCAACACATCGTGACCTCCCTGTTCAGTGCTTTTCTTCACTCACACACAGCATCTTGACACTAGTGGGAAATATTAGAGTGTGGAGCCAAAGCTGAAGCAAAAACATTAGGGGATATAAAAAGCATAATGAAAGCAAAAACAGAGAAGGGTAACAAAACTCCAAAGGGAGGAGGGTGTGTTTTGCTCACTTTCTGCTCCCCAGTCTTCCACAGGACTACTGTCACACAATGGTATAGAAACGTTTCGGGCAAATTTCTACAACAAACCATAACTTCTCAGAAAAGAAAGGCCGAAGCAACAGAGATTTAATTCATCTCAAAACAGCAAATCAATTCTTATCTATTAACACACTAAATACAGCATAGGAGCACTGTCCTGTTATAATAAACAGACGTGCTCAATTATGTTGTGCTTTCCCAGCTACTGATCTCTTCGGTAATTATACCATGCAATGAGCTCAACATTGATATTATATTAATATGCAGGGAGGAGAGAACTTAAATACAAATTAAATCAAGGCTCGATATTTCAGTGAAGCTTACATAAGGCCTGAGAACAAATGGCATGTTTCTTAGAAGGAGGTAATAAAGGTGATCTGTGTAATATCTCATTTTCTACTTCTAATTAAAAAGTTGAGAAATGAAAACTATCATAGAATTCTAGTCTCTTAACTGTCCATTTCAAACAGAGCCGACATAGCTGTCTATCATGTTTCATAATCACCTGTACTTGTCATATTAACAGCTATAACAATCTTCAAAGAAAACATTTTATATAGACATGTCGCAATAAAAAGTGAATGGCAAATAGAAACTTCTTCTACAGAAACAAAACAAAAAGATAAAGTTCAAGAAAAGGTTTCTTACCCTTTTTCAGAACTGTCAAACAACTTCTATTGACCAAGAAAAGCACACAGTAAACACGCCAAACAAAAGAAATGATGAAAGATGTATTTACTTGTTCAGAGCCTTTATTTTTCTTTCTATTTCACATACACCCACACTGAGCAGTCTGCATTGTGTTAATAAATAACCAGGAGCAACCTAAGTGAAGAGGGGAGGGGTTTCTATGATGCTGTCAGGTACCAGACAGTTGCTTGGCACTGCTGATATAGTTCTCCACATAGGAGTTGCACGCCCACATTAAAAAAAAAAAAAAAAAAAAAGAGAGAGAGAGAGAGAGTATGGGTTAGTGAATGGATCCTCTTACTTAGATCCAATAGGAGAGAAGGAAGAAAAGTTGGAAAACAACAGATTTTTGAAGTTGCCCAATCCTTTCAATTTGAGAAGGAACAAATCAATTTTACAGACCATGTCCTACTAGAGTAATCTTTTACCCAATAACTTGCTATGGTTATTTGGAAATTTATGAAACTATAATTCCAAACTCTTAAACATTTATGAGTTTTTTTATTACTTTATTTTTCAAATTGTTTCTAATGCTGGGTCCATGCTTTATTTATTCTGTCTCTGTCTCTGTCTCTGTGTGTGTGTGTGTGTACATCTGATACATACATACGTATGTATATATCAGATTAATTTGAAATATTCTTACTTAATGTATCTGTTTCTATTTTCTAAAATACAAAAAGAGGTCCAAATAATACACATGAATTGTAACTAAATTCTCAACTCAGTGATCAGGGTGTTTGAGTTTACCTCATTTATGACCTTAAATACACAAACAAAAAAGCTACTGTGTTATGTCAGCCTGAGACATTTCAGTGTTTTGAGCTTACTCTTCATAAAAGTTTGCTTCCAAATGTCCCGTGACAGTCTTCCCTAAAGCTATGGGAAAAGTTAACATAAGTGAAAATAGGCTAAGTACAAAAACTATCTGAGTAGAGTTGAACTTCTTTTGTGTGTGTATACACACACACACACACACACACACACACACACACACATACAGGCAATAGGGGTGTATTTTGTGTATATATATATATGTATATATATATAGGCAATTAGGGGGCAATTCTGTATTTCTATTTCAACTTGTCTGTTATAATATATAAATATATATGTTTTTTTAATCCATTTATTCCTTCATTGCCTCATAAATGTGATATGTAGATGACCTAGGAAACAATTAATCACAAAGATGGAGGAATAAAATTTGGGTTTCAAATTCAGGACATAAAGGAAGGACATTCAGTCTAAATTTCACATATGATCTCCCCCTTAACCATTAAACTTCATCATCCAAAAATGGGAGCACCGCGCACAATCTGGTATCTGGAGTTTATCGTCATGTAAGATGGACTTCCTTAATCAATCCAAATGTCCAGGTCATATGCTCATTCTGGTTTGCCCTAGCCTCCCTGCTCCCACACCATCTTGGCCACACTTCTCCTCAACATTAAGGGTAGTTACGGAAGGCACACTGGGAGTCCTTGTGGTCTCAGAACTCCGGGAGCAGGTGGCACAGGAAACTCTGAGTGAGCTCTCCACTGACTCTAATGCTGTCCGTGCCTTCCCTGTCAGCAACTCCTATTAAAAAAAAGACCAAGCACCCACTAGAACTAAACCAAGCAGGCCTATTTAATTAGGGCATTTGCTTGATATCCACTTCTTCATGTTAAACACACAGCCACACAGGCCTAGGAGGTCTGATTAATTTTAATATGCATGGTCGTGACAAGTGCCTCAAGGGTAACTGAGTGAAAAAACACATACACGCGCAAATACGAAAATCCTCCAGCTAGTCTGGTGTGAGAAATCAGTTTCAGAAAAATGCTGTGTCTGTTCCCCAGATTAGAGTGTTACTATTCAGCAAGGGCCTGAACCTTTAATGTGAGGGAAAAGAGGGCTCAGAAACAGGTGGCTGGCTCTTCACTCCTGAATAAATGATATCTCCAAAAGCTGTGGCCCATAAGCGAGCAAGAAGGGCTGGCACACTCCGGGAATGTTTATCTCGAAATGTACAGCCTGGGTCAGTGGGTCTTTTTGAAGTGACCCATGTACTAAAACTGGAAATCTGGAACTGTTTTAGTGAAGTTTTAGTGAAAGACAACAAACATAGGGGTGCCATATTTATCTGAAAGGTTCAGAAAATATTAAAAGCATTCGGGTACAGAGATGTTGGAATGATCGCTTACAGAGTCTTCTCAGTAGACAAACTCACCTATGAGCGGGAATCAAATAGAACTCTTATATGACCAGACAAATAGACACCTGAGAAAAGAATGCTGGCTCAATTGTTCTCAGACGGCTGAACATTAAGAACATAACATTGACAACCCTTTCATATTACTAACAAACGTACAAGTTCTTGTTAAAAAGAAGAATAGAAGTTTTCTTGGCCAAATGGGTTTCTTGTCTAGACAATTCTGGATCTCAGCTCAAGGACCTCCTACTTTATATAATTAGGAGCCCAAAGGCACTCTGGGAGCCATCACAGTCCAAGTCACAAGGTCTTACAAGAAAATATAAATTAATTTCCTATAGCAGTTAATGAAATAAAAAACTATCAAGATAAACCACTACAATGAGTACCACTTGAAAAAGAGCTGACAGCAGACAAAGTTTCACTTTAGTGATGAAAAATTGCAAGGCTTCAAACTCCACTAACTGCGCTAAAGTTAAAACACTTCTTCCTGAAGAAAGAGGCTCCGCAGCATTGGAGGGTGTCTTCTTGTCCTGACCTTTAAAAAATAAACTCTTTTCTTTATCATCGTTTTATGAGTGTCGATTTCCATACAGTGGTGCCTTTGAAAAGGGTGCCTGGAGGTTAGACTCTAGCTTGCTCAACAAGAAGAGAGACATTTTGCCGTGACAGACTGCACAGATGAACACAGAGCCACAATGCATTAGGAGTAGCCTCCAACAGCAGCGGGAGTGTGAAGGAACAAAACTTAAAAGGGCTCAATTGAAAAGTACCCTTGTTTGTCCTTCAGTGGAACAGCACTTACAAAGCCTCTTCAACATGTACTTTGTCAAAAGGACAGTGAGTAACTAAACAAAGGCAACTCAAACCTCTGCCAATTAAAGTATCTTTAAGCTTTTCCCCTGATCCGTTCACTTTTTATTTTTCCCACCTCATCAAATGTGGTTTTAAAACAAGAGTGAATTTCAAAGTGCCCTCTTCTTTGCCCAATTAATGGAATGCTTTGGAATTTTGAATTTAGGAAAGCCAATCTCCATAATTTTCTTATGAGAAGTAGTGATTAAAAAGTTGGTAAAATCAGGGGGCAATTCCGAATTTCTATTTCAGCTTGTCTGTTAATGTAATATGGTTCAATTTAATTTCTAAGGGGCTGCTCGACAGCAGACATTTAAATTATAAGAACAGGCATTGTGATTTATAATGTGAACTCAAACATCAAACATGCAATGCCTGTAGGGATGTTCACAAGGCCAAATATCATATACCGGGGGCCTGTCTTTTCCATAGAATAATTGCATTCAGTGCTGTAGCACACCACAGATGAAAATACACTATTTATAATACGTACTCTAGAACCCCTAAAATAAGTCCTAAATCAGGGGGATATTATACCTGTTTAGAGGATCTATTGGTTCTATTTGTTCTCTATGTCAACATATTTATGATAAAAATTAAAAGGGCGCTAACTAATTAATTCTGGTGGAGAAAAAGCATAAGTAAAGTATCATAGAAGGTGCAATCAACTCAAGTAAATTATTTTCAATCGATGTATCAAAATGACACATTACAAAATAATATCCATACAATTTGCAAGTTTTAAGAGAGGATAATTCATGATCAACCATTTATGGATATTTTCCGTTTCACAAACATCTAGTTACAAACTTAAAAACTGTCCAACTCGATTCTGCGATTGCTACAAATGGAGTTAAATGAAAGGTGTTTTCTAATTTTGTTTTTGTTATTTGCCACTGAGGATTTGCACTGCAATGCACCGTGTCAGGGTGATAACTAAAGCTTTTCCACCTAAGAAAACAATCTTTCTCATTGTGTCTGATGGAGACACAGAGAAAATAAGAATGAAAATCTCCGTATACCCCTTCACCCACCAATGGTCTATGGTCTACAGATGACTCTGAGAGTGAAGGCTTGAAGTATGTCACCATATAAACTTTTCCAACCCGTCCCATTGTTTTTGATTAGTTCTCACAAGAAGAAAACTAACTCTTTTTTGAAGTCTGTACTAAAAGCAATGAACTGTTGCATGTAAAGTAACACTGGGTGATTTTGGTAATAGGTTGTGCCTTTAGGGTCTTGTAATAGAAATTGTGAGCGAAGATTTTCTGAAGTTCAGAAAAAAGAAGTTTGAGTCGTGTAAATAATGACAAAGTCTAGTTCTAGTAGAAATGAAATTTCACAAATAAATGCAGTTTCTTACACACAAAGAGTACACTCATCACGGCACAACAATTTTGGAGGTGTGGGCGTCACACTCTAAGAAGGAAGAACACTGACAGATAAAGATGCTAAATAAAACCAAGCATATGTGGGATCTGAAAAGGAGGACTACACACACACACACACACACACACACACACACACACACACACGGAATGAAAAGAAAAAAAAGCATAATGGGAGAGGAAAGGAAGAATAAAAAACCACATAAAAGAAAGCTAAAATCTTAGAAAATTATGAAACTTTGGCCAGGGTCACCCTCACTTATATTACTCTTCAGCACGCATTCCCATTTCATGTAGAAATAAGAATACACCAGGTCCTCAAATGGAATGTTAAAATGCTTCCCCTGGTTCCATGTCGGTCACAGTTAGGACCTTGATTTGTATCAATTTAGAAATTTTTTTCTTTCTTTTGGAACAGTAATTCTTGAGGTAGAAAATCACCTAACCATATTTTATTTCGGGAAATTTATATAAATAAAAACCAAGGCAACTACCTCTCCCAGTATTTTTATGAACACTAAGTTTGTTGTTGTTACTGTCAACTACATATTCTAAATTTCCAGGATTTTGCAGGTCCGAATTATATATTTTTTCAGTACATACAAGCATCCTGGGAAAACAACACTGGGAACTAGATAATGTTTCCAGATGCCGAAAGTACCAAGTTTCTAACTGGCCGAGAGGTGATAATGACAATAACGGGTGTAATTCCAAGTTCTAGTTCTAATTTATAAAGTACTTTCATGTGCATTACCTCATTTGTTTCCTTCAACAACCCTCCGATGAAAGTAGGGCAGTTAGCATTGCCAACTGAAGGCAGACATTCATTACATTAACACAATTATTATAGCAACTTAAAAGCAAGAAAATATAATGTTTTCTATAATAAAAATAAGAAGGCAGGGGGCACCTGGGTGGCTCAGGCGGTTGAGTGTCCAACTCTTGGTTTTGGCTCAGGTCATGATCTCAGGGTCTTGGGATGAAGCCCTTGCATGGGACTCAGTGCTGATTATGGAGCCTGCTTAAAATTTTCTCTCTATCCCTCTACTCCTCCCCTGCTCACACTCTCTCACACATGTGCTCTCTATTTAATAATAATAATAATAATAATAATAATAATAATAATAATAATAGTAGATGCTCAGCTTTATGCAGATAAATTCTTATTTAAAATTTAAAAATGGCTCATGAATCCTGAGTTTGGAAATTCTACACTTGAGGTAACATGCTAGAGTTCTTGGAAGACTGGAGGGAACAGAGAAGATTTTGAAAGTAATCAGTCTTTTTTTTTTCTTTCACCATTTCCCTCTAATACGAACTGTGGGGGTGAGGGGTGGGGGAGAGGGAAGGTTGTGGAACAGAAGATCCAAAATCAAGAGGCCCCCATCTTGAGCCCATTATAAGAAATAAGAACTCCCTCTGCCATGCCAACTCTACACACTTAGAAAAGGAGGCTGGTCTCCATGATGATGACACACTATTAAAAAAACAGTTATAACTTTGAATAATTTGAAAAATTATTTCTAGATCAACCCAATTCACTTCTCACTTTGCCCACAGCAGTGGGGGAGAATTATTGTCTATGGCCACTAATCCATAGACAATGCCAACCAACATATTTACTTAAAGAAATGTGAAATATTAGAGTCATTTAAAAGATGAATGTGAACACAAAGTTTTCATTATACATGTATCTTAGTTTTCTATCCTGGGTCTTATAATATCTAGTTTTGTGACCTTACACAAAGTTTTAGCCTCTAAGTCACAGGAAAAAAAAAAAACGAAAGTAATGATCTCAAAGATAAAATAATGATAGGGGTACACATATTAGGAAAGGAAGTTTGGAGAAGACAGGATGATGAGAGAAACAGGGAGGTCAAGGCAGAGTTTGAGTAGGATATGAAGCTAAGAGAGTGTTAAAACCAGAACAAAAAGACAAATGAAACCCAGTCCAATTTTAGGGGAGTGTTAGTTAGCAAAGTCTACAAAATGTCAATTAGTGGTCTGTCACACACAGTTAAGATAAACAATCACCTTTTATGTCAAGCCCATTAAGAAAGAGACAGGCACAGGTAATTAAACTAAGGACTCTTCATTCACATACTGTTGTAGAAGACAGGAGTAAATAAACTATAGTGATAATGAGGTAATAAGAACTAATAGAGGTGAGCTAGTGCCAATAAGGTAGCCTAAGCCAAATCCTGACAAAGGTGTTCAGAAAAGGTATTGAGTCTTAAAATGTGAATAAAATTTCATTGGATAGATAAGACAAGGAATGACATTTCAGGCAGAAGAAACCACATATGAAAAAGTACAGTGGTATTAAAATAGAGCACTGAAAGAACTAAAACAGTTTGATAAGATAGCACAAGAACATGTGCCTTAGAAAGTAGTGAAATGCAAGGTTAAGGGAAAAAAGGGGTTGAGTCAGGTTATATATGGTCTTATATTCAATGCCAAGTAGTTCGGTGGAGGCCAGTAATTTTGTTCCAATCCTAGTTCCTCTGTATAATAAGAACATAAGCAAGTTACTAAGCCTCTGTTTTTCATTTCTAAGATACAAAGCAATGCTAACATGAAAATTTTTGAGGATTAAATGAGGGAGCTCACCTAATATCTGGCAGAAGGGTCAGATCTTTCTTAAGGTGTTTCCTCTCCCATCCCAAGACAGCAATGGCCCCATTGAGTTGAGGAGGTATAAACATCCTTTTAACAAATACTTTGAATATTTACTATGTGCGTGTGCTACCCTCATGTTTAAGGAGTTTAACATAGGCGAAGAAACTGACAAATATATGGACAATTCTATTACAGTGCAGTAAGCGTAAAAATGGAAGCAAGTAACAGTACTTTAAAAAGATGACAAAATTAAGGGCACCTGGGTGACTGTCAGTTGAGCATCTGACTTCAGCTTGGGTCATGATGTCCTTGTTCTTGAGATGGATCCCCACATGGCTGCTATCAGCAAGGAGCCCACTTCGGATCCTCCAAACCCCTCTTCCTGACCCTCCCCTACTCATGCTCTTCTCTCTCTCAAAAAAAAAGCAAACATTAAAAGAAATGATGACAAAGGTAAAGCAGTGAGTACAAATAACTCTATAGCATCTGAACCTGGAGAGACGAGGAACACATAGAGGTGATGGGAATCCAGAAAAGGTGAGTTTTGCTTCCTGTGTTTCTACAAGGAAGAGATACAAATATGCCTATAAGCTGAAATGGCCATTGCAAAGAGCTATTTAACATAGCACTGATGTTAATATAGAAAAAAATAAAAAGAAGAGGCCTGCTATAATCTTTGTATCGAAAAGAATTCTATTTTAAGTTAGGTATTTAAATTTCTCATCAAGGTAAAAGTTATTCTCATCTGCACTCTTAATGACCCCAAAGTTTGAATGAAAATCAAGTAAAGGTCTGAATCTGACCCACTAAACTCAAATGCTCACCTGTATTTATAGGTCATCCCTAGCTACTGCTACTTGAGAGCTGAGGACATTCGGGGCTACCTATCTATCTTGGCTTTATTAGGTAAATTCAGGTATCTGGTTACTTTAGATTCAATCAAATTTAATAAACAGTGAAATACTCTTCAAAACTAAGGTAGTGACATTATTTCCAAAAGACCAAGAAAAAGAGAATAAAGAATGTCTGAATGTATGTTGTAACTGAACAAGAAAGCAACCTGAATCTATAAGAGGTGGACCGGATTCCCATGTGGTTTTTAAAAATTTTTTTTTTAATGTTTATTTATTTTTGAGACAGAGAGAGACAGAGCATGAGTGGGGGAGGGGCAGAGAGAGAGGGAGACACAGAATTTGAAGCAGGCTCCAGGCTCTGAGCTGTCAGCACAGAGCCCGACGCGGGACTCGAACTCACAGACCGCAAGATCATGACCTGAGCCGAAGTCGGCCGCTCAACCGACTGAACCACCCAGGCACCCTCCCATGTGGTTTTAACACTGACCTGTGTGATCTCAGGCCTATCTCTGCCTCCGTCAGTCTCAGTCTCTCTCTCTCTCTCTATCTCGGTCTCTCACAAATGAGGACAGAGTCCTAAAATGTGTCTACATTTTATTCCAATTCTGAATTTCTATTATTCCACAATTATATTGATTTCAGACATAATAAAAACTAAAACAAATTTTTATTAAGATACTCTCCAAGGCATTTTTGCTTTAGCATTTTAAACTCAAAACAGTTTAAACTGAACTGATTTTCAATTAAAACTTTCTGGAAATTTGATCACCACTGAGGCATTAGAAACTTACTTTAGCAGAAAATTATTAAGTAACATTTTATTATTTAATATTTCAAAGGAATTTAGGCACGCATGGGCTAAAGAATAACATTAAACTATTACTGGCAAAATTCCTAATTGGAAGAAACGGTGTAACTAGTGGTTAACAGCATGGATTATAGTTTAGGTTGACTTCAGTTTGAATAATGACCCTGACACTTAGTCACACTGAGACATATTTAATCATGTTTCCTCATATGAAAATGGAGATAGTAAGAATATCTAGTTCCTATGAGTGGTACTTCCTGAGATTGCGACAGCAGCCTTGGTTATAAGGCCTATGTAAAGATTAAATGAAGTGTTTCATATAAATTATGAAACAATACAGTTAATACATGATATGTACTAAAACGTGTTACCTTTCCCCCGACCCATACATCATTATTTAATCAAAGTTTTGATGCAGATATTACATGTCCCATATTATAATATTAAACCTCGTTGTTATCCTTAGCCTCTAATAAAGACTAACTGATAGAACTTAGTTATTACCAAGTACAATGCAACTATATTACATAGGCCAGGTTTTTTGAGCTGTGAATTTTCTATGAAGTTTGGCATTCCATGTCAGTTAAGAGACACTGGACAAGGAAGTCTTTCATGCCAGACTTTTGTGATTAATGATAGGCAAAAAATTCTGATGGAGGAAAAAGATACAAACAAAAATGCATTAATATATTTTTCCCCTATTTATAACTTTTAAAATACCTTAATTGTTTGAAAAACCAACATAGCTGGAATAAAAGAGCCATTTTTTCTTCAATTCATAAGCAAATCTAATTTTCTTTCTAACCATTTCACCTCAGTGCCCTCCTTTTGTATGGCACACCATTCTCTTCTAACTTCTGAATTTTTGTTAGTTTGCTGTTGGCAGGGATAAGGTCAGAAAATAATAAAGACTTTCTCCTGAAATCTGCTTTCGTCCCTCAATGAGAGGAAGCAAAGGCATGAATATGGCACCCTCATAATGATTTAGCTGGGGCTTAATGAAATTTTCATCACAACCTGCTGTTCATTTTAATGGCCTTTCAAAAACAATGGAAAAAATAGCTTGGGGGAAGAAAGGATTTTTATGTGGCATATATTTGTGAGCTTAACATTTAGTTCCATTTACCCTATCTCTGGTCCCCTCATCCCCGTATTGCTGTTCTCATCACAAAGCTATTACAATGTTTTGTAGTTTTTGAGTATAAGTTTTGGAGTTCTTTTGTTAAATTTATTCCCATTTTATTTATTTTTTTGATGCTATAGTACATCACAGAGCTATGATCATTTGTACTATATACAGTGTCATCCTAATGCTTAAATAATATCAGGTCTAGGTATCCATTCTCATATCCAACCATACCTTATGATTAATGGAGTATTTAAAGCCAACGTAACTTTCTATTTACTGTGGGTACTTTTACACATCTCCCTGGAGAGAGTTCCCCATTTTTTTTCTCTTTGCAGTTAAATAAACATTTATCAGCATTCTATTTTTTTCCTATAATATGATTTTCTGCTTTTCTATAATATTTTTTTCTAGGTGATTATCACTTTATTGAAATCATAAATTCCTGCATGACATATCTCTCAGTTGCTGCAGTTATTAAACAAACTTTCCTGTCATGACAAATTTTCTTATCAATCAAAGTGAGTGCATTTACATTTCTGTGAACTGGAAACAGGTACTAAGAGTTTTCTGTATGTAAATAGAAATTCATGGTAGTGGTCTTTTTCTTACAAAAAGTGTCTTTCTTGGATTCAGGCTTTTACGCGTTTGCCATGTTCAATTTATATTCCTGTTTCTATAAAGACTATCTCTGTATTTCTCAATGCCTTCGTATTATTATCTTGAGCTAAGCTTTTAATACATCTGTAGGGAGGAAAACTGCAAAAGAAAAAAAATTGTGGGAAATACAATAAGGAAAACAGTATAATGTCCGCATGTAATAGGGATGTTTCTTCATGTCAGCTCCTCCTACGGTGAATGCTCTATCTCTGTTCTTTTGCTTGTGTAGCTGTTACCAGATAATATACTTTCCTCTTAAGTCTCAATGCCTCTAAATGTTTCCTGCTAAGCATATTGGGAGCCACTGTCCAGGGTCTTCTTTCCTTTGGGGAATTATTTATTAATTTGAATCTGGCCTGTCATATACCTCCAAATTAAGGGTCTGTGCAAGTACTTAGAAGCCAACATGACACCCTGGAGAAATACCAACGTCATAAACCAAATTTCCAGGGAGAACATCATTTCAAGATACCCTCTCCCCCAACAAAAAATACTTTATAATCTAATATATGGCACTATAATCGTAGTTCTTCCTAGAACTTAGACCTGGGCCACAAACACATCTCAAAGAAAAATTAAAAATTTACAGGTGAGGGAAACACATCCCAACTCATTCTATGAATCCAGCATTTTCTAGCTAGAAAAATCAGATAAAAACATTACATTAAAAAGAAATAACAACAACTCTAGACCAATATCTCTCATGAAAATAGATGCAAAAATCCTCAATGAAGTACTGACAAACTGAATCCATTGATATAGATATTATAAGACACACCTAAGTGGAATTTATTCCAAGTTTGCAAGGTTGGTTTGACATTTAACAATCACATCACATGAACATGCTAAAAGAGTTAGAGATTATTATGCTAAGCAAAATAAGTCAGTCAGAGAGAGATAAATGCCATATGATTGTACTCATATGTGGAATTTAAGAAACAAAACAAATGAGTAAAGGGGGAAAAAGAAAGAAAGGCAAACCAAGAAACAGACTCTTAACTACAGAGAACAAACTGATGGTTACCAGAAGGGAGGCCAGTCTGGGGGATGGGTGAAATAGGTGATAGGGATTAAGGAGTGTGCTTGTGATAAGAGGCACTGGGATGGCTCAGTGAGTTAAGCCTCAGACTTTGTCTCAGGTCATGATCTCACAGGCTTGTGAGTTCAGGCCTAGCGTCGGGCTCTATACTAACAGCTCAGAGCCTGGAGCTTGCTTTGGATTCTGTGTGTCCCTCTCTCTCTGCCCCTTCTCCCTCCCTCTCTCTCAAAAATAAATAGACATTAAAAAAACGAGTGCACTTGTGATAAGCACCCAGTGTTGTATAGAAGTTTTGAGTCACTATATTGTGCAAATGAAAGTAATATTACACTGTATGTCAACTAACTGGAATTTATTTATTTATTTTCAATTGGAAACTGGAATTTAAATAAAAACTTTAAAAATATATAGTATCAATAGATGAAGAAAAAAATTGACAAATTTTAATAACAATTTTAATAACAAATTTTAATAACAACTCTCGGCAAATCGGCAAACTAGAAGCAGAGAGTAATTTCCTCAACTTGATAAAGAATATCTACATAAAACCACAGCTAATATATTTAATGATACCTAGAAGCCTTCTCCTTACAATCAAAAAAAGGCACAGATGTCCCATTTTACCACTCTTATTCAACACTGTATTGGAAGCCAGCTAATGTAATAAGACAAGAAAATGATATACAAGGTATACATCTTGGAAAGGAAGAAATAACACTGGCTTCATTCAAAGATAACTTGATTGTCTATATGGAAAATGTAAAGAATAAACAAAAACTTCTGGAGGTAATAACCAAGTACGCCAGGTCCAGGATACAAGGTTAATATGCCAAATCCAATTGCTTCCCTTTATACCAGCAATGAACACCTGGAATTTGAAATTAAAAATACAATATAGTGGCACCTGGATGGCTCAATTGGTTAAGCACCCAACTTAGGTCATGATCTCACCGTCTGTGAGTTCGAGTCCCGCGTCAGAGGCTATGCTGACAGCTCAGAGCCTGGAGCCTGTTTCAGATTCTGTGTCTCCCTCTCTCTCTGCCCCTCCCCTGCTCACACTCTGTCTCTGTCTCTCTCTCTCAAAAATAAATAAATATTAAAAAAATACAAAATAATGAAAATACTGTGTATAAGTGTAACAAAATATGTAAAAGATCTATATGCAGAAAACTGGGAAACTCAAAAGAAATCAAAGAAAATCTTAACCAATAGAGAAATATTTTGTAATCATGGATAGAAAGACTTAATACTGTTATAATGTCAATTCTTCTAACTTCCCAGGAAGTAATTTTGTAGATATCAAGACTAATTCTAACATCTATAAGGAAAGGCAAAAGAGCCAGAATAACTGACACAATACTGAAGTAAAAGAACAAAGTTGGAGGATTGACACTACTCAACTTTCAAGTCATATTAATTAATACAGCAAGGTATTGGCAAAAGAATAGACAAATTGATCAATGGAACAGAATATAGAGGGCAGAAACAGACCCAGACAAATACAGTCAACTTAACTTTGGTGACAGAACAAAGGAAATTCTGTGGAGATATGAGGGTCTTTTCAACAAAAAGTAACTCAAAGCAGATCATAGACCTAAACTGTAAAATACAAAACTACATAACTTGCAGAAAATAACAGAAGAGGAAATCTAAATGGCATTAGGTTAGGCAACATTTTAGCTATAGCATCAAAAGTATGATCCTTGCAAGACAAGAGGTAAGCTGGACTTTATGAAAATTAAAAACTGTTGCTCTACAACATAAAATGTTAAAAAAAAAAAAAGAATGCACAAGCCACAACCGGGAATAAAATATTTGCAAAACACATACTCGATATAGGACTTGTATCCAAAATACACAAAGAATTCTTTAAACTCAACAATTAAAACCTTCAATTAATAAATGAGCAAAAGATGTAAACATACACAAAGAAGATATACAGATGGCAAATACACATATGAAAAGATGTTCCACATCATATGTCATCAGGCAACTACAAATGAAAACAATGAGATGCTACCACAAACCAATCTAAATGGATAAAATCCAAAGAACTGACAATATCAAATGCTGGTGGGGATATGGAGCAACAAGAACTTACATTCGTTGCTGCTGGGAATGCAAAATCTCACAGCCACTTTGGAAGACAGTTTGGCAGTTTCTTAGAAAAGCCAAGCATAATCTTATCATACATTTCAGCAGTTGCATTCCTAGGTGTTTACCGCGTTGAGCTGAAAACTTATGTCCACACAAAAACCTTCACATAAATACTTACAGAAGCTTTATTCTTAACGACTAAAATCTGGAAACAACTAAGATGTCCTTTGATAGGTGAATGGATAAACAAACTGTGGTACATTCATACAATGGAATTTTATTCAGTGCTAAGAAAGAAATGAGCCATGAACAGATATGAAGGAAACTTAAATGCACGTTGACATGTGAAGGAAGCCAGTTTGAAAGATACAGACTGTATGATTCCAATTTTACAGCAGTCTAGAAAATGCAAAACTATAGAGATAGTAGAAAGATCAGAGATTGCCTAGAATTCTGGAGAGAGAGAAAGGGAGGAATAAATAAAGCACAGGGGATTTTTAAGGTTATCAAACTGTTCTGAATGATACTATAATGGTGGATAAGTGACAAAATACATTTGTCCAGAAACGTACAGATGTATAGTACAAAGACTGAACCTTGATGTAAGAAGACTCTACAAGGTACATTAAAAATTTGAGAGATACCAGGAAAAACCACAGAAAGAATTTAATCATATTACAAATGCATGGAAAAACCTCATTGAATGAGGTGGAAGAAAAATTACCTAAGTAATTTTGGAAATGAATGGAATCTGTAAAACTAAAGGCAAAGGAATTGCCCATAAGTAATCTGTTTATAAATATGTTTCCCATGGCAGTATCAGTTAATAATTCTGATACCATTATAAATATATACAGGAATTGAACAATAAGCAGATGGATGATGGATGGTGAATGGTAGGATCTCACAGTTGGGATGGGAATGTAAACATCAACAAGGAATGAGGCTGGAATGTTCCATGTGGCGATGGATTACAGTTGCAGACATTAGTAAGAACTCATGTTTAGCTGAATATGTAGACAGTTAGACATAGAAATATTTATAGATATGTATGTATAAAGGTTAGTACACACACATATATTTCTTTATTTTGTCAGATAAGAGGTCTTAAAAGAAAGGACACCTTAGTAACAAGGAATATACTTTGTGTCCAGATCTGGTTTTCAAATGTCATTCTCCAATAAAAGAAACCAGGGCATCTTAGAGAAATGGCTGATTCTAGAGCCAGGGCATATAATACCCAACATGAGTCTGCAGCATCTTACAGTGCTAGAAAGTAAAGAAGTGCTCAAGAAAAAAAAATTACCCACAATCACAGTGATATGTCAACATGACAGAGAAGTCAATAGAAAGAGCTTCCAATGGCCAAAGCTGAAACAAGCTGAGCAACAAAATAAAGTAGAATTGGATTATAGGTCCAAGTATAAAATATCCATGCTGTCCATACTTACATAAATAAATGATTGAATGAGTTAATAAATGATAGAGAAGAGATAAATCTCTCATGCAGAAGAATTCCAAATAAATTATGTAGATACTGTACTCTAAAGGAGGGGGAGCATAACTCCCTACTCTCTAAATGTGGGTTGCACATAGCATCTCCCTTCCAAAGAGCAGGGTACAGAAAAGGTGCAGGGACGTAACTTGTCAGTGGAAAAACCTGACAAATGCTGTATCAGCCAGGTGATCAAGGTCAATACCAAATTCATAAATCACACAGAGAGTAAGTACCTTTGATATGATGTGACCGTAATGGTACTTTACCTTGTGATATTCCTTCCCAAACCTATAACCCTAACTTTAATCAAGAGAAAACCACCGGACAATTTGAACAGAGGGATGTTCTACATTACGCCTGAACAGTATTCCTCAAAACTTTCAAGGTTATCAAAATCAGAAACAGTCTGAGAAACGGTCACACCCAAAGGGAACCCAAGGAGACATGACAACCGCATGTAACCTGTTATCCTTGATGACATCCTAGAACAGGTAAAGCACACTTGGTAAAAACTAATAAAATACGAACAAACTGCGGACTTTAGTTAATGATAATGTATCACAATCTAAAAGATACAAAATAATTTTGAAAGCATAAAATCAATCATGCAAAACAAACAGAATATGTAAAACTAAAGATGAAAAAAGAAATGCACCGAAGGATAAGAGTTGTTATATTGGAAAGCTACAAATGTAGGCAATTTTTATTTCCCTTTTAATTTTCATGTTTTTTAAACAATTCTTAAATAAGAAGATAGTATTTTTAATATCAAGAAAAATTCCAACACATTAAAAAAAATTGTCTAGGTCCTCCTCAAAACCCCATTTTTATCTCCACATGGATGAAAGCCAAAAGTCTTTGGCTGACTAGATTATCTCTAAAACTCTTTCCAACTGTAAGATCATGCGAATTACATAAATTATAACTAAAATCCATGTCCCAGCTATGCATCTGGTAGGAGCCCAGAAATATTTAATTACCATATGACTCCCAAATATACTGGTTAACATACATTTTGTGCCATATATACTCATAATTTGCCAGTGTCCTAACAACAGACTAGAAATGAGCCCAACTCAGTGTTATAAAGTATAAAAGCAGTATATTTTTGGGGTAAAATATGTCTTTTCATGTCACTATTTTTTGTTTGTTTTAAATTTCCATCAGACTCTTAAGTGGAAGGCATGCTCTTGTGTGCAATGTGGCATCCATGCTTAGGAAGAAGAATACAGGTTTGAAAGGAGTTAGTAAGCATCTGGAACATAAAGGTGACTATCAGTTATGCATGAATTCTGTAACTGGCATCGGTTGTCTTGTTTGTTGGCTTGAATTTTACTTCATGTGCACAACACCTATTGGCTACTATTGGTAACTATTAAAGAGATTTAGGAGATGAAGTCTTACAAGAAAGGCATCCTGGAAGCTGAACAAAATGGGAACTTCAGCATAGCTAACAGAGAATAATCAACGACTTTTAAACACACAATAGGCTTAAACCATACTACTTTTGGGACAGACTGAATTAAGGTAACATAAGATGCATTCATGGATAAAGGTTATAAAGTTTAGTAAAGTTGTGAAATGGCCTTGGGACAAAAACTGGAGACGAACAAACCAGCCTGCAGATATTTGGGGTTGTAGGCGGTGCCTATTCTGGGCTCCCTGTCACATTCTATTTTTGAATCTTTAAGTTTTCCTCAGCCACAACTTACCCATGTGTGAAAGCGAGGAAGATATCACAACAGAAATTAATGATTTAAAACATCGGGACAAAGTGAAGTATTTCTGAAAAAAAAATATCTATCCATCTTCACAGCGTTAGGTTTCCATTTCGTCCAATTAACTTTGAGCATAAGTCAAAAAAACAGAACTAGAAGTTAAAATCCAACTCTTAAAATCAGGAGACGGCAACACGTTTGCTTCCTTTGCTAACCTTTACCTTCTGGCTCATTTTTGATGAGCTCTTCCATTTTCCTCTGCTTCAAAGTGTCAACAACGTCAGCTAAGCTGCCTTTGCGCCGTTCGGGAGTTCCCAGGGCCGTGCTTGACAAGGACTCACCACTCTGCCTCCCACCTTCTTCTGCCTTCTGAGGTGAGGTAGATGAGTTGTGTGGGGCAAATGAAGACATAACTTTATTGCCATCAACTTCCTGAAAGAGAAAGCAAAGGAAAAATAATGTTTAAAAATCCAGGAGCTCTATTTATTTATTTATTTTTTAACTGGTTAGGTTGGCTTATTTGGCTAAAGCATGAAAAAGCAAAATGTCACTCTGCAAGAGTAAAAAAAAATAAAATAAAATAAAGAAATTTCAAAAAAAAGAATACATTAACTTTACAGGTTCATACAGAGGGAGTCAAAGATCAATTCGCAGAAGAAATAAAAGTATGGAGATTCTCTTCCTTAAGACTGAGAACGAATGGGAATAAAGCCTTATACAAAGCCTGTATTGATTAGATGTATTTTTCTGCTTTGAAAGTCTTAGATTTTCCTATGAACATTAAATGCACAAGTCATCTGTCCTAAATGTCCTCATGATATTGTAATATTTAAACAAGTAACACTGTGCACTTCATATTTCATTTTAAATAGCTGCCTCTTCTTGATGGTGCTCCTAATTAAAGCAAGGTCCTTTTTTAGTTCTCCACCTCCCTCTCATGCTTTTAAGAAAGCATCAGTCACATAGGTTATTTTGACATCAGATAGGAATACTGAAAGTTTATTTCTGACTATGCCAAAGATGTTTCCAATTCCATTTGTTACCACGAGCATTGTTTCTATCAATATTCTTCCCTATTTTGCACTGTAAGCCTCACGTGTCCTATAAAAGAAAGTTTCTTGCAGTCTTTCCTTCTTCATATTTACATATGTGTATGGAGAGAATTTATTCTATAATTCTAAAATTTGAAAACATATTTGGTGTTCTTTTTATCATTATTTTCACCATAATTTCTTACCCAACCATAGTCATCTACCTAATATTTGGGGTATCTTTTGTATAAAGGTACTAAATTGATTATTCAGACATGTGCAAGAGGAGTGTTATTGAAATGATAAAGAAAAATTAAATTTCTTACTTCAAGGTGTTCCTTTTATAATCTCTTAGTTCCATAACCCTGCTTTCCACAAAGCAGATTTCTTAAAAAATAATATCCTAAAATCTTTGAGGAAATTAGTCTCTAAGTACACTTCGTATTCTACAGTATTAAAAGTTTCTATTAAAATATATTTGAAGGGCATCTGGGTGGGTCAGTCAAGTAAGCGTCCAACTCTTGATTTCAGCTTAGGTCATGATCCCTGGGTCATGGGATTGAGCCCTGCATCGGACTCTGTGCTGAGCACTGCCCCTGCTTAAGGTTCTCTCCCTCCCTGTCTCTCTGCCTCTTCCCTGGTCTCTCTCTCTCTAAAATAAAAATTAAAAATATACATGTATATATTTGAGTGTATGCACATCTAATATTCAGGATAAGAGATTATATTCTTGTTTACACGTTTATTCTCTAAGACGTGTTAATAGGATCTCTTGATCCCAGAAAAGTGAGGAATCACACTGATTTGATAACTATTGTTTTTAAGGTTAATTCTAATATATTTGACTAGTTAAAAATGTACCAAAATATAAGTCATTTTAATTTTTAAAGGGAAATTAAAATAGATATGTCAACACAAATATAATCATAATCTGTTTATATGATTTCTTGTTAAAGAATAATAATGAATACAAGGACATTAGCTATGGTGTAAGCAAGCATCAGTGTGTTGGGAAAGGCTAGGCAATGTGGAGAAAGTAAAAGCAAAAAAAAGTGTGCAAATAGAATCTTCAAAATTATAATTCGACACCCAAAATGGTTTCCTTTTCTTACAAACATTACAGAATACGCAGAGAACATTCCTATGTCTTGAATGGATATTCCATAGATAATACTTTCCTACATGAATCTTAGCTTATAATGTACTTGGATTTAGAAATCAGTATGCATAATTTAATAATTATAAGCCCCTACAGGCTAAGTGAAGGTATACTTCTAGAATTATTTATTTAAAACCCACACATAAATACAAGCAAACTCATAAACACACACACACACACACACACACACACATACACACACACATCCCTGACAAAAGCAATCACAAATCCATTCAGTAAACTAATGAATGTTTTTATGAATGGTCCATAACACACATTAGCTCAGTTTCATTATCAAATCAGAATATAGCAAAGCCTCATTCATTTTCCACAGATCTTTCTTCCCACTTATTTCCAGGGTCAAAGCAGAAAAATCCCAATGCTAGCCTCACTTTGAGCATTTCTATTCTATACTGTTATCACACTATATGATGACAAACTTAACAAACAAGAATTTGGCAGCTGCACTTCATTTTCCATAATTGAAAACTACAAATATCTTTCTACAGCATCTTCAACAGAGGGAAAGATACCCAAATTGTATACAATCGCATCTATTAAGATATCAGAAAATATTTCGAAATAAAGTAAAATAATATCCCATTTTGCATGTCTCTAATTTTCTACACCTTGCAAGGCAGAAGGACATATTTTAAAGAGTTTAATATCATTTCATAAGTATTTGAAATTCAGTTACCACAACGTATGAGAAGTTAATTATCAAGTTCATGCACAAATATTTTATCTTACTGTTACTTCAGTCGTCCGATTACATTTCAGCCTCTAGCACTGTTAATCCCTATAACAGTTTTATGCGATTAACAGATATTTCAGGGTGGGACTCCACTGTTCATCCGCATGGCCAAAGCTTGTTAAAGAGTGCTGGCAGTCTTCAGTCAAGAAGGTCCTGTAATTGTCGGTTCCTTTCCTGGGATTACATTTACGATACCTAAAGTAATGACTGCATTTTCCTCTTTACTTTGCTGGCAGGCGAACATCCAGTCTACTAACAGAAGTGTTAGTGGTCCAGACCAGCAATACATATTTCAGCAAGTTTTCGTGAATGCTAAAGCCAAGATACAATATTTTGCAGTTGAGTCTCGGAACCGTGATGCAGGATTTCTAAAGTCTAATGAACGATAAAAGAGGGTTCTAAACTTTAGAACAAAGTTGATAATCTTCCTCTGTTACACTTGAACAAGCTTTACCTAATCCTGCCTTCTTGGTCACCTTTGCAACTGTGAGACAAAGGAGGGGATCTGCTTAGTGTATCTATCTTTATTTAAATAACTTGTTAAAAAATGCATTCTTAAACTCGGTGCGGCCACTCTGGAAAATAGCATGGAGACTCCTCAAAAAAAGATAAAAATAGAAACACCTTATGACCCAGCGACTGCACTACTAGGTATTTACCCAAAGGATACAAAAATACAGATTCAAAGAGGCACACGCACCCCAATGTTTATAGCAGCATTATCAGCAATAGCCAAATTATGGGAACAGCCCAAATGTCCATTGGCCAATGAATGGATAGAGATGCGATATACAAATATAATGGAATATTAGCCATCGAAAAGGATGAAATCTTGCCATTTGCCATGACGTGGATGGAGCTACAGTGTGTTATGCTAAGCGAAATAAGTCAGCTAGAGAAAGACAAATACCACATGATTTCACACATAGGTATAATTTAAGAAGTTAAATAGATAAATATAGGTGAGGAAGAGAGAAGCAAACCATAAAAGACACTTAACTATAGGGAACAAACTGAGGGTTGCTGAGGGGAGGTGGGCAAAGCAGGGCACTTGTGATGAGCACTAGGTTTCATATATAAGTGATGAATCCTTCAACTCTACTCCTGAAACTAATATTGCACTATATGTTAACCAACTAGAATTTAAATTCAAAAATTAAAACAAAAAATACATTCTTGTTAATTCATTCTAAATATAGCACTCTGCCATGAACACTTTGAGAGAAATAATATTTCAACTTTAACATTCAAATTTTAGTTTAGACAATGTGGTGCTTAAGAAGAATTAATTCATTTGATAAAAAGAGGTTATATGTAATTCACTCACATATGTTCCCTTCGATGTCCAAATGACACTTCATCCTTGACTTCTGGCCTTAAGAAATACATTCTGGGGTGCCTGGGTGGCTCAGTCAGGTAAGCGTCTGACTCTTGGTTTCGGCTCAGGTCATGATCTCACGGTTCAAGGGTTCGATTCCTGTGTAATGCTCTGCACTGACAGTGTAGAGGATTCTTTCTTGGGATTCTTTCTCTCTCCCCCTCTCCCCCACCCTCCCTTTCTCTCAAAATAAATAAACTTAAAAACAATTTAATTTAAAAAAAGAAAAATATTTCCATATTTACTTTTTGGTTCTATAAACTGAAGTTAAAGTAATACAGGGTAGCAAGAACATTAAATTTAATAGTCTGTCTACCTAATTATAATTGGTAAGAATAATAGCCAATATTTATTGAATATTTATTTTGTGTTAGGCACTGTTTAAAGTGCATTATATGCATTAATTCAGTTAATTCTCTTGATAAACCTAGTTATGTTTTGCACATCATAGCAGGAGAAACTGAGGGGCATGGAGTGAAGTAAATGCCTGAGATTGTATGATCAATAATAGACAGATAATCAAACCCAACCTTTTGGGCACCAGAGCCCTCAACCTTAGTGCTAAATCTACCTCTTTAAAAACAACAACAGGGGCACCTAGGTGGTTCAGTTGGTTAAGTTTTTGATTTCAGGTGATCTTGGGTTTGAGCCTCACGTCAGGCTCTGTGCTAATAGCTCGGAGCCTAGAACACAGATTCTGTGTTTCCCTTTCTCTCTGCCCCTTTTCCTCTCTCTCCCTCTCTCTCCCTATCAAAAATCAAATAAAACATTAAAAATTTTTTAATTAAAATTATAAAAACAACAACAAATACCTAGATAGTTCTATGTCAATGTTATGGGTGAACAAGATACACTGTCATCTGCTTAATAATTATGAAAATGAGAGGTTTTTGCCCCAATATGTTCAAGACCTAAAGAAATTATATAAATGTACTGAAATTAACTAATCCAACTATATCCTAGACTTATAAAACTCTCTCCATTTAAATATCCACTGTTTATGCCATATTAAAAATAAAGAAATTTAAAATTTAAATAATTATTTAAACCAAACACATAGTTCAGATCTCTGAGTAACGATGCTCATTTGTGATTTTTTAATCTTTTTAAGATTCTATTTTTTAAATGTTTATTTATTTATTTAGAGAGAGAGAGAGAGAGAGAGAGAGAGAGAATCCCAAACAGGCTCAGCACTGACAGCTCAGAGTCGGATCTGGGTGCGATCTCTCCCCTGTGAGATCATGACCTGAGCAGAAATCAAGAGTCCAGTGCTTAGTCAAATGAACCACCCAGGCATCCCTTAAAGGTTCTATTTTTAATCAGTCTCTACACTCAACGTGGGGCTCAACTCCACGACCCTGAGATTAACAGTTGCACACTCCACTCATTGAGTCAGCCAGGCCTCCTTAATCTATCTTTATAACATGTATAGGAATCTCTAGTATCCTTTCTAGTCCAACAAAATTTTGAACTTAGAAAAAAAAAAAACACAGAAAGTTTGGACTATCTTTAACTAGATTCTCACTAACGCAAGTTCAAGAATTTTGGTATTGCATAGAGGTGGCATAAAATGCGCTGTCTTTGTAAATATCAACAGGGCAAGGCAAAACAAAATTTGAAAAATATCTTGAAAGTCGTATTATTTAGGTGAAATGGGTAAAGGTGGGCAAAAGGTACAAATGTCCAGTTATGAAATAAATAGTCCTCGGGATGTCATGCATGGCATGGTGATTACTTTTAATAATATTGTTTGTGTATTTGAAAGTTGCTAAGAAAGCATATCCAGAATGTTCTCATCTGGGGAAAAAAATTGGTTTTGTAACTCTGTGTGGTGATGGATGTTAACAAGACTTCCTGTCATCATTTCACATTATACATAAATACTGAATCATTACATTGTGCACCTAAAACTAATAAAATATTATGTCAGTTATATCTCAATTTAAAAAGCCATGTTATTTGGTCATTCCTTAAACTCTTTTAAAAATAGGTGAAAATATGTTATCACAAAGGTTCATTTTGAAATGAAATTGCATTAATTGCACATGCTCTGTCACGTTAGGAGATGCCACATTCACTTTAGTACTAGAAAACAGTCTATGATTATTGTGTAAAAATGCAATTAATTTTGAAGTTTTAGTGGTTATGGTAGTTTTTCATAAAAGTTCATGATCCCCTGAGGCGGTTATCCTTTAGAGTTCTAGATCCCTTGATGTTAGCTGTAGATGGTCTCCCAAACATACATGCACATGCGTACAGGCAGACACACACTCATGCAATTCCACACACAATTACACTTAGACAGCGTTAGAGAGTTAATTTTCTACCTTCATAGTTCCAAATGTGAACTTTCTCCATTAAATCCCCTAGCAACTCTTATAAACCACAGACTCCAGGACAAGAAGCTTTGACCTAAATGTGTCTCTTCCCAGAATCACACTCTAAACTCATTATACAATTAGGTGATTTCAAAATGACCAATACTTGCAAAAAGAACCTCGACCTACAGATTTTATTGATATTTTATTCAGATAAACTTAGCTAATATATATACATATATATTAATAAATGAAACTTACTGTTCCTAAGACAAGCATTTGGAAAGAGATTAGTATTTTAATTATACTTTAAAGAATAATAAACACGTTGAAGAAAAGAATGCATTACTAATGGCAATCTCTCTTCTTACTCAGAATTCGACTTGGGATAACATGCATGTGAATTCAAAATGGAAGGCAGAACAAATTGCTAACTTCTATAAATGAATATTACCATTTTTAAAAAGCATACTAGTTCAATTTCAACTAAGAATTTTCCTGAAGACAGAATGCAAACATATGAAGGATACATTGAGGCAAAAACTGGCACTTAAAAAAGCTAAACAGAGAACACTAAGAGTCTTTCTCTGGTGAATATGATCAAATTCAGAATTCTGGGAACAGGAGATGGTCAGTTCCTGAGACCTATAAAACAAAAGTTAGCACTTATAGTAAGATCTCTGAAAGGTGTCTGTTATACTTGTGATTACTGCTGGTGTTAAAGTTATCCAATTTAAAATCTTTTCTAAACTTTTGCTTTAAATAAAAAGAGCTGCCTGATGTATATTTAAGTCCAGTGATTCACAAAATAGAACCTGACAGAGGCACTTTTGTTTGGACTATTTACCTAGTTACCTAGAGAGACAGAACTTATCAGAACTTGTCACCTTTAATACTGGAAAAAGCCACTGATAATTCTTTTGTAAAATTTATTGAATTTGGAAAAAAAAACTTTACCAAGCTTTATAAGATCAACAATTCTTAATGTTTAAATAAATATAAGATAGACTAATTGAGATTCCAGATATTAGATGAGTACTTCATAAATCTATCTAGAGACCAGCAAGCTATATATATGTATATAGCTGATCTCATTTGCTGATCTCTTTTATATATATATATATGTTTATATATATTTAAAAAATATATATTTTAAGTTCCCTAGGGGGTGTCTGATCATAAGATGCTAGTCTTGAAAGAATTGAAAGTCAGTTTTTAAGGGCTACATATATTTTACTGTTTCAACATCTTATAAGATATTGGAATTCCCTGAAAGTTAGTACTCTCGATCCTTAAAATCATTAAATCTTCATAATTATAAAAAGTAGAAACTCTAAAATACTCAAATGTATACTATCTCTTTTTGTTCTATAATCCATGGAAAGTTCTACATTCCATACACCACTTCGTTCTAATTTCTAAAGAATACTGCAGAAACCTTAGAAGTTCTTCTGTCTCTGTAATACAGACACGGCCCTCTCTTGGGGCTGATCTACTATTTTAAATAGTGACAGACCTCATCAAGTTTAAGTGAAAGATTATTATTTTATAAAAATGGCTCCATTATATTTCAAATATAGGATCTAGTCCATATTTCAAAGATTTTTTTATGTGTTTTGGACAGTGCAAATAGAAGAAGTGAAAGCTGTTTGATGTTTCTTCAAAGCCTAAAAATATGGAATCTTTTAAAGATTCCTTCCCTGTGCAATAGGATGGAAATTCAACAAAAGTCTAACTTGGTTTGTCTTTTTTTGCCAAGCACGGAGATGAAATGTTAGCTTAGGCTCATATTTAATTATTGATCAGAAAACTAAATAAACATTTAAAAGCGCATTTTATCTTAAAACGCATTCACATGGAACTAAACAATACAAGACAGGTAATTTATATAAATATGATTCTCAGATGGTGGTCTGTTCAACCAATATCTCTGGTATCACCTGAGGGTACTTGACACATTTTTCTTGGGCCTTACCCCAGACTTTCTGAACCAGAAACTCAGAGGGTGAAGCCCAACTATGTGACTATACAAGGCTTCCAGGGGAGACTGATACTCAGTATGTCTGAAAACTATTGGTACAGGAAAAAACTAAGAGTTAGAGAGGAAAAGGGAGAGATGACTCAAACCTGCAGTGGGCACCGTGCATCACAAAAAGTGATGGAGTTTAATGGGTTTGAGAAGAGACCTGAAAGGTAACATATTGGGGCAGGGGAATGAATGGTGGAGTGGAGGGCAGGGAGGAGACTCAGCAAACATGCAGGGATAAGAATGGCCAATATATGTTGGAGGGAAATGACGTTGACTTAGTTTTTTAACGGTGATTTTGGCACATGTTGAAACAAGCTTATGTTTGCTGATTTCTTACTAAGGATACAGACTAGAAAATCTGAGATTCATGTCAAAATTGCATTGTGGAAATGGATGGTTTTAAGAAATGTACTAAACACATTGTTTGAGTTTATTAATAGTTTAATCTGATTTATAAGATCAAAAAAACCATAATAATAGTAGGTTTCTTTTGTTGTTTTTTAAACCAATATCATATTTGCCATCCAGTGAGTGAAAGAGAAATTTAACGGCAAATTTCTGATTCAATAAGAGATTGTACGAATAGGAGAAACAGTTTTGGAAAGCATCTTCATCTGAGAGTAGATGTTACATGGGCAGAAGTTTCTAATGATTGCTTTTTAAATACTCCTTCGGAAGCATACTTACTAAGAATCTCAGAAATGCCACATTCAGGAATAAACTGTATGTTTTCACGTGCTCTCAAAACCACTTAATAAGCAAAAGTGGCTTTTAGAGAATTCTAATACATTAACTAATACAACCTGTAAAAACAAAGAACACTTTGTGCTGTGACAGTCTCGTTATCTTCCTGATGATGATTTCTGCACTGTGTCTTACTTGTGTTTAAACAGTCTAGCAAATATATTTTAAGACATTTGCTGATCTCTTCCCTGAGGGCCCAAAGGTCAAGCATAAGATGTTTCTAAATAAAAATTAGGCTACATGTCAAAACACTTTCATTTAACACTAGAATTGTAAATTATATAATACTATTTTAAGAAATAAAGAAAAAAAACCATTTATTGTAGCTAGTCACTAATTACATGTAATAATTCATTTATCATTTTCCTAAGACGCCTCCAGAGCATCCTTACAATAGTTGTTAATAAACTTGACTAAATGCGTATTCACTCTGAATATGAAGGAAGAAATGAAACATGAGGAATTCTTCAAATTGTGATCTGTTAGGAAATGACTCCTTTTTATCCTGCAGAGTGATGAACACAGTTTCTTATACAGAGCAGACACCCAGTAAAATTAATAAGAGAAGTGTTTGCTAGCATCGTTTGTAATTCGGAACTGACTACATATTAAGTGATAAGTGAAATAAACTGTGATTCTCCATGCAGTATAACATGACATCAGCAAAGCAGTGGAAATCACTGGAGTCAGGAGTCAGGATGTTTGAGCTCAAATCCAGGCTCTGTCATTTATTAACTCTATAACCTTTGTCAAGTTATCCAAACTCTCCAAACATCAGTTTCCAAATCTATGAAAGGGGATAATAAATGGTAAGTAATTCGTATGTGCTATTATACAGTATCGTTGATCTCTAGAATTTAACAGTAATGAGAGTGCTTACTAAAACAAGAAATATGACTTCATTCACTCAACTTTCTCTTTCATTCCTGTAAAATAAGTGTTTTGAATGCTAACTTGTGAGGCAATTAATGATAGCATCTAAGCACAGAGAAATAAGCCAATAGCTTTGGTTCAAATCCTGGTTCCACCATTTACCACCTGTGTGACCCTTGACAAGTTATTTAATCTTGCTGAGCATCAGTTTCCGCATCTATGAGATGGGGATTATACTAGTATCTACTTCAATGAGTTGTCAGTGGATTATTAGGTACAGAACAATGAGTTACAGGAGTTAGGAGACTGAATGAGTTAAAACAGGTATTACAAATTATAAAACTCATAAGAATGGAAACTGGAAAATGGCAAGAGCTATATAACTATTTGTTAAAATAAGCTCCAGGCATTGTATTAGGATATAACCATGAACAAAACACAAAATATATAAAACTAAATACAGAAAAAGTCAGTCTCTTTACTAAGAAACTGAAGAAGATATTAACAAGAGACAAACCCCTTTCTCTACCAACCGCACCAAAAAAAAAAAAAAAAGGCATTTTTGCATATTTATGTAGATTCATAGTTCTTTCTGCTAAAATAAAACTGCATGCATGGAATCAATTTCTTAAAGATTAATTTAGGGGCACCTGGGTGGCTTAGTTGGTTTAGCACCAAACCCTTGATTTTCGCTCAGGTCATCTCACAGCCTAGGGCTCTGGGCTAACAGCTTGGAGCCTGCTTGGGATTCTCTCTCCATCTCTCTCTCTGCCCCTCCCCTGCTTGCATGTGCACACATGTGCAAACTGTCTCTCTCTGTGTCTCTCTCTCTCTCAAAATAAATAAATAAATAATTTAAAAAGAGATTAATTTAAACTTTTTTAATGTGGCCCATTTTTTTTAAAGATAAGCTAATGCAAACTTTATTTTAAGAAAAAAAAATAAAGTAGTCCACAAAATGTCATGTGACATTAGTGTGCTTTTTATCTCTGTTGCCATTACCATGCCACTCAATCTTCAAATTTCACAGTTTCCTGGTTCTCTACAAAGGGATAACTCAAGGAAATGATCAAAGAAAGAATGTTCAACCACTCCTCATTATGAAATAAAACTTTTTAAAGTCAAAGTCTGAAAAGAATTAGAGTAATGAATTATTTTTCATAAATACATGACACCAATTACTTATGCCGTATTTCTACTTTTCTTTCATATTTCTCTTTCTTCTTGTAAAATAGACATATCGAAGATTTTTTTTCTTCACGAGAACATTGGCACCACTAGGTTCTCTTGCAAACAAATCTTTAAGTTTCTTTACACTATAAATACAAAATGGCAACAAACGTAATATGAAGAAGGATAGATTAGAGGTTAACTCTCCACTTTTGCTACTCTCCTCTCTACTTTAGTACCATCTTAAATATAGTCCCTCACCAGTATGTCTCCTCACTAGATCACACTGATTTCGTAGTCAAAACTCAGTAATCATTCTGTTATGTCATTAGACTAATCCTATCTTTCCATTAAAAAAAAAAAAGAAAAAGAAAAAAAGCTAAAGGCCTATTTTTCTATACTAATGAAGACTCTCAGTAGAGCACTATGTTCACAGCAAAAGTAACACATTTTCTTTGAAAGAGAACTTTAGCAGGAGTTGACCTTAAGCAGTGATTTGAGATAAAAGAAGCATAAGCTTCAGTTCTCATTCCAAAATAAAGATAAGGCATTAAGCAATCTACATACTCTTATAAAATTCCCAAGCTGGCCAAACTATTTCTTCATAATATAAAACAGAATTTCCCGAGCCTGTTCTAGTGTGCACATAAAGGCCCTGTTGTAGCACAGACAACCCCTGAGATACTGGCATTCCTTACGTAAAACGCTGGGTTCTCTGCAAGGATTGTTTTCACACGGTTTACAGGAATAATGCTATATATAATTTTTGTCATTTTAGTCTAGTAGCTGTGAGGACTTTTAAAAACACATCTAAACTATAAGATGTTTTCCTGACCAAATATAAAAACCTTTTAAAATTCACTAATGTTTTCAGTAAAAATATAGCTACCTCTCCTTGAGTTCTTAAAGACACTGTTCTTAAAGTTTTATGGACGTAATTTTACAATTCTCAGAGAAATTCCACACAGACTGTTATTCCTATTTAACAGATGAGGAAATTAAGCTCCTATAGGTAATTCACCCAAAGTAATAGTAGGGAATGGTAAATTGAAGAATTAAGGCCAAGATTACGTAATTTTAGGATCAATGCTGGTCATCACTACATTAGACTGCCTTCCTCAACTGATTCAGGTGTGGTAACAGATGCCACAGGTATGAAAAAATAAGGCTGGTTCTCTCTTCTCAAAGAGTTTAAAATTAAATTTGAGAGGCATTTAAGCGCACACGCGCATGCGCACATACACACACACACACACACACACACACACACACACACACACACCAATCAGTAATTATAACTAAATGGTATAGTAGCAATTTATACATGCAGAAGATTAAGAAAGAGAGAACACTGGAAAGCAAATGAAGGTGGAAACTTCTTTATCACAATATTAGTACATGCTCCTTTCTATACCCCAAAGGTAGGAAATATGTCTGATTACTCATCATGTACTCCAGACCCTATTATTTGTGTTTAATAAATAGAGATTGAGTTAATTACTCAACTTAGCCAATCTTTATGGATAAGATAGTCTTGGTCTGAGCCTACAAAAATAGGTAGAGAACTAAGATAGAGCACTCCCAGAGGATCATCCAGAAGGCATCACCATTTTCTGAAAGGTTATGAAAGTCAAATAGAATTGTTTACATTTGGCCTGACAGGCAAAAGGGAACTATTCTAGATTCTATACTGGATGATTCTCTTGAAGTAGATCTTAGGAAGATTAGTGGTGGTGTGGAAAATGAATTGGGTAGAGGAGAAAGTAAAGATCTCCACTGACTAGGAAACCATTACCATGACACACATGCAATGATAAAAAGCTTTCCACTAGATTGTACTCATGAGAGTTGAAAGGAACCATCACATCCTAGAAACGATTTGAAGCAAGTAATGATAGGATTAGATAACTTGAAAATTAAGGAGGACACAGTCAAAGATAAACGTGTTTCTTGCTTGGGAGGTTGAAATAATGATTATGATATAGATATAAATAGACTGGCCAAACGGAGATGATTATTAAAAAAGCCAACAGGGATGATTATGAAACAGAATCAATATGTCTAAAAAAATAAATAGATCTACATAATTAAATTGGTCGGTAACATGAGTGTTAGCCTACTTCTGGCCACAGCACTGTAAATAATCGGTGTAATATACCCTCCTTCAGGATTCAAATGATAAGTTTACTGTTTGAGATCTTTAAATTTGCATGTGGAGCATTCAAATGTAGACAAGCTTCAAAATACAAGAGGCAGATAAAGAAATAAATGTTGTAAAATAATGACTTATGAACCATTTATTTCCAGTGAATGGTTAAATCCATTTTAGTAAATTAGCTCTCAGACAGTGTCTTCTGAGGGAGAAGAACAAATGGCCAAGCCCTCTTCACATATGTCTAAAAATGACAGTTATAAATGGGTATCATCTTCTCTTACGGTGACTCGGGTTTACAATGTAAATTTCTGAAACTTTATGGTTATTTATAATTAGATTTTGAAGGATGAAAGATGTTTTGTAAAGAAAAATGCATACATGGAAATAACAACGAGAGAATATGCAAAACAGAGAAACTGGAAAATGAGAAGCCTCTAGAAAAAAAATGCCAGAATAAAAAATTGGGGGTATTCTAGGAAATAAGGCAAGGAAGACCAAGAGATAACACTGTAAAAATAAAGGAGATTATTAGAAACCGACACATCTTTCCTGTATCTATAAAGTATAGATTTTAAATACTGAATTCTTTGTGCTGCATGCTTAGTTCTAAAACTCTTGCCATATCGATGTTAAAGTGAGAATGGGGGAAAAACTACAGTGAAAATTATCACCCTCCAAAAGTTCTGCAGAAACCTACTGCCTTGAGTGCTTTACTAAGTCATGATCACAGACGTCAATCTTTTTCCTCATTAATAAACTACTCTCTAGGGAGTTTGTTGGGGTGCATGTATAAAAAAAATGAAATTGTACTTAGCTTATACTAAATCCTACGGAGAAGAGAGAGGAGATGTAGTATTTGGATTTTGGAAAGATGCACTTTCTTCTACAAGTCTATTTGAATTCCCGACTTCTGAATATCCTTGGATATTGCTGATGTCTCCAAGTGATTCTGGCTTGGTGCTCAATAACCCACAAAAATGCTGATCCAAAATAAAGGCATATATTCTTTTTTTAAAAATTTCTTAACGTTTATTTATTGCTGAGAGACAGAGAGACAGATTGTGAGCAGCGGAGGAGAAGTGAGAGAGAGGGAGACACAGATCCCGAAGCAGGCTCCAGGCTCTGAGCTCTCAGCACAGAACCCAATACATGGCTCGAACCCAGGAACCTTGATATCATGACCTGAGTCAAAGTCATATGCTTAACCGACTGAGACACCTGGGTGCCCCAAGGTATATATTCTTTATATCTCCCACAGAAAGAGCTTTATTTGTGTTATAAAGTTACATTATTTGATTAATGGAGCTCCATTTAAATAGCCATTCTCTTTAAGCCTGCAATGTATACACGAAGACTGAATCTCAGGATGGGAACCAAACAGGTATCCCTATGCTACCAGCGCTGAGATGGTACAAATGCAGGGATTTCTTATAAAAGTCCTTTGCTATCCATTCATTTTACTTAGCAACATCAACAAGAGAAATAATAACTTAAAAATTCCTATTGAGCACCTAGAGACTCTGACCACAACGACAGAATATTTGGTAACAACATCACATTTCATCTCTTCAATTAATTTTTTTATGGTACATTTTTGGTGTTTTCATTATTTTTCTTCTATTCCCCTGGTTCTAACAGAAATATATGCATACGTGTATATATTTCATTAAGAGGAAATAAAAGGGTTGTCTTTAGTTAAGATGTTTCCATTCACAAAGACTACACATTTAAAAAATAAATTGCCAGAATAAATTCAATTATCTTGAGACGCAAAGGAAATTACATGCAAATGACATTATATACAGAGGCCATTCCGACAGCTTCATGTTTATTTTTATTGTTTCAGTCAGTGGAAGAGAAAAGCTGTCAAAAATGTAACATCTCTTCCTTTTTAAAGGTCCAATGTCTCTGGTACTGAAAATTGCATGAGCAATAATATCAAGAGAAGAAATCTGTCTACTACTGAAAATAGAAGGTTCAGACTGCCTCCAACTTAATGCCAGCACACAAGTGGGCCATCATACACACCTTGGTTGGATTTTGCCTACAAAAAGCAAAAAATAACATTTAATTTGCAAGTAGTTAGGTATCAATTCAGTCAATTAAGACTGATCTAAAAAACAGTGTATCAAAAAAAAAGTTAATAAATCCTCATATGTTAAATTAGCCTGTAGCATGACTAGTAATCCTGTCTTCTGACTGCAGCATTGTAAATAGTAGGCACTATATATGACTTTACCAGAAGGTACTCCTTAGCCTTTTACATGCCAATGAGCAGTAATTAAATATGACATTTTTGCCTTGTTCTTTGAATACGACAAAAATACTTGGGAAAGATTTAGGCTGACTTTTGTAACCGGTTCCTGCTGAAAATCTCTGGCTCTTGACGCAGAATTTACGTGCTACCTGAGTTCTCTTGAGGCATGAATGTACCAAGTAAATGTGGCATATGTTTGTATTTTCTTGCCAATTCCAAATTCATTCATTCAAATCACTCATTGTAGGCCAAATTCTTATCCAATTCCACAGAGCCACCGATTTTCCTGGAAGTGAATAGCAGCTTTGTGTATGGCAACAGGGAAGTCAATAGCAGGTCTGTGCACAGAACTATGCAACTAGTGGAAAGGATAAGAATTTGACCACAGGATTTCTTGAGTGTGGTAGAATCTAGTTTGGAATGACCCAGATGATGAGTCTTTCAACACTTTCACTCGGGTGTCAATTCTGAAACTTGACAATTTGAGTCACTGTGAATTTTTATATGGCCATCTTTTATACCACCCTGATTGGAACATGCGTGAAGATAGGTCTTTCCTTTAAAATATTTGTATTACAATGTTCTTTATTTATTATAATTAACCTCTGATCTCATTCAAAACCTGAGGGCACATTCCTAGCAAACTCATAAAAGCATCGAGTATTAAATTTAGTAATGTGCCAATCTCTATATTGGGTTTTTTACTAGGCTATGATCCCCCCTGACAGACCTATGAAGTCGGTATTATTGTTGATGTTTTTACACATAGAAATGGGAGCTTAAGTCATTAAATTCAGTATAAACTCTTTGAGTTCAGTATTTCGAACCCCTCTCTGAATCTTTCAAATGTGCTTTTAGTCATTTTGCCATACAGTCTCTCATTAGACGGAAAGACTTAACTGGTCTAAGTTTATTAACATTGATCTAATTTTCTGATCAAATGTGTTTTATCTCCACATGTGTCACCTCTGTTTCACGGGACGTTTCTAATACCACTTTGGTTTCATCATGTACTTTATCAACATACTCAGTTTTCTATACTGTTTTTAATCAGCTCCATCTTATATTTCAATTTCCTTGACTTATATTTCCAAATGAAAATTAAGCAGTTTTGTCAGGCTTGTTAAAATAACATTTTAACCCTACCCCTCCAACACACCCCCCCCACACACACACATGCACACAGGAACACATACCAGTGAAGCATGCACATGAAATTTATTAACCATGTGATTACTTTTTAACAAGCAGGATCCTGAGTCCTGGAGGGAATACAGATAATCTTCTGAGAGTGAAATCCAATATCTTTCATGACTTCTTCAAAATATTTAAGGCTACTGACTATTTCTTCTCCTAGCTTTCTGATGGGCCAACATCTGCTGCTCACTCTTATCCCAGGCATTGCCTGTTTTGATCTTAAATCCTCTAAAAAGTACTCAACAACCATAAGTTCCTACTTCTCTTTCTAAACTCTCCATCTTAGGAAAATGATCTTGACACCGTGTGCTGAAGATCTCTCAGTGGCCTGCACCAGCTTTCCAGGAAAATACGTATAACTCTTTTGGATGATACACAGACTTCTTTATCATCACTCTCCGTGCCACTTAGTGATACAAGCATAATTTAACTCCTTGCCTTCCCTAGCCCATGCACTGGTGAATTTCTTACTTCCCTGTTTCTTTCAAGATAAGTGAGGGCTTTAATCTGGTTTATGGATGCCTGGGTCGTTCAGTCTGTTAAGTTTCTGACTTCGACTCAGGTCATGATCTTGCAGTTCGTGAGTTTGAGCCCTGCATGGGGCTCTGCGCTGGTGGTCTAGAGCCTGGTTGGGATTCTCTCTCCCTCTCTCTGTCTGCCCCTTCCCCACTTGCCTGCTCTCTTTCTCTTGCTCTCTCTCTCAAAATAAATAAAAAAAACTTTTAAAAAATAAACTAAATAAACTTGGCTTAGGTTTACTTGGAGAATTATAAATTCTCAACAAATTTTTGTGGAATAAATGATTTCTTAAATTCACAATTTCAAGTTTTTATTTCTATTTATTTTGTGAGAGAGATAGACAGCAAGCAGGGGAGAGGCAGAGAGAGAGAGGGGGCCAAATCCCAAGTAGGCTCCACGCAGTTAGTGCAGAGTCCGATGTGGGACTGGAACTCACAAACTGTGAGATCATGAAGTGAGCCAAAATCAAAAGTCAGATACCAACATAGACAAACGTGAACTCAGACTTCCATCACCCAAACCAGCTCACTTCTGCTTTCTCTCCTTACAGTGGCACCGACATTCTCGTGACCACAGAGGATTAAAGTAAAAATTGTTAATTTTGATCTTAGGCAAAACTCTTGACCTCTATGAACTTTAGTTTTTCTGTTTCAAAATGAGAGATGTGGGCTAAAAGAGCTCTAAGATCTAATGCCAGATAGATTCTACAGATCTGGGGCACCTGGGTGGCTCAGTCAGTTAAGCGTCCAACTCTTGAGGTTGGCTCAGGTCATGATTTCATGGTTTGTGAGTTCAAGTCCAGCATGGAGCTCTGTGGTGACAGTGCAGAGCCTGCTTGGGATTCTCTCTCTTTCCCTCCCTCTCTCTGCCCCTCTTCCACACATGTGTAAGTTTCTCTCTCCCTCCCTCTCTCTCTCTCCCTATCTTTCTATCAAAATAAATAAATAAACATTAAAAATTATTTTCTAGGTCTGTGAGTCACAAATATATGAAAATACAGCAGGTTATTGTCTCATCTACAATCCTTATTCATCCTAAAACACTTAACATTTTATCTTTCTTTTTAAATAGTACACACACACACACTATATATATATATATATATATATATATATCTGGTACATATATATATCTGGATTTATAGTAAGATAAACTAGGTATTGGTATTATTTGCCATCAATGAAATAGACTAAATGGCCTAAGTCTGTCCCTGTGGAAAGAGTTAGGTTTTTCCAGGCACTATGCCACCACTAAATGGACAGTAATACCTCGGACTGTGAAAAGCAGATCTGTAAATTAAGCTCTAGCTGGGTGTAAATAACAAAGGAGACAGTAAAAATAAAAAATAAAATTCTACATACATACAGTTCATATAAAAATTATGATTTTTATCACTAATATATATATATTACACATATACACATGTGTAATAATATATCTTTTTAACAAACAAGTGTTCAACACATGTGTTACAACTTTAACTGTTCTCAATATTAGCTGGCTTAATCGGCTTTCCTATTTCGCCTTTTCTGCCTCCAGTGAACTGTTCTATTTCATGACTCTACTTAGTATTTCTACGAACAAGACAATACTTCTTTTCGTTGATCTCTCTAAAATGCTTAATTATTCATCTGATTTTGCCACATTCTGACTGGTCTGGCAGAGTAAACAATGTTAAGGCTGAGAAAAAATGTATTAGAAGTCTTTTGAAGCCAGTGAAAATTACATTTTTTTTCTTTTCATATTTGAGCAAGAAAAGTAAACATAGATACTCCTGGTCATTTCTCATACTCTTCGTAAAACCGACTCACCCTTGCCTGTGCATATCTCTGTATAACCCAATCCTGGGTTACATGTAACAGGTTTGCTTTTTGTTTTCCCACACAGAAGGGACACACGCACAAAAAATGTTTGGTCTTGTTTCACGGAACCTACCTAGCATTTCATATGTTTCTCTAAACTACAAATGGGTCAATTCTCAGCCAAAATATTTGAAGACTTTTCCAAAACAGGACACCCAACACCCTTTATTCTCACTCCATCTGAGATTAAGCCCTGGTTCAATTTTGATTCTATGGATCTGGTCTAGAAACAAATCAGAATTAGACCTAACTTACTTTTCTAAGATATTTAGAGTTAAAACTAAATGATGAATTAATATTTAGTTCACAACACAGGGATTTTATGAGACCATTTATGCAATCGCAACTTTCATTGTTCCCCAATAATTACAGATTATAAACTCCAAGCTTCTGATACGATTCAAGACATTTTACAGTCTGGCCTTAAACTACCTTTTCAGTTTTTTCCCATTACAACATAGTCTTTTGAGTCAGGCCTATTCTTACTGGCTGTGTGACTTTATTTTATTTTCTCCACTTTGGTATCCATATCAGTAAAATGTAAATAATATTTTCTTTGTGGAAGATTGTAAAGATTATACGACATGATGAATGCAAATGCTTAGCATGACTCTTAGTCCATATTTACAGTCTGATAAATGTTAGTTACTTTTTACCAGACTTCTTAAAAGCACGCTCTAACTGAATAAACTAAGTTGTTTGGGGTTTGACACACATACCTAGAAATTCCCTGAACAGATACAAATAGTAGCATCATGTGTACACAACATTGCTTTCACAATCGTACCTAGATCTGTTCCTTACTGAGCTCTTTTCCTTCATTTAGACTATCTCCTTCCCTTCAATTTCCTTCTACTTCATCTTGCATGTTCAAGTCATACCTATCATTCGAGACTCAGCTTAATTATCTTTGTTTTAAGGAAACTTTCCTTCACTTCCCCTCTCTCCTTTAAACTTCTCCAAGAACCATTCTAATGTCCCACTTCAGAAACTGACCCCACTCATTTCTGATTTATTATCATTTGCACATATATGTTGGATGAATGCCACGGTCCTCTTGAGCAGTGGTCTGCGACAAGACAAGAAGTCGCCCAGAATGGAAATCAATTTTATCCCTAGGCACCCTGGTTAATTCAGCTAGGATTCGTTTCATCACAAGACTGTCTTAATGAAAGGAGGAACATAGACCACACTTTGAGTGGCACTGATCTAGAACCATTTGCTTAGAAATTTGCTTTTCTCCCTTAGTCAGAAAATGCTGTCATTCGTCTATAAATTCCCATAACATACCATAAACCCTCCATCTGTACCACTCACCACAATATTATCAATGCCTCAAATAGGATTTATATGCATATCTATTTTCTCCACCACACTATAAGTTCCCATAAAAATGTTTGCATTAAAATCTTTTATATATAGGAGATATTCCACAAATCTTGGTTTAATCGAAATGACTTCTCTTCCCTGTCATTACATCGAAAAAAAGAGGCATTGAAGATTTAGGTGAAACATGACTTCTTCCTTTAGGATAATTTTGTCCTATCACACTGGTCCTAATAATGTATTTAAGATGCAGACAGAATTAGAAACAGAGTACTGACATAAGGGTTAAATATAGAAGGTGCTTGGAATGAGACAAATATTAAGGGGGGAAAAAGTAATTGAAAATAAAAGGAAGAAGAAAAGAGTATATAGAAGTCTATGCCATAAGTAAAGGGAAAATTGACCTATCTCTCAGATTCAGTACACTATTGAGAAACCATCTATATTTCAACTAGAATATTGTGGACATGGGAGAATGGGACAAAGGCATAAGTACAGTGAGGATTGTACCTGACGTCCAAACTTTTTCCCAATAGCAAATGTTAGAATTTTGTTTTACTCTCTATTATAAATACAGAGAGCTTTCAAATACTCAACTCATTTCTCCAACACATACAAACCCTAACTGTACCCATTCTACGTCCAGGCAAGAAAACATGTAAAAATGCAAATTGTAAAGAGTGATGAAAATGAAAAGATAATCCCAAATTCATGTATATATTTAAAACTTTACGTATGACTTTTAAAATTAAAAACTGCAATATTTCAGACTGCCTCTATACAGAAGAAAATCTATGTAGATTCCCCCTGTATAACCCACTGCAGCTACCGAGGCTCTTTATAGCTAAGCTACAAGGTCAGAGGTTCTTATCACAATCCCAATAACTATTCAACCTGTTTTTTTCCCTTTAGCTATGTAGACAGGACATGAAAACAGAACTTGGTGCTAAATTTCACTCTAAATTGGATTTGTGCCATTCCCAGTGGCTTTATCGTATTTGTTATTTCTTAGCTATGGCTTCTAGTTGTACTGATCTTTCAATTTTTTCACTGTTGCCACTCATGTAAAATTTATTATGATATACTTTTTTTCTTTTTTTTTCCTTTTCAGTACAGGTGCATAAATGAGGCACGTCACTCACTAAGGAAATCTCTTTATAATTACAGGGATCATATAAAAATCCCCTTATCCACCATGGAAATCTGGTAGCTTTTTGAATGTAACAAAAATACTTAACTATTCAAAATTAGATGAAGAGACTACAGTGACTTTTTTAAATGATAAAAACACGAAGGCATATATTTTCATCAAAAAATAGAAACAATATTTTTGAGGTAAATATTTAAAGAAACTAAATGAGTATGTCTATCTCATATATTAAACTAAAATCATCTCAGTTACAAATAATTAAAAGTCTTCTTTTTGATGTCAGCTTTTGTTACATTATGTCTGAATAAACTTCCCAGCAAATGAAAAAGGCATTTAAAAAAAATACAGAAAGAAAAATATTACAAAATTAACATCTTTTCTTCTGTTTCACTTTTATTAACTTATTTTTTTTGTCTCATATTTTTGCTCACTGGAGTTGCTAAAAACTTCCACCCATATGTATAGCTGCCTGCATTTTGTTACTGAGAGTGAAGAATAACTCGATCTTTGAATCAGGCAGTAGATAAATATTGGGATCAGTTGGTCAATATCACAATGCAAGCTACTAAAGGATTATAACAAAGTGACCTGCAAGTAAGAATGACGTTCCCAGATCAGATCCAGAATGTAAAGCAACTGGGTCGGAGAATTGGAGAGGAGCAAGAAGGGAAGTGGTAGGAGCTGTGTATAAAAGGCATCTTTGTAACATTTTTTCAAAACTGTTTTCTGTGTTTTACCCACCACCTGGACCACATCATAACTTTCCTTGGCCTTAAGAAATTTTGCTTTCGTAAATATCTTCCTCCACAAACAAATAATGATGAAGAAGGAGAGGAGAAGGAGAACGAGAAGGAGAAAGAGAGGAAGAGGAAGAGAAAGAATGGGATTATTTTAATTATAGGACTACACCGGTATAAAAAATATATTAGTATTAAATATTAAAACATTTTCTGCAACCTAAAAGTTTACTTGTTATTCTGATTTTAAAAGAAGTCAAACATTTTCATGGGTCCCTTAAGTACTACGGGCTCTAGGCACTGTGCTTACAGTGCCTAACGGCTAATCTGGCCCTGTCTATCACAATAGGTGTTCTCCGACTTTTCTTTCTTCTGATTATTAAAAGAACATTTAGCAGTGTAACATCTTTGCAAAGTTGGATTTTGCATAAGCATTATATTAAATTTATTCTCACTGAATCTTCTGTCTATGTTACATTTATGTACTTTACATTATGTACTTGTATACCTCCAACTTGCAGATGGATGATTTTATGAGCATTTATCATAAATAGCCAAAAATTTAAGCAGCAATATACACACAACCACACTGCTGTTCTTCTTCCACAAGTTTTGTTTTTTTGTCATCAAAAGACCTAAAAATATGTTTTTATTATGCTTTGATAGGAGACAAAACATTAAAAAATATTGAAAACTGAATAGACAACCTATATTATAAAATTCAAAGTTCTAAGAAACTAGATCTTCATTATTCTCACCATAAAAAAGACACGTTAATTATGTGCCATGACAGAGTTTTTAGTTAACAGTATGGTGGTGATCATATTGCAATATATAAATGCATCAAATCAACACATTGTTCTCCTTAAACTTACAAAATGTTAGGTGCCTATTATATCTCAATAAAAATATAAAACAATAAAATTTAAAAACTATATTTTTTCTGTATACAGAATGGCAGAACCGTAAAAAACTGGTTAATTAATTTACACTAAAAATGTTTTTTTTCATGACTTTCTTGGACTATGAATTCACAGGACCTTAGTATATGCTTTTATGATCATAGTAGTATTTAGCTGACTATTTGGTAACTAGTCTACCATATAGCTTGGTAGTTCTATCACAAAGTTATTAAGACATGCTTCATTTTAGAAAAGTTGGGGAGGTGGCTGTCTTCAAAAGAAATCTGAAGTCTGCCTATGAGGTTGTGCAAGAAAAGGAGGCACAGGCGTGCCTGGGTGGCTCACTCGGTTAAGCGTCTAATTTTGGCTCAGGTAGTGATCTCATGGTTCGTGGATTCGATCCCCGTGTCGGGCTCTGTGCTGACAGCTCAGAGCCTGGAACCTGCTTCGGACTGTGTGTGTCTCTCTCTCTGTCTGTCCCTCCCCAACTCGTGCTCTGTCTCTCTCTCAAAAATAAACATTAAAAATATTTTTAAAAAGAAAAGAAACGAGACACAAACCTAACCAGCTACATTAGCCAGATGCACCTTGGAAATCAAAGAAATGATAAATATTCCTGGTAGATTGTCTTCATATTCAATGACCAATTAAAGCTAACCCAGTAGAATAAAATGTTTTCACCAGATGCATAGACAGTCATAATGACCTTTGCTCTCAAACTCTCTAACCCTGTAAAATATTAGCAAAGTTTAGTTTAATATCTTACTTTCCTCATATGAGACAGCTTTAGCAAATGAAAAAGATTTGTTCAGTTACATTATTTTTAGCTAATAAGCAGAAATGTTTTTTTTTCCACTGTAACTCAAGTTTGATATTTGTGTTTCTTATTAAATCAATATCTCTGAGCGTTTGATACCAGGGCCAAGAATTAACTGCAGTGTCACTGCTGACACCAAAAATAAACCACTTATTTACATGTTAATGAACCTTTATTATAAAGTACCAGTTTGTATGTCTGCCAGCCAGGCAAATCATTCTCATCAACACCTCGATTGCAAATTCTATGCATATACTCTAATTACCATACTATATTTGTTCTTATATCAAATAGTCTATTATTTTTGCTTTAGATTATATCATTTCTTTTTTTGCTACAAAGGACAAAATAGGAGCCTACGGGTGAAGGATTACTACCACTGTGGGAAGGGCTGTATAAAGTGCAGGTGGATGAATTTCATTTAAGAGATTCATGAAGTAAGTTTGAATGGTCATAGTGGTTAACTGGTCATTGTGCTACTGACATCTAACTTATTATTTAATAAAGAACTTTCCAATAATTTGATTACAAAAGACTCTTGGGATTGAGGAAGATGGCAGCAGAGTAGGACCTTAGGCTCCCGTCATCCAAGGAACACAACTAGATAACTATCAAATCATCCTAAAAACCCCAGAAATTGACCTGAAATCTGGCAGAACAAACTCCACAAGTAAAGGCAGAGAAGAGGTCACATTGAAGAAGGGGTTCACAGGTGCTTTGACGGTTTTGATGAAGGGTGCAATAAAACCAAATCTGAGGCAGAAAAAAAAGACTTTCACTGGATGAACTTTACACTGAGCTCTATAGGCTTTGTGATGAAAGTATGGTTAACTATGAGACTCTATTTAGTGGGTTTTTTGAGTAAAAAAAATGTTGACTATTAGGTGCTTAAAAGATGATGACTCACAAAACTACATACTGTTGTGAAAGAAATCAAGTAATGAGAAATAAGCATAGAAAATATATAAAGGGCACCTGGTCGGCTTAGTTAGTTAAGCATCCAACTCTTGATTTCAGCTCAGGTCATGATCTTAGGATTGTGGGATCAACCCCTGCTTGGGCCTCTGTCTTGGGCATGAAGCCTACTTAAGAGTCTCTCTCTCTCTCCCTCTCTCTCCTTCTGTCCCTCCCCTGCTCCTGGTGACCGCATGCATGTGCTCACACATTCTATCTCTCTCTCAAAAAACCAAACGAAACAGACATGTACACACACAGAGAGAAAATGCATAAAGCCAAATAATAGAAAGAAATTGGAAAGACGAGAATAATTTTTCTCTGGCCAAGAAACCTACAGACAATTCATTTCCAGTAAGATTGAAAATATGTCCTCATCCAAATTCTTAGGTAAAAAAAAATCTCCTGAAGATGGTATTTTAATATGAATTCATTTATGTTTAGTCAAATGACACCACAGCTACTCAAAGAAGAAATCAATCCCAGTGCCGCACTTTGTCCAGGGTAGTCCTGGAGGCAGCGAGGCAATCAAGTCCAGCGAAGCACTGAAATAAAGTAGACTACAGCCTCGTTGCTTTTAGAGATCTCTGTGATGTTTGAGAGGACCCAAAACACTACTCTCTTTCTAAAATGCCCCTAAAATAAAAGGTAACAGAAAGAGAACATCTGGTAAAAACACAATAAGGTTCATCCAGTAATTAAAGATCCGAGGCAGAAATTTGCCATATTCTAAGTGGCAACTAAGAAAAAAAAAAATTAGCCAAAAGCTAGCATTACAGGAAGGGAGACCAAGTGAAATGATAATCCCAAGATGATCCAGAACCCAAGTTGAAACAAAGAAGCACAAAGTGAAGTCCAGGGACTCAGCTGAGTAAAAACATACTCTCCAGGATGACTAAACCTGAACCAAACTTGAAGTCTTCCTATGGGAAAGGGTTAGTCCTTTAAATCATGAGAAATACTCTGAAAAGGCAGACTGCCTAAGGTGACCTCCCTGGAGTCCCATATCCAAACTGTTTTCCAACTCAAACCACGGAGTACCAAACGTAGGAAAACAGCAATAGGAATTTCCTAGGTGCATACTCATTTAAAGTTCAAAAGCTCAGGATTTACTTGCTTTAATCAGACATTTCAGGGCGCCTGGGTGGCTCAGTCGGTTGAGCGTCCAACTTCGGCTCAGGTCATGATCTCGCGGTCTGTGAGTTCGAGCCCCGCGTGGGGCTCTGTGCTGACAGCTCAGAGCCTGGAGCCTGCTTTGGATTCTGTATCTCCCTCTCTCTCTGCCCCTCCCCCACTCATGCTCTGTCTCTCCCTGTCTCAAAAATAAATAAACATTAAAAAAATATATATTAATCAGACATTTTCTAGGAACAGTAGGAGTTTAAGAGTAAGCCATCAATTTCCATTCTACCACAGTCCCAGCTCAAGGCTATGCCCATTGGATAGTGGATTTTCTTGTTTTTTTTTTTTTTTAATTTTTTTTTAATGTTTATTTATTTTTGAGCGACAGAGAGACACAGAGTGCAAGCAGAGGAGGGAGAGAGAGGGGGAGACACAGAATCCGAAGGAGGTTCCAGGCTCTGGGCTGTCAGCACAGAGCCCGACATGGGGCTCAAGCCCATGAACCATGAGATCACAACCTGAGCCAAAGTGGGAAGCTTAATCAACTGAGCCACCCAGGCACCCCTCTTTGTATGTTTTAAATTGAAAACATGTAGCTTACCTAATGTTAGGCCTGTAACAAATGGGTAAGAGGCAGTTTTTACTCTATCCATAGAAATGGGTAACATTAAAACAAATCATGAAGTTTCTGTTCAATAATCATGAATTAGAATCTTTTGAATTAAAAACAGTAACACAAAAAGAGACATTATCAAGAGAAACTGTAAATTAGTTTTTCTAAAGAAGAAAGAGAAAGATATCAAAGAACATAGAGAAAATTGTTTGTTCTGTATCATTAAGAGCTGTCTGCTTAAAAGTTTTCATTAGGATACCTAAAGACTTCAGATCATTTTAAGTTCTATAGTTCTGGAAAAATTCCCCCACTGTTTTCTTCTTGATTAAAATTTCTTATAATTCTGAGAAAATTCCCTACTGTTCTTTTTCTTTCTTGAGTTAAAAGTTCCACTCTTTTTACTTGACAGGAAAAGATAGAAGGGAGAGAGGGAAGGAGGGCTGGATAAAAGGGAAAACGGGAGGAAGGAAGGGAAGGAGGCAGGGAGAAAACTGATAAAGTAATATTAAATGCAGGTTGTGAGCGAGTCTGACTTGTCCCTAACTTGAAAGGAAACGAGAGAATCTCAACATTAAGCAGTTATTAGAGAATGTAAAAGTGTCACTCTTTTCTATCAACTACTTGCAAAGACTTTATATAACCAATGGATGTTGAATTTTACCAAGTACTTTTCTGAGCATTTTCATATAAGATTTCTTCTTGAGCCAGTGAGAATACAGACAAGGGGTTGGTGAAAATTCTCTATAAAAGGTCAAATAGTAAATATTTTCGGCTTCAGGGCCACAGGGCCTCTGGTGCAAGCACTCAACTCTGACATTGACCCACAAAAGCAGCCATAGATAATTGTAAAGCAATGGGCGAGCCTCTGCTCAATAAAACCTTTTTCAAACTTTCTTTTTTTATGTTATTTATTTATTTATTTTACAAATACCGGCAGCGTGCCATATTTGGCCAGCCAGTGTACGATAGTCTGTTGACCCCTAATACAGAATATGATAATATATGTTTCTTCCCCTGAATTCACCAAAATTACCCCTTTTAAGCAAGATTCATTAAAAGCCTAGTAAAAGGACTGAACTTTCTCTCCTATATTTTTTAGAATTTCTATATCTATATTCAAAGTGAGACTGCATTTACTTATCTTTTGGGGTTGGTTTGGCAGTATCATTATGCAAATTAGAAAAGGTTTTTATTTATTTTTTTGTTTTGCTTTGTTTTTTTTTTTTTTTTGGTTTGTTTGTTTGTTTTGTTTCTTTGGTGTTTTTTTTAGCTCTGGAAGAAAGTTTTACAACAGCATGGGAATTCTCAGTTTCTCAGAAGTTGAAAATACGTCACTGGTTATAGGTGGTATTTTTGAAGATTATTCTTCGACTTAAAAAAAAAGCCTTATATAGATAGAGTCTGTTTAGTTTTCCTATTTTATTTGTAGTCCTATAAACCATATATTTCAGCAAGATTCTCAACTCTATTAATGAATACTTTTATTTAGCCACATTTGCCAGTGTGTTCCATAGAATATTACTTCCCAGTGACTGATTCTAGAAGCTATATATTTAAGAAGGGTTCTATGAATGATTAAGTATGGAAAACACTGTCTAAGATAAAGTTAATTACTCTCTGAACAACAGGGATGACTTCTCAGTATCTTAATATACCTTAATCTACCTTGTGAAATCTGAATATCAAAAAGTGGGATTATGAATTATATTATGAAATACTTCCCTAATTGACTTTTGACCATAGAATCTTTGTCTTGGACATTGCATGGTGCATGTTCTTTGGGATACAATTTCAAAAATCCTAAATAGACTATAATAATTTATAATATCTCCCTAACAGTATTGCCATTACCCTTTATCAGTAATACTTTTGCGTATTTGTGTTTGCCCTTTTGCAGTTATTAATCTAGAGAAAAGTTTGCCAAATTTTCTCCCAGTTCATTTATTTCTTTCCTTGCATCTCTCAGTTTCTGTTATATGCCTTTCCATAGCATTATTATAATGCTTATCTGCCTCTAAAGTTAGATGTTTTGTTCTTTTTTTCCTCATCCACTGTATTTAATGATAAAGGCACTTGGGGGTAGGGGTATGGGCGAAATAGGTGAAGGGATTAAGAGGTACAAACATCCAGTTATAAAATAAATAAGTCACAGGGATAAAAGGTGCAGCATGGGGAATACTGTTAATAACACTGCAATAACTTTGTATGGTAACAGATGGTAACTACATTTATTGTGATGAGCACTGCATAATGTAATGTAATTGTTGCATCACTGTGTTGTACACTTGAAACCAATAAAATGCTGTATGTCAATGATACCTCAGTAAAAAATATAAAAAAGAATGAAAGAACAAAAGAACTAACTAAAGGAATAAATAAATAGTGGAAGAAATTGAAACTTAAAAAAGAAGTTAAAACTATTAATGCTACTGTAAAAATGTTAAATTAAAAAAGCTGAGATGTGCAAAAGATAAGACAGCGCTCAAAGTTATAAATTTATCTATTATTAGAACTTTCATCACTTCATACAAATTTTGATATGTAATATTCATGCTGTTATTTTAAGTAGCTTATAGTTTTAATTTTTAACAAATGAATTATTTAGTATACATTTTAAAATTTTTTGAGTGATCTACATATAGATATTAAGTCAATCTTATTAATTATATTTACCAAATCCT